>CM035836.1:179688777-180995441 GCA_020510985.1 Pholidichthys leucotaenia | reverse complement strand
GAAATATCTACAACTTCGACATCTGCTGTGTCAAGTCTTTGGATCTACAACTACCCCTCCTCCTGATGTAGATTGGCTCATCCAGGCTTTGAGTTCCTGTGGCAAAAGATCTAAGGCCTCAAATTTCTATTTAATGCTCCTTAAGAGCTCAAATAAAGATTCTACATTCCTTAAACACGTATGGGAAAAAGATCTGAATTCACAATTTACTGATGTTGAATGGGCAAATATTTTAAAGAATGGGAAGAAAGTGTCTAGGGAATTGAAAACCAGACTTGTTCAATTTAAAATTTTGAATCGATTTTACTGGACACCTCGTAAAATGTTGAGAGCGAATCTCACTCACTCTTCAAGCTGCTGGAGATGTCTACAGGGGGAGGGGACATTAATCCATATGATCTGGAGTTGTCCGGTAATACAGGACTTTTGGTTGCAGATCCATAGACATATTATGACAATTGTTAAGCAAGAAGTGCCATTTACTCAGAGACTTTTTGTCCTTGGGGATCCATCAATGATTCAGGACCCAATCTCTGATGCCGAGTGGATCCAGACTGCTTTGATGCTGGGCCGAAAGTTGATCACTTTTTACTGGAAATCTTCCTCTGCCCCACCCGTAGCTCAATGGCTCAGGGAGTTGGGCAAGCTTGCTGCACTAGAACGCCTTTCATATAAGCTTCTGGACAGGATGGACAGCTTCTATAATAAGTGGGGATCCTATCTTACCTTTATAGGTGTAGTAGATTAAGCTAATAATCTTAAGAGTATTAGGGTGGAAATGGAATGTTTTATCCTCTCACTGGGTATACTTGTGTTTTGTTTGTTTTTTTTTCTTTTCCTTTTTTTTTTTCTTTCCTTTTTTTTTTTTTTTGTTTTTGTGTTTGTTTCTCTGTTTTATTTTCTAAATTGAAAACCCAATAAAATTCAAATTACAGAAAAAGTATGCTGGCTTGTATAAGTCATGCTAGTCAGTTCCTCCAGGATTTCGGGGGATGTTTTTATGATTGTTGCAGCCAAAAAAAAACTGAATTTGCAGGAGCTTTTTTTAAAAGTTGCACTGTTTTGAGAGGTTTTCTTGCGCTAAAAGTTGTGAGAAGAATTACAAATTTTAAAGCAGATTTTTTTTCCACTTTACTACAGTGATATTCTATGTAACAATACAAAAAAGCACAGGATTGTCAAACATTTCCTATTACAGTGATTTGCAAATTAAGCAGAAACTTCTGCTATACAGAAAAACTCTTTTGTGCAACAGCAAATACAGACTTTAACACAATATCCATTACAAACGCTAAATTGCATTGAATGCATGTTAAAGAGTAGAAATTTGGAAATTATTGGCAGCACCTTCATTTGAAAACTCTCTACGGTTCCCGACCACTTGGTACCGAGCGGAGAGGATAAAATAATTTATTCTGTTAGTCTGTATTGTCTATTGGAGCCTAGGTTTTTCTGAAAAAAAAAATACAGACAATATTCTCTCTCTTTCCGTGCTTAACGCCTACCTGTCTATCTGCTGCACATCTTCACACACACACACACACACACACACATCTCATCAGACACACATCTTTCATTTACGGGGCCGGGGGGGGAGGGGGAGGGTCCGTGTCCAGATTAGAGATTCACAGCTTTAAAGCTCATTGACAAGATGTAATAATGATTTTACCTCTAAAATGTATGAAATTATCAAACACTGGCTGTAGTGTCAGATTTGCTTGTTTGTTTGTGGTTTTATGGAGTCTCTCATAATGCCCGCTCCCGCGACGGGGTGCTTTTGGGGCAGGCAGACGTTTTTCAACACAAACCCAGCACTTCGCACACGCGGTCAGGATGGAGACGTCCACCGGCAGGCTGAGGGAGATGGAGGAAGGGACGGTGTTGGAAACCTGGCGGGTGAGTGTTTTTTTTTTTTTTGTTGTTTTTTTTAAATCACACACTGTTTTTTGCTGAAGTGTTCTGTTAATACTTACTGTAAACACAGAAGTGAACACGGTGCAGCGATGCATTTCATTGGTTAGACTGAGCGTTTCAGGGCCACGCAGGGACAAATTTGATTGGTGAAAATGTGGAAGTTGACGAGGATTGGCCAAAATTGCAGGAAAGTTGCAGTGTTTGGAGAAAGTTGCAAGGTTGTGCAATAGTTGTGCTGATTGGCTGATTTCGCGTGAATTGACGTGATCGCAACATCACAAAATCCTGGAGGGACTGGCAAGTAGACTGTTGGCACAGTCATAACCCGTTGAACAACCCTTGTAATGACTCAAGTCTGCCTACCTACTCTTGAGTACTGAAATAAATATAATACATCAACACATCAATGACAAATGGCATTAATGATTTATAATTTCACAAGGTTAAATACTGATTTCTTTTTTTGAGCCTCAGTATCTCTTGGACTTTACAGGCTTTGAAAGAAAGATCCTCTACTATTCATTCTAGCCTCAAAATCATTTAGTGATAACAAGCTACCATTGCTGTGTGCAATCTGTAAGTCTTGTGATCAGTGGCCCCCTTCTTGTCTCAACTGCCTGCAGCCACCAGTGTGATTATAGGCCTATTGGGGGCGGGGAGGAGGGGGTGGTAACAGAGGGGGCCCTTGATTTCTCCTGTGCTATAGTCATCAAAAAGACTGGCCTTATTCTGCCATATCCATCTCCCACTTACTAGAAACCGCTTAATTGATGGATGAGGACGTTATGGGAAATGGCAGGAGTCGTTATGGTGGTGATTTTCTTTGAAACATCTCTGCCACTTGGCTGGCGGAGAGAAGGATGAACAACAACTTTCTTGGACCTGGAACAGGCAGGAATTCACGTGGGCTGGTGATGCCACATAGGCAGGGGGTAAAAAAGCAAGGTTGGATGATTGATAGGGACTTAAAATGGAAGAGGAACACCCACCTGCTCTCTCATCACGGATGTAGTCACAGTGTCCGTAAATTTTCAGTCACTGAAATCAGGAATGGTCTAATGAAAAAGGACTGTGCTCTGTTCCTCGTCTTTACAGGTTTTCTCATTCTCTGTGTGCCTCTTTTTTTTTCCTTCTAACTTGCACTCATTCGCTTTCACTGCATGGTTTCTGTATTGACAAAGTGTACTAATGAAATGTCACCTGTGGCCAAGAGGACTGATGTGGCAGAACTTATATATATGTATATATATATATATATATATATATATATATATATATATATATATATATATATATATATATATATATAGTATATATATATATATATATATATATATATATATATATATACTGTATATACTTTATTTGAATTTTTCTTCCCTGCACTCTTCTTCACATTTTTTTCTATTGATTTTTCTCCCACCATCCATTTCTCAATCCTTGAAATTAAATGTTTTCACAGTGCCCATTTGCAACCAAGGTTCAGGAATACCATATGTCATGCAATCAAGTGTGAGCTAGAATCTCATAATTAAAATCATAATGTCAGAAAAAATACTTGCACAAGAAGTTCAACTTGTAGGGAAGATAGAGGCACTTGTTTTTGTTTTTGTTTTTTTTTGTCTTTTTTTCTATGCAACACATGCAATACATTGGTGTGAAAAAGTGTTTGTCCCCTTCTTGATTTCTCATTTTTTTTGTATGTTTGTCACACTTAAATGTTTCAGATCAAACAAATTGAAATATTAGACAAAGACAACACAAGTAAACACAAAATGCAGTTTTTAAATGAAGGTGTTCATTATTAAGGGTAAAGAAAAATCCAAACCCACATGGCCCTGTGTGAAAAAGTGATTGCCCCCTTGTGGTAAAACATAAATTAATTGTGGTTTATCACATCTTTGGAAAGCTGAGTTCAATTTCTCTAGCCACACCCAAGCCTGATTACTGCCACACCTGTTCTCAATCAAGAAATCATTTAAACAGGACCTACCTGACAAAGTGAAGTAGACCAAAAGATCCTCAAATGTTAGACATCATGCTGTGATCCAGAGAAATTCTGGAACAAATGAGAAACAAAGTAATTGAGGTCTATCAGTCTGGAAAAGGTTATAAAGCCATTTCTAAAGCTTTGGGACTCCAGCAAACCACAGTGATAGCCATTATCCACAAATGGTGAAAACAGGGAACAGTGGTGAACCTTCCTAGGACTGGCCGGCTGACCAAAATTACCCCAAGAGCACAGCGATGACTCATCCAAGAGGTCACAAAAGACCCCAAAGACCCCACAACAACATCCAAAGAACTGCAGGCCTCACTTGCCTCAGTTAAGATCAGTGTTCATGACTCCACGATAAGAAAGACACTGGGCAAAAATGGCCTGCATGGCAGAGTTCCAAGATGAAAACCACTGCTGAGCAAAAAGAACATAAAGGCTTGTCTTAGTTTTGCCAGAAAACATCTTGATGATCCCCAAGACTTTTGGGAAAATACTCTGTGGACTGACGAGACAAAAGTTGAACTTTTTGAAAGGTGTGTGTCCCATTAACACAGCATTTCAGAAAAGGAACATCATACCAACAGTAAAATATGGTGATGATAGTGTGATGGTCTGGGGCTGTTTTGCTGCTTCAGGACCTGAAAGACTTGCTGTAGTAAATGGAACAATGAATTCTGCTGTCTACCACAAAATCCTGAAGGAGAATGTCTGGCCATCTGTTCATGACCTCAAGCTGAAGCGCACTTGGATTCTGCAGCAGGACAATGATCCAAAAACACACTAGCAAGTCCACCTCTGAATGGCTTAAGAAAAACAAAATGAAGACTTTGGAGTGGCCTAGTCAAAGTCCTGACCTGAATCCCACGGAGATGCTGTGGCATGACCTCAAAAAGGCGGTTCATGCTCAAAACCCTCCAATGTGGCTGAATTACAATAATTCTGCAATGATGAGTGGGCCAAAATTCCTCCACAGCGCTGTAAAAGACTCATTGCCAGTTATAGCAAACACTTGATTGCAGTTGTTGCTGCTGAAGGTGGCCCAACCAGTTATTAGGTTTAGGGGGCAATCACCTTTTCACACAGGGCCATGTGGGGTTGGATTTTTCTTTACCCTTAATAATGAACACCTTCATATAAAAACTGCATTTTGTGTTTATTTGTGTTATCTTTGTTGAATATTTAAATTTGTTTGATGAGCATTTAAGTGTGACAAACGTACAAAAAAATGAGAAATCTGGAAGGAGGCAAACACTTTTTCACACCGCTGTATCTGGCTTAAGAAAAACAAAATACAATTGATTTTGAGTTTGTAATTGCCCATTTTTACTGTCATCACAACGACATGTATCAAAAACATTTCATCAGGAGCAACATGAGACCTCAAAATTTTAAGGAACGTGATTGCTTAATGTCACTGCATATACATAGAATATATCACCTGCTGATATTGTCCATTATCTGTTGGAGGACAGCCTAAAATTATGCATAGATTTTAATTTCCTCTCAGATCTTTTAACATGATTATAATAAAATCATGTTAAATGATTAACATGATTGCAGCAACAACTGCAATCAAGTGTTTGCTATAACTGGCAATGAGTCTTTTACAGCGCTGTGGAGGAATTTTGGCCCACTCATCATTGCAGAATTATTGTAATTCAGCCACATTGGAGGGTTTTGAGCATGAACCGCCTTTTTGAGGTCATGCCACTAATAAAAGGCCCAGCAGAGGTTGTTTTTTCTGCGTCAGCTCAAGAAGTTTGATTTGCCTCAGGAGCTGCTGGTTGTCTTCTACACCGCCATCATCCAATCTGTCCTCTGCTTTTCCATCACTGTCTGGTTTGGATCTGCCACTAAACAGGACAAGACCAGACTGCAGCGGATCATTAAGTCTGCGGAGAGGATCATTGGTACCGACCTACCCTCCATTGAGAACTTATATCGGTCCATAACCAGGAAACGGGCGGGAAACATCTGTGCTGACCCATCATACCCCGGCCACAAACTGTTTGAACTTCTATCTTCTGGTCGTCGTTACAGATCACTGAAGGTCAAAACCACCCGTCACAGGAACAGTTTCTTTCCTCAAGCCATCACTCTGATGAACTCCTAACATTCACCTAGTCCTACCTGTTGTTGTACTCATGACTTTTCATCCATTATTACATTGCACATAACTCTCACACTGCTTTTTACTTCATTCACATTATATCACTGAATCTGAGTCCACATTGAAATACTGTGTGATTGTATATTTTTTCATATATTTCTGCAAAGTGTGGTTAGTCCGAGTAAATAACTGCATATATTCCTGTATATATTTGCATCCTTTTATAGAAACGTGGACAGACTGTAATTTACTGTACATACTGTGGTTGTCATTGAATCCTTATTTAAATCCTTCACCTGAACAACGAGAGCAAGTTTTTAGCCAAAGTCAAATTCCTTGTATGTGTTGTGCATACTTGGCCAATAAAGCTGATTCTGATTCTGATTCTGATTCTGATAAGGAATCGACTGCCCAACATTTCACTGCATTTAAGATATTTTGCAGTACATAACAGCTTGCATTAGCTTCTATGAATCTGTAATTCCTGGAGTTTGGAGATGACCATACACTAATATGGAGATACGTTAAATGATGACCCTAGTCAGTGTGTGTGCTATCTGCTAGTTTTAACTATCAATAATAGGCACGGGACCATTTTCAGGTCAAAATCATTAAATGAAACCTGATCAGGTGGCTTAAGCCTTTTAACAGCAATAATGTGGTCGGCGACCTTGAGAACAATGACAGCATTTGGGAATTGATGTTTCACCGTTTGTCAAGAGACTTGTAGACTTCACCCTGTTAGAGTAAATCACTGTTAACAAAGGTACAGATGAATTATCTTATGAATTGTTAATCTTTTCAGTAGATACCACAAGATTTTTGTTATCAGGAACTGTTTTGACCATAATAATCATATTGTAAACGTATGACAACAGCATTAAAACTGTTATTTGCATATTTGACTCATCAGAGGAAAAAATTACTTATGGCACACATAGACAGGCTGAGTTTGAGTATGTCACAGTTTTTTCCATTGTTCCTCCTGATGCTCTAAGTCTTATTGCTTGTGTCCAAGGCACAATTTTTCCCATCAGCACCTTATAAAAAAAAAAAAAAAGGTTCTGGGCTCTTCACCCTGTTGGTGGTGCATTCCACTACACACAGCTTTTAGGCATTTGTCAGTATTTTTGCTAGCAGATGGAATTGGCAAGGAGAGACCTTCACACAGTACAAAGTCAGTGGAATGCCAAGAATTGTTTTCCCCTCTGGTGTGAGCGGAACTTAATTGCACTCTGTCTCTATAAAATTGCGGTTAAATTTTAAGGGAATCAGCTGGAAGGTAAATTGGCTTTATTCTCTGTCAATGATCTCCTGTTGTGGTGCTGCATTCAGAGTGATTCATTTAAAGGGTTAGACACTACATTTTCAATTACCAGCACCTAAAAATAGCTTTCTCTTAATTAGAAATCCCTGTATGGTGAGGTCACTTTGTTATGTGCCTGTTCAGGGGGAAGAATTATTTTTACTCACTGACTGTACACCTAATTCCACACCAAATAACATTGTAGCTGTGATTGGAGGAGGTCAAATATACCAGTTTATTGAACTTTTCCTTGAATTCAGTGATTTCACGGGGCATTGGATTGATTTATCTGTACAAAAATGTACTTATCATTGTATGTATATTCTAATGTCACTTTTTTCTTGCATGTCCCCAAGTAAGATTGTCCTTCAACAGAAAACTAGTGCTTACCTGTGCATGCCTGTGCATACCTTGCATGCCCGTAGAAACCAAGTATAAACAAGTATTTCTGCATGCCCGTAGAAAGCAGGTGTAAGCAAGGGTGTAGGCAAGCATGTCAGCACTCGTTCAGTGATGCCTGCCTTTGATCTTTGATGGTGTCATAGCAAGTCCTATGATCTTTGATGATGTCATAGTGAGTCTTATGATCTTTGATGATGGCATGGCAAATCCTATGATGCCTGCATTTGATCTTTGATGATGTCATAGCAAGTCCTATGATCTTTGAAGACGTCATAGCGAGTCCTATGATGTCCTATGAACATGAGTGGTGCCTGCCTTTGATTTTTTGATGATGTCATAGTGAGTCTTATGATCTTTGATGATGTCATCGCAAGTCCTATGATCGTGATGACTGCCTTTGATCTTTGATGATGTCATAGTGAGTATGATCTTTGATGGGTGTATCCTGCCTCTCGCCCAAAGATGCTGGGATAGGCTCCAGCCCCCCGCGACCCAAAAAGGATTAAGCAGAAGAAGATGGATGGATGGATGGATGATGTCATAGTGAGTCAAATGATCTTTGATGATTGCATGGCAAGTCCTATGATGCCTGCATTTGATCTTTGATGATGTCATAGCGACTCCTATGATTGTGAGTGATGCCTGCGTTTGATCTTTGATGTCCTGTGATCATGAGTGAGCGTGAGTGATGCCTACCTTTGATCTTTGATGATGTCATAAAGAGTCCTATGATCGTGAGTGATGCAGTCCAAGGACTCCTTATACATAGGAACATCACAGGCGATCATGTAGACATCATAGGGACATCATAGGTGGTCCTATGATCTTTTAGTGAGTCCTATGATCATGACAGACACACACACACACAGATTTCTTGAATTTATAGAGTGATATACTGTATATGTCATATATTATGAGATTTCATATATCATATATGAGATTTGTCTTTAGAACTTGATCTTTGATGTCCTATGATTGTGAGTGAGTGGGAGTGATGCCTGCCTTTGATCTTTGATGACGTCATAGCGAGTCCTATGATCATGAATGATGATATAGAGTTGTAGAGATCATAGGCACATCATAGGCAATCCTATGATTTTTTAGCGAGTCCTATGGTCGTGACAGACAGACACACACACACAGAGATTTCTTGAATTATATATAGAGTGATGATCATTGTTACCAACAGGAATTACACTTTATACCTGCAAGTTTTGAAAACGGTGTTGACAAGTGGTTGTAGAAATATCTAAATGCAGTGAGATGGCAAAAACAGATGTATTTATCTTTTGTTCGTATGAAAGACAAAAAATAAAATAGAAAGATGTCTTTACCTTCTTTACATGTTTCAACTGCATTGCAGCCTTCGTCAGAAGATTCAGCTGATTGCTGCCAGGTGACATTTACGGTATCAGCTGATTTCTGTAGGCGGGGCCAGCTCAGCAGATCTGTCGGATCCACTGAGCCGGCCCCGCCTCCCGCCGTCAGATGGTCTCTGGAGAATGTGGTCCCAGGTGTGGGAAAGTCCCAGTCTGTCGGTGGATCCGACAGATCTGCTGAGCTGGCCCCGCCTACGAAAATCAGCTGATAAATGTCACCTGGCAGCAATCAGCTGAATCTTCTGACGAAGGCTGCAGTGCAGTTGAAACATGTAAAGAAGGTAAAGACATCTTTCTATTTTATTTTTTGTCTTTCATATGAACAAAAGATAAATAATTAAAAGAAGACAAAATGAACCTATTTGATGTAAAAACAGATGTAATTGTTCACAATAGAGCCTTATCTTCCTTTAATCGTATCCCTTACCTTTTTCCTAACCTAAACCAAGAAATTTTAGTGATAAACCTATCACAGTCTGATTTCGAGCAGGTGTTGGTGACATCATCTTCTTCAAGGGAGTACACTTGCTTGTATTCTGAAGTGAGGAACTAATATTAGTGTTTTTATATATTAACTGGATCAGTTCTTACTTTAAGAATGTTTGCTGACACTAAGAAATAAAGCTTTCTAGCAAAGGCCTAAACTCTGTCACATGTATTCTCTTAACTTGTAACTCGACATGTAAGGCAAAAACTTGTTTTATTCGTCATACATTGTAGGAAGCACCATCATATCACTATAAAAGTAAGAGATCTCTGTGTGTCTGTCGCGTTCAAAGGACATCATAGGACGGCCTATGATCTATGCCTGAACATCATAGGACGTCCTATGAACTCGGGCATCATAGAACACATTGATAAATGTGTTTTTATGATGTCATATAGACCATGTGTCTTTGAACTCAGGCATCATAGGACACACGCATAGACAAATGTGTCTTTATGATGTCATATAGACCATAAACTCAGGCATTATAGGACGACTCACGATGCCTATATGACGGCACATAGACAAATGTGTCTTTATGATGTCATATACATCAAGCCCACGGCACTTAGACAAATGTGTCTTTATGATGTCATATACAGCAAGCCTGTCTTCATGTCTTTATGATGTCATATACAGTGACAGACATCAGGCAACATGTCTTTATGATGTCATATACATCAAGGCTGCCTTCATGTCTTTATGATGTCATATACAGTGAGTCCATGCTGGAAAGCCTCTTTTTGCTCAGATCTATTTTCATGATCCTGTCCATGAACTGGAATTACAACGCACCTATCCCTCAACCAGTGGTCTCAACGAAGAAGAAGAAGAAGAAGAAGAAGAAGAAGAAGAAGAAGAAGGAGACCCACCAGATGGAGAGCAATAGAATGACGAAAACTGCTGCATGTCAGAAAAGATGCCAAGATGAAACACTTGAGGTTCCAGCAGTACATCCCACCCGTCTGAGACAGGAGGACACCCTTTACCAGCATAGGGTACGACAGACTTTAAAGCACATTTCTAGGACATCATAGGACAGCCTATGATCTCTGCCTCATCATCATTGCGCATCCTATGAACTCATTCATCATAGGACGTCTCTCCATGCCTACATGACAGCAAATGTGTAACCTTGACGAATGCCAGCCTACACTACAAATGTGCAAAATGCCAAGCAAAGCGCTGATTTTCTCCAGGTGCTCTGGTTTCTTGACTTCTACGTGCATGCGCGGGCCTTCCTGAACAGGATCGAAAGGCACTTTTTCAGGATCGTGCCCATGAACTGGAATTACGATGCACCTATCTCTCAACCAGTGGTCTGAATGAAGAAGAAGATTAGGATGGCGGTTGGCAACAAGCTTACCGATGCATTACCACCACTCGTAAACCAGTTAGTCAAAGACCTACCAGATGGAGAGCAATAGAATGAGGAGAACTGCTGCACGTCAGAAAGGATGCCGTGAACATGAAACACCTCAGGTTCCACCAGTACACAGCAGGCATGACTGTGAACAACACAGCCGTCTGAGACAGGAGGAGATCCTTCAGTGGTCTGAACGAAGAAGAATACCCACCAGATGATGTCTATATGATGGCATATAGACAGAGCACATGACTCCCTACAAGACATACTGTATACTGTATATAGACACAGGTAAGCAACATAACATAGAACAGTGACAGGCAGGAGAAGAAGTAACAAGCAGGGGCAAACAGCCCCAGATGCCAGGGCATATTTTGTGATTTTTATGTTTTGCTGCATACAAAAGTCATCACATGTGATTGCCACTTAGTGCTGTGTTGCTATACCAACTGTCCTGTAACTAGCAAGAATTCTGTTCCAATGCATACCCTCTACGAGCATGCACGGGTTTCTACGGGCATACACGGCTATGCACTAGTCCTTTGAAAAAGTTAATTGTACAAAGTGAAGTGTAAATGGCATTCATTATATAGTGCTTTTATTCTCATCTCTAGATGACCAAAGCGCTTTACAGATCCTGCTATCCACCCATTCACACACACATTCACACACTGATGGTGGTGTAGCTGCCATACATCGGCGCTGACCTGACCCACCAGGAGCAACTGGGGGTTCAGTGTCTTGCTCAAGGACACTTCAACATGCAGACTGCAGACAGAGTGGGAATCGAACCCCTGACCCTCCAATCGGTGGTCGGCCACACTACACCTGTGCCCCAGCCGCCCCAGTGTAGTAAGGCACAAGTGAAACAGTTTTCTATTTTTCTTATTGGCCTGTTTCCTTTTCAAAATATTGCATATTAAAGTGACACTCCACCAAAAGTCAAGTTTTTTTCTTCTTAACATGTCTGTAATGTATTGTTTTATGACTTACAAGACATATCAAGACCATAATCACTCAAATGCCTCACGTCTTTTTTTTTTTTTTTACTTTAAAATTTCACTTAAGCTTGAAGAGAAAGTGGGCCCAGCGACAGGTGGATTTTGGGCACACTATAGCCCCTTTTCCATTAGTGCCTACTCAGTCCGGCTTGCCTCGATTCTACTCGACTCTGTTCGGCTCATCACGGTGTGGTTGGTTTTCCATTTCAATTGAGCACCACCTCAAGAGAGTGGGGTTGGGGTTCATTACAGGAAGGCGGCCCGTTATCCCGTTATGTTCTTTACATGCTGATGTTTTCACTGATAAATAACTTAAAGTAGAACTGAACTGAACTGAACGGCATTGAACGGCATTGGGTGATAGTACATACAATTATAAAGATAATTTATCATTGGCACCCCCTCCAAAAATCCCGGAATCTTGGAGAAAATCGCGATTTTGAATTTCCCGCCCTGAAAAATCAGACAAATCCGCCGAAGTGCAGCCGGAGTTCCGCGTGACATCACAAGTGTGACCCAGTCCTCATGTTTACCATTGCAAGCACGTCGACACTGGTTGTTTTTGGTGCATTTTGTCGTGATAGTTGACTACAAAACACTTCCAACACCTGGGAAGATCTGTTCAGTGACCAAGGAAAGCTGTCATGGCGACGAAAGAAAAGAAAGGGGGGAGGAAAAGCGACCGGGAAGCGATGCGTTTCTAGATATACAGTGATCCCTCACTTATCGCGTTTAATGGGGACCAGAACCGACCGCAAAAAGTGAAAAACCGCGAAGTAGCATCACCCCCCCGCCCCAAGGGCGTCACAAGCACTATTTTGCACAAAAAGGCACAAGAGAACAGCGAAAAGTGCCACTAAGCAACACGAGTGATAAAGAACAATGAATGCGGTCTTCCTTCGCTGGGTAAAACGTCTCGGCCAATCTAGCTTGCGAGATTCCCAAGCGGTGAAGAGGTGGGCGGAGAGGAGTGGAGCAGTGGTCAGAGAGATGGATTTTGAGTTGTGCGGGCTCTCCGTGTTGATACCTGATGTTCTAATGAGAAGGCAGGGAGACTACATTAGAACATCAGGTATCAACACGGAGAGCCCGCTCTCCCCGGCTCCCCAGCCCGCTCGGGAATCTCGCAAGCTGATTGGCCGAGACGTTTTACCACGCAAGCTGATTGGCCGAGATGTTTTACCCAGCTTCGCTCCCTGCCGAGCGCCTATACCCAGCGAAGGAAGACCGCATTCATTGTTCTTTATCGCTCGTGTTGCTTAGTGGCACTTTTCACTGTTCTCTTGTGCCTTTTTGTGCAAAATAGTGCTTGTGACGCCCTTGGGGGTGGTGGTGACGCTACTTCGCGGTTTTTCACTTTTCGCGGTCGGTTCTGGTCCACATTAAACGCGATAAGTGAGGGATCACTGTAATAAGTTGGAAAAATGCTGATGGTTTTTTTTCCCTTTCTTTTTTATTGTTAATTTTCCTTATCCTGACACCCCAAACATGCCAAAGTAAAGACTCACCATTCTGTATTCAATAAGCGACTCTCCTCCCCATCACTGCTGCGGTCTGAGTCGGTGCCAGAATCCCCCGAAAATTCTGGCTCTAATCTGTACGGTTCGATGCCTCCCTCGCTCTCTTCCTGTTCACTTGACACTCCTGCATCCTCCTCTGTCTTGTCACCGATCCTGAATGCCTCTTCACTCTGAAAACTCTGGGGTTCTTGACTGCTGGAACTGCTATCATCTGCCATTGTTGTTTTGATAAGGGTCACACTCGTGACGTCACGCAGCGTCGTCTGCACTACTTCCGGTTTGTTTGGCACTGCCAGCCAGAGGCAAAAGTTTATCGGCTTATAGCTTGGCCATCGCACGGCCTAAAAATTTCTTTTATGTGTTGAAAAATACAATAGGTAATAAGGAATTAATCTGCTATTCTACTTTTTTGGCAAAAAGGGGAGTTCAGTTCTACTTTAAAAGATGCTTAAAATCACAAAACACTCACCATCTTCCCCGTGAGCAGCCATCAGTTCGGAGACCTCCTGGTATACTTTCATTTTCTGTTTGCTCCGCCGCAGCAGGGCTGACGGGACTGAAAAATTCATAGGCTGAAAAGTTCATAGTTGTCAATTGTGACCAAATGTACTTTATTTTTCAAGCGCAGGGATCCAAGCGCTGCAACACCGATGGAAGAACTGTGCACACCGATGGGGAGACTGTTGAAGAATAATCGCATTTGAGCAAAATCCACCACTATATGAACTTTTCAGCCTATGAACTTTTCAAGGCAAGATGGCGCCGTTGTGTGTGGCTGGACATCTACCTGTGCTATGTCTTATGTGTTTAGTTGTCTTTTTATTGTTTCTAGTTCAAAACGTGTCATCGCTACTGGTTTATGATTGCCTAACTCTTCTAAATATTCGCAATTCTGTGGTCAAATTCTCGACCTATGAATTTAATGGTCAGCCTCCTCCGCCTCTGTTGGCGTCTATACCACCCTATCTGAGATGTGCACCCAGCGGACTGTTTCGAAATGGCCGCCACGACAGACGCCGCAAAAGACCAGGTCGGAGAGGCGGAGTATCATGCAGACTGAGGGCTTACCTGGCTTCTTCTTCAACTCACAACTCTCGTCAACTGCTGACTGAGCTCTCCAGGAAGCGTATCGGCTTTGACGTACGAGGATCCATGAATTATATCTACCGATGGCTGTTGCCAACTGTCCCAGAGGCTGGATACCCACTTCCCTGCCGCAGGCCCGTGTGGATTCGCAGAAGGGGACTTTTATTCTAAATGACTTTTTTACTTCACATTCCTTGGATTTTCTTCTGATGACAGAAACATGGGTTAAATCAGGTGAGACCACTGCCTTCTCTGAGCTCATCCCTCCCGGCTGTTCTTTCTTCAGCTCCCGCGAGTATCTGGTCAGGGTGGGGGTCTGGCTTCTGTTTTCAATGACAGTTTTAAATGTCGCCTTTTCTCCACAAATGTTTATTCCTGCTTTGAGCTGCAACTATTTGTGGTGGATCTCACAAGTCCTGTGTTATTTGCGTCCTCCAAATTATAATAAGGACTTCATTAATGAGTTTTCTGAATTTTTGGCAGATGTTATGCCAAAATATGATAAACTTTTGATTTGCGGGGACTTTAATATTCATGTCTGTTGTCTATCTGATCAGCTGGCATCTGATTTTAAAAGACTGTTGGCGACATAATTTAAATATTTTAGCGGACAAACCAACACACCGTCTTGGTCACACTCTGGACCTTGTTATCTCTTTTGGGCTCTCAATCTCTCTCAAAGAAATTTCTGAGTCTGTCATCTCAGATCATTTCCCCATTATTTTTGAACTGCTGACCCCTTCATCACCCAGCAAGCCTGTGGCTCCATCATGCTGGCGTCACATCATCACTTCTTCAACGCCAGAGGAGTTTTCTGCTGCTTTTAGGGATTCACAGTTTTTTGCCTTGAATGGACTCGTTTCCCCTTCCCATCCGGATAATATTCTTTCTTCCTTTCATACCACCTGTTCTGGGATTTTGGACTCTATTGCCCCATTTCGGCTTAAAATCGGCTAAACCAAAAACAGATTCCTGGCTAAATGACACTACCCGTGCCATTAGGCAATGGGTCAGGCAGGCTGAACGGAGATAGAAAAAGGACAAATTACATGTGTCTCTGGAAATTTTTAGGGACTCTTGCTGATTACCAGAGGACCATGCAAAAGACAAAATTTCAGTATCTCTCTGATATTATTTCTAGCAGCAGTCACTGTCCTAGAGTGCTATTTAACACAATTAACTGTTTTATAAACCCACACACTCAGACTGTAACAGATGATTCGTTTACAACATGTGAGACTTTTCTTCACTTTTTTGTTGATAAAGTGGACTCTGTCAGACGAGCTATTAATAACAGTTTTAATGGAAGCTTGTCTGTTGTCCCGGGTTACTCTGCTGTGTTTGAACAGTTTGAGTTGGTCTCTTTATCATCACTTACTGATATAGTGAAGTCTCTGAAGCCGACAAATTGCTCACTGGATGTTGTTCCCGCTGAAATACTGAAAAGGGTTTTTAATACTGTAGGGCCTGGTCTTTTGGTTTTTATTAATTCCTGCCTTAGTTCAGGATTTGTCCCACCTGCTTTTAAACATGCTGTGGTTAGGCCCCTTCTTAAAAAATCTCACTTTGACCCTTCAGTTTTATCTAATTTTAGACCCATTTCTCATTTGCCATTTTTATCTAAGGTTTTAGAAAAAGCTGTTTTTATACATTTGCAGTCTTTTTTAGAAAACAACTCTATTTTTGAGAAGTTTCAATCTGGGTTTAGATCTTGTCACAACACTGAGTCTGCCCTGCTAAAGGTGCACAATGATATTCTGATGTCTGCTGATGCCAAATGCCCCGTGGTTTTAGTGCTGCTAGATCTTACAGCAGCCTTTGACACTGTGGACCATACTATCCTTTTGTCACGCCTGAATCACCATGTTGGCATCCATGGCACTGCACTTAAGTGGTTTGAATCCTACCTATCTAACAGAACTTTTTCTGTAATGATTGGTGACATGTCTTCTTCTAGTGCCTCTCTCTTCTGTGGGGTCCCACAGGGCTCTATCCTTGACCCTATTCTGTTTTCATTATACTGTATATGCTGCCACTCAGGTCAATAATAGCCAGGCACAACATGTCTTTCCACTGTTTTGTGGACGATTTACAGCTTTATTTACCCTTGAACCCAGAACAAACAAATTCACAAAGTGTTCTATTGGACTGCATCACTGACATTAAGTTGTGGCTAAGCCAAAATTTTCTCCACTTAAATGAAGAAAAACCAGAATGTATTATGTTTAGGGATACTGTAATGGCTGGCTTTGGTTCCCTCTCTTTAAGGCTCAGTTCAGCTGTCAGAAATCTGGGGGTGATTTTTGACAGCCATTTAAAATTTGATAAACAGATTGACAATGTAATCAAGATGAGCTTTTATCAATTATGTCTGTTATCCAAAGCCAAACATTTCCTGAGCCATCATGTTCTTGAGATAGCCATCCATGCTTTAATCACTTCTCGACTTGATTACTGCAATGCACTGTATGTTGGCATCTTTCAGTCTTCTCTTGGCCGCCTTCAACTTGTGCAAAATGCAGCGTTCCATCTTTTGACCAACGCACCCAGGCGAGAGCACATTATTCCGATCCTTTTTTTACTTCACTGGCTTCTAGTCCATTTTAGAATTAATTTTAAACTTTTGCTTTTTGTTTTTAAAGTTCTTAATGGCCTTGCTCCGGTTTATCTGTCTGAGATTTTGACTGTCCGTGACCAAGACAGGGCTTTGAGGTCATCCAATCAACTTTTGCTGGATGTGCCCAGGTCAAGGTATAAACATTGGGGTGACCGAGCCTTTTCTGTTGTCGCCCCCAGGCTCTGGAATAATCTCCCCCCTGACCTACGTGCTATCTCTGACCTGGCCCTTTTTAAATCAGAACTTAAAACATATTTGTTTAGGATCGCTTTTAATACCCAGTAGTGGTGATATTTAACTTGGCATTTGTTTTTATTTTATTCTTATTTTTAGGTATTTATTCTTATTTCTTTGTTTATGTTATTTGTTTTTAATGCTGTGTGTGTTTTTAATGCTGTTTAATTTTCTGTAAAGCACTTTGGTCACCTACGCGTTGTTTTAAAGGGCTATATAAATAAAGTACATTACATTTTCAGCCGTTGCGCCGGTGGAGCATTCCGAAATGAAATACCAGGAGGTCTCCGAGCTGATGGCTGCTCACAGGGAAGATGGTGAGTACTTTGTGAGTGTTGATTTGTGTGTAGCCATTAATTTTGTTGATTATCACAGATATAAAAACTCCAGGCCAAATTTACAAATGGCGGTTTTGAATCTTGTGAAGACGTCATTCTCATCCACTGACATTACGCCCTGGTCAATCAGTGGCCCGCAATACATTGACATCACATTTTCAGCTCAACTCAGCACGGTTGAACCTCACTGAAGTAGGTCCCAAAAATTACATGGTACCAGGTGCTAATGGAAAACCCTACAAACCGAGTAGAGTCAAGGCGAGTAGGGCTGAGTAGGTACTAGTGGAAAAGAGGATTACGCTCCCACACTGTGCATAGGCCCAAGACTTTCACCTGCCTTGGTCACCTTTGCATCCTTTTATAGAAACGTGGACAGACTGTAATTTACTGTACATACTCTGTTGTCATTGAATCCTTATTTAAATCCTCCACCTGAACAACGAGAACAAGTTTTTAGCCAAAGTCAAATTCCTTGTATGTGTTGTGCATACTTGGCCAATAAAGCTGATTCTGATTCTGATTCTGATTGAATAATCTAAATGCTAAGATGAGACCATACATGTCAGAGTCTGGACATTGTTTTAACACCTTGTCCATGCTTTTTGTTCATTTTTGGGTTCTCTGTGTTTTCCCTTGTCAATATTATTTTCATTAGTACCTCCTGTGTCTCCCTAGTTCCCATGCGTTGGTCTCTGTTGTTTATTATTGTCTTCAGTGGTCCCTGGTCTTGTGTGATATCCTGCATCATTCTGTTGTCTTTGTTTAGTTTAGTTTAGTTTAGTTTAGTTTATTTGAAAAGGGACAATGCAATTTCATAAAACACATGATTACACATGGTTAAAAAAGCCAGAATTAGACAAAAGGCTAGTTTTCATCTGTAGTCCCCTGGCCAAGATGTAAAAAAGCAGTAAAATGCATCTACAAGAAAAAAAACATGGTTAGACATTTAAGAGGGCACTAATGTAACAAATAATATATACATAACAAACCGTACATTGAAACACAACATCAAACATCACAGCAGACTTATCTTTTAGTGTTGGCAGCTGTAGGTGTTTATAAGCCACATTTTCAATTTTTTTGTGAAGGCCTTGAATGTTGTGAGCAGTTTAACCTCCTCAGGTACCGAGTTCCACTCACTAGCACTCCTCACTGACCAGGCCGACTTACTGAAAGTGCTCCTGCGCAGAGGAATGAAACAGTCACCTCTGACAGAGCCTCGAGTGACGCGATCAGAGCTGTTTCTTTGGCTGATGAACTCTGCCAGAGGATCTGGAGCCAAATCATGCAGTACTTTATAAGTCAAATTTAAATTTGCAAATGTATGAAGACTATCCCAATTTAAAAGACTGCATTTTTTTAAAATTGCACAATGATGATAATGCCTAGGTTTTTTATCCATAACTTTAACTGCTTGTTTGTACAAAACTTCCAATGGTTTTTTTGCACCCAAACCCGCCTGGGACCAGCTAGTTAGGCAATAGTTGAAGTGACTCAGAATCATTGAATGCAAGTATATTTTTGCAGCTTCAGTTGACATTTCATTTCGAATTGCACGAAAATTTGCAAGATTTAACTTGATTTTTTTTACACAATTTAGCAATATGGGCTTTAAAGGAAAGCTGTGAATCTATTATTAACCCAAGATATTTATATTGGCTAACAATTTGTATTTTTCCTCCATTAACATGTATGTCAGGGTCAGGTGACACTCTATTTATTTTAGTAAAATACATGCCTACAGTTTTAGAAACATTTAACTGTAGACAGCACTCCTGCAACCAAGTTGTGACATAGGACATTGTTTTACTAAGTTTAGCAGCAACAGTGTTTTTGGAGTGACCATGAACAAAAAAAACCGTGTCGTCTGCATACATTAAGCATTCAGCTTCAGAACAAACAGTGGGCAAATCATTAATATAAAGACTAAATAAAAGGGGGCCTAATATTGATCCCTGAGGGACTCCAGAAGTTAGCCTAAGAGAATCAGATCTGCAGTTGTTAACTGATACACATTGTGTTCGATCATGCAGATATGATTCAATCCAGCTCACAGCATTGTGAGAAAAGTTAAATTTAAAGAGCTTGGTAAGAAGAACAGAGTGATTTACTGTATCGAATGCTTTCCTGAGGTCCAAAAACACCGCCCCTACAACTCCACCCTTATCAAGAAAAGATTTTATTTTCTCAATGAAGAGGCATGTAGCCATTTCAGTGGAATGCTTGGATCTGAAACCAAACTGCATGGCATGGAGAGAGGGGGAACTACTGTTTAAATAATGGACAATCTGTTCTGCCACCCATTTTTCTGCAATTTTGGAAATGGCCGGAAGAATGCTTATTGGTCGGTAGTTATGCAGAAGAGTTGAGTCACCGGATTTAAAAACAGGGGTAACAATAGCAGATTTCCAGGCCTTTGGAAAATGGCCAGATGAAATTGAAAGATTAATGATTGAGGCAATAGGAGTGGCGAGAGCTGAACCTAAATCTTTGAGCATTTTCGTGTCCATTCCAAAAACATCCTTTGCTTTAGATGGTTTGAGTGCTTGAATTAAATCGATAACTTTGGTCTCAGTAATATTTGTAATAGTAAAAGACTGCGATGCAGACAATACAGGGTATTCCTTCCTTTGTTTTACTATAAACTTATCAGAGATTTCTGACACAGATTCAATGAAGTAGTTGTTAAAAGCATCAGCCATCACTTGAGGTTCTGTCAAGATGTTTCCATTCAATTGAATTTGCATTAGTTTTGCTTTGTTTTTCTGGGAATCACCCAGTAGTTTTTTAATATATGTCCAGGTTATTTTAAAATTTCCCCTTGCACTATTCAAAACAGTAATGAAAAAGTCAGCTTTAGATTTTCTTATTTCTTTCACTACCCTATTTCTCAATGAAATAAATTGGTGCCTGTTTTGTCCTGATTTAACTGACAACTTCAAAAAGTGATCTCGTTCTTTCATCAATTTCAGAATAAATTTGTTTAACCAAGGAAGGCAATTCTTTCTAGCTTTTAGTTTAATTATCCGTGTAAATTGTATAATAATTTGTTGTATATTGTTGGCAAATTTAGAACAATCCTCATCTAAATTTTTGCCAATGAGTAATTCATCCCAATTTACTTCTTGAATTGAATCTTGAAAATTTTGTTGTTCCTGTTTTGGTATCCTATAGAATTCAGTGGCGGCCAAGGATTTGAAGCGCTTTTTATTGTGTTTCCTCATGTGATACCATTTAGACCTTGATTGTTCTCCCAGCTGTCCTGCGTCTGGTCATTAGTTCCCCTATATATGTCAGTCCATGTTGGTACTCTGTGTTGCATTATTGTCTATTTTCCCCCCGGAACATCATGTCCTGTTGATAATTATTGTTGATCTTTGTGAGTATTTTGTCTAATAGTTTCCCAGTGTTAGAGCCCCCGTGCTGTTTGTTCTTTTGTGTTTGTTAGTGTAAATAAATCATGATTCTCTTGAGTTCTTGCACATTTGAGTCCACCTCTTACTCCTGCGTACCAGAGGAAGCATATTACAGTATAATGCAACCAGAATTGGACTCAGCAGGCATGAATTTTTTTGCCATGGGCCTTGACACAGATGAGCTTTGGTCTGCTTAATTAATTGAGGACTTAATCAAGGATGCTCGCACTGCCTGCACACCAGAGGAGGGTCTCGTTTGCCTGGGCACCACGACGGGGGCAATCAGGTCATGTCCCGTCCCAGCTTTCTCCAGCTGGAGGGACTTCTGATCTCCATGCCAAACCTTCAGCGGACACTCCACCACTAGTAAAGAGCACTTCTCCCCCCTCAAAATTTGCACCGATGACAAGGCGTTGCTGGGTTTGGAAACCCATTTCTTGGCAATTTCCTGTGTCCACACCAGCTCTTGTCTGCCTCTCGCCAGCTCCACAGCCACTCCACGGGCTGGGGGAGAGCTCCCCATTAACACCGAAGCCTGAGCTGACTAAAAAGCATCCCCTGGCCTGGCGCCTCCCTTGCCACACTGAGCTCTGGCTTCCACACTTCCTCACTGTTCTTCCACCTCCGTTCCAGCCCCACAGAGCCTTCCAGTCTCAGAAGGCTCTTCATTGCTGCCTCGACGGCAGTTGCAGTGCTGAGTCCCATGTCTACTGAGCTGGTTCCCATGCTCACTCCTGCAGTATCTTCAGAGGTCGTCACTCTGCCAGCAGCAGTCATCACTCCTGAGGTTTCGCCAACTGCTGCGTCCATGTCAGGATCCTCACCTGCAGAACAGCAGGAGTTAAGGCATGTCCTCGTCTTTGTCTTTTCAACACCAATATTAGAGAGGGCTTGTCTTGCTCTTTGTGAGGAGACCCAGTTGCATCTTCCATCTGCTTCTGAGCTCTCCCTGCCGGGCTCTTCTGCTGGTGGTTGTGGTGTAGATGTGAACCCCACATGTGTTTTTTTTTTTTTCTCCATCTGAGGTGGCTAATTGGGGATGGAGGAGAACACTTCTACTCCAGTTTTCCCTGTGGTGCATGCTCCAACCCCTGTTATCCCTGAGGAGCACATACCAGCTCCAGCAGCCTCTGTGGTGCATGCCACAGCTCCAGCAGTCTCTGTGGTGCACCACAGCTCCAGCAGTCTCCGTGGTACATGCTATAGCTACAGCTGTCTCCAAGGTACACCCTGCTGCTCCAGCTGTTTTTGAGGTGCACCCTGCTTCCCCAGCTGTCTCCGAGGTGCATTCTGCTGCCCCAGCTGTCTCCAACATCCACACCACTGCACCACCTGTTTCTGAGGTGCACGCCACTGCTCCAGCTGTTTCCAAGGTGCCCACTACAGCTCCAGCTCTCCCTGTGGTTGACGCTCCCCAGCTGTGGTCTGTCTCCATTGTAGATGCTCCACCATGGCCGCCCAATCAGTCCGCTCCACCGCCGCCGCCCCTCTGCTGATGTCAGCCACTGTGCTGAAAACCCCCCAGGTACTGTCCCCAGAGCAAAAGGCACCTATATTGTTTTCTCCAGGGCAAAAGGCCCATATGGTGTTGTCTTCAGAGCAAGGGGCTCCTATGTTGTCTTCTGAGGTTAAAGCTCCTATGTTGCCTCTGGAGGAAAAAGCCCCTATGTTGTTGTCTCCAGAGCAAAATGCTTCTGTGTTTTCTCCAGTGCAAAAAGCTCCTGTGTTATCTCCAGTGCAAGAAGCCACTGTGTTGTGGATATAGAGTGAGCTCCTGACCAGATAGAGTGATGATATAGAGTGAAGTACATGGCAATAATGCACCTGTAAGATGGTTGCCAACTGCCAATCAAATATAAAAGAAGAAGAAGAAGAAGCCCCTGTGTTGTTATCTCCTGAATTTGAAGTCCCTGTATTGTTTTCTCTTGAGTTAAAAGCTCCTATGTTGTTGTCCCCAGAGCAAAAGGGTCCTATATTGTTTTCTCCAGGGCAAAAGGCCCCTTTGTTGTTGTCTTCAGAGCAAGAGGCTCCTATGTTGTTTTCTCCAGGGCAAAAGGTCCCCATGTTGTCATTTCCTGAGCAAGGGCCTCCTATGCGTTCTTCTGAGGTTAATTCTCTTATGGAGCCTCCAGAGCAAAAAGCCCCTGTGTTGTTCTCCAGAGCAAAATGCTTCTGTGTTTTCTCCAAACTGCTCCTATGTTATCTCCAGTGCAAGAAGCTCCTGTGTTGTTATCTCCTGAGTTTGAAGTCCCTGTGTGGTTTTCTCCTGAGTTTATAGCTCCTATGTTGTTATCTCCTGAGCGAAAGGTTCTTATATTGCCTTCTCCTGTGTTCCAAAGTTCCATGTTGTATTCTCCTGAGCTAATGGTTCCTAATTTGTTATCTCCAGAGCAGGAAGCTCCCATTATGTTATCTCCTGAGTTTAAAGCTTCTATGTTGTCTCCTGTGCAAGATGTTCCTACGTTATCTCCTGAGCTTAAAGCTATGATGTTATCGCCCAAGTTTAAGGGTTCTCTGATGTTATTTTCAGAACAGAAAGTTCCTATGTTTTCTCCCGTCTGGTGGCCCTTGGACTTTGGTAGGCCACCAGATGCACCATGTTCATCCGCCAGGGTGCCCATGGCCTTAGAGAGGCCACCCGACTCTCCATGCTCCTCCTTCTGGCTTATGAACATTGGTAGGCCATCGGACTCGTCATGGTCCTTGGTCTGGTGGCTCTTGGACTTTGAGAAGCCGCCCGACACTCCATATACCTCTGTCTGGTGGCTTTTGAACACTGGTAGGCCACCGGACTGGCCATACTCTTTGGTCTAGTGGTCTATGGACTCTGGAAAGCCACAAGATTCACTGTGTCCCTCCGTGGGTGGGGGGGGGGGGCTTGGACTGTGATTGGCCCTCCCACCCACCTGGCTCTCTGGTCTGTGGGTCCCTGGACTCTGGTAGGGTCCCTGACCCACTGTGTTTTCAGGGGTCTATGAACTTTGGGACTCTGATCAACCACCCAATGGACAATTTTCCTGTTTTCCTTGTGTTTTTCTGTGTTTGGATCTTCCCGCCATGCCTGCATTCCCTCCTTCCTCCCTGTTTACAGTAATTTTTTGTGTTGTTTCTGGAGTGTCTGGAATCCGCCCTTGGGTAGGGGGGTGTTAATGTCAGAGTCTGGACATGGTTTTAAGACCTTGTCCACACTTTTTGTTCATTTTTGGGTTCTGTGTTTTCCTTTGTCATTATTATTTTCATTATTGTCCCCTGTTTGTCCCTAGTTCCCATGTGTTTCTCTCTGTTGTTTATTATTGTCTTCTGTGTTCCCTGGTCTTGTGTGATATCCTGTGTCATTCTGTTGTTTTTGTGTCTCCCAGCTGTCCTACTTCTGTGATCATTAGTTCCCCTATATATGTCAATCCGTGTTGGTGCTCTGTGTTGCGTTATTGTCTGTTTTCCCCTGGTACATCGTGTCCTGTTGATAATTATTGTTGATCTTTGTGAATATTTTGTCTAATAGTTTCCTAGTGTTGCAGCGTCCATGCTGTTTGTTTTTTGTATTCCTTAGTGTAAAAAATCATGATTCTCTTGAGTTCTGCCTCCACATTTGAGTCCACCTCACATCTGAGTCCAGCGGGGTTTTAACAAACAGGAAAAATCTATGTGTTTTTTTTGTTTTTTTTGTTTTGTTTTGTTTTTTTCGATTGCAGAACTAATCCCTCAGATTAATTAGTTTAGTTAGACCTAATTAGTCCTACTTTTAAACATACACCTGTGGTGATCCAAGCGCGGAGCAGATCCGCGCTAGAGTCACTCAGTATTTTCCCTCTTTCTTCTCATTTCTAGTTCTGATTTGTATTAGTTTCTGTAGGATTCTCTGGGGCTCTTACAGTGACAGTGCCGTGGCCGGACTTCCGGTTGTCAGCCAGTTCGCGAGCCGTCACGGCTGAGTGTAATTCAGTGATTATGGTTCTTCTCCTCACCTGTTGGTCATTAGGCTTTGTGAGTATTTAAGGTTGTAGTTGAGGCTCACTTCTCGCTGTGATCTCACACCCATTCAGGCTGGAGTCCCCACGTCCGGCTCCAGTCTCAGCATCGGGTTTCTCCCTCGCTGTATAAAGCGTAAGTGACTTTGATTCTTTGTAATTGTTTAGTTATTCTGACCCTTCGTGGTCGTGTGTTTAGTTTATGTGTTTTGCCCCTTGAGGCTCATTATTTTGTACTTTATAATAAAACAACAAAACTCACTGTTGGCATTTGGTGTCTCATTCATGCCCTGAAGAGGGCATTTATGACAACACCTGCTTTTACTTAGCAGAGAATTCGCTTATCCTGAGCTCATCTTCATTATGCATTCACAAGTGTGTGTGTATTTTAAACTCTGAGTCTTATCTTATCTGGAGAGTAAAAATGTCTACATTTAAAGTGTGGAGAACACTTTTTAGCGCTATTTCTTAGCGGACTACATCCTGATTCAAAAGATTTAAACAGACTAACTTACAACATAAAACCTTTAACCTTTGACCCTAGTTGTCTTAGATTAGGTCAGACAGAAATTAGTAACTCACCCAAGCACAGACAAGAGGCTGAGACCAATCCAAAAGTTTTAAGTGCCACAAAATGTGACTTTTAATTAAAAACAAACACAAGAAAACAGGGGAAAAAATGCAAAAAAGACAAAAATGAAACATGATATCTGTGAAAAGTGATTACAGGCAAAAAATGAAAAACTCACTCCTTCTGTAGAGAAAAGCAGAGCATGTAGACTTTATCAGATTAGCCCAAGCCCATTTCAGTGCAACTGGAGTGTCATACACACATGCAGACACAGAGCAGTATAAGCTGGAAATTTTAGTAAAATATAAAAAAATGGATATAATTCAAATGTGTAACACACATACAGTAAGTGATTTTTCAATCTAAAGGGTATAAAATTAATTCAAATTAGAAGTGAACTTATCAAAAAGTGGAAACGTATTAAATTATTTTAAATCAAAAAGATGACGTGAATTCAGATTGAAAATGAACTTAACATAAATGATTACAAATGAAATGACATTACAGGAAAAAAACAAGATTAGTACTTACATTTTGAGAGCACGTGATCAAAATAGCACTAAAATAGCAAATCTTGAAAAATCAGAACATTACAGAAAAACAGTCAAAATCGCAGAACAAAAAACAAGGAGATATAGCAGCAGTCCATGGCTTTGTCGATGGTCCAGCAGGACCCCTGCTGTGAGGGGTCATAGCCCCAGAAAAAGAGCGACTGCAACTGTCCTTTTGGGTTTTATGAATGCTGAGCATGTCACCACCCCGTAGGCTGCCTGATGCAACAGTGGTGCTTGCTGATGTAACTTTGGGAGAAAGAATGGCCATATTTGGACTTGCCGTCCGGTCCTGAATATATTGTCTTCATCTCTGGTGGGATCTGGTCCCAACCGGTCTAAGTCCAAGATGGTGACAGGGCTTTCTCAGGAAGCTGACCATACATGCGCTGTCATGTGTGTAGCAGAGATAACTGAAGTTCAGAGTTAGGCTTTAAAAAGCCATAAGAGGCCAAAAGGTTTTGGCCAAATGCCACTCTCTCAACACCCTCTTTCAAAAATTTTCTGGCCAAGGACTTAATCCGTATAGATTAGCTGTGGGAGGTAACATCTCAGCACCCTCTCTTGGAGATCTACCCCTTGACCGTGAGGATATCATACTTTCTGAAAATGCTCTGATTGGCTTAGGAGGAACAATGGATCCTCTGTGGATGATGGATCTCAGCTCCAGGCACAGGGCTTGAACCAGATAATGCAATTTTGGTGTGGGACTTGGGGGTGCAGGTGGGGGCTGAGCAGTGGTCAGAGTGGAAGGGTTTCTGACCCCTGACCCTGTTGCAGCTTGAGGATGTACTCACCTCATCTTAACAAAGCCCCTCCCCCTGAAAAAAGACAAGTTTCAATGGAGCATTTTTGGTGGCATAGCCGCTAGCATGTCTGTAGTGTTGAGCCAATGAGGATTCTGAGTGATCTGAATGATTTACTTATTCAGTTCAGTTACACATAAACACCAATATAAGAAATAATTACTTCAGACACAAATAACTGTAACTGAAAAGGAATAAGCACAAGCCCAAGGCTTATTTTTATGCTTATCCTGTTCTCTTCCTTGGAAATTACCCAAAACTAAACAACAGAAAATACATATTGGTATACATTAAGTAAACTCAAAAAAATTTAAACATTATATCCCTTAAGTAATTTACCTCTTAAAGCATTTTTGAAACTCAACAGAGAGTGACACATTATCAGTTCATCATGGAGCGCATTCCAAAGTTTAACACCAAAACAGAAACACATCTATATTTGACATTTGTTCTTACTTTACATATTTCAAAAACAGACATACCTCTTCAATTATGTTTATGTTCTCTTTTAAAAAATCTTTAAATAATCACAGGGAGACTATTATTCTTAACCTGAAAATGTACCACCATAGTTTTCAAGTACACAATACCTTGAAACTTTAAAATTCCAGATGCTGCAAATAATGGATTGGTAGATTGGAGATATTCAGCTTTGTTTACTATTCTAATGGCTCTTTTTTTTTTTGAAGCTTGATAATAGAGTCTGTTTGTTTTATCCACATTTCCCCAAATTTCTGCACAATATGACAAATGTAGCATTACCAACGAACAATACAACAGCCGCAAACAATTATTATTCAGTAAATCTCTAGTTTTGTACAGAACAGTGATGGACTTTGAAATTTTTCATTTAATATATTCTATGTGTGGTTTCCAGCAAAGTTTAGAATCAGTAATCACACCAAAAACTTTCATTTCATACACTCTTTCAATTTCAGTATTGTTAGTTTTTAGTTTTATTTCATGGTTTACCCTACCTCCTTCAAAAACCATAAACTTTGTTTTATCTTCATTTAATGATCATTTATTTGCTTCAAACCACTTTTTCAAATTAATCAATTCTTTTTCTATTATTTCTATTAATTGTTGTATGTCTGTTCCTGAATAAAGCAAATTTGTATCATCTGCATAAATAATATATTTCAACACATTGGATACAACACAAATACCGTTTAAATATAATATGAGTATCTTGAGTCCCAAAAGTGAGCCTTGTGGAACTCCACAGATTACTGGTCTAAGTTGTGATTTTGTATTATTAATTGTAACATACTGAAATCTATTGTGTAAATAACTTCTGAGCCAATGCAATACAACACCTCTTATGCCATACTTCTCACATTTCTGAAGTAGTTTTGAATGGTCAATTGAATCAGATGCTTTACGCAAATCAATAAACACACCAACAGTGTGTTGTTTGTTATCATATGCTGTTGCAATGTTTTCTACAATTTCCATTACCACTAAAGCTGTAGATCGGTTCTGTCTAAGTCCATACTGGTGTTCATCCAGTAAGCCATATTTGTCAATAAAACCATCAAGTCTTTTTACAAAATTTCTCCAGTATTTTGGAAACTGAGATAACAAAGAAACAGGTCTGTAGTTTGGCACAATGTGCTTATCACCATTTTTATAAATAGGAATTACTTTTGCAATTTTCATTTTGTCAGAGAATGTACCAGTGAGGAATGATTTATTACAGATATAAGTAAATGGTTCCAGAATGCTGTTAATCACTTGTTTTATGAGTAACATGTCAATAGCATTACCATCAGTGGATTTTTTATTTTTAAACTTTCTCACCACTTCTACCACATCACTCTGACAAACTCCAGCAAGAAACAGAATTACAGCTTTTAGTTGCAAAATCAAAACTTTCATCTTTATCTCCATGTTTAATTACTTAAGCCAAATTTGGGCCAATATTAACAAAAAAAAAGTAATTAAATTCATGAACAACATCGTCAATATTTTCAATAACTGAATCATCAGCTTTAACAATAGATGTTGGAAACCCTTTTTTGCTACAATTGTTAATCATATAATTTAACGCTTTCCAAGTGCTTTTGATATCATTTTTATGATTTTGCAATAACTGGTCATTGTAGGCCTTTTTTGCAATCTCATAATTGCTGTCAATTTGCTTTTATAGTTTTTATGTTTATCCTCTTTCTCTTTTGATCTATACTGAAGAAATTCCCTATAAAGCCTATTTTTCTTTTTACAAGCCTTCTCCAAGCCCTTTGTTACCCATGGCTTTCTACTTTTCCTTACATTTTCTCTATATTGCTTCAGAGGGCAATGCCATTCATACAATATCAAAAATATGTTTTAAAAAAAGCATTGTAGCAGTCGTTAACATCTACATACAATGCATCCAGAAAGTATTCACAGCGCTTCACTTTTTCCACATTTTTCTGTGTTACAACCTTATTCCAAAAGGGATTAAATTAATTTTTCCCTCAAAATTCTACACACAATACCCCATAATAACAATGTGAAAAACATTTGTGAGATTTTTACAAATTTATTAAAAATAAAAAAAACTAAGAAATCACATGTACAGTACATAAGTATTCACAGCCTTTGCCATGAAGCTCAAAATTGAACTCAGGTGCATCCTGTTTCCACTGATCATCCTTGAGATGTTTCTACAGCTTCATTGGAGTCCACCTGTGGTAAACTGAGTTGATTGAACATGATTTGGAAAGGCATACACCTGTCTATAGAAGGTCTCACAGTTGACAGTGCATGTCAGAGCACAAGTCAAGCATGAAGTCAAAGAAATTGTCTGTAGACCTTCGAGACAGGATTGTCTCGAGGCACAAATCTGGGGAAGGGTACAGAAAAATTTCTGCTGCTTTGAAGGTCTCAATGACCACAGTGGCCTCCATCATCCATAAATGGAAGAGGTTCAGAACCACCAGGACTCTTTCTAGAGCTGGCTGGCCGTCTAAACTGAGTGATCGAGGGAGAAGGGCCTTATTCAGGAAGGTGACCAAGAACCTAATGGTCACTATGTTAGAGTTCCAGCGTTGCTCTGTGAAGAGAGGAGAACCTCCCGAATGACAGCCATCTCTGCAGCAATCCACCAATCAGGCCTGTATGGTAGAGTGGCCAGATGGAAGCCACTCCTTAGAAAAAGGCACATGGCAGCCCACTTGGAGTTTGCCAAAAGGCACCTGAAGGACTCTCAGACCATGAGAAACAAAATTCTCTTGTCTGGTGAGACAAAGTGTCATGAGCTGACCCGGCTTGGCTTTCCCTGGCTTGGCCTTGATCTGTCTGTGGGTTTTGATTTTACTGTTTATGTGCATTTTGTGTAGTTTGTACTTATTCCATATCCATAGCCACTCCCTGACTGGCAGCTCTTAGTCAGCCTCATTGACCTACTTTCTCCCACGCTGCTGACAGTCTGTCTGTCCAGCCACGCCCCCTCGCTCTCCCTCTGGTTCCATCAGCTGTTCCCAGCCCCGGAAATTATCTTTCCCGCGCCTCGCACAGGTGTGCCCAATTTGTGTGGCCAGCGGTGTTTGTATTTAAGCGGCTCTTCGCTAGACAAACACCGCTGGACCATTGTACGGGTTACACGGTTATTCTTCCGCTGTCTGACTGTTACGTCCCGAAGGATCTTTTTGTGTTTGTGCTCGCTGTCAGCCTTGGACGACTCAAACTGCTCCTGCATGGTGAGTAAGAGTTTTTCTGCGTTTCTGCTTGCAGTTGTGCTGCTACGCTTGTCTGTAGCGTTTCCCCCCTTGCAGCACAACTGCTACGCTCGGGCACTGCTGCCCGGCTCTTCTCCAGTGCCAGTCGAGCATCCTTGAGAACTCCAAATTTACACGAGCATTTTGTCTTGTCAGTTTTTGTGACCACGGTGCACAGTGGTCTGCCTGCTGTATGCTATTTGTGTCAGCCTTTATGTGCACATCTTTTTCAGTTCTGTAAGTTGTTACTTTTTGAACTGTTTGTCAATAAATACAGTATGTGTTTGGTAAACCATGCGCATAAATCCTCATCCATCCTTCTCTTCCTCCGTGCGCTGTGAAAAAGCACACTGGGAAGTTTATGACAGAATGGTCCAGCCAGTAAGAAAGATTTAGCGGGTTCACCCACACATCATTTTCCTTTTTTCATTGTGAACTGTTTTTCTGTTCTGGACTAACCTGTATTGGAGTACGTCATGCCCCGGTCTCGCCAAGGAAAAGAATGGCAGCGGGGCTCCCCACGGTAGAGGAGGAATTGGCTGCAGAGTTCATCCAGGACTTCATAAATGATGCCCTCGCCACCCGGGGTCCAAAGGAGATGCTGGAAAACCTGGACGGAGCAGTAGGCATCTTGGAGGTGCATCCCGGGTTATGGAGCTACCCACAGTACGCCAACCTGCTCTCCACAGTCTACTCACTCCAGCATTCTTTCCCCAGTCTGGCATTCCCCGTGACGTCGGGACTGAGGTCAGATGATCTACAAATCGGCAGCCTCCGTGACACCTCGCCCGACCCTCCTCTCACTCCAGTACGGCCAGAAAATAAAAGACAGCATCGTCCTGCAAGGAGATGTCGTAAGAAGCCTCCCTCTACAGCAGCGGCCATCATTGTTTCAGCTACGGTGAGGTCCGCTGAATTCACCCCGGCCCCGCCTACCTCCGTCGTCAGGGAGACGGCTCCTCCAATAGTCTACGGAGGGGTCCACGTCATCGCTGGTACAGAGAGGGACGAGTGTCTGCCACTTGCAGCCGTGGATTTCATCAACCGGGAGGACAGGCAAGTATTTTTGCATTCTAATCCATTCATTAACATTGAATCTTGCACGTCTCCCGAGGGAGAGGCCCAGGATCAGCAATCCACTGGGTCCTCTCCTCCAGCTGCAATTAATGATTGTTTCCTTCCCCTCTCTGTGTCTCCTTCTTTAATTCCTGAGGGCCTGCCAGTCTGAGAACTGGGCCCCCAGATGATGGAGGAGGTTGGGGCCCTGGATGATTCTGCCCAGGGGCCCCCACGGAAGCGTTTCCCCGCAGTCACACCGGTGGACGAGGAGTGGGCAAACCTGCTTGCCGTAGTCAACTGCCGGGTTGAGGAGGAGCGCCATGAGAGGGAGGCCTGAGGACGCGCTTCCCCGGCTGTGAGGGTTCCACCTCCTACACCTGCTCAACCCCCGGAGTCACCTTCAGACAAGGAGTGGGCTTATCTGCTCACCGTAGTCAACATCTGGGTCGAGGAGGAGCACCATGAGAAGGAGGTCTGAGGACACACTTCCCCAGCTGTGAGGGTTCCTCCCCCTACACCTGCTCTACCCCCAGACTCTCCTTCAGACGAGGAGTGGGCAAATCTGCTCGCCGCAGTCAACAGCCGGGTCGAGGAGGAGCGTCAGAGGACCAGGACTGCAACCACCATCACGCCTGCTGCGGGAACCACTGCAGCAAAGTCATCCCCCGGACCAGACCCCCAGCCGACTGGACCCGGACCGTCATCATCGACAGCGTCGGAGTCATGGATGGCGGTAGAGCTCGAGCACAGGCAAGTTATCTCTCCTATAGTTCAATTGCCAATGATTGAGAGATCTTGTCTGGCTTTTGGGGAGGAGAGTCGGGTGTGGCTCTTGGCCACACCTGGGCTTCCCTCGCTGGGATCTGCTGCTGCTGGCGACCCTAACCTTTCCTTCTCTCCCATACCTGTCGAGCCCCTCACTAGGGTCTCCGGAGAAGAGCTGCCATCACCGGGGCTGTCTACAGATGATGATGAGAGGTTGGCTTTCCCAGAGGAGGTCGACGGGGGCACAGCACCGGGCGTGACGACGGAGGCTACACACCCCAAATCGCCGGAGTCCTGGACGGCGGTGGAGCCCGAGTTCAGGCAAGTGTGTTCCATTGTGTCAATTCCGTATATATCAAAGTCACACTGCCTGACTCATGGCGAGGAGGGCCCGGGGCAGCTTGTAGTAGCCCTTGGGGCTGCCTCACCGGGCTCTGCCACTGCCGGCAACTCTGACCTGGTCTCTTTTTTTTCTCTCCCTGCGGGGTTGGAGCCCTCTGCCAGGGTCGTCGGAGAGCAGCTGACTTTGCCGGAGGCTGCCGAGGATCTGGATCCAGCACCAGGTGGCGTTAGGAGCACCACCTCCCTCACTGGGGAGGCCATCACGGGAGCAATGAGGCCCCTGATGGGGGTCACCGCTGGTGCAACGGTGCGCCAACCGGAGCCCATCATGGGTACAGCCATGTCCCAGACTGGGACCATCATGGGTGCAGCTCTGGCCCAATCGGGGCCCACCGTGAGTGCTGCAGAGTTGCCGCCGCAGGTCGCCGAGGGTCTGGCCCTGCCGAAGGAGGACGTTGCTGCTCCAGCCCCTCCTGCCAAGGTTGTCAGGGCTCCCCCCCATCAATTGCCTTCTCAGCCTGGTGCTCCTGCAGGTTGGCCCGCTCACCGTGGGTGCAACCACGTCCCAGACCCGACTGTCGTGGGTGCAGCTCTGGCCCAATCGGGGTCCACCATGGGTGCAGCAGAGCTGGCCCAGTTGGGGTCCTCCACGGGTGCAGTTGCGCACCACCCTGAGGACGCCAAGGTCTCCTTATCCCTGCCCAATGCTGTGGAGGTCCCCTTTCCCCGGTCCAGTTACCCACCAGTGAGCCTTCCAGTGGGCAGGTTGCATCCTGCTTCACCCCTTTGGTCCTGGTGGCTAAATTACGTTGGCCGGCCGCCAGAAGAATTGACTCCCCTGGTCAGGTGGCTCATGTTTTCTGGCACGTCGCCGGACTTGGTCCACCGGTTCCATTAGCTGTTCCCAGTCCCAGTAATTATCTTTCCTTGTGTCAGGTCAGGCATTGGTTTGCTTGCTACCGGATAACCATGAAAACCAGTACTACCTCTCTCATGGGTTGGGCTGTCGGCTGCTCAACTGGCAACCCCGCCCTTCCAAGGGCGTGGAGGGTGAAATTGGGCATCCTGGCAGAACTAAAAACAATATCTGTCACAGGTCTATGATGGACCACTCCCAGTTACACGGGGTGAGACTGGACATCCTGGCAGATAAGCACATCTGTCACAAGGTCTCTGGTGGACTTTTGCCAGTCGGTGCATTGTGACATGCACTACACAAAGAGCAGAGATAAACAAACCTATCATCTGGTCAGTCACTGCAACAGATACTGGAGTCAGTTTGTCTTGGCCTGTCCTTGCTACTGATAATACCTCTATCTGCCAAGAGTGTGCTGCTAGTCCAGCAAAAGCTAGCAATACTCAAATACTTTGCAAGCAGTTTCATGAAATGGTCAGTCAGAAAGCAACTCATACCGGCTCGGACGTCGCCCTGGTTTACAGGGTTGGGAGATCCTGGTGGCGGAGGGTGGGAAATGGAGCTGCTTCGAGGAATCTGATCGGACCGTAAGTGAGACAGTCATTGTTGCCTGCGACAGACTACTATGATGATGATTGAAGCTCACATATTTGTAACTGCATATGTTTAAGCACAAGAAGGATGTTTAAAGCTTACATGTGTGGATTGACCTCACGCCTCAGATGGACAATGCGTCTGGACCCTTTATGGACATGGAAGGAGGACAGAAGACCGGGGGCGAGATCCTGAAAGGACTTCCTGACCTCCTGGGGTCAGACAGGACGGCTGAAGGACTCGGAAGAGATGTATTGTGAATAGGGGGATTTGACTTGATGGTGTGATTGTGACTTTGATGTACCTGGTATAAATGTGGGGGTTTACTGCAGCTCACTCTCTTGTTCCTGTCAGAGAGAGCGAGCTGGGGATGTGAAGTTGTAATAAATCTGAATTGAGAAATAATTCAGCCTCTTCATTTCACGCTCCCTACATTGGTGACCAAAGACGTGAGATGCCGAGAAGCGATTCTCCTGGCCCAGATTCGTCGGAGACTGCTCGTACGAGCACCGTCTCGATTAAACTCCCTGAGTTCTGGCAAGACGACCCGCACTCGTGCTTCCTTCACGCTGAATCGCAGTTTGCCCTCGGGGGAATAACAGCAGATGACATCAAGTTTCACCATGTCATCGCAAAACTTGACAACCGCACAGCTCGATGCGTGCGGAGCCTGGTGCAGCAGCCGCCCGCTGACGACAAGTACGGCGAGTTAAAGGCTGCCCTCATCGAGTGTTTCATGCCCTCAGCCAAAGAGAGGGCTAGGAGGCTCCTGGACCTGAGCGACCGAGGAGGACGCAGGCCGGTCGACCTTATGGAGGACATGCTGCAGCTGAGGGATACAGAAAACAATGAATTTCTGTTCAAGCATATCTTCTTGAGGACCCTGCCAACACACATGAGGGGAACCCTATCCAACATGCATTGTGTGACCCGGCGAGACTTCCGCGCACTGGCCAGAGAGGCGCAGCGGCTCCTCGACGCCTGCGGCGAACAGACGACCTCCGCGGCAGCAGCAGACCTCGGCGCAGCGACTGGGGGCAGTGGAAATCCGGAGGTAGCGGAAGCCACCCCACCGACGATGGCGGCGGCGCGGTCCCGAGGCAGCGGAGGGGATGGTCTCTGCTTTTACCATCGACATTTCGCAGAGAAGGCGCGCAGATGTGTACCGCCATGCAACTACAAGAACCAGTGAAACGCCAGGACCAGGGGTCGTTAGCAGCTTCGACTCTCGGCAAAAAAAACAAGCTGCTCTATCTGACAGATGCGAGCTCCGAGCAGCACTTCCTCGTGGACACTGGAACCCAAGTGAGTTTCATCACCGCAACCTACGCTGAGCGGCTGGCAAGCCCCCGCGGAAACGGGTCAACGGCGGCGAACGGCTCGAGCATCAACAGCTTCGGGGAAAGGACTCTGCGCCTGTCCTTACATGGCCGCACCTATGAATGGACTTTCATTGTAGCGGCGGTGAGTTTCAACATGTTAGGCGCTGATTTTCTGTGCTCACATGGTTTGTTAGTTGATCTTGCTAATAGACGCCTGTTTAATGCACTCTCGTTTTATTCTATCCCCTGTGCAGCTCGAGTGTCCCTGCCACCAGTTCAGACCAACATCGCAACAGCAGGCGGTAAGTTCCACACTCTCCTCACCCAGTTTCCAGCACTCACAGTTCCCACTTTTTCAGCTACGGTTGCGAAACACGGAGTGGAGCACTTTATCACCACAGCTGGCCCACCAGTTTTCGTGAAGGCTCGGTGCTTGGATGCAGCTAAACTCCCCATTGCGCGCGAGGAGTTCGCCAACCTGGAAAGGTTGGGCATAATTCGCCGTTCGAAGAGCCCATGGGCCTCCCCACTGCATATGGTCCCTAAGGCTGACGGCTCGTGGAGACCTTGTGGTGATTACCGCAGGCTAAACAATGCCACAGCGCATGACCGCTACCCCATCCCACACATCCAGGATTTCTCGGTGCACCTGGCGAGGGCGCGCATTTTTTCTAAGATAGACCTGGTCCGCGGCTATGATCAGGTCCCGGTCCGAACCGGGGACATTCCAAAAACAGCGGTAATAACCCCGTTCGGACTTTTCGAGTTTTTACGCATGCCGTTTGGCCTGAAAGGTGCTGCGCAAACCTTCCAACGCATGATGGATGCGGTGTTACGCGATCTCCCTTTCGTGTTCGTCTACCTCGACGACATTTTGGTCGCTAGCACCTCCGAGGAAGAACACGAAAAACACCTCAAGACAGTTTTTCAGAGGTTGGGGAAGCACAGGTTAATAATTAATCCAGCCAAGTGCCAGTTTGGCGTGGCGCAGATCGATTTTTTGGGGCATCACGTCTCCCCAGAGGGGGCAGTCCCTCTACCGGACAAAGTACGCGCAGTGGCAGAGTTTCCTCGGCCACAAACGGTCAAAGCGTTACAAGAGTTTTTGGGAATGGTAAATTTTTATAACTGTTTCATACCCCACGCAGCGCAGCTCATGCAACCACAATACGCCGCGCTTAAAAAACAGAAGCCCTCCAATATGGTCGAGTGGTCCCCGGAGCGGGAGCGTGCATTCACGGGGGTTAAAAAGGCACTTGCAGACGCAGCACTGCTGGCTCACCCAGACCCATCAGCCCGCATAGCGCTCACCACGGACGCGTCAGAGGTGGCCATAGGAGCCGTTGTGGAACAGCAGGTCGCTGGGGTGTGGCAGCCGCTGGCTTTTTTTAGCAGATCCTTGCGCGAAGCTGAGCGGAAATACAGCGCGTTTGACAGGGAGCTGTTAGCGCTCCATCTGGCCATTCGCCATTTCCAGTTCTGGCTGGAAGGTTGGCGTTTCACCGCATTTGTCGAACACAAGCCATTCACTTTTGCTATGGCCAAAATTTCAGAGCCGTGGTCGGGACGGCAGCAGAGACAGCTGGCTGCAATTTTGGAATTTACCACTGACATTCAGCACGTGGCAGGTAAACTAAATGTAGTGGCGGACTGTCTCTCGCGCACAGTAACAGCGCCTGTCCGCACGGAAGCAGATTATACTACCGCAGCCGCTGGGCAGAGTAGCAGTGCGGAAGCGCACGCGGCCCCGGTTCACGTGGGGATAGATTATGCAGCCATGGCAGCGGAGCAGGGTAGAGACGCGGATGTACGCACGCTCCAGTCTGGACCAACAGGGTTAAGGCTGGAAAGCAGGAGTCTACAAACCGGTTCGCCCCCCCTAATCTGCGATGTATCTACCGGGTGACCGCGCCCGGTGGTACCTGCCGAGTGGCGTCGTCGCGTTTTTGACTCGGTTCACTCTCTGGCGCACCCAGGGGTACGCGCTTCTGTGAAAATGGTAGCGGAGAAGTTTGTTTGGCTGAGCCTGCGCAAGCACGTGAAAGAGTGGGCAAGAGCCTGCATGGCTTGCCAGCGGACCAAAATCCACAGGCACACGAAAGCCCCCTTAGAACCGTTCCACATTCCGGCTAAGAGATTCGATCATGTGCATGTAGACCTCTTGGGCCCCCTACCGCCATCGCAGGGGTTCACACATCTTTTGACGATGGTGGACCGAACCACACGCTGGCCGGAAGTGGTCCCGCTAACGGCGACCACAGCGGCAGAGGTGGCTCGCGCTTTTTTAACGGCCTGGGTAGCTCGTTTCGGGGTCCCGTCGGACATTACGTCCGATAGGGGACCTCAATTTGTGTCTGAACTGTGGTCAGCGATGGCCAGCAGCTTAGGAGCGACAATCCACCGCACTACCGCTTATCACCCACAGGCTAACGGTTTATGCGAGCGTTTTCACAGGTCTTTGAAGGCAGCCCTCAGAGTGTCCCTTACGGATGCAGATTGGGTGAACAAACTACCATGGGTTTTATTGGGGTTGCGTTCGGCGCCCAAGGAGGACTTAAATGCCTCCCCCGCTGAATTAGTTTTTGCGCAACCGCTCAGGCTGCCCGGTGAGTTCCTACCATCTCATACGGCGCCGGGGCGCCCCCCGACGCATGGACCACTGATCGGCACGGGAGCGGACATGCTTCCGGGCCCCGCTCATCACACTTTCCCACGCGTTTTTGTTCCCAAAGCTCTGAAAAATGCCAAGTTTGTTTTTGTCAGGCACGAGGCTCAGCGACACAGCCTCCGCCCACCATATGACGGTCCATTTAGAGTGCTGGAGACCAGGGAGAAGCATTTTGTGCTGGATTTGGGAGGCAGAAAAGAAACAATTAGCATTGACAGAATAAAACCTGCCTTTGTGTTGAGTGACGAGTCTGTATGGCTGGCGAGAGCACCTCGACGAGGCAGACCCCCCAGGGAATGCGCCCTAGAGCCCCCGCAGGGATCAAATAACCATTCTCTCCCTCAATTAACAGATTCGCCGCAGGACGGCGCCACACGGACTGTGAAACCTGTTTACAGCAGGTTTGGAAGGCGGTTGAAACCTAGACTACGTGCAGACTGATGGGTAATGTGTCAAAGTGCTTGGGCTGCGCTGTCGATGCTGTTACGATGGTGTGAAATATGCTGTATTGCCTTTTCTGATTCTGTCATGGTGGTGTGACATAGGCTATATTGCCCATTCTTTGGCATTTGGGGGGGGGGGGGGGGTTATGTAGCTCACATATTTGTAACTGCATATGTTTAAGCACAAGAAGGATGTTTAAAGCTTACATGTGTGGATTGACCTCACGCCTCAGATGGACAATGCGTCTGGACCCCCTATGGACATGGAAGGAGGACAGAAGACCGGGGGCGAGATCCTGAAAGGATTTCCTGACCTCCTGGGGTCAGACAGGACGGCTGAAGGACTCGGAAGAGATGTATTGTGAATAGGGGGATTTGACTTGATGGTGTGATTGTGACTTTGATGTACCTAGTATAAATGTGGGGGTTTACTGCAGCTCACTCTCTTGTTCCTGTCAGAGAGAGCGAGCTGGGGATGTGAAGTTGTAATAAATCTGAATTGAGAAATAATTCAGCCTCTTCATTTCACGCTCCCTACAATGATGATGTTTATGTGCATTTTGTGTAGTTTGTACTTGTTCCATGTCCATAGCCACTGCCTGACTGGCAGCTCTTAGTCAGCCTCTGTGTTTGGTAAACCCTGTGCGTAAATCCTCATCCATCCTTCTCTTCCTCCGTGTGCTGTGAAAAAGCGCACGGCGAAGTTTATGACACAAAGATTGAACTCTTTGGCCTGAATGCCAGGTGTCATGTTTGGAAGAAACTAGGCACCATTCATAACTATGCCAATGTTGGTTGCAGCATCATGCTGTGTTGTTTTTCAGCGGAAGGAACTGGGAGACTAGTCAGGATAGAGGAAAAGATGAATGTAGCAATGTACAGAGACATCCTGGATGAAAACCTGCTCCAGAGCGCTCTTGACCTCAGACTGGGGCAACGGTTCATGTTTAAACAGGACAACGACCCTAAGCACACAGCCAAGATATCAAAGGAGTGGCTTCAGGACAACTCTGTGAATGTCCTTGAGTGGCCCAGCCAGAGCCCAGACTTGAATCCATTTGAACATCTCTGGAGAGAGCTGAAAATGGTTGAGCACCAATGCTTCTCATCCAACCTGATGGAGCTGTGGAGGTGCTGCAAAGAGGAATGGGTGAAACTGGCCACAGATAGGTGTGCCAAGCTTGTGGCATCATATTCAAAAAGACTTGAGGCTGTAATTGCTGCCAAAGATGCATCAGCAAAGTATTGAACAAAGGCTGTGAATACTTACAGTATGTACATGTGATTTCTTAGTTTTTTATTTTTAATAAATTTGCAAAAAATTCAAAAAACTTTTTTCACATTGCCATTATGGGGTATTGGGTGTCATGAGCCGAGCCAGCTTGGCTCTCCCCGGCTCGGCCCTGATCTCTCTATGGGTTTTGGTTCTGCTGTATATGTGCATTATGTGTAGATTGTACCCATTTCCATCACCTTAGCCACTGCCCGACCAGCAGCTGTTAGTCAGCTTCTGTGATCTTTTTCCCACGCTGCTGACAGTCTGTTGGTCCAACCACATCCCCTCGCTCTCCTTAATTCCATCAGCTGTTTCCAGCCCCGGTAATGAGCTTTCCCATGCCTCGCTCAGGTGCTCCCAATTTGTGTGGCCAGCGGTGTTTGGATTTAAGCAGCTCTTCGCTAGACAAACGCCGCTGGGTCATTGTACGAGCCACTCTCATTCTCCACGGTGTGACCGTCACGTCAGGAAGGACCATTGTTTATGCTGGCCGAGAGAACTGGACTTTTTGGGACTGCTCCAACTTCGTGAGTAAATTGTTCGCGTTTCTTGGTGTGGTTAGCTGCTACGCTGGACCAGAAGCGTTTCTCACCTGCAGTATTCTGCTACACTTCTGGCAGCGTCTCTTTTCACAGCATAACCGCTACGCTTAGGCTGTGCCCAGTTTGCGTTCCCCCGAGTCTGTTGAGCTACCCGTTGTCTTCCCTGCTCTCCCAAGCGCTTCCATATTGTATTATAATTTACTTGTTTGTCTTTGTCGGTGAACAGTTATGTCAATAAATGTGTGTTTGGTGAAACCCTGCATTTAAATCCTTCCATCCTTTCTCCTTCTCCGTGCACTATGGCAGAGTGCACAGAGAATTTTTGAGATTGGGTGTAGAATTTTGAGGAAAAAAATAAATTTAATCCCTTTTGGAATAAGGCTGTAACATAACAAAATGTGGAAAAAGTGAAGCGCTGTGAATACTTTTCAGATGCACTGTGCACTCCATGCCAATCCTGATTCATAAGTTCTTCTTTTAAAGCTGCAATCGTTTCTGATTTTTTTCTAATAAATTTGTGATTCTCCTTTTCTGTCAATATTAGTTTTTTTTTTTTACTTCAAATATTATAAAAACAGGCAAATGATCACTTGTCAGTCACTAATAGTCCACTTATGATCTCACCATTGATAATATTTGTATATCAATCAATCAATGTTGCATTATCTTGTGTTATTCGGCTAGGCTTTACAATTACTGGATGAAAACTCAAACTAAACATCGTGTTAACAAATTCTGCAGTTGTTTTTTTGTGTTCCCCAAATTTCAACAAATCAATATTCAAGTCATCACAGATAAAATCAACTTATCATTGTGTTTTTCGTATAAATCAGAAACCTTTGTAAATAAATCAGTGCAGGACCCCGGGGTTCTATAAATACAACTAATCAGTATAGTTTTACATCTTTCAATCTTAATTTCAGTGGTCACACATTCCATCAAACCATGTATAGTAACTGTCATATGATCAATAATCTTACATTTCAATTCAGTCAGCACAAACAGGGCAACTCCTCCTCCCCTTTTGTTGACCCTGTTCTGCCTAAATATTTCATAACCTTCTAACTGATCACAAAATTCTTTCTCATCACTCAACCAAGTCTTGAAAATTGCTATTGCATCAAGTTTATGGGGAAATTGTTGTAAATAATCCTTAATTTTATCAAAGTTACTGTACAGACTCCGACTATTGAAATTAATAATACAAAATCCATTCATTTTAGAATTAAACCTTTCTTTAGAATAATATTCACATTTCACATTGATGTTCTGGTAGAAGTGGATCTCTGGATCACTGTCATACTCTAAATCATGAGATTTATGATCTTGAAAATATAATGACTTAAAGTTTATGTATTTACACATTCACTTATGATGTATTTCTTACTTCACAACAGCAAACATTTCAAGCATAACACACACATGGCACCTCTGGTCCACCTCTCTACCTTGTTGATTGTCCTTTTCATTTGTATTGTTCCAAGTTCTGTCATGTTTCTTATAACTACAACTTTAGCCTATTCTGATGTTCCTTTGAGTCTTATCATTACTTTTCAGTTCCTTGTCCAAGTGGCTTGAATTTTCCTTTCCTTTTTCAGAATTCTTGCTTTTCTTGCAATTTCAGCATTCTTTTTTGTAAGATGTTCATTAATGTACACCACAGTACCCTTAAGGTTTTTCACATTCTTCAAAACTTCAATTTTATGTTATCTACTCACAAACTGAATAAGGATATTTGACAGAGTTCTGCTTTTTGAGTTGTGACAAGCTGCTATATTATCAGTACTTAGTGGAATCTTTTTGCTGTTGAAAAACTTGATGACTTGTTGCTCAAGTGTGTGTAATTCAGCCTGAGGTGCATCCTCACCATCCTTGTCCCCTGCTGTGATCTGTGCATAGGAGCAATGTTTTGTTTCCAATCCAGTAACCAGTAAGTCCTCCATCCTCACAGATTGCTCCAAATCTTCTATTCTGCTTTCAAGTTCTTCAATTTTCTTGTCCTTTTCCTTGATCACAGCTTCAGCTGTCGCACTTCCTCAATTAGGCCCATTAGACCTGTCTGTTGTTTTGTCACCACACTTAATTCCTTAGACATTAAATTCAGAGACTTCTTGATATGTTCCATTTCACTCAGTAACTTTCAGTTGCCATATCTTTAGTTTATGAAACAAAAGACACTTAAGCAAAAAAAAGTATTTTGTTTCCAGGTAATTCCAGGTAGGCTGGTGCTGAAATACTGCTGTTGGTTCTGTAGGATTCATGGCCTAACTAAAGTTGGCCTCCAGCCAGTTAGCATTTTTGGGCAGCTGCTTTGAAAACTTGACCCAAATTAAAATGGGTTTTACTATTAAACTACTTTTAAGGATCAGTGCAGTTGCAGTCATTTTCTGGGTCACTGTGCATACAACTGTGCATGTCTTTCAACCAGCAAATCTTTTTATCACAGGATTTATGCCGTTTTAATGTAGTGCTAGCCACTGTTAGCCTTGTAGTATGTGGGTAGGGCCTAGTCACTGGTTCTGGTGTTTGAGGGAGTGAGTGAAAACATTTTGACATGAAACTGTAAGACAATGAAAGGCATTGTTTGTAGAAAAAAGGACATACGACACCATTTTTGGTATTTTATGCCCTTTTATGGTATCTCACGAGCAGTGAAATGGTACTGAGGTGTGCTGTAGGAGTGACGGATGGATTCAAGGTGGGGGTGGGGTTACATCAGGAATCAGGAATCAGCTCTGAGCCCCTTCTTGTTTGCCATGGTGATGGACAGGCTGACCGACAAGGTCAGGTGGGAGTTTCTGTGGACCATGATGTTTGCAGATGACATTGTGATCTGTAGTGAGATTAGCGTGCAGGTGGAAGAGAACCTGGAGAGGTGGAGGTATGCTCTGGAGAGAAGAGGAATGAAAGTCAGTAGAAGCAAGACAGAATACATGAGTGTGAATGAGAGGGAGGCAGGTGTGATGGTGAAGATGCAAGGAGTAGAGGTAGTGAAGGTAGATGAGTTTAAATACCTGGGGTCAACTATCCAAAGCAATGGAGAATGCACAAGAGAGATGAAGAAGAAGGTGTAGGCAGAGTGGAGTGGGTGGAGACGAGTTTCAAGGGTCATTTGTGACAGAAGAATAGCAGTTACAGTGAAAAGGAAGAGTTACAAGACTGTAGTGAGACCTGCTATGTTGTATGGTTTGGAGACGGTAGCACTGATAAAAAGACAGGAGGCAGCGCTGGAGGTGGCTGAGCTGAAGATGCTAAGATTCTCATTGGGAGTGACTAGGAGGGACAAGATTAGAAATGATTATATTGGAGGTAGGGATGGGAATTGAGAACCGTTCTAATTTTTTTTTTTTTTTATCCCCCAGAATCATACATCGCTGATGTTATCAATTCCTGTTTTCGATGCTGCGGGTTTAAACACTTCCGTATTTTTTTCTAAAAATGACATGTGTTGTGACATCGCACGCTGCCGTTACCAAACAATGCCGTGGCACTGATGCTACCACAGGATAATTGTAGAAGCGTATGTAAACATGAGCAGCATGGCATATAGTAAACACATGTTGAAACATCTCTTGATGGGGCAGTATGGGATACAATGAAAGACTGCAATGTGTTCGACAGTCTACGAAATGCAGCCACACTTGATTTCCAAAAAGCAGCACCTCCTTTAGTGATGGTAATATTAGCTTATTATTAGTAGTAGAATGTTAGCACAATGCTTGCAGCTTTGCAGGCTAAATTTAATCCATTTTTTTAACTCACAAAACCCAATGAAAAATGGCTGATATTTAAATATGAGCTCATTCTTTTTAGACGCTCAAAGCAACAGGACGCTCTGAGGTTTTAGCAACCTGCTCGCTCTCCAATCCTTGCCAGGAAAACCCACTGACGCTAGTTGCACAAGGAGCTGTGATGAAGTTTGTAGTGAAAGTCTTGTATCCATTCATGACCGTAGAGCAGCTGGAGTTTGGGTAGGTGGTACGTGTAATGTAGGCAGTAGGCAGTGTCTTGAGGTTTTACCAGTATGTTAATATATGATTGAATATTTTATGTATGTGTGTGCACATACACTGTACATACTGTATATACTATATATATGTACATATATACTGCGCAACCACCTCCAGATCAATGCGAGGAAAGCCATAGAAGCAGTGGTTGGCTGCCACAGGCATGGACAACCCCCTACAGCACCGGTAAACATCCAGGGAACAGATATTGAGATGGTGACATCTTACAAGTACCTGGGTATTCATCTGAACAATAAACTGGACTGGTCACACAACACTAATCCACTCTACAAGAAAGGGCAGCACAGGCTGTTCCTCCTGAGGAGACTCAGGTCTTTTGGAGTGTGGGAGGCATTCCTGAAGATGTTCTCTGTACATACGTATATTTATTTACTGCTTGGGCTAACCTATTCTTATCTTATTATCTTATTTACTATTGCTGCTATCCCTTTGCTGCTGCAATCCTGTAATTTCCCCATTGTGGGACTAATAAAGGCTTATCTTATCTTAGATTAAAAAAAATGCAAAAATTACAAGTACAGCATGTATGTTTTTGTGATTGCTAAAATAATTGTGCAGTTGTTTGTAATCATTTCAGTATTTCATTTATACTGCTTTTATTATGCCTCAGTGAAACTGAGAGGCATACAGCAATCAGTTAGTGCATCTGTTTGTGGCTCTGTGTGTGTATGTGTGTGTCTGCGTGTGTGCATCTTTCTGTCCGCCTCTGTTTCAGCTCGCCCGGTCAAAATTAATTGGAACTAAAGGCTTATATCATTGTATTGCCATATTTTCTCGACTTTTAATTTGCCAGAATTATGAGATAATGTCATGTCCGCTGTGTAAGTGCACAGCGAACATATGAATTAATGCGAGCCCAACATGCAGTAAAGTAAGCGTGTTTACTGACAAAAGGGGAAAACACAAAATGTCCATGTACAGTCCAAACTGAGTTATAACAATGAGACAACCGGCCACAAACTTTGTTGGCTTGGGAGAAGTGCCCCACACGCTCCAGACAGAACAGGAGTGGAGAGGAAGGGCAGTAATTAATTAAGATGATGACTTACATGAATGTCGGAGCGGAAAAACAACACCATGTAGTCCAAAGGGAAAGGAACCAACCACAAACGAGCCTGGATGTCCAATGTTGACTGATGCCGACGCACTGAGCATTTCAACTGCCGCCCAGAAATACCCCGGAGACTAACGAGCAGCAAGTGAAAACAGTTGCGCGGCATCAGAGTGCGTGAATGAGTGTGCATGTGTGTGTAGTGTGTGAGTGTATGTGTGGAAATGAGTGTGAATGTGTGTGTGTGCCTGTGAGTGCATGTATGTGTGCGTGGAAACCCAGGTGATGGCAATCAGCTGATAGGTGCCTGGCAAAGAGAGGCGAGAGGAGGGCCGTGGCTGAGGACTGGCACAGGATCCAATAATCTACCAGCTGGAAATGATAACAGTCAGAGGCTGAAGCCACCGGTCATGAAACGGGGCAAGAAACAATCAGCCCGTACGTGACAGATAAGGCTTTGTTTTCAAAATAAACACAAATTTAACTCACTATTTCTCTCAATGCAGCCCCAAAAAAGGTATTGTAATAACTATGCTGGGCCACTAGAGATGCCAGTGCAACTTTTTTTTTACAGCACATGATGGAGCACTTCCGTGACATCACTAGGTTCTTTAGTAAGCTTAGTGCTCAGAAGTCTGTATTAGCTACTGTGGAGAGTTTTTTTTACAAATACCAGGTTAATGGATGATTATTAGATCAAAATTAAAAGCAGATGTAAGGGAAGTCATAATTATATTACCCCGACTGCAGTGGTATATTTTAGCCACAATGCTAACATGTGCGGCGATCTTTTATATTAACAATGAGAGGGGGGGCGTTGAGTCAGAGGGACTGATGGTTCATCAGATAAAAAGATCTCAAGTCTGATCCTGCTGTTCTCTGATTGATTTTTTTCTCTGCTAAAGTCTGATGACCACAGATCAATGCACAGACTGTTAGCATAGTGGTAACATGTGCTAACGTCAGTTCAACTCTTCAACTAAACTCTTTTGGCTGAGCAGAAAGTACCTCCTCAGTGGCGAATTAAACCACTGTTTTCTATTCTTTTTAAATGTAATAATTAGTATCATGTGTGTGCAACAACTCATCAGTTGATAAACAGCTTTCTTTTTTTTTTTACCTTTAATGCGGACCTCTACCACCACTGCAGTCTTTTAGGATAAAAAAAAAAGAAGCTTTTTCTTCCTCTAAAAACCGATCATTTTAACAGGAACTTGGATTTTACTTCCATCCAAATAAATTAATTAATTAAAAAATTACTTCAACCAAATCCAGTTTACCAAGAACACAAATCAGTTATTTTATTGATGTCTACAATTCAGAGAGTAGCACATAAAAATTACTGGACTGAATATGATAATGGGAAGCTTAAAATATTTCAAGGTGAAAATCTGTACAAAACATATAACAAATTTAAAAAAATGGAAGAAGAGAGTGAGAGAAAATAATTAAAACCCATTGTATTTGTCTTACAGGAGAAAAAATATGTCCATTACTATTTGAATGACCACAGTTTGTTTAGTGTCAGTTATCAATTCAAAAATAATAGACTGCAATAGCTTTGGGAAAAAAGGACTTTCTGTAAGGTTTTATTATTTCTAGTATAACACTCATCCTCAGACTGCTTGTAAATACTGTAAGAGACTCAAATCATGAGTAAACAAAGTTGAAAAATCCTTTCAGTTTGTGTCTCAGTCTGGCAAAATTCCCACATACGGCTTTGTTATCAAAATACACTAATTTAGCTCACCTTTACTGTCACTGCAGCTGGGAAAAAAGGTATTGTAATAACTATGCCAGGCCAGTAGAGGTAGCACTGTGCCTTTTTTACAGCCCCCCATGCCACAGGTACCAAGGCATCAGCACCTTGGTGCTTTCATTTATATTGCTTTTCAGCATTTAAACATTACAAATGTTACAAGACATGCAGTCATGTAAAAGAATTAGGACACCCCATTAAATAGTTAGTTCTTTATTAAGAAATGTTCACGTATCTATGTCTAACCTTGTTTTTGTTTTTATTTGCATTTTTTTTTACATTTATTTTAGTCACTGTACATGGGAATGAATGTGGGGGTGTCCTGAAAAAGATGGGGGGATGTCTTAATTTATTCCTCACTATTTGTTTAGAATTACATTTTACAGAAAATTTTAAAAAGTCTTTAATTCATTTTTAATTGTTTAGTTGTATTACATGAATCTCTCAGTATTTTTAACATTGATATTAAATATCCATATGTCCAAATATGTTAAAAAACACACAGGCTTATACAGGGTGTCCTAATTTTTTTCACATGACTGTAAATGCCCATTTTCTAAGGAAAGCATGTTTACAGTCACTTATATTTGATTTTATTATATCTTTTTAAGAGAAGAAACTTTGTTTAAAGTCAGAAAAATAAAACTCCTGCACTGATGCTAAAATCTTGTGAAGGCCTGCTTTTTTCTACAAGGAAAACTGATCAAGAATTGATAAGGGAATCGATAAAGAATCAGACTGATAAGCAAAATCGACAATGTCATTGATATTGATAAAATCTTTTCAATTCCCATCCCTTTTCAGAGAGACAGCTGAGGTTGAGCGGTTCGGAGACAAAGTAAGAAAGGCAAGGCTGAGATGGTTTAGACATGTGCAGAGGAGGGATTGTGGATATATTGGACAAGGATGATGAAGATGGAGCTGCCAGGAAAGAGGAAAAGAGGAAGACCACAGAGAAGATTCATAGATGTAATGAAGGAGGACATGGAGAGGGCTGGTGTTACGGAGGAAGATGCAAAGGATCGGGTGAGATGGAGGCAGTGGGGATCTGCTGTGGCGACTCCTAAAGGGAGCAGCCAAAAAAAGAAGAAGAAGAAGAAGTCATTTTTATATATGAATATTCATCCATCCGTCTTCTACCACTTTTCTGGGAGGCAGCAGTCCAAGCAGAGAATCCAATCCAATCCACCTTTATTTATAAAGCACTTTAAAAACAACCACAGCTGACACAAAGTGCTGTACAAAAAAAACATAAGACATAAAAACAATAAAATACAACTAAAAAATACAATACAGCACAAATAAATAGTAATCATAGAATAAAAGCAACAAAACAAGTAAAATCAATGGGCCAAAAGCCAAAGAATAAAAATGGGTTTTAAGATGAGTTAGATGGAAGATGGAGTTGGAGATGGAAGCTTAGCCTTCTATCTCCCTAGCCACCTCCTCCGCTCTTCAGAGCTGGAAGGCACAGGGCTGTATTACAGTGGGATAGTCCAGAATCAATTGTCTGAGGCATGGACCACAGTTTTGGCCATTTCCGAGTTCATTTTGCTATTCCAGCAGTGCAAAAATGAATTATGCAGAGTGCACAGACGCTGTCTTAATGCTTTTAATTATTCAGAGGTATGTTTGGGGCATAACGGGAAATAAACCAATCGCTTGCTCTTATTCCCTTTAATAAACTGGGTGCAACATCAAAGGCTTAATACTAATATAAGAAAGTTTGAAAGGGAAGAAAAATCCGGTTTAAAATGAGAACAATGTGGGCTCATTCACAAAGTGAAAATGCATTTAAGGGCAAGGACCTTTTTGAGGAGCATTTTAACCTCCTTCTCCACAGCCTTACTGGGAAGACTTGATGATAATTAAATATGAACTTCATGGGAACTTCTCTTTTAAAAGAGTGAGCCATTCATCTCACCCTGAGGTCAGTTAATCTCCTGCTGAATGCAAAATTGTTTCAATTCAACACAGCTGCAGGAAATTGTCATTTTGAATCATTCTGTTAAAAGAATCACAGTGACATTAAAAAAATTGTAAAAAAAAAAAAAAATCTGTCTTAATTAGATTATGATGAATGTTAGTTTTCTGACCACCTGGTGGCTCTTTTCCAGGGCCGCGGTGACAGCTCTTTTTCTGGTTTCAGACTGGTCCTGCTGCACTCTAGTAGTTAAATAGACAGTAATCCACTGAATTGTAAACCCACGCACTATTTTTTTTCCTCTGTGCAGTGAAAAACTCTGCTGTCCTCATTTAACAGAAAACAGTTGAGGGTGTGTTTTTCATTAATTGGGATGCACAAGCACAAACAGACACTAGATACGATGACACAATATGATAGACACAATAGATTAGTATGTGGACAGAGTACTTTGTCACAGAAGAGAGGTTTGTCATTTAAAATCTTCAGACTGACAACAGTATCCCACCACACCTCCTCCATGTGCCGCATCTACACACTCCCTTTTCATTCATTCATTCCCCTAAAAATTAATACATTAATGCCTAATCTGTATGGAATAAAAACTATTAAGTATATCATCATATTATAATTAAAATGACGGGTGATTAGCAGTGACGTGCGGTGAGTTTCATTTATGGTGAGGCTGTGATGCTTTCAGAGTCAGATTTACAAATCAGATTTTATAAATAATTTAAACAAAACAAGTGTAAGGTATTTTATTGAATTATGTCTTAATGGAATACACAGAAAAGGCAGTAATAAAAGTCTATGCTTTCATTTTAGAACTCTCCTAAGTATAGACAATGTGCAAAGACCCTCAGTTACCCAAGTATAATATATTAAATTATTTTATAAACAACTTTTTTGGCAACAAAATTCAGTATACTTTGTTTATGGCCTAGGAATAATTGAATTATCATGCTTCAGAGAGTCTACATCTCTCTCTGTGTTGCAGCGCCATAATTTACACTCATTATTACCCATTATTATTAGTGTTTACAGCTGCTATGAATGCATGGTTTTACCTTTTCTTGTAAATGAAGTAAAATGTCCTGTTCTTCTGGACAAAAATTGCTGTGACTTTGATAAACAAACAAAACCTGTCCTTACGGTACTCAAGCACACCTCTCTCATTGGGACAACTGTACTGGGCAGCCTCTGACTGTGATTTTCAGCCTCCCCTGACTATACGTCACTGGTGATTAGATTATAATTGTTACAACTCTTTAAATTAAAATAATAGAAAATCCCAGTGCATGCTGCGTTTCCTCATGTGCTCCAGTCAGTAGAGAGCTGCACGATTTCAAAACACGCTGCTGAAGAAGCATTAGCAATGCAGTTCTGATGACAGACCTCCTTATTCCTGATCAAAAGCGCATTGTCATAAAATGCACCAAAATACCAATGCTCATGAAAGTGCACGCTGCCACACCTCTTTGAAATGGGCGCCACTCCTCCCAGCGCAAAGCTAGGGCACTGTCTACTGGTAATTAGATGGTATGGCGTAAAGTGTAAAAAGCAGACAATGGGTTGACAGAAACTAACAAAATCACTGATGCAAGGCAGGAAGCGTGGCGTAAAAGTCCATTGTTGATCATGATAATTATGGGGTTACAGTTGCGCCTCATTTCTGAGCAAGGAAGTGAAGATTTTGAGCAGGAAGTCAGAGATTTTGAGTGAGGAATTAGAGATTTTGAGCACAAAAACATGTTTTTGCAAGAACTTAAGATTATAAAGCATGTGCTGACAATATATTTTCCTCAGATTTCCTCTCTGCTCCCTTGCGGTGTTTAATTGTGCTCCGCTCACGTCCTCTCTCACTTGCTCGCTCAACTTCTCTCTCCTCGCACTCAACTCTACCTGTGCACTCGCTCAGTATGACACAGCCAAGGCTGCCTCAATGAACGTGCTAGGCTGGGCTGAAGCCCAGGGGCCTACGAAGATCAGGGGCCTATCATGAGCCAATAAAAAAGATCACATTGTTGTTAATTGGTCAATTTCTATGTCCATCACTTGAGATTTGTGTGTGGCTGGCTGCTGATTGGTTCAATTTACATGTGGCCCACATGGGTACCATGTAACAATAGCCTATCAGAGGAATTGTTTTGACATGTGACTATACAAGCACCAGTGAGAGGTAAGAAGTAATTAGTTTGGTCAAAATGTCCGGAAAGAAGTTTGTGAGTGGTGCTTATAAAATTATTGAGAGGAAAAGAGCTTAGGGAAAATGAATTGCTCAAAAAAATTCCAAAGAGTAAATGGTTTTTCTAAGCTGGAGCAATGAGTGGAGGCGGGGCTGCTAATTACTGCACCGAGGAGACAGGTGGGCCATTAAAGCACTCACCTGGAGGAGAAGACCACCAGATCCTGCCGAAAGAGAGCAGGCCAGTGGAGAAGGCAAGCTGAAAGATGGAGACCAGCCCAAGAAAAGGCAGGTGTGATGTAAGGCCGTCACTGCTTACATCAGACAGCTGTGGGTGGGACAGTAGAGTCGAATCTTGGTAAAAGTAGACTAAATCAAGCATGCTGCTTAAACAGACTGTGTAACCTCACACTGATGTCCATAGAGTATGATATTATTTGTGAGTTGGACTTTAAGGACATAATGAAGGATTTTTCATTAAAGAAGGCCAGAAGAAAGCACTTTACAAAAAGGTAAGACATGCTATTTGTAGCTATCCAGTTACCTGTGCAGGTTTTTAATTACATCCGCCAAGGAGGTAACATTATCGGGGTGGTTTGTTTGTTTTTCTGATTATTAGCAGGATTTTGCAAAAACTATTGTATGGATTTTGATGAGATTTTCACCAGAGGTAGCCCTTGGGCCAACGATAAACCCATTACATTTTGGTGATGATTTGAGAGTGCATACCTCCACCAAGGACCTTGTTTGTATTTATGCAGCAGGATTACACAAAAACTGGATGGATTTGGATGAAATTTTCATCAGAGGTGGTTCTTGGGCTAGAGAGGAACTCATTACATTTTGGTGATGATTGGAAAATGCATGCCTCTGCCAAGGCTCTTCTCACTGTGTGTTGGCAAGAATCCTCCAAAACTACTGGATAGACTTTGATGCAATTTTCACCAGAACTAGTTTGTGGCCTACACACAAACCAGTTACCTTTTAGAGGTCATCCATGAGGGACGGAAGGAGCCTTGGCGGAGGTATGTGCTCTCTAAGTGTTTTTCTAGTTGTTGCTGTTGTGCATTGTTTGAATCAGGAATACTTGACTGATATAACTTTGTGTTCTGCTGTCATCATTAAGGTGCGTTCACACCAAACGTGAACGGGCAGCACAAATCCATACAAAGTGAATAGGAAGATGCGAGTACGTGTGAATTTGCGCACTCACGCATTAGCTAGCTGAGATTCTGCTGCCACTGGAGTAAAAGTATCATCACTGCAGAGTAAACTAATTTGAAAATGAAACTCACTCACCGGGAGACAGGAGGACTGGGATCTCTTCAGCTGATGTGGCTATATGTTTGTTTTTCTCTCACAAGATAATTTTGACAAGAATTTCTTTTTGTTGTGCAATTTCCTGTAAGATTTTACTTGCTTCAAGAGTTTTTATTTGTTTGAAGCAATCTAATCTTACTTTGTTGCCAGATATTTTTTTTCTAATTTTAACTAAAATTATCTATTGCCAGAATTTTTTGCTTATTTTAAGTAAAATTATCTGCCAACAGAGCAAGAAAATTTGACTTATCAAATTGCTTAAAACAAGTTAAAACTATGTGAAAGCATGTAAAACTTTCTCACACAAACTGCACAGCAAGAATAAATACCTTGTCAGACAAAAAGAACAAGCATAAACTGACATAACGTTCGGCTCAGGAGACGCACACACACAGGCTCAGAGTAGTTCAAATAGTTTATTAGCAACAGGGGTGAATGGATGTGTGTCTGCGGAATGTTAATGTGTTGGTGGCGGCGTCTGCTTCAGGCACAGAGGCAGGAGACCATACAGCCGGCAACCCTATGGGAGAGAACACAGAGACACAGGGTGACGGGCACACACCAACACAGGAGAATAGGCGAGGGAGAAGCTTACTTGCTAGGGACAGATGACTGGCACAACAAGGATGGAACCCGGGAGACAGCCACCTGCAGGGCTCGGTGCAGCAGCGAGGAACGACGAGGGAACGGGGTTGTCCGCCGCCGAGGAATCCACCTGTGCACAGGGGAGCAGACTGGAAAAGATGAGGTAAGGATTTCTTACCACACAGCGTCGTGCTGAAGAGTAGATTGCTTCACGTTGAAGGGGGATGAAGTCTGACGGCTTCAGGCCGAAGCTCAGGGCGAGGCGGCTTATATTCCTCGCCGCTGATGATGTGCAGGTGTGCGTGCAGGTGGCACCGCTGATGAGCGGCGCGGCGTGACAGTACTCCCCCCTCTAGCAGCCCCTCCTGGCGATGGCTTCTCTGGGTGCGCTCGGTGGAAATCAGCGATGAGCGAGGGGTCTAACACAAAAGACCGGGGCACCCACTGTCGATGATCAGGCCCGTAGCCCTCCCAGTCCACCAAGTACTGCAACCCACGACCCCGGCGCCGGGAGTCCAGGATGGAAGAGACGGCCCAGGCTGGATGGCCACCAACCATCCGGGGCGCGGGTTGCGCAGCAGGAGGAGGGCAAAGGGGGTCGGAGACTGCCAGCTTCACCTTAGACACGTGGAAGGTGGGATGGATGCGGAGGGAGGGGGGAATAGCCACACGCACAGCTACCGGGTTGATGATCCGGGTGATGGGGTAGGGTCCCACAAAGCGCTGTGCCAGCTTCCTCCTCTCGCCTTTCAATGTTATGTCCTGGGTCGACAGGTAGACTCGTTGCCCAACTCTGTACGCCGGGGCAGGTCTTCTGTGCCGGTCCGCCACAGTTCTGTTGCGCTCCGCCGTGCGTAAAAGCGCATTACGCGCAGATGCCCAGATGGAACGGAACTGCCTGAGATGCGCCCTAACTGACGGGACAGTTACCTCACTCTCCTGCGCCGGGAACAGCGGGGGGTCGTAACCCAGGGACGCCTTGAAGGGGGGCATCCCTGTAGCAGAAGAGCGAGCGGTGTTGTGGGCGTATTCAACCCAGGCAAGATGGTTACTCCAGGACGTGGGTTTGGATGCAGTCACACAGCAGAGCGCAGCCTCCAGCTCCTGGTTGGTCCGCTCACACTGCCCGTTGGATTGGGGGTGATGGCCGGAGGAGAGGCTCACCTTGGCTCCGATGGCGTTACAAAATGACTTCCAAACCTCAGAGGAAAATTGGGGCCCCCGGTCCGAGACCACGTCCACCGGAATCCCGTGCAGCCTGACCATGTGTTGGATGAGGAGGTCCGCCGTCTCCAGGGCAGTAGGGAGACCTCACAGGGGAACGAAGTGCACCGCCTTGGAGTGGCGATCCACGATGGTCAGGACAGTGTCGTGGGAGTTGGAAACTGGGAGTCCGGTGACGAAGTCCAGGGCGATGTGCGACCAGGGCCTGCCAGGGACGGGCAGGGGCTGGAGCAGACCCGCTGGAGGGGCGTTTCCCGACTTACTGGTGGTGCAGACTGGACAAGCCCGGGCGTAGCGGGCTGCGTCCCTCCGCAGGCCCGGCCACCAAAAGGACCGCTGGAGGAGGTCTATCATCCGGGAGGAGCCAGGGTGACAGGTGAGCTTGGAGGTGTGCAGCCAGTGGATGACCTCTCCTCGAACCGCGGATGGCACGAACAGCCTCCCCTCTGGTCCGCCACCAGGATCAGGTTCCACTTCCTGCGCCTTCCGGATCTTGCTCTCTATGTCCCAGGAGATGGCTCCCACGACGCATGACCTGGGCAGGATGGTGTGGAGCGTCTCCTCCGACTCCTCAGGGGTGAACTGCCTAGAGAGGGCGTCAGGCAGGCCGTTCTTGGAGCCAGGCGTGAAGGTGATGGAAAACTGGAACCTGGCGAAGAACAAGGACCAGCGCGCCTGGCGGGCGTTCAGGCGCTTGGCAGATCGAAGATATTCCAAGTTCTTGTGGTCCGAAAGGACCACGAACGGCAGGTCCGCCCCCTCTAGCCAGTGGCGCCATTCTTGCAGCGCGAGCTTGATGGCCAAGAGCTCTCTGTCCCCCACATCGTAGTTCCTCTCCGCCGGGGACAAGCGCCGGGAGAAGAAGGTGCAGGGCCGTTTGGCGCCGTCGTCAGGCGACCGCTGAGATAGCACCGCCCCCACTCCTGTGTCCAAGGCGTCCACCTCCACGATGCACTGCAGCGCGGGGTCGACCTGGCGAAGGACCCGGGAGGAGGAGAACTCCACCTTCAGCGCCTGAAAGGCAGCAGCGGCCTCTTTGGTCCACCGGAACGGGACCTTAGGGGACGTGAGGCGGGTCAGTGGTCCAACGATGGAGCTGAAATTGGGGACAAAGCGGCGGTAGAAATTTGCAAATCCAACGAACTGTTGCACCTGCTTCCGTGATGCAGGTGTAGGCCATTCCACCACCGCCTTCACCTTCTCTGGGTCTGGGAGCACCTGGTCATGAGAGATGATGAAACCCAGGAAGGATGTCGTTCTGGCGTAAAATTCACACTTTTCAGCCTTCACGTATAGCCGGTTCTCCAGCAGTCTTTGGAGGACCCGCCTCACATGGACCTGGTGTTCGTCCCTGGACTTGGAGAAGATGGGAATATCGTCCAGGTAGACAAACACAAAGAGGCCGATGAAGTCCCGGAGGACGTCATTGATGAGGCGCTGAAAGACGGCAGGAGCGTTGGTCAACCCGAACGGCATTACCAGGTATTCAAAGTGGCCGTTCGGGGTACGGAAGGCCGTTTTCCACTCATCTCCCTCCCGGATCCGGACGAGGTGGTATGCGCTGCGTAGATCCAGCTTGGTGAACCAGGTCGCCCCCTGGAGGGAGTGGAAAACGGTGTCCATGAGGGGCAGGGTGTAACGATCCTTCTCCGTGATGTCGTTCAGAGCCCGGTAATCTATGCACGGGCGGAGAGATCCTTCCTTCTTTCCAACGAAGAAGAATCCTGCCCCCACGGGTGATGACGATGGGCGGATTATCCCAGCGCTCAGTGATTCCTTAAGGTAGGCATTCATCGTCTCCTTCTCCGGCGCTGACAGACTGTAGAGCCGACCAGAAGGTAAGGGTGCCCCCTGGCGGAGGTTGATGGCGCAGTCATAGGGCCGATGAGGGGGAAGAGACATAGCTTTGATCTTGCTAAATACCATACCCAGGTCGTGAAATTCCAGGGGCACCAGAGACAGGTCCGGGGGTGCAGCGTCCGAGGCGGGGGGAGAAGCGGACGGAGAGCAGGCAGCGGACTGAAGGCAGGTGCCCATGCAGAATGTGCTCCATGCCGATACCCCAGCTGACTTCCAATCCAGGACAGGGTTGTGGAGGCGTAGCCAGGGATACCCCAGGATGACGGGCGACACAGAGTTGGGCAGGATGAGAAAGGTTATCTCCTCCCGGTGGTTACCAGAGATGATCACCGGGACCGGGATGGTGTGGTGGGTGACTCTCCCAAGGGAAGCACGGGAGAGGTTGACCAGGGAGACGGAGTTCTTGAGCGCCTGGCAGCGGATGCCCAATCGGGTTGCCAGGCTTTGTGAAATAAAGCTGCCTTCTGCGCCCGAATCCACCAGTGCGTGGGTGAGGTGCCCAATGGGATTGTGGCAGAAACGGATGGGCAGCTTTAATTGAGTGTGTGAGTTTAACCGATTGAGATCTGCAAGGCCCCCTACAGTGACTTGCGGACCCCGCCGACTGGCTTTCCGTGGGCAAAGCTTCACCGTGTGTTGGTCATCTCCGTAATACATGCAGAGATCCAACTCACGGCGGCATTGTCTCTCCGCAGGTGAAAGCTTTGTCCAGCCCGTCACCATCGGCTCCGACTCCTCGGGGCACGATAGTGGCGGCGCCGCCAGGGGGCGAGCTTGGAACAGGCGCGGCGAGACTCCACGAGGGCGAGAAGAAGACGACTTCCGCCCCGAGGAGCGTTCGCGCAGCCTGTTATCCAAACTAATCGCTAAGGATGTCAGCTCCGCTAGCGTCTCAGGAATATCCCGCCCAGCCAGTTCATCCCTCAGATCATCATTGAGGCTGCGGAGAAAAAGGCCGCAGAGGGAGCGTTCCTCCCAGCCTACTTCCTCCGCCGCTACCCGGAAGTCGACCGCGTAGTCCGCTGCCAACCGGCTTCCCTGCTGGAGGGCGAGAAGCCGATCGACCTGGACCGACTCGGTAGGAGTATGGTCAAAGACCTCCAGGAAGCGCCTCACGAATTGGTCATATGTGAGGGCGGCATAACTGGGCCTCGCCATTACGGCGTAGGTCCATGTTAAAGCTCGCCCCTCCAGGAGATTCCCGATATAACCAATTCGGCTATGATCTGAGGGAAAGTCTCCGGGCACACGGTGGAAAACGGACTCACACTGCATAATAAACCCCCGCGCTCCGCCGAGCTTACCGCTAAAGCGAGCGGGGGTTGGAATGGGTGTGAGCCGAACCGGTGCACACGGAGCCTGCTGGACGGCCACTGGAGCAGCAGGAGCCGCGCCACCCTGACGAGCCGGGGGGAACGACTGTTGGGGGTCCAAGCGGCCCAACCGGTTAGTCAAATTTAACAATTGATTAAAAATCACCTGTTGCTGATAGGCTAATTGATCCACTCGAGCCTCGAGAGTGGAAAACCGGTGTGCGAGCCCGCCGTCTGCCGAGCCGCTCTGCTGAAGCCGTACTGACATAATGTTCGGCTCAGGAGACGCACACACACAGGCTCAGAGTAGTTCAAATAGTTTATTAGCAACAGGGGTGAATGGATGTGTGTCTGCGGAATGTTAATGTGTTGGTGGCGGCGTCTGCTTCAGGCACAGAGGCAGGAGACCGTACAGCCGGCAACCCTATGGGAGAGAACACAGAGACACAGGGTGACGGGCACACACCAACACAGGAGGAGAATAGGCGAGGGAGAAGCTTACTTGCTAGGGACAGATGACTGGCACAACAAGGACGGAACCCGGGAGACAGCCACCTGCAGGGCTCGGTGCAGCAGCGAGGAACGACGAGGGAACGGGGTTGTCCGCCGCCGAGGAATCCACCTGTGCACAGGGGAGCAGACTGGAAAAGATGAGGTAAGGATTTCTTACCACACAGCGTCGTGCTGAAGAGTAGGTTGCTTCACGTTGAAGGGGGATGAAGTCTGACGGCTTCAGGCCGAAGCTCAGGGAGAGGCGGCTTATATTCCTCGCCGCTGATGATGTGCAGGTGTGCGTGCAGGTGGCGCCGCTGATGAGCGGCGCGGCGTGATATAAACAGCCTTAATTTATTTCATTTTACTTATATTTGATTTGTAAGATAAGATAAGATTAGCCTTTATTAGTCCCACAATGGGGAAATTCCAGGATTGCAACAGCACAGGGATAGCAACACTCAGAGCAACAATCAGAAGGCAAGAAAAAAAAAACCAAAAACAAGAGCAGCTAATATACATATGTACATATTACTATAAATATATATATATATATATATATATATATATATATATATATATATATATATATATATATATATATATATATATATACATATATACAGACACACAGTGCAGAGCATTGTAGCTGGATGGAATAAATATATAAGTATATAAACACACAGTGCAGAGCATTGTAGCTAGGTGGAATAAATATGTAAATATATAAACACACACAGTGCGGAGCGTTGTAGCTAGATGGAATAAATATATAGATATATAAACACACCCAGTGCGGAGCATTGTAGCTAGATGGAATAAATATGTAAATATATAAACACACACAGTGCATAGCATTGTTGCTCGATGGGATGAAACAGTACAACCGTCTACTTAGTTATCCTACATGGTATGATTATGAACCCATACATATTCTCACCCTCCATAGCGACCGGTATTTTCCTAGTTGTATGCCGGAGGGAACCATTGTGTAAGTCTATTGCATCTTTTGCATTCAAAACTATTAGGTTGTCACGTCTTTTTGCTATCTCTGCGAGCAGCCCTGCTTAGGTTGTACAGTCTGACAGCCGTTGGTAGGAAGGACCTGCGAAACCTCTCGGTTGTGTACCTGGGATGATGTAGTCTGCTGCTAAATGAGCTCCTCCCATTCCCACATACAGACAGAGACTGAAGCTCACTAAACCTGTTGTGACCACCAGGAAGAAATTGACCAGTGAAGCTGGAGCGAAACTGAACACATGCATGGAAATAACTGACTGGGACATGTTTAAAGGAGCCACACATGATCTTAACTAGTACACAGGCACTGTGAACTCATACATCAACTTTTGTGAGGAGAGCATTCTTCCATCGCGCACCAGGGTGAGGTACTTTAATGATAAGCCCTGGTTCACTGCCAAGCTCAGACAGATCAGGAAGGAGAAGGAAGCAGCGTTGAAAAGTGGAGACAGGGACTGCTACAGGGAGGTTAAATATCGGTTTAACAGAGAGCTGAAGAGAGCTAAGTCTGTGTATTCTGAGAGACTCCAGCAGCAGTTCACTGCTAATGACTCGGCTTCTGTGTGGAGAGGACTGAGGCAAATCACCAACTATCAGCCTCAGGCTTCTAAAGGTCAGGATGACAAAGCCCTTTGTCAAAAACTGTCCCAACATTACGCCCGTTTTGACACCTCGTCAGCTGTGTCCAACTCCCCCCCTCCACCCAGCTCCACTGCCTCCTCGGCCGCTAATTCATCAAAAGCGGTCCCCCCCTCCTCCTCCTCCCCCCCTGCCCTTGTCATCAGTGTGCAGGACGTGCACAGACAGTTCTCCAGACTGAACCCATGCAAGGCCCCCGGTCCGGACGGCGTGTCTCCCTCCACCCTGAGACTGTGTGAAAGAGCTGGCTCCTGTCTTCACAGACATTTTTAACACCTCCCTTAAGCTATGCCACGTGCCGACCTGCCTCAAATCCTCCACCATCATCCCTGTCCCCAAGAAGCCACGGATTACTGGACTTAACGACTACAGACCTGTAGCGCTCACCTCTGTAGTCATGAAGTCCTTTGAGCGCCTGGTCCTGTCCCACTTCAAGTCCATCACCACTCCCCTCCTGGACCTGCTGCAGTTTGCCTACCGTGCCAACAGGTCTGTGGATGACGCAGTCAACCTGGCCCTCCACTCCATCCTGCAGCACCTGGACTCCCCGGGAACCTATGCCAGGATCCTGTTTGTGGACTTCAGCTCTGCATTCAACACCATCCGCCCCGCTCTGCTCCAGGACAAGCTGTCCCTGCTCGGCGTACCTGACTCCCTCTGCAGGTGGATCATCGACTTCCTAACGGACCGGAGGCAGCATGTGCGGCTGGGGAAGTCTGTCTCAGACTCTGTTAGCATCAGCATCGGATCACCCCAGGGCTGTGTACTTTCCCCCCTACTCTTCTCCCTTTATACCAACTCCTGCACCTCCACCCACCAGTCTGTTAAGCTGATCAAGTTTGCGGACGACACCACCCTCATCGGGCTCATCTCCAACGGCGATGAGTCCGTCTACAGGAGAGAGATGGCCCAGCTGGTGTCCTGGTGCAGCCACAACAACCTGCAGCTGAACGCTCTGAAGACAGCGGAGATGATTGTGGACTTCAGGAAAGTCACAACCCCCCTGCCCCCCCCCTCACCATCACAGGCTCTCCCATCACCATTGCAGATTCCTTCCGCTTCTTGGGCACCACCATCACCCGGGACCTCAAGTGGGAGCCAACCATCAGCTCCCTCATCAAAAAGGTCCAGCAGAGGATGTTCTTTCTGCGGCAGCTGAGGAAGCTCAAGCTACCCACCAAGATGTTAGTGCAGTTCTACACGGCCATCATCGAGTCCATCCTCACCTCCTCCATAACCGTGTGGTACGCAGGAGCTACTGCCAGGGACAGACTAAGGCTGCAGCACGTCGTGCGCACTGCTGAGAAGGTGATCGGCTGCAAGCTCCCATCTCTCCAGGATCTGTACATCTCCAGGACCCGGAGGCATGCAGGCCGGATCATGGCCGATCCTTCACACCCTGGTCACGTACTGTTTGCCACCCTCCCCTCAGGTAGAAGACTTCGGTCCATTCAGACTAAAACCTCCCAGCACATGAACAGCTTTTTCCCCTCTGCCATCAGACTGCTGAACATTAAGTGACTTATTGACTCTCGTGCACTATATACAGCAGCTCAACCAGACTCATGTCATTCATCACTGTTTTTCTGTTGCATTGTCGACTGCACATCATCTGCTACTTGCTAATTTATTTAAAACTGCTGTGACTAGTATTACTCATTATTATTATTATTATTATTATTATTACTTATTATTCTACACTTATTGCATGGTTTTAGCCTTTAAGTTTTTTAGTTTATCTCTTTATCTTATCATGTTTTAATGTTGCAGCATTGCACCGAGACAAATTCCTAGTTTGTGTACTACATGAACAATGGCACTAAATCTGATTCTGATTCTGATTCTGATTCTGATTCCTCAGTGCATTCAGTATGTCCTGCATAGGGTGGAACTCGGACTCCAGCAGAGATGACAGTTTAGCCACCGTCCTTCTCTCTCCTATCTCCTCCACTGGGTCAAGGCGCTGCCCCAGGACAGAGCTAGCTTTCTTGATCAGTTTGTTCAGTCTCTTCCTATCGGCTGTGGTAATGCCACTGCCCCAGCAGACCACTCCAAAAGTGATGGCTGATGCCACCACCGTGTCATAGAATGTCTTCAGCAGCGCCCCTTGTACTCCAAAAGACCTGAGTCTCCTCAGTAGGAACAGCCTGCGCTGTCCCTTCTTGTAGGGTGCGTCAGTATTGTGTGACCAGTCTAGTTTATTGTTCAGATGAACACCCAGGTACTTGTAGGATGTCACCATCTCGATGTCTGTTCCCTGTATATTTACTGGTGCTGTGAGGGGTTGACCTTGCCTGCGGCAGTCCACCACCAGCTCCTTAGTTTTCCTCACGTTGATCTGGAGGTAGTTCCGATGGCACCAGTCCACGAAGTCCTGGATAAGTCCTCTGTACTCAGCTTCATCTCCATTGGAGATGAGGCCAACGATCGCAGAGTCATCAGAGAACTTCTGTAGATGGCAGTGTGTTGTGTTGTGTGAGAAGTCCGCAGTATAAAGGGTGAACAGGAAGGGAGCCAAAACCGTTCCCTGGGGGGCCCCCGTGCTACCAATGATCGTGTCGGACACACAGTCCCGGGTTCTCACAAACTGAGGCCGGTTCGTGAGGTAGTCCAGGATCCATGATGACAGGTGCTGGTCCACCCCTGCGCACAGCGGCTTGTCCTTCAGGATCATCGGTTGGATGGTGTTGAAAGCACTGGAGAAGTCAAAGAACATGATCCTCACCACATTCCTGGGCTTCTCCAGGTGGGACAGAGAACGGTGAAGGAGGAAGATCACCGCATCCTCCACCCCAATGCCATGCTGGTAGGCGAACTGGAGTGGATCCATCGCTGGTCCCACCAGGGGTCAGAGGTGAGCAAGGAGCAGTCTCTCCAGGGTCTTCATCATGTGGGACGTCAAGGCCACCGGTCTGTAGCTGTTCAGGTCTTTGGGGTGGGAACAGGTACCACACAAGATGTTTTCCACAGCTGTGGTACCCTCCCCAGCTTCAGGCTCAGCTTGTTGCAGTGTAGTTGTGTTTTCTAGCTCACAGTTGCATTATTTCTCAAAGAGAAACAAAACTGAGGCCATAGTGGCTCAGGAGGTAGAGCAGGTCACCCAATAACCGGAAGGTTGGCAGTCTGAATCCCCCCCCCCCCCCCATGCACACACCTTGCTGTCGTTTCCTTGGGCAAGACACTTTACATTATTAAAAACATAGTTATTACATATTTTTAAACTGACATTTTGTTGGTGGGGGGGGGGGGGGGGTACAAAACCTCTTAGCCCAAGGGCCTAATGGCCAGTTAAGGTGGCCCTGGACACAGCGCTATGACTGTGCCACAATTTCAACCAATCAAGAGTCAGACAGAATGAATTATGATTGGCTGGTTCTATTGGAGGAAGAACTAAAAAATGAAAGCATGTTTTTGTGCTCAAAATCCCTGACTCCTCACTCAAAATCTCTAACTCCTTGCTCAGAATCTCCATTTCCTTGCTCAGAAATGAGACGCAAATGTAACCCCATACATAATAGGGCTCATAGTCTCTCCAGCATGTCCTGGGTCTACCCCGGGGTCCACTCCCAGTGGGATGTGCCCAAAACACTGCACATGGGAGGCATCCAGGAGGCTCCTTTTGATCTGAAGAAGTAGCGGCTCTACTCTCAACCTCTCCCGGATAACAGCACCTCCCCTTCAGTCCACACATTTCTTCCATCGGTGTTGCAGCGCTTGGATCCCTGCAGCTGAAAAATACACCACATTTGGTCAAATTTGACCACTATGAACTTTTCAGCCTATGAACTTTTCAGCCCCCTTTCGTATCTGTAGGAGTGAGTCCAGCAACCCTAGAGAAAGCTCAGTTTCTGGAGGAGGCAGTGGCATTTTCTCGTCTTTGTGCCCCGCCAGATAATGTGGTAAACCTAAATATGACGGTGTTTTGGAGATTTCCACTTCAGAAAGCAGCTGCAGAAGTTATGAAGACAACCCCACCCCTCTGCAACTCATTCAGACACAAATTCTCATGCATTCGCATCTTTATATTGACTTAACATGTAAAGTCACGGAAAAATTGCACTTTGTGTTTGGTCTGAACACACCTTAAGAAATGAAAAAGCTTCAAAAATTGCATCTGTTTCTTCAAAAAAGGTTAGATATCTGGTCATTTTAGAAAGCGAATGACATAAAATGGTAACATTTGTAAGCTAATGTCCACATGTACTTACTTAATCGTTAAACATAACCACATCCTTATATAGCCTTGGTCATTAGCTTTATCACATGGGAAGGAAAAATAGCTAGTCTTTTTTAATGTGTAGTCATTTTTACAGGGTTATTCTTTGAGATCTATTTTAATAATGTGCTTAACTGTCATTCATGCTTACCTTGGTTCATGTCACCAGATTATATGCATATTACAAAAATCAGCACTTGAGAGACAATAAATACTTTGTGGGTATAAAAAGAATCATATGAATAGAATAAAATGACACCACATAGAGAAAAAAAAAGCTCAGAGAAAATTAAAGAACTGAGCATTGTTAATTCCTTTATATTGTAACATCTTCAAGAACACAGTATGTTTTTAATTAACAGACATGTTGGCTTTAATTTAATATTATTGCTTGTGAATTAAGCAGTAGCAGGTTCAGCTGATGATCCACAGCCAACATCAGTGAGCTAACACTGTTGCTGTTTTATGTGCACTCAGCGGATATAGAGGCAGGAGGACATACAAACAAGTTGTTTCGCTGTTCAGAAATCAAGAGCGGAAACGTTCTTGGGCTTTCATCTTGCTCAGCTTTATTTGTTTGCACACTGCCCTCCCCATATGGTATTTGCATTTAGTGCAAGGTGCTACATGGTAATAATGACATTTTTACAGCCAAGTCTCTTTGGCTCTCAAAGCGGAGATCACAGGCACATCCTAGAGCTAAAGGATTACTCTGTAATGAGACACAGTGCAGCAGACACCACATTAGATCACAGACACCTCCAACGATGTTATTTTGCTTGATTTGTTTCTAAGATGGAACCATACAAAGGAACAGAGCAATAAAAAAAATGTGAGATATAATAAAAGGATCATCTTTGCTGGGATGTAATTTCCAGAGGGGAAAGAGGTGTGGGTATGTGTGTGTGTGTGGGGGGGGGGCGGTGAGAGGTGCCCCTGAGTGACTTTTTGACAGCTGTTTGTTTTTGAAGAAGCTCTGGGGTAGTTTATTTCTCTGACATGTTGCTTGATCCGTAAAGTGACTTTGCACTGTGTGAAGAAAAAAAAAGATGAGGTGGGTAACATTAATAAAGTCCATTTGTGGGTTTTGAATTTTCAACAGATTTTTTTTTTTTAAATGTGAGAGGCCTCACACATGACGATAAAAAATAGCTTTGACACTTCTGTTCTTATGGTTTGCAGATTTCAGCAATGTGAGCAAGACAGCACACCCAACCTGGCATCATGGCCTTGGTTGTAATTGCACAGGAGTTTTGCATGAAAAGTTGATGTTAGTAGCACCCTAGTGGCATTCTGGAAGCTTTCCATCCACCTTGTAACCAGCTTCAAGCTTGTTAGTTTCCCTCAAAGCGACACTTTATTCAAACCTAAAGCTAACTACCGGAGTTATGGAGCTGCGGCAGCAGAATCTACCTCCCCCTGTGTCTACCTTACAGAAACTTGTTTAGATATTGATTGGAACTCCTAAGCAGCTAACAGGGACATTTATTGTCATCCTGGCAAAAAGAAGGGTGAAAAATGCAAATGTTTCTGCAACTCAACTATCGTTGTGTTTTGAGTAGTGTTTTAGTCAAGACCACACCAAGCCCAGACTGAGACCAGAGTAGACCACTACCAAGATAAGATAAAAGGCCCTATTTTGACAGTCATCAGCGGACATTTGTGCCATACTTCCCACCGTATGCCAGTACTTTTGTTAGTTTCTGTCAGCGCATTGTCTGTTTTTACACTTTCCACTGGGAGGTGGAGAGTCATTTCAAAGAGGTGTGGCAGTGCACAATCTCATGCACACTGGAAATATTGGTGCATGTTATGACAATGTGCTTTTGATCAGGAAAAAGGAGGTCTGTCATCAGAATCGCATTGTTTAATGCTATTTCAGTGGCATGTTTTGAAATCGTGCAGCTCATGAGGATTTTCTGTTATTTTAATGGAGGGAGTTATAACAGTCATAATGTAATCACCCATTATTTATATGATACACTAAATAGTTTTTTTTTTATTCCATCCACATTCTCGTTTTAATTGCGGACTTACCATTGGAGTCTACAGATTAGGCATTAACATATGATTTTTTTAGGGGAATGAATGCACAGAGAGCATGTGTGCGTTCTGGTGTGGATGTGGCGCATGGGGGATCCGTGTCATTCTGAAGATTTTATTCCGTCCACATTTTTGTTTTCATCACAGACTTATTAGGCATTAGTATGTTTATTTCTAGGGGAATGAACTGTAACTCCCCAAGGAGACAGGAGCTGTATCCACATTTGCCTGCAGTTGCACACCCCCGGGTTTCCGGCCAGACCGAGGCTGCACTGCACTCATACAGTTGGGGTTCTTGAGCTTTGGGTGCCCAGCGTTATCTGTCAGCCCCCGGGAGGGGCTGCCGAGAGTGGGCTCACTTCATGGCGGGGCTCAGTGGTGAATGGGACCCCATGCCGGATCTCCTCCCGCCTGGGAGGGACTGGAACAGAGAGCCACAAACTTCAGCAGACCCCATGCACGAGATGGGGGAGGCCCTCGGTTGGTGAAAGCAATAGGAACGGGAGCACTTAGTCTTCCCACAGGCCAGGAGTGACTTCCGCACCACCGTTAATGATCCTTCCATTTTACGAAAGTTTGCACAGGCATCGTGCTCTTTTTCTGAAGTTTCAAACCCATTCATGTCTGTGAGTTGCACCCGTGCACACTACATTAAACCATTCAGCTTATTTTTCAGCCCAGCATTATCTCTCACCTGTTTGTTCTCTCTAAAATAACTAACAGGGCATTAACTGTGATCAATGTCTTCCTTATTACCAAGCAGGTTACTATGCATATGCATTTGCAGGGGTTGCTTTCACTGAAAATTCTCTTTCATTGATATACTTTTTTCAGGAATGACAGAAAATTCTGTAAGCTGTCTGTCATTTGACAAATTACACTGAAAGTGATCTAATTAACATAAAATAAAATAAAAAATAATATTAGACTGTGACAGAATTTTTACAACCCTATCTGTCAAAATGATAAATAACAAAAAGTCTAGATTAATCTCTGCTATCACATGCATTTTCGCTCATGCGCATGCCCTTTGGCCAGCGCAAAACCCACCTTAAACGAGTCGTCATGATCAGAGGTCACTTTACATTATGCACCTCTGTGCATTAAAGGGATGGGCAGGAACACTTTGGATTGGATTATCCAAAACACACCTCTGAATTATTAAACCAGCCTCTTTTACTCTTTGTACCTGGTGGAAAATTAATTTTGCATTTGTGAGCTTGGGAATGCCCATAAACACGTTCTTTGTCAGTGAGAACTCATTATGGACTGTATCGTTGTAATACTGTCCAGAGACTTTATGGGGTCAGGACCAAATTAAGACCAAGACATGCATACACAATGGTCTTGATCTTGACCTGGCTCAACTCCTTAACGCTTTGGTCTCAGTACACTCTGGTCTTTGTGTGGTCTTTACTACATATCTAGTTTTCTAGGCCCATTAGAGTAGAGCATACTCTTAAAACAGCAGTCAGGTTCTGTAATTACTATAACCAGAAAATTAATACACATCTGTTATTCAAAAACATAAGACAGCTAATGCTCACGGAACTTTCAGAGCATAAAAAAAATAACATTTTGTGGTGGCCAAGTGGTAGGCCTCTAGGCCACCTCTAGACCACCAGGACATAGCAGACTGGGTCATACAAAAAAGGACTATATACAAAATGTACTTTTTTAGCTTGGTGCTCAGCAATGAATTGAATAGGGAAAGAAATAGGGATGCACAACAGTATTTATAAAGTCACATTCCCCAAGGAAAATAAGACAGCTACCTAAACTTAATATGAAAATAAATATGTGTTATGTATTTTCAGACTTGCCCTGATGTGTGTGTGTGTGGGTGCTCTGTATCTCTTTTTAATGTTAGAGTTAATATTAGAGTATACACAGTACAGTGTGTTATCTCCTTGTGTTGCACCCTTAATATGCTGTTCACATATAGTACATAGCTGCTAAGTTAGCATTAGCATCTGGACCACTGTTACTATGGCAACAGAAAGGTCTACATGTAACCACCAGCAACCTATCATCTGGTCAGTCACTGCAACAGATACTGGAGTCAGTTTGTCTTGGCCTGTCCTTGCCACTGATAATACCTCTATCTGCCAAGAATGTGCCGCTAGTCCAGCAAAAGCTAGCGGTACTCAAATACTTTGCAAGCAGTTTCATGAAATGGTCAGTCAGAAAGCAACTCATACCGGCTCGGACGTCGCTCGGGTTGGCAGGGTCAGGAGTTCCTGGCAGCGGGGGGCGGGGGACAGAGCTGCGTGGAGGAATCTGATCAGACCTAAATGAAACAGTCGTCACCCCCGACAGACTGCTATGAGGATGATGATGATGAGCTCTAGGTCTGGTCAGCAGTACTTATCGATGGCCACAGAGTTTGTAAACAAGACTTTATTCACATAAGTGCAGCTTTTACCAAATTCTTGTCCTGTCACTTCAGTGTAGTTAGCAGCCTGCTAGTTCAACCGCAGCGTCGATGATCTTGGGGTGTAGCCAGCTTGGAATGATGATTATCACAGAGCAGTGCTGAATAGTTGGTTGGGTTGATATATCTAGTTTTAGTTGTCAATCTTGTTTCCAAGGGACCGGACATTCGGAATAAAAAGTCTATGCAGTGGTGGTCTGTTCGGGCCCTCTTTAACCAAGTCTCAGAGAATGTAAGTACCGGCGCTGTTATGGGAACTTGGCATATTCTCCCAATGTGCAGTTATTCCTCTCTGCTGCAGAAGATGTTTGAAATAATCCAAAAGCGCTTAACCACAAAAAGTAACACAAACAACAGCCACATGCAGCATTGTTTGAAGGAGAGCTGAGCTGTTGCGCGATTCTGTGGAGGTAGACATGTTTGTTGAGAGACGTTGTTTGGCATGATGACATCAGTCCCTCATGCTGCAGAAAAAGCAAAACATCACCAGCAGAAGGTCTCTCCAGACTGTCCACTGTAATATTTTATTGGTCGTAAATATAAACTTTTGCCAATGTCAATAAAAATCTTTAGATGCTTTATTGGCCGATATCAATAATGTGACAATAATATTGTGCATCCATAGAAAGAAAAGGTAATGCACAGCACTACCAGAGAACTGACTGCCAAGTATATTGCCAGTAATCATAACAGCTATGATGTAGGCAGGTCATACAAAAGAGATATGTGCTGCCTCTGTGTATCACAGTTTGGAAAGAAGAGATTTAATTTAGGTAACACCAAACTTGTCATCTTGAAAATGTAATCTAAGTAATCTTGCATTTTTTCTAGCAGTAGTTATGTATTGGTTACTGGAGGAAAAGCTTTGGTTGTCACAAGTCCTGGGCAAGCCCCAAGAGGACCATAACAGTAGTCTAGCAATAGCAATCAGTGCATTACCCTGTGATAATCACCCCATTATGTTGCTAATGTGTCACTCGGCATTCTTCAAAAAAGAAGAAAAAAAAAACCCTGTATGATGAAATATTAATTTGGCTAACACAGTTCATGATAAATACACTGATATTCATATAGAAGAAAATTATTTGAGATAATATATATCTGCACTGTTGTTAACGTCACTGGTCTCCATTATTGGACTGTCCACTATAGTTGTAAACACACTATCATCAGCTAATGTCAATGCTGATCTGTTTCAGTGATGGAAACCATGCCTCCCTTGGTGGCTCACTTAAACACACTTGCCCTTTCAGCCCCACTTACCTAATAGCTGTCGGCACATTGATCACCCCCATGCTGTCTGTCACCTCCCATGTGCCAGCTCGAGGCACTGATGAGCTCGGACTGACAGCGCCTCTTGCTACCAAGGTATCGTGATCCGTGACCTTTATGAGTTTGGGCCGCAATTTACTGAAGATTAGCTGAGTCCAACATGTAAATTAATCTGGAGAAAGGGCAGGCAAATCAATTTCTCTTTAGTCTTGATATTACTGTACACGCTGGGAGGAGAAGCAATGGAAAAGAACAGAAAACAATTGTGAAGATTTTAATGCAAAATAAGGAGGGTGTGAGCAAAACAGTGAGAGACATGACTTTCTGTTTTGAAAACAAATATGCTTTTTTTAAATGAACTTAATATTTTATCTTCACATAGTTTAAAGCCTTAACATTGTTCTTATATCTAAGTTACTTAAATGTGCTAATAAATTGTTACATATACAGTATTTAATTATGTGATGTCATGTATTTATTTGTATTTATTTGGCACAGTACTGCCACCAGTTGGCAGTACTGTGCCAAAAAGGGCCTTGATCACTGGATGCTGAATTTAGTTTTTTTTTTTTTCCCCTTGTCCTGTCAGGCAGCTAGGCAAGCAGAACAGGGATCTGTCACCCTTATTGTGCCAAAACAGATTCACTTTGCCAAGAGGGGCTTATACAGTACCAAACTGTGTATTGTATATTGCTGTAAACGCCTCCTGTAATAACTTTTAATAATTTATTTTAATTATTTTACCCATGGAAGACGCAACAGGATGGGGAAGAGGGAAAGGAAGTGTGTGGAGGGGGAAAGAAAAGGGAGGGGAACAGACAAAAAAACAAACAAACCAACAACTAAAACAAACAAAAGACAAACTGCTTCTTCCACTGAAGATGTCTCAACACGAGTCTGGTTTCCGCACCTGTTAAAGGAGAGACACTTGTGCGTGTACGTCTGCGTGCGTATATATGAGAGCACGCGCAAAATAAGTGTGTGCATGTAAGTGGTTTGTCAGGACACATACGAAGCAGGGGGCCGGTCGCAGCAGCTCCCCCCCCCCCCCCGGGAACCCCAAGCAGGCAAGGCAGCGCCACCAACCCCTATAGGGGACAAACGTCCGAGGTCAGCAAGCCCCAGGAAAGCCAGGCATCTGCCCCCACCCACGGACAATCAAGGGAGTCCAGGCCACTTGGCAGCTGGCACGGTGAGCCCACACCCTCAGACCCACCTGCTCCCCCCCCCCCAGCGGGTCAACGCCCGCCCCCGGGCCCCAGGCACCAGGAGCCCAGTGACCCAGTGACCCACCAGGAGCCCTCCTAGGCACCCCCACAGAAGACCCACCACAGCGACACCGCCGCACACCCCGGGGACCCCCATGCCCAAAGAAGTCCCCCCCAGCCATGGGAGCCCACATTGCCGAGAGGCACTACCCTACTTAATCCAGCACCTCCCGACTTGCAGACACACCCCTCCCCACACCTGCACACCCACATGCTCCCATGTGCACCCATATGTACTAACTCACTCTCACTCACCCAGAACAACCCATTCTCTCTCACACCTGTACCCGTTCAAACTCACCCCGCATTCACCCTTGTTTCATAAGGTGGGTGCGAAGCAGATGACACACGCCAGTGCCCGGTAGTGGCCAGGGAGACCGCCGGCGCACGCCACAGAAGCAGACTCCCACTCCCAGCGCCCACCTGAGTGACTGATCAGCAGACCACCGCAGACGCCCCGAGATGCCACCCGACATGCAAAGCGCTGCACAAAACCGACCCACCATCACCGCCTCCATTCATCACCCCCCCACTCACACTTACTCTCATATTCAGTCTCGCTCTCACTCCCTTGGTTGTAGCTATACATGCAGTAGCACCTAGGGATTTTGACAACATGATAGATCCCAGGCTCCCCACCGAGCCCCCACGCCCTCAGCAGGAGGAGAGCAACAGTGGTAGGAGAAGACCCCCCCCCACACAAAACATGGTGGGTGTATGTCGGTTATATGATGTAATTGTGTGTAAATGTGTGGACTAGCAAAGTGCAATAAAAATTGGGGGGATAGTGATTGGAGCACCGCTAGCCACTGCGATGGGCAGCGGGGCTCCCATCCCCCCAAGCCCTCAGTGTCTAAAATGCAATTAAAATTGAGGTGAGTGAAGCCCCACCGAGCAGTAAAGGTATCCCCTTCGCCGACACAGTGCGGCACACCCCCACCCCAAAGCCCTAAATGTATCCAAAAAGATGTATATTCCACCCAGAGTCAGGGGGAGGGGGAGGGCGGGAAATAAGACTGAGAGGGAGGCAGTCTAAAAGCGAGGTTGTCCCCCCCCCCCCCCAAAAGCCAGCTTCCAAACTGGTTCATGAGGCCACCCACTGCCCCCAAATCCCAACCCAGGGCAAGGGCCACCAGTGCAAGCAGCCCAGGACCCACCATCGATGCTGGATTTATAGTGTTAGCATGAACAAAACAGATGCGACGCATAGGCAATACTGATCAAAGGTTTTAGGGACTGAAGGCATCTGCCACACAGTCATGTTTCACACATGCATACTGAGAATAATCTGCTGTTCATATACCAACACAGTAGATGGCAACAGATTTGAACACAGAATCAAAGAAAAGGAGGAGGACAAACACAAAGGCAGACCGATTCTCTGCACAAGAACACAAAAATAGAGTACATGCACAGTTCAGTCACAACAATACTGTCTGCCCTGTTACAAAATTTGGGCTGCACGTGGTTCACCCTACCCTTCTGCAAACTGGAAGAGGATGAAATTTACATTTCGTGCACTGTGCAATTGTGCAGATGCAGGCGTGGAAATGCTTTAAAGGTGCCTTCACACTAAACGCGAACGGGCAAATTTTTTGTGCAGCACGATTACATTATAACTTAATGTATACACACAAATAGACATGAATTCACCATCTGAGTGAGATGCAGACAGGCAAAGTTGCCTTTACAACTTCTGCAGCTGTGTTCAACCTACTGTGGAAATCCCCAAAATAACATCATGCTTTAGGTTTACATTATCTGATGGGGGGCTCACCTGAAAAAGTTGTCCCTGTCTCCAAAACTTTACAAGATGATGGATGTTTCCGTTGCTAGCTTATTACCCTTGTTAGCACATCCGTGGCAGGAATCTGTGGGTAAATAACTCCGACATCCCGATTCAGCTGAAGAGCTCCCAGTCCTTCTGTCTCCAGGTGAGTGGCAGTCTCATTTTCAAACTAGTTTACTCTCCAGTGCTGATACTTTTACTCCGGTGACAGCAGAATCTCAAAGCTAACGCTATCCCTCAGACATGAACGTGCGAATGTGCGATTCCGCATGTGCTTACCTCTTTCCTTTGACTTTGTATGGATTTGTGCCGCCTGCTCGCGTTTGTTGTGAAGGCACCTTAAGAGTCATGACTCACCCTGCAGGTAGAACTGTGGTATTACAGAACCTCTGGACTTGCCCTGGGTTTAAAGTCAGTACAGATATCTGAAATGCAATGCAATGCCATCTTTAGTATAACATTATAATGTTGTTTCTAAGCATGGATTATATTTAATGTCATTTTTTAAAATATTTTAAAGTACAAAAACTGCAAATAACTCCTTTAAGATTTTAGTGAGATCTGGATATGGTATTGATACATTCTTTCAGTGGCAAGGCAATACTTTTGAAACCAATTAGGTGGCCCTGAGTCTCACGACATCACCATTGACAAGTAGCCAATACAATTTCCATATTAGAGCCACTGACACCCTAAGGGCAGTAGCATACCATTAAGGTAAGGTGCTGCTATGCATCTTAGTGTTATTCTGAGCTGTCCAGTTTAGAAAGTCACACCACCAACAATCTTAAAAGATAAAAGTCAGCAAAGTTTTGAGTTTTTAATTGCCAGTCTGTGATGATGATGTCAGTAAGAACAATTGCCAACTTCTTGTGCAGTAATCTACCAGTGGTGTTTCTCAAGGACAATTACCAGTTTGCCTTCTTCTCCGGGCATCTGAGAACACTGTGACCCCATATTACAGCAATGCAGTGAATCAGCCTTATTGGATTACTTCCCAACCTTGACCCCACCAGTGTGGGGAGGAGGAGGAGACCATCTCATCTCATGCTAAACTGTCTCAACCTGACTTCCTTCTCCAGTAATATATTAGAACCTCTGGACTCTCTGGAGGTTGTTTATGTTGCCCTCTGGTCTTCCTAAGCCTAGATAAAGGATGTGAAAAGCACTGACTCTAAATTAGAAGATAAGAATTATTACACAGCTGACACACATTAGATCAGCTATACTAGTCACCAGGGCCTGTCATTAACTTTTTTGTTCACTGGCCACTGTGGCTGGTGATTTTCCAGAGTTACTAGCCACTCAGCCTTTTCACCAGCCACAATTTTGGAGTTGGAAAATTATGTTTAATACAATCAAATATGACTATTGCATGCTAAATTTTACTTGAACTAAATTTGCATCTATTTTAAATGTAAATGACCCTTATACATACATACAAAAATAGCAAGAGAAACACTGTAATTTATTAATTATTTATTAACAACAGTAAATACTGTAAAACAGTTGAGAAAAATATTTGCATTATGAGGGTGACGTACGGGTGCCTACTTCTTGGCCCTTGAAATAAAGGGCCAAGAGGTAGGAGTTGAAAATGACCCCTATGAACTGGGACACCTGTTCAAGGCATAATTAGCAGTTGCTGATGGATTTAATCTAAATCGACACTACCTGTTTTCACCAGAAAAAAAGAAGAAAAAGAAACTTGTGAGGAAAAAAGTCTCATCTTAAGGAGAAAAATATCTCAAGTTTACATGAAGAATTCTAATCAGTAGAAAAAGTCAGAAATTTACAAGAAAGAAAGCTGTAAATTCAATGAACAACTTTGGACCCCCCGGTGGGCCGTTTTGGCCTGTGGGCCATCTGTTTGACACCCCTGGACCAGCACATTAAAAATACATAATTAGAGGTTTTACTTCCATGAAACAGCTGCATATTACAGATATCATAAATAATCACAGATAAATGAAAGTTCACCTCAGAAGAAGCTTCATTTGCTCTTTACAGCAACATATCAAAGTGGTCACTTTTTCTCTCTGCCATACAAAATTTAAATTTGCACAACTGTAGGGTAGGTGCTGTAGGTGTAGATGCTGACATTGGGGGGTGCGGGATTAGCTACTCGCCACTGGGACGATGGGGGAATTGGGGCAAAAGCCTCAGTGATTTGATTGCTGAGAGCAGGGACAGGTGTGTTCTGCTGGCTGCTGTCTGTTCATTGCTGTTTCTCCAAACTGGCCACAAAATGAACTGACCCGTGGAGCAGACTGTCCGTGGCTTCTCCTGTACCCAGCCTGGAGCAGAACCAGACTCTGTCTGCGACTTCTCCTGTGTACCGAGCTGGCAGTGGAGCCAGACTACGTCCATGGTGACAGTGGACTAATGAGAATACACTGTGTCTGTGTAGATAGGTTTAAGCGGCCCAAACTGTGTCATGTTAAATCCCGTGAAACTTACATCAGAACGTTTTTTGTTCTTATTGGTCAGATCCATCATGTATGTACAGTGGCATAAAATGTTTTACCGTTTGCCGCTGGTCCTGTTTTAGTATGGTTCCTTTCTCACCTGCAGGACTGCACCAGAGTTCGCCAGTTGATTCAAATCAAGACCACCTCTTTTAGGAGGTCTCGGCACGGTTGGTTTGGTGTGCACCTGAGTGCGATTACTGTGTTCTCACCAGACAAAACAAACCGCACTAACGGAGAAAAAGAAACTCAAGTTTGATTGAAACAAACTCCAGCCTGCCGGTGTGAAAGCACCCTAAAACATTCCTACATGGCTTGTCAAGCAGGGTGACCCTCTGGGTGACACAAGTAGGATGTTGGACTCCGGTGCATGACGCTGTTAGTTTGATCACTCCTTTTTGGACACCACCAGTAGGGCTTCACTGCCATCCCCTCGGTCATAGTTTTTATTCGTGTTAGCCATCATTACTGAGGTTCCTAAAAATTAAAAGGATAAAGAGATGGAGCCATATGTGGGCTTGTTTTAGATAACAAAAAAACATAGGGCCCTATTTTGATGGTAATCAGTGGACTTTTCCACCAGACTTTCCATCAAACGCCAGTGTTTTTTTTAGTTTCATTCAGCACATTGTCTGTTTTTTAAGGCCCTGTCACATCTTGATGATTTAGGCAACATATGCCAATGCATCAAAATTTCTCTAAGATGCTGGCATACAGCCAAAATTTTCAATTTCCAACAAATATTTAGTGTGTTGCCGGCGTTCACAACTTATGCCCAATGATATGAATATGAATAATATATGTATATATATATATATATATATATATATACACACACACACTTCCGTTCAAAAGTTTGGGGTCACCCAGACAATTTTGTGTTTTCCATGAAAAGTCACACTTTTATTTACCACCATAAGTTGTAAAATGAATAGAAAATATAGTCAAGACATTGACAAGGTTAGAAATAATGATTTGTATTTGAAATAATAATTTTTTCCTTCAAACTTTGCTTTCGTCAAAGAATCCTCCATTTGCAGCAATTACAGCATTGCAGACCTTTGACATTCTAGCTGTTAATTTGTTGAGGTAATCTGGAGAATTCTGACGCAATGAGCAAACACATTGTACCATTAGAACACTGGAGTGATAGTTGCTGGAAATGGGCCTCTATACACCTATGTAGATATTGCACCAAAAACCAGACATTTGAAGCTAGAATAGTCATTTACCACATTAGCAATGTATAGAGTGTATTTCTGATTAGTTTAAAGTTATCTTCATTGAAAAAAACAGTGCTTTTCTTTCAAAAATAAGGAAATTTCTAAGTGACCCCAAACTTTTTAACGGTAGTGTATATATATACAGTGTGTGTATATATATATATATATATATATATATATATATATATATATATATATATATATATATATATATTGTGGGACACATATGCACATATGTATATGACTTTATGCTTCATATGTATATCACTGTAGGCTTCACATCTCAGATCGAACAAAGGACTGAGTCTCCTTGGAGATAAGATAAGATAAGTCTTTATTAGTCCCACAACGGGGAAATTCCAGGATTGCAACAGCACAGGGATAGCAACACTCAGAGCAACAATCAGAAGGCAAGAAAAAAAAAAAAACAAGCAAGCAAGAGCAGCTAATATACATATGTACATATTACTATAAAATATATATATATACACACACACAGACACACAGTGCAGAGCATTGTAGCTGGATGGAATAAATATATGAATATGTAAACACACAGTGCGGAGCAATGTAGCTAGATGGAATAATATGTAGATATATAAACATAAACACACCCAGTGCGGAGCATTGTAGCTAATTGTAGATAACAGGAGGATGTGAAAGTTTAGTCTTTGGTATGCAAAGAGTCGGCCTTGGGGGATTTCCTGGCTGCCAGAGACTTTGGGGGGAGGTGATAAGATCTAAGAGAAGATGCATTGTGACTTGGGATTAAATACAATGTGACTGTGAGCTTTGAAGGTCCTGGGGTATATAAAGGATGAATGTCTGGGTTTCTTTCTCTTTTTTGTTTTCGCTGATGTTGGAAGATGTGAATAAACCTGACTCGTGAGATAAACTCTGCCTCGTCATTTTCACATTTCCACACTGGTGACCCTAAGACGTATCATGAGTGAAAGAAATTCCCCCGAGCCAGCCGGGTCAGGAGCTCCCAGCCAAGCGTATGCCGCTACTGTCCAGCTACCGGACTTTTGGCAAGACAACCCGCGCTCCTGGTTCCACTTGGTCGAAGCACAGTTCGCCCTCCGGGGGATAACGGTAGATGACACGAAGTTCTACCATGTGATTGCCAAGCTCGACAACCGCACGGCTCGGCATGTGCAGAGCCTTTTGGAGCAGCCACCGGCCGACGACAAATACGGCGGGTTGAAGGCTGCGCTCATCCAGCGCTTCACTCTCTCAGTCCAGGAGAGAGCGGAGAGGCTCCTGGCTCTGAACGACTTGGGAGATGGCATGCCCATTGACCTGATGGAGGACATGCTGTGGTTGAGGGGCTCAGACGATGACGACTTCATCTTCACCCACATTTTCCTCAGAACTCTACCGTCGGCCACGAGAGCGACCCTGGCCAGTTCGCCGTTGTTGGCCCAGCGGGACTTCCGCACGCTGGCCCAGGAGGCGCACCGGATTCTCAACGCCAGCAAACAGCGCGCGGCCACCGCGGCAGCGACGGAGTTCGGCGCGACGGCCGGAGATGGCGGGGGGCCAGAGACGGCGGTAGCAGACCCACTGACGACGGCGGCGGCAGGGGCCAAGGATCACGGAGGAGACACCCTCTGTTTCTACCATCGCCGCTTTGCAGAGAAGGCACACAAATGTATACCACTGTGCCAGTTCAAGCGCTCGGGAAACTCCAAGACCGGGGGTCGGTAGCAGCTGCGGCCCTTGGTGAAGAGAACAAGCTGCTCTACTTGAAGGATGCGCGCTCGGGGAGGCAATTCCTCGTGGACACAGACTCCCAAGTGAGTTTCATCACGCCTTCCTCCGCTGACCGCCTGGCGGGTCCCGGAGGTCACGGGGCGTCAGCAGCGAACGGCTCGGAGATTAAGACCTTTGGTGAGAGGGCTCTGCTTCTGTCCCTACACGGCCATACATTTGAGTGGACTTTTGTCATAGCTGCAGTGAATTTCAATATGTTGGGGGCTGATTTTCTGTGCTCACATGGTTTGTTGGTTGATCTTGCTAACAGGCGCCTGGTTAATGCACTTTCTTTTTATTCTATTCCCTGTGCAGCCCGAGTGACCCCGCCCACAGCACAAGCCAACGTCACAACGGCAAGCGGTAAGTTCCATACACTGCTCACTCAGTTCCCAGCACTCACGGTTCCCACATTTTCAGCAGCCGTCGCTAAACACAGAGTGGAACATTTTATTACTACCACCGGACCGCCCGTTTTTGCAAAAGCTCGGCGCTTGGATTCAGCTAAACTGACCATAGCGCGCGAGGAGTTCGCCAACCTGGAAAAGTTGGGCATCATCAGGCGTTCGAATAGCCCATGGGCTTCCCCGCTTCACATGGTCCCGAAAGCTGATGGCTCGTGGCGACCTTGCGGAGATTTCTGCAGGTTGAACAATGCCACAGCGCACGACCGCTACCCAATCCTGCATATCCAAGATTTTTCCGTTCATTTGGCGGGGGCGCGCATTTTTTCTAAGATAGACTTGGTCTGCGGTTACCACCAAGTCCCGGTGCGCACTGAGGACATACCCAAAACAGCGGTAATAACTCTGTTTGGCCTATTCGAGTTTTTGCGCATGCCGTTTGGGCTTAAAAGCACTGCGCAGACGTTCCAACGCATGATGGACACGGTGTTGCACGATCTCCCCTTCGTGTTCGTCTACCTGGACGACATCTTGGTAGCCAGCGCGTCCGAAGACGAACACGAAAACCGCCTCACGGCAGTTTTCCGGAGGTTGGGAAAGCACGGGTTAATAATCAACCCAGCGAAGTGTCAGTTCGGGGTGACGCAGATTGATTTTCTGGGGCATCACGTCTCTCCAGAAGGAGTGGTTCCTCTGCCTGACAAAGTGCGCGCGGTAACAAATTTTCCCCAGCCACAAACGGTCAAGGCGTTACAGGAGTTTTTGGGAATGGTGAATTTTTATAACTGTTTCCTCCCCCGCGCAGCGCAGCTCATGCAACCATTGTATGCCGCACTAAAAAACAAAAACCCACAAATAAAATCGAATGGTCTCCGGAGCGAGAGCGAGCATTCTCGGAGGTCAAAACAGCCCTGGCAAACACTGCGTTGTTAGCACATCCAGACCCAACGGCCAGCATAGCGCTCACTACTGACGCATCAGATGTGGCCATAGGGGCGGCCGTGGAGCAGCATGTAGCCGGGGCTTGGCAACCGCTCGCCTTTTTCAGCAGGACTTTGCGCGATAGTGAACGAAAATACAGCACATTCGACAGGGAGTTGTTAGCTCTCCACTTGGCCATTCGTCACATCCAGTTCTGGCTGGAGGGACGCCATTTCACTGCGTTCGTTGACCACAAGCCGCTGACATTCGCGATGGCCAAGGTTTCAGAACCGTGGTCAGGCCGGCAGCAGAGGCAGCTGGCCGCCATCTCAGAGTTTACTACCGATATTCAGCATGTGGTGGGTAAACTGAATGTAGTGGCAGACTGTCTCTCGCGCGCCGTGGCGGCTCCGGTCCGCGTAGGGATAGATTATGCAGCCATGGCCGCGGATCAGGTTAGCGACGCGGACGTGCGCGCGCTCCAGTCTGGACCAACAGGGTTAAGGCTGGAGAACAGGGTGCTGCAAGACGGTACGCCCCCCCTAATCTGCGATGTCTCCACTGGGTGACCGCATCCTGTGGTACCGCCAGCGTGGCGCCACCTCGTTTTTGACTCGATTCATTCTCTGGCACACCCGGGAGTGCGCGCGTCGGTCAAAATGGTGGGAGAGAAATTTGTATGGCCGAGCCTGCGCAAACAAGTTAGGGAGTGGGCAGCAGCCTGCATGGCTTGTCAACGAGCCAAGGTACACAGACACACGACAGCTCCCTTGGAGCCGTTTCACATCCCGGCTAAGAGGTTCGATCATGTTCACGTGGACCTCATAGGCCCCCTCCCGCCGTCACAGGGGTGCACACACCTTCTGACAATGGTAGACCGCACCACGCGCTGGCCGGAAGTGGTCCCACTGGCCTCAACCACAGCCGAGGAAGTGGCACGCGCGTTTTTAGCAGCATGGGTAGCGCGCTTTGGAGTCCTGTCGGACATCACGTCCGACAGAGGCCCTCAATTTGTTTCCGAACTTTGGTCAGCAATGGCCCGCAACCTGGGGGGTAACAATCCACCGCACAACCGTGTACAATCCGCAGGCTAATGGGTTATGCAAACGTTTTCATAGGTCATTGAAAGCGGCTCTCAGAGCGTCGCTTGCGGATGCAAATTGGGTGGACAGGCTACCGTGGGTTTTATTGGGGTTGCGTTCTGCACCTAAAGAGGATTTAGAAGCCTCCCCGGCCGAGCTAGTTTTTGCACAGCCACTTCGGCTGCCCGGGGAGTTTCTCCCAGATAATCCTGCACCAGAATGTTCCCCGGCTCAGCGGTTGCAGCGTGGCACAGAATCGGGCACGCTGCCTGGCCCTGTTCACCAGTTTTCCGCGCGTTTTTGTACCTAAGGCTTTAAAAAACGCGGAGTTTGTTTTTGTCAGACACGATGCCCATCGCCCGCCGCTACGACCACCTTATGATGGACCATTTAGAGTGCTGGAAACAGGGGATAAGCATTTTTTGCTAGATTTGGGGGGCAGGAAGGAAAAGATTGGCATAAACAGGCTCAAACCCGCCTTTGTGGTGGCGGACGAGGACGTGCTGTTGGCCAGGGCTCCTCGGCGCGGCAGACCCCCTAGGGGACATTTCCCAGAACACCCACAGGGATTGACTAACAGTTCTCACCCCCAGACAGCAGCCCCCCAGCAGGATGGCGCCGCGGAAGTGGTGAAGCCTGCTTACAGCAGATACGGGAGGAGACTGAGGCCCAAGCAGCACGTGGGCTGATGTGTAATGATTTTATCATGACATGCAGACTGTTATTCCGTTGTTCCATCTTAGACGTTTGGGGGGGGGGGATCATGTGGGACACATATGCACATATGTATATCACTTTATGCTTCATATGTATATCACTGTAGGCTTCACATCTCAGATCGAACAAAGGACTGAGTCTCCTTCGAGATAACAGGAGGATGTGAAAGTTTAGTCTTTGGTATGCAAAGAGATGGCCTTGGGGGATTTCCTGGCTGCCAGAGACTTTGGGGGGAGGTGATAAGGTCTAAGAGAAGATGCATTGTGACTTGGGATTAAATACAATGTGACTGTGAGCTTTGAAGGTCCTGGGGTATATAAAGGATGAATGTCTGGGTTTCTTTCTCTTTTCTGTTTTTGCTGATGTTGAAAGATGTGAATAAACCTGACTCGTGAGATAAACTCTGCCTCGTCATTTTCACATTTCCACAATATATATATATATATGAGTAATAATGAACTTAAGCAGAACTTATGTATAGTTAATCCTATAACTATAGAAGGCTGCAGGACCTGATGGTGGGTCTCCGTCCTGCCTGAGAATCTGCTCCGACGAGTTGGCCCCCATCTTCACCCGGATCTTTAATAGATCACTGGAGCTGTGTGAAGTGCCTTCCTGTTTCAAACGCTCCATCATCATTCCAGTTCCCAAGAAACCCTCTGTTACAGGATTAAATGACTACAGACCTGTTGCCTTGACCTCTGTGGTCATGAAATCCTTGGAGAGATTGGTGCTGAACCACCTGAAGGTCGCCACAGGCCTCCTGATGGACCCACTGCAGTTTGCCTACCGGTCAAGCAGGTCAGTGGATGATGCAGTGAATATGGGACTACATTACATCTTGCAACACCTCGACTCCCCAGGGACGTACGCCAGGATCCTGTTTGTCAACTTCAGCTCGGCGTTTAACACCATCATCCCAAGCATCCTTCATCAGAAACTCCTCCAGCTCAAGGTGCCCCCCTCCACCTGCCAGTGGTTCTCAAGCTTTCTGACTGACAGGTGGCAACAGGTGAAGCTAGGGAGAATTACATCCAGCTCCCGAAAAATTAGTACTGGCGCCCCCCAAGGGTGTGTCCTTTCCCCACTGCTCTTCTCCCTCTACTCCAACGACTGCACCTCAGAGGACCCTTTGGTGAAGCTCCTGAAGTTTGCGGACAACACCACAGTCATCGGTTTGATCTGGGATGGTGATGAGTCTGCATACAGGCGGGAGGTGGAGCAGCTGATCCTCTGGTGCGGCCGGAACCATCTTGAACTTAACCCAGCCAAAACGGCGGAGATGACCGTGGATTTCAGGCAACACCCTCCTTCATTCCCCCCACTAACCATCCTCAACAGCACAGTGCCCACTGTGGACTCCTTCAAGTTTCTGGGTACCACTATCTCCCGGAACCTGAAGTGGTCCTCCCATATAGACACTGTCCGGAAAAAGGCCCAGCAGAGGTTGTTTTTTTTGCATCAGCTCAAGAAGTTTGACTTGCTTCAGGAGCTGCTGGTTGTCTTCTACACCGCCATCATCCAATCTGTCCTCTGCTTTTCCATCACTGTCTGGTTTGGATCTGCCATTAAACAGGACAAGACCAGACTGCAGCGGATCATTAAGTGAGGATCATTGGTACTGACCTACCCTCCATTGAGAACTTATATTGGTCCATAACCAGGAAACGGGCGGGAAACATTTCTGCTGACCCGTCACACCCTGGCCACAAACTGTTTGAACTTCTACCTTTGGTCGACGTTACAGATCACTGAAGGCCAAAACCACCCGTCACAGGAACAGATTCTTTACTCAAGCCATCACTCTGATGAACTCCTAACATTCACCTAGTCCTACCTGTCGCTGTACTCATGACTTTTCATTCATTCTACATTGCACATGTAGAATGGTGCAACAGTGGACCAATAAATGATGAGAAAACACACTGCATTTTACTCCATTCACATTATATTACTGAATCTGAGTTCACATTGAAATACTGTATGACTGTATATTTTTTCATATATTTTTGCAAAGTGTGGATAGTCTAAGTAAATAACTGCACATATTCCTGTATATATTTGCATCCTTTTATAGAAACGTGGCAGACTGTAATTTACTGTACATACTCTGTGTCATTGAAATCTTATTTAAATCTTATTTAAATCTTACACCTGAACAACGAGAGCAAGTTTTAGCCAAAGTCAAATTCCTTGTATGTGTTGTGCATACTTGGCCAATAAAGCTGATTCTGATTCTGATTTGATTCTAATTTATGCATAGCACAGTCATGTCAAACAGCCGTCACCTCCTGATCCATGAATCCTAGGTGTGCGAGAGCATGAAGGCTATATACATGAGATTTATATAGCACTTGTCATAAACACTCAGAGACACTTTACAATGAATACATTATTCATTCACTCAACAGACAATGGTAGTGGTAAGCTACTACTGTAGCCACAGCTGCCCTGGGGCAGACTGACAGAAACGTGGCTGCCAATCTGTGCCAATGGTCTCTCCAACCACTACTGAACATTTATACACATTCATACCCACTGTCATGGACACTGGAGGCAAGGTGGGTAAACTGTCTTGCCCAGGGACACAACAGCAGGATGGCTGGGGACAGCAGGATTCAAACCGCCAATCCTCTGGTTATTGTACAACCCGCTCTACGTCCTGAGCCACTGCTGCCCACAAATAAAAGCCAAATAAAAGCTAGTCATTCATTCTTTTTATACCATACATCTACAGTGCAGGCTTATGTAAAATATTTAATGATTCCATCTAAGTTGCACATTTCTCATTATATTGAACAGAGAACAGTGGACCAATAAATGATGAGAAAACAATGACTGATAAAATAGGTGAATGCATGTAATTTTCATTTTTATGTTATAATGTTTTGGTTCCACTATGTTATTTTAATAGTAAAGCCTTATTCGTGCAGCATTTCCCCTCTGGTCCGCTTTGGTCCACGTGTGCTTCGGACGAGCCCGGTGCGAACGTGGCGTTGTACGTGCTTGCTTTTTTTCATCTACCAGGCCAAGCAGTTGACGCATGCACACAACTGTTATTTTTAGTTTTGCCCTAGCCCTATGGGTAACGCAAATGCGCTAACACGCCAGTTTGTTCACCAGCTATTGAGCAACACACATTTTTTTTGTAGCAACAACAATGGCGTTGTTTCAAGGAAAAGGAGGAATTACTGTCTTCCAGTGCTCTTCTCTGCTCAAGCTGCTGCTGCTGCAAAAGGATTCATGTATGCTTATTCTCATCTTCCGTGTCCTCATGGTCTTCCTTTTCTACTTTGTCTTTGTATGCTGTGTTGGTAGCGTCGCTTTGTGAATGGAACGTTCAGTCTTGCACATGCGCTGTCAACGCATTCAGGTCATGGGCAGGCCACGCGGTCATAAAACTTGGGCTGCACACTGTGATCCGCAGAAGAGCTCTGCGGACACTAGAGGACTGGAGACGATGACGTAAATTTCGTCACACGAGGTTTCTGGTTGCATGTACGCAGACAGCGGAGGTGCAGCATGAATCCAGCTTGAGTGCTTGACTGAGGCTGCCAGTGCACAGTGAGTCTTCGGCTCTGACATCTGATAGGCTGCCACAATCATGTGACATGGTAGACCATCTCAAAAATATACCTGGGCTGGTTTTTCACCGGTTTTCACACATAAATTTAATGCCTAAAACTCTCAGAAGTGAAAACAAATTGCAGGTTTTGTATTAACACATGGTATCACGATATTCAAAAAAGTATCGACTCCAAAATATCGACCAGCTGATCTCAAAGTATAGATATGAGCCCAAGACCACTGTGCATGTATGTATGTCTTCATATAGAATTGGTCTCAACTTGGTCTGGGCCCCTCAAAATCTTAGTCTTGGCTCATTCTTGGAACACCCTGGTCTTGTTTTGGTCTTGGTGTGGTCTTAGCTAAAACATTACTGATTAGGTTATGGCTTGTAATAAATTCATTTGCCAAATAGGTGAGTTCCATCGTCACTGCTAGAGTGATGAACACATCAGTAACATTAGGGAATCAATAGCTCAATGAATATATAGAAGTTATTTTATGACCCTCATTTCAACCTATGATCATATAAAAGAACAACAGCTGAGACTTTTTGTTACTTTCCTGACACAATAATTCATCTCCTGGGATACTTGGTTATATAACTGATGTGTTTAATTATGTTAGTAGAAAGGCCTTTGTATGATGTGAGAGAGAATATTTGAGGACACATACTGTAGTATGTACAGATATCATGCCATTTGTTGTGAATTGCTTTGAAATGTCATGATTCAAAAATGCTTTTGCTTCTCCGTGCTCACCCCTGCCCTTTAGAAAAGCCTGTAACAGAGCGCATTCACAGACTCAGCCCACTGCATGAATAGAACTCATGAGATGTTATCAGAAATGTTTCAGCCTTTTTTTTAAAGAATCAAAAGCCTGCCCAAACATGTCTGAACATACTGTCAGATTACTTAAGCCTGACAAAGCTGTGCTGATGTCTTTGATGAGATGTTATGTCCATTTTATCAATCCAGAATGGGAGCCACATGCTCAGAATGCTGCTTGAATTATTATTTCTGTAAAAAATATTATGTGAGTGACAGACTGGGGTACATCAGTGGGTGGAGGAATGTGCAACATTGGAATTTTTACATTCTCCTTTGTAAAATGAGACTTATCAGTGGACATATCAGGGACTTTTAAGGGTGTAGATGCTGTGAGAGAAGCATGTATTACATGGAGCAAAAACTGTTGTCTTTGTGAGTGTAAAATTTAGCGATTTGTGAAGCAACCACATAAAAAAAACTAAACATCTGATCCATCAATTTAGCCATCATTTTATAACTGCAAAAAGATCTTCACTTTAACTCTGGTCAGGGCATGCCACTCTGCAACTGACACAAAACTGAAAAAAGAAGAAAACTCAGCTGCAAATCGTTTCAGAACAGCGTAGCAGACAGTGTAACAGACTTCAAGGCATCAGCAGCGGCTAGAGCTGCTGCATCCACAGTCTCTGGCTCTTCAATTGAGTCTCTCTTGTCACGTAAGGTGCGTGGGCAAGTGAAGGCTCTGGTTTCTCTGTCTTTGCCGGCCTGTCGGTTTCATCAGCGGGTGCACTGCTCTGTTACTCGACATCCTCCTCGAGAGAAGACACCTGCTGTTTTCATCTTGAAATCTCATGTCGGTCTGTGATCAATCACTCCCTGTCAAGAGAGAGTAATATTGATCCATAGCTGTTGTGTTCGGAGTGTGTCGGTTTCACCACAGCCTGCGGTACAGAAGTTGTTCCTCGTTTGCATGTGGCTTTTCTGTATCAATATCAGCAACAAATATTAGACATTGGCGTGCCTAAGTTGCAAAGGCAGCTTTTGGTGTTGCTATCTTTAGCACATCTACCACTTCTTAAGTTTCTCCTGTCTAAAGATGGGGAGAAAAATGTCAGACTTAAAGGTAACATTGAAGCTTCAGATGTGCCACAAGGAGGTAAAGGAAAGTAAGCAACGATGGTCCTTAAAGTGGGTGTCTTTCCAAGCTAATGGTGCTGTCAGTGGCTAATCACACTGTCGGCTACCATTACCATTAAAGTGTCTGTCTTGTCTCTATCTGTTTTAGCCTGAACTTTTGAAACCCTTGAATCCTTAGATGTACACAATTACACAAACCTTACAGCCCCAGTGTTACTGAAAGTTTTTCTAAAGAAATCCTGACAACTCTGCTTTTTGATATAAAGAGTAGTTTTTCTGGCATGTTCCTTTATTTGTCATCAGTCTACTATAGATTTTACTCTGTGCAGCTAATATTGTCTGTAGATTAATTTTCCCTGTTCAGCTGATCCTCCTTATATTTATCAAAGAACTTATACGACCACTAGGCAAATTGTGGGGATCAACCCAAGATGTGAGCACTGCATCATAGTGAAGGACAAAGATCTACATCCAGCTTTTTCTGGCTGAATGAAACCTTTGAAGAACAAGCAACAAAGCTCTTTTTGGGCCTCCTTGTTTATATTGTCATTCATTTTTGTCAACTAAGAATAGGGAAATGAGGAGGATGTGGATAATTGCTTCAACTTCATATTTTAAAAATAGAAAGATAGAAGGGTTTCCAACAAAAAGATGAAATTTCAGTGGGCTGCTCAGGCATATTAAAAGCCATCTCAGCTTTAGTTTGCTAATTATTTCCATCCACTGAAGGGAGAAACAGTGAATTTATTATTAGACAGCCCTTCAGTTTTATTTTAGTAGTTGAATTGCTGCTTCCTAGCAAGTGGTTAGTGCTCCTCATTTATACTCACATTTCCCAATACTCAGGTTGCTCTGGCTATACTGTAACAACACACAACTTCAACACATGGACATGCAATTCACACCCCCACAGCACCACAGCTCTCTACCTCAACAACTTTCTAACATTTTACTTATATATATATATATATATATATACACACTTATATATAGTTATATACACTACCGTTCAAAAGTTTGGGGTCACTTAGAAATTTCCTTATTTTTGAAAAAAAAGCACTGTTTTTTCAATGAAGATAACTTTAAACTAATCAGAAATACACTCTAATATCTAATATACATTGCTAATGTGGTAAATGACTATTCTAGCTGCAAATGTCTGGTTTTTGGTGCAATATCTAGATAGGTGTATAGAGGCCCATTTCCAGCAACTATCACTCCAGTGTTCTAATGGTACAATGTGTTTGCTCATTGCGTCAGAAGGCTAATGGATGATTAGAAAACCCTTGTGCAATCATGTTAGCACAGCTGAAAACAATTTAGCTGGTTAGAGAAGCTATAAAACTGACCTTCCTTTGAGCAGGTTGAGTATCTGGAAAAATTATTATTTCAAATACAAATCATTATTTCTAACCTTGTCAATGTCTTGACTATATTTTCTATTCATTTTACAACTCATGGTGGTAAATAAGTGTGACTTCTCATGGAAAACACAAAATAATTGTCTGGGTGACCCCAAACTTTTGAACAGTAGTGTATATACAGTGGGGAAAAAAGTATTTAGTCAGCCTCCAATTGTGCAAGTTCTCCCACTTAAAAGATGAGAGAGGTCTCCAATTTTCATCATAGGTATACCTCAACTATGAGAGACAAAATGAGAAAAAAAAATCTAGAAAATCACATTGAAGGATTTTTAATGAATTAATTGGTAAATTCCTCGGTAAAATAAGTATTTGGTCAATAACAAAAGTTCATCTCAATACTTTGTTATATACCCTTTGCTGGCAATGGCAGAGGTCAAACGTTTTCTGTAAGTCTTCACAAGGTTTTCACACACTGTTGCTGGTATTTTGGCCCATTCCTCCATGCAGATCTCCTCTAGAGCAGTGATGTTTTGGGGCTGTTGCTGGGCAACACGGACTTTCAGCTCCCTCCAAAGATTTTCTATGAGGTTGAGATCTGGAGACTGGCTAGGCCACTCCAGGACCTTGAAATGCTTCTTACAAAGCCACTCCTTGGCGTTGTGTTTGGGATCATTGTCATGCTGAAAGACCCAGCCACGTTTCAGAGAAGGACGGTGGCTAAACTGTCATCTCTGCTGGAGTCCGAGTTCCACCCTATGCAGGACATACTGGATGCACTGAGGAGCTCATTTAGCAGCAGACTACATCATCCCAGGTGCACAACCGAGAGGTTTCGTAGGTCCTTCCTACCAACGGCTGTCAGACTGTACAACCTAAGCAGGGCTGCTCGCAGAGATAGCAAAAAGACGTAACAAACTAATAGTTTTTTGAATGCAAAAGATGCAATAGACTTACACAATGGTCCCCTCCGGCATACAACTAGGAACATACCGGTCGCTATGGAGGGTGAGAATATGTATGGGCACATAATCATACCATGTAGGATAACTAAGTAGACGGTTATGCTGTTTCATCCCATCTAGCAACAATGCTCTGCACTGTGTGTGTTTATATATTTACATATTTATTCCATCTAGCTACAATGCTCCGCACTGTGTTTTTTATATATCTACATATTATTCCATCTAGCTACATTGCTCCGCACTGTGTGTGTTTATATACTTGCATATTTATTCCACCTAGCTGCAATGCTCCGTACTGTGGGTGTTTATATATTTACATATTTATTCCATCTAGCTACAATGCTCTGCACTGTGTGTTCACACTGGCTTTTCCCTGCACTGTGTGTTCATATACTCATATATTTATTCCATCCAGCTACAATGCTCTGCACTGTGTGTCTGTGTGTGTGTGTGTATATATTTATTTTATAGTAATATGTACATATGTATATTAGCCGCTCTTGCTTGCTTGTTTTTTTCTTGCCTTCTGATTGTTGCTCTGAGTGTTGCTATCCCTGTGCTGTTGCAATCCTGGAATTTCCCCGTTGTGGGACTAATAAAGGCTTATCTTATCTTATCTTATCTTATCTTCAATGCCCTTGCTGATGGAAAGTGGTTTTCACTCAAAATCGCACGATACATGGCCCCATTCATTCTTTCCTTTACATGGATCAGTCGTCCTTGTCCCTTTGCAGAAAAACAGCCCCAAAGCATGATGTTTCCACCCCCATGCTTCACAGTAGGTATGGTGTTCTTTCTTCTCCAAACACAACAAGTTGAGTTTTTACCAAAAAGTTCTATTTTGGTTTCATCTGACCATATGACATTTTCCCAATCCTCTTCTGGATCATCCAAATGCTCTCTAGCAAACTTCAGATGGGCCTGGACATGTACTGGCTCAAGCAGGGGGACACGTCTGGCACTGCAGGATTTGAGTCCCTGGCGGCGTAGTGTGTTACTGATGTAGGCTTTGTTACTTTGGTCCCAGCTCTCTGCAGGTCATTCACTAGGTCCCCCCATGTGGTTCTGGGATTTTTGCTCACCGTTCTCGTGATCATTTTGACCTCACAGGGTGAGATCTTGCGTGGAGCCCCAGATGGAGGGAGATTATCAGTGGTCTTGTATGTCTTCCATTTTCTAATAATTGCTCCCACAGTTGGTTTCTTCACACCAAGCTGCTTACCTGTTGCAGATTAAGTCTTCCCAGCCTGGTGCAGGTCTACAATTTTGTTTCTGGTGTCCTTTGACAGCTCTTTGTTCTTGGCCATAGTGGAGTTTGGAGTCTGACTGTTTGAGGTTGTGGACAGGTGTCTTTTATACTGATAATGAGTTCAAACAGGTGCCATTAATACAGGTAAAGAGTGGAGGACAGAGAAGCCTCTTAAAGAAGAAGTTACAGGTCAGTGAGAGCCAGAAATCTTGTTTGTTTGTAGGTGACCAAATACTTATTTTACCAAGGAATTTACCAATTAATTCATTAAAAATCCTTCAATGTGATTTTCTGGATTTTTTTTTTCTCATTTTGTCTCTCATAGTTGAGGTATACCTATGATGAAAATTGGAGACCTCTCTCATCTTTTAAGTGGGAGAACTTGCACAATTGGTGGCTGACTAAATACTTTTTTGCCCCACTGTATACTGTATAAAAGCATGGACAGCATAAGCGCTCTCCAAAAGTGAAGCCCAAGAATCTTAATCACCCTCTGGTGGTTGGCTGCAGTACAACAATATGATGGTTTCTGTCCTTGTAGGTAGTTCTTTTCATATTGTTGTTTTTTCATTTTTTTTGGGGGGGGGGGGGGTCAGTTTAATTTTAATTAGTTTTTTATGCTATAAAAGGGTGTGTGTGGTTGAAATTGAGCATGGTTGTGATAGGCAGATTTTCAAAAATGACCAATGTGCTGATGCATAGGTTGTAATGTGTGTGTAAAGGTGATAACTCCACCTCATAGAGCTGCTGTGCTATGCTCGAAAAGAGCAAGATGGTAGACCCTTAAATCCAGGAATAGAATTTCATTTTTACACAGTGTTAGAAAGTAACAGCACATTGTCCACAATCTATAGGTCTAACATAAAGAGAGACTCTAGTGAACTGAGGAAAGCTCCAGCAATGGAAGAAGTTGGTGGAAGTTGGTGGTGTCCTTCCATGTTAAAGCAGAACTCATTTTTATCCAAAGTTCCAAAGCCTTGGCTACTACTCAGAGTTGGAACCAGGAAGCAGAGTCGCAGTCTTACACATCTCTCTGCTGCTTCTCTCCTTCTGCCACCCCTCAACTTAGCCCGTCTTCCCCATCAGAGAATCACTGTCTGCTCCCTCCAAAGTAAATAAAAACATGGATGGATGGATGGATGTATAAGCACACCAAAATGATTAAACAAAAAGATGATAAAATCCAAATTAAACATGTAGCCTCTAAATCTAATGACTTGGCCTCTGTTCCTCCTCATAATTTAAAAATTAAATGGGGTTTGTCAAGTATTAGGTTTTTAACTCCGGAGTCTCTGCTAGTCCATGATCTGTTAATTGATCATCAGATTGATTTATTTTACTATCCCTAACAGAGACTTGGTTAGGGCAAGAGGATTATGTTGGTTTAAATGAATCAACTCCCTCTGGTTATTTAAACTGTCAAAATCCCAAAAGTTCTGGTTATGGAGGAGGAGTAGCACCAATTTACCATTCCAAATTACTAGTGAATGTAAAGCAAAAAAACAAAAAAAACCAAAACATGTTATAATTCCTTTGAGGGCCTGGTCCTCAGCATTGGGCATTTCAGCAATTTTAGGTTAAAACCAATTTTTTTGAGATTGTTTATTGTCCTCCCACAGCTTACTCAGAGTTTTTAATTGAATTTGCAGAGCTCTTAGCTAATTTAGTGCTTAAATTGGATAGAATAATTATAGTAGGGGACTTTAATATACATGTAGATGTAGCTAGTGATTGCATTAATATGGCATTTAACTAAATATTAGATTTGATAGGGTTTTCTCAAAATGCAGGAAATTCTACCCATTATGTCCACCACACATTGGACCTTGTGGTGACATTTGGCATAGAAATAGAAAATCTGGTAGTGTCTTCTCATAACTCTGTACTGTCAGACCATTACCTGTTAACTTTGATTTTACTATTTCTGACTATTTGGCTCTTAAAGAAAATGTTACTACAGTAGATGTCTCTCAGATGATGCTATTACCAAATTTAAGCGAATTGCTTCCTCAGTTCCATGTGTCAACACAACGAAGATAAGTTATGGAGATTTTACTCCTTGTGTAGTTGATAGCATTGTAGATAGTGTTACAGCTTCTCTGCATCAGACTCTAGACATGGTGGCCCCTTTAAAAAAAGAAAAAGTCTAATCAGAGACTTCTGACTCTTTGGTTCAACAGAGAAACTCGTAACTTAAAACAGAAGACTTGTGAATTCAAAGGCAAGGCAAGTGTATTTGTATAGTACATTTCATGTACAAGACAATTCAAAGTGCTTTACATAAAAACATTAAAGCATTACAGCAAGTTGCAAAAAGAATCTATACATTAGAAGGCCTCGAACCTCCTTTCCTTTCCTTTTATTTTTTATACAGTACCTGAAAAAAAAAAACATGGACAATGTTTTGACTAATCCAAATAGCCTTAGGTTTTGTCAATCCCTTTAAAGAGCCTTCAACTCCTTTTGTCATTGGGGCCTCTAACCCACTCCTTTTCTTCTATGAGGGGGGCCTCAAACCCGCTCCTCAAACCCAAAAAGCCTTAGGTTTTGTCAGTCCCTTTAAAGAGCCTCAAACTCCTTTTATGAGGAGGCCTCTAATCTTCTTCTTCTTCTTCTTCTTCTTCTTCTTCTTCTTCTTCTTCTTCTTCTTCTTCTTCTTCTTCTTCTTCTTCTTCTTCTTCTTCTTCTTATGACTCCCAAAGTCACTAAGCAATGTCATGTACTATAAGATAAGATAAGATAAGATAAGATAAGCCTTTACTAGTCCCACAATGGGGAAATTCCAGGATTGCAACAGCACAGGGATAGCAACACTCAGAGCAACAATCAGAAGGCAAGAAAAAACAACATCTAGTAAACATATGTCCATATTACTATAAATGTATATATATAGACACACAGTGCAGAGCATTATAAGCTATGAAGCTGTGACTATAAGCTGTGAAGCCAGGTCACTGTCTCCAGGGTGGGGTTGGTGAGATCCATATGGATACCCTCAGGTGGTCCAAGGTCAAGGCACTCTAATAGGACATGATGTGCTGTCTGCTCGGGGTTGCCACAAATCCAAGCTGGTGATGAGCGAAGGTCCCAATGATGCATGATGGCATTGAAACGTCCGACTCCCGTTTGCAGACAGTTGAGTATAATTCAATCTTCTGCGGCCAAGCTGGGAACCTCATGGTGGTTTTGTGGTTGGAGTGACGTTGAGCTGAGGTGGTTTTCTTGTCTCTTGCCAAGTCAGTCTCCAGCTCTCCAGAAGATTAAAGTTGGAAATTTCAGGGGAGACAGCATATCTACTGAAGGGTTTACGAGAGTGTAGGTGTCGAGTGCCTAGATCTTGGACAGCATGGATGTGGTGATGTAAAAGATGCGTGTTTTCTTCAGTGGCCTTCTTCACAAGCATGTGTGTTTTGTGTTTTCTATGAAGGGAAGGAGGAGCAATGCCAGATAAAACAGGCAGGTAATCCACAGGTGTGGCATGAAGGCAGCCTGTAATTATCCTCATGGTCTCATTGAGTGTGACATCCAGCTTCTTGGTGTGAACACTGCTACTCCAGACTGGAGAGGCATATTCCGCTGCGCTGTATACCAGTGCAAGTGCTCCAGTACGGAGTGTGCTTGTATAGGCTCTCCATGAAGAACCAGCAAAGCGCCGCAAGAGATTATTCCTGATAGTACGCAATGAGACAAGCTGGGGCTTGTAAGTAAGTTGTCTGTCAAGTTTGACTTCAAGGTATGTTGGCATGGGGGTGTATGGCAAGGTTGAATCTCCCAGGGTGACATTGAGCTGGTGGTTAGCATCCCTGTTAGTGAGGTGGAATGCTGTAGCAGTAGTTTTTTCAATGCTGAGTTCCTGCCTCCACATCCTTAGATAGTCTGAGATGGCAGCAATGTCTTCAGTGAGAACTTCCTTCATCTTGGACCAACTGACATTGGAGTACAGCAAAGCAAGATTGTCAGCATAGCCATACTGTAGGGAGGTTGTCCGTGGTAGATCGCTAATGTAGATGTTGAAGTGGGTAGATGCCAGAACAGAGCCCTGGGGAATGCCATTTCTCAAACAGTGGAGTCTACTGACTTGTCCATCACTGGTCTTAAGGATGAAGCTGCGGTTCAAGATGATTGTGGCAATGAACTGTACGATATGATGGTCAGGAACCATTCACAGAAGCTTTAGAATCAGCCCTTGGTGCCATACGGTGTCATATGCTGCTGTTAAATCAACCAGGAGGACGCCTGCCTTATGACCTTTTTCATAAGCTTCCTCAATGTCATGTGTGAGCTGTAGAACTTGTTGGACAGTGCTGCGTCCTCTGCAGAAACCAACCTGCTCATTGGGAAGCTGGGAGTCGATGACAGACTCAAGACGGCTTAGTATGAGTCGTTCAAGTAACTTGAAGGGTACACACAAAAGCGAAATGGGTCTGTAATTCTCTGGGTTATCGACTGGCTTGTTGGGTTTTGGAATGGTGATGATAGTTGCCTTGCACCAGAGCTTTGGTATGGCCAATCTGAACATGTAGATTGAGTAGAATTCTCTTATCCACTCAATACATCAAGGACCACAGTTGATAATGACCTCTGGTGGGATGTCATCTGGGCCCCGAGTCTTCAGCTGACAGATTGTGTGACACACTAATGTGTTTTCACATTATATATTTGTATTGGTTTAAATGAGAAAGAGTGACTTTGGAAATACCAGTAGTTGACCCACAGACTGAGTTAAGAAGGTCAACCAGAGAGAGGAGACCTAGACAACTGTTTACTTATCAGTCACTAGGTGAACCGTTGCTACAGCCACATGCCACAGCATCTACACTAACCACACCATACAGTATATGCCGTATCAGCCATGGACACCCACACCTTTCATTCCATTTAGTCCAGGGTTTGCACCTTACGTGCCTTACCCAGTTATGTCATACACTTATGCCATGTTGAGTATTCGATTTTGTGAAAAGTTTGTGAAGTTTTGTATTTTTGAATGTCAGAAGGCATTTTTATTTGTCAGGGAGTGTGTGACGCACTAATGTGTTTTCACATTATATATTTATATTGGTTTTAAATGAGAAAGAATGACTTTGGGAATAACTTTGTTTAAGTTGTAGTTACACACTCACGCCAGAAGGTGACGCATTACTCCATGAGACAGAATAAGCGACTTTCACATTACGAGTGTGCATGTGCGGACTATGTGAAGTTCAAAGTTCACGACTACCAAACATTCCGGTAGCCGCCTTGCTTTTGTATAGAGACAGTACTGTCACACCTGAACAACTGCTGTTTAAACTCTGCTTTAAGCTTTAAATCGCCATTATGCCAGGTGCACATTGTGCCGTAGTGAAGTGTGGGAACGGCATGTATCATCTAGAGCGGTGGAAAAGCAAACTTGCAGCATACATGCGTGTAACTTCGGGACCAGCCTGTGCACATGTCCACCGCCATTCACGTTATATACTGTACATTCCCCACGGAGCTGAAGGATCCGGACGGATGTAATTGTTGGATTAAAGCAGTAAGTCTATATTATAACATAATTAAATAGTGTTGTGTATTCAAGTTCTAGCCTAATTGACACAAGTCTAAACCCTGAAGTAGTAGGTACGGACAGGCAGGCCTGGATCTAAGATATAGTTCTTTGTATACTGGTAATGAAGCTTGATCTACACACACATGTAATTAAGGCCATTGATAAGTAGGCTGGTGTGGCGTCCATAACTGTAACTTTATGTGACTCACATAGATGCATGCTTGAATTCAGCCTAGAGAGACTTTAAGCTGGCAATGTGGACTGACATCACACCTCAAGAGGACAATACGTCTGGACCACCTATGGCTTGGAAGAAAGGAGAGGATCGCCCGCGTCTGACCATCTGGGGTCAGACAGGAGAACAGGAGGACTCTGGAGTTTTATGATGCAAATGGAAGGATGTAACTGAATTGTGTGACTTGATTGTGTGACTTGATAAGTGATGTATTATTGGAGGTGTGAGTATAAATGTATGAGAGTGACTTCGTTCTCTCTCTTATTATTCCGATCGAGAGAGAGAACGTAGGATGTGAGAGAATTAAAGCAGATACTGGAAAGACACCCAGTCTCGTCAATTCTTGACTCCTACACTGGTGACCTACACATAATCTGAGCACGCTGACGCTGGAAGACAGCTTTGTGATCGACATGGAAGAGCGTGGAGACAGCCGCTCAGACCCGGATTCACCGGGACATGCCCGCAGGGGCACAAGCCTGATTAAACTCCCCGAGTTTTGGCAAGACGACCCGCACTCATGGTTCCAGCATGTGGAGTCGCGTTTCCTACTTGGGGGAGTATCAGCGGATGACATTAAGTTTCATAATGTCATCGCGAGACTCGACAGCCGCACAGCTCGGTGTGTGCGGAGCCTGGTGCAGCAGCCACCCGCTGCTGGCAAATACGACGCGCTGAAAGCCACCCTCATCAGGAGCTTCGTGCCATCGCCCGAGGCAAGGGCCAGGCAGCTACTGGACCTGCGCGACAGAGGTGGACGCACGCCGACTGTCCTCATGGAGGACATGCTACAGATGATCAGGACAGACAACGACGCGTTCCTCTTCAAGCACATCTTCCTGAGGATCCTCCCAGCGCACACAAGAGGTCCCCTGTCCAGCAGACGATGTGTGAACCAGCAGGACTTCCGCGAGCTGGCCCAGGAGGCGGAGCGGCTCCTCAACGCCTGCGACGAGCAAGAGACTTCCGTGGCAGCGGCAGACCTCAGCGCGGCAGCCGAGGGCAGTGTGGAGCCAGAGGCAGCAGAAGCCACCCCAGCGACGACGGCGGCGGCGAGATCCCGAGGCAGGGGAGATGATAGCCTCTGCTATTACCATCGACGCTTTGCTGGGAAAGCGCACAGATGCATCCCGCCGTGCAGTTTCAAAAAGCGGGGAAATGACCGGGCCGGGAGTTGTTAGCAGCAGTTGCAGTTGCAGTTGTTAGCAGCTTCCACTCTCGGCAAACGGAACAAGCTGCTTTATCTGACAGACGCGGGCTCCGGGCGGCAATTCCTTGTGGACACCGGAGCCCAGAGGAGCTTCATCACTGCGACTTATGCAGATCGTGTGGCTGGACCCCGTGGAGACGGAGCAACAGCGGCCAACGGCTCCAGCATCAAGACATATGGAGAGAGAACCTTGTCTCTGTCCTTCCACGGCCGCGCTTATGAGTGGAACTTCATCGTATCGGCAGTGAGCTTCAATATGTTAGGTGCTGATTTTCTGTGTTCACATGGTTTGTTAGTTGATCTGGCCAACAGACGCCTAGTAAATGCACTCTCTTTCTGTTCTATCCCTTGTGCAGCTCGGGTGTCCCCGCTGCCAGTACAGACCAACGTCGCTGCAGCAGGTGATAAGTTTCACACTCTCCTACACCAGTTTCCAGCACTCACAGTTCCCACTTTTTCAGCTAAGGTGGTGAAACATGGGGTGGAGCACTTCATAACCACGAGTGGCCCACCAGTTTTTGCTAAAGCTCAGCGGCTGGATGCAGCTAAGCTCTCCATGGCACAGGAGGAGTTCGCCAACCTGGAAAGGTTGGGCATAGTTCACCGCTCGAAGAGCGCCTGGGCTTCCCCCCTGCACATGGTACCTAAAGCTGACGGCTCGTGGAGACCTTGTGGTGATTACCGCAGATTGAACAATGCCACAGCACAGGACCGCTACCCAATTCTACATATCCAGGATTTTTCCGTGCACCTAGCAAAAGCGCGCATTTTTTCTAAAAAAGACCTGGTCCGCGGTTATCATCAGGTTCCGGTCCGACCAGAGGACATTCCCAAAACAGCGGTAATAACCCCGTTCGGACTTTTTGAGTTTTTACGCATGCCTTTTGGCCTTAAAGGCGCCGCGCAAACCTTTCAACGGATGATGGATGCAGTGCTGCGCGACCTTCCGTTTGTTTTTGTCTACTTGGACGATATTTTAGTAGCCAGCGCCTCCGAGGAGGAACACAAAAAACACCTCACTACAGTTTTTCAAAAGTTGGAAGCACACGGGTTGATAATCAACCCGGCCAAGTGCCAGTTTGGCGCAGCACAAATTGATTTTCTGGGGCACCATGTGTCACCAGAGGGAGCAGTCCCTCTGCCGGCTAAAGTGCGCGCAGTGGCTGAGTTTCCCCAGCCACGGATGGTGAAAGCGTTGCAGGAATTTTTGGGGATGGTAAATTTTTATAACCGTTTCATACCCCACGCAGCGCAACTCATGCAGCCGTTATACACCGCGCTTAAAAAACAGAAGCCTGCCAATGTGATCGAATGGTCCCCGGTGCGGGAGCGCGCGTTCACAGAGGTAAAAAAAGCACTCGCTGACGCAGCACTGCTGGCGCACCCAGACCCGGCAGCTCGCATAGCGCTAACCACAGACGCGTCAGAGGTAGCAATAGGGGCCGTGGTAGAGCAGCAGGTCGCCGGAGTTTGGCATCCTCTCGCCTTTTTCAGCAGGTCCTTGCGCGAGGCCGAGTGGAAATACAGCGCATTTGACAGGGAACTCCTGGCGCTCCACTTGGCCATTCGCCATTTCCAGTTCTGGCTGGAAGGGCGGCGTTTCACCGTGTTTGTCGACCACAAACCGCTCACTTTTGCAATGTCCAAAACTTCAGAACCGTGGTCAGGGCGGCAGCAGAGACAGCTGGCCGCAATTTCAGAATTTACCACCGATATTCAGCACGTGACCGGTAAACTCAATGTGGTGGCAGACTGTCTGTCACGCGCAGTAACAGCACCCGTCCGCGCGGAGCAGGAGTGCGCGGCTGCATACCCAGAGCGCGGTAACAGCGTGGACGCGCACGCGGCTCCGGTCCACGTGGGAATAGATTATGCAGCCATGGCAGCGGAGCAGAGCGAGGACGCAGACGTGCGCGCGCTCCTGTCTGGACCAACAGGGTTAAGGGTGGAGCGCAAAACTTTACAAACTGGTTCACCCCCTCTAATCTGTGATGTATCCACCGGGCGACCGCGCCCGGTGGTACTGGCCACGTGGCGCCGTCGCGTTTTTGACGTCGTGCACTCCCTAGCGCACCCGGGAGTACGCGCTTTGGTGAAAATGGTAGCGGAGAAGTTTGTTTGGCCGAGCCTGCGCAAGCACGTGAAGGAGTGGGCTAAAGCCTGCATAGCTTGCCAGCGGGCCAAAATCCACAGGCACACCAAGGCACCCTTAGAACCGTTTCACATTCCGGCTAAGAGGTTCGATCATGTGCACGTGGACCTCGTGGGCCCCCTACCGCCATCACAAGGATTCACACATCTCTTGACGATGGTGGACCGGACCACACGTTGGCCGGAAGTGGTCCCGTTAACATCGACCACAGCGGCAGAAGTGGCTCGCGCCTTTTTAACAGCCTGGGTAGCGTGGTTCGGGGTTCCATCAGATATTACGTCCGATAGGGGACCTCAAATTGCGTCGGAACTGTGGTCAGCAGCGGCCAGCGGCTTAGGAGCGGCAGTACACCGCACTACCGCTTATCATCCCCAGGCCAATGGTTTATGCGAGCGTTTTCACAGGTCTTTGAAGGCAGCCCTCAGAGCGTCGCTAACGGACACAGATTGGGTAAACAAACTACCATGGGTTTTATTGGGGTTGCGTTCGGCACCCAAAGAGGACCTAGATGCCTCACCAGCAGAATTGGTTTTGGCGCAACCTCTCAGGCTGCCCGGCGAGTTCTTGCCAGACCATACGGCACCAGGGCCACCCCCCCCCCCCCCCCCCGGTCCGGGAACCTCTGAGTAACACAGGAGCAGAAATGCTCCCGGGCCCCGCTCATCACACTTTTCCGTGTGCGTTCGTGCCCGAAGCTTTACAAAATGCAGAGTTTGTTTTTGTCAGGCACGACGCTCAGCGTCACAGCCTCCGCTCACCTTACGACGGTCCATTTTGAGTGCTGGAGACCGGGGAGAAATATTTTGTGCTAGATTTGGGGGGCAGGAGGGAGACGATCAGTATCGATAGATTAAAACCTGCTTTTGTGTTGCATAACGAGTCTGTATGGCCGGCGGGCGCGTCTCGACGCTGCAGGCCTCCCAGGGGACGGCCCCCGGACCCCCCACAAGGGGCAAATAACCCTTCTCCCCCTCATTCCACAGATTCACAGCAGGACGGCCCGGCACAGGCTGTGAGACCTGCATACAGCAGATTCGGGAGAAGATTGAAGCCTAGACTACAGGCAGAGTGATGTGGTTTTTGATCAGACTGTTAGATGGTGCTGTAAGATTCTGCGGGGGGGGGGGGGGGAGGATGTATGCTGTATGACCATTACTATACTGTAGGTGTATGTCCAGTCTTTCGCGTGGGAGGGGGAGTGATGTGGCGTCCATAATTGTAACTTTATGTGACTCACATAGATGCATGCTTGAATTCAGCCTAGAGAGACTTTAAGCAGGCAATGTGGATTGACATCACACCTCAAGAGGACAATACATCTGGACCACCTATGGCTTGGAAGAAAGGAGAGGATCGCCTGCGTCTGACCATCTGGGGTCAGACAGGAGAACAGGAGGACTCTGGAGTTTTATGATGCAAATGGAAGGATGTAACTGAATTGTGTGACTTGATTGTGTGACTTGATATGTGATGTATTATTGGAGGTGTGAGTATAAATGTATGAGAGTGACTTCGTTCTCTCTCTTATTACTCCGATCGAGAGAGAGAATGTAGGATGTGAGAGAATTAAAGCAGATACTGGAAAGACACCCAGTCTCGTCAATTCTTGACTCCTACACTGGTATAAAATAAAATTGCAAATCATTGAAAACGTGTGGTACTTAAACTGTAGTAGTATCGACCTATAGATCTAAGTAAGCAGGCTATGCCTTGTAGTGAAATTTACTCAAAACGACAAAACCAAAGTTGAGCTGTCAAACAACTCACTTAACTTCTTTGTAGTTGTTTCGGAGTCTCGCAAGTAAGGGTACTTGGTCCTTTGACAACAAAAAATCTGCTATGTCAGCATACATACAGGGGGGCCATTTTGGCCAATTTCTGCAACGTGGCCGCGGATATGCGCGACTAGTTCATCCTTGCGTTTGCGGGTACAACCAGGAAGACCCCTACACATACAATATGCTCGTAGATCAGTAACTTTCCATAAATTAAATTTATCGACAGAGCATGTTTGGTAGCCACGTTCCCATGGTGCTTTGCACAAGCCGAGATGTGAAAGTCGCTTATAGTGACGTCACAAGCCCTCCTCTCCAATATGGCAGAAGTGAGGCATTGAGAAACTTCACCAGTCGCCTGTCTCATCATTTCCCTGTGTTTTACAGGGTAGTAACTGAGTAAAAACCACACAAAATGGGTCATAAAGTACTTAGAAGAAACACAGCTAAATGTGAATGTGTAAATCAGTTGGTAAATACTGTATTTTGTTGAGTTTTGGATGATGTGAAAAGATGTGAAAAAGCTAAGTCAAGGCGACGCTGTGGGTGCCATTTTGAGTTTATTGTACATTTATTACCAAGTTCCTTTTTGATTAACTGCGCTCCTGTTAGAAAAATCTTTAGTAAAATTAATCAGAGTCAAAAATTAGGCAGGATCTTGAATCATGAGAAGATTTATTCCACTGGTTGGAAGGAGAAGTGATACTGGCAGCAGCCCCGAGTCTACCTGCACACACACACTTCTGAATCAGTCATCCATTGCTCAAAGTTTTATCGTCCCCAGTGTTGGTGGGAAGCGGAAGAGTACGTCCTTGACAGTCTAACTCAGTACATCTGGAGAACAACAGATAGTCCAATCTCCCAGAAACTAGGGAGTCATTCATACAAGAAACTAACAGGATGAAACCAAAACAAGAATAGACAGTATGTCACCTGTATCATCGTTATTTTTCTGCTGACCCAGTCACACACACACACACACACACACACACACACACACACACACACACACACACACACACACACACACACTGACTCTGGGGCATACTGAAGGCCACATGAAGAATGAACAATATAAAATCACAAATATATATATATCAGACATGGAAATATAAAACAACTAGAAAAGCACTCGGAGAGCGCAGACCTCCGCCAAGTACCTCAGTTCCCCCTAATATTGGGATTTTCCCCAAATATAATAGTGCTACATTTATTTTATCTATATTTTCAGATTCCTTGACCATCAAAACATACCTTTAGCAATTGGATTGACATTGATATCTGTATTAGTTCAGTAGTTATTGACAAAAAGCATTTTTTCGGTAATGGCGGTTTTCTTGTGGCTATAGCTCCATAGCTTTTGAAGATACAACAAATCCACTGGCACACTACTGATTCCTCAGTGTGTTGGCTGTATTTTGGTGTTTGTTGCATGTTTATATCTTAATTTGTTACCTTACAGTGATGAAAATTCCAAAGATCCCCTATTATTTCCTGTTGTGGATCACAGTTTTGCAGGATCCGGATCAGTCTTTGATATTTCCTAGAACCTATTGGGATCTTATCCTGTATTTTTTTGGCAAGCGTCCTGACCATTTATTGTGGAGTTATATACACATATGCTAAAAATGGCCCTATCTCGCAATGATAAAGAATCCTTTAAAAAATTCCTGGATCCAGACGGTGATGCAGATCACTCCCAAAATCCAATCATTTCTTCCTTGTCCCATTTGGGAGTTGTCCTGAAAATTTTGTGTTTTTGAGTTATGTTGGTAACAGACAGCTCCGTTTTATATCCTGACATTGTGTACAAATGTTAATATGCCATTAGCAGTGAGAAACATGTGGTTTCATGGTTCTAGAGATTTATATTGAAAATGTTAAAAGCCAAAGCTAAGCTTGCCAGCATACATGTGCTACTACTATGCAATTCATGACCCATTAAGCTAGGCGGTGGTACACTAAAACTTGTGTATGTTAAAAAGCAGTCCAGCTGCGAGTATTAAAAAGGTTGTTTGGGTAAAACAGAATAAACAGAATAACTAAAAAGTATTAAAAACATGTAATTCATATATTTTGAACTGTGTCATGTAAAAAAGTAATTGAACAGACATTGATGATTAAAGGGTTACTGTACATGAAGGACATTTATTACCTCAGCCAAGGAGGTAATGTTTTTACCTGGGTTTGTCTGTCTGTCTGTCTGTTTGTTACCAACATAACTCAAAAAGTTATGAACGGATTTTGACGAAATTTTCAGGAAAGGTGTGTAATGGCACGGGGAACAGATGATTAGATTTTGGTGATGATCTGAGAGTGCATACCTCCACCAAGGGCTTTGTTTGTATTTGTGCAGCAGGATTACACAAAAACTACTGGATGGATTTGGATGAAATTTTCACCAGAGGTGGCTGTTGGCATAGAGAGGAACCCATTACATTTTGGTGATGATCTGAGAGTGCATACCTCCACCAAGGGCTTTGTTTCTATTTGTGCAGCAGGATTACACAAAAACTGTTGGATGGATTTGGATGAAATTTTCACCAGAGGTGGTTCTTGGGCTAGAGAGGAACCCATTATATTTTGGTGATGATCTGACAATGCATACCTCAGCCAAGGCTCTTATCTTCTCACAGTGTGTTAGCAACAATACTCCAAAACTGATGCACAGACTTTGATGCAATTTTCACCACAAGTGGCTATAGGCTACACACAAACCCATTACATTTTGGAGGTGATCCATGAGAAACACAAGGAGCCTTGGCGGAGGTATGCGCTCTATGAGTGCTTTTCTAGTTACGTATTTTTTCATATGAAAGAAACAGTTGTTTATGCTGTAAACTGAAAATACATGTGAATGTATTAATAAATATGGCAGAAGCAAGGCACTGAGAAACTTCACCAGTCGCCAGTCTCATCATTTCCCTGTTTAACAGGAACATTTAATTTGCCCAACAGGCCCAAAACCTGGGTCTGTTACAATGGCAAGAGAAGTCTCTTCAGTGGAGAAAGGTTCCAAGAGGAGACCATCAACACCGGGTGCTTGCCACAACTCTGAAGTTTCCTGTTTCACAGACAATGTATGCTCTTTGCTTGCACCTTTGAATTTCCCATTTTCTAGAAGCTGCTTTGCAATGGAGTTTGCTGTTATTGGACAGTTGGTAAGATTTTAACACCTGCCAGTGAGGCGGTTAAAGGTCTTCCAGGCCAGTCTGCTGGAATGGATGAAGTCAATGCCTTGGATGGTCTCATCCCAACATTCTCTACGTTTCTGATCCATACCATCTATCAGGATAGAGGCCTTGTTGTCTTCCTCATGATTTCCATGTTCACCTTGAAGGAAGTCATCATAGAGAATAGAACACTCTTCATCCCAAGTAGGAATGTATCTGTGACAGAAACCACGAGGGATAGAAGACTTAGCTGCACTGATGAGTAACTGGCAAAAGGGGGAGTAAACATGGTTCAGATCAGTGGAAGAACTGAGGGGTAGGTTGTCGATCCTCGATCCCACAAGCTGTCTGAAATAGAGCCAGTCAGCCTTGCAGAAGTTCCATCTCTTCACTGGCTTGGAGGGAATTGAGGAGATGGGGTTGTTTGAGATAATCAGTGAAGGCCTGTGCTTTGACTTCAGGAAAGGGTCAAGGACGATCTGTTGGGGGGCAGGTCCATCCATGTTAGCAAAAGCCAGGTCAGGATTGGAGGTGGTACTCCAGCAGCCAGAGTGGAAGCTGCTAGCATGCTAGCAGCTTCCACTCTGGCTAGCAGCAGACGCCCAATCTTAAAGAGAGTTACCATCTGGATTGGTGGAACTGTAATTCCCAGTGGTGCTGCGGCAGTTGAAATCCCCAGCATACAGACATGGTTTGGGGAAGATGGGAATCGAATTTGGTCGTAGACAGAGTGATGGTGACTTGTAGATATTAACAATAATGACGCGTTCCACTTCAGTAGTTATCCATTCCAGGCTGGAGTCTTCAACAGCTATACCTAGCTTGCACCACTTCGTAGTGCACCTGACACCATGAATGTCACTTTTGATGTGGGAAGCCAGAGAGTATCCTGGGGGCTTGAGTTTGGAACTCTCCTTGGTGTGTGTCTCCTGCAGGAGAACAACAGTTTGTTTGTGCACTTCAATTATACGCTCAAGCACTAATGCTTTAGCTCTCATGTAACCTTTAATATTGAGCTGAAGAACCGATATGCCTTCCCATATGACATCTGAAGGTGCCTGCTGTGAAGAGGGTACATGTTCCAAGTAGGAATCGGGACGTGTCTGCTGGACTGGCATGATGGAGATTGCTCTACAATGGTAAATCTTGCTAAGTGATACTTTTGGTAATGAGTCAGTTGTTGCTTTTCACCTGCAAAGCAGTTGAGAGCTTTTCGCCTGCAAAGCAGTTTCAAAGCTTTTCCCTGCGAAGCATTTACCAGGGCCCACCAACTAGGAAGTAAGCAACTTGGGCCCCAACCGACTCCTTTTCTTTTATGAGGGGGCCTTCAAACCCGCTCCTCAGGGGGGCCTTGACATAACGTTCGGCTCAGGAGACGCACACACACAGGCTCAGAGTAGTTCAAACTGTTTATTAACAACAGGGATGTTTGGGTGCGTGTCTGCGGAATGTTAATGTGTTGGTGGTGGCGTCTGCTTCGGACCCAGAGGCAGGAGACCGTTCAGCCGGCAACCCTATGGGAGAAATCAGACACAGGGAGATGAGCACACACCAACACAGGAGGAGAATAGGCGAGGGAGAGAAGCTTACTTGTTGGGACAGATGACTGGCGCTTCAAGGATGGAAGCCCGGGAGACAGCCACCTGCAGGGCTCGGTGCAGCAGCGAGGAGAGACGAGGGACGGGATTGTCCGCCGCCGAGGAATCCACCTGTGCACAGGGGAGCAGACTGGAGAGATGAGGTAAGCGATTTTCTTACCGGTGATGAGGATGCTGAAGAGAATGTGGTAGAAGCCCATGGAAGGGAAATGAAGTCAACGGCTTCAGGCCGAAGCTCAGGGCGAGGCGGCTTTTATCCTTCGCCGCTGACGAGTAGCAGGTGCGTGAGCAGGTGGCGCCGCTGATGAATGGCGCGGCGTGACAGTACTCCCCCCTCTAGCAGCGCCTCCTGGCGATGGCTTATCCGGGTGCGCTCGGTGGAAGTCCGCGATGAGCGATGGGTCCAACACAAACGACGGGGGCACCCACTGTCGATGCTCGGGCCCATAGCCCTCCCAGTCCACCAAGTATTGCAACCCACGACCCCGGAGCCGGGAGTCCAGGATGGAGGAGGCGGACCAGGCCGGATGGCCACCAATCATCCGGGGCGCGGGTTGCGCTGCAGGAGGAGGGCAAAGGGGGTCAGTAACTGCCAGTTTCACCTTCGACACGTGGAAAGTAGGATGAATGCGGAGGGAGGGGGGAATAGCCACGCGCACAGCCACCGGGTTGATGATCCGGGTGATGGGGTAGGGACCCATGAAGCGCTGTGCCAGCTTTCTCCTCTCGCCTTTTAGAGTGACGTCCTGGGTGGAAATGTAAACAAGCTGCCCAACTCTGTACGCCGGGGCAGGTCTTCTACGCCGGTCCGCCACAGTCCTGTTGCGCTCCGCTGTGCGTAATAGCGCATGGCGCGCGGCAGCCCAGGTGGAGCGGAACTGCCTGAGATGGGCCCTAACTGACGGAACAGTTACTTCACTCTCCTGCTCCGGAAACAGCGGGGGGTCGTAACCCAGGGACGCTTTGAAGGGGGACATCCCTGTAGCAGAAGAGCGAGCGGTGTTGTGGGCATATTCAACCCAGGCAAGATGGTTGCTCCAGGACGTGGGTTTGGATCTGGACACACAGCGGAGCGCAGCCTCCAGCTCCTGGTTGGTCCTCTCACACTGCCCGTTGGATTGGGGGTGATGGCCGGAGGAGAGGCTCACCTTGGCTCCGATGGCGTTGCAGAAAGACCTCCAAACCTCAGAAGAAAACTGGGGGCCCCGGTCCGAGACCACGTCCACCGGAATCCCATGCAGCCTGACCACGTGTTGGACGAGGAGGTCCGCCGTCTCCAGGGCAGTAGGGAGGCCTCGCAGGGGGACGAAGTGCACGGCCTTGGAGAAGCGGTCCACGATGGTCAGGATGGTGTCTTAGGAGTTGGAGACAGGGAGTCCGGTGACGAAATCCAGCGCGATGTGCGACCAGGGCCTGCCAGGGACGGGCAGGGGCTGGAGCAGACCCGCTGGAGGGGCATTTCCCGACTTGCAGGTGGCACAGATTGGGCAAGCCCGGGCGTAGCGGGCTGCATCCCTCCGCAGGCCTGGCCACCAAAAGGACCGTTGGAGGAGATCTATCATCCGGGAGGTGCCAGGGTGACAGGTGAGCTTGGAGGTGTGGAGCCAGTGGATGACCTCTCCTCGGACCGCGGATGGCACGAACAGCCTCCCCTCCGGTCCGCCGCCAGGGTCAGGTTCCACCTCCTGTGCCTTCCGGATCTTGCTCTCGATGTCCCACGAGATGGCTCCCACGACGCACGACCTGGGCAGGATGGAGTGAGGCGCCTCCTCCGACTCCACGGGGGCGAACTGCCTGGAGAGGGCGTCAGGCAGGACGTTCCTAGAGCCAGGCCTGAAGGTGATGGAAAATTGGAACCTGGCGAAGAACAGGGACCAGCGCGCCTGGCGGGCGTTCAGGCGCTTGGCAGATCGTAAGTATTCCAAGTTCTTGTGGTCCGTGAGGACCACAAACGGCAGGTTCGCCCCCTCTAACCAGTGGCGCCACTCCTGCAGGGCGAGCTTGATGGCCAAGAGCTCTCTGTCCCCCACATCGTAGTTTCTCTCCACCGGGGACAAGCGCCGGGAGAAGAAGGCGCACGGTCGCTTGGCGCCATCGTCCGGTGACCGCTGGGACAGCACTGCTCCCACTCCCGTGTCCGAAGCGTCTACCTCTACAATGCACTGCAGCGCGGGGTCGACCTGGCGAAGGACCCGGGAGGAGGAGAATTCCGCCTTCAGCGCCTCAAAGGCGGCAGCGACCTCTTCGGTCCACCGGAACGGGACCTTCGGGGACGTGAGGCGGGTCAGTGGTCCAACAATGGCACTGAAGTTGGGGACAAAGCGGCGGTAGAAATTGGCGAAGCCAACAAATTGCTGCACCTGTTTCCGGGATGCAGGTGTGGGCCATTCCACCACCGCCTTTACCTTCTCTGGGTCGGGGAGCACCTTATCGTGGGCGATGATGAACCCCAGGAAGGATGTACTCCTGGTGTAAAATTCACACTTTTCTGCCTTAACGTACAGACGATTCTCCAGCAGCCTTTGGAGGACCCGCCTCACATGGACCTGGTGCTCATCCCTGGACTTGGAGAAGATGAGAATATCGTCCAGGTAGACGAACAGGAAAAGGCCAATGAAGTCCCGGAGGACGTCATTAATGAGGCGCTGGAAGACTGCAGGAGCGTTGGTCAACCCGAACGGCATCACCAGGTATTCAAAGTGGCCGTTCGGGGTACGGAAGGCCGTTTTCCACTCATCTCCCTCCCGGATCCGGACGAGGTGGTAAGCGCTGCGTAGGTCCAGCTTGGTGAACCAGGTCGCCCCCTGGAGGGAGTGGAAAGCAGTGTCCATGAGAGGCAGGGTGTAACGGTCCTTCTCCGTGAAATTATTGAGGGCCCGGTAGTCGATACAAGGGCGGAGGGACCCATCCTTCTTTCCCACGAAGAAGAACCCTGCCCCCACGGGTGACGATGATGGGCGGATAATCCCAGCACTTAATGACTCCTTCAGGTAGGCGTTCATTGTCTCCTTCTCCGGCGCAGACAGGCTGTAAAGGCGACCAGAAGGTAAGGGAGCCCCCTGGCGGAGGTTGATGGCGCAGTCATAGGGCCGATGAGGGGGGAGAGACATAGCTTTCGCTTTGCTGAACACCATACCCAGGTCGTGAAATTCTGGGGGCACCAGAGACAGGTCCGGGGGTGCAGCGTCCGTCGCAGGGGGAGGAGCGGACGGAGAGCAGGCAGCGGACTGAAGGCGGGTGCCCATACAGAACGTACTCCATGCCGATATCCCAGCTGATTTCCAATCCAGGACCGGATTGTGAAGGCGGAGCCAGGGATACCCCAGGATGACGGGCGACACAGAGTTGGGAAGGACGTAAAAGGTCATCTCCTCCCGGTGGTTTCCCGAGATGATGACCGGTAGGGGGACAGTTTGATGTGTCACTCTCCCAAGGGTGGCACGGGAGAGGTGGACTAGGGAGATGGGAGTGTTGAGTGCCTGGCAGCGAATGCCCAATCGGGTTGCCAGGCTTTGTGAAATGAAGCTGCCTTCTGCGCCCGAATCCACCAGTGCGTGGGTGAGGTGCCCAGTGGGGTTATGGCAGAAACGGATGGGCAGCTTCAATTGAGTGAGTGATCCTAACCGATTGATGTCCGCGAGGCTTTCAACAGTGACTCGCGGACCCCACCGACTGGCTTTCCGTGGACAACGCTCCACGGTGTGTTGGTCGCCTCCGCAATACATGCAGAGGCCCAACTCACGGCGGCGTTGTTTCTCCACAGGGGAAAGTTTAGTCCAGCCCGTCACCATCGGCTCCGACTCCTCGGGGCGCGATGCTGGCGGCGCCGCCAGGGGGCGAGCTTGGAACAGGTGCGGCGAGGCTCCACGAGGGCGAGAAGAAGAAGACCTCCGCCCCGAGGAGCGCTCGCGCAGCCTGTTATCCAAACTTACCGCTAAGGACGTCAGCTCCGCTAGCGTCCCAGGGATATCCCGACCAGCCAGTTCATCCCTCAGATCACTATTGAGGCTGCGGAGGAACAGGCCACAGAGGGAGCGTTCCTCCCAGCCCAGTTCCTCCGCCGCTACCCGGAAGTCGACCGAGTGGTCCGCTGCCGACCGGCTTCCCTGCTGGAGAGCGAGAAGCCGATCGACCTGGACCGTTTCGGTTTGAGAATGGTCAAAGACCTCCAGAAAGCGCCTCACGAATTGGTCATAGGTGAGGGTGGCATAACTGGGCCTCACCATTACGGCGTAGGTCCAAGTTAACGCACGCCCCTTCAGAAGATTCCCTATATAACCAATTCGACTGTGATCCGAGGGAAAATCTCCGGGCACACGGTGGAACACGGACTCACACTGCATAATGAACCCCCGCGCTCCGCCGAGCTTACCGCTAAAGCGGGCAGGGGTCGGAATCGGTGTGAGCCGAACCGGTGCCACTGGAGCCGGCTGGACGGCCGCTGGAACAGCAGGAGCCGCGCCACCCTGGCGAGTCGGGAGGAACGGCTGTTGGGGGTCCAAGCGGTTCAATCGGTTAGTTAATTCTAATAATTGATTAAGAACCACCTGTTGCTGATAAACAATCTGATCCACCCGAGCCTCGAGGATGGTAAACCGGTGTGCGAGCCCGCCGTCTGCCGAGCCGCTCTGCTGAAGCCGTACTGACATAATGTTCGGCTCAGGAGACGCACACACACAGGCTCAGAGTAGTTCAAACTGTTTATTAACAACAGGGATGTTTGGGTGCGTGTCTGCGGAATGTTAATGTGTTGGTGGTGGCGTCTGCTTCGGACCCAGAGGCAGGAGACCGTTCAGCCGGCAACCCTATGGGAGAAATCAGACACAGGGAGATGAGCACACACCAACACAGGAGGAGAATAGGCGAGGGAGAGAAGCTTACTTGTTGGGACAGATGACTGGCGCTTCAAGGATGGAAGCCCGGGAGACAGCCACCTGCAGGGCTCGGTGCAGCAGCGAGGAGAGACGAGGGACGGGATTGTCCGCCGCCGAGGAATCCACCTGTGCACAGGGGAGCAGACTGGAGAGATGAGGTAAGCGATTTTCTTACCGGTGACGAGGATGCTGAAGAGAATGTGGTAGAAGCCCATGGAAGGGAAATGAAGTCAACGGCTTCAGGCCGAAGCTCAGGGCGAGGCGGCTTTTATCCTTCGCCGCTGACGAGTAGCAGGTGCATGAGCAGGTGGCGCCGCTGATGAATGGCGCGGCGTGACAGGCCTCAGACCCTCCCTTAAAGTTTAAACATATATTTTACAAAAAGAAGAACTTAAAAGCAAACTAAAAAAGTAAATTAAAGAGAAACAAAAACAGGCTAAAATGGAATATGACAGAAATGAAAGTTGCAGTACATTGTAGGCTACTGAAAGGCCATGGCAAATAGGAGAGTTTTTAACCACGATTTAAAGCAGCTGACAGTTTCAGCAGCCCTGATGCTTTCTGAGAGTTTGTTCCATATGTGAGGAGCATAAAAACGAAATGCTGCCTCACCATGTTTGATTCTAACTCTGGGCACTGATGCCCAGGCCTGACCCTGATGACCTGAGGGCTCTGGGTGGTTCATAATGGACCAGCAGATCTGAAATGTATGTAGGCCCTAAACCATTCAGAGCTTTATAAATCAACAACAGTATTTTGAAATCTATTCTTTGACAGACAGGAAGCCAGTGTAAAGATCTGAGAAATGTATGTATATGATCCACTTTCTTGGTTTTAGTGAGAACTTGAGCTGTAGCGTTCTGAACCAACTGCAGCTGTCTGGTGGACTTTTTAGGGAGACCTGTAAGGACAGCGTTACAGTAATCCAGTCTACTGAAGATAAATGCATGGACAAGTTTTTTCTAGATCCTGCTGAGACATCAGACCTTTAATCCTTGCTATGTTATTTAAGTTATAATAGGCTGACTTCACTACTGTCTTAATGTGGCTGTTAAAATTCAGGTCTGAGTCCAGAACCACACCTAGATTTCTTGCTTGGCTGTTGGTTTTTAGCATTATTGACTGAAGCTGAGTACTAACTTTGAGTCTTTCTTCTTTGGCTCCAAAAACTATTACTTTGGTTTTGTCTTCACTTAACTGAAGAAAGTTCCGGCACATCCACTCTTTAATTTGACCAATGCATTTGATCAGGGTTTTAATTGGACCATAGTCTCCTGGTGAGACAGTTATGTAGATTTGTGTATCATCTGTATAATTATGGTAATGTGGAGAACGTGAAATGAAGAGGCTGAATTTATTTCTCAATTCAGGTTTATTGAACATCACATGTCTCCAACGTCCTCTCAAACAGAAAAGAGGACCAGCTTCTCAAATCCCCCCTTTTTATACCCGGGACATCAAAGTACAGAATCACATTGTCATTCAACCCCCCATAGACAATACGTCTCCCCCAGGTCTCTTCTTCCTCCACCTAACCCCTGGAGGTCAGGAAGTCTTTTCAGAGTCATTTCTAAAGGCACCTCCACCTCCTACTGTTATCCCCAGGAGGTCCAGACTTATTGTTCCTTCTAAGACGTGAGGTACCACAATATACATATGCAGTCTAAGCATCTCAATCAATGTGCTATACATATGCAGTCTAAGCATCTCAAATATGTGTGCCACAGTAATATATTTTGTTATTTTTTGTGATTTGAGCTAGTGTGAGCATATAGATGTTGAAAAGCAAAGGTCCCAGAATGGAAACTTGGGGAACTCTACAGGTTATTTTTGTTAGCTCAGATTTGTAGTTACCTATAGACACAAAATAGTCCCTTTCTTTTAAATAGTTCTCAAACCAGCGAAGTGCTATACCAGAAAGTCCCACCCAGTTTTTCAGCCAGTCTAGTAAGATGTTATGGTTGACCACGTCGAATAGGAGGTCCAGTAGAACAAAGACTGAAATGTTGTCATTATCTGTATTGGAGTAGATGTCATTAAAGACCTTAACTAGAGTTGTCTCGGTGCTGTGGTGTGGCCGAAAACCTGACTGGAAGACATCAAAACAGTTATTTAATGTCAGGAAGTTGTACAATTGTTGAAATCCAGCTTTTTTCTATTATTTTACTAAGAAAGAGAAGATTTGATATGAACCTAGAGCTGTTCATGAGTGAGGTGTCTAGGTTGCTCTTTTTTAGAAGTGGCTTGATAACAGCTGTTTTAAAGCACTGAGGGAAGACACCTGAATGCAGAGACATATTTATGATCTGTAGTAGATCTGAGGCCATACAATATGAAATATTTTTTTAAAAACCCTGTTGGGAGGGTATCAAAGCAGCAGGTAGTGGATTTCAGGTGGCGTATGATGTCATTCAAGATTTTATGATTGGAAAAAATTTCACCATGGTGTTTACATCTTCTCTACGTGGATACAGAGGAAGCACATATCCAGCACCTGGCATAGGAGCATTGATTGACTGTCTAATTTTCTGAATTTTGTCAGTAAAGAAATGGCAAAGTCACTGCAGGCACGGTTGGATAGAAGTTCAAGAGCTACTGACACAGGAGGATTTGTTAGCCTGTCAACAGTAGTGAACAAGGTGCGTGCATTATTGTTGCTTTTAGCAATGATGTCAGAAAAATATGCGTGCCTTGCATTTCTCAGCTCCAGATTACAAATGCTCAATCTCTCACTATAGATTCCATAATGAACCTGTAATTTAGTTTTTCACCACCTGCATTCAGCTTTCCGACACTCTTTTTTCAGCTCTTACTAGTTTGGCATTTCTCCATGGAAGTTTCTTTTTAATAGGGACACCTTCACCTTGACGGGAGCAGTGGCATTGATAATATTTGTAATTTTACCATTGAAATTTTCTGCGAGCTAATTTTCTGAAGGTGGGGTGGGGGTGAGGAAGAGAAAGCTTGGATGAATGTTTCACTGGTATTATCACTAATGTACCGTCTTTTGATGGCCTCTGTCTGGATATTTCTGTTGACATTAGTAGCACTCTCAAAGAAAACACAAGAATGGTCGGACAGAGCAATGTCCATCACCATAACCTTAGAGATGTTCAGACCTTTGGAGATGACCAAGTCCAGACTATGTCCTCTGTTGTGTGTTTTTTCTGTTGCATGCTGAGTCAGTCAAAAGTTATCAAGGACACAACACAATTCTTTGGTCCATCTGTACTGAGAGTTGTCAACATGGATGTTAAAATCACCAACAATAACTACACAGTCAAAGTCCACACAGATAATAGGCAGCAGCTTTGTAAAATCATCAAAAAAAGGTTGCATGGTACTTAGGTGGTCTGTAAACATTAAGAAGCAATACACGGGAGGAAGAATTCAGCTGAAGAGCCACATATTCAAATGAAGTATATAAGACATCTGCTTACATTGGAGGAAATCATTAAACAAAACAGCTACTCCTCCTCCTTTCTTATGCAGCCTGGGTTCACTTAAGCCCCTTTTCTACTAGTACCTACTCAGCCCTACTCACCTCGGCTCTACTCGGTTTGTAGGGTTGTCCATTAGTACCTGGTACCTGGTACCTGGTACTTTTTTCATACCTACTCCAGTCGGGTTACAACCATGCTGAGTCGAGCTGAAAATGTGATGTCAACAGACTGCAGGCCACTGATTGGTCAGGGTGTAACATCATGAGAGCGACGTCTTCACCAGAATCTTCAGCAGCCATTTGCAAAAATTCTTCAGCGAGCAAGCGTCAGTGTAAACCCAACGATAGAAATGGCTTCACAGAAATCAACACCGTGGTCTAACAGACTTTTCTGCGCCTTTTGGCTGATGAGAGAATCCAGAGGGAACTAGACAGAGCGATCCAAAATGAATTTACGACCACCGACCGGCAAATAATGGGAGGCAGGCTGGCATTGACCCGACCACGGAATGATTGTTGAAAACCGTGATAGAGGATGGTGAGTGATGTGATATGATGTGATATTATGCATCTTTTACATTATTTATCCCGGTGATGGAAAGCTCACTTTGAACAAACAACACCATTGTCTCCTGTATGCAGACAATGAGCTAGCTAGTTAGCCATCAATGCTAACTCCGTGCTCTGCTTGTATTTTACACTTGTGTCGACAACATCTGACGAAATAAACTAGTGTTAATCCTGGTTAAAAAGTGTTTTTTTCATGTTGTACTTTCATGCTGTGTATGTACTTAAGTTGTGTGTATTTTCATTCTAGAGTCCGGCCAGCATCTGCTTTGACATCGGCAACGTCTAGCATGACACAGCAATGTGTTATGACTGGTAAGAAAGAAGTTGCACACCATGTTGTTTTTAGCAGTGGTGGAGAAAGTACTCAAATCCTTTGCTTTTTAGGTGAAAGTACAGATAGAGTGCCAAAACTAAAGTAGCACAATTTCCACTTAAGTAAAAATATTAAAGAACTCACTTTTGAATGTACTTGAAGTATAATAGTTAAAGTACTAGATTCCATTCAACTGAATGTATTAACTCAATTTGATTGCTGAGGCCACAGTAAAAACAAATTGTTTTAAACGTAACCCAGCCCTTGTAAAATCTACTGAAGCGCAGCTACATGAAAATTGTGCTTAAATACAACAACGAAGCACTTTTTTTTGTCATATTTCACCACTAGCTATTAGGGAACAGGTGTATTTTCCAAATATGTTTTAAACTTGCTTGGCTTAACCACCACCCATTTCTGTCTTTCATCTAGGCAAAAGGAAAATGATCCACCCCAAGCCTGACCTTACGACACTGTTTACAGAGAAGCAGGTTGAAAATCTGCTGAACTGGGACAAGTGTGAGCGGCATATCCAGTTGCTTCTCAGTGAGGCAAGGGAGCATGAAACTACCCTGTGAAGAGAGGAGATGGTTCAGAATGCTGTCTTCAGTCAAGCATTCCTTGGTGTGCTGGGCAACCTTGCAAAGGCGATGAGTGGCTGGCATGTATGGCCCATTCTAAGCTGGGGTTTTTTTGTTGTTGTTTTTTTTTTTACAGGTTAGAGTTTGGATTTTGCAATTCTAAATAATCTGGATTTTGCTGCTGATTGTAATAAACAATTTAGTGACTTTTGTGTTTCTATCATCATTTTTCTATTTTGTCTGTTAAGACACCAGTGGGAAAAGAGTCAACAGTACAAACCAAACATTTATCAGTGACACTGAAAATAGTGGCTCATTTTTAAGAAAAAGTAACCAAAAACACGTTATTTTATTTACTGAAGACTGTATTGTTTAATTTACCAGTGCAGAAGACACTGCACACTTTAGTGATAGTACCAGTATATGGAGGAATTCTGTGTCGTACAGTGGGGCAAAAAAGTATTTAGTCAGCCACCAATTGTGCAAGTTCTCCCACTTAAAAGATGAGAGAGGTCTCCAGTTTTCATCATAGGTATACCTCAACTATGAGAGACAAAATGAGAAACTGGAGAACATGGGATGTACCTGCTCCAGCAGCACTCGAGTTTGTGGTGGTGTCGTGGTAAAAAGTGATCAGCTGCCAAAAATTGATCGCCAGGTGCCATGTTAGCCGTAAAATATATATTTCAACAGGTAAACAGTACTGAATTAGGTATAATAAGATATATTTAACAATTATGATGCATTTTTAAGCCAAAACAAACTTGATCTAGGATTAAAATCAATTAAAATAATGTAGTCACAAGGTCACATGGAGAAATATATGGATTTTACTGGATATATACATGTAGATACTGTATACATATATATTCTCTGCATCAACAGTGTACTATAATGTATTCATTTAGTATTGCACCAGGAATTTTGAAAATAAACTTTTGTACCTTTTGCAGATATGTCTCTACTTCTGTTTGTTTTATTTGTGAAGGTTACCAAGTGATATAAATTAAGTGATAAAAGACTGGAGAAGCTGTCTAAGAATAATCCAGCGGTTTGAGAAATCACTTTTGGTTTGGTGCAAGTCTGTCAACGTAATTATGAACCATAAAGCAGTTTTGTGTTAAAATATGTTAAATCCCATTAAACCCTAACCCATTATTAGGAAATACAGATGCTAATACAGTGGGGCAAAAAAGTATTTAGTCAGCCACCAATTGTGCAAGTTCTCCCACTTAAAAGATGAGAGAGGTCTCCAATTTTCATCATAGGTATACCTCAACTATGAGAGACAAAATGAGAAAAAAAAATCCAGAAAATCACATTGAAGGATTTTTAATGAATTAATTGGTAAATTCCTTGGTAAAATAAGTATTTGGTCACCTACAAACAAACAAGATTTCTAGCTCTCACAGACCTGTAACTTCTTCTTTAAGAGGCTTCTCTGTCCTCCACTCGTTACCTGTATTAATGGCACCTGTTTGAACTCATTATCAGTATAAAAGACACCTGTCCACAACCTCAAACAGTCAGACTCCAAACTCCACTATGGCCAAGAACAAAGAGCTGTCAAAGGACACCAGAAACAAAATTGTAGACCTGCACCAGGCTGGGAAGACTGAATCTGCAATAGGTAAGCAGCTTGGTGTGAAGAAACCAACTGTGGGAGCAATTATTAGAAAATGGAAGACATACAAGGCCACTGATAATCTCCCTCCATCTGGGGCTCCACGCAAGATCTCACCCTGTGAGGTCAAAATGATCACGAGAACGGTGAGCAAAAATCCCAGAACCACATGGGGGGACCTAGTGAATGACCTGCAGAGAGCTGGGACCAAAGTAACAAAGGCTACATCAGTAACACACTACGCCGCCAGGGACTCAAATCCTGCAGTGCCAGATGTGTCCCCCTGTTTAAGCCAGTAAATGTCCAGGCCTGTCTGAAGTTTGCTAGAGAGCATTTGGATGATCCAGAAGAGGATTGGGAGAATGTCATATGGTCAGATGAAACTAAAATAGAACTTTTTGGTAAAAACTCAACTTGTCGTATTTGGAGGAGAAAGAACACCATACCTACTGTGAAGTATGGGGGTGGAAACATCATGCTTTGGGGCTGTTTTTCTGCAAAGGGACCAGGACGACTGATCCGTGTAAAGGAAAGAATGAATGGGGCCATGTATCGTGAGATTTTGAGTGAAAACCTCCTTCCATCAGCAAGGGCATTGAAGATGAAACGTGGCTGGATCTTTCAGCATGACAATGATCCCAAACACACCGCCCGAGCAATGAAGGAGTGGCTTTGTAAGAAGCATTTCAAGGTCCTGGAGTGGCCTAGCCAGTCTCCAGATCTCAACCCCATAGAAAATCTTTGGAGGAAGTTGAAAGTCCGTGTTGCCCAGCGACAGCCCCAAAACATAAGATAAGATAAGATAAGATAAGCCTTTATTAGTCGCACAACGGGGAAATTCCAGGATTGCAACAGCACAGGGATAGCAACACTCAGAGCAACAATCAGAAGGCAAGAAAAAAAACAAGCAAGCAAGAGCAGCTAATATACATATGTACATATTACTATAAAATATATATATACACACACACAGACACACAGTGCAGAGCATTGTAGCTGGATGGAATAAATATATGAATATATAAACACACAGTACGGAGCATTGTAGCTAGATGGAATAAATATGTAGATATATAAACACCCGCAGTACGGAGCATTGCAGCTAGGTGGAATAAATATGTAAATATATAAACACACACAGTGCGGAGCAATGTAGCTAGATGGAATAATATGTAGATATATAAACACACAGTGCGGAGCATTGTAGCTAGATGGAATAAATATATAGATATATAAATATAAACACACCCAGTGCGGAGCATTGTAGCTAGATGGAATAAATATGTAAATATATAAACACACACAGTGCAGAGCATTGTTGCTAGATGGGATGAAACAGCATAACCGTCTACTTAGTTATCCTACATGGTATGATTATGTGCCCATACGTATGCTCACCCTCCATAGCGACCGATATTTTCCTAGTTGTATGCCGGAGGGGACCATTGTGTAAGTCTATTGCATCTTTTGCATTCAAAAAACTATTAGTTTGTTACGTCTTTTTGCTATCTCTGCGAGCAGCCCTGCTTAGGTTGTACAGTCTGACAGCCGTTGGTAGGAAGGACCTGCGAAACCTCTTGGTTGTGCACCTGGGATGATGTAGTCTGCTGCTAAATGAGCTCCTCAGTGCATTCAGTGTGTCCTGCATAGGGTGGAACTCGGACTCCAGCAGAGACGACAGTTTAGCCACCGTCCTTCTCTCTCCTATCTCCTCCACCGGATCAAGGCGGTGGAGGAAAACATCAAAAACAAGCAGAACATCACTGCTCTAGAGAAGATCTGCATGGAGGATTGGGCCAAAATACCAGCAACAGTGTGTGAAAACCTTGTGAAGACTGATAGAAAACGTTTGACCTCTGTCACTGCCAGCGAAGGGTATATAACAAAGTATTGAGATAAACTTTTGTTATTGACCAAATATTTATCTTACCGAGGAATTTACCAATTAATTCATTAAAAATCCTTCAATGTGATTTTCTGGATTTTTTTTTCTCATTTTGTCTCTCATAGTTGAGGTATACCTATGATGAAAATTGGAGACCTCTCTCATCTTTTAAGTGGGAGAACTTGCACAATTGGTGGCTGACTAAATACTTTTTTGCCCCACTGTATTAGCATCTGTATTTCCTAATAATGGGTTAGGGTTTAATGGGATTTAACATATTTTAACACAAAACTGCTTTATGGTTCATAATTACGTTGACAGACTTGCACCAAACCAAAAGTGATTTCTCAAACCGCTGGATTATTCTTAGACAGCTTCTCCAGTCTTTTATCACTTAATTTATATCACTTGGTAACCTTCACAAATAAAACAAACAGAAGTAGAGACATATCTGCAAAAGGTACAAAAGTTTATTTTCAAAATTCCTGGTGCAATACTAAATGAATACATTATAGTACACTGTTGATGCAGAGAATATATACAGTATGTATACAGTATCTACATGTATATATCCAGTAAAATCCATATATTTCTCCATGTGACCTTGTGACTACATTATTTTAATTGATTTTAATCCTAGATCAAGTTTGTTTTGGCTTAAAAATGCATCATAATTGTTAAATATATCTTATTATACCTAATTCAGTACTGTTTACCTGTTGAAATATATATTTTACGGCTAACATGGCACCTGGCGATCAATTTTTGGCAGCTGATCACTTTTTGCCACGACACCACCACAAACTCGAGTGCTGCTGGAGCAGGTACATCCCATGACGTCTCAACAGTCTCTCCACAATTTTCACAAAGATCAGAGCAATTTGTTGCATGGGAAGCTAGACGTTTCTTCAGACTTTCTGAAGTTCTACAACCACTGCGCCTTCTTGAAGCTGGGGTGACATCCCACCACTGGGAGACTTGGTTGAACGTCCAGACTGACGGTTTGAAGTGATAATTTTGTCACACGAGAGCCGTCTGAAACACATCTACAAAGCATACATATTTTAATACCTAATAGTGATAACTTGTTGCAATTACAATGTAGTACTGGGGACTAATTAATGACTGTAGCAAAGCATTGGCAATCATTAGCTTACCTTCCTATGTGATCTAGTTTGTATCCTCATGTCTGGCTTTATACTGCTATGGCTTCCTAAACTCTCCAGTATTTTTCCAGAGTGTTTTGTCTCACCGCCTGTAGCCTTCTCTGGCTCTCCTTTTTTGCCTTTACTCTGACAAAAAGCCAAATAGAGCAAACAGCATCGCCTCAATATTCTCCGTCTTGTATTTTGCTTGTGTCACATACAAATGATGTTACGGGAGTGTCAGGCCACCTTGCCGTAAAGATCCCACCCACTTTGCGGTGGTACTCAGTTGTAATGGAAAGCTAACCACACTGTGTTGAGCCGAGCAGAGGTGAGTAGAGTCGAGGCGAGTCGGGCTGAGTAGGTACTAGTGGAAAGGGGGCATTATAAAGCTGTAGTTGGGAGGAGCTGCTTCGATAAGAAGAGATCCACCGTTATTATCTAACCAAGTCTCTGTTAAAAACATAAAATCCAATTTGTGTTTTATAAGATAAGAAAAGATAAGTCTTTATTAGTCCCACAATGGGGAAATTCCGGGATTGCAACAGCACAGGGACAGCAACACTCTGTACACATAAATATATATATAAATATATAAACACAGTGCGGAGCATTGCAGCTAGATGGAATAAACAGCATAACCGTCTATTTAGTTACCCTACATGGTATGAATATGTACCCATACATTTTGTCACCCTCCGTAGCGACCGATATTGTCCTAGTTGTATACTGGAAGGGACCATTTGTGTCTGTTGCGTCTTTTGCATTCAATACTACTAGGTTGTCACGATTTTTTTGCTATCTCTGCGAGCAGCCCTGCTTAGGTTATACAGTCTGACAGCCGTAGGTAGGAAGGACCTGCGAAACCTCTCGGTCGCGCACCTAGGATGATGTAGTCTACTGCTAAATGAGCTCCTCAGTGCGTTCAGTATATCCTGCATAGGGTGGGACTCGGACTCCAGCAGAGATGACAGTTTAGCCACCATCCTTCTCTCTCCTATCTCCTCCACTGGGTCAAGGCGTTGCCCAGGACAGAGCTAGCTTTCTTGATTAGTTTGTTCAGTCTCTTCCTATCGGCTGCTGTAATGCCGTTGCCCCAGCAGACCACTCCAAAAGTGATGGCTGATGCCACCACCGTGTCATAGAATGTCTTCAAGAGCACTCCTTGTACACCAAAAGACCTGAGCCTCCTCAGTAGGAACAGCCTGCGCTGTCCCTTCTTGTAGAGTGTGTCGGTATTGTGTGACCAGTCTAGTTTATTGTTCAGATGAACACCCAGGTACTTGTAGAATGTCACCATCTCAATGTCTGTTCCAAGGATGTTTACTGGTGCTGTGAGGGGTTGTCCTTGCCTGCGGCAGTCCACCACCAGCTCCTTAGTTTTCCTTGCGTAGATCTGGAGGCAGTTCCAATGGCACCAGTCCACAAAGTCCTGGATAAGTCCTCTGTACTCAGCTTCATCTCCGTTGGAGATGAGGCCGATGATTGCAGAGTCATCAGAGAACTTCTGTAGATGGCAGTGTGTTGTGTTGTGTGAGAAGTCTACCGTATAAAGGGTGAACAGGAAGGGAGCCAAAACCGAATAATGAGATTATTAATTAAAAATGTTTTTTCTGCCAAAGACCTAATATTTAATAAAGCTAATTTTGGTGTGTTAAGAACATCATCTGCCAGATCTTTATTTTGTTTAGGCTGTGACTGGTGAGAAATGAACACTAGATTTGATGAATTTAAAGGATGTGTAGGATGGTTTTTGTTTTCTCTGTAAACCTATCAACCTTTTTCTGCTACCTATTAAAACAGGAATTAAGGAAGCTACTTCCATATTGTGCCCCGGCTTGTCTTGGAAAGAGCCATGAATACCAGTGGTATCAGTGTGATGACTCGCTCTGGGCCATTATCATCCATAGCTGCGCGCACACCGGCTCCTCGTCAGGACAGGACTATTTAACCCCACTCAGCCTGCTGGCCTGCACGGAGCCGGCTGTCTCCCTGGCTATGAAGCGCATCTCCCTACTTCCTAGCCATTGCCTTCACGACGTTCTACCTCGCCACCTCGGCATTAACTCCCGGAGGATCTCTCCACAAACCCAAGTAAGCCAGTCCTTTTACTCACCTGCTCTCCGCTACTCCCCTGTGCACAGGTGGAATCTCCCGGCGGTGGAATAGTCTCCCTCGGCGATGGTTTCCACCCTTTCCTCTCCACCATCTGCACGACTGCAACGATGCTGGGACAGTGGGCGCTGTCTACCTGGCCAACGGGTGATCACCATCTGCCTGGAACAAGTAAGCCACACTTACACCTAAGAGTGAGCCCAGCTAGCTCCTTGCTAATTGTGTGTCGTGCTCCATCCATAGGGTTGCCAGGCTGCACGGTGCTCTGCTCCCTCCCAGCTGCTCGAAGTCTCCAGCCAGCACTCACATACACAACATAACACATTCACGCATCCACACACGATACACTGGGTCAATAAAGATAATTGAATCCATTTCTGAGTCCGTGTCTGTTCCCTGGTTCTGCCATTATATCAGTACAGCTCTGTCAGAACAACCCAGCGTACAGCGCGTTAGCACAACGGTTTAACAACTTAGAAGCTCGTGTGGATCAAATTGCTTACCAGCAGCAGGTTATCTTGAACCAAGTGACCCAAATTAACAGCCGGTTGGATCGTCTGGCAGGGCAGCAGGCGTTTCCACCGGCGCCCATCGGTGCTACAGCTCCCACTAGCTCCACCATTAGCCAGCCTAGCCAAGCTACCCCGACCCGACTCACTCCTGTTCCCACGCCCTCCCGCTTTACCGGTAAGCTAGGGGAGGCTCGTGGGTTTCTTCTCCAGTGCGAGATAGTTTTCCAGCGGGTACCAGGGGACTTTCCAACAGAACATAGCGGGATAGGTAATGTTACCAACCTTTTGGAAGGGCGAGCGCTAGCTTGAGCGTATGCTGTGATGGCTAGGGCAAGCTATCCTAGTTTAACTTATAGCCAGTTCGTTAGCGAGTTCAACGAGGTATTCGACCACTCTGACCGGGGCAATGTGCACACCACCCGGTTGTTAAATTTTCGACAGGGGGGCAGATCCGTGGCTGACTATGCCGTCGATTTCTGGGTGGTAGCAGCGGAGGTGGGGTGGGAGGATGCCTCATTGTGTAGCATTTTCATCAGGAGCTTGAGCCCTAGCCTGCGGGATGAGTTGGCCCGCTTAGATAAGCTGGAGAAGCTTACGGCGCTAATTTCCCTAGCTATCAATTTAGATAATAGGCTGAGGGAGCGAGCAGCCGAGCGGAGAACGTCCGGCCGCTCGGGTGTCCAGACCCTGCGCTCCCCCCAGACCCTGTTACTGGCCCTTCCTTCCCTTGAGTCAGCTGACACACAGGAGTCTATGGTTATGGGGCGAACCAAGCTTTCCCAAGCAGAGAAACAGCGTCGTAGGGAGCTAGGCTTATGCATGTATTGTGGAAGTGAGGACCACGAGCTAGAAGCCTGCCCCGTGCAGCCAAAAGAGGGGGTCCGTGCGTCGCAGTAGGGGGACTCACGGACCAACCTCGGCCAAATCCCCTCTCCAAATGCACATTACCCATTAGATTTATATACAACAGGACTGAATTTTGCACACACACCCTGGTTGACTCGAGAGCGGACCAGAGCTTCATCTCGGGGGAACTGGCAACCCGATTGGGGCTTCCCTGCTGTCCTTTGAAGGCCCCTCTTCGGCTCATCGCTCTGTCCAGGGCGCCATTGGCAATAGTGACTAAACAAACGGCCCCTGTCTCAGTGATCATCTCCAGTAATCATCGGGAGGATCTCAGCTTGTTCGTCCTGCCGGTTGCATCCTCCCCGGTCATCTTGGGTTATCCCTGGCTCCGGCTCCACAACCCTTCGTTTGACTGGCGCGCAGGAAGCATGGTGTCCTGGAGCTCCTTCTGCCTCAGCGCTTGTCTCCAGTCTGCCACTTGTGCTTCCTCCACGCCACTGGTCTCCCCCGTCTCGCCTCCTCCCGATCTGTCCAGGATGCCCCCTGAGTACCACGATCTGGGGCAGTTTTCAGCAAGGCCAAGGCGCTGTCGCTCCCCTTCCCCCCCCCGGCCCTACGACTGTGCCATTAACTTCCGGGCTGGGGCCCCGCTGCCTTTGAGCCGCCTCTACAGCTTGTCGGCGCCGGAGCGGGAGGCTATGGAGGCCTATATTAAGGATTCCCTCAGCTCGGGCATTATCCGTCCATTGTCCTCGGCGGTGGGGGCCGGTTTCTTTTTCGTTGGGAAGAAGGATGACTCCCTTAGGCCATGCATAGACTTCCGTGCCCTCAACGAGATCACCATCAAGGACAAGTACACGCTGCCTCTGATGGACACGGCTTTCGGTTCTCTCCAGGGGGCCTCGATCTTTCCCAAGCTGGACCTCCGGAACGCCTACCATCTGGTAGGCATCAGGGAGGGGGATGAGTGGAAGACTGGTTTCCGGACCCCAAGCGGCCACTTTGAGTACCTGGTGATGCCGTTTGGGCTAACCAACGCTCCGGCCGTCTTCCAGAGATTGATCAATGATGTCTTCCGTGACTTCCTGGGTTCTTTCGTCTTCGTGTACCTCGACAACATCTTGATCTTCTCCTGATCCCTGGATGAGCACCGCGTTCACGTGAGACGGGTCTTGCAGCGCCTCTTGGAGAATGAGCTGTATGTTAAGGCTGAGAAGTGTGAGTTTCACATCTCCAAGACCTCATTTCTTGGCTTCACCATCGCCCATAACCAAATCATCACGGACCCCGACAAGGTGAAGGCCATTGTGGACTGGCCTCCGCCCCTCCTCTAGAAAGCAGTTGCAGCAATTCCTGGGTTTCGCCAACTTTTACCGGCGCTTTATCAACAACTACAGTGTCATCGCTCTTCCCCTCACCCGCCTCACCTCTCCAAAGACGCCTTTCCAGTGGACGGAGGAGGCTGCAGCCCCATTCGCCGAGCTCAAGACCCGGTTTTCATCCTCCCCCATCTTGACTCAGGTGGATCCTGCGCTACAGTGCTTGGTGGAGGTGGATGCCTCGGACTCTGGGGTGGGGGCCGTGTTGTCCCAGCGTTCTCCAATGGATGGGGAGGTCTGGCCCTGTGCATTTTTCTCCCGCCGTCTGTCCCTGGCAGAGAGGAATTATGACATCGGGGATAGGGAGCTCCTGGCGGTTAAGCTCGCGCTGGAGGAGTGGTGTCACTGGCTGGAGGGGGCCGCCCAACCCTTCATTGTATGGACAGATCATAAGAACCTGGAGTACTTAAGGACGGCCAAGTGTCTGAACGCCCGCCAGGCCCGCTGGTCATTATTCTTTGGACATTTCAATTTTACCATCACCTATCGCCCTGGATCTAAGAATACCAAGCCTGATGCACTGTCCAGGCAGTTCTCCCCTGACACAGCGGAGGTGCCCGTTTTCCCCATCCTCCCGCCTTCTTGTATCGTGGGCGCCCTCTTGTGGGAGATCAAGGAGAGGGTCCTGAAGGTGCAGGAGGCGGAACCGGAGCCAGACGGGGGCCAGCGGGCAAATGGTTTGTTCCATCTTCAGTTCCGGGCAAGGTTATCCACTGGGCCCACTCCTCCAGGCTGGCATGCCATCCGGGGGGTTCCCGCACGGTCAAGATCCTCCAGAGGTCGTTTTGGTGGCCATCGCTTCGGAATGACGTCACCGATTACATCCGCGCCTGCCCCCAGTGCGCCACTGGCAAGACGCCTTCATCTCCCCAGGTGGGGCTGCTTCACCCTTTTCCTGTTCCTGGCAGACCTTGGTCACACATCACCTTGGATTTCGTTACCAGCCTCCCCCCATCAGATCAACACACCGTCATGCTCACTATCGTGGATCGCTTCTCTAAGGCTGCCCACCTCATCCCCCGACTGGGACTGCCCACAGCGAAGGAGACGGCAGATCTGCTGGTGCGGCACGTCGTCAGGCTTCATGGCATACTGGTGGATATTGTCCCTGATCGAGGGCCACAGTTCATGTCTCAGGTCTGGAAGTCATTCTGTAATGCTCTGGGGGCTACGGTGAGCCTGTCCTCTGGCTACCACCCCCAGAGTAACGGTCAATGTGAGAGAGCCAACCAGGAGCTGGAGGCTGCGCTGCGGTGTGTGGCCTCGTCTCACCCGGCCTCGTGGAGTGCCCAGCTCCCATGGGTCGAGTATGCCCACAACTCCATGGTGTCATCAGCAATCGGCATGTCCCCATCTGAGGCCTCCCTGGGCTACAACCCCCCCCCCCCCCCGCTCTTTCCCGAAGAGTTGGGGGGACATTGCCGTGAATTCTGTCCAGGCTTATCTGAGACACTGTCGGTGGGTTTGGAAGTTGGTCCGGACGGCGCTCCAACGCACGGCGGAGCGTAACTCCAGGGTCGCTAATCGCCGCAGAAGGCCGGCTCCAGCCTACCAGGTGGGTCAGAAGGTTTGGCTCTCGACACAACACATTAACCTGAAGGGTGAGAGGAAGAAATTATTGCAGCAATTCATTGACCCATTTCCCATCACTCGGATTATTAATCCTGTAGCTGTGCGCCTGTCTCTCCCCCCTCCCTCCGCATCTGTCCCACTTTCCATGTGTCCCAGATCAAGCCTTTTTTTTCCAGCCCTCTCTGTCCTCCTCTTCAGTTCTCCACCTCCACCGGTTGTGATCGATGGCGACCCAGCGTGGAAGGTCACCTCCATCCTGGACGTCCGCCGCTGGGGTCGTGGCATGCAGTACCTGGTGGACTGGGAGGGGTATGGCCCTGAGTGGCGCTCCTGGGTGCGTCCATCCTTCATGTTGGACAAGCAACTCATCAGGAACTTCCATCGGACGCACCCAGGTAGGCTCCACAGCTGTGCACACACCGGCTCCTCGTCAGGACAGGACTATTTAACCCCACTCAGTCTGCTGGCCTGCACGGAGCCGTCTGTCTCCCTGGCTATGGAGCGCATCTCCTGACTTCCTAGCCATCGCCTTTATGACGTTCTACCTCACCATTTCGGCATTAACTCCCGGAGGATCTCTCCACAAACCCAAGTAAGCCAATCCTTTTACTCACCTGCTCTCCGCTACTCCTCTGTGCACAGGTGGAATCTCCCGGCGGCGGAATCATCTCCCTCGGCGGCGGTTTCCACCCTTTCCTATCCACCATCTGCACGACTGCAACAACGCTGGGACAGTGGGCACTGTCTACCTGGCCAACGGGTGATCACCATCTGCCTGGAACAAGTAAGCCACAGTTACACCTAAGCTTGAGCCCAGCTAGCTCCTTGCTAATTGTGTGTCGTGCTCCTTCCATAGGGTTGCCAGGCTGCACGGCGCTCTGCTCCCTCCCAGCTGCTCGAAGTCTCCAGCCAGCACTCATATACGCAACATAACACATTCACGCATCCACACACGATACACTGGGTCAATAAAGATAATTGAATCCATTTCTGAGTCCGTGTCTGTTCCCTGGGTCTGCCATTATGTCAATCAGAGCCTGGCCCAGTACATCAAACCTAGCTTGCGTTGTTATCAGACTGTAGATTTCAGTTCAGCTGTGAGGGTGGGGGTGGGGGTGGGCGGTGGGGTTTTGGCAGTTGTGTAAGAGCAAGCTGAGGAATTGCTGGAGGGGACAGATGGTGGGGAGGATGAAGTGGGAGGTTTCAGGGTGAGAAAATTGGACTAGGGCATGGGGTCAGTTTTGTGGCCATAGTGACCAGCTGCTTCATCTGGTCAGTGAAGTCGAGGAGTGGGAAGGATGGGGAAGAGGAAGCTAAAGAGGAGGGGGTATGCAGTGGTAGTAGAGGTGGGTCCTCACTGGTGACTTTTGGTGAAGGAGGGGTCTACACAGGCGGGGGCTGAGGTGGCTTTATCTCACAGTTTCTGCTGGGCTGTACCTTATCCTGTTGTCTTGGGTCATCTTGTCCTTGTCCTGGGAAACAGAATGGCGATGCAGAAAATAAAACAGATTTGAGGTAAACACCCTCGAGCCTGATCTGCTGAGGCTGAGTCCATCTTCCTTAAAAAAGCATCTGCAGTCCCAGAAAAAGTTTAAATTGTCAATAAAATGAAGTGATTTGTTTGTACAAGCTTCTGATAGAAGCTTGTACCACAAAATTAGATGAAATCTATCTAGCTGGAGAAATCTACTTATATATATATATATATATATAAATCTCTTAGGAAAGGTAGAACAACTTATTTTTCTGCATTAATAGAAGAGAACAAGAATAATCCCAGGTTTCTTTTCAGCACTGTAGCTAGGCTGACAAAGAGTCAGGATAAGCATTCTAGCATTCCCTTAGAGCTTACGAGTCAGGATTTTATGAACTTCTTCAATAATAAAATGTCATCTATTGGAGATAAAATCAGTCAGATCCTTCCCACCATTAATTTAAATAATGTAACAACTATAGCTCATTCAACTGATATCCGTTTTAATAAGTTTACTCCAATTGACCTTTTAGAGTTAGATAAAATAATTTCCTCATCCAAGCCTTTAACTTGTCTACTAGACCCTATTCCTACCAGGTTATTTAAAGAAGTTTTCACATTTATTGGTAGCTCTATTCTTCAAATAATCAATTCTCCGTAAACATTGGGCCATGTACCACAGGCTTTTAAAACTGTTGAAATCAAACCGTTACTTTAAAAAATGAAGGGTGGATCCAGGAGTTTTAGCTAACTGTGGACCAATCTCTAATCTGCCTTTCATTTCAAAAATCTTAGGAACAGTTGTTGCTTCCAATTTTTTTGGCCACTTGCAGGGAAGTGGTTTATTTGAAAAGTTTCAATCAGGGTTTAGAATTCATCATAGTACTGAAACAGCTTTAGTGAAGGTTATTAATGACCTCCTTATCACATCTGATAATGAACTTGTTTCTGTACTTGTCCTTTTAGACCTTAGTGCAGCTTTTGATACTATCAATCACAATATTTTACTTGATAGATTAGAACACCATATTGGACTTAATGGAACTTCATTTCAATGGTTTAAATCTTACTTTTCTGATAGGCTCCATTTTGTTCATGTCAATAATAAGTTTTCTTCTAATTCAAAGCTCATCCACAGAGTTCCACAGGGATCTGTGCTAGACCCTATTCTTTTTAGTTTATACATGCTTCCGCTAGGCAATATTATTAGAAAGCATTGCATACATTTTCATTGTTATGCAGATGACACACAATCATATTTGTCAATGAAGCCAGATGACGGTAATCAATTAGCCAAGTTAGAGGCCTGTCTTAAGGAAATCAAAGCTTGGATGACTTGTAACTTCCTGCTATTAAATTCAGATAAGACTGAAGTCATTCTAGTTGGTCCAAAAAACCTTAGAAATACCTTCCCAAATCAAACTCTTAGTTTGGATGTGGTTACTCTTTCTCTTAATAGTACTGTGAGGAACCTTGGAGTTATTTTTGATCAAGATGCTGCTTTGGTATGCTGCTTCCTGTGGTCATGTATCGTCACTTCCTGTGTTGCTGGCTGTTGGTGTGATTTGCTCTGTGCTTAGCTCTCCTCACTCTCCTGAGGATTATTGCCTTTAATTGTATTTTAATTGCTTTTTTCCATCTACCGCCACCTCTCACTTCTGTTAACAAGCCTCTTGCACCTGTGTGCGCACTCAGTTCACCTAATCACCCTCATTAGCCTTCTGCTCACCTTCCATCAGTGCTTGTGTTAGCTTCAGGTTAGCCACTAGCTATGGCTACTAGCTCTCCTTCCCCTTCTCCTCTGGTGTGCTCTCTGTGTCAGATGTTTAGCTACACCTCTGCCTCTTTTAGTGATAATGGTAAATGTAATAAATGTTGTCTTTTTGAGGTGCTTGAGGCAAGGTTGTGCGATTTGGAATTCCGGCTCCGCTGCATTGAAATACCATTAGCACCAGTTAATAATGACAGACTCCCCTTCGCTGCAGCAAAGCACCCTAGCATAGGGCCTGCTAGCCGTCCCCTGGCTTCCACCTCTCCTGAGCAGCTATGGGTGAGTGACAGTGAGAAGGATGCATAGTCGCAAGCCCCTGGTTCAGTACCAACCTGTTAATGCTTCTAATCGCTTTTCCCCACTCAGTGACACATCCACCGAGGAAAAAACTCTGATCATTGGCGACTCTATAGTCAGAAATGTGAACCTAGAGACTCCAGCGGCCATAGTCAGATGCATTCCCGGGACCAGAGCAGGCGACATCGAGTCAAATATGAAAATGCTGGCTAAAAGTAACTGTAAATACTCTTCAATTGTTATCCATGCCGGCATTAACAATATCCGACTCCGACAGTCGGAAGTCACAAAATTTAGTGTGGAATTGGTGTTAACTTTGCAAAACGATGTCTGCCTCTGTAGTATTCTCTGGACCCCTCCCCAACCTGACCAGTGATGACATGTTTAGCCACATATCATCCTTCAACCGCTGGCTGTCTGTGTGGTGTCCTGTAAACAATGTGGGCTACACAGACAATTGGAACTCATTTTTGGGAAAACCTGGTCTTATTAGACAAGACGGCGTCCATCCCACTTTGGATGGTGCGTCCATTTTATCTAACAATCTGGCATCATTTTTATCCAAATTTCCAAAACACTGACAACTCAGAGTTGGGACCAGGAAGCAGAGTTGCAGTCTTACACGCCTCTCTGCAGCTCCTCTTCATCCACCACCCCTCAACTTAGCCCTTGTCTCCCCCATCAGAGAATCATTGTCTGCTCCCTCCAAAGTAAATAAAAATATAATGTATAAGCATCACAAAGTGATGAAACAAAAAGTTGGGAAAACTCAAATTAAACATGAAGCCTCTAAATTTAATGGCTTGGCCTCTGTTCCTCCTCATAATTTAAAAATTAAGTGCAGTTTGTTAAATATTAGGTCTCTAACTCCTAAGTTTCTGCTAGTCCATGATCTGTTAATTGATCATCAGATTGACTTACTATCCCTAACAGAGACTTGATTAGGGCAAGATGATTATGTTGGTTTAAATGAATCAACTCCCTCTGGCTATTTAAACTGTCAAAATCCCAGAAATTCTTGTGGAGGAGGAGTAGCAACAATTTACCATTCCAAATTACTAGTTAATTGTCATGTGCGTGCACGCACAAATGAAAAGAGGTGAGCCCACTTGCAGATGAAGTGTGTGCTTTGTTAACCCTCTGAGTGTGTGAATTTGTGTGCCCCTAGTGGCAGAGAGCGGCACTGCGCCTGTCATCTCTGACATGATCGGTTCCATTCAGGATTTGTACTGATTTGCCAGTTTCAGAAGGTGGCACACCTCCATTGGAGGACTCAATGGATGACACATAATACAACAAAGAAGAAGAACTCCTCATTTCCTTTCCTGTTTTTGGCATTTTAGCCCAGAAAGCTAATATGGCCGCGATCGGTCATCGTCACCGTCATTTTGTTGGCTTTGTACGCAGAAAATAGCCACGGGATACAAGTGAAATTTATGTGAGATAATCATAAGACTTTGTAGATGTGTTAGAGACCATAATTGACCGACAGAATGCAAAATAATGACCACAGTGGGTGAAAATGCAGCAACCACGCCAGCCAGCCAGCCAGCCAGCCCCCCTTTGTCAAATGTAAGTGAGGAATTTCTGTTTTTTTTAAATGTACTGATTTCTTGTTCATATACTTTGAAGATAAGATGATGAGGTACCTCTGTACAAAAAACAGTGTCAAAAGACAGAACCATTCTTTGAGTTATCCAAAGTCCAGTTTTGACTGAGTTATGGAATTTAAAGAGGTGCCGTGACATTATGCAAATTAGATGCACAAATTTATTCCTATCTGAAACTTTGGATCATATTTTACATCTTTGTAATTGACAGTAAGCCATTATCTCTTACTACTTTCAAGTTATAGCCTTGGAAATCTGAACTATTTTACTGACAAAAAATATTTACCACTCTTGACCACTAGGGGTTATGTCAAAATTCAGCGACAGACACACTCAAAAGGTTAACAAAGAGTCAATCATAGAAAAACGTGTCCAGCATAAGTAATCAAATAATAAGCATCACAGCAGGTAAGCACAGTTCAGTTGAGTCGGGTTGGCTACAGGGAAACAGTTCACGTCATGCCCCAAGGGAAAGCTGGCTGCTCGGGGAAACAAGAAACATGAGCCGGGAGAAGGAGGACTTACATGAATGGGTTGGAGCGCAGCTGGGCTCTGGAAAAAAACAACAACAAACGTAGTCCTGAGAGAGAGTAGTCCAAACACGAAGAGATTACTGAACAAAGTGGCTGACTGTGAGCAGAATACAGACTAACACCGTGACAACAAGTGAAAGAACTGATAGGGAATAAATACACAGTGAACTAATGGCACAGAGTGAATACCGGTGAGAAACTGCAGCAGGTGTACTGATTACAGACTGCTGACTGCAGCGGCAGGCTGAACAGCCAATGGGGAGTGCCTGGAGGAAGAGGGAGAGGCAGAACAGAACACAGAATCAATCTATACAATAAGTGGACAAAACAAGGAAACAAAAAACAACAACAGTCTGTGTCTGGGGTGTGGAGTGACATAAGCCCCCAGACACATGACAGAGCCTCCCCCTCAAGGTTGAATTCCAGACACTCTCAGGAAACACCCAACGCCAACCCCCCCCCTCCCAAAAAAAAAGGAGAACAGCAAAAGCCCACCCAGGGAGGGAGGTAGTGGAAAAATGGCTAGGACGGAAAAAAAATTCAGCACAACACACCTGTGCCCCAGCAACCCCTAAGCCCCCACAGTCCCAGGGCTCCAGGGTTCGGGCGGCCGACCAAAGTCCCAGACCCCACAGGTGGCCCTCGGAACAGTATCAGGTGGCCTGTCAGAGCAAATGGGCCACCCGACCCAGAGATTCAGTCCTTCGGGTGGTCGGCCAGCATTGTTGAGCCACCAGGTCCGGAGGGGTGAACGAGGAGGCGGTCTTCCCACTGGGAGGCTTAAAAGCAGGAAGTCCGACCAGAGAAGGGAAACCTCAACGGCGTCTGCTGGCAAGGAACGATGAACCAAGACAGCACCCGGCAGAGGAGGAAGGAACACCCCAAAGGCCTCCAGCAGAGGGAAGAAGGCCTCAGCATCCCCAGGTTGGCCGACAACACCTTTGGTGCCCCCAGCTTGTGACGTGGCTGCACCTGCGGTGGCTCTGGACTGGAGCTTTGCAGCATTTGGGTGGACTCGGGCTGGGCCAACGCTGCACCCGCGGCGGCTCCGGGCTGTAGCATAGCTGCACCCAGGGTGGTCCTGGCTTGGGACTCAGCCACACTCGCAGTGGTCCCGGCTTGGGACTCGGCTGCACCCGCGATGGTCCCGGCTTGGGACTCGTCTGCACCCACGGTGGACCCAGGCTGGGCTAACGCTGCACCCATGGTGGACCCGAGCTGGGCCAACACTGCACCCTCGGTGAACCCGAGCTGGGCCAGCACTACACCCTCAGTGGCTCCAGGATGGAGCTTAGTAACACCCGCGGTGGGCTCCGGCTGGAGCTCTGCAGCACCCGCGGTGGGCTCCGACTAGAGCTCTGCAGCACTCGCGGTGGGATCGGGCTAGAGCTCTGCAGCAACCATGGGGGGCTCTGGCTGGAGCTCTGCAGCACCCGCAGTGGACCCCGGCTGGGCCATCGCTGTACCCACAGAGGCCCTGAGTTGGGGCGGAACCCCCACGTCGGTCTCCACTGGACAAACTGGACCCTCGTCATCCTCGGGGAGTTGGACTGGATCTGTGGAGACCCCTAGCAATGGTGGATCCTCTCCGGCAACCATAAGAGATGGCTCAGGAATGACAGAAAAGGAACAATGGTCAGGGTCACCGGCAGCGGCAGAGTCCGGCGAGGTGAGTTCGGATGCAGCTGAGGGCTGCACCCGACTCTCCTCACCAAGAGCCAGGCAAGATTGCCTGAACCACAGTACATGCACATGCCAGCCCTCCTCCTTCACTGGCGCTCGTCATCGGTCAGATGATACCGACTGAGCTCCATCGGCTAGGGAGGAGGACCAGCCCCACCAGTGTCAGTCACCATGGTGGGCACCCACTCGGCAGATGGGCGAGAGGACTGTTGCTCCTTCGCGCACTCACGGTAGCATTTATCTAGCCCCACAGCCTGATCGATAAGACCATCGAGGGTGTCGGGAACCACAGAAACCACCAGGTCGTCGTGGAGGTGGGCGTTTAACCCGTGGAGGAACGCGCTGCGTAGCGCAACTTTGTTCCACCCTGAGTTCGCTGCTTCAACCCGAAAATCCACCGAGTACTCGGCCACTGACCAAGCACCCTGGTGGAGAGTCATAAGGCGGCTCATAATGTTCCCTTGACTCGCAGTATGGTCAAGTGCACAGGAAAAAGCGACCACAAATTGCTCAAATGTGTACCCCCGCCCCTCAGGGCTGTCTGCTGTGGACGTACCCAACTAAGGGCTTGATCCGGTAGCAGTAGAGTGAAAAACTGAATCTTCGTGACGCCCCCTGGGTACTCCCTCCTCCCCCGACCTGCTCCAAATATGTCCGTACCTGATGGAGAAACTCCTTACACTTCCCCACCCCCACCCCCACTCCGCGTATGGGGCAGGGGTGGAAATGGAGGTGGTACAGTGCACTGGAGGTTGAACAATGGGAGCAGGCTGAGGTGGAGGAGCCAGGGTAGCTGAATTGGCCAAATGCTGCGTGATGGTGCCCAATTGCTGCATCATGGTTTGCAGCTGCTGGGACATTGCGGTTATTTGCCGCTCGGTCATCTCTAAACGATCCAGAGCTGATTGTCCTTGATGCTGCTGCACCTGCTGAGCCGAGGTCAGGGCTGGTTCGTTCTGTCATGATTGTTATTAGCAATCAACTCACATGCGCAATGCAGCAACAAGAAGGAACAATCAAGCAACAACACACGTTTGAGAATTTTATTAAACATCAAAAACACCGCACAGCTACTGAAATAGTCACTTGCCAGAGGAAACAGCCTGTGGAGAGAAGACGAGAGCCGTGAATGGAGGAATGGAGTAAGGTAAAATGGGCTGGCCAGATTACCACTTATGTGAGCCTCCAGGGAAGAACCAGCAAGGCCCCAGTGGGGAATAGACGAACCAGCAGGGTGAGGGGAGTGGAAGTGGTGGTGCCTGACTGGGTGAAGGTTGAACGCTGTTGGTGAACGATGGTGTGGCAGGAGAGCGCGCGCAGTCCCAGTGACACACCCGCACGATGACAGCAACCTTTAGGAGAAGAGAAAGCGCACAGACTAATAACTTCTTTACCTGCGCGAATCATATACTTGCTTGTCTTTTGGGAAGGCAGTATACCCAGACGAGCCACCGTTGAATCACTGAAGGACACTTCCTTATAAACGCTGGCTGATGAGAGGGCGCAGGTGTGTCCTCTTACTCAGGTGTTTTGATGACCTGAGGACAGATGAACAGGAAAGAGGGGGCATGCGCTCACCGCCCATGACAGGGCCCCCCCTTCTAGGAACGCCTCCTGGCGGTCCACATGGCTTTTCAGGATGGGCACGGTGGTAGGCCCAGAGCATCATCTTGTCTAGGATCCGGGACATGGGAACCCAGGAGTGTTCCTCCAGGCCATAACCCTCCCAATTGACCAGGTATTGGAGGCCCCGGCCTCGACGGCGAACATCCAGGACCCGACGAACTGTGTAGGCAATGTGGCCATCAATTATCCGGGGAGGAGGAGGCGGGGGGGAGGGGACTGACCAAGCGGGGTTTGATGCGAGATATGTGGAAGGTCGGGTTCACCCATAGGGTCGGTGGGAGCTTAAGCTGGACCGAGGCGTCATTGATCACTTTGGAGATCACATAGGGCCATAGGAAGCGAGGAGACAGTTTCTTCGACTTCATCTTCAGAGGGACCTGACTAGCCGCCAACCAGACCTGCTGCCCCATGGCATACTTAGGGGCAGGCACCTATCTTCTATCGGCCATGGTCCGGTTGCGCTCGACAGAGCAGGCGAGGGCGGCGTGCATGGACCTCCAGAGGTGCCAGCAGCGGCGATCGTGAGCCCCCACAGAGGGAACCGCAACCTCCCTCTTGGCCATAGGTAGCAGAGGAGGCGTGTACCCCAATGACGCCTCGAAAGGGGTGAGTCCGGTCGCCATGGAGATGGAAGAGTTCATTGAATATTCCACCCAAGTCAGGTGTGTACTCCAGGAGGAAGGATTCTCGGCTGCTACACATCAGAGAGTGGCATCCAGGGGCTCCCGCTGCCCATGACACTTAGAGCTTACTAGTCAGGACTTTATGAACTTTTTCAATAATAAAATTTCATCTATCAGAGATAAAATCAATCAGATTCTTCCCACCATTAACTTAAATACAGTAACTACTACAACTCTTTCAACTGATATCTGTTTGGATGAGTTTACTCCAATTGACCTTTTAGAGTTAGACAAAATAATTTCCTCATCCAAGCCTTCAACTTGTCTTTTAGACCCTATTCCTACCAGGTTATTTAAAGAAGTCTTCCCATTTATTGGTAGCTCTATTCTTCAAATAATCAATTCTTCATTAACTTTATGCCATGTACCACAGGATTTTAAAACTGCTGTAATTAAACCCTTACTTGAAAAGCCAATGCTGGATCCAGGAGTTTTAGCTAATTTAATCAATCTCTAGTTTGCCTTTCATTTCAAAAATTTTAGAAAGAGTTTTTGCTACGCAATTATTTGACCACTTGCAGGGAAATGGTTTGTTTGAAGAGTTTCAATCTGGGTTTAGAATCCATCATAGTACTGAAACAGCTTTAGTGAAGTTCACTAATGACCTCCTTATCGCATCTGATAATGGACCTGTTTCTGTACTTGTACTTTTAGACCTTAGTGCAGCTTTTGATACTATCGATCATAATATTTTACTTGATAGAATAGAACACCATGTTGGACCTAATGGAACTTCGTTGCAGTGGTTTAGATCTTATTTATCTGATAGGTTCCAGTTTGTTCATGTCAATAATGAGTTTTCTTCCAACTCAAAGCTCAGTCACGGAGTTCCACAGGGATCTGTGCTAGGATCTGTTCTTTTTAGTTTATATATGCTTCTGCTAGGCAACATTATTAGAAAGCACTGCATACTGTCACGCCTCGCCGCTCATCAGCGGCGCCAGCTGCACGCACACCTGTACCTCGTCAGCGGCGAGGGATTTAAGCCGTCTTGCCCTGGGCTTCGGCCTGAAACCGTCTGTCTTCGTTGGCTTCCCTTGCTGCAAGGTATCCTCTTCAATGAGCAAGATTACACGTAAGAAGCTCTTACCTTCTCCTTCCAGTCTCCTCCCCTGTGCACAGGTGGATTCCCCGGTGGCGGACTACTTCCTACAGCCACCGCCTCCTCGCTGCTGCACCAGGCGCTCCAGGTCGCTGTCTACCGGGCTACGCCCTTGCTGTGTCAGCCACCTGCCCAAACCAAGTAAGCCTACGATCATTGTCATATCTCCTGTGTTGGTGTGGTGCCCGTTACCCTTCTCCCTCTGCTTCTCCCATAGGGTTGTCTGGCTGAACGGCCTCCTGCCTCCATGCCTGACGCAGACGCCACCACCAACACATATACATCTCGCACACACACACTCATACACACTTGTTGTTAAATAAGGCTATTAAATCTACCCTGAGCCTGCGTGTGTGTCTCCTGAGCCGTGCATTATGTCAGTACGGCTTCAGCAGAGCGGCTCGGCAGACAGCGGGCTTGCACGCCGTCTTTCCACCCTCGAGGCTCGGGTGGATTTAATAGCCCACCAACAACAGGTGATTTTAAATCAGTTAACCATAATCACTAACCGATTGGACCGCTTGGACCCCCAACAGCCGTTCCCCCCGGCCTGTCAGGGCGGCGTGGCTCCTGCTGCTCCAGCGGCCGTCCAGCCTGCTCCGGCAGCACCAACTCGGCTCACACCCATTCTGACCCCTGCCCGCTTTAGCGGTAAGCTCGGTGGGGCGCTGGGGTTTATCATGCAGTGTGAGTCCGTGTTTCACCGTGTGCCCGGAGACTTTCCCTCAGACCATAGCCGGATTGGCTACATAGGGAACCTCTTGGAGGGGCGAGCGCTTACCTGGGCTTACGTCGTTATGGCGAAGCCCAGTTAGGCCACCCTCACCTATGGCCAATTCGTGAGACTGTTTCTGGAAGTATTTGATCATTCGCGTACAGAGAGCGTTCAGGTCGATCGGCTTCTCAGCCTTCAGCAGGGAAGTCGGTTGGCAGCTGACTACGCGATCGACTTCCGGGTAGCGGCGGAGGAGGTTGGCTGGGGAGAACGTTCTCTCTGCGGCATCTTCCTCCGCAGTCTCAGTGCTGGTCTGAGGGACGAATTGGCTGGATGGGACATCCCGGAGACTTTAGCGGAGCTAACTTCCCTAGCCATCAGCTTGGACAACAGGTTGCGAGCGTTGCTCGGAGCGGAAGTCGTCTTCTTCTCGCCCTTGAGGTGCCTCGTCTCGCCTGTCCCAAGCTCGCCCCCTGGCGTTGCCGTCACCGGGGTACTCCAAGGAGTCGGAGCCGATGGTGACAGCTCTAGATTAGATTATTGTAACTCTTTATTATCAGGTTGTCCGAAAATATCTTTAAAAGGTCTTCAGCTGATCCAAAATGCTGCAGCAAGAGTTTTAACAGGTAGTAGAAAGAGAGATCAAATCTCTCCGATTCTGGCCTCCTTTCATTGGCTTCCCATAGAATTTGGAATTAAGTTTAAACTCCTTCTCCTCACTTACAAAGCTCTAAGTAATCGGGCCCCTTTTTATTTAAACGATCTAATAGTACCTTATCATCCTAACAGAGCACGTTGCTCCCGAAATGCAGGATTACTTGTAATACCTAGAATCTCTAAGAGTACAATGGGAAGCAGAGCTTTCAGTTATCAGGCTCCTCTCCTTTGGAACCAGTTGCCAGTCTGGATTCAGGAGTCATACTCGATCTCTGTTTTTAAGAATAGTGTTAAACCCTTCCTTTTTGATATAGCCTATAGTTAGGATGGGATCAGGTGACGCTTAACCCTCCCTTAGTTATGCTGCTAATAGGTTTAGACAGCTGGGTTACCTCCAACAATGAACTGGGCTTCACTCCTTTCTTTACTCTCAATGAAATATTTTTGCTGGTCATTAACATCTGTTTGTTCTCTTCCATAGATTGAGTCCTTGTTGTGCTGTTGCTCTCTACATGTCTGTTCTTTTCTTTTCCTTCTCTATCCCCTCACCCCCCAGCCAGTCACAGTAGATGACTGCCCCTCCCTGAGCCCGGTTCTGCTGGAAGTTTCTTCCTGCTAAAAGGGAGTTTTTCCTCTCTACCATCACCAAGTGCTTGCTCACAGGGTATCACCTGATTGCTGGGGTCTTTCTGAAATTGTGGGGTTTTCCCCTACAATTTGAAAGTGCTATGAGATGACTGTCGTTGTGAAATGGCTCTATATAAATAAAATTGAGTTGAAATGCCAAATATTATTCACCATCATAAAATATTATTACTATTATTTAATGCTGATCTTAATAAGAAAATAATAATGCAGTCTCATTCTTTGAGGGTGGACTGACTGATTGACTGCTTATTGTTAATGGGGGCCATGCATTCCACAAACCCATGTGTCAAAATGTTATTCTCTTGACTCTTCAGCCTTTTTTGACACAAAATGTAAAGCAATCAGGAAGTTTGGTAGTACATAAATCATGTTTTTTTTTCCTGTATAATTTCAAACACTGTTGGCTACATTACTTTTTTCCTGAAATTAGAACAAATTATTAATGTAAAGTACATTATTTAAACCTATTGCATTGGTATCTATTATTGTTCTTTTCTTCCCTTTGAAAACATGAATTATTTTGAACTGAAGCATTGAGACATAGAGACGGTGTTGCAGCCTTGTTTAATCAGATCAACCAACCCCAATTTTTAGCTTGTTGACACTAAGTGTCAGATTTCCATGCCACTTATGAACCACATGAAAGTAGCTTGTAAATGGATTCCTCTTCCAAATGCATGCAAATCAAGCATGGTGGCTGTTGTTTGTCAGTGTGCTGAGGTTTGTGTGCTCTTATTAATCTCTGTAATTTCAGCAGACATGAGTGGGGATGCTATCGTTTTTGTGTCACAGGCGGAGCATTGGAGCATCGGCTTATTGGTTATGGTTGAATTATTCATTTGAACCACGGACTGCTGCTCAGCTTCTATGTGGTCCATGTCAATGATTGTCTGTGGGGATGATGGACCAAATACTGGCAACATTACAGTGAATTTGGAGAGAGTGGAAGTGATCCATGCTTTCTTTGCTAACTTTTCTTTATCAGCAGAAATGCTACACTGTATTTTTTTATATGAGCCAAAAGATCTTGGACTTGATCCAGTTTTGCTTTTTTCATCACTAACTATATTGCACAATAAAACATTTTCTTCCTGCTTAGATGTCTGCTGATGAATTGATCACTATCAATGCAGCAACATAGCTATATGTCATGGTGATGCATGTTTTGGAAGAATTGATCTTTTCAAACTTCGACCGCAAAGGTAATTTATGCCAGATGCTTGACAGTAGCACAGTATACAAAAGTCTTGTTCGCACACGGTGAACCTGTCACTGTCTTTGAGGTGAAACCTAAATCGTACTGGTTTCTTGTCATAAGTTCTCACTTATTAAATCTTTTTGATTAATAACCTTACTTAATATTCCTTTTCGTGGTGTAAAGAAATTCCTCTAAAAATACCTATTTAAATTGTGATTTCTTGGTGGATGGCATCTATTTAACAGTACAGTATAAATTTTACTTTACCCTCTACTTGATTCAACACATCACTTCAAGACTCTTACACTCAGAAGGTTTTGCAGTTAAAATATAGAACACAACATACACATGCACAGTGTGAAATAACTGAAAAAGTGATGCAAAATCCTAGAAGGTATTTAAAAGAGTAAATTTATATAATTAATGTAAATTTTAAAATATATAAAAGATGCCTATAATTGTAATTAGACTGTGTAGAAACAATTTTGACATTTTGTAGACAATATCAAAGTATTACATTATAGAGATCCGTATTAAATTCACAGAGCTAATTCAGAGGTCTTGTAAATACTACTGTTTCACCTGTAGGGTGAGCTGTGACTGTCACAGGCCTGAGCAGCACTGAGTGATCTGCCCAGGGTCTTTTTGGCACAGTATTTCTGTTATGTCTGAAATATGGGCGGACTCAACCACGTGTTGAGGTTAGCTTTATTGAGGGTAAACAGCAGGTAGTACACAGTGCAGGGTGTGGTTGGAAGCAGTAAGAGCAGGAAAGAGAGCGACTGCCCTTGGGCGTGCTACCACAGCCTAATGCATCGCACTGTTTCACATACACCATATTTATCCCCCCCGCCCCCAAGAAGGTCAGAACATTTACTCACTCAGTTAGCTTAGCAGGAACGTGCTGCCATAAAAACATACTTGTTATCGTATTGGCTAATGCAAGACTGAACACATACACGACTGGGCCAGACAGGCCGGTATAAAGAACCATTTAAAGTATGTCAACCACAATATTTCTAACTGGGCAACCGGGTAGACTGTCGATGTGCCCGCATGGTCAAGAGGGTTATTCTGCCACTGAGTAGATCACGCCCTAACTACCAATGTATTTAAAGTCAGTAAATTGGTAAAAATGGTAAGTGGCGTTCACTTATATAGCACTTTTCTTCTTATCTAGGATGACCAAAGCGCTTTACCGATCCTGCAATCCACCCATTCACACACTGATGGCGCCAGAGCTGCCATACACACAGGTGCTAACCAGGCCACCAGGAGCAACTGGGGGTTCAATGTCTTGCTCAAGGACACTTTGACAAGCGGACAGCAGACAGAGAGGGAATCAAACCCATGACCCTCTGATCAATAGTCGGTCACACTACACCTGCTCCACCGCCACCCCCAGTAACATAGTCCTCAAGATGAAGAGGCCTCCATCAGACTCGTGCCAAGTGGGACTCAGGCTGTGCCAGCTCGAGTGGTTCCAGTGGGCGCCCCACTGGAACTGCGGATCGTTCGCCGGCGAAGTCCCAGTCTGGGCGGGCTGGCTTGGTCGCAGTCTCTTGGTCAGAAGTGAGAGGAGGTGTTATCCTTCTGCAGCGGCTGGCGTGCCATCGTGATCAGTCAGATGGCAGGCAGCTGGTCCTAGCTGAGCGGCTGAATGACTGCAGCTTATATGAGTGATTGGGTCGACATACCCGGACCCAGTCGTGCACCATGAGTGAAGGGCGCTCCGGTCAGCATTCCTTCTTCACGATGTACTGTTGTCTCTCTGTCACCCTGTTGTTAGGGGAGCGTGCCACCGCTGGAGTGTCATCTGATGGAGGACATGGCAGGTCCTGTTCAGATATGGCTTGCAGCTTCTGCAGTGGTGCGGCAGCTTGAGGAGGCTCATGCTGTGTGAGGCACTTCTGTCATTCCGTGTTTGGACATGTACGTACAGAGAAGGGATAGTGGATATATTGGTGCAGTGGTGACCTAATGGTTAGAGATATGAACTTATGACTGGTAGGCCACTGGTTTGATCCCTGGACGGCAGACTCAGATTTGGGTGGGGCAGATAACATATTATGCTGTGTTCGAAATAGTCGCTCGTTCCCCATATAGTGTACTATGTAGTGAATCAGCCATTTTGTAGTGCTGTTCGAAATTTTAATTCAAAATGTCATTCACTATATAGGACACTCAAAATATCCCTCAATGCATTTTGAAAAGTAGTGTACAATGGATGGTCACTACATTAGCCAATATATCCCATAATGCAATGCACAACCAATGGAGAAGTGAGTGAGTGAAGAGAGCTTCACATCACAACATAAACTACCTTAAGGTATTTATATTTATTAATTCAGCAAAAACAATCTGATTTAATACATATGTGACCCGTGCTAGCAAAATGAGTCACTTTGAGGAAATTATCAAAACTGAGGTCACGTTATTTCCCTATTCTGTATTGAAAGACCTTCAAAATGATATTTAATTTGTAGGAACTGTGGAAAAACAGACCCGGAAAAAGCCAATTTGTTTATATTTTGGCTAGGTTTAAAACTCGCGTTCAATCAGTCGGGAGATACATCTTCCACCAAAACATATGTATTTTTAGAAAGAATGATTTCTAAGCTTTACAATGATACCAGGCACTCACGGGGGTTTTCCCGGGACTTGCTGCTAGCAAACAAAGAAAGAGTCATGATTTATGACTTCTCCTGCCTGTAGCTCGTAATGACATGGTGCGCATTCTGACTCATTTTGCCAGCACGGGTCACACATTTACTACAAATTGCATGCAGGTATACATTTTTTACCACCATTAGTCTGTTACGTTTTACTTTCCCACCATGATGACATCATTAACCGTGCCGCGAAAACAAGCCCAGTAGTGTCTGAAATCTGTTAATTTTATTGTTATATTGAGTTTACTATATAGTCCACAATATCTAAACTCACTATATAGCGAGTAGAGAGGGAGTGAGTGAGTGAACATTCCAAACACAGCAACTGTGTTTGTCCCATCCTCATTAACCCCATTGTGGTGCCATTGAACAAGGTCCTTAACCCCTACTGCTCCAGTGGAGCTGCTCAGTGGCCACAGGTCAGTCTGTGGTTGTACTGGGCTGTTTCCAAGTGTAAGTGTGTGAATGTGAACAGGGCGTCTTTGAAAAAGAGAGTTCCCCTCTCAGTGGACCTCCCCTGTATAAATAAATGTTAAACAAAATAAGAGCAATAAGAGAAGATTCCTGGCTGTAGGACATGGAGGGGTTTGGTGTTACGGAGGAAGATGCAAGGAATAGGGTGAGATGGAAGCAAATGATATACTGTGGCAACCCCTAAGGAGAGCAGCCAAAAGAAGTTTCTGTGTCCGTATGGAGTTATTATCATACTTATGGATGTTCAAAAGGTAGTTTGTCAGATCAGTTTTGTTTTAAGTAGTCATCTGATAGTATAAAGAAAACAGTGGTGGAGTTGAGATTTGTCACCATGGGTTGAGATGCCGTCTCAGCGCTCAGCCCATGTTTTCCTTCATCCCTGCTTCTCATTGAGCAGCGTCTCAGCAGGCTCCCAGCTGGCAGCATTACGGACGGCTGGGGCCAATTAGTCCTCATCAGCTGGGGCGCTGCCAATGAGAATAAATGGAAGCAGCCTCGATGACTCGGGGCTGCAACATAAGCACTGCTAGGCTGAAGCCCCTTCGTCTGGTGTCAGCCTCTACTCCCCTTGCAGCATTCCTGTGATTGTAACCCGCTGTGAGTATGTACGCCTTGTTACCCCTATGTCCGGTACGAGCTTCCTACCCCTGCGCTGTGCAACCTGTGAATGTACTTCTGTATGAGTATCTGTGCTCTCCTCATCCCTCATCCCTCACCCTAAATAAAACATCACGACTCACTGGCTCGCCCTTGGCTCTTATTGCGTGGCTCCCTAGAGCTGTGTGTGACAGTATGTCGCAGCCAGGCGAGTTACCGGCGGCTGTGAGTCGCCGTGGAACTGTACCTTTCTGTCCGGGTGTCAGCGCTACTAGCATGCCGTTTCCCAGGAGTCACTCCCGGTGCCAGGGCGACGAGCTAAGGTCCATCTCGGAGGCTGTCGACGGGACGCTCTTCACCCTGTACGACGCCTCCAACGCGAGATGCTGGCATCCGGGCCGTGCTGAGGAACTCCTGGACTGTTACCCTCATTCTGTGTTCCATCTCGAGGACAGTGCCAGGATAGACGCCACAGGTACACAGCGAGAGAAGCTCCGCGGGTTGGATGGAAATCCCGGCAGGAAGCCGAAGTGGGTGACGTTGCCTCCCGCTTCGGGATCCCGTTCCTGCCGCCATTCCAGTCCGGGAGTTCGCGCCAACCAGAGGGCTTCCCCCGACCTGCGCCACGTCACTCGGGATTCCCTTCAAGGAGCCGCAGCTGACAGCAGTTATGTCTGGGGTCGAGTGGCTGTCGCGAGCTCCAATGTGTGTCCTTTTACCATCTGCAGGCATGTGGCGGCGGCAGTGAGATTGATGGAGAGGACTCTAGGGCTACGAAGCTTTCCCGTGCTTGACGCCTTCCTCGCCTCGATCTCCGATCAGGAGCGGCGATTCCTGGGTTCCCCCCTCGCTTCGTCCCCTGGGAATGGCCGTCATCACATCGCCGAGTCACCTCTGCACAAACCTCGTCCGGATCCAGTTCTGGGCCGCCGCCAGGACTGTTCCTCCCACGCAGCTGTCACCTCCTCGTCTCGTCAGTGTGGAGTTTTCACAGCCTCGTTCCCTGAGCCTCATTTCCCCGCTGTCATTCCTGGACATTCGGGCTGGCTCACCCCGGCTGTTTTCCCCTCCTCCTCGACGCGTTCCCTGACTGCTGTGTGTGCCTGGAATTCCGGCCTGGTTCTCTGCTGGAGACAACGCGAGCGATCCTCAGACGATTTCCCGGGGGGTCCTCCGTTATCGCCGGGCGGGGAGAGGAAGAAGCGGTATCCACCACAGCAGGCGATACTCAACCTCCAGGAGGCAGGCAAGATAGTTTTTTCACACCTGCTTAATGATTTGCTCTGTCACATGCCTGGAGGAGGAGTTCAGGGTTCGCAGCTCCCTGAACTCCCCCCACCTGCTGTAACCTGTGTTCCTAATCCCGCATCCTCTGTGTCTCTCTCCGCCGAGCGATCCCCAGCTCCGGGTCAACGTGGTGGGATAAGGAGAGGGCCTGTGGTTCCGCAGCTACGTTGCGGACGGAGGAGGGGGACTGACTGCTGCGTGGAGTCTGCGCCGACGACTGAGCGTCCCCGGGTCTCCACGGAGGAGCGGTTCGGTCCAGCGGGACGAGGTTCTTCTGGCTTCACGCCGAGTGGATCGTCGGCGGGGTTACCGGAGCTGGAGGAACCTCAAGCTGCGCTGACCATCGTGCTGGCTGCGGGGCCCGACGCGGCTGGATGGGAGCCTGACAACGACCTCCTGACAACGGATCCTGGATCTTCGCAGTCCTGGACGGCGTCAGAACCCGAGATCAGGCGAGTGCTCTCCTTTCTTTTCTCCCTTTTTATCTTCGAGCACTTTAGCCTGTCTCTAGGGGAGACGAGCCGGGTGCAGCCGCCCGCTGCGTCTGAGCTCGTCTCGCCGGGTTCTGGCGCTGCCGGTGATCCTGATCCCGGTTCTGTTTTCTCTTCTGAGCCTTCTTCCAGGGTCACCGGCGAGGAGTTGCTGTTCCTCGTGGTGCTGGAGGGTCCAGGTTTGACATTGGAGGTCGGTTCTGGTGCGGTGTCCAACGTGGGTTCGCCCGACACCCAATCGGGGTCCAACGTGGGTGCTGCTCCAGCGGCGTCCAACGTGGGTTCGCCCGAGACCCAATCGGGGTCCGATGTGGGTGCTGCTCCAGCGGTGTCCGACGTGGGTTCGTCTAAGGCCCGATCGGGGTCCGACGTGGGTGCTGCCCCAGTGTTGTTCAGGTCCGGTGAGGAGGTGGCCGCTTTCCTGCGGCCTGACACTCGTCGCCCTCGTCATCGGCTCTTCCCTGTGCCTCTTCCACCGGGACCCGCTCTGACCCTTCGTCCGTCTCAACAGTCCTGGTGGTTGAGTGATGCGGGTCTACGACCCGACCCGCAAGACTTTCGGTTCGGTGATCTGGTTCCCCCCGCTGGTCTGTGTTTGCCTTTGGGTGGCCTGGTTCGGCTGCCGGTAGACTGGATTCCTGGGATCTGGGTCCGGAGTTCGCCGTCCGAACATTTCCCTTTCCCTGGTTCGCCGACTGGACAATGGGCGGGGAGACCTCCGGAGCCACTTCGGCCATGTTGGACTCTGCCTGCCATACTCCTCGGGTGTCGCTTTTTCTTTTATCATTATTGAGGTCACTCGGGTGTAATATTTTGTCCTGTTGGTGGATGTGTATTTATAGTGCTGTGTGTTTTCCATTCCTCGTACTCAGCATTTTACTTTTTGTACCTTGTTTTTAGCCTTGTCCTTGCATTGTAGAGTTATGTGTTTACTTATCAGACCATACTCTGCAGTTGTCCGTTCGTTCCAGTCACTTTCGCTTCTTTAGGTGACTGTGTGTATTTTTATATTCGTAGTGCTGTGGGTTTTCCTTTGCCCGCACTCAGCATTTCCTTTTTGTGCCCTGTTTGTAATTTTGTCTGTTCATTATAGAGTCATGCGCTTTGTTTTCCTTAAAACCATGCTCTGTAATTGTCCGTTTGTTCCAGTCACCTTCACTTCTCTTGGTGACTGTGTGTGTATGTATATATATATTAGCGCTGTGTATTGTATTTTCCCCTTATTAACCATTCTCAGCGTTTTTGCCCTGTTACCTTTTTAGTGGGTTTTTTTTCCTTGCTCTGGGTCACGCATTGTTGGTACTCTCTGAGTGGTGTGTAACCGGCGTTCTGACCCAGTTTTTCTCCCCATCTGTACCTGGGTTAATTATTCCCTGTTTTGTTCAGTATTGTATTTGGGTTTTTTTCCTCTTTTTTTTTTCCTTTTTTCCTGCTACCCTACATTGTCCCATTGGTGTTGTCCTTCCCTTGGCTTCTTCCCCTCCGGTCCTGCCTCCCTTCCTCCCACCCTAGGTGGTGGTGGTGGTGGGGGGGGGGGGGGCTGGGATGTTCCTGGTCGTTCAGGAGCCCGACCTTGAGGGGGAGAATCTGTCACCATGGGTTGAGATGCCGTCTCAGCGCTCAGCCCATGTTTTCCTTCATCCCTGCTTCTCATTGAGCAGTGTCTCAGCAGGCTCCCAGCTGGCAGCATTACGGACGGCTGGGGCCAATTAGTCCTCATCAGCTGGGGCGCTGCCAATGAGAATAAATAGGAGCAGCCTCGATGACTCGGGGCTGCGACATTAGCACTGCTAGGCTGAAGCCCCTTCGTCTGGTGTCAGCCTCTACTCCCCTTGCAGCATTCCTGTGATTGTAACCCGCTGTGAGTATGTATGCCTTGTTACCCCTATGTCCAGTACGAGCTTCCTACCCCTGCGCTGTGCTACCTGTGAATGTACTTCTGTATGAGTATCTGTGCTCTCCTCATCCCTCATCCCTCACCCTAAATAAAACATCACGACTCACTGGCTCGCCCTTGGCTCTTATTGCGCGGCTCCCTAGAGCCGTGTGTGACAAGATTAAGCATAGTTGTCCATCTCTATGAAGTCTGTGCATACAGCTAAAAGTTTTCTGGTCTGAGCCTCTAGGCCACTGGTGGCCTTTCTGTATGGAGTTTGCATATTTGCTGAGAAAGTTAGTCAGATGGTCCTAGTGTTATGTCTATAAAATGTGGGACAATGAAGAGGCGAGTGGTGAACTACACAGGACTTTATTGCAAACTCACTGTACAGTATGTACGGAGATGCTCCTGCTAGGCTGAGAGGCAGTCAAAGAGACCGCCCCTCTACCACAAATCCCTCTTATACTCCTTGTGACGTCACCACCCGTGTTACAATATAATGAGTCCTAAGAACACCACTACACGCCCCCCTCCCCCTTCAGAAAGGTCCAAAACACACATACAATCAAGACCCTCCCCAATTTGGAACCCGAAGCACGCATTAATAGTAAACTGAGATACAGTATATCAGGGCCAATATCATTCGCACAAAACAACTAAAGCTAGGGAGAAACAGGTGGACTACTGTTCCACCCCCACACAGCCAGATGGATTATTCTGCCGTCTCTGCTAAAATGTAGTCCATCCATCCATCCATCTTCTACCGCTTTTCCGGAGGTCCGGGTCACGGAGGCAGCAGTTCAAACAGAGAAGCCCAGACTTCCCTTTCCCCAGCCACCTGCTCCAGCTCTTCAGAAAGGATACCAAGGCGTTCCCAGACCAGCTGGGAGACATAGTCTTTCTGTCATGACTCGCCGTTCATCAGCGGCGCCAGCTGCGCGCACACCTGCTCCTCGTCAGCGGCGAGGTATTTAATGCACTCTGCCCTGGGCTTTGGCCTGAAGCCGTCTCTCAACTTCGGCACCTTTTGCTACTACGGAACTCAAGCCTGCTAGCAAAGATTATTTGGGTAAGCTCCCCTTACCTCTCTCCTCTAGCTTTCCCCTGTGCACAGGTGGACTTCCCCGGCGGCGGACTTCCTCATCTCGCCGCTGTCTCTACGCTGCTGCCGCAGGCACTGCAGGTCGCTGTCTCCCGGGCCTCGCCCTTGTCAACGCCAGCCACCTGTCGTAACCAAGTAAGCCAGATAAACCATTATTATCCTCTGTATTGGTGTGGTGCCCGTTACCCTTCTCCCTCTGCTTCCTCCCATAGGGTTGTCCGGCTGTACGGCCTCCTGCCCCCGTGCCTGACGCAGACGCCACCACCAATACATTCTTATTCCACAGACACGCAGCCACACATCCCTGTTGTTAATAAAGCTGTTAAATCTATCCTGAGCCTGCGTGTGTGTCTCCTGAGCCGTGCATTATGTCAGTATGGCTTCAGCAGAGCGGCTCGGCAGACAGCGGGCTCGCACGCCGTCTTTCCACCCTCGAGGCTCGGGTGGATTTAATAGCCCATCAGCAACAGGTGATATTAAATCAGTTAACTGTTATTACTAACCGATTAGACCGCCTGGACCCCCAGCAGCCGTTCCCCTCGGCTCGTCCGGGTGGCGCAGCTCCCGCGGCTCCGGTGGCTGCCCAGCTCGCTCCGGGTGCGCCAGCACGGCTCACACCAATCCCCACTCCTGCTCGCTTTAGCGGTAAGCTTGGTGGAGCTCGGGGTTTTATCATGCAGTGTGAGTCCGTGTTCCTTCGCGTTCCCGGAGACTTTCCCTCAGACCATAGCAGAATTGGTTACATTGGTAATCTCCTGGAGGGTCGTGCGCTCACCTGGGCTTACGCCATTATGGTGAAGCCCAGCTACGCCACCCTCACCTATGGCCAATTCGTGCGACAATTTCTGGAAGTGTTCGATCATTCGCGTTTGGACAGTGTCCAGGTCGACCGCCTTCTCGGCCTCCAACAGGGGAGCCGATCAGCGGCCGAATACACGATCGACTTCCGGGTTACCGCGGAGGAAGTTGGCTGGGAAGAGCATGCGCTCTGCGGCATCTTCCTCCGCAGCCTAAACTCTGGTCTGAGAGATGAGCTGGCCGGCCGGGATAGCCCGGAGACGCTGGCGGAGCTGATTTCTCTTGCCATCAGCTTGGATAACAGGCTGCGCGAGCGCGCCTCAGAGCAGAAGCAGTCTTCTCGCTCGCGGGGCGCCTCTGCGCGCTTGCCCCTAGCTCGCCGCCTGGCGTTGCCGCCGCCGGAGGTCTCCGAGGAGTCGGAACCGATGGTGAAGGGCCGGACAAAGCTCCCCCTGGCGGAGAAACAACGCCGCCGTGACCTGGGCCTTTGCATGTATTGCGGGGGTAGCCAGCACACGGTGGAGCATTGTCCGGAGAAGCCAAATGAGGAGGTCTGCGAGTCACTGTAGGGAGCCTCGCGGACGCTAATCGGTTAAGTCCCCTCACGCATTTGACGCTGCCCATCCGCTTCTGTCACAACCTCACTGGGCACCTCACACATGCACTGGTGGATTCAGGCGCGGAGGGTAGCTTTATTTCACAGAGCCTGGCAACCAGACTGGGCATCCGTTGTCACCCCCTCGACTCTCCTTTCGCCCTGGTTAATCTCTCCCGAGTCTCCCTGGGAAAAGTAACCCACCGAACATCTCCCATTCCGGTGATCATCTCTGGAAACCACTGGGAGGATATCTCTTTCTACGTCCTGCCCACCTCGGTAACTCCTGTCATCCTCGGATACCCCTGGCTCCGCCTCCACAACCCCGCCTTGGACTGGAAGACTGGGAAGGTGTCAGCGTGGAGCACCTTCTGTATGGGCACCTGTCTCCAATCCGCTGCCTGCGCCCCGTCCTCGCCTCCCACAGCCAAGGACACCGCGCCCCCGGATCTCACCCTTGTGCCCTCAGAGTTCCACGACCTGGGTGCTGTTTTCAGCAAGTCCAAGGCGATGTCTCTGCCTCCTCACCGGCCCTACGACTGTGCCATCAACATCCGCCAGGGGGCGCCCCTACCCTCAGGACGCCTCAACAGTCTGTCAGCGCCAGAGAAGGAGGCCATGAACAGCTACTTGAAGGAGTCGCTCAGTGCTGGGATCATCCGACCATCTTCCTCTCCAGTAGGCGCAGGGTTCTTCTTCGTGGGAAAGAAGGACGGTTCCCTTCGTCCTTGCATTGATTATCGAGCGCTCAATGACATCACGGAGAAGGACCGGTACACCCTGCCCCTCATGGATACCGCCTTCCACTCCCTCCAGGGGGCGACCTGGTTTACTAAGCTGGATCTCCGCAGCACTTACCACCTCGTCCGGATCCGGGAGGGAGATGAATGGAAGACAGCCTTCCGCACCCCTAACGGTCATTTTGAATACCTTGTGATGCCGTTTGGGTTGACCAACGCTCCAGCCGTCTTCCAGCGCCTCATTAATGACGTCCTCCGGGATTTCATCGGCCTGTTTGTATTCGTCTACCTGGACAACATCCTCATCTTTTCCAGGTCCAGGGATGAACACCGGGTCTACGTGAGGCGGGTCCTGCAGAGACTGTTGGAGAACCGTCTATATGTCAAGGCGGAGAAGTGTGAATTCTACGCCAAAACAACTTCCTTCCTGGGGTTCGTCATCTCCCATGACCAGGTGCTTCCGGACCCAGCAAAGATTAAAGCGGTGGTGGATTGGCCCACACCTACCTCTAGGAAACAGGTTCAGCAATTCATCGGGTTCGCCAATTTCTACCGCCGCTTTGTCCCAAACTTTGGAGCCATTGTCGGGCCTCTGACCCGCCTCACCTCCCCTAAGACCCCGTTCCGGTGGACTGAAGAGGCCGCAACGGCCTTCCAGGTGCTGAAGACGGAGTTTTCCTCCTCCCGGGTCCTCAGCCAGGTCGATCCCGCGCTGCAGTGCATAATGGAGGTGGACGCTTCCGACACGGGGGTGGGGGCGGTGCTGTCCCAGCGGTCTCCAGCCAACAGAGTCAAGCGACCCTGCGCCTTCTTCTCTCGGCGCCTGTCCCCGGCGGAGCATAATTATGACGTGGGGGACAGAGAGCTTCTTGCCATCAAGCTTGTGCTTCAAGAATGGCGTCATTGGCTGGAGGGGGCAGCCTTGCCTTTTGTGGTCCTAACTGACCACAAGAACTTGGAGTATCTAAGATCTGCCAAGCGTCTGAACGCCCGCCAGGCGCGCTGGTCCCTGTTCTTTGCAAGGTTTAGATTCAACATCACTTACAGGCCTGGCTCCAAGAATGGCCTGCCCGACGCCCTCTCCAGGCAATTTGCCCCAGAGGCCACAGAAGACGCTGTCCACACCATCCTGCCCAGGTCGTGCGTCGTGGGGGCTATTTCTTGGGACATAGAAGACAAGATCCGGAGGGCGCAGGAGTCGGAACCGGACCCTGGCGGCGGACCAGAGGGGAGGCTCTTTGTGCCATCGGCCGTCCGGGGGGACATTATACACTGGCTCACACCTCTAAGCTCACCTGCCATCCTGGAGCTTCACGGATGATCAACCTCCTCCAGCGATCCTTTTGGTGGCCAGGTCTGCGGAAGGATGCCGCCCGTTACGCCCGGGCCTGCCCCGTCTGCGCCACCAGTAAGTCAGGTAACGCTCCCCCCACGGGTCTGCTCCAGCCCCTGCCCGTCCCTGGCAGGCCCTGGTTGCACATCGCCCTAGACTTCGTCACCGGGCTCCCTGTCTCCAACAACTTTGACACAGTTCTGACCATCGTCGACCGTTTTTCCAAGGCCGTCCACTTTGTGCCCCTACGTGGACTCCCCTCAGCCTTGGAGACGGCGGACCTCCTCATCCAACACGTGGTCAGACTGCATGGAATTCCGGTCGACGTGGTCTCCGACCGTGGCCCCCAGTTCTCCTCGGACATCTGGAGGTCTTTTTGCAACGCCCTGGGAGCTAAAGTAAGTCTCACCTCCGGCCATCACCCCCAGTCTAATGGGCAGTGTGAGCGGTCTAACCAGGAGCTGGAGGCTGCCCTCCGCTGCGTTACTACATCCAAGCCCACGTCCTGGAGCTCTCACCTCGCCTGGGTGGAGTATGCCCACAACACCTCTCGCTCCTCTGCCATCGGGATGTCTCCCTTTAAAGCATCCTTGGGTTATGATCCACCTCTATTCCCTGCACAGGAGGGCGAGTTGGCTGTTCCCTCTGTCCAGGCGCACCTTAGGCGGTGTCGCTCCCTTTGGACCACGGCGCGCAATGCGCTTTTACGCACGGCGGAGCGCAATAAGTCCACAGCGGACCGGCACAGGAGACCTGCCCCTTCCTACCAGGTGGGACAACAAGTTTGGGTATCCGCACAGGACGTCAACCTAAAGGGTGAGAGGAGAAAGCTGGCCCAACGATTCATCGGCCCTTTTCCCATAACCAGAATCATCAACCCGGTGGCTGTGCGTGTGGCTATTCCCTCCTCCCTCCGCATCCATCCCACCTTCCACGTCTCCAAAATTAAACCGGTGGTCTCTGACCCCCTCTGCCCTCCACCTGCGGCGCACCCCGCTCCCTGGATGATTGGTGGCCATCCGGCCTGGACTGTCACTGAGATCTTGGACGCCCGACGCCGGGGACGCGGTTTGCAGTATTTGGTGGACTGGAAGGGCTATGGACCCGAGTGGAGACAATGGGTGCCTTCCTCGCTGGTGTTGGACCGGTCTCTCATCTCTGAGTTTCATCGAGCGCACCCGGAAAAACCATCGCCAGGAGGCACTGCTAGAGGGGGGAGTACTGTCATGACTCGCCGCTCATCAGCGGCGCCAGCCGCATGCACACCTGCTCCTCGTCAGCGGCGAGGTATTTAATCCACTCTGCCCTGGGCTTCGGCCTGAAGCCGTCTCTCAACTTCGGCACCTTTTGCTACTACGGAACTCAAGCCTGCTAGCAAAGATTATTTGGGTAAGCTCCCCTTACCTCTCTCCTCTAGCTTTCCCCTATGCACAGGTGGACTTCCCCGGCGGCGGACTTCCTCATCTCGCCGCTGTCTCTACGCTGCTGCCGCAGGCACTGCAGGTCGCTGTCTCCCGGGCCTCGCCCTTGTCAACGCCAGCCACCTGTCATAACCAAGTAAGCCAGATAAACCATTATTATCCTCTGTATTGGTGTGGTGCCCATTACCCTTCTCCCTCTGCTTCCTCCCATAGGGTTGTCCGGCTGTACGGCCTCCTGCCCCTGTGCCTGACGCAGACGCCACCACCAATACATTCTTATTCCACAGACACGCAGCCACACATCCCTGTTGTTAATAAAGCTGTTAAATCTATCCTGAGCCTGCGTGTGTGTCTCCTGAGCCGTGCATCATGTCACTTTCCAGCGAGTCCTGGGTCTGCCCCGGGGTCTCCTGCCAGTGGGACATGCCCGAAACACCTCAAGTGGGAGGTGTCCAGGAGGCATCCTAATCAGATGCCCATACCACCTCAACTGACTCCTTTCAATGTGGCGGAGCAGCGGTTCTACTCTGAGCCTCTCCTGGATGACTGAACTCCTCACCCTATCTCTGAGGGTGAGTCCAGCAATCCTACGGAGAAAGCTCATTTCAGCCGCTTGTATCTGCAATCTCGTTCTTTGGGTCATTACCCAAAGCTCGTGACCATAGGTGAGAGTATGAACATAGATTGACTGGTAAATCGACAGCTTTGCCTTAGAACTAAGCTCCCTCTCCACCACAACAGACCGGTACAATGTCCGCATCACTGCAGATGCTGCTCTGATCCGTCTGTCAATCTCTCGCTCCATTTTCCCCTCACTCGTGAATAAGACCCCAAGATACTTAAACTCCTCCACTTGGGGCAGGAGCCTGTCCCCAACCCGGAGAGGACAATCCACCTTTTTCCGGCTGAGGACCATGGACTCGGACTTGGAGGTGCTGATTCTCATCCCAGCCACTTCACACTCAGCGGCAAACCGTCCCAGCAAGAGCTGTAGGTCATTGCTGGATGAAGCCAACAGGACAACATCATCTGCAAACAACAGAGATGAGATCCTGTGGTCACCAAGTATGACACCCTCCATTCCCTGGCTGCGCCTAGAAATCCTGTCCATAAAAATTATGAACATGATCGGTGACAAAGGGCAGCCCTGGCGGAGTCCAACTCTCACTGGGAATGAGTCTGATCGAGCTCCACCCTGGAGCCAGGCCTGGGGGAGGGGCTCGATGGCTAGTGTCTGGTGGCCGGGTTTCCACCCATGGGACCCGGCCGGGCTCAGCCTGAAGGAGTTACATGGGTCCGCCCTCCAGTGGGCTCACCATCTGCAGGAGGGATCATGGGGGTCCGGTGCTATGTGGATTAGGTGGCGGTCAAAGGCGGAGACCTTGGCGGACTGATCCCAAGCTTTCTAAACTGGCTTGCCAAAATGTAGTCCATTAAACATAAAATAGCCATGCTCCTAAAATTAAAAAAATCCAAAACAATCCCCTTCACAGAACATATATACAAACAGATTATAGAACTATTCACTAACTCAATAAACAACATGAATAATACTCATGTCAACACCATGCATAACACTTAAACCTGGGCAATTTATGCCAACAACATATATTAAACACATTGCAACCCCCCCCCCCCATTACCAGTCAGTCACAGTGGAGAGCCCACCCCCCGGAGTCCTGTCAGGTGGGTCCTGACCAGAGCATCTTCTCTTGGCACCCGGAGATGACCCTCGTCGGTTCCGAGACACCTATCTCTCATCATAGACATGCCACAGCTTGTTGGGATGTCTCCATGTACCATCAAACAGCTGAAGACAGCCGTCCTCCTGAACAGCCACCACCTGCAGCTGCCCCTGGACCTCCTGCAGTTTCCGCTTCTTGCGAACTCCTCTGGACCAGGCCTCCTCCCTGGGCAGGACCACATCAGCGACACTCAGAGGAGCCCGACTCGGCTTCCAGTGTTCCTAAATGGAACGTTGTTTCACTGTGCCAGGTGGTCCTGCCCTGCTTGCTTTCATTTGAGACGCTGGCGAAGCCATTGTGACCCCCTGTTTCTCAGTACCTCCCAGCCGAATTCCAGAAACAGGGTGGGCTATCCACTCAGCTCCATCTGCCGTCACGGGTGTCCCACCGTGCCGCCCAGTTCCCTCAGCTAAGGTAACTTGGGCCCTGGCGCAGGCACCCTCCCGCGATGGCCGTGGATGGGGTTGGTCCTGTTCATCTTCCAGAATACTAGGCCATGATTCGTCCCATACTGCATCATCCATCACACGCGGAATCGGCCGGTCCCACAAACCACGGCCCGACCACTCCTCTCCAACTCCGCTGGTGATTGTGAAACCCGGTCCGTAAAAATGGTCACAGCCCATAACATCCGCACCACTGGCAGTTACCACAAACTGCAAATTGCATACCTCCGCTGACTTGTACCTTGCCATCAGTTCTAGCGATCCCACAATGGACAGTCTGTTTCCTCCATATTCACAAAATGACGTTGGAGACCTCTTACTCCGTAGTACGGGAAGAAACACCTCATGGTGGGCCAATTCAATACGGACCTCGCCGAGCTCGTGTCAACCAGCAGCGGCACCTCCACGCCATCCTGTTCCACCATACAATACATACAGCCATCTATGCTCAGAGAGACGGTGTGAATAACCGTAGGAGTCGTGGCAGGGGAATCCACTTCGCTTTGTCGTTCCCCTCGCTCAAATTTCTTACAGGCCCTAGCAAAATGGTGTAGGAGTCCACACTTGCCGCAGCATTTACCTCTCGCCGGACACTCTTTAGCCTTATACCGGTGCTTAGTGGACCTATAACCCAAACATCTGTGTGATCTCGGGGCAGACCTCATCTTCACAGCTGTAGCGCATTCCTTTTGTTCATTATCTTCGCTGTCCGAGTCCACAGCCTGCACTGTTGATTGTGAGTCAGAGCAGTGTAGCGTAACCGTCTCACTGAGGTCTCGTGATAATTTGTCCGCTGTTTCACATTGCTGAGTTATCTCCACAGCTGTGGCTAATGTCAGTTCGCTAGCGTATGTGAGGAGTGTCGACCGTGCTGACGAGCAAAGCATGTGCTCCGCCAATTGGTCGCGGACCATTTCTTCCTCTAATTCACCAAACTGGCAGTCTCCAGCCAGCTGCTGCAGGTTCGCAACATAATGTTGCACTGACTCGCCAACCCGCTGATGGCGCTGCCAAAACTGGATCCTCCTGACGATGACGTTTGCAGGCGTGCGAAAATGTTGCGCCATTAGCTCAACTACGTCGTTGAAGCTATCGCTAGCACCCAAGGTAGCAAGGATACGCTGTCCTTCCATACTTAAATTGTGGACCAAAATTGCACGTGCTCTTACCTTCTTCAGTTCACCAAGGTTTCATGCCACCAGATAATTTTGAAATGCGGTGAACCACCTTGCCCATGGGACCAGAGGCTCTCCCGGAGACTCCAAAAACGGCTGAATTGAAGACACGCCAGCATCCATAACTTTACCCTCGTCGCCAAATGTTATGTCTATAAAACGTGGGACAATGATGAGGAAAGTGGTGAACTATGCAAGACTTTATTACAGACTCACTGTATGCACAGAGATGCTCCTGCTAGGCTTAGAGGTGATCGAAGAGACCGCCCCTCTACTGCACAGCCCTCTTATTCTCCAGGTGACGTCACCACCCGTGTTACACTATAATGAGTCCTAAGAACAACACTACACCTAGTAATTATTGAAATAAAGACAAAGACAGGTTTGATGTAAGAGAAGTAGACATGGAAATAAGACTATTAGTTCATGTACTGGTCAGTTGTGTAGCAACAATTTGATAAACAAGGAAGTTTTTCTATTTTATGTTTTCTGTTTTAATTTTCCACTTGAACATTTTCAGAATGTGATCACTGATTTCCTCCATTTTAGAGAAAAGTGAATATGAGACTGTGGCATCTTACTGGCCATAGTATTCCATTTATATTGCTATAAACAGAAAGCTCTGTATGTTATTACACAGTAATATGCTAGTAATTAAAATAATTAGCAGCTTAATGCTACTTTTTCCACCAACATAATGGCTTGATAATGACACAAGTTTCCACTCAAAAACTGGCACCAAACATTTTCCCTCTCTGTCAGTTTTCTAGCATGGCTGTAATATTTTTAGCCATTATTTGTGCACAGCCAGTTCCTGTAATGGACGTTCCACACTGGTGCCAGATATGATTGGCAACATCATTTGAATTGACACAAGGCTCTTATTCCATATGTTGCCTGAGGGATTGCCGGGCCCCTTAAGCCCACCAATGATAATGCCAAATAAAATGTATTAGCCCTGGAGCCTAGGATTCATGCTTGATCCCCGCAGCTACATTAAACACGCATTGATCATCCCCAACGCCCACCTCCTAATGCAAAAAAGAAAAAAGGAGAAAAAAATACAGTGTAAATTCCCCCAGCAGATATTCCACCGCTCTTTCTCGGAGACCTTGCCAAATGCGTGCAATCAATACAAGCTTTTGGGTGTAAAATAACCTTTTGATGACCAGTGAGGAAATGCAAGCCATTCAGACCATTTCTCACACACCCATATTGATTTCTCCATCTCTGTGTGTGTGTGTGTGTGTGTGTGTGTGTGTGTGTGTGTGTGTGTGTGTGTGTGTGTTTCCTTCCCCTTGTCTCCTCAGTCCAACATGCCGCCACAACCTTCCCTTTATTGTGCTATTCAGTGGAAGTAGTCTTTCTTTCTTTCTTTTTTTTAACTGCACATGTGGAGCTGAACAGTAAAATGTGGTGGTGAATGCGAGTACAAGGGCTGTTAGTCCTGCCACTCCCCATATTTTTTACCCTGGAGGTTTTAAAGGTTATTTTGCCTGCTTTGTCCACAAAATCTATCCTGCTGCACTTACTCAGCTGAGCAACCACTGCCATTTCTTCTCCTATTCAGTAGCTTCAGAAATGCTACTTTGTTTAGGTGCAGCTGGAGAGCATTGGAAGCAGCCATTTTCACCTTCTTTAGATGGCTTTATTTTGTTATAAGGCTATATGCATGTTTTAATTTGCTTTTAACCTTTCCTTTTTATAATTGTCTTTTATTAAGACCAGATTACTGTCCACAAAAATACTTATACATTTTTATGTACAATAACTATTTAACTTTCTGAAAGATCTTGATGTTTTCCTCCATTATGATCAAATTCATCCCAAAGGATACCCCTTGCATCCAAATGTGTGAACCTCTGGTCCCTGGTTGTTTAATATATTTAATGAAGTATGACAACAAATCTCCCTCGTGCTCTGGAGTAAGCAGTCCCACTGCAGACTCAGCTTTTTTTGTGGACTTAGGCACCAGCCATATAAGATTTGTGCCCCACATCGTGGGCATTTACTTTGTCTGACGGCTTATTACCGTGCCTGTGTTGCAGCATAATCTACTATAGGAGGGAAGGCTAAGACAAATTTGCTAGGTCGTTAGGTTAAGGGTAAAATTATAGCAAGGGCAGAGAGTCTATTGCAGATAAGCCTGTGAAAAATACAGGTGAAAATGAATGAGAGGGAAATTAAGTATGATGGAGAGGAAAGTAGATTTGGTTCTGCAACATAGAACTTATAATTAATTTGGTGCCCTTGCTTATAGAGCAAGGTTGGACAGCACTGCATTTGACAAAGTGTTGACTAAACACAGATTACAATAAACCGCTAGATATATGGTATGCACCACTTAATAAGTCTGTGATGAAATAAGTGGCATCACAGTAAGATGTATTTCTTTTCTTGTACTGACTTGTCATTCTTTATCATAATCCTGTGGCAGTTTTTCTTTTTTTCTGGATTGTCAGAGCTTAATTGAAATAGTCGGCAGGTCAGTTCTGGAGGCTACAGCATATTTTGACCCTAGGGTGGCACAGGGTGAAACATATTTTAGCTCAGCATGACCCTGAATTATAATGGTGCAACTTTTAACGTTGTTAGCCCAAAAGTTGGCATTTTATGATCTTTTCGTGTATGGTGCCTTTTATGTTCTAAATACTTATTAATAGCCACAATAAAACCCAAAGTCTCCACAGCAAAAACAATTTAAAAAAATTAAAATGCAGAAGCTGTCATGGTTCAGCTAAGGTACACCCAAGTTGCAGGACACAACAGTTGAGGCAAGAGAGTGAATTTTGTTGAAACTATTTACAGGCAAGATTCTTTCTGACAGAGCGGAGAGTGGACTCCTGTGGGGAAAAGTGAGGAGAGAGTTGAATGACTGAGCACTGGAATGGTAAGAACAGATTTACAGTTATATTGGAGAGTTCTAACTTGTGAGCAGAGGAGTCCAGCAGGTAAGGGTTGGCGGCAAGAATCAGGTAAGAGCCTACAACCCATAGGTTGCAGGCCAAATAGGGTCCTAAGGTAAAGCCTGTTATGAAGATTGTTAAGTGATTAAGATCCTTGCTTGGGGGTTAGCTGTGACTGGGAGTCTATGTGGTGGATGTCCACGGAGAGGGGAGCAAGAAGTGCTGAGATTCTGGGGAGCCAGAAGAAATCATCTTTGGAATTGAACAGTGTATACTTGGGAGCTCCTGAGCCTGAGAGTCCAGGTGAGGAGTGTCCACAGAGAGGTAAGTGGAGAATCGAGAGATCATGAAGGGCAGAGGTTGACAGATCTTGGAAGATGGTTCAGTGTTCTTATTTGGGAGGTTTCTATGGCAACCAGGAGCAGTGCAGCTTGCTGGGTGAGTGCGCAGAGCAAGGGAGAAACAAATGGCACACTGGCAGATTCTAGGTTTGATCCTGAGGAATATGGAGGAGAGCTTAAGATGAGCAGGGGTCAGAGCACTGAGGCAACAATTGCTTGCAGTCCCAGAGGTCACGAGGAGTAGGTTACCAACATGACAGTCCCACGATGATCTACCTTCTGTTTGAAGCTTAAGTAGTCATGGGACTGTAATCACTTGCCAGTGAGAGAGATCACCAGCTGTCACCAGTTAACCTCCCAGCTCCTGAAGAGAGTGTTATGCATCAAACAAAAAATGGAACTAAATAAGATGGTGCTACACTCACCTAGATCCACAACAGAAGAACCATTTTTGCCATTGCAAGTTCATTATGGGGTAAATGTTGAGTGTCTACTAAAGTAACTAAATATAATGACAAAAATATGGAAAAAAAATTCAAACAGAAAGGATGGACTTCGATAGTCACCAGTTTTGTTGCTTTCAGGTGAAAACCTTGTATCTACATATTTGGTCATTTTTATTTATTATTTATTTATTTATTATTGAAAATCCATTCACCCATTATCGCTTTAGATGTTTTTACTGTCATAGTTGGGTCCCTTTCAGGGCAGAAATAAGGCATCATTCGCCTGCAGTGAGTTTGCTCATTTATTAAATAATAAGGAACACAAATACTTGCCACGAGGGGCGGATTACAAAAAGCTATTTACGAGACCACAAAGGGTGATACAGAAAAATACAGACACTGAAATACCACAAAAGGTAACTTACATCTAGCAGGTGAGGATAAAACCTAAGCAGAGGGAAGACTGAAATCAGGGATGGGGATTCCAGTCAGCACAAGACTAGGTCGCAGCGAGGAATAAACCTGGCCAGCAAACTTAAATAGTGATACAGAACTCAAACATGAATCAGGTGTGGAGTGAAAGTAATTAACCAAACACAAACAGCTGTGACAACCATGAAAAGGCTTGACAGCCGGAAGTCACAAACTGTGGTGTCAAAATATGAGCATGAAACACAATGAAATCAAGACTAAATATAAATACATAACAAGAGGAAAACCACAAAGACCCAAGCATGGTACAGACCCACACTCGGAATCACTACAGTGCCCCTCCCTCAAGGTGTTGATCCAGAAACCTCGCCGTAACAACAAAGGGGAGAAGTACACCCCCCCACCCCCCACCCAAAAAAAAGGAAACACCACCAAAAAACAGACCCCGGGAAGGTGGTGGGGGATCCAGGCCTGGAGGGAGAGACAGAAACCCAGCAAAACAAATAAGCACAAAATTAACCAAAAAGCCAAAAAATCAAGCAAAACAAGTAAACAATAGATCAGTTCAGGTGGCCTCCTAGAGTCCTGGCTCCACTCGACCATCAGGTGGAAAAGGTCAGGCGGCTTGCCAGGTCTTCACAGCCACCAAAATGAATGAACAAATCCGTCGGGTGGTCTTCCAGGACACCGAAGCCACCCAAGCAACCGGGAAGGCTCAGGCGGTCTCCCTGCATCTCTGGGCCAGCAGGTCGCAGAGCTCCACACACACTCTTCTGGAGACTGCGGCTAGAACCATTGGTCACCACTGACCCCCAGATCCAGAAGATGGGCAACCACAGAGGAAGATGGCAGAGGAAGAACCATGGTGGAATCAGAAGAAGACAAAGGACCCACAGCAGCCTTGGGCATCCGAGCAGCACCCTCAGTGGCCCTGGATTGAGGCGTAGTAGCACCCTTGGTGACCCCGTACTGAGGCGTTGTGGCACCCTCGGTGGCCCCGTACTGAGGCATTGCAGCACCCTCGGTGGCCCCGGATTGAGGCATAGCAGCACCCACGAAGACCCCCGGGCTGGAGCGTAACACCCACAGCGGGCACACACTGGAGCACTGCACCCACGTGGGATTCAAGGTGGAGTGCAGCACCCATGGAGACCCAGACTGAGGAGGAAATGCACCCTTGGAGGTCCCGGGACGGGACGGCGCCTCCACAACAACCTCGGCCAGAGCTGGACCCACAAAGACCTCAGGTGGCAGACTGGAACCCACGGAGATCTCTGGTGTAGCTGGAAGATTCTCGGTGACCGAGAGAAGACTCGACTGAAAGCGGGAGAGACACAGGGCAGGGTCACCGGCGGCAGTGGAACCCGGCGAGACGTGCTCAGATGCTGCTGATGGCAGCACCCGGCTTTCCCCACCAACAGCCAGACAAGATCTCTCCAATACTGAAACAATGAAAACAAAGGAGAGTACTTGCCTGGGTGCAAGTTCCACTGCCATCCAAGACTCCATCGTTCCGGATGGCGAATGTCTCAGGACCGGCCCCCTGAAGGTCCAACTCGGATTCTGCTGCGGTGGCCCCAACAGCAGGCATGATGGTCTCTGCAGTCTGGAAACCCCCTGGCGATGTCACCCAAGCAGGTGGCTCACTCGGCGTGGTGACAGGAAATCCTCTTCCTGCTGGGGCTGAACTCTGCTTGGGTGAAGCCCAGGGATGCTTCTTCGTCGGCTCAGGCTCTGGATTGCAGACAGCCCTCCTCCTCTGTCCATACCATGGCTGCGGGGCTGGAACCAGGTTCTCCAGGGCAGCAGGCTCCTCCTCCGTCTGGCAGCTTAATCCCAGAACCAGTGGACACTCGGGAGGTATTGGAGGAGACACAGAGAAAGCAGGTAAGGTTTTGGTGGCTGCAGCAGGTGGTGAGGGCCCAGTGGACTGCATAAACTGAGCCTCACCCCTGGGAATCAGACAAGGTAATTCATCAGATTGTGATATAGAGTAAAAAAGTACTTGCCTGTTTTCCCGGGGTATGGTGGTTCCTGCTGCAGCAAGCCCAGCTTCTTCCTTTTCCATGACTGCGGTGATCATGGGCCCCTCTGAAGAACATAGAGGAGCCGCCCCTGCAGACACGATGACGGTGCGGAGTCGAGGGAGAAACAACTGAGCTCTCAGCAGTCAGAGAGGAGGAAACAGCTGCGACAGCCACAGGATAGGGAGCTGGCGAAAGAGCCGGTGAGGAGACCCAAAAGGCTGAAGCTGCTGTTGTACCTCTCTGATATGGCAAAAATAGTTCTGCTGGCTGAGAGACGGAGGAGTTCCTCCTACGGCCCGTGGCTGGTTAATAGTGGGGACGTTGTGGCAACTGGACCCAGCTACTCTCCTCCATCCGCTTTGGTACAACCGTGTTACAGGGAGGAGCTGAGTTCTGTGCCGGGAGGCGGCGTCTTCGGGCCAGTGACGATCCCATCGCCAATGCTGGAAATCGCTGTTGGAGCACGGAAACGGCAGCCAGCAGCTCGGCAAACTTGGGATAATTATCTAAACCGGGATGCACCTCCACAATCCTGACTGCTGCTTGCTACCACACTCTCCAGAACCTTCTTCGGGCCATGGGAGGTGAGCGCTTCAGCAACATGGCCCCGGATAAACTCAGCTGCCCACTACTCATCCATGCTGGGACCCCCAGCTGCCTTGCTCCTACGGCGCGCTGGGAACATGCTGACAGCCACTCAGTCCAGCTACGAAAAAAGGTGAGTGCAGAAAAGGGAAAAGCAGGAAAAAAAAGGAAAACCCACTGCCGCTGGCACCTGCAGGCTGCGACCTACTGTCATAATTGGGTCCCTTTCAGGATAGAAATAAGGCACCATTTGCCTGCAGTGAGTTTGCTCATTTCTTAAATAATAAGGAACACAAATACTTGCCTCGAGGAGCGGATTACAAAAAGCTATATACAGTACAAGACCACAAAGGGTGATAACAGAAAAATACAAATACTGAAAAACCATGAAAGGTAACTTCCATGAAACAGACGAGGATGAAACCTAAGCTGAGGAAAGACTGAAATCAGGGATGGGGATTCCAGTCAGCACATGACTAGGTTGCTGCAAGGAATAAACCTCACCAGCCAACTTAAATAGTAACACAGAACTCAAACATGAAACAGGTGTGGAGTGATAGTAACTAACCAAACACAAACAGCTGTGACAACTGTGAAAAGGCTTGACAGCCGGAAGTCATAAACTCTGCTGTCAAAATAAGAGCATGAAACACAATGAATGAAAAATCAAGACTAAATATAAATACATAATAAGAGGAAAACCACAAAGACCCGAGCACGGTACAGATCCGCGCTCGGCATCACTACATTTACAAACCAATGATAAGAAATAGAAAGGCCATGTGACTAAATCTTGTCAAACTAAATTAATCAGAATATACAGTTTTTCTCATTTCCTGAAAAAATTGCTGTTTGGACATACATGTGCATCTCAATAAATTAGAATCATCAAAAAGTTGATATTTCATTAATTCAGTTCAAAAAATGACACTCTATATACATACATTCATGTGAAAAATGTGGTGATTCGCTCTGTGTGCCTATTCATCCATCCATCCATCTTCTTCTGCTTAATCCTTTTCGGGTCGCGGGGGGGCTGGAGCCTATCCCAGCATCTTTGGGTGAGAGGCAGGGTACACCCTGGACAGATCACCAGTCCATCGCAGGGCCAACACAGAGAGACAGACAACCATTCACTCTCACAGTCATACCTAAGGACAATTTAGAATCCCCAGTTTGTTGCCAGTTAACCTAACTTAATTGGCTCTGTGTGCCTGCTGCCTTAATTGTCTCCACAGTTGTGCGCATACCTGCTCTCCCCATTAGGCAGCCTTCCTAAGGAGCGCTGCCTCTCATTCTGCATGGAGACGTCGATGCTCCACTTGGATGAAGAACTCTGTGCTAGAGTCCACTACTCCTTCTGCTAGGGAGTTTCGCCTCCCTCATCTCTCCTGCTACGCCTGATCATCTGAGAGTTTCAGTCTCCCCAACGCCAAGTAAGCTTCCTTCAAGAAATCATTCCTCTACGCTCCTTCCCTCTTCTCCCCTGTGCACAGGTGGATTTCCCTGGGCGGACTTCCTCCTCCTGGCGGCGGACCAGGACTCTCATCTACACTCTGAAGATTCATTGTATTCTATGAATGAACTTTTCTGCACTGCCACACCTGAACCATCTACACCAGCACGGACACACGATGGACGAGGCAGCCAGACGAGGCAGCTTGGATGTTCTTCGGTGCCACAACTTCTCACCTGCACCGTAAGACTGTTTAACCACTCGTTTACGCAATCCATTTACAGAGAGCTCATACTGTTGTCTCTCCTGTCTCCTAGGGTTGCCAGACTGGTCCTCGCTCTGCTCGCTCCCCTGCACTCATCCACATTCACACTCCCACACACACTCACTCACGCATCAAATAAAGATAATTGTGTTTGTTCTGAGTCTGTGTCTGCATCTGGGTTTGTCCAAACATGTCAAAAAAAATTAGGACACCCCATTAATATATTTAGCTTTTTATTAATAAATTGTCACATATCTATGTCTAACCTTGTTTTTGTTTTTATTTGCATTTTTTAACATTTATTTTAGCCATTTTAAGTGGGAATGAATGTGGGGGTGTCCTAAAAAGATGGTGGGTGTCCTAATTTATTCTTCACTATTTGCATAGAATTACATTTTACGGAAAATTTGAAAAAAGTCTTTAATTCATTTTAAATTGTTTAGTTTGTTAGTTTGTATAGTTTGTTTGTTTAGTATTATATGAATCTCCCAGTATTTTTAACATTGATATTAAATATCCGATATGTCCAAATATGTTAAAAAAAACCCACAGGCTTATGCAGGGCGTTCTAATTTTTTCATGACTATATATAGATTCATTACACACAGATTGATATATTTCAAGTGGGTTTTTTTATGGTTATGGCTAATAGCTCATGAAAACCCAAAATTCAGTTTTTCAAAAAATTAGAATATTACATAAAATTAATTTTAAAAATGGGTTTTTAATAGAAATGTTGGCCAACTGAAAAGTGTGTCCATGTATGCACTCAATGCTTGGTCGGGGCTCCTTTTGCATGAATTACTGCATCAGTGCAGCGTAGCATGGAGGCGATCAGCCTGTGGTACTGCCGAGGTGTTATGGATGCCCAGGTTGCTTTGATAGTGACCTTCAGCTCGTCTGCATTGTTGGGTCTGGTGTCTCTCATCTTCCTCTTGACAATACTCCATAGATTCTCTATGAGGTTTAGGTCAGGAGAGTTTGCTGGCCAGTCAAGCACAGTGATACCATAGTCATTAAACCAGGTTTTGGTACTTTTGGCAGTGTAGGAAGGTGCCAATTCCTGCTGGAAAATGAAATCGGCATCTCCACAAAGCTTGTCAGCAGGGGTAAGCATGAAGTGTTATAAAAATGTACTGGTAGACAACTGCGCTGACTTTGGACTTGATAAAACACAGTGGACCAACACCAGCAGATGACCTGTTTTCAAATGAAAGTAAATATTACATTTCATTTGGAAATCAAGGTCCCAGAGTCGGGAGGAAGAGTGGAGAAGTACAAAATCCAAATTGCTTGAGGTCCAGTGTGAAGTTGTGATTTTTTGGGGAACCATGTCATCTGCTGGTGTTGGTCCACTGTGTTTTATCAAGTCCAAAGTCAGTGCAGCCGTCTACCAGGAAAGTTTTAGAGCACTCCATGCTTTGCTCTGCTGACAAGCTTTATGGAGATGTTGATTTCATTTTCAAGCAGGACTTGGCACCTGGTTGGTGGGCAGTGGTGGCCTAATGGTTAGTGATGTGGACTGGTGAGCGGAGGGTCGTGGGTTTGATCTGGGTGGGACAGATAACATAGTGTTTGCCTCCTTAACCCTGGAGCTGCTTAGTGGCCACAGGTCAATCTGTGGTTGGACTGGGTAGCTTCCTGGTGTGAGTGTGAACAGGGCATCCTTGAAAAAGACAGGTTGCCTCTCAATGGAACCACCCTGCATAAATAAAAATTAAATAAAATGAAAAAAACTGCCCACACTTCCAAAAGTACCAAAACCTGGTTTAATGACCATGATATGGTATACAGTGGTGTGAAAAAGTGTTTGCCCACTTCATGATTTCTCAATTTTTTGTATGTTTGTCACACTTAAATGTTTCAGATCATCAAACACATTTAAATATTAGACAAAGATAACACAAGTAAACACAAAATGCAGTTTTTAAACGAAGGTGTTTGTTATCGAGGCTAAAAAAAAATCCAAACCTACATGGCCCTGTGTGAAAAAGTGATGCCCCCCCCCCCATTAAAACATAAATTAACTGTGGTTTATCACATCTTTGGAAAGTTGAGTTCAATTCCCCTAGTCACACCCAGACCTGATTACTGCCACACCTGTTCTCAATCAAGAAATCATTTAAATAAGACCTGCCTAACAAAGTGAAGTAGACCAAAAGATCCTCAAAAGCTAGACATCATGCTGCGATCCAAAGAAATTCAGGAACAAATGACAAACAAAGTAATTGAGGGTATAAAACCAATTCTAAAGCTTTGAGACTCCAGCAAACCACAGTGAGAGCCACTATCCACAAATGGCAAAAACATGGAACAGTGTTGAACCTTCCCAGGAGTCGCTGGCTGACCAAATTTCCCCTGAGAGCGCAGCGATGGCTCATCCAAGAGGTCACAAAAGACCCCACAACAGCATCCAGAAAACTGCAGGCCTCACTTCCCTCAGTTAAGGTCAATGTTCGTGACTCCACCATAAGAAAGAGAATGAGCAAAAATGGCCTGCATGGCACAGTTCCAAGATGAAAACCACTGCTGAGCATAAAGAACATACAGTGGGGAAAAAAAGTATTTAGTCAGCCACCAATTGTGCAAGTTCTCCCACTTAAAAGATGAGAGAGGTCTCCAATTTTCATCATAGGTATACCTCAACTATGAGAGACAAAATGAGAAAAAAAAATCCAGAAAATCACACTGAAGGATTTTTAATGAATTAATTGGTAAATTCCTTGGTAAAATAAGTATTTGGTCACCTACAAACAAGCAAGATTTCTGGCTCTCACAGACCTGTAACTTCTTCTTTAAGAGGCTCCTCTGTCCTCCACGCGTTACCTGTATTAATGGCACCTGTTTGAACTCCTTATCAGTATAAAAGACACCTGTCCACAACCTCAAACAGTAAGACTCCAAACTCCACTATGGCCAAGACCAAAGAGCTGTCAAAGGACACCAGAAACAAAATTGTAGACCTGCACCAGGCTGGGAAGACTGAATCTGCAATAAGTAAGCAGCTTGGTGTGAAGAAATCAACTGTGGGAGCAATTATTAGAAAATGGAAGACATACAAGACCACTGATAATCTCCCTCCATCTGGGGCTCCATGCAAGATCTCACCCCATGGGGTCAAAATGATCACAAGAACGGTGAGCAAAAATCCCAGAACCACATGGGGGGACCTAGTGAATGACCTGCAGAGAGCTGGGACCAAAGTAACAAAGGTTACCATCAGTAACACACTACGCCGCCAGGGACTCAAATCCTGCAGTGCCAGACGTGTCCCCCTGCTTAAGCCAGTACATGTCCAGGCCCATCTGAAGTTTGCTAGAGAGCATTTGGATGATCCAGAAGAGGATTGGGAGAATGTCATATGGTCAGATGAAACCAAAATAGAACTTTTTGGTAAAAACGCAACTTGTTGTGTTTGGAGGAGAAAGAACACCATACCTACTGTGAAGCATGGGGGTGGAAACATTATTCTTTGGGGCTGTTTTTCTGCAAAGGGACCAGGACGACTGTTCTTTGTAAAAGAAAGAATGAATGGGGCCATGTATCGTGAGATTTTGAGTGAAAACCTCTTTCCATCAGCAAGGGCATTGAAGATGAAACGTGGCTGGGTCTTTCAGCATGACAATGATCCTCATGACAATGATTTTCCGGTTCCGGTTCCACCGGACCGGCAGCGCCACACGAGTCGGCTGCCCGTTGCAACAGCCTTTTTTTTTATCTTCCTTCTTCTTTCTACACCTTTCACTCTGTATATATATCACGGACGCACGGATCGCCCCGGGGATCTCCCGGGTCGGCGGACGGAGCCACTGTTTGCAGCGGGAGACATTGCAGCGGGGAGGAGCTGGTGCTAGTTAGCGCTTGGCCGCCGCCCGGTGCTAATGGGAAACTCGACATACCGGGAGCTGTAGCGAAAACGACGCGGGTGGCGGGCTGAAGTTTAGGCGGCGTGCAAGAAATATAAGACAGAATAATAAAGAGCGATGGCAAGAACCAAGCAGACCGCCCGTAACATCTACTGGAGGAAGAAGCCCCCCAGGAGGCAGCTAGCCACCAGGGCTGCTCGGAGAGGCGCTCCGGCCACCGGCGGAGTGAAGAGGCCTCACCGTTACAGGTCCGTGGCTCTGAGAGAGATCCGTCACTACCAGAAATCCACAGAGCTGCTCATCCGTAAGCTGCCCGTCCAGCGCCTGGTGAGGGAGATCGCTCAGGACTTCAAGACCCACCTGCGCTTCCTGAGCTTCGCCGTCATGGCTCTGCAGGAGACCAGAGAGGCCTACCTGGTGGTCTCTTCTTCGCTAAGAGGGTCACCATCATGCCCAAAGACTTCCAGCTGGCCCGCCGCATCCGCGGAGAGAGAGCTTAGACTTTCTGCTGCACATTCACCAACCATAATGCTCCGCACTGTGTGTCTATATATATATATTTATAGTAATATGTACATATGTTTACTAGATGTTCTTGTTTTTTTCTTGCCTTCTGATTATTGCTCTGAGTGTTGCTATCCCTGTGCTGTTGCAATCCTGGAATTTCCCCATTGTGGGACTAATAAAGGCTTATCTTATCTTATCTTATCTTATCTTATCCCAAACACACTGCCCGGGCAATGAAGGAGTGGCTTCGTAAGAAGCATTTCAAGGTCCTGGAGTGGCCTAGCCAGTCTCCAGATCTCAACCGTATAGAAAATCTTTGGAGGGAGTTGAAAGTCCATGTTGCCCAGCGATAGCCCCAAAACATCACTGCTCTAGAGGAGATCTGCATGGAGGAATGGGCCAAAATACCAGCAACAGTGTGTGAAAGCCTTGTGAAGACTTACAGAAAACATTTGACCTCTGTCATTGCCAACAAAGGGTATATAACAAAGTATTGAGATGAACTTTTGTTATTGACCAAATACTTATTTTACCGAGGAATTTACCAATTAATTCATTAAAAATCCTTCAATGTGATTTTCTGGATTTTTTTTTCTCATTTTGTCTCTCATAGTTGAGGTATACCTATGATGAAAATTGGAGACCTCTCTCATCTTTTAAGTGGGAGAACTTGCACAATTGGTGGCTGACTAAATACTTTTTTTCCCCACTGTAAAGGCTCATCTCAGTTTTGCCAGAAAACATCTGGACGATCCCTAAGACTTTTGGGAAAATACTCTGTGGACTGACGAGACAAAAGCTGAAATTTTTGGAAGGTGTGTGTCCCATTACATTCAGCGTAAAAGTAACACAGCATTTCAAAAAAGGAACATCATACCAGCAGCAAAATATGGTGGTGGTAGTGTGATGGTTTGGGGCTGTTTTACTGCTTCAGGACCTGGAAGACTTGCTGTGGTAAATGGAACCATGAATTCTGCTGTCTACCAAAAAATCCTGAAGTAGAATGTCCGTCCATCTGTTCGTGACCTCAAGCTGAAGCGCACTTGGGTTCTGCAGCAGGACAATGATCCAAAACACACCAGCAAGTCCACCTCTGAATGGCTTAAGAAAAACAAAATGAAGACTTTGAAGTGGCCTAGTCAAAGTACTGACCTGAATCCAATTAAGATGCTGTGACATGACCTTAAAAAGGTGGTTCACGCTCAAACCCTCCAGTGTAGCTGAATTGCAACAATTCTGCAAAGCTGGGTGGGCAAAAATTCCTCCAGAGTGCTGTAAAAGACTTATTGCCAGTCATCGCAAGCGCTTGATTGAAGTTAGGGGGAAATCACTTTTTCACACAGGGCCATGTACGTTTGGATTTTTTTATTCCCTTAATAATAAACACCTTCATTTAAAAACTGCATTTTGTGTTTACTTGTGTTATCCATCCATCCATCCATCTTCTACCGCTTTTCCAGAGGTCCGGGTCGCGGAGGCAGCAGTTCAAGCAGAGAAGCCCAGACTTCCCTCTCCCCAGCCACCTGCTCCAGCTCTTCAGAGAGGATACCAAGGCGTTCCCAGACCAGCTGGGAGACATAGTCTCTCCACCGAGTCCTGGGTCTGCCCCGGGGTCTCTTCCCAGTGGGATGTGCCCAAAACACCTCAAGTGGGAGGCGTCCAGGAGGCATCCTAATCAGATGCCCATACCACCTCAGCTGACTCCTTTCAATGTGGAGGAGCAGCGGTTCTACTCTGAGCCTCTCCCGGATGACTGAGCTCCTCACCCTATCTCGGAGGGAGAGTCCAGCAATCCTATGGAGAAAGCTCATTTCAGCCGCTTGTATCCGCAATCTTGTTCTTTCGGTCATTACCCAAAGCTCGTGACCATAGGTGAGAGTAGGAACGTAGATTGACTGGTAAATCGACAGCTTTGCCTTAGAACTCAGCTCCCTCTTCACCACAACGGACCGGTACAACGTCCGCATCACTGCAGATGCTGCTCCAATCTGTCTGTCAATCTCTTGCTCCATTTTCCCCTCACTCATGAATAAGACTCCAAGATACTTGAACTCCTCCATTTGGGGCAGGAGCCTGTCTCCAACCCAGAGAGGACAATCCACCTTTTTCCGGCTGAGGACCATGGACTTGGACTTGGAGGTGCTGATTCTCATCCCAGCCACTTCACACTCAGCGGCAAACCGTCCCAGCAAGAACTGTAGGTCATTGCTGGATGAAGCCAACAGGACAACATCATCTGCAAACAACAGAGATGAGATCCTGTGGTCACCAAGCATGACACCCTCCATTCCCTGGTTGCGCCTAGAAATCCTGTCCATAAAAATCATGAACAGGATCGGTGACAAAGGGCAGCCCTGGCGGAGTCCAACTCTCACTGGGAATGAGTCCGACCGAGTGTTGGCAATATGAACCAAACTCTCACAACAGTCGTACAGAGACCGAATAGCTCGTAACAACAAGCCCGATACCCCATACTCCCGAAGCACCCCCCACAATTTGTCTAATATTTAAATTTGTTTGATGATCTGAAACATTTAAGTGCGACAAACATACAAATAATGAGAAATCAGGAAGGGGGCAAACACTTTTTCACACAACTGTATATGTTACCTAGATCTTGAACTTGTCCATGATATCACCATGCTTGATTGACCAGCAAACTGTCCTGACCTAAACCCCATAGAGAATCTATGGAGGATTGTCAAGATGAAGATGAGAGCTACCAGACCCAACAATGCAGACGAGCTGAAGGCCACTATCAAAGCAACCTGGGCATGCCATGGCACTGTGATGCAGTAATTCATGCAACAGGAGCCCCGACCAAGTATTGAGTGTGTACATAGACATACTTTTCAGTCGGCCAACATTTCTATTAAAAACCCATTTTTAAATTAATTTTATGTAATATTCTAATTTTTTGAGAAACTAAATTTGGGGTTTTCATGAGCTATAAACCATACTCATCAAACACTTGAAATATATCACTCTGTGTGTAATGAATAAGCGAGTTTCCTTTTTAGAATTGAATTACTGAAATATATCAACTTTTCGACGACATTCTAATTTATTGAGACACACCTGCGAGGTGAACAGAGCAACGATTTACAACATTTACAGTCTTCCAATGCTTGTGAATGAGCATTAATCACTGTCAGTTACTTTCTTGACGTCATTTGGTCACAGATTTTAGCGCATTTGATGATAATGCCATTAACAAGTTTGACTGCCATGGATTTACCATCAAAAGAAGAAAGACCATGACTTTGAGCCGTTTCAACACCTGCACTAATTAACCTGTGTTTACCCCAGTTGTCCAAGTTTCAAGGATATTCAGTAACTAGTTTTCATATTGATGACTCAAGATGTGTGGCATTTTATTTGTGAGCATAATCAAGGTTATTGATGTAGTCACATACTGTATTACAGATGTCCACTAAATGTGTCACGTGCACTTTGAAACTGCAGTTGCACCAGAACACAACTTTTTTAAATCAGATTATGAGAATTATAGATAGATAGATAGATAGATAGATGTACGTTATTGATTTCAAAATGGGAAATTACAGTGTAACAGCAGCATGACAGTAGACAACCTATGATGTCCTATGAACGTGGCAGACACACACACACACACACACACACACAGATTATTAGTGCGGGTGAATGATATCTGTATTTTGAGTCAAAAAATAGACATTCTGCACCACAATTAATGTGAAAATACAGAAAAAAACACATGTTGAGGGGGTAACAATGTACACAAACCTTACATTTTAAGAAAATTTTTCAAAGTGCATTTCTAATATGGATGTCAGAACTGTTCACTGTGTCCTTTTTGATTGCATGTTTGGGGTTCTTTCAGCACGTAGACGGGGGGAGCTTGGCTCTTGTCTTTTGGCCATGCCATCCCTGCAGCAGCTGCTCCAAGACACCATCATCACTCTCCCCATAACGAGCCCAGGGTGAGATGGGAAGGTAGGGCGGTAGGAGTGGGGAGTGCCAGTCATCATTGAGGGGAAAACCCTGCAGTGACACAAGCTGTTTACATGGAGGCTGGAGAACAAGAATTTCTGAGACTCCTCAGGTGAGCAGATGAAGTGTCCCTGTTAATAGTGTTTCATGGACTCAGACTTTAGATCTAATTATCTTGCCTGACATTATATACTTGTCATATTGTTAAATGCCATGTTATCTCAACATACTGCCCTGTTGATCTCATTGTCAGCAAGAATATACAAATGCAATTGATAAACCTTTAACAGCGTTTGACAGTATGCTACAGCAGATTATAATTTTATACCCTCTGGCCTCAGATCACTTCACCACAGGCGATGATGCCATATTTCCTGCAGTTGCTGTTAATCAGGGTAAAGATCACTGCAATTTCTTGAAAACAACTGCTCCATTTTCCCCACTCCTTCCCCTGTTTCACAGGGCCGCAGAACCTGGGCTGGGAAAAAGGCAATTAAGCTAATGCAGTATGGGTGTCATAAGGTTGTAGATATTTCAAGAGTGGAGCAATTTACCACTTGGAAAAAGAGGAGAGGGCTTGCATAAAACATTCTTTGTTCTCCCAGATTTATTATGCTTTTAGTCAGGTTATATGTGATACAATTAGCAGTAGGTGCCAATAAGGCTTGCAGCTCAAGGACGTGGCCATTGCCTGGCCATCTGTCATTAATTGCATTCTCCTGTTATGCAGCAGGCAGGCAGGCGAGTGGGCAGGCCCAAGGGGACGAGTTGAGGCGAGTGTCACAAGGCACATCACACCACAGGTGTGGACTGAATATTTTTGTCACTGTGCTTTAGTGGATAGAAAATAGGACAGTGGGCATGACCTAAAAATGTTATAAAGCTAAGAACTGAGCTCTGAATGTTTTGTTGATTTCAATGAAAGTATTTTTTTCCCTCAAATTAAATTACCATATTTTTCTTCTAGCCAGTAGTGTATTTATTCATCCTGATTGTTTTGGAGTGAGGTGTCCAGATTTGGAAGAGCTGGAGAATATGATGGAATTAAATGGAGCTATTTCTTTTTCTTCCTCGAAACAGGCTTGGAGGTAGAGCATCCGCCCCACAACTGGGAGGTCGGGGTTCAAGTCCTGGCCGGGTCATGCCAAAGACCATATAAAAATGGAACTTCCTGCTATTCAGCTTGGTGCTCAGAGAAAATGGAACGGAGGAGGGAAATGTTGGCGGCAGTGTCTCAGGAGGTAGAGCAGGTTGTCTAATAACCAGAGGGTTGGCGGATCCTGCTCTCCCCAGACATCCTGCCATTGTGTCTCTGGGCAAGACACTTTACCCACCTTGCCTCCAGTATCAATGACACTGGGCATGAATGTGTATAAATGTTCAGTAGTGGCCGGCGAGGCCGTTGGCGTGGATTGGCAGCCATGTTTCTGTCAGTCTGCCTCAGGGCAGCTGTGGCTGCAGTAGTAGCTGACCACTACCATTGTCTGTGGAGTGAATGAATGAATAATGTATCCACTGTTAAGAGTCTTTGAGCATCTAAAAAAAGTGCTATATAAATCTGATGCATTATTATTTAAAAATCAACAGTGATATATATTCCAAGAAAACACAACAGTTATTTAAAACAATCCACAAATATTCTTGTCAGAAGTTCCACGTAGGTACTATTTTCTTTGAGCAAACTGCATCTCTAAAATTGTATCCCTGTACAAAATGGAATATACAGCAAAAATTTTAAATCATGAGGCATGTAAAACATAATGGCATCTCCCTTTAGCTAGCTGCACACTTGGTTAGCAGATGTAGATATTTCCTAGAAAATAGTTCCTTCTTTTGAGGCACTAATTGTGAAATATTTGGCCGATACCAATATTGATGTTTAAGATAAGGTGGCTAATAGCTACACCGATTTTTACCTCCACCAAGGAGGTAATGTGATCAGGGTGGTTTGTTTGTCTGTCTGTTAGCAGGATTGCACAAAAATGACTGGACTGATTATGAAGAAATTTTCACCAAAGGTGCCTCTTGGTCTATGGATGAACCCATTAGATCTTGGAGGTGATCCGAGGGTGCATACTTCTGCCAAAGCCCTATCTCACAATGTAATATTATCTTCTTCTGTCCGCCAGCCGGATTACACAAAAACTACTGGCCGAATTTGGAGTTACAGATGAAGGTACGGGCAGAGGATGGATGGATGGATGGATGGATGGATGGCAGGAGGGAGGGACAGATGGAGCCTTAACGGAGGTATACACTCTCTGAGTGCACTCTATATTTCTTTTGTTTTTGTTGTCATCTGCTCCATCATAAATGCAAGGGAGACAAAGAAATATGCACTATAAGAAAACAACAAGCTGAAATAATTTAAAACAGTTCAGTCCCCGATTTATTCTTAATTCCAAAAAACTGGGAAACACCTGATAAAAAATTTGACACTGCCACCAATGAACCTTGTCTTATTTGCTGATATGGTAATATCAATCAATCAGGTGAATATCGGCTGATATTAACCTCATATATTGCCTCTAGATTCCACATAAAATTGCTCTCCTCATCGGAAGGTTTATGGATTGACTTGGCCATGTTTACAAACAGAAATATCTTATTTTGGGTCTTCAGTGTCTCACAATTGGCTCTGAGCCCCTTCATGTTTGCTGTGGTGATGGACAGGCTGACAGATGAGGTCAAGCAGGAGTCTCCGTGGACCGTGATGTTTGCATATGACATTGTGATCTGTATTGAAAGTAGGGAGCAACCTGGAGAGGTGGAGCTATGCTGTGGTGAGAAGATTAATGAAAGTCAGTAGAAGCAAGAGAGAATACATGTGTGTAAATGAGAGGGAGGCAGGTTTAACAGTGAAGATGGAAGGAGTAGAGGTAGTGAAGGTAGATGAGTTTAAATACTTGGGGTCAACCATCCAAAGCAATGGAAAAGCACAAGAGAGGTGAAGGAGAGAGTGCAGGCAGGGTGGAGTGGGGAGAGATGAATGTCAGGGGTGATCTGTGGCAGAAGAATAGCAGCAACAGTGAAAGGAAAGACTTACAAGATGGTAGTGAGACCTGCTATGATGTATGGTTTGGAGACGTGGCGCTGACAAAAAGACAGGAGCTGGAGCTGGAGGTGGCTGAGTTGAAGATGCTAAGATTTTTATAGGGAGTGACTAGGAGGGGCAGGATTTGAAATGAGTATATCAGAGGGACAGCTCATGTCAACCAGTTTGGACAAAGTAAGAGAGGCAAGGCTGAGATGGTTTGGACATGTGCAGAGGAGGGATAGTGGATACTGGACAGAGGATGTTGAAGATGGAGCTGTCAGGCAGGAGGAATAGAGGAAGACCACAGAGAAGATTCATGGATGTAGTGAAGGGGGACATGGAGAGGGTTGGTGTTACAGAGGAAGATGCAAGGAATAGGGTGAGATGGAGGCAGATGATCCGCTGTGGCGACCCTTAAAGGGAGCAACTGAAAGAAGAAGTGTCTCACAATGTGCCATTCACTCCCAGCATTCAGAATAAGCTAGAATCTCTATTGATAACATCTCTCATCACACTCAAACAATGTGGATGGATAAATAGCATAACAGACCAAATGAAAAATGTTACTTCTTATTACCAAAACACCCATAGAACTTCTAAATCTAATGGGGGGGGGGGGGTGTTGTTTGTTTTTTGTTTGTTTTTTTAATCACAATCTTCATATCTATGAATAAACTGAAAATTAATGAATGATTCTTTTAACAAAATAGTGATCATGGAACCGTAAAACGCCCCCCATTTGGTATACCACAGCCTATTGGAGCCTTATCAAGTCATCTGGCCGTGTCATATTCATTAAGAATCAAATGGATGTAGAACTCCAGAGGGCAGCAATGATATGTACAAGGAGAGACCACAAGTGCCAATGTTATCTGTGAAAAAGGGAGAGGAGACCTGAATGCAGATTCTCCCAGCATTCTGCACTCACACACACAACAGCACATATGACTTATGTCTGTGGAGCAGCCGAACTGGCTCTTAATCTACACTTTTTAATCAAGAATCTTAGCCGGGCTTACTTTATGGCTTCCACTTTACAGGCTTTGCATTAGAGTGTAGTCTGACATCAAGGCAAAAACAGGGCATCAAAACTCGCAGTGAATACAAAGTGTGTGATCTTGGGTTTTTTTTTTTTCCCCTGCTGCAGTAATGTTTCTCTTTTTGTTCCCGGAGAATGCCACTGATATTGGTGTTCCTAGTGCTTTTTAACAGCTTGTTTCCATGCCCCAGTGGCATCATGGTAACACCCTTTATGGAAAGCTGTTAAGGTGTGCTGTGAAAATTCAAAAGCAGGTGTGAAAAGCTTCCTATAAGTCAAATAAACCCAGTGTCAGACTGATGAAGTCTACCCTATTCAAAAATTTGTGGAAAGTGTACTTTTCTTTGACATTATTTGCCTGGATTGTATAAAAATAGTGAACACCACGCAATGAGTGCCCCCCTACTACACAAACCCCAAGTGCTTTGGTCATAAAATGCAAATTAGCATGTTGGACCACAACTGTAGAAGCTACAGTAAACGCATAAGCAGAAAGTCTGCTAAAGACTGCAGTGCATCAACATCTAGCATTGCAGTGAGTCCACGCCCTGCAATGTGTCACTGATGTTTTCAGGCTTAATGGGATTTGATCTAAATTTAGAGGGATCACGTCTTGCTTGTATTTCAAATTTGGATTGCAGATAACCTGGACAAATTGCTGCTTTTTGTAGCTTTCTGACAATGTGTCATGACAAGGAAGACTCACTACTGCCATGAAGGACACAAGACGCGGGGTCTATTCTAGGGTATCTGATAGGGGTGGGGAATGGTGGGAGCAGCGTGTACCCCCTCTCATCAGTGAGAGCAAGTAAAAGTAAGATAGCACCCTGCGGTGTAGTTGAAGGACAGGTGGGGAGATGAGTTCCTGACACACTCGGGCACGTGTTTGCAAAATCGCTCGTCGTGTCAGGGCCTGACAGCACTCATTTTGTCGGCGAGGGTTCAACTTGACAGGTTGGCAGAGATGCAAATGATCATTTCCTGTTCCCTTTTTAGTTCCATGAAAGCCAGAGGTTGGCAGGAAAAAGTTGCTTAAGCATGGACGAGTGAATGCCTTGCCCATCTCTGGGTGGGCTGATGGAGTTGTGATTGACAGAATGTTATGACTGAATTGGCAAGGTACACGCAAGCAAACAGACAAGGGCAAAGTCAACATGTTTTGAGATTGTAGAGGTCTGGTGAAAATAAGAATGTTACAGTTCTGAGCGTCACGTTAAAAGATGGTCAATGTCAGAAATCTGGCATATAGCCAGGAATGTAATGCATGAAGTTTAAAATTGGAAAAAAATATGAGAGATGTTAAGATGCAAGTATTTTTTAATATGGTACAGACACTTGCTAAAAGGATTGAAATAAAATACGCACACTAAGAACTTGCTGATGGGTTGGGGGAATAGCAGACTGGGATGCGCATCTGGCCTACTCTGCATAGTCTTTCCATTTGAACTGCAGATTGGAGGTGGATAGAAATGTTCAAATGTGAACTGTGGTAAACGTCACATGGAATTACCCAAACTAGAAGAAAAAATGGTTAAATGTATGTAGTCCATTGTAGAAAAGATGAGAAAGTTTATATTGATCTCTATTGCTTATGCCCAACTGTCTGTCATCTTGTCTCAGATATGTCACTGCTTTATTGCCTTTATTTATCCTTTATTTATACAGAGAACGTCTATTGAGAGGCAGCCTCTCTTTTTTCAAGCATGCCCTGTCACTCACACAGATTCACATTCACACCTGGAAGCTGCCCAGTACAACCACAAACTGACCTGCAGCCATTTAGCAGCTGGGGTTAAGGGCCTTGCTCAAGGGCACCACAGTGAGGGTTAAGAAGGATGGAGCAAACACTCATATTCCACCCAGATCTGATCCTGCCGGTCCAGGGATTGAACCAGCAACCCTCTGGTCACCAGACCACATCCCTAACCATTAGACCACCACTGCTTTATTGAGGAAGGTAGACACTGCAATTGTAATCTATATTTATCATGGATATTTGTGTGTATTTTTATGTGTAAACCCTTTTAGTAAGAAAAATACATTTTTAGGTGCATTTCATATTAAAAATATCTGTTATATGTTTTAACTTAAATCCTACCTGCTTAATTTGACTGTGTCCAACGTACAGTGGATATAAAAACTCTACACACCCCTATTCAAATGCCAGGTTTTTGTGATGTAAAAAAACGAGACCAAGATAAATCATTTCAAAACTTTTTCCACCATTAATGTGACCTATATCCTGTACAACCCAATTGAAAAACAAACTGAAATCTTTTCAGGGGAAAAATAAAAAATAAAAAATTTACAGTAACCCCTTTGCATAAATATGCACACCCTTAAACTAATACTTTGTTGCAGCACCTTTGGTTTTTATTACAGCACTCAGTCTTTTTGGGTAGGAGTCTATCAGCATGGCACATCTTGATGTGGCAATATTTGCCCACTCTTCTTTGAAAAAAACGCTCCAAATCTGTCAGATTGGGAGGACATCTCCTGTGCACAGCCTTTTCCTGATCATCCCACAGATGTTTCATCAGATTCAGGTCTAGACAGGGCCATTCCAAAACCTTAATCTTCTTCTAGTGAAGCCTTTCTCTTGTTGATTTGGATGTGTGCTTTGGGTCACTGTCGTGCTGAAAGTGTCATGAGTCTGGGCGCAGTGTCTCCACAGAGCCCAGACTCTTAATTTATTTCTAGTATTGTATGTCTGTTATTATTATTTTGTCAGTTTATGTATTTATTTTGGGGGGTTTTGTCTTTTGTGCCCTCCTCTCTCCAGACACTCCCACTCGCTGCTCACAGTCTGCTCTCCTGTCACCTCAGCTGTGAGAAGTCATGTAATTAGGTCACCTGCCAGCTAAGCTGCCCCGCACCTGCCGCTCATTTGTTTGCTCATTATTTAAGTACTGTCTGCTCATGGTTTCCCTGCAGCAGTATTACGTTGTTTGATGTTACTGGACTTCATTCTCCTGAATTCTCTCCTCATCTACTCCAGAGCTAATCCGGCTCTGGAGTGCCTTTGCCTGTAAGTTATCCTTGTTTGCATCTTTGTATGGTCTGCACTATTTTTGGAATTTTTGTTCTCTTTTGTTATTAAATGTCACAACTACAGTTCAGCACGTGGGTCTGTTTTTCTGCCCCGAAGGGGCATTCATGACAGAAAGATAATGTTCCTCTTCATCCTTTTTTCTAGCAGAAGTGTGGAGGTTTTGTATCAACACTGACTGGTATTTGGAACTGTTCATAATTCCCTCCACCTAAGGCTCCAGTTCCAGTTGAAGAAAAACAGCCCCAAAGCATGATGCTGCCACCACCATGCTTCACTGTAGGTATGGTGTTCTTTTGGTGATTAGTGTTGTGTTTGCACCAAATATACCTTTTGGAATTATGGCCAAAAAGTGCAACCTTGGTTTCATCGGACCATAACACATTTTCCCACATGCTTTTGGGAGATTTCAAATGTGTTTTTGCAAAATGTAGCCAGGCTTGGATGTTTTTCGTTGTAAGATAAGGCTTCCGTCCTTGCCACCCTAGATGGGAGATTGTTATCACATGTACTAAACAGCCAGTACTTGCCAGAAATTCCTGCAGCTCCAATGTTGCTGTCAGCTTCTTGGCAGCCTCCCTGACCAGTTTTCTTCTTGTCTTTTCATCAATTCTGGAGGGACGCCCAGTTCTTGGTAATGTCACTGTTATGCCATATTTTCTCCACTTGATGATGACTGTCTTCACTGTGTTCCATGGTATATTTAATGCCATTGAAATTCTTTTGTACCCTTCTCCTGATTGATACCTTTGAACAATGAGATCCCTCTGATGCTTTGGAAGCTCTCTGCAGACCATGGCTTATGCTGTAAGATGTGACTACAAAAATGTCAGGAAAAACCTACTAGAACAGCTGAACTTTATTTGTGGTTAATCAGAAGCACTTTAAATGGTGGCAGCTGTGTGCTGACTCCCATTTAACATGAGTTTGAATGTTAATTCTGAAGACAGCCACATCTCCAGTTATAAGAGGGTGTGCATATTTATGCAAACAGGTTATTATAATTTTTTTATTTTTCCCCTTAAAAGATTTCAGTTTGTTTTTCAATTGGGTTGTACAGGTTATAGGTCACATTAATGGAAGAAAAAGTTCTGAAATGATTTATCTTGGTCTCATTTTTTTACATCACAAAAACCTGGAATTTGAACAGGAGTGTGTAGACTTTTTATATCCACTGTAGGTTACCTCTGTGGTGCCAAATGATGTTTAAAAACTGCACTTGATTGAATAGCTACTAGAGAAGCCAGTATTCATTGCTGTAGATCACAGCAACTACAGTGGTGTGAAAAAGTGTTTGCCCCCTTCCTGATTTCTCATTTTTTTTTGTATGTTTGTATCACTTAAATGTTTCAGATCATCAAACAAATTTAAATATTAGAATCGGACAGATGCCCATGCGGTACTGCCCAAATGACCAGCGAACACCTCCTCCAAGACTGCCCAGACCACGCTGCACTCAGACGAGCTACGTGGCCTGACCCCACATCGCTGAACCAAAAGCTGCACGGGGACCTCGGGGACCTCCGCAGGACGGCAGCATTCGTCAGGGCAGCTGGTGTGACCATCTAGTGATCGACGAAGAAGAAGAAGATAAATATTAGACAAAGATAACACAACTAAACACAACATGCAGTTTTTAAATGAGGGTGTTTATTATTAAGGGGGAAAAAAATTCCAAACCCACATGGCCCTGTGTGAAAAAAACTGATTGTCCCCTAAACCTAATAACTGGTTGGGCCACCCTTAGCAGCAACAACTGCAATCAAGCATTTGCAATAGCTGGCAATAAGTCTTTTACAGTGCTGTGGAGGAATTGAATCGGTGAATTCAAAAAGGGCCCAAGTCCCCATTGAAAAAGTGTGGACTTGGGCCCTTTTTGAATTCACCGATTCAATTTTGTCCCATTCATCTTTGCAGAATTGTTGTAATTCAGCCACATTGGAGGGTTTTCAAGCATCAACCACGTTTTAAAGGTCATGCCACAGCATCTCTATCGGATTCAGGTCAGAACTTTGACTAGGTCGCTCCAAAGTCTTCATTTTGTTTTTCTTAAGCCATTCAGGGGTGGACTTGCTGGTGTGTTTTGGATCATTGTCCTGCTGCAGAACCCAAATGCGCTTCAGTTTGAGATCACAAACAGATGGACGGATATTCTCCTTCAGGATTTTTTGGTAGACAGCAGAATTCATGGTTACATTTACCACAGCAAGTCTTCCAGGCCCTGAAGCAGCAAAACAGCCCCAGTCCATCACACTACCACCACCATATTTTACTGTTGGTATGATGTTCCTTTTCTGAAATGCTGTGTTACTTTTACGCCGGATGTAATGGGACACACACCTTCCAAAAAGTTCAACTTTTGTCTCGTCAGTCCACAGAGTTTTTTCCCAAAAGTCTTAGGGATCATCAAGATGTTTTCTGGCAAAACTGAGATGAGCCTTTATGTTCTTTTTTGCTAGCCAGTGGGTTCCGTCTTGGAACTCTGCCATGCAGGCCATTTTTGCCCAGTCTCTTTCTTATGGTGGAGTCATGAACACTGACCTTAACTGAGGCAAGTGAGGCCTGCAGTTCTTTGGATGTTGTTGTGGGGTCTTTTGTGACCTCTTGGATGAGTCGTCGCTGAGCTCTCGGGGGAAATTTGGTCGGCCGGCGACTCCTGGGAAGGTTCACCACTGTTCCATGTTTTCGCGATTTGTGGATAATGGCTGTCACTGTGGTTTTCTGGAATCCCAGTGCTTTAGAAATGGCCTTATAACCTTTTCTAGACAGATAGATCTCAATTACTTTGTTTCTCATTTGTTCCTGAATTTCTTTGGACCACAGCATGATGTCTAGCTTTTAAGGATCTTTTGGTCGACTTCACTTTGATAGGCAGGTCCTATTTAAGTGATTTCTTGATTGAGAACAGGTGTGGCAGTAATCAGGCCTGGGTGTGGCTAGAGAAATTGAACTCAACTTTCCAAAGACGTGATAAACCACAATTAATTTATGTTTTAACATGGGGGGGGGGGCAATCACTTTTTCACACAGGGCCATGTAGATTTGGATTTTTTTTACCCTTAATAATAAATACCTTCATTTAAAAACTGCATTTTGTGTTTACTTGTGTTATCTTTGTCTGAAACATTTAGGTGTGACAAACATACAAAAAAAATGAGAAATCAGAAAGGGGCAAACACTTTTTCACACCACTGTATTTGGTACAGAGAAATAACTAAATATTTTTGACCCACTGTCACAAGCTGAGCACTGGAGGTTCTGCCATGCTCAGTCTCATGGCTTTTTCTCTGTATTTATACTGTATATTTGTTGTATCTTGTGCTTTTTAGGTTTCGGTATTCTCGTATTGTTTTCTATGTTTCAGTTTATCTTTCAGTTTTGTTACGCTCATGTTTTGTATCAATTTGAAATTATTTATCAGTCTGCATTTGGTGATGTTTATTCTTTATATTCTTGCTGTGGTGTTCTTTCTTGGTTGACAGCTGTCACGTGGCACCTCCGGTTTTGTGCTCTGTGTGGGCGTTGCCCTGTCAGCTGTCAAGTCCAGTTGCTCCTCTCTCATCTCTCCCAGCTGACCCAGATTATCAATCAGTGTTTTCTCCTGCCCGCTCTGATATCCACACCTGTGCCATATTATGTTGTGCCTTATTTATGACCACAGCACCTCACTTTCCTTGCCGCGATCTTGAGTCTTGTGACTTCTGTGATTTCTCTTAAACGTAAGTATAAACATGCTCTGTTTTTGTCTTGTTAATGGGTTATTCCTCTCATGTTTTTGAGTTCTTTTGTGCACCTTTTGTTTCCAATAAATCTCACAACTTCACAGTCCAGCGCGTGGGTCTTCCTTTCTGTCCCAAGTGGCAAATCATGACAGAAGTAATAGACCCAGCTGCTGTGAGTTGTGGGTTTTTGTTTTCCTTTTTTTTTCACTCACCTGTTTCCCTGGAGTGTATGATGCTGGACTCTGCAGGTTGGCACAGTTACCTGATGAGCCTGGGTGGGAGTGCTGCAAAGCCCTCATGGAGATTGATTGGCTAATCTCCGCAGCGTGCACTGGTTTTGCCTCGAAGGATGCATTATGGTACCTGGACCTCATGGAGGCAGCTGCTCGCCAGTGCCCCCAGCTTCTGGAGCATGCTGAAAGGGTGGAGAGGATTTCTCTGGTGGCGGCACTGCAACGAGAGAACAGAGAGATGGTGAGGAACTCCACGAGGAAACCTGGGGCCGCGCCGAAGGGGAGGCGTTCCCGGGCTTCTGAAGTATCGGTGCCTCACCAGTCTCCAGCACCCATTCCTGCTCTCACTTCACCTGCTCCAGAATGCCACCATCCAGGGAAATCCCGCCAGAGGAATGCCTCCACCTCTCAGGCAGCAGTTTCTCCTTCGCCAAGGCAGAAGACTGCCGCAGCAGTTTGCCCTCCGTGCCTTTTTTCTCCAATTGAATCGTCAGCTCCCTCCCTCGCGGCAGCTGCTGTTCTCCGCTTCCCCCCAACGATTCCTCCCGCTGCTGAGAGGCCCGCTGCATCCTTCCCAGCTCTGCCCATCTCCGTGTTGACAGGGGTGGCTCCTCCACGATCCACTGAGGGGCCCATGTCCACCATAGCTACCGAGAGGAGTGACTTCAGACCGTCTCCAGCAGGAAACATTGTGCTCCAGGAAAACAGGCAAGTGTCTTTTCATTTTTCAACATCTTATGATAATGTGCCTTGCCTGATTCCCGGTAGTGAGGCTCAGGGTTTGTAGTCCCCTGGGCCCTCACTGCCTGCTGGAGCTATTAATTTTTCACCTGCCCTCTCCATGTCTCCTCCTATCATCCCTGAGTGTCCGTCGGCCCCGGGATTGAGCCGCCGCAAGATGGAGGAACCTGAGGCCCTGGAGGACCTGGCCCCAGCCCCAGCCCCGCAGCCACAGTCTGGACAGAGGGAGAGTGCTTCCAGCGACCTGAAGCTCGCGCCGATGGGAAAGCGTCCCCTGGCTTCAGCTACGTGGAATCCAGTGCCAGCAGTGAGCCAACCCCCAGCTGCCACACCGGATGAGCCACCTGTGTGGGTCATTTCGCCTGAGGGTCCCGAGACTGCATCGACCCTCATGCCTGCTTCTGGGGTCGCCACAGCAGAGTTTGAGCTGGACCACCAGAGGAACAGACCCAGAACATCGTTGCCTGGATCAACGGAGTCTTGGATGGCGATGGAGCTTGAGCTCAGGCAAGCGCGCTCCTTTATTTTCATTGTCTCAGTTTTGGAGAGATCTTGTTGGGCTGTTGGTGTGGGAGCCAAGTGCAGCCGTCAGCTGCACCTGAGCTTACCTCAATGGGCTCCACTGCTGCCGGTGACTCTGACCCTGTTTCTTTGCCTCTTTTGCCTGAGCTTTCCCCCAGGGTCACCAAGGATCGTCCAGCTTTGGTAGAGGTTTCCGTGGTCCGGCCTTGCCATCTGAGGTCACCGTGGGTCCAGCTCCCCCTGGTGAGGTCGTCGTAGGCGCTCTGTCCCAGCCCGGGACCTCCGTGGGTGCTGCGTCCCTGCTGAGGCCATCGTGGGTGCTCCATCCCAGCCTGGGACCTCCGTGGGTGCAGCTCCTCCTCAGTTCGGGTCTCCGTAGGTGCTGTGTCCCAGTTGGGGACCGTCGTGGGTGCTGCGCCCAAGCCTAAAACCAACTTGGGTGCTGCGCTCCAGTGTGGGCCCACCATGGGTGTTACGCTCCAGCCCAGGGGCAACTGTGGGTACAGCTTTGGCCCAGTCGGGGCCCACCATGGGTGTAGCTTTGGCCCAGTCTGGGTCCTCCGTGAGTGCAGCTGTGGCCCAGTCCTGAGCCACCACGGGTGCTGACTTGCTCCAGTCCCGAGCCTCTGTGGGTGCAGCTTTGCTCCAGTCCCGAGCCTCCGTGGGTGCTATGATGTCCCAGTCCAGGACCACTGAGGGTGCTGATGGCCAGTCCAAGGGCATTGTGGTCCCCTCTCCCTTGCCAGACACCATTGTGGTCCCCCCTCCTGTTCCAGACACTGTCGTGGTCCCCCCTCCTGTGCCAGATGCCGTCGTGGTTCCCCTTCCTCTGCCTAATGCCGTTGTGGTTCCCTCTCCTCTGCCTGAGGTCGTAGTGGTTTCCCTGACTCCCCTTTCCTGCTCACTACTTGCCCTTTCCGTTGGCCAGCCGCCTCCTGGACCACCTCTTCTGTTCAGGTGGTTGAAAAACTCTGGCAGACCACCCGACAGACTGTGCCGCAGAGTTGGGTGGCCCACGTTCTCTGGGAGGCCACCCAACTCGTTCCATCATGCCATCTGGCAGGCCTGGGTCTCTGGTCACCCACCTGAACTGTTCAGCTCCTCGGTCAGGTAGCTTAGGGGGGTTGAGGGTTTGCCTAGTGTGGGTCCTGAGCGGGGTTGTTTCATTTCCTCCTAGCCTGTTCCCCCCACCACCCACCCTGGGTGGGTTATTGTTGTGCTCCTGTTGGGGGGGTGATCTTTCTTTTTCTTTTGGTGTTACCCTGGGGTGTCTGGGACCCACCCCTTGAGAAGGGGGCTCTGTCACGAGCTGAGCACTGGAGGTTCCGCCATGCTCAGTCTCGTGGCTTTTTCTCTGTATTTATATACGTATTTGTTGTATCTTGTGCCTTTTGGGTTTCAGTATTCTTGTACTGTTTTCTATTTTTCTGTTTATGTTTCAGTTTTGCTATGCTCATGTTTTGTATCAATTTGTAATTAATCAGTCTGCATTTGGTGATGTTTATTCTTTATATTCTTACTGTGGTGTTCTTTCTCGGGGTTGACAGCTGTCAGGTGGCGTTTCCGGTTTTGTGCTCTGTGTGGGCGTCGCCCTGTCAGCTGTCAAGTCCAGTTGCTCCTCTCTCATCTCTCCCAGCTGACCCAGATTATCAATCAGTGTTTTCTCCTGCCCACTCTGGTATTCACACCTGTGCCATGTTATGTTGTGCCTTATTTAAGACCAGGGCACCTCACTTTCCTTGCCGCGGTCTTGACTCTTGTGACTTCTGTGATTTCTCCTAAACATAAGTGTAAATGTGCTCTGTTTTCGTCTTGTTAAGGGGTTATTCCTCTCGTGTTTTTGAGTTGTTTTGTGCACCTTCTGTTTCCAATAAATTTCACAACTTCACAGTCCAGCACATGGGTTTTCCTCTCTGCCCCGAGGGGCAAATCATGACACCTATACATAGCTTCAAACAGTGTCCTAACACTTGTACATCCCTATTAATTCTTTATCTAAAAAAAAAAAACAAAGTATGATTGATTTGGTTATGTCCATGTGGTTGTCATCTCAAACCCCTCCTATATACTGTAAGTATGCACTTTTCAAGCATGCAGTGCTGTTTGTTTTTTTTGGGGGGGGGTCTTTTGGGCCTGTAATATTATAACATATGACAAACTTGTATAATTGCAGCAGATTGCTACGTACATACACTGCTGAATTATACTCAACAGCAGTTATAAACTCATAGCTCTGCTTAAAAGAATACGACACAGCAAAATAAAAAAATAAGGCATCACCTGCTTTACCCTCATTGTTTTAGACATTCGGAAACACAAAGACAGAAAGACAGACACTAGGGGTGATTTTTAGATGCATTGAATCACTATATGTGGAAGATTCTGAATCATTGCACAAACTGATTTTTAAATGTCCATAGTTCAGCTAGAATTGAAAAGGAAATAACCAGGTACTGTAGTGTCTGTGGTGGGTGATAAGCAGAGTAAATATAATGATCTAGTTGACTTGTCATATCTCTCTTCCATTTGTTTTATTAACACAAAATACTGGAAGTAAATGATATATTTCTAAGTCATTACAAATACTTTGAAAGTACTAAAGATAAGATAAGATAAGATAAGCCTTTATTAGTCCCACGATGGGGAAATTCCAGGATTGCAACAGCACAGGGATAGCAACACTCAGAGCAATAATTTAGAAGATAAGAAAATAAGAGCAGTGAATATACATACAGGTATGTACACATAAATATATAAATATATATACACAGTACAGAGCATTGTAGCTAGATGGAATAAACAGCATAACAGTCTATTTAGTTACCCTACATGGTATGAATATGTACCCATACATATTGTCACCCTCCGTAGCGACTGATATTGTCCTAGTTGTATACTGGAGGGGACCATTTGTGTAAGTCTGTTGCGTCTTTTGCATTCAATACTATTAGGTCATCACGTTTTTTTGCTATCTCTGCGAGCAGCCCTGCTTAGGTTATACAGTCTGACAGCCATAGGTAGGAAGGACCTGCGAAACCTCTCGGTCGCGCACCTAGGATGAAGTAGTCTACTGCTAAATGAGCTCCTCAGTGCGTTCAGTATGTTCTGCATAGGGTGAGACTTGGACTCCAGCAGAGATGACAGTTTAGCCACCATCCTTCTCTCTCCCATCTCCTCCACTGGGTCAAGGCGTTTCCCCAGGACAGAGCTAGCTTTCTTGATTAGTTTGTTCAGTCTCTTCCTATTGGCTGCTGTAATGCCGTTGCCCCAGCAGACCACTCCAAAAGTGATGGCTGATGTCACCACCGTGTCGTAGAATGTCTTCAAGAGCACCCCTTGTACACCAAAAGACCTGAGCCTCCTCAGTAGGAACAGCCTGCGCTGTCCCTTCTTGTAGAGTGCATCGGTATTGTGTGACCAGTCTAGTTTATTGTTCAGATGAACACCCAGGTACTTGTAAGATGCCACCATCTCAATGTCTGTTCCCTGGATGTTTACTGGTGCTGTGAGGGGTTGTCCTTGCCTGCGGCAGTCCACCACCAGCTCCTTAGTTTTCCTCACATTGATCTGGAGGCAGTTCCAATGGCACCAGTCCACGAAGTCCTGGATAAGTCCTCTGTACTCAGCTTCATCTCCGTTGGAGATGAGGCCGATGATCGCAGAGTCATCAGAGAACTTCTGTAGATGGCAGTGTGTTGTGTTGTTTGAGAAGTCCGCAGTATAAAGGGTGAACAGGAAGGGAGCCAAAACCGTTCCCTGGGGGGGCCCCGTGCTACTGATGATTGTGTCGGCCACACAATCCCGGGTTCTCACAAACTGTGGCGGGTTAGTGAGGTAGTCCAGGATCCATGATGACAGGTGCTGGTCCACCCCTGCACACAGCAGCTTGTCCTTCAGGATCATCAGTTGGATGGTGTTGAAAGCACTGGAGAAGTCAAAGAACATGATCCTCACCGCGTTCCCAGGCTTCTCCAGGTGGGACAGGGAACAGTGAAGGAGGAAGATCACTGCATCCTCCACCCCAATGCCATACTGGTAGGCAAACTGGAGTGGATCCATCGCTGGTCCCACCAGGGGGTGGAGGTGAGCAAGGAGCAGTCTCTCCAGGGTCTTCATCATGTGACACATCAGGGCCACTGGCCTGTAGCTGTTCGGGTCTCTGGGTTGGGAAGTCTTTGGTACAGGTACCACACAAGATGTTTTCCACAACTGTGGTACCCTCCCCAGCTTCAGGCTCAGGTTGAAGATGTGCTCCACAATCCCACATAGCTGGTCTGCGCAGGACTTGAGGAGCTTCGCGCTGATGCTGTCCGGTCCCGACGCCTTCCTCGTCTTGATCTTCCTCAGCTCCGTCCTCATCTGGGTCTTAGTGAGGGTCAGGTTGGGGGGCTGTGTGCTGGGAGTGGGGGGGGGGGTGTTGGTGGAGTGGGGTGTGGACAGCTGGTCTCGATGACTTTAGAGGCAGCAGTGGTTGTTGAGCAATGTCACGTGCCGACCTGCCTCAAATCCTCCACCATCATCCCTGTCCCCAAGAAGCCACGGATTACTGGACTTAACGACTACAGACCTGTAGCGCTTACCTCTGTAGTCATGAAGTCCTTTGAGCGCCTGGTCCTGTCTCACCTCAAGTCCATCACCACACCCCTCCTAGACCCGCTGCAGTTTGCCTACCGTGCTAACAGGTCTGTGGACGATGCAGTCAACCTGGCCCTCCACTCCATCCTGCAGGACCTGGACTCCCCGGGAACCTACACCAGGATTCTGTTTGTGGACTTCAGCTCCGCATTCAACACCATCCGCCCCGATCTGCTCCAGGACAAGCTGTCCCTGCTCAACGTGCCTGACTCCCTCTGCAGTTGGATCACCGACTTCCTGACGGACCGGAGACAGCATGTGCGGCTGGGGAAGTCTGTCTCAGACTCTGTTAGCATCAGCATTGGATCACCCCAGGGCTGTGTACTTTCCCCCCTACTCTGCTCCCTTTATACCAACTCCTGCACCTCCTCCCACCAGTCTGTTAAGCTGATTAAGTTTGCGGACGACACCACCCTCATCGGGCTCATCTCCAACGGCGACGAGTCCGCCTACAGGGAAGAGGTGGCCCAGCTGGTGTCCTGGTGCAGCCACAACAACCTGCAGCTGAATGCTCTGAAGACAGCGGAGATGATTGTGGACTTCAGGAAAGTCACATCCCCCCTGCCCCCCCTCACCATCACAGGCTCTCCCATCACCATTGCAGATTCCTTCCGCTTCTTGGGCACCACCATCACCCGGGACCTCAAATGGGAGCCAACCATCAGTTCCCTCATCAAAAAGGCCCAGCAGAGGATGTTCTTTCTGCGGCAGCTGAGGAAGCTCAAGCTACCCACCAAGATGTTAGTGCAGTTCTACACGGCCATCATCGAGTCCATCCTCACCTCCTCCATAACTGTGTGGTATGCAGGAGCCACTGCCAGGGACAGACTAAGGCTGCAGCGCGTCGTGCGCACTGCTGAGAAGGTGATAGGCTGCGAGCTCCCATCTCTCCAGGACCTGTACATCTCCAGGACCCGGAGGCGTGCTGGCCGGATCATAGCCGATCCTTCACATCCTGGTCACGTGCTGTTTGCCCCCCTCCCCTCAGGTAGAAGGCTTCGGTCCATTCGGACTAAAACCTCCCGGCACATGAACAGCTTTTTCCCCTCTGCCATCAGACTGCTGAACACTAAGTGACTTTTGACTCTCGTGCACTATGTACAGCAGCTCAACCAGACTCATGTCAATCATCACTGTTTTTCTGTTGCATTATTGACTGCACTATGTGGTACTTCACATTATCTGCTACATGCTAATTTTTTAAAACTGCCTTGACTAGTACTACTCATTATTACTAGTATTATTATTATTATTACTTATTATTACTTATTTTTCTACACTTATTGCACGTTTCTAGTCCTTCAGTTTTTAGGTTTATCCCTTTTTCTCATTATGTTTTTAATGTTGCAGCATGGCACCGAGACAAATTCCTAGTTTGTGTATTACATGAACAATGGCAATAAATCTGATTCTGATTCTGTGCAGTCGGGGGGGGGGGGGGAGGGCGGTTGGTCAAACTTATTAAAAAACAGGTTCAGATTGTTCGCCCACTCCCTGCCCCCCACGGCCTGGGAGGAGGTATTCTGGAGCCCAGAGATGGTTTTGAGGTTTCTCCAGACCCCGCCGATGTCGCTTCATTGCAGCTTGTCCTCCATCTTCTTCCTGAAGCTGTCCTTGCCTTCTCTGATCTTCCTCCTCAGCTCCCTCTGTACGGACTTCAACATCTTCCTGTTCCCCAATCTGAAGAGCCTCTTCTTCTCTCTCAGAAGTGTTTTAATCTCAGGGTTGATCCAGGGTTTGTTGTTCGAGTAACACTGTATGGTCTTGGTGGGTACGGTGTTGTCCACACAGAAGTTGATGTAGTCTGTGATGGTGTGAGTGAGGCCATCGATGTCCTCACCATGTGGATCGCAGAGCTGCTCCCAGGCAGTGGTTTCAAAACAGTCCTTTAGAGCATCCATTGCCTCCTCAGACCATAACTTCACTGTGCGCATGACCGGAGGTTGTCTGTGTACTAGGGGTTTGTACACCGGCAGGAGATGAACCAAGTTGTGATCTGATCTCCCGAGTGGGGGGAGCGGTGATGAGGTGTATGCCTCCTTAGTGTTTGCATAGAATAAGTCCAGTGTTTTATTGTCTCTAGTGTGGCATGTGACATACTGGGTGAACGTGGGCAGAATGGGGGACAGTGAAATATGGTTGAAATCACCTGAGATGAGGAGAAGAGCATCTGGGTGTTCTGTCAGCAGCCTGCCAGTTACTGAGTGAATGGCGTCACGCGCTGTCCCCGTGTTCACTGTCGGATTTGCATAAATAACAATGCAGATCACGTGTGAGTATTCCCTCGGGAGATAGGTAGGCCACATGCTAACAGCTAGCAACTCAATGTCTTTGTTGCAGTGTTGTTGTTTAACCGTGATACTGTATGTCCCAGTCTGCACCAGCTGTTATTTACATACATTATCACTCCTTCGCTCCTTGCCTTCCCACTGTCTGGTGTCGGGTCTGCCTGTATTGCGTGGAAACCCTCCAGTTCGATGTTAGCATCTGTTGCTAGTTCTGTTAGCCACGTCTCAGTAAACAACATCATGCTAATCTCTCTGAAGACGCTCTGGTAACAAGCCATAGCCGCTAGCTCATCTGTCTTATTGAGGAGCGATAAATGGTCGCACAGTGAGAAAAAAGAAATTTTGAATAGGAATAAATGTTACATCAAGAACTGTCTTAATTGTAATCAAGTTGAATCATGAGGTGACTACAATTTCCCACCCCTAATACAGAGTGATCACAGTACCTGACACTTTCCTGGGGCAAAATAATAATGCCACTCTCCAATAAAACAATAAATTTACTAGCACAACCACAACAGGAGCTGACTGTTCTAGCCTGAATCAATTTTAGACCTATGAAATCACATGACAGCTGGCGTCAGTGTGAAAAACCTGAAAGAGATGCTGCTATCCCAGTGCTGCAAAAACTACCTATACTGTGAAGAAAGTAAAAAATGTGTATGACAACAGAACTGACAAAATACAAGAGAATTTCAGCTGCATTCATGATTAGACTGCTGGGATCTGATTTTCTATATCATGCTAGCAGAAGGCTAAAGGAATATTTTTTTTCTTTTCAGATCACTTAATTTAACATATTCCAAAAGGGTATCAAGGATTTCTTTGTAAAATTACTACCTAAAAAAATCATAAACTGCATCTTTAATCTGTGCCTGTGCAATGAATCCATTCTGACTATTCTAGCAATCCATGACTAAATTGGCTTGCTAGAATTTTGTTAGTATTGTCACCTGTGTTTCACATAGATAACATCAAAATAATCATAAAGCCAATCTTCAGAATCTTCTGAAACTAACAATCTGATTTAAAAAAAAGAAAAGAAAATACATAATGGGTTTACTGTGTTCTTGCTGAGATTTGTAGTCATTGTGCTCGTTTATTATTAAATTCTACAGTTCAGGGAGATGATTTGATTAGGTCAGGGCAGGAAGGAGGACACAGATTGAATTTTCGGAAGTTGAGAGAATATTGCTTCTATGGTTATAGACTCCCGCATCTTCATCACCGGCTGTAATAATTGCAATCATTCCAACTTCAAGGATTTCACTTTCACTTTTTACAGTATATATGTTGTCCTCTTATCCAAGACACCCACTTCGCAGACTATTTCAGGGACTTTGTTTTACTTATCACTTTAAAAATGCTGGCCATAATGTGCAACTGTGGTCAATGTTTATGAAGAGCCATAAAGGCAAACTTAGTGTGGTGTCACAGCCAAGCTATTATATAATAAAAGTTAACGTCCATGACGAAAGGAGAAGAGAGGAGAGGACAATGCAATCATTATAGAGAAAATTACTGCTGTGTCACTCAAATGAAAGCAGTGCATGATAATGGATGCTTAGCGCAGTGGTAATGCAGCACAAATCCTATGCACCAATCTAGCAGTCTAGCCATTTTCACACAGGAGGAAAAAGGAAACTATTGGTATTTTGTAGAGAACATCAACACCACGCATTGTGATTTTAAAAAAAAAAAGTAAAACAGTTAATAACACCCCAAGGTATTCAAGAAAAGATCTGTAGATTAGTTCTGAAAGGAAGCCAGAATATATGAGCGTCTCAAAACTTGGCCACAGACTCCGAGCAGACACAGGAAAAATCGATAAAAGCAGATGGCCTATTTTCCCTTCCTGGTGAAAACAGATATATAGATATAAAAAAAAGCTGTGTCCTCAAAGGTTAATGCCTGTTCTCTCTGCCCATGTCGGAGCACTTGAGCCTGGGGACGCAAGGTCGGGTAGAAACTGGAGCTGGGATGGAGTGCACATGGTCAGGAACATCTCAGGCATTTCATCCTCCTCTAGAAGAGATTGTAACGTCGCTCTGACATTACTCAGCCCTGAGAAGATGAATTAGGGTTGCAGAGGGCCAGAGATGTAATACGGTGGCTGGTTTTTGAGGGCATAAAAGTGCTAGGCGGAAGGATGAATGTGAGCCCTATGGATGGGTTTATAATTGATCAAAACAGCACACAAAGACATTTGAGTGCTTTAAATAAGGTGCGATGAATTAACCCGTGGACAGCAGGTTACTTTGTGAAATGCATACAGCCTCCATGGTAACACCAGAAGCCATACACAGTCACATGCTGTAAGTCTTGTCCTGCCTTTCACCCAAAGCCTTCATTGTATTTTGAATTGCTTGCTTTTAGAGGGATATGTAAGAAGAGAGATCTGAAATGAACATTAATTGGACTCAAAGTAGATTATGGTCACTTGATGTGGGTGTCTTACTGAAACTGCAACCCAGCTAAGCACACTGTTTTGATGTTGACTGTGTCTTTCCATTTGGTTCAAGGTCCCAGCCACCGTATGCCTTTGTGCCGACTGTAACTTCACAAGAAGAGCTTTGCATAACATATTTGTTTGCTGATTACATAAAGCATCCCACGCTTTCCAATGGCAGCTCCAGACCACCTACTTGTTAACAAACGCTTTGGGGAAATGGTGCTTTTAAAAGAGCAATTATTAGGCAAATCCATTGTGCGGGAAATAAGAATCTCCAAGTTATATCGAGCTGGCATGCCACATCTTGAGCTGTGACTGTGCGAGCTGATGGAAGGAAAGTGTCGCTGCAGATGGACGTGGAGGAGCAGGCTGACCTCAGCAGAGGACATACAGCTAGCTGCCACAGACAGCAGATTACACTTTATCGCATTTAAAGGACTAGGACCTTGAAATAATTCACCTTTAATATAATTACCTGCCAATAGCGCAGAAGAACACACACACACACATCTTTTGAGTGTCACCTCATATCTGTCCTGACCCTCAGAGAGCTACTTAGAATTTCTGCTTGCAACAAATCTTTTGTCTTCCCCAACTTGATTTTCATTTGAATTAGGGACCTTAGGTGAGGTCCCTTTTAATCCCCAACTAACTATTATCAGCGTTATATGATAAGGTGTCTTGAATTGATTCTGTTAAGTATAGAGAACAGATAATGTAGTGTATATAAGTTCCTAGTGAATTTTAAAATTGTAGATATGAAGATTACACAACAGTGCTTGTTGAAGACCTCACAGACAATGTGAACTATATAGTTTTCATAAATCTTTTTTAGTAGCTACTTATATAATTAAAACTTTATGTTCTCATTCCTTAAGATTCTATCTGTAACTTTTACAAATTTGGGATTTAGTGACACCTTTTGGTCACTGAGTGAACTGTTGCACATCTTAATGTTTGAGACAATTGTGAAGCAGTACAGACTAATGAGACCCATTTGAAATCCATTTTTAAACCAGTCTGAGACTTGGAGGTTTTGCTTTGTTTAAACTGTTTTAATTTTACTGTTGGTTACCCAGTTACAGGGGGAGGACAAGCCAGTGTACTGGGCATCTGGCGTAACAATCCTTGCCAAATCAACATGCGGATCTTCACAATGTAAGGTGATGATATGCTGTAGGGCTGCAGCTAACGACTATTTTACTAATCGAGTAGTCTGTCACTGTAATTGAATGATTACTAGAGCAACTGGATACTTATTTATTTATGTATTTATTTGTATTGAAGAAACTTGCATTGATCAACATGTGTGGAACTTTCTTTCCCAAAGAGCAGTAGTAATTGTACCAAACACTCAGTAACACAGGAACACATTTATTGCAATGCTTATTGCAATTTATTGCATAGAATGTAACTTTAAATGTTACAACATAAAGTTCCATTTTTGTAACATTAGCTTCAACTTGCAACATAGCAGCTTGTGCTGCTTACGTTAGCCACGGCTAGCAGCAGTGGCTACATGCTGTAGCTATATTTTCTTTGGCCATATCAGCATAGTTAGCATAGCTGACTACATTCTATTCATCTTAATTTAAAATCTCAATCACGTACCTTGTCTCAGGTGTGCTGGCCATGCATAATGTGTCATGCTTTCTGCCGAGACACTGTAACAACGACGTTATGCATGCTAGCTTGCCGCTCAGCTTTACAATGTACACACTGCACAATGTTTTCCTTCAATTTGAGCTTGAAACGATTCTAGACTTGAGTTACTTTTTGTCATTTTTTATCTGATTTTTTGGCTGTTGTTCTGACATGTCACCATTAAACGAAGCTGCGTCTTGTTTACATAACATGACCGGAAGAAGGTCACATCGGAAGAAGGTCATATAGAGCGGAAGTGCTACATTAAACAATGTTTCGAATCATGGATTTTGAATCAATGAATTTTTGTAATTGAATTACTCAAATTATTCAAGTAATCGTTGCAGCCCTATGTGGCAAATTCGAAAAGGCAGCTGAAAAAAAAAATACTGTTTTACAAATCTGGTTGTTAAAATGTTTTTATCTAAAGATAACTTAATAATAAAGATGACTTGAAAAACAACAGATTTTGCATCCTTTTTTTAAACTACACCAATGTGATGCAGTTATCAGGGACAGGCCCGTTTTCATTTGACTTTGGCATAATTTACATATGAAGAAAATTTGACAAAATGCATATGTGAATCGCATTTTTTTTAATTTTAGTCATCAAAGCCATTGACATGAATAGTTATAATCATCCACAATTCATAAAGATTCATACTGACGTATGCACTCATTGACATAATGCACGGCTCAGGAGACGCACACACACAGGCTTAGAGTAGTTCAAAGAGTTTATTAACAGCAGGGGTGAATGAGTGCGTGTCTGCGGGAAGTAAATGTGTTGGTGATGGTGTCTGCTCCAGGCACAGAGGCAGGTGACCGTACAGCCGAGCAACCCTATGGAGAGAGCACAGGGAGAGGGTGACGGGCATACACCAACACAGGAGGGATATATGGCGAGAGAAGGACTTACTTGGTGGGTCAGGACAGCTGGCACAACAAGGGGGCGAAGCCCGGAAGACAGCCACCTGGAGAGCTCCATACAGCAGCGAGGATTGGGCGATGGAGAGGAGATGTCCGCCGCTGGGGAATCCACCTGTGCACAGGGGAGGAGACTGAAGAAGAGAGGTAAGCGATCTTCTTACCAAAATGGTGACGCTGAAGAGAAGTATGCTCACAACGGTGAGGGACGAAGTCTGACGGCTTCAGGCCGAGCCTCCGGGCGAGACGGCCTTTATCCCTCGCCGCTGATGATTGTCAGGTGCGTGAGCAGGTGGCGCCGCTGATGAATGGCGCGGCGTGACACTCATCAGCTACAAGTTAAGGAAAATTTATTCTGTTATCATACCTTTGAGAGAAACCAAGATGAGTATTTCCAGGACAACGTATCATTAAAAACTATTCATTAGACAAATGCAGGTTTATACCACTACTGTACTGGCTTAACTTTTAACCCCTAAAGTAGTTTATTAACAAGCTAAGGTTCTAACTTTGGAACCAGGGGTTCTGTGGTATCTTGGTGGTTCCTGACATTTTGTCCTAATCTTCTGTCTTTTTTTTTTTTTTTTTTTTTTTTTTTAGCAAAAGTGAGTTAAACTATTTTTTTATATTGTACTGTTGTGGTGGTACGGATGGGGGAGCCTCCACCCAGAGAAGGCAGCTGGGGGAGGGTGGAACAATGGACTGAAGGAGGAAGTGTCACCGGGAGGGTATCAGACGGGACAGTAAGGACTATGCCCCCCCACCCCCCCCACCGCCGGGAAGAAGAGGAACTGCCAGAGCTGCTGGAAGAGGAGAGGGTGTGACAGCGGTGCCGGCGTTATGTCATGTTAATGTGCCACACAGGTCTTTGTTCCAAACAGCAATGTATTATGGTCGGAAGTTCCGGGTCTCAATGCATGGAATTAAAGGTATAAAAGAGGAATGCACAGAGACCCGGGAGCTCTTTTACTGTACTTGGTGTTGGAGAAAGAATAAAGTTCGTGTGTCGTGCAGCTCTCTGCCTCGCCTCTTTCCTTTCTCCACACTGCCATAATTACACTAGACAGGAAACCAAATGCAGGACATAAACACACAGAGGCAGTAATCGGGGCAAAAGAGTTATTTTTATTGAACAGTAAGTTATTGAATAGATGAATCTGCATTGTTGGATTTCAGGCTGCAGGGGAGAAGGAGAAAGAGTGTAAGCAATCAGAGCAGAGAAGGCAGTAAGTAGAACTGTTAGTGAATGAAGGCACATACTTTCTTTCAGTGAACTTTTGGGCAGGTGAGGGTTCTCAACAGGTAGGTAGCGGACCAGGGAAGTATAGCAACTGAGAGGCGTCAGCAAGGGAGTCCAGGTAGGGTTTGAGACTGAACCGAGTTTCCTATTACAGATTGTTTCCAGGTGAAACACAGAGGGGAGCCATTTCTGAGACTGAGTGGTAATTAGGGAATGTTTTGATGTTTGAGTTGAGCTAATATGAGTCTTTGTTTCCACAGATTGGCAGGATGACCAGGTGGGTTTTCCAGACCAAGGAGGTGTTTTGTTGTCAGGTGAGTGTGTACGAACCAAGGAGGGCACGCCAGCAGGCTGGCAGACAGGGAGACTTTCCGAGGCACAAGGGAGCAGAAAAGCAGGTGAGCAGGATGCATGGACAAAGCACAGCGGGTTTATTCACAGCATTCACAAGCAGGTTTAACATGTGGCAGTCTCACAGAGAGCTGATCCCAGCTGACACCTCTTACACTGAGGAGCACTGATTGGTGTGGGAGCTCAGCTCTCCTTGGCCCTAGAGAAGAGAAGGTTATGCAACCACATAGCTCTAGAACAGGGATCATCAACTAAAACTGCTAAAGGTCCGATAAGCCGGTCCTCCTCCCCAGCTGAGGTCCGAGCTAGGTGTGGGAATCTTTAGGCTCCTCATGATTCGATTATGATTCAGAACTGCAACTTGATTCTAAAACCATTCTCAATGCATCTTGATGCATTTTTTTTTTCGATTCAAGATTTTTCTCTCCCACTGTGTGACAACTGGGCCCTTTTAAAGCAAAGTATTTGCAGTGACCCATGAATTTACTTCCAACATCTTTTATTAAAACAAATGGAAGCGTAATCTGACACATGGTGGGCAGTGGTGGCCTAATGGTTAGGGCTGTGGACTGGTGAGCGGAGGGTGGTGGGTTTGATCCCTGGACCGGCAGGATTAGATCTGGGTGGGACAGATAACATAGCAGTGTTTGCCTCTCCCTCCCTCCTTAACCCCACTGTGGTGCCCTTGAGCAAAGCTGAGCTGCTCAGTGGCCACAGATCAATCTGTGGTTGTACTGGGCAGCCTCCTGGTGAGAACGTTTAACTGTGTGAATGAACAGGGCGTCCTTGAAAAAGAGAGGTTGCCTCTCAGTGGAACTATCCTGTATAAATAAAGGTTAAATTCAAAAAATTAAATTAAAAACCCGTGTCTGCGTGGGTTTTCTCCGTTTTCCTCCCACATGCCAAAAACATGCAAGTTAGGTTAACTGGCATCAAACTGGGGATTCTAAATTGTCCTTAGCTATGACTGTGAGAGTGAATGGTTGTCTGTCTCTCTGTGTTGGCCCTGCGATGGACTGGCGATCTGTCCAGGGTGTACCCTGCCTCTCACCCAAAGATGCTGGGACAGGCTTCAGCCCCCCGTGACCCAAAAAGGATTAAGCGGAAGAAGATGGATGGATGGATGGATGGACAAATTTATCAAAAAATGTGCTTTTAAGAATTGACATTCTTTCAGAAGACCACAGCTGTCTCCAGACAGGCCAATATCATTTAACTTGCTTTCACACATTATTTTAATAAGCTTGTGTTTTAGCTGGTTTTAGCTCATATTTTTAAACAAAAAAAAAACTATTAAAATGAATTCTTTGTTCAGTGTCAAACAAAACATAACATAAAATTTTATTATACAGGAGAAGACTAAATGTGTTTGTTGACTCCAAATAAATAGGTCTAAAATTATATAATCTACAACTAAAATCCTAAAAATGTTTTACAGGAGAACACAAACTAAATTGTATTGCATTTTTTAAAAAAAGATCAATAGCTCAATACAAAATTTCACAAAAAGGCCACCTTTATACAATATTTTCAGTGCAGAAAAAAAAATGTTTGAAACTAAGACAAAAAAAACCGGACGCAAAATATAATTCCACATGACGGAATTCATCGACATTTTTTATCCCAACACTGAACTCTGTTGGATGGAGCTGTAACTCCTGGTTACAGGGAGACGGGATGTGGAACTTTTTATGTTCAGTAATACATGGAGCTTTTACAGAGTTTTTACGTGTCGGCCTCGTGTGTGTGTGGGGGGGGGGGGGGTGTGTGCACCTGCAGCTAACCTGTCTGATTTTGCGAGCCGCTCTCTTGAGTGGTTGGAGCCGCAGAGTGTCTGCAGAGAGTGACATTCGTGGTACAGTGAAGAGGACAGTCTGCAGCAGGACTCAGGAGGAGAGCACCCAAGGGCTCGTGCCATGCCATAATCTGTCGGACGGATGCAGCAGGTCACTTCCGCTTTTTCCACTTTTTTCCCCCACCAAAATAAAACAGACTCCCTATTCCCCAAATTGTATCAAAAAGCTTCAGGGTCCGGACGGGGGATTCTCGGGATCCGGACTGGAGTCCACCAGTTGGTGACCTCTGCTCTAGAACAACAATTAGAATGCTCACCTGTCCACTACATACACACGTTTTTTCAAAGGTAAAGCATTAACCCAAGCATCAACATAGGATAGTTTTCAAGATCCTCTTACTTCCAGCCTGAAAGATCTGAAAAATATAATTTCTTAAAAGAGAGGATACAAGGTGAGATGTCTAACACGAACAAAGTCCTTTTTCACATTAGCTTACTGCTGCCAAGCTCTGTGTGTTACCGACTGCTATTTTTGTTGAGGCCAGCTAGATGTGTTTGCCCAGCCAGATCATAACTTCATTGGCTCTGTTGGGAATGATCAGCATTAGCTCCATTATTGGAAACTATAAAACTCAGGAGAGACTCAATCTTGTTAATATCAATTTTCCTAATGCTGAAAGTATTGATGTAGATATCAAGGGGGGTGCAGTGGAAAGACACTGAGCGAAGGAAAGTGATGCAGTGATGTGCTGCACTAAAGTGACTGCATATCTAGTAATCTGACTCATAGAGTTCCCAAGCAAATGTCTTGATAGGTCATAAGTGGATCTTTTCTACCCTTAGATATCTTTGCCAAGTGGACTAGAACAGATTGGACAGCCCTTGTGTCTTTTTGCTGAACTGTCCCCCGTGTTCTGTTACTGTTCTGTAATATTTTCTCTGTCTCCAGCATTATTGATTTTGGATTACAGTTGCTTTATTTCCTTCCTGTATCCTGTGCTTTGGTGCAGGAGATACCTCACAATTCCAGCTTATCAAGCCCGAGGCCTGTTTATAGCTCTTTGTTGCGTGCTTTCAAATGTCAAGCACAGATTTCTGAATGCTGCACTGTTTTGGTAGCATATATATGTGTTCCTTTGATGTAATGTGAGCACAGGTTGATGCAGGACAGGAAAGAAGCATGGATGTATTACATCTTTGCTTTGTCATGGCTGAAATTAAAATGCATCACTTAATATTTGTGGTGGAGATACTGTACTTCTTGTTGCTATGTAATAATAATCAGCTTCTTTTTCTTTTGCTCTGAATTTTAAGGTGCACAATATTTGCCAGACAGTAATTGCCATCTTCTCCTCGTCATGAAACTAATTTGACTTTGGACTGAAGCTAAAGTGAATGTTTTGTTAAGCAAGTGACTCACCCCTTAATCTGTGCTTTCACACTTCAATGTATAACCCATAGATCATTCAGGAAACCGTAAAGGCTCCCTTTAGTATTCACTACACTAATCACATATAGGAAGCAAGAGCTGCCAATGCAGTGACGCTACAAGTCAACAATTACCCAGCGGATGGTGGAAATGACAGGGTAGACGGCAAGCGTTCCTGTGTCCCCACTCACCAGGATTGATGAGTTCATTTATCTCTCCCTGGCCTATCTTGTGCCCCCCTCCCCCACCCGTTGCTATGAAAATGAATAGCCCCTGTAAAATGGAAGAATCATGCCTTGAAAAAGACCTGTCTTTACAATACGACAGAGGCATATTTATTTCATCTTAAAGGGGAAGTTTGAGGTCACCCTCCAGTCCTTCCCCAGTGACATTTTCCGACTTGACATTCTGTGACATTTCCAGTTAAATATTGCTGATATTCCTGTGGAGGAATTAAAAGAATGTCTAAAAGGGACACCAACACTCTTTTCCTTTCTCTCAGCTCACCCCCCCCCCACCCTCCCCGCTCCCTGTCTCTTCCTCGCTTCATCCCAAATACCCCATTTCCCTCCTCACCACACAGTAACACAGGCTTACATGCACTACCTACTAAGTGTGGTTGACTCGCATCTCCAGGTATTAGAAGTCTCTTTAATCCAAAGGGATTACCAAACATTCTATCACCCAGAATATATAAGAGACAGACACAAAGTGTGACTGAAGAAAGCTTATAGTGCTATTTTAAGCAAAAAAAAAAAAAATCCAACCCTTAAGATGCAGCAACATGCCAGGAAGCACTGTTACAAAGGATACTTTTTTCTTGTGTCATACTGTATATAGTAACCAGCTGAGGATGATTAAGAATCTAATTTCACTCACTCTGTGTATTTACGGCAAGTAATCATGCTTAAAACCTACATACGTTGCTCAGTTTAGTTGTCAACTAGATTCGCAATAAAACCCAGAATTGCAATAATTTAACTGCAAAACTGATGAAAATATTTTTGCAGTAAGAGTTTTGCCATCTCAACCAGTTTTGCAATAAAAATATTGCAATTCAGGATTTTTTTTTTATTGCAAAACTGGTTGGCAACTAGTTATTACAATCAGTTTCATCAGTTTTTCTCATTCCAACCAGTTCTGAGGTAAAATTATTGCAATTCTGGGTTTTATTGCAAAACTGGTTTTAACAACGCACCGATTGTAAAATTTGGAGCTAATACTGTATTAATATCAATGTTGAAAATAATAAGTTGGCTAATTTCTGATAACCAATATTGATTGTTTCTTTTATTTTTGTTTTCATCTATTCCTTCGTCATTGTCAGAGTGACAAAGAAACAGAAAAAACAATAATAACTGAACTAAAACTATTCAAATGGTTTAGTCCTGGATATTTTTGGATTTTGTAGCTATAGTCTACTGTTGTCTGTTTCAGGGCAAAATTAATGCCACACAACTACCACACACCAGAAAAATATCAGACACTGCCGATGTCTTATTTGTTATCGCCAATATCAGTCAATAAAGTGAACATCCACCAATATCAATACAGTAGTCTATCTATCTGTGCATCAATAGAATAATTATATTCTCTGCATAAACAAATGTCCAAAGGTAGTTTGTATTTTTGCATCTAGAAATCACTTGCATTATCTTTTTGAATTAAGCTCAAGTCAAATATGCTAACAAGTTTGGGTTTTTTTTGTCACATTATGTGTGTACATTTATACAATTTACTGTTTGACAATGTGCAGTTTATGTGTTGCTTCTTTACAACAGACTAGCTTGCTTGAGTAAAGATTATTTATGACCTGGAGCCTGACTGAAACAGCGATGCATGCATTTACAGATCAGTAAGAAGATACCCATGATGATGTTGTGTAAATCAAAGTTAAACGTTTGAAACTGGTTAGCATTAAAACATTTTTTTTTCATTTATGCACGGAGGAATATTTCAAATTATAAATGTACAAGGGGTATAGTCAGTTACATTTAAAACTATTACTTTCTAGGTGGGCAAAACACCTTTTGGGATGTATCTTAGGATCTGATATTGCTTCTACTGCATAGCAGCTGACCTTCACTGGACAGTGATTATGATTGGTTTCAGTGCAATAAAGCCAAACTGATGTATTTCAAGGCTGATCTCATTTTGGCCATGTAATTCATTGGCCATCAGTCACAGCCTCTCCCATCACTAAACAATGCAAAAAGCACATTACAGGTACATCTTAAAAAATTAGAATATCATGAAAAAGTTCAATATTTTTTGTCACTCATTTCAGAAAGTGAAACCCGTATATTATATAGATTCATTACACAGAGTGATATATTTCAAGTGTTTATTTATTTTAATTTTGATGATTATGGTTTACAGCCCATGAAAACCCCGAATTCAGTTTCTCAAAAAATTAGAATATTACATAAAATTTATTTTAAAAAATAGTTTTTTAATAGAAATGTTGGCTGACTGAAAAGTATGTCCATATACACACTCAATACTTGGTCGGGGTTCCTTTTGGATTAATTGCGGTATCAATGTGGCATGGCATGGAGGTGATCAGCCTGTGACACTGCTGAGGTGTTATGGAAGCCCAGGTTGCTTTGATAGTGACCTTCAGCTCGTCTGCGTTGTTGGGTCTGGTGTCTCTCATCTTCCTCTTGACATTAAGTCAGGAGAGTTTGCTGACCAATCAAACACAGTGACGCCATGGTCATTAAACCAGGTTTTGATACTTTTGGCAGTGTGGGGGGTGTCATGTCCTGCTGGAAAATGAAATCAGGTTCTCCATAAAGCTTGTCAGCAGAGGGAAACATGAAGTGCTCTAAAATTTCCTGGCAGACGACTGCACTGACTTGGGTCTTGATAAAATACAGTGGACAAACACCAGCAGATGACCTTGTTCAGATAAAAGTAAATTTTGCATTTCATTTGGAAATCGAAGTCCCAAAGTCTCGAGAAAGAGTGGAGAGGCACAGAATCTAAGATGCTTGAGGTTTAGTGTGAAGTTTCCACAGTCAGTGATGATTTGAGGAACCATGTCATCTGCTGGTGTTTATCCACTGTGTTTTATCAAGACCAAAGTCAGCGCAGTCGTCTACCAGGAAATTTTAGAGCACTTCATGCTTCCCTCTGCTGACAAGCTTTATGGAGAAGCTGATTTCATTTTCCAGCAGGACTTGGCACCCCCACACACTGCCAAAAGTATCAAAACCTGGTTTAATGACCATGGCATCACTGTATTTGATTGGTCAGCAAACTTTCCTGACCTAAACCCCATCGAGAATCTATGGCGTAATGTCAAGAGGAAGAATAGAGACACCAGACCCAACAATGCAGACGAGCTGAAGGTCACTATCAAAGCAACCTGGACCTTCATAACACCTAAGCAGTGCCACAGGCTGATCACCTCCATGCTACGCCACATTGATACAGTAATTAATCCAAAAGGAGCCCCAGCCAAGTATTGAGTGTGTACATGGACATATTTTTCAGTTGGCCAGCATTTCTTATGTAATATTCCAACTTTTTGGGAAACTGAATTTGGGGTTTTCATGGGCTGTAAGCCATAATCATCAAAATTAAAATAAATAAACACTTGAAATATTTCGCTCTCTGTGTAATGGATCTATATAATATATGGGTTTCACTTTCTGAAATGAGTGACGAAAAATATGGAACTTTTTCATGATATTCTAATTTTTTGAGATGTACCTGTACTGCTTCTTATTCAATTGAGTATGACATGAGTAATATAGTCTAAAGTTTTTAACATGAAAATGTGCAAGATTGCTGCTATAAAATCATATTGAAAGGAATCCCGTAGTCTGCCTATCACACACACTGCCTAACCCTAACCAAATCTAATCAAGTGTTTAATGCCTAATCTAATGAGAATGAAAGTAGTATGAAATCCACAACCAAAAAGAGGGGGTAGAGAGAGAAAATATGATGCAGGTATGTCATCGCCTGCATAACAGACCACTTGTTTACTCCATTCCTACCTCTCCAATGTCTTTAAGATGCTCAATAGCTTCATTAAAAGCAGTTATTCCATTTCAGATAGTGATGGACATGACCAAACTGCAATACAGTGGGCCAAAAAAGTATTTAGTCAGCCACCAATTGTGCAAGTTCTCCTACTTAAAAGTTGAGAGAGGTCTCCAATTTTCATCATAGGTATACCTCAACTATGAGAGACAAAATGAGAAAAAAAAAAAATCCAGAAAATCACATTGAAGGATTTTTCATGAATTAATTGGTAAATTCCTTGGTAAAATAAGTATTTGGTCACCTACAAACAAGTAAGATTTCTGGCTCTCACAGACCTGTAACTTCTTCTTTAAGAGGCTTCTCTGTCCTCCACTCGTTACCTGTATTAATGGCACCTGTTTGAACTCATTATCAGTATAAAAGACACCTGTCCACAACCTCAAACAGTCAGACTCCAAAATCCACTATGGCCAAGACCAAAGAGCTGTCAAAGGACACCAGAAACAAAATTGTAGACCTGCACCAGGCTGGGAAGACTGAATCTGCAATAGGTAAGCAGCTTGGTGTGAAGAAATCAACTGTGGGAGCAATTATTAGAAAATGGAAGACATACAAGACCACTGATAATCTCCTTCGATCTGGGGCTCCATGCAAGATCTCACCCCGTGAGGTCAAAATGATCATGAGAACGGTGTGCAAAAATCCCAGAACCACACGGGGGGTGGGGCCTAGTGAATGACCTGCAGAGAGCTGGGATCAAAGTAACAAAGGCTACCATCAGTAACACACTACGCCGCCAGGGACTCAAATCCTGCAGTGCCAGACGTGTCCCCCTGCTTAAGCCAGTACATGTCCAGGCCCGTCTGAAGTTTGCTAGAGAGCGTTTGGATGATCCAGAAGAGGATTGGGAGAATGTCATATGGTCAGATGAAACCAAAATAGAACTTTTTGGTAAAAACTCAACTTGTCGTGTTTGGAGGAGAAAGAACACCATACCTACTGTGAAGCATGGGGGTGAAAACATCATACTTTGGGGCTATTTTTCTGCAAAGGGACCAGGACGACTGATCCATGTAAAGGAAAGAATGAATGGGGCCATGTATCGTGAGATTTTGAGTGAAAACCTCCTTCCATCAGCAAGGGCATTGAAGATGAAACGTGGCTGGGTCTTTCAGCACGACAATGATCCCAAACACACTGCCCGGGCAACGAAGGAGCGGCTTTGTAAGAAGCATTTCAAGGTCCTGGAGTGGCCTAGCCAGTCTCCAGATCTCAACCCCATAGAAAATCTTTGGAGGGAGTTGAAAGTCCGTGTTGCCCAGCGACAGCCCCAAAACATCACTGCTCTAGAGGAGATCTGCATGGAGGAATGGGCCAAAATACCAGCAACAGTGTGTGAAAACCTTGTGAAGACTTACAGAAAACATTTGACCTCTGTCATTGCCAACAAAGTGTATATAACAAAGTATTGAGATGAACTTTTGTTATTGACCAAATACTTATTTTACCGAGGAATTTACCAATTAATTCATTAAAAATCCTTCAATGTGATTTTCTGGATTTTTTTTTTCTCATTTTGTCTCTCATAGTTGAGGTATACCTATGATGAAAATTGGAGACCTCTCTCATCTTTTAAGTGGGAGAATTTGCACAATTGGTGGCTGACTAAATACTTTTTCCCCCACTGTATATTATGTGGCCAGCATAAGAATGTATTAGCATTGCTTATATTTAATGGTGTAACCCATTTAAATATAAAGCTAAGAATCTGTGAAGTACATTTTTCACATAAATCAAGTTGTATAAGGTTTTGTCTATCAGATTAATTACAAGACCAAATCTAATCAATGTTGACAGTAATTCAAGAAGACTATATCATTTTATTTATCCTCAGCAAGGTTGGATGCAGGGTTTCCTCATACTATTAGAGAGTTAAAACAGTTGGTCCTCTGTTGTTAAGGTTTTACACATCAGCAGAAGTAAAGATCAACACCAACTAAGTAAGTTAGGACAACATTCCATCGTATTGTTGAGTCAGTTGTCAACTGCTACTATAAGCAAGTTTGGTGCAACGATGAATCCCTGACAAACTCCAAAGGTGGTAGGGAAAGAATCTAAGAAGCCACTCTTGTGCCATACCCTGCACTCAGAGTTAGTGTAGAGGTTTTTAGGATGTTAATGCACTTAGAGATAACTGATTCTCCACAGGAGCAGCCAGAGGATGGACATGTCCAGTGAATTGAAGGTGGACTTAAGATTGGCATAGGCCACATACAAAGGTTGTCGGAACGCCCACCATTGTTGGGCTAGGACAAATGACAGTGATGATCTTGTCAGGCAAATTGGAGGTTCCCTGATTGAAAGTTCTCAAGAGAATCCATGATGTGATATACTGTAGTGACACAACTTCCACACACGAGAAAATGCATCAGACAACAAGATTGACAATGTCTGTTCCTTAATGGAGCCTAGCTTCACAAAAGCCATTCACCAAGTTCAGGGAAGCATCTGAAATCCCTGGCTGCTTTCAGTGGTGCCACATGACAAGGACATCAGTGGCTGTAGAATTCAGGGTGGTGTAATCTGCTCCCAGGTATCTTTAATCCGCTCCAGAGGAGCAAGGGGATCAATTCAGTAGGCGACATCCACTGCATAGGAGCTGGGCTATTTGGAGATACTGAGTTTGTTGTTGTCTAGAGAGCAACAGACCGTGGGACCAGAGGGGACAGAACAGCAGAGGTGTAGGTTGAGGGTGGCAACAAGAAGACAGATGTTGGTTTGGCCCAGCTCAGTTCTCCAGAACTCATTTGGCTCCAATTTCCTCAAAACTATATAAGTAAGCCAAAGAAGTTTTGGGATTCTGTTTTGTGGACCGCTGAAACAAAACTGGAACTTTTCAGGCCTATGGATCAGTGGTATGTCTGTAGGAGAATGAATGAAGCACACGCAGAAAAGAACACCATGCCTAAAGTGAAGCATGGTGATGGTTCAATGATGCTCTGGGGCTGCTTCGCTTTCTATGGCACTGGAAACCTGCAGCATATGGCAGGCACGATGGATTCAATCATGTATCAGGAAATCCTGAGAGAAAATATCATGCTGTCTGTGAGGGCACTGAAGCTTGGGCATCATTCGACTTTCCAACAGAACATTGATCCCAAATCCGCCAAGGCCTGGTTTCAGAAGACGTTCTGACCTGGAAGATGCTAGAGTGGCCATCACAGTCACCTGACTTGAACTCCATTGAAAATCTCTGGTGGGATTTGAAAAGAGGTGGTTGCAGCACACAAACCCAAGAATATTAATGAACTAGAAGCCTTTGCCCATGACGAATGGGCTAAGATTCTTCAGAACACTGCCAGCAGCTGGTGTCTGGCTGTGCATCACATTTGCAGCAGGTCATAACAGCAAAAGGTGCTCTATTAAGTACTAACGATGCTTGTCATGAAGAGGTTGAATAATTTTGAAACTACAGTAGTCTTTAAAAGTGGCATTTTGGAGAAATCACTTGTAATATTAGTTGTGTTGCGCTATTTAAATTGTTAATTTTGATCACAACTGTAAGTGCCTAGATCTCCTGACCTTAGATCTTGAGCACAACTTGGATGCAGACCCACCTGAAGGTCATTCTGAGTGAGTTTGGTGAGCATCGGGGCAAATTCCTAGGATGAGTAGTGATCCCTTGAAATGTGGATGGATGGACGACAGACACCACGTCAAGTCACCACCGACTTTCAGTATAACACCAAGTCATGTCACCTGCAGAAATTCTCTGATGACTTGGCTGTTGTTGGGTGTATAAGAGGGGGAGTACAGGGCACTGGTAGACAGATTTGTGGAGTGGACCAAGCAGAATCACCTGAGGCTGAATGTCAGCAAGACCAGATAGTTGGTGATTGACTTCAGGAAGAAGAGCACGCCTTCATTGAGGACTACAAATACCTGGGTGTCATGATCAGCAATGGACTGGACTGGAAATCTAACACCGATGCTGCGTACAGGAAGGAGATGAGGAGGATGCCACTGTCACTCTGTTTGACACGCTTTTTAAACATCTGGATTTTAATGGGACACATGCCAGGCTTTTATTTGTGGACTTTTCTTCTGCCTTTAATACAATCCAACCTCATATTTTAGTTGAAAGGCTCCTGCAGCAATTTGATTTAAGCAATAATCTGGTGGGTTGGATTCTGGATTTCTTAACCAACAGGACGCAGAGAGTAAGGGTCAATGGCACATTGTCTGACCTAAAGTGCTCTTCTACTGGCTCTCCTCAGGGGTGTGTGTTGTCACCACTACTCTTCATCCTGTACACAAACATGTGTCGGAGCAGACATGACAACAGACACATTATAAAGTATGCTGATGACTCAGTCATTGTCAGTCTCCTCCAGGATGGTGAGAGTGGCCACGGCCCAGTAGTTGATGACTTTGTTCACTGGTGTGAGGATTCCTACCTGCAGCTGAATACAACAAAAACGAAAGATATGATTATTGACTTTAGGAGGAAAACTCCCAGGCACAAAGTCACCATACTAAAAGGCCAGACCACCGAATGTGTACAATCGTACAAATATCTTGGGACGATTATTGATAGTGGATTGAACTTTGAGGTGAACTGTGAAAGGGTGTGCAAAAAGGGTCAGCAAAATTTGTATTGTTTGAGGAAACTTGCACGCTTCCAAATTGACCGAACCATAATGACTATGTTCTATCGGGCTTTTATTGAATCTGTTTTATCCTTTTCTTTAATGTCATGGTTTGGTCAGATAAAACTGAAACAGAGGAAATCCTTGGATCAGGTAGTCAGATGGTCCAGTCGTTTGCTTGGTGAGTCACAGCTGAGCCTGACATCCCTGTACACCAGACAAGTACAGAGGATGGCCGACTCGATTTTAAATGATGACTCCCACCCTTTGCACTGCAACTTTCAGCTTCTTCCCTCCAGACGGAGGTTTGCTGTCCCAAAAAGTAGAACCCAGCGCTACAAAAACAGCTTTGTCCCTGCTGCTGTCAAAGAGTTGAACAAGCTATAAAATTATATTGTACATATTTTATATTTACCTATTTTGTAAGATGTGTGCCTGTGTTTGTGTCTATGTTGAATGTAATTAGTGGCTTGTAAATATGGATGTCACCAACTGCAAAACAAATCTACCTACGGGTACAAATAAAGTAACCTGAACCTGAACCTGAACCTGAGGAAGCTGAGACCCTTCAACGTTTGCAACAGGATGCTGGAGCTTCTCTATCAGGTCGTTGTCACTGGCGCCATCTTCTTTGCTGCTGTCTGTTGGGTATCGGGGCCAGCAACACCAACAGACTTAACAAGCTTATCAAGAAGGCTGGCTCCGTAATTGGTCTCAGGCCGGAGATCTTTGAGACTGTGGTGGAGAGGAGGACATTGAACAAACTGCGATCCATCATGGACAATCCTGATCACCCCCTCCACCACACACTGGACAGACAGTGGAGCACTTTCTCCAGCAGACTGCTACAGCTTCACTGCCGAATGGTCAGGAAATCTTTCCTGCTATGTGCCATTTCACTGTACAATAACTCACTCTGATTTTGAATCCTGGTCATAACTATGCTGCCATACTGCACCTTGCAGTCTAATTGGTAGAATCAGAATCAGAATCAGAATCAGGTTTATTGCCATTGTTCATGTAGTACACAAACTAGGAATTTGTCTCGGTACAATGCTGCAACATTAAACATGATAAGATAAGAGAAATAAACTATACATGTAATAAAGTGTAGGATAAGATTAAGTGATACTGGTCAACAGTTAAAATATATATTAGCCAGCAGCAGATACTGTGGAGAACTATATAGTGCAGTCGGTAATGCAGGAAGAAAACAGTGATGATTGACATGAGTCTGGTTGAGCTGCTGTACATGGTGCACGAGAGTCACTTAGTGTTCAGCAGTCTAATGGCAGAGGGGAAGAAGCTGTTCATGTGACGGGAGGTTTTAGTCTGGATGGACCGAAGTCTTCTACCAGAGGGGAGGGGGGCAAACAGTACGTGACCAGGGTGTGAGGGATCGGCTATGATCCGGCCAGCACGCCTCCGGGTCCTGGAGATGTACAGATCCTGGAGAGATGGGAGCTTGCAGCCGATCACTGCCTCACATTGCACCCTGCACCTGATAGTCCTGCATTGTACAGCAAGTACGATTCATGTATCTATATGGGTCATCATCTATTCATCTGTGATGTACTGTATATAAGTTATTTAGGCAGTTTTACTTTCCATGGGTAATTCCTTTTTCTTTTATACTGTGTGTGTGTTTCTGCCGTTTTGGTGATCTACTGTCATGCTGCTTTTACACTGTAATTTCTCAGTTTGGGCTCAATAAAGTTTATCTATCTATCTATCTATCTATCTATCTATCTATCTATCTATCTATCTATCTGTCTGTCTGTCTGTCTGTCTATTGTATTAACTCCTTTTGGCTCCACCAGAATGAGCTGAAACTTGTATAGCCTTATGGGGTATATATATTGACTTTACCCTATTTGTATCACACATACAGTACAAATGATCAAATGATGGCCAGCTGACATGAATAAGTTAGAAGGAATATTTTCCCTATTACTGATATTAGTTTGTATATTTTTTTCTTGTCATTTTCCCTTGATCCATGTCTGATACTTCTACACCCCACACATCATCCACAGTCATCACAGACAATCTCTTTGTAAATAATCCTCTCTAAACATGATAAATATGGCTCTGCACCCACCTATAAATCTGTCATCACCGACCCCGCAATTTTATTTTATATATCCGCTGCCTGCAAGATAATGATCACTCCCTCTGAGAAAAACATAAATGCAGTGAATTTCCAGACTGTTACATACTTACTTTTATCTTTAGGTGCCTTTTCACTTTGTGGGACTGCCTTTAGAGTCCACAGAGTCAACATTTGGCCACAATGCCGGAGATGGTAATTGAATGTAATCAAAATGTAAAGTAAGCCCGAGCTGCCACAGTAATAGATTTAATAGTTTATTTGACAAGAGAGGTGAATCAATCTTAAGATATTGACCACAGGATCTGGAAGGATTATGGATGGGCTGAGGGGTCACAGGGCAGGCCAGTGTGTTTGCAGCACAGACGCCAGTGCTCGGCTAAAGTCCTGAGTTCTAAGCAGTTTAGCATATTGAACAGAAATTAACCTTCTTCAGAGGGAGAGCCCAGGAGAAGTGAATCCTCTTTCATTTGTTAATTCTTTCATTAGTCCAGGGATGACAGGATTGCTAAAGATGATGTGATGCTCAGTTTGAAAAAGTTTGCCAAGGACAAAAATCTTTCAGTGACTTAGTAAGCTGTTTCCAGTAAGACATTAAAACCTCTTACCAGTCCGGTGTCCTGCCCGTGGGACGTTTAGGGGTTTTAATGGTGGATGGATTTTATTTTGGAATGCAAACATTAAGAATTAAGCATTTAAATGAATGTGTGCACCTTCTGTGTTGTGACTGTAATTATTTCCAGGACAATAATGTTGTATCAAGGGCTTTTGATATGGGCATGGTAAGCATGGTGGTGATGAAGCACCACTGCAGTTAGTCTAAGTCAATGAGTGGGAAAAACTGCAATGAACCACAAAATAAAATATGACTATGTCTTCATCGCACACCCATTAATATGCGTGCCACATATTTTCACAGTAAATGTTGATAAACCACCAACCTATCTATTTACGTGCTGTTGATGCTGGCACTTGGCAATGCAATCAAGGCACAGCACTTGCTTCACTTTGCAAAATTAGAAGTGAAATTTTTGATTGTGCCATTAAACAGGTCCCTCATTATGACTTGGCAAGGACAATTTGCATGCTCTATTCCACAGAATCTGAATGAAGCGCCAATCAATTATGCTCATTACCCAGGCAGCTGATTGGTATGTGGTCAGACACTGTCGAGGTAGTGTGCTGCAGGAAGGGCTAACAGCATACACACACCGAAACCATATCTTCACCAGCTGGCCTTTATCTCAAAAGTGGGCAAACGTGTTCCCCAATCGAACACACGCAAAGTACAAAGAAGTGACGCATGTGTTGTGCAAAATAATGTCGCTTGCGCCCAATGCATTAGCTGCTGAAAGCAATTAGAATTTTTTCCCCTTGCAGAATTTTTTACACCCTTTATTAAAACCCGTGCTCCATTTTAAGGCTTGGTTGGTACAAGAAAATTGAGATCATGGCTCTGATGGGGTTATGCCATCTGTTGCAGCAGCTCCTCGTTCATGCTGCCAAAGATGGTTCACTCAGAAATTAATCTGAAACTATTCTGATGCCTCTTTAATGTCAGCAGGCACATGCACAAATGGAGCCCAGGTAGTGCTCAAGCGCCACCCCCTTTGCCCTCTGCTCTTTGAAGTGCCCTTTAGTAGAGGGTTTTTTTTTTTTAAGGTATTAAAGATTTGAATTTTCCTCCATGGAGACACCATTTACTGAACAAATGTGCTTTAATGTCAGAAAACTATATTTTGATATTCAATTAAGATAAGATCCATCCATCATCCATCATAGCAGTCTGTCGGGGGCGACAACGACTGTTTCATTTAGGTCTGATCAGATTCCTCCATGCAGCTCTGTCCTTCGCCCTCCACTGCCAGGAACTCCTGGCTGTGTTAACCCGGGCAACATCCGAGCCGCTATGAGTTGCTTTCTGACTGATGATTTCATGAAACTGCTTGCAAAGTATTTAATAAGATAAGATAAACTTTTATTAATCCCACGATGGGGAAATTTACAGTATTGCAGCAGCAAAGGGATAGCAGCAATAAAATAAGGCAAGACAATAGCGGTGTATTTCACAGCTGAGTAAGTGCACAGTGCTGTTGCAACCTTCAGTAGTAATTATATTAACAGGGGATTGGAAATGAGTGTTCCTTGTTTGTGTTATGTGCGGTCTCTCTGAGCAGCAGGCAGGAAGGATCTGCAAAACCTCTCCCTCATGCACCTTGGATGGAGCAGTCTGTCACTGAACAAGCTGCTCAGTGCACTTAATTCTGTGGGACTGCCACATGAGCCACAAAAGTCCCCCCCCCCCTCCTCCCCTCTGCTCGGTTGCACACACAGCAGCCTGCTGGGTCCTGTCCTTCTAGTGCTCAGTGTTTCCTAAGCCTCGTATTGTTTTGTTGCTGTTGTGAAAGTAGGTGATTTTTTTAGCAAGGGGGATGGTGGTTGTTGTGGATGTTTGTAAATTTAGCAGTCAGTACAAAGGCATAAACGTGATTTCAGTAGAAATTTGCAAGAATAGAGGTCCAAAATTTTGGTGAAAGATGCTAATTTAGAATTCAAAAAGTCCCAAATTTATGAGAAAAAAAAGTTACATTTTTGTGAGAAAAAAACATAACTTACAAATGCCAAAAAATACATATACAACAACTAGAAAAGCACTCGGAGAGCGCAGACCTCCGCCAAGTACCTCAGTTCCTCCTAATATTGGGATTTTCCCCAAACATAATAGTCCTACATTTATTTTATCTATATTTTCAGATCCCTTGACCATCAAAACATACCTTTAGCAATTGGATTCACATTGATATCTTTATTAGTTCAGTAGTTATTGACAAAAATCACTTTTTCGGTAATGGTGGTTTTCTTGAGGATATAGCTCCATAGCTTTTGAAGATACAACAAATCCATTGGCACAGTACTGATTCCTCAGTGTCTTGGCTATATTTTGGTGTTTGTTGTATGTTTATATCTTAATTTGTTACCTTACAGTTATTTATTTAGCGAATGCAAAGTCCTTAAGCCAAGCAGTTGCCTCCTGGTTTGCTGTATGGAGGGTGTGTAATCCTCCTTCCAGTCTTTGGAGCGGGCAAGCCTCTATGATGTGTTCCATTGTTTGCTCCTCTCCACATGCGCACAGTGGGCTAGGGCTACTGCCCCATCTGTAAAGGCTGGCCAAGCAGGGGCCATGTCCAGTCCTGAAGCGATTGAGTGTAGACCACTGTCTCCTTGGGAGGTTGGTGCCCGGGACCTGTTGGTTGGGGTTTATCACCAGCTGTTTGTTTGGGACCTCCTTGGTCTCCCATTCCTCTTGCCAAGCTGTCTGGATGGTAAAGTCAGCTGGGGGAGGGTTTTTCCAAATCGGCCGTCTGGATGAAAGTCGGGCAGTGGGTGGAGTGTAGATATCTGCATGGATTGGTAAGTGAGGAGAATCTTTAACTTTTTGGAGCATCCTTTGAGTTAATGCTGCTCGCCGGATGTGTGGAGGGGCTATGTTTGACAGTACAGAGAGCCAGGGGAGTGGTGTTGAGCGGATTGTTCCAGTTATAGTTCTCATGGTTGTGTTGAGCTGGGTGTCTACATGGTGTGTGTAAGATGACCTGGACCAGACAGGGGCACAATATTCTGCTACAGAGTATGAAAGGGCCAGTGCTGAGGTGCGCAGGGTGGAGACTGCCGCCCCCCATTTTGCACCAGCGAGCTTGCAGAGCAGGTTGTTTCGTACCTTCACCTTAGCAGCCGTCCCCTTTAGATGTTCCTTGAAGGATAAGGTCCTATCAAGGGTCACTCCAAGATAAGTTGGATTTGGGGCATGCTTAAGCTTGAGTCCGCTCAGGTGGATGTTTAGTTCTCTGGCAGCTTTTGCATTGTGGAGATGGAATACACTGGAGACGGTTTTTGCTGGGCTTGGTTTTAGGCGCCAGATTTTGCAGAACTGGTCCAGTTTGGCAAGATCTTCCGTGAGCACCCGTTCCAGTGGTTCAAAGTCTGGTGCTTGGAATGCCAAACAGATGTCGTCTGCATAGGTGAATTTGCGGGATTTTGTAGTAGGCAGGTCGTTTATGTAGAGGTTGAACAGAGTTGGAGCTAGAACTGAGCCTTGTGGGAGTCCGTTTTTCTGCATTCTCCATGCACTTGTCTTCTGACTGAGGTGGACTCTGAACCTTCGGTTGGTCAGCAGGGTTTTTATAATTGCTGTTGCCCAAGCAGGGATCGCCTTTATAAGTTTCAGGAGGAGGCCTTTGTGCCAGACCGTATCATAGGCGGCTGTAAGGTCGAGAAACACAGCCCCTGTCTTCAGTCTGCTCTCGAAGCCATTTTCGATGAAGGTGGTTAGGGCCAGTACTTGTTCTCCTGTACTGCGGTCCTTGCAGAAACCTGCTTGATCCACACTTAGAATATCCTCTACCTCTGGGGAAATGCGTTGCAGAATTAGGCGCTCCATGATTTTGTAAGGAACGCTGAGTAGGGAGATTGGGCGGTAGCTTGCTGGTAATTTGTGGTCTTTGCCAGGTTTTGGGATGGCAATGACCTTTGCTGTCCGCCATTTCTTTGGGATCGAGTTTGTTTGTGTGATCCTTGTGTAGAATTGTGTCAACCAGGTTAGGGCTCGGGGGCCAAGATTTTTCATGAATTCTGGGAAGATGTTATCGTATCCTGCTGCCTTTCCACATTTCAGGCTCTGTAGGACTTTCTCCAGTTCAGCAGCCTCGAAGGGTTCAGGGTTCGTTTCCTCTACAGGCATTTTTTGGTGTTTTTTTAGCTCAGTTGTAACTGCTCTTTTGGTGTCTTTGTCTTGGGGTGCTTTGGCGATAGTCAGTAGGGGGGATGCAACTTGGTTGGGTGTGACGGATGCTCGGCTTTGGCTAGGGGGCTTCTGTGCAGCTCCTAGGCGACGGATGAGGCTCCAACATTTCCTGCTAGAGTGGGTAAAGCTCCGGTCAGCAACTGTCTCCTCCCATTTCTTTCGCCGAGCTGTATTTAGCGATTCAATGAGATGGTCTGCTATCTCTGGGTCCCCTGATGTTTGATAGGATTGTAGGAGGGCAGCACTTTCTCCGTCCAAACATGGGACATAGAGGGGTCGGTAGCCTCGTGGGATTGCAGTATGGGCAGCCTTGAAGATTGCGCTGCAGAAGCGGTTGTATGCTTCATCTACAGTGATGGTGTGGAGTGGGATGGTAACAACGCTCCGGTCCAGAGTTTCACTGAATTTCTTCCAGTTGGCTTTGCGGAAGTTCCAGCGCATCTTCCTTGGGCTGTATATGACTGGAAGTTGTAGGCCAATGTGTACAAGCAGGGGCCGGTGTTGGCTGTGTGGAAAATCATCAAGAATGAGGATTTGTGTAGGATATGGCTCCCCATTCAAAGAGCTGACCCAACACAGGTCAGGAGAATAGTCCTTCTTCCACCTAGCAGAGTGGAAGGTTCCTCTTTGTTTGGGGTCGTATATCAAAGCGAGGTCATTTCTGGATGCCCAGTCTGAAAGTGCCTTCCCATCACTGTCCACTGCTGGGTACCCCCAGTCAGGGTGATGGCTGTTAAAGTCCCCCACATAGATGGCAGGGTGGGGTAGGGTGGGTAAGACCTGCAGATCCCAGTTGGCATTAGGGGGCTTGTACACATTGACAATATGGAAGCCACCAATGATTATGGTGTCTGAGAAATGTGTTGTTATCAGGTGATTTGCTTCAACTATGTCAGAACGCACATAGGTGGCACGTCCATGTTTAGCATGTAGAACATAGCACAGGAGGTCAAAGCCTCTGATGGTGAAGCGGCCAGCTTCCTCTGTGCCAATATGAGTCTCTTGGAGGCAGATTACATCAATCGAATGTTGGAAGGCGAGGACTTCGATAAGGCTTCGCTTGGCTGCAGATAGGCCTTCAACGTTTAGTTGTAATATGCGAAGGGCCGATCCTACCACAAAGTGCTCTTGGGGCTGTTTGCTTTCGGCTTTAGGACTGTGACTAGGATTCTTCTTTGACTTGGCACAGAGGCGTCGTCTCTTCGAATTTAGTCTGCTGGTAGGATCATTAGCTTCCCCAGGCGAGCCCGGGTACTGGCGGAGGGCGCGACGAGAACGCTGATCCATTGCCCCCCACCTTACAGTGATGAGAATTCCAAAGATCCCCTATTATTTCCTGTTCTGGATCACAGTATCCAGATTTTTTGCAGGATCGGGATCAGTCTTTGATATTTCATAGAACCTATTGGGATCTTATACTGTATTTTTTTTTTTTGGCAAGTGTCCTGAGCATTTATTGTGGAGTTATATACACATATGCTAAAAATGGACCTATCTCACAATGATAAAGAATCCTTTAAAAAAATTCCTGGATCCAGACGGTGAGCCGAATCACTCCCAAAATCTAATCATTTCTTCCTTGTCCCATTTTGGACTTGTCCTGAAAATTTTGTCAAAATCCGTTCATAACTTTTTGAGTTATGTTGGTAACAGACAGACGAACAAACAAACAGACAAACCCAGGTAAAAACATAACCTCCTTGGCGGAGGTAATGAAGTCACAAAGTTACAAGAAAAAAATGCCAATTTTCTAGACCATTTTAATGTTTACTTATTGTATAAAGTTTACTAATTTTATAAAGTTTTATTATTTTACAAATTTCATTTTGATAACTTTTACATTTTCTCTCATAAATGTCCATTTTTTTCAGCAAATAGTTGAGTTTCTTGCAAACTTTTCTTGTAAACGTTGTTTTTGAAAGTTGTCTTTTTTTGAAAAATTTGCAACTTTTCCTTGCAAATGTATTACTTATCTAATAAATTTTATAATTTTTTTCTTATAAATTTGCCATGTTTCTTATGTTCCTAATCTTGTGTTCCTAATCTTGGCAATATTACAGAAATAATAAAAAGCAGCCTTAGAGACAAGTTTAATATGGGAATTAAAGGGCAGACCTTGATCAAAAATAACTGCAAGCTTCCTCACAGAACTGTTAGGAGATAGAGTAACCCCATTCAAACTAAGAGTCTGATTTGGAAAAGTGTTTCTAGGATTTTTTGGGGGGTACTTTTGATTTGACATTATCTTTGGGTTGACATTAATTTTGGTTTGAATTACTTTTACACATTGAGAAATATAGTGAATATAGAGAGTATGTAAGTTTCCAAAGTGAAAGTACTGTACTGCATTATTATTTTTAATTTCCTGAAAACAGTCTTTATGATTATTTACCATGCATTTAGATTTACTGCTTGTGTTTTATGTTGTGTCATTGTTTAAGTCAATGTAATATTTAGCAGTAGATTTATTAGGGAGGCATTCAGTACTTATAGAATTGCATCTGCTGGCCGACCTTAAGAAGAGTGTTTCCACCTACACTCTGTATGTGCTGTAGATAACAGAATCCTTCCAAGCATGAGAAAAAGTTTAAATACCAACAATTATATAAGCAGCAAGAGTTTACCACAGTTTTGTAGGTTGAGGTTACTCCCCGGCGGGCCTCCCCTAATAGCCACAGGAAGCGATCGTGAACGTAGCGGCCACTGACACTTCACCAGCTTGAGGAATGCCTTGGCAGTTATTAGAAAAGTCTTCCATGTGTTGTGGTGGTAACCAGACTGCTTCCCTGCCACAGGCACAGCTAGGCTGAGGGGCAATATTTGCTCTCTTGTGTTTTTCCAAGATCATGCTGCTATTGGCAGGTTAAACACCTGGATAGCAGCCAAATGCACGATGGCCTGCCCGCAAATCAGCTCACCCCCTCTGGCAAATATGCTTGTGAAGAAAACACAGTTGGGGATGGTAGCTGTAGCTCAGTGTTTAAGGAAAAAAAACACATTGGCCTCGGTAATCAATGTTGGCTTAACCTCTCTCATCAGAAAGATATTTGCAGCTTAAATTAAACCAATGTGATGCTCATGTTTTGTGCATTAAACCACAAATACCATGATTGCTTGGCCAATTTGTGCTTGTCTATAAAGTTCTTCATGTTGACAGAGCTATTAGTCTAAGATACCAGAAAATTCATCATAATCACCCTGTGGTTGCTTCACAAATTCATCATTTCATTACTTTTCCACCCAGGGTGGTGGCAGTGGTGGTTGAGATAACATCCCATTCATTGAAGGAAAGAAAACACAGTGGTGCTGTTAGGGTGTGGTGGGTGTTAGAATATATTCTCCAGTAAGTGCCCAAACAAGAGCAGAAATTAATATGCAAATTCATGAGTGCTTGGTTAGAGGGCCTAAAAAGGTTTTCATTATATCTTGATCAGAAAGTCATTTATCTCAAAGCTCTCAATAAGTCTGGCCCCTAATCTGTTGGACAGATAATTAATATCTGCTTATTGAGTAAATGAAAGTCATTATCTTGATTTCCTACAGATAATTTATCTGTCTGTGCTTCACACTGAGGACATTTTATAGTGCAGGCCACGTTACCTCAGCAGGTATTGATTACTGCCTTAATATATGCTCTCAGGCTTCTTTTTGAACATAATCGGCTTTAAGGTCAAGGTGTTCTTTGTCAACAAAGGCAGATCGCACAGGCATTATTAAAACCCTGCATTAAACCCATTACAATCTATAGGGATGAAACAAAGCTCTAAACAGTCTTTCAGTTCTGCTTCCGAAGAGTGCAATCAAATTAGTCCTCTTTCCCTGTATTATGGTGTCTGTGCACCAGATCAAAGCCCACTCTTGAATGTAGATCACAACTCACAGCACACATCAGGAAACCATAGCAACCGATGTACATGCATTGATTGGTACATTCAGTAATGATGCATGAACACCTAATGAATGGTTTTCCAGTTAATGCAGCCGTAAAACTGAGGCTGGAATTTGAATGTTTGTCTTTAAATAATGCTGCCATTAGTGGTTTTTACATTCTGGATTTACATGATAAAAGCAGCTATGCCCAACCGGTGCTTAGCAGCTAACAATGTTGTTCACTGGTCTACACTGCAGTGGTGAAAACAGCTGTTCCTCACTCTGCCAGATGAAGCTGGCTCCAAAAGCTAGTCAGTACCTATGGACTCATGTTAAAATGTTCAACTTTCCTGTTGAACTAAGAAGTAATACAACAGTGTCAGTCTGTGGAGCTAAATTCTCTCTTCCCAACAATAGGTTGGACGAGTGACATTTTTGTGACTTTGGGAGACCAGTTCATGTTTACTTTGTGTCATTTCCTTATTCCCCCTTTACACAGGGATGGAGATCGTTGAGAGATCAAAACTTGGTCAGATCTCGCAATGATCTTCCAGTGATCTCCATGGTCGCCATCATTTCCTCAGAGTTTTGACTCAGTCCAAAGCACACAAGGATCTCGCAAACATTTACACAGAAATGGCTTTTTCAAGGCTTTAGGAGATTGTTGAGAGATCGGGCCTATTTTTGATCTCTCTATGGCCTCCAAACAATCTTCATGCTGTTTAAAGGGCCTTAGCTACCTGACCTATGGACCGACTGAAATGTATGCCATGCTGTGTGATTAGCCAAGATGTCTGAACTGCCATCTTTTGTAAATATATTTCTGAGGTACAAAGCACTTGTCAGGAACCCTTCACTGTGTAAGGCACAAATACGTTCTCAATTCAGGCACATAATATTTACCTGCTTTGTCATAGCCAACAGCATCACCTGTTGCTTGTTGGTATAGGACCTGTGGTAATTTGGGTTTGTAACAGACTTCAATAAAAGAAACCCAGCATGTCAATGTGTGAAGCTCAGAATGGTGATACCACTTTCAACAGAGCCACAAAATTCTGATGTTTAGAGAGATGACAGTAGCATAAATCAGTGGTGCGTCATGCATTTGCCCCCCATCCATCCATCCATATTCCACTGCTTATCCAAGCAGTGGAATAACCTTAGACAATAAATTTGGTGTTGACTAGTGTAATCATTTCTACAGCAGCACCATAATAAGCTGGATTAAACAATTATAAAATGACTTATATAAGTCATAGGGGCATCAATCCAGGCAGAGTAGCCCAGACTTCTGCCCATTTCACATAGAACCATGATCCCCATGATCCCTCCTGCAGGGGGTGGGTACACTGGGTCCTTGATGTAGCATTTTTCATGGAGATCCACTGGCTTGCTCAATCTGGCCCTTCACCCAGGACCAGTTTGCGTTGGGAGACCCTACCAGGGGCAAGTTGCCCCCAACAGCATAGCTCCTGGGATCATTCGGGCATTCAAGCCCCTCCACCACGATAAAGTGGTGATCCACAGAGGGGATTTGTGCCCCCCCCCCCTTTTTTCTGAGTTACAGATTAAATTTTTACTTTCACTTTGACTTGCTGATTAAATTGGACGAATAAAACAAACTCAGTTAAAAGTCCCTTTTATTGTTATTTCTAGGGATTAACTGTAAATTTTGTCGATAGCATATTCGTAGACTGTAAACAAATGAAAAACGTTCCTGGGTTGTCTTCAGCTCATTAACAATGACTCCTGTGTCCCTCATTCTCAATCAGTTTCTGCTTATTTTTTAATATTTATTAGACCCTTATCTGATTGGCCAAAGTATTTTTCCAGGTGAAACACAAATACTATTAAGCTACTAAACTATCCACTAAAGCCCCTTTTCCACTAGTACCTATATAGCCCAACTCGCCTCAACACGGGTTTACTCAACTCAGCTCACTTTTGTTTCTATTACAGCTGAATACCGCCTGAGGTGGGTGGGATTTTTTTACAGCAAGGCAGCGCAACACTCCCGTGACGTAAAACACGCGACACAAGCAAAGCACAAGATGGCGGATTACGAGGCGACTGCTCAGTCTCTGGCTTTTTTTCAGAGTAAAGGCAAAAAAGGAGAGCCAGAGAAGGCTACAGGCAGCGAGGTGAAACACTCTGAAAAAGTACTGGAACGTTTAGGAAGCCATAGAGCAGTATAAATCTGAAGACATGAGGATACAAACTAGATCACTTATGAAGGTAAGCTCATAATTGCTAATGCTAGTTGGCTTTAAGTCCGCCATACTACATTGCAATGTCGGCAAGTTATCGCTATTAGGTACTAAAGTATGTATGCTGCGTATGTATTTCAGATGGCTCTCTTGTGGCAAAATTATCACTTCAAACCGTGGGTCTGGGTGTTCAACCGAGCCTCCCAGTGATGTCACCCCAGTTTCACAAACGTGCAGTGGTTGCAGAACTTCAGAATGTCTGTGGAAACGTTTAGCTTCGTGTGCAACAAATTGCTCTGATCAGTGTGAAAACACAGAGAGACTGTTGAGACATCATGGGTTGTACCTGCTCCAGCAGCAGTGAGTCTGTGGTGTTATGGCAAAAAGGGATCAGCTGCCAAAACTTGATCGCCAGGTGCCATATTGTAATTATGGGGTTATATTAGCCGTAAACTATATCATTCAACACTTATGACGTCACTATGATGACGACGCTTCGCTTCCAGACAGGCTTAACGACTTCTTTGCACGTTTTGAAGCATCAAACTCGACAATCAGAGGGAGGGCTGGCCCTCCCCCACCATCGGTCGGACCAGCTTTTACCATCAACACAGCGGACACACGGAGGACCCTAACCAGAGTCAACCCACGCAAAGCTGCAGGTCCAGACAACATTCCGGGACGTGTGCTCCGAGACTGCGCGAGCGAGTTGGCGGATGTCCTGACTGACATTTATAACATCTCCCTGAGTCAGGCCATCGTTCCCAGATGCTTCAAGACCTCTATCATTGTACCGGTGGCAAAGAAACCAGTGGTGTCCTGTTTGAATGACTATCGTCCTGTTGCTCTGACACCAACTGTGATGAAGTGTTTTGAGCGGCTTGTCAAACCACACATTACAGCCTGCCTCCCTGCATCACACGACCCGCTCCAGTTTGCATATCGTTCAAACCGCTCCACGGAGGATGCTATAGTCACCACCCTACACTCTGTCATCACCCACCTGGACCAGAAAGACACCTACGCCAGACTCCTGTACATTGATTTCAGTTCAGCATTCAACACCATTATTCCCCAGAGACTGATGGAGAAATTACTCCTTCTCGGTCTGAACACCGCCACATGTCTCTGGATCCTGGATTTCCTGACTGAGAGACCTCAGTCTGTCCGGGTTGGAAACAACATCTCCAAGTCTGTCACGCTGAGTACCGGATCCCCTCAAGGCTGTGTACTCAGTCCACTGTTGTTTACACTTCTAACACATGACTGTGTATCCAGACACGAGGGGAACCAGATTATTAAGTTTGCAGATGACACCACGGTGGTGGGACTTATCCAGAGGGATGAGGAATCAATGTACAGGGAAGAAGTGAGAGACCTGGAGGGCTGGTGCAGGGAGAACAATCTGGTGCTCAACGTGGACAAAACGAAGGAGATGATTATCGACTTCCGGCGGTCGCAGCCTGAGCACGCCCCCCTTAGCATCGGCGGCCGTTTAGTGGAGAGAGTAGAGAACATCAAGTTCCTCGGAGTGCAGATCTCGCAGGACCTGACCTGGAGCAAGAATTCCTTGGAGATCAGGAAGCGGGCTCAGCAGAGACTGCACTTCTTGAGGAAACTCAAACAGGCCTCTCTCCCCATCTGCATCCTCAGGACCTTCTACAGAGGTGTGGTGGAGAGTGTTCTGACGTACTGCATTATTACATGGTACTCCAGCTGCAGTATGTCAGACAAAAAAGCCCTGCAGAGGATAGTCAAGGGGGCCCTAACCCATTATTAGAAAATCCAGATGTTAATATGGCCCAGAATTCCTCCATATACTGGTACTATCACTAGAGCATGCAGGGTCTTTTGCACTGGCACATCCAACAATACAGTCTTTAGTAAATAAAATAATTGTTTTTGGTTACGTTTTCATAAAAATGAGCCATTATTTTCAATGTCACTGATAAATGGTTTGTAGACAAAATTGAAAATCATGACGCAAACACACAAGTCACTAAATTGTTTATTACAATCAGCAGCAAATTTCAGATTATTTAGAATGTGCAACATTCAAACTCTAAACTGTAAAAAAAACACGAAAAACCTTAGAATGGGTTACACACACCAGCAATGCTGTCTCACTGAGAAGCAAGTGGATGGGCCACTCACACTGATCCCGGTTCAGCAGATGAATGAATGAATGAATGAATGAATGAATGAATGAATGAATGAATGAATGAATGAATCTTTATTTCGGATAGATTAAAAGTAAAGATTAAAAAGAAACACAATAATATAACAAAGGGGAAAAAATCCAACAAGGTCAAATTAAACAGTAACTCCTCTGATTATACAGTTCAACATAAGTTATCCGAAATGGGTGATGGCTGAAGCCGCAGCTTATATTGCCCACCCATATTCCATCCAAGAATTCAAAAGAAAAAGAAAACAAGAGCGATTACAATTCGGAACAAAGCTAAGACAAAACGTGACAAAAGAAAACTAAGTAACAACACAACACAGACTGGATATGATAATCCTTATGTGATTTTACATGTCATCTTGTATATATGTTTGGAGTATTTCTTCCTTTAGTTTTTGTTTAAATTGTCCAAGCGTTGTACATGATTTTAATTCAGGTCCAAAATCGTTCCATAATCTGACTCCTTGCACTGAAACACAGTGTTGCTTGGTGGTAGTTCTCACTGAAGGTTTTTGAAATATACATGTTCCTCTGAAATTTTTTTTTTTTTTTGTTACTTATTTGTACCCGTAGGTAGACTTGGTTTGCAGTCTGGTGACAAGCCACCGGCTGCTGGTCGCTGCGTGCGCGAGCGCCCTAAACCTACATGTTTTTGGTGTGCGGGAGGAAACCGGAGAAATCCCGGAGTAAACCCGCGCAACACGGGGAGAACATGCAAACTCCACACAGCTCACTGTTGGTCGGGGGCTGGGATCGAACCCACGATCTCTTGATCCCCGCGGTCCCCCGGCCGAGGGTAAAACTGTGCTGCCACAGTGCTAAACCACTGTGCCACCGTGCAGCCCACACGGTGATGATGATGATATTGCCCACAATGATATTGTTTCTCCCTTATTTGGAACAACTTTTGGATATTTGCGGGCAGTGATAGATTCCTCACTTTAAACATTATTACTGCAGTTTTAAAGTCAACCAGATCTTTCAACTTGAGAGCTTTTAATTTAAGAAAAAGTGGGTTTGTTGGTTCCCTGTAAGCTGCTTTGTTTATTATTCTAATAGCTCTCTTCTGAAGCATAAAGACTGGATATATGTTTGTTTTATATGTATTTCCCCATACTTCAGTACAATATGTCATGTATGGGAGTATTAATGAATGATACAAAGTATGTAATGTCGGTTGATTCAGCAAATATTTAGCTCTGTGTAGTATTGCGATTGATTTAGATATTTTACCTTTAATATAATTAATATGTGACTTCCAACACAGTTTATTATCAATTATTACTCCAAGAAATTTAGTTTCAGATACCCTTTCAACCTCTACACCATTTACACTGAGTTTAGATACTAAGTTGTTGTGATGGTTGTTAAAAACTAAATTTTGTCTTACTTAAATTGAGTGTTAATTTGTTTGAATCAAACCACAGTTTAAACTTTCCTAATTCCTTTCAGAGTGTATCCAAAAGTTGTTCCAAATTGCTTCCACTGCAAAATAGATTAGTGTCATCGGCAAACAATATTAAATCCATTTTTTTCCGAGACTTTACATATATCATTTATATACATATTGAATAACAATGACCCCAAAACTGAACCCTGTGAGACTCCACAAGTAACCTTCAGTAACTGTGAGTTTTTGTTACCAACACATACATACTGATATCTATTCTTTAAGTAACTACATAACCAGGACAGTGCTACCCCCCTAATACCACAATTTTGTAGTTTCTTTAATAATAAATTGTGATCCACTGTATCAAATGCTTTTTTAAGATCCAGGAATACCCCAACTGAATACTCTTTATTTTCAACGGCAGTTGATATTTTTTCTATAAATTCCATTAGAGCAAATGCAGTTGTCCTTTTGTGTCTGAACCCATATTACTGCTCACACAATAAATTATTCTTCATTATGAAGTTGTCAATTCTCTCACAGAATATTTTTTCAAGTATCTTGGAAAATTGCGGCAATAGTGAATTTGGTCTATAGTTTGAAAGTTCCCCTCTGTCACCCATCTTGTATATCGGAATTACTTTATCCATTTTCATTGCATTGGGAAATATACCCGTTTGGAGAGACAGGTTACAAATATACATCAGTGGTTTCACTTAGCATTCAATAGTAGTTTTGACTAAGAGCATGTCAATACCATCACAGTCCGTAGATGTCTTACTTTTAAACGATTTAACCATTTCAATGACCTCTCTCTCGTCTGTGTTCTTTAAAAAAAATGGAGTCTTTTATAGCAGTGTTTTTGCTTATTGTATCACCCGTAGGTGCTGTAATGGGTATTTCTCGAGCCAAATTAGGACCAATGTTAACAAAAAAGTTATTAAATTCATCTGCAGGTGAAACTGCATTCACACTCTGAATCGTTGTATTATTTTTTGAAAAATTGGTTGGGTAGCTTGTATTTCTGTTTTTATTTCCAAGAATATTGTTAAGTATTGTCCATGTATTTTTAATATTGTCTCTGTTTTTCTCCAGTTCTTTACTGTAATAGTCTCTTTTACTACATCTCATTATACTGTATATGTTAACTTATTTTTGTATGTTTTATACCGTTGCTCTGCTTCTTTTGTCCGTTTCTTTAGAAAAGCTTCATATAATAAAATTTTCTTTTTACACGCCTTTTGTAATCCTTTGGTTAACCATGGCTTATCGACAAATTTATGTTTAAGCTTTTTCTTTACTAATGGACAATTTTTTTCATAAAGAGTGGTTACAATGTTCATAAATGTGTCATAGGCTTCATTTACATCTGATACATAGACTTTTGTCCAGTCTTGCTTCAGTAAGTCTCTTTAAAAGAACTGATTGCATTTTGTGATTTGTATCTGAACGATTTTAAAATTTTTTCTGTATTGGCCCTCGTGTGGCCATGGATAAGTGCAAAGGTTGGCAAATGGTCACTTATATCATTTATCAATAATCCACTTTCTATTTTCTTATCAATAATATTAACAAACAGGTTGTCAATAAGTGTAGCAGTATGAACTGTGATTCTACTGGGATGTGTTATTGTGGGATATAGACTCATGCTGTACATAGAATTCATGAACTCTGTAATTACATTTTGTTGATATGGATTTAGTAAATCAATATTGAAATCTCCACAAATTACTACCATTTTCTGACTAGTAATATTATTGTACAGCTCGACTAATTTAACTCTGAATGTCTCAATGCAAGTTCCCGGCGTTCTATATATACAACTTATAATTAGATTTTTTGATTTATCTTGGTCAATCTCAACAGTAACACATTCTAAAATCCCTGGTAGTGCAAAGGACATTCCATTTACAAGTTTACACCTATACAGGTCATCAATATACAGTGCAACACCACCACCCTTTTTTTGAGATCTGTTAATATGAAACATCTGATACCCCTCTATTGCCATCAGGGGAGCCTGCTCTTCATTAAGCCAAGTTTCAGACTGCTATGGCTGTAAATTTTCTGTCTAGCTGTTTTAAATAGTCCTGAATCTGTGGAAAGTTTTTGTTAAGACTTCTGTAAATAGTGACGTAACGTCCGGTTTGGTGTGGATCGTTTTCTTCTTGCCTAGACGAAAGATAAAAATGGGTGGTGGTTAATTAAAACAAGTTTAAAACATATTTGGGAAATACACTTGTTGTTAAAAGCCAGTGGTGGAATGTGACAAAAAAGTACTTTGTTGTTGTATTTAACCACAATTTTCATGTACAGTATCTCACAAAAGTGAGTACACCCCCTCACATTTTTGTAAATATTTTATGATATCTTTTCCTGGGACAACACTGAAGATATGACACTTTGATACAATGTAAAGTAGTCAGTGTACAGCTTGTATAGCAGTGTAAATTTGCTGCCTCCTCAAAATAACAACACAGTCATTAGGCTGTGCTGTGTGTCCACCAAACGCATTTTTTGTCGCCCAACTGCCCTGAGCTTTTTTTTTCAGAGTTTGTACGCTGCGCACTGGGGGAAAAAAAAGCCTGTGCCCTGTATCCCTGCAACAGCTTGTCACTCTCTCAGCTCATCACTCCCACTTTTCCTATTGTCAGACTTTCTACAGATTTTTTAATAGCAGTCTCTGTCACGCCTCGCCGCTCATCAGCGGCGCCAGCTGCACGCACACCTGCACCTAATCAGCGGCGAGGGATTTAAGCCGCCTCACCCTGGGCTTCGGCCTGAAGTCATCTGTTCTCATCGGCTACTCTTGCTGCAAGGAACCCCCTTCTTCAAGCAAGATCGCAAGTAAGCATTCCTTACCTTGTTCTTCCAGCTCTCCTCCCCTGTGCACAGGTGGATTCCCCGCCGGCGGACTACATTCTCCAGCCGTCATCTCCTCGCTGCTGCATCAGGCGCTCCAGGTCACTGTCTACCGGGCTACGCCCTTGCTACGCCAGCCACCTGCCCAAACCAAGTAGGCCAGCTATTATTACTACAATCTCCCGTATTGGTGTGGTGCCCGTTACCCTTCTCCCTCTGCTTCTCCCATAGGGTTGTCCGGCTGAACGGCTTCCTGCCCCCGTGCCTGACGCAGACGCCACCACCAATACATCCACATATCATAGACACGCAACCACACACACACTTGTTGTTCAATAAACTGTTAAACCTATTCTGAGCCTGCGTGTGTGTCTCCTGAGCCGTGCATTATGTCAGTACGGCTTCAGCAGAGCGGCTCGGTAGACAGCGGGCTCACACGCCGTCTCACCACTCTCGAGGCTCAAATAGATTTGATAGTTTATCAACAACAGGTGATGCTGAATCAGTTAGTTAAGATCACTCACCGGTTAAATCGCCTGGACCTCCCGCAGCCGTTCCCCCCGGCTCGTCAGGGAGGTGCAGCTCCTACCTCTCTGGTGGCTGGTCAGACTGATCCCGGGTCGCCAACCCGGCTCACACCCATTCCGACCCCCGCCCGCTTTAGCGGACAGCTCGGCGGAACGCGGGGGTTCATCATGCAGTGTGAGTCGGTGTTCTCCCGCGTCCCTGGGGATTTTCCCTCAGACCACAGCCGAATTGGCTATATAGGAAACCTCCTGGAGGGACGGGCACTCACCTGGGCTTACGCAGTCATGGCGAGGCCCAGCTATGCCAACCTCTCCTACGGCCAATTCACGCAACAGTTCCTCGACGTGTTTGATCATAGTCGTCGAGATAGTGTGTTAGTTGATCGCCTTCTCTGTCTCCAGCAGGGAGGTCGGTCAGCTGCAGACTACTCGATCGACTTCCGGGTCATCGCGGAGGAGGTTGGCTGGGATGAGCCCTCGTTCTGCGGCATCTTCCTCCGCAGTCTGAACTCTGGTCTGAGGGATGAGCTGGCTGGTCGCGATATTCCGGGGAGGCTTTCAGAGCTGATATCATTAGCGATTAGTTTGGATAACAGGCTTCGCGAGCGGTCTTCAGAGCGGAAGTCTGCTTCTCGCTTGTGGGGAGGCTCGTCTCGCCTGTCCCAAGCTCGCCCCCTGGCGTCGCCACCGCCTGACTCCTCCGAGAAGTCGGAGGCGAAGGCGGTGGTCCGGTCAAAGCTCCATCTAGCGGAGAAACAACGCCGCCGGGAGTTGGGCCTCTGCATGTATTGCGGAGGCAGTCAACACTCTGTGGAGCATTGTCCAGAGAAGCCGGTTAGGGGTCCGCGAATCACTGTAGGGGGCCTTGCAGATTCTAACCGGTCGAGTCCCCTCACTCAATTGACGCTGCCCATTCATTTCTGTCATAACTCCACGGGGCACCTCACCCATGCACTGGTGGATTCAGGCGCGGAGGGCAGCTTTATTTCACAGAGCCTGGCAACCCGATTGGGCATCCGTTGCCATACCCTCAAGACTCCTCTTGCCCTGGTAAATCTCTCCCGTGTTTCCCAGGGGAAAGTAACACACCAGACCATTCCCGTCCCTGTTATTATTTCTGGAAACCATCGGGAGGAGATCATCTTCTACGTCCTACCTAACTCTGTATCTCCCGTCATTCTCGGATACCCCTGGCTCCGCCTCCACAGCCCTGTCCTGGACTGGAGGTCTGGCAGAGTGTCTGCCTGGAGCTCTTTCTGCATGAGCACCTGCCTCCAATCCGCTGCCTGCGCCCCGTCCTCGCCTTCAACTCCCAAGGACGCTGCGCCTCCGGATCTCACCCTGGTGCCATCGGAGTTCCACGACCTGGGTATGGTATTCAGCAAATCCAAGGCGATGTCTCTTCCCCCGCACAGGCCCTATGACTGTGCTATAAACATCCGCCAGGGGGCACCCTTACCCTCGGGGCGACTCTACAGTCTGTCTGCGCCGGAGAAAAAGGCTATGAATTCATATCTTAAGGAATCGCTGAGTGCTGGAATCATCCGCCCCTCGTCATCACCATTAGGCGCAGGGTTCTTCTTCATGGGCAAGAAGGACGGCTCCCTCCGTCCTTGTATTGACTATCGCGCCCTGAATGACATCACGGAGAAGGACCGTTACACCTTGCCCCTAATGGACACCGCCTTCCACTCCCTCCAGGGGGCGACTTGGTTCACCAAGCTGGATCTTCGCAGCGCATACCACCTCGTCCGGATCCGGGAGGGAGATGAGTGGAAGACAGCCTTCCGTACCCCGAACGGCCATTTCAAGTACCTGGTAATGCCGTTCGGGCTGACCAACGCTCCAGCCGTCTTTCAGCGCCTTATAAATGACGTCCTCCGGGACTTCATCGGCCTGTTTGTGTTCGTCTACCTGGATGACATCCTCATCTTCTCCAGATCCAGGGACGAGCACCGGGTCCATGTGAGGCGGGTCCTCCAGAGGCTGCTGGAGAACCGATTGTATGTCAAGGCTGAGAAGTGTGAGTTTTACGCTAAAACAACGTCCTTCCTCGGGTTCGTCATCTCCCACGACCAGGTGCTTCCGGACCCAGCGAAGGTGAAGGCGGTGGTGGAATGGCCCATTCCTACGTCAAGAAAACAAGTACAACAGTTTATTGGGTTTGCCAATTTCTACCGCCGCTTTGTCCCGAACTTTGGTACCATCGTCGGCCCTCTGACCCACCTCACGTCTCCTAAGGTTCCGTTCCGGTGGACTGAAGAGGCCGCGGCTGCTTTCCAAGCGCTGAAGGCAGAGTTCTCCTCCTCCCGGGTCCTCAGCCAAGTCGATCCCTCGCTGCAATGCATCGTGGAGGTGGATGCTTTGGACACGGGGGTGGGGGCAGTGTTATCTCAGCGGTCACCTGACGATGGAATCAAACGGCCCTGCTCCTTCTTCTCTCGGCGCTTGTCTCCGGCGGAACAAAATTACGACGTGGGGGACAGAGAGCTCCTCGCCATCAAGTTCGCGCTGCAGGAGTGGCGTCACTGGCTAGAGGGGGCGGCCCTGCCGTTCGTGGTTCTAACCGACCACAAGAAACTGGAATATTTAAGATCTGCCAAGCGTCTGAACGCCCGCCAGGCACGTTGGTCCTTGTTCTTCGCCAGGTTCTGCTTCAACATCACCTTCAGGCCTGGCTCCAAGAGCGGCCTGCCTGACGCCCTCTCTAGGCAATTTGCCCCTGAGGCGTCTGAGGACGCAGCCCACACCATCTTGCCCAGGTCATGCATCGTGGGAGCCATCACTTGGGACATTGAAAGTAAGATCCGGAAGGCGCAGGAATCGGAACCAGACCCTGGCGGCGGACCGGAGGGGAGGCTTTTTGTGCCGTCCACGGTCCGGGGGGAGGTTATCCACTGGCTGCACACATCAAAGCTCACCTGCCACCCTGGGTCCTCCCGGATGATTGACTTACTTCAACGATCCTTCTGGTGGCCGGGCCTGCGGAAGGACGCTGCCCGCTACGTCCGGGCCTGCTCCATCTGCGCCACCAGTAAATCAGGTAATGCCCCTCCAGCGGGTTTGCTCCAACCTCTGCCCGTCCCTGGCAGGCCCTGGTTGCATATCGCCCTGGATTTCGTCACCGGTCTCCCGGTCTCTAACACCTTCGACACAGTCCTGACCATTGTTGACCGTTTCTCCAAAGCTGCTCACGTCATCCCATTACGAGGGCTTCCATCTGCCTTGGAGACGGTGGACCTCCTTATCCAGCACGTGGTCAGGTTGCACGGGATTCCGGTGGACGTGGTCTCGGACCGGGGCCCCCAGTTTTCCTCAGAGGTTTGGAGGTCCTTCTGCAACGCCCTGGGAGCCAAGGTAAGCCTCTTCTCCGGCCATCACCCCCAAACCAACGGGCAGTGTGAGCGGACCAATCAGGAGCTGGAGGCTGCGCTCCGCTGCGTCACAACATCCAAGCCTGCATCCTGGAGCACCCATCTCGCCTGGGTTGAGTACGCCCATAACACCGCCCGCTCTTCTGCCACTGGGATGTCCCCATTTAAGGCGTCCCTAGGCTACGACCCCCCTCTGTTCCCTGCACAGGAGAGTGGGGTAACTGTTCCCTCAGTTCGGGCGCACCTCAGGCGGTGCCGCTCCATCTGGGCGTCGGCGCACAATGCGCTTTTACGCACGGCGGAGTGCAACAAGTCTACGGCGGACCGGCACAGAAGACCTGCTCCAGCCTACCAGGTAGGCCAACGTGTCTACATGTCTACCCAGGACGTCGTTTTAAAGGGTGAGAGGAGGAAGTTGGCACAGCGTTTCATGGGCCCATACCCCATTACCAGGATTATCAACCCGGTGGCTGTGCGTGTGGCTATTCCCCCCTCCCTCCGCATCCATCCCACCTTCCATGTATCCAAGGTGAAGCTGGCAGTCTCCGACCCCCTTTGCCCTCCTCCTGCTGCGCAGCCCGCGCCCCGGATGATTGGTGGTCATCCGGCCTGGCCAGTCTCTTCCATCCTGGACTCCTGGCGCCGGGGTCGCGGGTTGCAGTACTTGGTGGACTGGGAGGGCTATGGACCTGAACATAGGCAATGGGTGCCCTCGTCGTTTGTGTTGGATCCATCTCTCATCACTGAGTTCCACCGAGCGCACCCGGAGAAACCATCGCCAGGAGGCGCTGCTAGAGGGGGGAGTACTGTCACGCCTCGCCGCTCATCAGCGGCGCCAGCTGCACGCACACCTGCACCTCATCAGCGGCGAGGGATTTAAGCCGCCTCACCCTGGGCTTCGGCCTGAAGCCGTCTGTTCTCATCAGCTACTCTTGCTGCAAGGAACCCCCTTCTTCAAGCAAGATCGCAAGTAAGCATTCCTTACCTTGTTCTTCCAGCTCTCCTCCCCTGTGCACAGGTGGATTCCCCGCCGGCGGACTACATTCTCCAGCCGTCATCTCCTCGCTGCTGCATCAGGCGCTCCAGGTCGCTGTCTACCGGGCTACGCCCTTGCTACGCCAGCCACCTGCCCAAACCAAGTAAGCCAGCTATTATTACTACAATCTCCCGTATTGGTGTGGTGCCCGTTACCCTTCTCCCTCTGCTTCTCCCATAGGGTTGTCCGGCTGAACGGCTTCCTGCCCCCGTGCCTGACGCAGACGCCACCACCAATACATCCACATATCACAGACACGCAACCACACACACACTTGTTGTTCAATAAACTGTTAAACCTATTCTGAGCCTGCGTGTGTGTCTCCTGAGCCGTGCATTATGTCAGTCTCTAAATAACAATGGACAGCAAATGTTTTCTAGCAGCACTGGATGTAAACTATGATGGCATGGAAAGCAGGAGTACGGACTAGTACTGGTGTCCTATGTCCCGTCCATGCAGCAGTTCTGATTGGCTGCTTAAGGTCTGACATTGACGAGCTCAGCTACAGTTTCTGAAAAGTTGAACATTTTTCAACTCTGAGCGCTCTGAGCACCGCTACAAAAAACGGCCACCGCTGAGAGCGTTTCAGTGCCATGGGCGCTCAGCGGTGTAAACGCTGGACTACATAGAGAATGAATGGAAAATAGCCTCCCAGAGCTGAAAAAACACATTTGGTGGACACGCAGCCTAAATGTCTAAACCGCTGGCAACAAAAGTGAGGACACCCCTAGTGAAAATGTCCAAATTGTGCTCAATTAGCCATTTTCCCTCCCCGGTGTCATGTGACTCATTAGTGTTACAAGGTCTCAGGTGTGAATGGGGAGCAGGTGTGTTAAATGTGGTGTTATCGCTCTCACACTCTTTCATACTGGTCACTGGAAGTTCAGCATGGCACCTCATGGCAAAGAACTCTCTGAGGATGTGAAAAAAAAAGAATTGTTGCTCTACATAAAGATGGCCTAGGCTATGAGAAGATTGCCAACACCCTGAAGCTCAGCTGCAGCACGGTGGCCAAGACCATACAGTGGTTTAACAGGACAGGTTCCACTCAGAACAGGCCTCGCCATGGTCAGCCAAAGAAGTTGAGTGCACATGCTCAGCGTCATATCCAGAGGTTGTCTTTTGAAAATAGACGTATGAGTGCTGCCAGCATTGCTGCTGAGGATGAAGGGGTGGGGGGATCAGTCTGTCAGTGCTCAGACCATATGCCGCACACTGCATCAAATTGGTCTGCATGGCTGTCATCCCAGAAGGAAGCCCCTTTGAAAGATGATGCACAAGAAAGCCCGCAAACAGTATGCTCAAGACAAGCAGACTAAGGACATGGATTACTGGAACCATGTCCCGTGGTCTGATGACACGAAGATAAACTTCTTTGATTCAGATGGTGTCAAGCATGTGTGGCAGCAACCAGGTGAGGAGTACAAAAACAAGTGTGTCTTGCCTACAGTCAAGCATGGTGGTGGGAATGTAATGGTTTGGAGCTGCATGAGTGTTGCCGGCACTGGGGAGCTACAGTTCATTGAAGGAACCATGAATGCCAACATGTACTGTGACATACTGAAGCAGAGCATGATCCCCTCCCTTCGGAAACTGGGCCACTGGGCAGTATTCCAACATGATAATGACCCCAAACACACCTCCAAGATGACCACTGCCTTGCTAAAGAAACTGAAGGTAAAGGTGATGGACTGGCCAAGCATGTCTCCAGACCTAAACCCTATTGAGCATCTGTGGGGCATCCTCAAACGGAAGGTGGATGTGCGCAAGGTCTCTAACATCCACCAGCTCCATGATGTCATCATGGAGGAGTAGAAGAGGATTCCAGTGGCAACCAGTGAAGCTCTAGTGAACTCCATGCCCAAGCGAGTTAACCCTTTGAGTGTGAGAATTTGTGGCACTGCACCTGCCTTCTCACTCTGACTTTGTCAAAAGTAATTGAGAAATTTCTTTTTTTTTTAAATGTTCTGATTTCTTGTTCATGTACTTTGAAGATAAGATGATGAGGTACCTCTGTACAAAAAACGGTGTCAAAAGACGGAACTATTTTTTGTGTAAATACGTCCAAAGTCCAGTTTTGACTGAGTTATGGAATTTAAAGAGGTGCCGTAACATTATGCAAATTAGATGCATAAATTTATCCCTATCTGAAACTTTGGATCATATTTTACATCTTTCTAATTGACAGTAAGCCATTATCTCTTACCACTTTCAACTTATAGCCTTTGAAACCTGAACTAATCTGGAAATCTGAACTATTTTATTGACAAAAAATATTTACCATTCTTGACCACTAGGGGTTATGTCACAGTTTGGTAACATACACACTCATAGGGTTAAGGCAGTGCTGGAAAATAATGGTGGCCACACAAAATACAATACAATTTGGACATTGTCACTAGGGGTGTACTCACTTTTGTTGCCAGCGGTTTAGACATTAATGGCTGTGTGTTGAGTTATTTTGAGGGGACAGCAAATTTGCACTGTTATACAAGCTGTACACTGACTACTTTACATTGCATCAAAGTGTCATATCTTTAGTGTTGTCCCATGAAAAGATATAATAAAATATTTACAAAACTATGAGGGGTGTACTCACTTTTGTGAGCTACTGTAGCTGCACTTCAGTAAAGTAGATTTTACAAGGGCTGGGCTATGTTTAAAATCATTTTTCACTGTGACCTCAGCAATCAGAATGAGTTAATACATTCAGTTGAATGGAATCTCCAAGTTTGGAGTCGCTCAGTCAAAATATGTAATTTTTATCAATAAAAGTTTAGTCACAGCTCTGTCACAGCTGTGTCGTCTCTTCTTGCCCTGGCTTCAAGTGTGGGCAGTGTTTTGTACTTGTATTGCTAAAATATAAAAGGATGCACTGCAGTGGGTCTCAAATATTTGTAATGTGTCCTGTTATAGCACTGTATGAGTTTGACGATAGACTATAAATTACACATATAAACTAAATTATAATGGTGACTGAACAACTCCCATTCCCCAAAGTGTAAGATACACTATTATGAATATAACTTATTAAAGATCACACAAGTGATCTGACAAAAAAAAAATAAATGGTTCTTAAACAGTGGCTAATACTGGATGTCCCATTCACTTTCAATTATTCTGTAATTGATATTCACACAAATAAATCTCAGTTCAGTCCCGTTCATATTAAGTGGAAATTGTGCTACTTTAGTTTTGGCACTTTATCTATACTTGAACTTAAAAAGCAAAGGATTGGAATACTTTGTCCACCACTACTAAAAAAAACGGTGTGTGCAACTTACCAGTCATTACACATTGCTGTGTCATGCTACGTTGCGGTGTCAAAGCAGATGCTGGTCGGACTCTAGAATGGAAATACACACAACTTAAGTGCATGCACAGCACGAAAGTGCAACATGTAAAAAACCACCTTTTTAACTAGGATTACCACTAGCTTATTTCGTCAGATGTTGTTGACACAAGCGCAAAATACAAGCAGAGCACGGAGTTAGCATTGATGGCTAACTAGCTAGCCCATTGTCTGCATACAGGAGAAAACAGGGTTGTTTGTTCAAAGTGAACTTTCCACTGCTGGGATAAATATCATAAAAGGTGCATAATATCACGTCATATCACAACACTCACCATCCTCTATATCTTCCATATCACGGTTTTTCAACTGCCATGGTCGGGTCCTCCCATTATTTGCCTGTCGGTGTCCATAAATTCATTTTGGGTCTCTCCGTCTAGTTCCCTCTGGATTCTTTCATCAGCCAAAAGGCACAGAAAAGTCTGTTGGACCACGGTGTTGATTTCTGTGAAGCCATTTCTATCGTTGTTTATACTGACGCTTGCTTGCTTGCTCGCAGACGAATCTTTAAATGGCATCTGGTATGGCAAGTTGTTTAAACATTAAAACAAACCACTTTCCTATCTACACTGAACCTTTAGATATCTATAATTGCCTTCCTCCTAGTCAAAATTAAATTCTTACTGGTTACAATTGTAAATACAGATATCCATAATAACATTCATGCTAGTAAAAAATTATATTTCAAGATATCTAAAATGTACATTATACTAGTCAAAACTAACTTCACGATCTCTGAAAAGCTTTAAAAAGTTTAAGTGACCATTTTAACATTTAATAGCTAGCCTGGATATGTATTGTAGATATCAAAAATTCAGTTTTTTCTAGTAAACATGAACATTTCAGATATCCACAATGAAATTTGTCCTCTCTATAATGATCTTCTCAGATATCTATGACATCATTCTTCCTAGTAGAAAGATGTCACTTTTCCCCATTCATGTGTATTGGGTTTTCACTTCCAGATATCTACAATTACATTCTTCCTATCTAGAATGAACATTCTGGATATCTGAAATAGAATCCTTACTAGGAGAAACTCTTACTTCAGATATCTACAATCCAATTGTTACTAGTCATAACTTTCATTTTGGATAGCCACAATAAAAAAAAAAAACAACAACATTCCAGATATCTATAATGTAATTCTGGACATCCAAAATACATTTTTACTTGTAGAAATAATATTTTAGATATCCACTATTCATATTATGACTATTTAAAATTCAATTTCAGATATCTATAATTGAAATTGTGACTAGTAACAATATACTTACAGATATCTGTGTGATCTATGCACTGTGATATCTATGCACTGTGTGTGTTTATATATTTACATATTTATTCCATCTAGCTACAATGCTCTGCACTGGGTGTGTTTATATTTATATATCTATATATTTATTCCATCTAGCTACAATGCTCCGCACTGTGTTTTTATATATCTACATATTATTCCATCTAGCTACATTGCTCCGCACTGTGTGTGTTTATATACTTGCATATTTATTCCACCTAGCTGCAATGCTCCATACTGTGGGTGTTTATATATTTACATATTTATTCCATCTAGCTACAATGCTCTGCACTGTGTGTTCATATATTCATATATTTATTCCATCCAGCTACAATGCTCTGCACTGTGTGTCTGTGTGTGTGTGTGTGTATATATATATTTTATAGTAATATGTACATATGTATATTAGCTGCTCTTGCTTGCTTGTTTTTTCTTGCCTTCTGATTGTTGCTCTGAGTGTTGCTATCCCTGTGCTGTTGCAATCCTGGAATTTCCCCGTTGTGGGACTAATAAAGGCTTATCTTATCTTATCTTATCTTATCTTATCTTATCTGTATACATATTTTGGATATCTATCCACTCCACTTTAAGATTTTAGCAAAAGCAGGTACGCTGACTTGCCAGTCATTTGCTTGGATGGTTTAAATATTTAACACTGTATTTTTATTATTTGTAATTTAATTTCCTTCATCTTTCTTATGGGATTTGGCTCTGCCAAGCAAAACAGCAGTGACTCTGTATCCATGTCCTGCTGTGAGCCCTGAGGGGTGAATGGAGTCTGGGGTGCTTATAGCCCAGGTGGACATCTAGCCAGAGAAGCTGCCTCATCTTGGGCCAGGCACCCCTGCTGGCAAGCCTGTGGCTGGCTGTCTTGGTGCGGCTGTTCCCTGTCGTCTGGCTCAGCAGGTGGGATACAGTCGGTGCTCACTGACAGGGGTTGTCCTTCTGCCTAGCAGAGGCAGGGGTAGAACTAAAAGCAGTGTGACTTCTCATCTAATGGGCTAAGGCGCATTACCATGATATTGTGTAACTGATAGTGTTGTTCACACTTGTGCACAAAGGTAAGCAAACATACAGCTGGCGGCTGTCAGGGTTGCGTGGGATGTTCAGGCCTCGAGCTTAAAGTTAAACACAGTTGCGTTTGTAACCATTGTAGCCGCCGTCCTTCATCTCGCATTAAGTGTTCTCACGTAACTAGCTCTCCGACAAGTATGTATAATTCACGATCACTTAAAAAAGAAGCAAAGTACTGTAGATTTTCCCCCCAGACTTCCAAAGAAAAATTTCTTGTAGGAAAGACAGTAAACTGGAATGTAGAAATATTTAAAACAAGACATTTCAAGCTATTTGGCTGATCCAAAATAGTTTAGAAACATATTGTTTTAAAACTTTGCTTTTTAGAAATATTGATCCTATTCGCCTGCCCTCACTGCCTGGGTGTAACCTGCTTTTGCAATTACCCCAACCTATCATCCAGTTTTTATTTAGACATCACGTATATGAGCAACATGCTCTTGTGGTGTACAGCATAACCACTAGGCTACTGGGATGCCATGATTATTCAATTATCTAATGACAGGAACCTGTAATTAAACTGTCACGGTCTATAAATAGTCAAAAAATTATTTTGAGGAATTCAAAAATATAATATTAATTATTAAATATGTCATCAAAGGTACTATGACATTTTTAAGTTTATCGGTCATGCTTCTGCATTGTCTTTTTTTCCCAAAATGAATAGACTTTTTCATTCTTTCCAGCATTTTATTACTGCATAATAAATTTTAAAAAATAGTTCAGGAGTCAGGACTCTGGTCTGGCTTCAAGCGAGTCACACATATAGGTCATGGATAAGAAGAGAAGTAAGAAAATACTTCACATTAACGTGATAAATGACACAAATTTGAAATAATTATATACCTGCATAATGAATACAAAAACCACAAAATTAGTTCAGACCTTCACTGCAGCCCACAGCGAGTCACTAAAAGAAAAGCACCACCAAACTTAGTGCTTAGTTTATTACTATATTATGTTGGTTTCTAAGTAATTAAAACACACCGTAATACAAATAAGCAAAAATGTACTTTGCATCAGCATAAAAATAGTTTTGTACATAAAAATGTAATAAATAATATTTTAACTAAGCTAGCTGAACGAGAGAAACTCCACATGACTCACCACATGATGGTCAAGGACAAGAAAAGGAAAGAACAAGGGGCTCAGACACCAAATTGTAGGGGTAGCTGAAACACACTCCTTATGTCTCAGCTTCACCCTCCCATGCCATACCATGCCAACTGCAGTGGAGAGACAGACCATTTACCAAAATAAAAAAAAAAACAAGAAAAAGAAATACATTTAAAACAGAACTTATTTAAATCTTGGATGACACCATACGCCACCTGAAATCCACTATCTGCTGCCTCGATACCCTCCCATCAGGGTTTTTTAAAAGCGTTTCATATTGTATGGCCTCAGATCTACTACAGATTGTAAATATGTCTCTGCATTCAGGTGTCTTCCCTCAGTGCTGTAAAAAAGCTGTTATCAAACCACTTCTATAAAAGAGCAACCTAGACACCTCACTCATGAGCAGCTGTAGGCCCATATCAGACCTCCCCTTTCTTCGTAAAATAATAGAAAAAAGTTGTTTTTCAACAATTGTGCAACTTTCTGACATTAAATAACTGTTTTGATGTCTTCCAGTCAGGTTTTCGGCCACACCACAGCACTGAGACAGCTCTAGTTAACAACATTAATGACATCCACTCCCATACAGATAATGGCAACATTTCAGTTTTGGTTCTACTGGACCTCAGTGCTGCATTTGACACGGTCGACCATAACATCTTACTAGACAGGCTAAAAAATGGGTGGGACTTTCTGGTACAGCACTTAGCTGGTTTGAGTCCTATTTAAAAGACAGGGACTATTTTGTATCTATAAGTAACTACAAATCTGAGAGAACAAAAATAACCTGTGGAGTTCCCCAAGGTTCTATTTTGGGACCTTTGCTTTTCAGCACCTATATCCTCCCACTAGCTCAAATCATAAAAAAACACAAAATATACTGTATTACCATAATTATGCAGATGATACACAAATCTACATAACCGTCTCACCAGGCGACTACAGGTGCATCTCACTAAATTAGAATATCATCAAAAAGTTGATTTATTTCAGTAATTCAATTCATAAAATTAAACTCATATTTTAAATAGATTCATTACAGAGTAATATATTTCAAGTGTTTATTTCTTTTCATTTTGATAGTTATGGCTTGTAGTTCATGAAAACCTGAAAATCAGTTTCTCAAAAAATTAGAATATTACATAAGATCAATTTTAAAAAAAAAATTGTTTTTTTTTAATAAAAATGTTGGCCAACTTAAAAGTATTTCCATGCACACATTCAATACTTGGTCAGGGCTCCTTTTGCATGAATTAATACTGGATCACTGTGTCATGGCATTAAGGTGATCAGCCTGTGTTACTGCAGAGGTGTTATGAAGGCCCAGGTTGCTTTGATAGCGGCCTTCAGCTCATCTGCATTGTTGGGTCTGGTGTCTCCCATCTCCCTGTTGACGATACTTCATAGCTTCTGTATGGGGTTTAGGTCAGGAGAGTTTGCTGGCCACTAAAATATGGTGATACCATGGTCATTACACCAGGCTTTGGTACTTTTGGCAGCAGTGTGGGCAGGTGTCAAGTCCTGCTGGAAAATGAAATCAGCATCTCCATAAATCTTGTCAGCAGAGGGAAGCATTGACTTCGGACTTGATAAAACACAGTGGACTAACACCAGTACATGACATGGCTCCCCAAATCAGGTGCCAAGTCCTGTCACTTGGAAATCAAGGTCCCAGAGTCTGGAGGAAGAGTGAACAGGCACGGAATCCAAGTTGCTTGAAGGCCAGTATGAAGTTTCCACAGTCAATGATGATATGTGGAGCCATGCTATCTGCTGGTGTTTTTCCACTGTTTAATCAAGCCCAAAGTCAGTGCAGCCATCTAACAGGAAATTTTAGAGCACTTCATGCTTCCCTCTGCTGACAAGCTTTATGGAGATGCTGATTTCATTTTCCAGCAGGACATGGCACCTGCCCACATTGCCAAAAGTACAAATACCTGGTTTAATGACCATGGTATCACTGTGCTTGATTAGCCAGCAAACTCTCCTGACCTAAATCCCATAGAGAATCTATGGTGTATTGTCAAGAGGAAAATGAAATACACCAGACCCAATAATGCAGAGGAGCTGAAGGTCACCATCAAAGCAACCTAGGCTTCCATAACACCTCAGCAGTAACACAGGCTGATCGCTTCTATGCCATGCTGCATTGATGCAGTAATTATGCAAAAGGAGCCCCGGCCAAGTATTGAGTGTGTACATGGACATACTTTTCAGTCCGCCAACATTTCTATTAAAAATAATTTTTTAAAATTAATTTTATGTAATATTGTAACTTGGGGTTTTCATGAGCTATGAGCCATATAACCATCAAAATTAAAAATAAATAAACACTTGAAATATATCACTCTGTGTGTAATGAATCTATACAATATATGAGTTTCACTTTTTAAACTGACTTAATGAAATAAATCAACTTTTTGATGGCATTCTAATTTATTGAGATGAACCTGTATGGTCCAATTAAAACTGTGATCAAATGCACTGGTCAAATTAAAGAGTGGTTGTGCCAGAATTTTCTTCAGTTAAACAAAGACAAATCCAAAATAATAGTTTTTGAAGCCAAAGAAGAAAGATTCAAAGTTAGTACTCAGCTTTAATCAATCATGCTAAAAACCAACAGCCAAGCCAGAAATCTGGGTGTGGTTCTGGATTCAGACCTGAATTTTAATAGCCATATTAAGACGGTAGTGAAGTCAGCCTATTATAACTTAAAGAACATAGCGAGGATTAAAGGTTTGATGTCTCACCAGGATCTAAAAAACTTGTCCATGCATTTATCTTCAGTAAACTGGACTACTGTAATGCTGTCCTCACAGGTTTCCCTAAAAAGTCCATCAGACAGCTGCAGCTGGCTCAGAACGCTACAGCTCAAGTCCTCACTAAGACCAAGAAAGTGGATCATATAACTCCAGTCCTCAGATCTTTACACTGCCTTCCTATCTGTCAAAGAATAGATTTCAAAATACTGCTGTTGGTTTATAAAGCTCTGAATGGTTTAGGGCCAAAATACATCTCAGATCTGTTGGTCCATTATGAACCACCCAGAGCCCTCAGGTCGTCAGGGTCAGGCCTACTATCTGTACCCAGAGTTAGAACCAAACATGATGAGGCAGCGTTTAGTTTTTATGCCCCTCACATATGGAATAAACTCCCAGAAAGCATCAGGGCTGCTGAAACTCTCAGCTGCTTTAAATCGAGGATAAAAACTCTCCTGTTTGCCGTGGCCTTTCAGTAGCCTACAATGTACTGTAACTTTTATTTCTGTCATATCTTGTATTTGTTTCTCTTTAATTTACTTTTTTAGTTTGCTTTTAAATCCTTTTGTGTTCCTTTTGCAACTTGCTATAATGCTTTATGTAAAGCACTTTGAATTGTCTTGTACACGAAATGTGCTATACAAATAAACTTGCCTTACCTTATTACACTGCTACAGAAGCACAACCCAATGGATGACAAAGTTTAGATATTTTTTTGATGAAAAATAGATTGTGTTACAATGAAGGAGGATAAGTAAACATGAGGAAGTCAAATGAAATCAGCATTTCATGGAGTTTAAGAATGACAGTCATGTAGCGTGAAAAATCTGGTTAAGTAGATGCCAAAATAATCATGTTTTAGAATAGCTTTTTGCAAAATACATCAGGGTATTGTGTGCTTAGTTAAGGTTATGTTGTTCAAGATTCAAAGATTTTTATTTGTCAATACTTCTATCCATACAGGACATACAGGAGAATTGAAATACCGTTTCTCTCTATTAGTGGTATGCGTGATATATAAGAAAAGAAGGAGTAAGGATGAAAAACAACCACAGCAGTCTACAGTGCATCCGGAAAGTATTCACAACACTTCACTTTTTCCACATTTTATGTTACAGCTTTATTCCAAAATGGATTAAATTCATTTTTTCCTAAAAATTCTACACACAATACCCCATAATGACAATGTGAAAAAAGTTTTTTTTTTAATAGATTTTTGCAAAATTTATTAAAATAAAAACTATGAAATCACATGTACGTATAGAAGTATTTACAGCCTTTGCTCAATACTTTGTTGATGCACCTTTGGCAGCAATTACAGCCTCAAGTCTTTGAATATGATGCCACAAGCTTTGCACACCTATCTTTGGGCAGTTTTGCCCATTCTTCATTGAAGCACCTCTCAAGCTCCATCAGGTTGAATGGGAAGGGTCAGTGCACAGCCATTTTCAGATCTCTCCAGAGATGTTCAATTGGATTCAAGTCTGGGCTCTGGCTGGGCCATTCAAGGACATTCACAGAGTTGTTCTGAAGAGTTGTCCTGAAGCCACTCCTTTGATATCTTGGCTGTGTGCTTAGGGTCGTTGTCCTGCTGAAAGATGAACCGTCGCCCCAGTCTGAGGTCAAGAGCGCTCTGGAGCAGGTTTTTATCCAGGATGTCTCTGTACATTGCTGCATTCATCTTTCCCTTTATCCTGACTAGTCTGTCAGTTCCTGCCGCTGAAAAACATCCCCACAGCATGATACTGCCACCAACATTGGCGTGGTTATGAACGGTGCCTGGTTTCCTCCAAACATGATGCCTGGCATTCACGCCAAAGAGTTCAATCTTTGTCTTATCAGACCAGAGAATTTTGTTTCTCATGGTCTGAGAGTCCTTCATGTGCCTTTTGGTAAACTCCAGGTGGGCTGTGTTATGTATGAGATTTTGGGTGTCTGGGATGCCGTGCCCACCCACAGGGTGACATCAGGCGGGCACGGCCCACTCTGTATATAGCTGAGTGTTCTGTCTAATAAAGTTCAGTTGGATGTCCCTCAAGAAGCTCTCCGTCTCGTGTCATTTTCACGATATAACATTTGGCGACGAGGAGACTAATGGGATCGTGCTGGTTGCCTCGGCTGTTGGCACCATTTCTGGAGCGCAAGAGGGAGCCTGTGATTCTCTGGCCAGAGTGGAGAGCCTCATTTGAGGAATATATAAGGGCGCTGGGCCTACACAGGCTAGACAAGAGACGTTGGCGGGTGATCCTGGCCCACAACCTCGGTGCGGAGGGCCAAAGGATCCTCAGTGCTCTGGGTGGAGCGTACCTCTACAAGGATGCTGTCGAGCAGCTGGCGAGGCACTTCGACGGTCAGACAAGGGCCATGAAGCTGCATATGATGGAGCTCTTGGCACCAGAAACTGATGGGCTAGTTGAGGAGCTAACTTCGCACCAAAAGTGGGCGAACGAGGCCAGGCAGGCTGAAGACCCCGGGGAGGAGCAGCAGCTGCAGGACACGGTGACAGCGCAGCAGAGCACCAACACCGAGAGCGCGGGATGCAGCGGTGAGGAGCCCAGGTCCGTGATGGTGCGTGCCTGGAGGTGAGCAGCGGCCGGATACGGAGGCTACGCAGCAAGACACGTGGAGCGAAGGGGCGAGAGCAGTGGCGACGTGCCCGGCTCGGGAGATGGAGCCGACAGGAGTCTCACAGAGGGCCCCGAGGAACAGCAGCTACAGCCAGACATGGTTGACGGCGTGGTTCAGCACACGAGCTGGTCTGGCGAGCTGGGTGTTAATTGTGGCTGGTGTGACGATAACCCAGCAAGGGTTGACCCTGGTGCCGGTGGCCATGGTACCCTTGGTGTGGGAACCTGACGGCACTGCAGGGTCCCCGTGAAGAGGGCTGCTGAGGCTGGAGGACATGAGAGTGGAGTGGGAAAAATTGGCGCGGTTCTGCAGAGCGCCAAACGCCATCGTCAGGGTAAGAGTTTGGACCGGGTCGGCAGGACGGCACAACACAGGAAGGAGGTCCTGAGACGACATGGCGGGCACGGAAGACCGGGTCGGGTTCCCCTGTGGGCTGACGGTGGGGTTCAGCCCAGAGAAGAAAAACCAGTTTTGAAGGTTAGAGACATATTGGCCAGTGAGGGGTGTTTTGGTCCTGGGGGGCGGCCGCAGCCGGTCTTAAGGATGTCGTGGGGGTGCCCAGGCCCTCTGTGGCTGTATAGAAGATTTTGGCGGCATAAAAACATGTTCACCAGGGAGGGGAGTTTTGACCCTGGAGTTGGACAGAAGCCAGGGGTGTATATGTTGTGGGGGTGCCTGGGGCCTCCGAGACAGTTTTCTGGATCGTGGCTACCCAGAGACATTGGGGTTACCTGATATTTTATTCTTCTGGTGTGAATGCCTGTATATATACACTACCGTTCAAAAGTTTGGGGTCACCCAGACAATTATTTTGTGTTTTTCATGAAAAGTCACACTTATTTACCACCATGAGTTGTAAAATGAATAGAAAATATAGTCAAGACATTGACAAGGTTAGAAATAATGATTTGTATTTGAAATAATAATTTTTTCCTTCAAACTTTGCTTTCGTCAAAGAATCCTCCATTTGCAGCAATTACAGCATTGCAGACCTAACATGATTGCACAAGGGTTTTCTAATCATCCATTAGCCTTCTGACGCAATGAGCAAACACATTGTACCATTAGAACACTGGAGTGATAGTTGCTGGAAATGGGCCTCTATACACCCATGTAGATATTGCACCAAAAACCAGACATTTGCAGCTAGAATAGTCATTTACCACATTAGCAATGTATAGAGTGTATTTCTGATTAATTTAAAGTTATCTTCATTGAAAAAAAGTGCTTTTCTTTCAAAAATAAGGAAATTTCTAAGTGACCCCAAACTTTTGAACAGTAGTGTATGTGAGTGAATGTGTGTAATATGGGATTATTTTATGTATTTTAAGGAGACGTGGTCCATTTTGATTATTTTGGTGTGAATGTATAGGTTGTTCTATTACAGCATATTATTCTCCCTGTTCTTAGTGTGTGATTCGGGTTTCTAAACTTGGGTGGTTCAATTGTGTGTGTGGTTTCACAGTTTGTAAAGGGGGGGGGGTGGTATGTATGAGATTTGGGTGTCTGGGATGCCGTGCCCACCCACAGGGTGACGTCAGGCGGGCATGGCCCACTCTGTATATAGTTGAGTGTTCTGTCTAATAAAGTTCAGTTGGATGTCCCTCAAGAAGCTCTCTGTCTAGTGTCATTTTCACGATATAACAGGCTGCCTGAATGGTGGATTGCTGCAGAAATGGTTGTCTTTCTGGAAGGTTCTCCTCTCTTCTCAGAGCAACACTGGAGCTCTGACAGAGTGACCATCGGGTTCTTGGTCACCTCCGTGACTAAGGCCCCTCTTCCTCGATCGCTCAGTGTTGACGGCCAGTCAGCTCTAGAAAGAGTCCTGGTGGTTCTGAACTTCTTCCATTTACAGATGATGGAAGCCACTGTGCTCACTGGGACCTTCAAAACAGCAGAAATTTCTGTTCCCTTCCCCAGATTTGTGCCTCGAGACAATCCTGTCTCGCAGGTCTACAGACAATTCCTTTGACTTCATGCTTGGTTTGTGCTCTGACATGCACTGTCAACTGTGGGACCTTATATAGACAGGTGTGTGCCTTTCCAAATCATGTCCAATCAACTGAAATTACCACAGGTGGACTCCAATTAAGCTGTAGAAACATCTCAAGGATGATCAGTGGGAACAGGATGCACCTGAGCTCAATTCCCAGCTTCATGGCAAAGGATGTGAATACTTATGCACATGTGATTTCTTAGTTTTTTATTTTTAATAAATTTGCAAAAATCTAAAAAAACAACAACATTTTTTTCACATTGTCATTATGGGGTATTGTGTGTAGAATTTATAGGAAAAAATGGATTTAATCCCTTTTGGAATAAGGCTGTAACATAACAAAATGTGGAAAAAGTGAAGTGCTGTGAATACTTTCTGGATGCACTGCATATAACTATAAAGGATGAGATTTGTATTTTGGACATAAAATGTGTACTTGTCAAGTCTAATATGATCTGCTTTCAACTGACCGTGGCTACCTACTAAATAGGTTCATATTGTCTTCTTTTTCATGACCGTTTTCTTTATTCAACCAGCTGATCCACCCATCTTGTCACAAATCACAGCGATCAGCTGACGCTTCTGAGGACGACTGCAGCCGTCAGTCAAAACATGTCAAGTTAAAATAAACATCTCCTTCTCATCCCTGTCTGAATAAAGGAAACCGGTAAACTAATCTTATAGGGCTGTGAGCAGGCTATTGAATTACCTGTACCCAGCACTAATGCCGGAGGACAGCGTGCTAAACAAAACATCATTACATGCCTCTACCTCATTCAGGAGTGACTCCAACTCACAGTCTATATTTTTGATCATGGATACAGGAGAGTCAGACATGCAGTGCTTGTATAAATCTGTTTGCATATCTATTTGCATCTAACTGCATATTCAAATGGAGGCGTGTCAAGGGAGGAGTCCGGTATTTCCTCACGTGTGTTCAATTTCAAGTAGATTGGGATGTACAAAGGAAATGTGCTTTGATTCATGTGTACGCACTCTCATACATCTGGATTTTTTTTTTTTTTTTGCTTACAGCATTTTCTTGATTTAAACGTATGTCATTTTTCAGTAGGAAATCCACGCAGGTCTTTGTACATGAGGCCCCAGGTCCAGCAAGCTGTCTCCTCTTGTTGGAAAGTCCACATGTTGGTGTAGTTTTGGTAGGAGGGTCTTTAAATCTGCATGGTTGAAGTCTCCTGCTGTGATGAGTAATCCGTCTGGATGCACTATTTGTGTCTCACTGATGGCCTGATAGAGTTCATTTAGTGCATCTCTTTTCTCGCCGATGGCGGTGGGCGGGACATACACGGCGACTAGCAGGATAGATGTAATTTCTCTCTGTAAGTAGAAGGGTCGGCACTTAATGATCATAAAGTCCACCAACGGAGAACAGTGTTTGTGTACAACAGTTGCATCTCGGCACCAAGCGTCACTGGTGTAAACACACACGCCTCCACCTCGGGTTTGCCCTCCCTCTGGGAACACACGATCAGCACGATAGCATGTTAGCCCCGCTAACTGAATAGCAAAGCCCGGGATGTTGTCATTTAGCCACGTTTCTGTAAAGATAAAAACACAGCAGTCCTACGCCACACGTTGTGTAGATCTCAGAAGCTGTATGTGGTCTATTTTGTTGTCTAGTGAGCATACGTAGGCCAAAATGAGGGAAGGAATCGTGAGCCTGTGTGGGCTAGCAGCTAGCTTCATTTGGCTGCCTCCACGTTTACCTCTCTTTCGTCTTTGGTCACCATCTCCATTTTGGATGGGACACAGCAGTTGAGGCCGGGGGTGTGGAGGGCTGGTGGAGACATCCTAGGCCACGCAGTTCCTCTGTAACGCTGTGGTCCAGAACGTAATGTTTGGTCATATTCCTTATCTGCAGAAGGCTGTGGTGACTGTAACTCGTGCACAACATCATATGTGGACATTAAACACATGACTATACACTTAGGCGTAATTTAAACAATATTAAACAGCACAAAGCACAAAGAGAGAAGGGAGACCGCTGCATGTTCCCGCACTGCCTAGTGGTTGTTGTTGTTTGGTATCATATTTAAGTCCATTAATTAGCTACAATGCTCAATTCATCCACCAGAGAGCTGTTCATTTTTTTCATTTTATTTTTAGGTCTTTTTGGACACTGCTCTCTGGTGAATGAATTCGGTACTGCAGCTAATTATTGGACTTGTGCGGGGGAGGGGGGAGATTCCATCTTCCAAAAATTTTTTCTGTTTTGAGGGATGGGGGGGTTGCCTTTCAGCACTTACTCTGAAGAGTGAGTATAAGAAATAAAGTTCAGTCTACAAAACTGACTATATCCAAAAGTTGAGCTCACTTAGCTGTGTTTTACCTGTTTTCAGTTTCTTGTTTATTTAGCTTACAGGTTTGTTTTGTTTTTTGAGAAATAACCCAATGAAGGATGCACATAAACTCTTTTTGCTGATTCATTCCTGTATTTTAAACTGCTGATTCTTGCTTTGGATCTGTTCATACTAAGTCATCATGCGCTTCTCTTTTTAGTGTCAATTCTGACAAAGACTGTGGCTAAATTTACCAACTATATGCTGATCCACCAATACCACACACCACCATAACACTGGGTGTTTATATTAACATAAATCCAAAAATATTTTCACTATTTAAATAAAAAAAAATTGTAAACTGTAATAAAACTGGCACTTGTGACAAAAAAGTGACATCTGCCCAGAGTAAAATTCTAAAAGCTATATCTGCCCTGAAGCTTTTTCTGACAGTTTTCCATCTTTTTCCTCCCTGCAGAAGTCAACACCTTAAAAAAAAAAAAGATAACACAGCTTCCTGATACTTCTGTCTCATAGAAAAAAGCAGTCACACTAAGAGAGGGTAAGAACTATCCAAAGAGGAAAGCTTTCGTGTGTCTTTACAAACCAGATGTTTGCTTGTCTAATGTTGAGAAGCTGTGATCTCCACTGTCCTGACTGCAAGGCCCCTCCGGGATAAAGGGTGGTGGGGGCTGATAGTGATGGTGGGCAACACTTGCCGGAGACTGACAGGAAGTTTTATCTTGACGCATCTGTCAGTCACCCACATTAGACCTTCCCTCCAAGTTCGGAGAGCTGTCATGCCACGGTTTGCCGCTCAGCTCCTCTCCACTGCCTCCCCCTCGTTACATAACCTGCCACCCCTATCACACAGTCCCATCACAAACCCAGGGCCTTGCACACATAAACACACACATGCTGTGCATAGTCAATGAAATCTCACTGCTGTGTATGCACTCAGTAAAGGACGCTATAGAATATGTGGCTGAATAAAGCCCATTGCAGTGATAATACTGATCATACAGTGCTGAAGTCCAAAGCAATTTCCTGCTCTCTCCCCAGTACCTCCATATCTGTATCGGACATAACATCCTGAGACAGCGGAGATTGGTGGCCAGGATACTGAATTTTTCATGAGGTAGGAAAGGTTAGATAAGATCCTCCCACGTTCTGAAGATAGTGCACTTACAGATCTGTCTCTGCAGTCGAATGGTAAAAAATACATTTGCAGTGACTCAGATTCTGAATGAGACCCATTAGTTAGAAAGATGTTTCAGAGATTATTTGCATATGAGTTGGAAGTGCAGAGTTTTGACATTATAAAATCAATGATTTGAGATGTGGCCATACGTCACATCCTAAATGCTGTAAGTTACAGTCTTAAGTGAATGATGTATATTAATTAAAAGGACAAGGCAAGGCAAGGCAAATTTATTTGTATAGCACATTTCGTGTACATGACAATTCAAAGTGCTTTACATAAAAACATTAAAGCATAAGAGCAAGTTGCCAAAGGAATACATAAGAATTAAAAAGCAAACTCAGAAGTAAATTAAAGAAACACAAAAGCAGGCTAAAATAGAATATGACAGAAATAAAAATTTACAGTGCATTGTAGATTAACAATTGTTCTACTGAAAGGCCACGGCAAATAGGAGTTTTTAACCTGGATTTAAAGCAGCTCAGAGTTTCAGCAGCCCTGATGCTTTCTGGGAGTTTGTTCCATATGTGAGGGGCATAAAAATTAAACGCTGCCTCACCATGTTTGGTTCCAACTCTGGGCATAGATAGTAGACCTGACCCTGATGATCTGAGGGCTCTGGGTGGTTTATAATGGACTAGCACATCTGAAATGTACTTTGGCCCTAAACCATTCAGAGCTTTATAAACCAACAGCAGTATTTTGAAATCTATTCTTTGACAGACAGGAAGCCAGTGTAAAGATTTGAGAACTGGAGTTATATGATCTGCTTTCTTGGTCTTAGTTAGGACTCGCGCTGCAGTAGTCCAGTTTACTGAAGATAAATGCATGGACAAGTTTTTCTAGATCCTGCTGAGACATCAGACCTCTAAGCCTTGCTATGTTCTTTAAGTTATAATAGGCTGATTTCACTGCTGTCTTAACGTGGCTGTTAAAATTCAGGTCTGAGTCCAGAACCACACCCAGATTTCAGGCTTGTGATAGAAAGCTGAAGATAAAGAGGAACTTTATCTTTCAGCACGACAATGACCCAAAGCACACATCCAAATCAGCAAAAGAATGGCTTCACCAGAAGAAGATTAAGGTTTTGAAATGGCCCAGCCAGAGTCTAGACCTGAATCTAATCAAACATCTGTGGGGTGATCTGAAGAGGGCTGTGCACAGGAGATGCCCTCACAATCTGACAGATTTGGAGCATTTTTGCAAAGAAGAGTGGGCAAATATTGCCACATCAAGATGTGCCACGCTGATAGACTCCTACCCCCCAAAAAATGAGCGCTGTAGTAAAAGCCAAAGGTGCTGCAACAAAGTATTAGTTTAAGGGTGTGCATATTTATGCAACCAGGTTATTGTAAGTTTTTGTTTTTGATTTTTCCCCTTAAAAGATTTCAATTTGTTTTTCAATTGGGTTGTACAGGTTATAGGTCACATTAATTTTGGAAAATGTTTTGAAATGATTTATCTTGGTCTCATTTATTTACACCACAAAAACCTGGCATTTGAACGGGTGTGCAGACGTTTTTATATCCACTGTACATTTAAGTTAACTCTTTTTGTATAACTCTATTTAATCAGATGAAGAAATACATGTGCTTGAATGGTTTGAGTTAACAACTTAAATGATTCAAAGCAATCGGTTTCCACAAATACTTTGAGTTGAACTAACTCATCAAATTTGCAGTGCAGTAACAGCAAGCAGTAAGTGGCCAGTAAGCAGGGCTTAACATTAACTTTTTTGCTCACCGGCCACTGTGGGTAGTGATTTTCAAAAGTTACTAGCCACTCAGCCTTTTCACTAGCCACAATTTTGTGGTTGGAAAATTATGTTTAATATAATCAGATTGGACTATTGCATGTTAAAATTTTCTTGAACTAAATTTGCAACCTTTTTAAATGTAAATGACCCTTATAAATAGCAAGGGAAACACCAACTGTTTCATTATTTATGAACAGCAGTAATTACTGTAAAACAGTAGAGAAAAATATTTGTAATGTCAGAGTGAAGCACAGGTAGATTTAGGGTCCGTCCCAAACCTCATTTGTGCCCCTAACCCTTCCCCTACCCCATGAGTTAGGACTCCCCTTCATGGCTGCACTATGTCATTAGTAGTTGCTGATGGATTTAACCTAACATGTTTTTGCCAGAAATAAAAAAAAAAAAAGAAGAGAAAGAAAAAGAAAACTGAATAGAAAAAAGTCTCATCTTCAGGAGAAAAAATGTCTCAAATTTACATAAACAATTCTAATCAGTAGAAAATTTCAGAAATTCTCTTGAAGGAAAGCTGTAAATTCAGAGAAAAATGTGGACCCCCTAGTGGTCAGTTTTGCCCCGTGGGCCATATGCTTGACAACCCTGGACCAACCCATTAAAAATACATATTTAGAGGGTAAACAACAACTTCTTACTGTAAAAATAATCACATTTAATCACAGAGGTACAGTAGGAGTTGATGTGGTGGGGAGCACAGGGATTAGCTACCCACTGCTGGGTCAATGGAGATCATGGTCAGTTCTACTCTTAATCTGATCACTGAGAGCAGGGACAGGTGTGTTCTGCCAGCTGCTGTCTGCTTGTCAGCGTTTCTCCACACTGGCTGCAAAATGATCTCGCCATGGGCGGAGACTGGCTCAATTCCATACTCAGTACAGGATTACTTCCCACCGGGCTGAACAGGGGCAGGACAGGAGACCAACCCACGGAGTAGACTGTCTGCAGCTTCTCCACACTTTGTCTGTGGTGGCAGTGGACCAGTGAGCACACACAGTGTGCAGATAGTGCTTATGAGAGTTGCAGTTTCATAGTCTCACATTGCAATAGGTTTATTATTTTAGATGCCATTTGTGAAAACTACAACCCATCAAAGTGGGTAGTGGGAGTCACTGTCTTACTGGCCACTGCTGAAATTCACCGGCCATCGGTGTTAATGTCAAGCCCTGGCAGTGAATATACATACAAAAAAATCACTGTGTTTTTATTACAAAAGAAAGCAATAATAATTGTATGCAATGCAAGTTACGATAAATCAGCAAATCCATAATTTACTGAAATAGGTAATTTCATCCATCCATCCATCCATCTTCTACCTCTTCTCTGGAGGTCCAGGTCGTGGAGGCAGCAGTTCAAGCAGAGAAGCCCAGACTTTCCTTTCCCCAGCCACCTGCTCCAGCTCTTCATAGAGGATACCAAGGCGTTCCCAGATCAGCTGAGAGACATAGTCTCTCCAGCAAGTCCTGGGTCTGCCCACGGGTCTCTTCCCAGAGGGAGCGTACCTGAAACACCTCAAGTGGGAGGTGTCCAGGAGGCATCCTGATCAGATGCCCATACCACCTCAACTGGCTCCTTTCACTGTGGAGGAGCAGCGGTTCTGCTCTGAGCCTCTCCTGGATGACTGAGCTCCCCACCCTATCTCTGAGGGTGAGTCCAGCAATCCTACGAAGAAAGCTCATTTCAGCCGCTTGTGTCCACGATCTCGTTCTTTCGGTCATTACCCAAAGCTCATGAGCATAGGTGAGGGTAGGAACGTAGATTGACTGGTAAATCGACAGCTTTGCCTTAGTGCTTAGCTCCCTCTTCACCACAACAGACTGATACAACGTCTGCATCACTGCAGGTGCTGCTCCGATCCGTCTGTCAGTCTCTCGCTCCATTCTCCCCTCACTCGTGAATAAGACCCCAAGATACTTAAACTTCTCCACTTGGGACAGGAGCTTGTCCCCATCCCGGAGGGGACAATCCACCTTCTTCTGGCTGAGGACCATGAACTCAGACTTGGAGATATTGATTCTCATCCCAGCCGCTTCACATTCAGAAGCAAACCATCCCAGTAAGACCTGTAGGTCATTGCTGGATGAAACCAGTAGGACAACATCATCTGCAAACAACAGAGATGAGATCCTGTGGTCACCAAGCATGACACCCTCCGTTCTGTGGCTGCGCCTAGAAATCCTATCCATAAAAATTATGAACAGGATCGGTGACAAAGGGCAGCCCTGGCAGAGTCCAACTCTCACTGGGAATGAGTCCAACCAAGTGTTGGCAATATGAACCAAGATCTCACAATGGTCGTACAGAGACCAAATAGCTTGTAACAACAAGCCCGACACCCCATACTCCCGAAGCACCCCCCACAATAAATCACGAGAGACACAGCCGAATGCCTTCTCCAAGTCCACAAAACACATGTAAACTGGTTGGGCAAACTCCCACGAACCCTCGAGGATTCTCGAGAGGGTAAAGAGCTGGTCTGATGTGCCACAGCCAGGACGAAAACCACATTGCTCCTCCTGAATTCGAGGTTCAGCCAAAGACGGTGATGTTTACAGGTGTTTACACCTAAACTAGGGTGTTTACAGGTAATTTCAAATTTAGTGAATTAAGGAATTTCAAAATCATATAAATTATATAGACAGTAAAAAGAAGAATGCGACCACAATGTCTCCAAAAGTTGTTCCAAGTCTGGGAAATCCATCACTTTCATTAATCTAAAATAAGAACAAATGCTGCTCTCATATCATAGAGTAAATTTATAGAATAACTAGCAGCAATACCCACTGAATACGGCCTTAATTAGTCCCTTTCCCAGACAGCCCCCCTACATCCAACAATGTCAGCATCATGTCATTTGTAATATTTATAAAGACTAGAGTTTGGCAGCGCAACTTACAGAAAATTGATGTTTCCAGACGTCGGTAACGTGTTGTTTTTGTGTAGCATTTAAGGAGGGTTACTGCTACAGTATTACGTTCCCAAGGTTATATAAAGCATTAAACATGTATTAATGTTTTCTTATTAGTTTTTTATTGCACAAAATAAAATGCACCAAGGGCTTTATTCTTTAGTCATAATATAGTGTTTTATCCTGTATGACCTTTCATTTTTACTACGCTTTCACTTTAATGAAATTCATTTATTTTCTGAAAATGCTACTTGTTTCTTGTAAATTTGTCTCAGAAAATTACTTTTTTCCACTTAAATTGGTGTCTCATAAATCTGCAACATTTTTTCAAAAATTTGATTTTTCTTGCTGCACATTTCAGACTTACGGCTGTCAGACACTGTCAAACAATTTGGAATTTGCTGTTGGAAACGTTACAGTTAATAAGCTGTTCCTTTGTTTTATTATTTTTAACCTCTGAATCATCTTTCTTGAAGATTTTTACCAACTTATAATTTTACTGGACCGAGGGTTCTCGCCACTTGATCTTTTCTGGCCAACAAACTGGGTTCGGCTAACCTGTCTGTTTTGGTTAGCCACCCCTGGTCTGGAAAGCCATGGCTCCCTCTCCGACCTGTGTCAGCTGTGTTTCCCTCTCTAAGGAGGTTTCCGAGTTGGAACTGAGAATCTCTAACCTCTATAAGATTCAGGAGGCTGAAAATCATCGGGACACGATCATTTTTGGACCAACATCGGTGCCAGCAACGGACTCGCAGTTAGCAGAGACAGCTACCTACCTGGGTGAAATTATCATATCGCCATCCACCTCCACCCCTGCTCCAGTCACCTCAGCTGTCCAGAACTCCAGCACTAAACACTGGCTTCAGCTCAGAGCTAAACCTAAAGCCCCGGGTGGTTCTTCTCATCCTCAGTGCACGCCCTGGACCATAGTTGGGCCCAACAGCAAACGTCGAGGATCAACCAGGCACGGCCGCACCTCCTCCCTTCCCCTCTCACTGGAAAACAGATTCAACATCTTTTCCCTGGAAGATTTCCCCCACCTGGACGTTGATCTTCCTCCCATGGCCGCCCCTCCTCCTTTAGCAGTGGCCCAAACCCGCAAGCCCTGGATCAAAACTACCCTAGGTGTGCCGAACTTTACACCAGCTCCAAAAAGAAGAGAGAGCAATCCCCCGCATCATCCCCACAACAGCACCTCACTGCCACAGCAACAATAACAACGACAAAACTATTCACCATTACAGAAGCCACCAACAAAGCCCCCCCCAGACGATGCTGGTAATCGGTAATTCCATAATGAGGAACGTCAGAAGCAGGTACTGTGTTACAAAATTTTTTCCTGGGGCTAAAGTGTCAGACATTGAGTCTCTTACCCCTGACCTATTAAATAAATACCCCCACGCTTAAACTGTTATTGTCCATGGTGGATGCAACAACATCCCAGATGAAGCATCTGAGATCTTAAAGAGAGACTTCAGGAGCCTTCTGTCCACTCTTAAGAACTGTGGCAGACGTGTGTTTATCTCTGGACCACTTGCTCCTTTTAAAAGAGGTTGCAATTATTTCAGCAGAACTCTCAGCCTTAATTCCTGGTTGTGTTCAACATGTCCTACTTTTAACATTGGTTTTATAGACAATTTCAGCCTGTTCTGGAATTGCCCATCATTTATGAGGCCAGATGGTATTCATCCAAATAGACTCGGTGCATGTGTTTTAAGGGACAATCTGTTTTATTCCATTCAGCATTTTTTAGTACAGTGACTGAAAGCTGGTGTGTCACCTCACCCCAAAGTGCCTGGATCTGCCAACCAGCTTTTTTTGCTTTCCACTTCTCATTTTACTCCTATTAATCCAAATAATTCTCTCTGTTTAGATCAGTCTTTAATTCACAGCCCCATAGAGATTGTGTCTGTCCCCCGATACCCAAAACATTATAACCTAAGACAAATACAACATAACTTGATAAAGATTAAAACTATTAATTTACCACAGTAAAAAAAATTATTAAAAGCGGATTGCTGAATATAAGATCTCTGTCCGATAAAGCAACCTTAACTAATGATATGATCATGGATCACAATATAAATATACTCTGTCTCACAGAAACATGGCTAAGCCCCGATGATTTTGTTAGTATCATTGAGGCCACCCCACCCAGCTATGGTGATATTCATATTCCTAGAAACACTGGCAGAGGTGGTGGTGTCGGGGTAATATATGAATCCACATTACCAATGAACCCTCAGCCTAAGCTAAACTCAAATTATAACTCTTTTGAATGCTTAATTTTTAGCTTAGCACACCCATCCAGGAGGTCAGAACAGCCTCTTTTATTTACCACAGTATGTCCCCCTCCCAGTGCTTCTTTTGCTGAATTTATGTCTGAATTCTCTGAGTTCTTAACAACCTTAGTTCTCAGTTCAGACAAGATTATCACAGCTGGTGATTTTAATATTCATATAGACGTTGATAATGATAATCATAGTGTAGCATTTCTCTCTCTCTTAAATTCAACTGGTTTTTCTCAGTGTGTTAGTAAACCAACTCATCATCATAATCACACCCTTGACCTGGTCTTGGCCAGTGGTGTAGAAACTGATGAGCTGCTTGTCATTCCTCAAACTCCTGCACTGGCTGACCATTATTTGATAACTTTCAAATCTGTGTTATCTGATTTTACAGCATCAAGTAGAAATATAGTTATCAGATTCTTACCTGATAGTACTGTGGCTTGATTTAAAGAATTAATCCCTTCAGCACTTACTCTATTACCATGTCTCAATATAGCAGGGGACAGCACTGACTGCTTGAATCCATCACAATTAGACCTCTTAGTTGATAGTACTGCAGCCTCGCTGCGGACAACACTTGACTCCATAGCCCCTCTTAAAAAGAAAACTATTAAAAATAGGAGATTAGCTCCATGGTACAACTCCCACACTCATGAGTTAAAACAGAAAGTCAGATTCTGTGAAACGCTTTGGCGTGCAAATAAGAATGCCAGTCTTATCACCTATAAGAAATCTCTCCGTAGTGCTAGGTGACAGTACTATTCAACCTTGATAGAAGAAAATAAAAACAACCATAGATTCTTTATAACACTGTAGCTCAGTTAACCAAGAGCCACAATGCCATATACCCCTACATTCCTCCAACTATTAGTGCTGACGCCTTTTTACATTTTTTTAATGATAAAATTGTCAGTATCAGGAATAATATTCCAAAAAATAGCCTCTTTAAAGATACCAAGCCTCTGCCTAACACTGCTGTGTCCACAGGCTCAGAACTCTGCTTTTCTGAATTTTTATCCTATGTCATTCTGATCTAGCCTTAATAGTCTCAGCCTCTAAACCAACTACCTGTCTCTTAGACCCAATCCGTGCTAGACTCATGAAGGAGTTGCTATTTCTGATTAGTCCACCATTTTTGAACATAATTAATATGTCCCTATTGACAGGATATGTACCGCAGTCTTTTAAAGTGGCAGTAATTAAACCTCTGCTTAAAAAACCTTTGCTTGATTCTGGGATTTTGGCCAATTACAGACCAATATTTAACCTGCCCTACCTTTCCAAGATCCTCGAAAAAGTAGTCGCCAATCAACTGTGCACTTTTTTAGAAAATAATTCTATATTTAAGAAATTTCAGTCAGGTTTTAGGAAACACTACAGCACAGAGACAGCCTTAGTGAAAGTTACTGACGACCTCCTTATGGCATTTGACAAAGGACTTGTCTCTGTCCTTGTCTTATTCGACCTTAGTGCTGCCTTTGACACCACTGACCACCATATTCTGTTAGAGAGACTTGAACAGCAAATTGGTTTGAAAGGAACAATGCTAAAATGGTTCCAGTCTTATTTATCAGACCGTTACCAGTTTGTCTATGTCCATAACAAGTCCTCTGTCCAGACCACGGTTAGCTATGGAGTTCCACAGGGATCAGTACTTGGACCAGTACTGTTTACATTTTACATGCTGCCTTTGGGAGACATTATGAGGAAGCATTCTATTCATTTTCATTGTTACGCTGATGACACTCAGTTATATTTATCCATCAATCCAGATGATCCCAGCCTTTTGGGTTCACTCCAGGAGTGTCTTAACCACTTGCGCTCTGTTGTTCCGCGGGCGGGCAAGTCTCTGCGTCCTATGACGCACGAGGGCGCGCGAGAGTGCGCTCGTGCGCCCTCGTGCGCATGACGCATGATGGTGGTGATGGTGATGTAGTAGCGTCCAAGCGCCACTCAAAAAAAAACTGCAGAGACAGCCGCGAACAGATTAGTTCATCTGATTGACCTCTCATTCGACTAATAAGAGCCTTGAATTGGGTTTCTGAAACCTTGAAGAACCAATGAATGAAAATCTAGGAAGGAGGACCCGCCTACTGTGAACGCAGGAGCCAATTGAAGCACAGAAATTCTGGCTGGGTGAAGCGATATTTACTGCTGCAGAAGGACTCTGTACGAATCTCCTACAGACCCAGGCTCACCCAGCAGCCTGGAGAACACCCACAAGTGGGACCTGCACTCATTCCAGCAGAATAGACGGAGGCCGACGACAAAAGTTGTAAATCATTCACCAAAACGGCAATAATGGAATTATGTTGATCGGGATCCACGAGCGGAGCAGCGTCGCGTTCGTCTGACGCGTGGGAAGAGCTGTTCGCCACGACTCTGCTGCTTTGAAGAGGTAAGGTGTTATAAGCTAAATTATTATTTATCCCTGAAAACTGTAATCCAAAAATGACTTTTGACCGATCGGTAAATTACAACTGTACTGCGCACGAAATACGAAGTGCGTGCGCCGCGATAAACGGTTCATTTGCCGTGTTCGGACCGTGAACGCCCCCCCCCCCCCCCGCTGCAGAAGAGGAGCGGGGGGGGCACGGTCCGAACGCTCCCCGGTCGGGGAGGGGAGCGTTATCAGTCTATTCCATCATGTAGCGATGGCCCTCTTCTGTAGCGAGGGGGGGGGGCGTTCACGGTCCGTTCACGGTTCCCCACACACACACACACACACAGTAGCGAGGGGGGGGGGGACCGCTGTGAAAACATGCAAGGAAAAAAAAAAAAAGAGTGTATTCCGTCATGTAGCGAGGGCCGAATTTGGTCCTTGGTAGCGGGGGGGGGAACGACCCCCCGCCCCCCCCCCACACACTCAGACACAGCCCTGAGTGTGACCTTTCATTAGAGCCTAAAATGAAGATTCTACATTGAATTATTCAAAAGTTACAGACGTTTTTCCAAACTGTGCCATTTGGCACAATTTGGCACAGTTCCATAACGCCTGGGAACAGCCTGAGAACAAAGCTGTGTAAAATATTCATTTTTGGTGGTATTGTTACCAAATTTGGATCTCAGCTGGATAACACTTGGTTCTACATTTCTGTTGCATTTTCCAGCCGGATCGGACAGCTGTGTGTTATTTACAAGCATTTGTATCCAAAAAAACACTGTGTCCAATTTTTTTTTCTTCAAGTTCAGTATGTTTAGATGACTGTAACTCAGTGGCCGGAGCACGTAGAGAGATTATATTTTTTTTGCCAAAAAATTCAAAGTGTTTTCTTTTTAATGAGACCAACCCCATGAAGATGCTGCAAAGGGTTGAATAACAGCTTTCGATTTACTTTGGGCATGTTATTTTTGGGCATTTTTAGGAAAATTGCCCGGAGTGCAAGTGGTTAAGGATATTAAACACTGAATGAACTACAACTTTATATTGCTGAATACAGATAAAACTGAAGTCATTGTTCTTGGTCCCAAACATGCTAGAAGTACTCTTTCTAGTAAGATAACAACACTAGATGGCATTGCACTGGCTTCTAAGTTTTCAGCTGGGAATCTTGGAGTTGTCTTTGGCCAAGATATGTCTTTTAACTTTCATATACAGCAAACCATTAAGACTGCCTTCTTCCATCTGCGTAATATTTCTAAAATTAGGTCCATCCTGTCTCATAAAGATGCAGGGAAACTTGTCCACGCCTTTATCACCTCTAGGCCAGACTATTGTAATTTACTTTTATCAGGTTGTCCTAATAAGTCCATAAAGTTCCTCCAACTCATTCAGAATGCAGCTGCACGTATCCTGATGAGAACAGGGAGAAGACATCAAATTACCCCAGTTTTAGCTTCTTTACATTGGCTCCCAATAAAATATAGAAGTGAATTCAAGATATTACTCCTAACTTATAAAGCCCTTAATGGCATGGCTCCTTCTTATCTGCAAGAACTCATAGTTTCCCATCATCCAACCAGAGCTCTGCGCTCCCAAAAACCCAAACTACTGGTGGTCCCCAAGGTCTCCAGAAGTAGATTGGGAGGTAGAGCTTTCAGTTATCAAGCTCCCCTCCTGTGAAACCATCTTCCCAGTTCAGTTCGGAAGGTAGACACTCTGTTTTTATTCAAGAGTAAGTTGAAATCTTTTCTCTTTGATAAGGCCTATAGTTAAAAATGTTGCCACTGTGAGGTCTTCACTCGCATGTAGAGCCTAACCCCCGTTAGGGGGTTAGGCTCTACATGCGAGCAATCTCCCTGCTTCCAGCTTCCCTCTCCCTGACAGGAACGGTCAGGGTGCACTTGATTCTATCACTGGCATACACCTCTAGGGGGTTATGTGAGCGGATTAAAGTAAATAAAATTGAATATAGGTAAATGTAAATATAGTTTCGGTGTCCAAACACCCAGCAGTAACCTGTACCTCCATCTTCCCGTCAGTCCACAATGCCTGTATCGTGGAGAGAGACCTGGAGATCCTGAACTCTGATGACCATGTAAGGTGTGCTTGGTTCCTTCCCTTGCCTACACCTCCACTGGTAAAGGTCAGTTCAAAAACGTCAACTTTGACCTCTCTTACGATCAAGCAGTCAGTGAAACCATGCCATGGTCACTCTTCAGGTATTTTGGCATCACCATGCAAGCGATAAGAGCCCGTGGTCAAGTGGCTTCTGAGTTGGCAGGGGGACAAAGTTTCTGCCACATACATGCATACATACATACATACATACCACAGAATCTCTTATATATACAGTATATACAGTATATATATATATATATATATATATATATATATACACACACACAGAGTTAGGGATATTCAACTTTCAGGTGAAGTATCAGGATGCACCTAACATGCACTATAACCTTTACAGGTGAACTTAACCTTTTAACTGTCAGATTTCACATGCCCTCCAGTGGCACAGCGCAGCAACTGCGCCTGTCAACTGAATCTGACATCCCTTTAACTCCCCAGCTTTACTAAGGATTTGCACTGATCTGCCAGTTCAGAAGGTGGCTCGCACACGGAGGAATCATGGCTGACACAGAACACACCAAAGAAGAAGAAATCCTTATTCTTCTTCACTTTCATTCTTTGAGCTCAGAAAACAGTATGGCCGCCATCATTGTCATATATCGTCAGATTAAATGGCGTCAAACACGAAAAATAACGAAACGAAATTGACGTGTGATAATCATAAGACTTTCTAGATGTGGGAGAGATGACCAACAGAACACAAAATAACGACCACGATGAACGAAAATGGACTGACCACGCCAGCCAGTGAGTCCCCTTCACCAACAGTAAGTGGCAAATTTCTTTGTTTCTTTACATTGTACAGATTTTGTGGTTCATATACTTTAAAGATAACAACATACCCCTGTGGAAAAAACGGTGTCAAAAAACAGAACCATTCTTTGTGTAAATACACTACCATTCAAAAGTTTGGGGCCACCCAGACAATTATTTTGTGTTTTCCATGAAAAATCACACTTATTTACCACCATGAGTTGTAAAATGAATAGAAAATATAATCAAGACATTGACAAGGTTAGAAATAATGATTTGTATTTGAAATAATAATTTTTTCCAGATACTCAACCTGCTCAAAGGAAGGTCAATTTTATAGCTTCTCTAACCAGCTAAACTGTTTTCAGCTGTGCTAATATGATTGCACAAGGGTTTTCTAATCATCCATTAGCCTTCTGATGTAATGAGCAAACACATTGTACCATTAGAACACTGGAGTGATAGTTGCTGGAAATGGGCCTCTATACACCTATGTAGATATTGCACCAAAAACCAGACATTTGCAGCTAGAATAGTCATTTACCACATTAGCAATGTATATTAGATATTAGAGTGTATTTCTGATTAGTTTAAAGTTATCTTCATTGAAAAAAACAGTGCTTTTCTTTCAAAAATAAGGAAATTTCTAAGTGACCCCAAACTTTTGAACGGTAGTGTATGTCCAAAATCCACTTTTGACTGAGTTATGTAATTTATATAGCTGCCGTGACATTATGCAAATTAGATGCGTAAATGTATTCCTATCTGAAACTTTGGATCATATTCTACATCTTTCTAATTGACAGTAAGCCTTTATCTCTTGCAACTTTCAAGTTATAGCCTTGGAAATCTGACCTATTTTCTTGACCAAGAATCTTTACCACTCTTGACCACTAAGGGTTATGGTGCCAAACGGTGCCTGGGACAGTTAAAAGGTTTTAATTTGACCTTCTCTACCCTTTTGAATGCACATGTCCAACTGTTCAATATTTCAGTACTTTTTGCATAACTTACTGTTCTCTAACAAGGTGCTTAACAGCAAAATTTACAAAAGGTGTTTGAGCCATGAATTGACCAATAAATTTTCTGGTTCAGTTAGAATTTGTATTTAAACAGTCCTCTTCATCATGCTGTTCACATTTTGACATCATGAGACAAAGACGACACTGTAATGAGAGTGAGAGTGGAACTGAGTGGGCAGCACAAAGTGGAAACAGGTGTGTGAAGGAACGTCAGTGAGCATGTGGATGAGGGTGAGTGGATGTGTGTACGTGTGTAAGAGTGTGCATGGGAGAAGATGCATGTATGTGTGTGTGTGTGTACGTGAGCAGAGGAGTGACAGTAATAATGAGATACAGCTGATACCACTGACAGGAGGAGGAGGCGTGGCTGAGCTGTCAGGGAGCCGAGCGGATCCAAGAGGCTCCCTGAGAGCGCCTGATGGAAATTAGACAGCAACAAATACACAAAAGAGTGAACTGCCACTGCATCACAGAACTGGGCCTAAACATCAGCCCAGTTCATGACAGACACCAAACAAATGATCAACAGTACCTTGCCATTGTGAGGCTTCAAACAGGATGCTCTCAGAGTGAAGTGGCCGCTGAGCTTAGTGTCACAGAGTGTCATCAGCAGTTTTCAACAGAGATACAAAGAGACTGGAAGAGTCACAGAAAGGCATAGAAGTGGACATTTTTTGGCCCACACTGATGACTGCTTCATTGTAAACAGTGCCCTGCAGAACCAGATGATGAATACCATTCAACTTCAGCCACATTTAAGGGAGGTGAGAGGCACCCAAGTGTCACGTCAGACCATCCAAAATCATTTACATCAGCGTGGTCTCCATGCTAGATGATCTGCAAGGGTAACTGACCACACCACCAGGCACATACATCATCATTTGCATGTGCCAGGGAGCATTTACACTGGACAAGGGACCAGTGGGCCTCAGTGGTGTTCTCTGATAAAAGTCAATTAACGTTGAGCAGAAATGGTGGCCGCCAACGACGTTGAAGATGTCAAGGAGAGCACTATGCATCAGCCACTATTGTCACCATGTTACAGTCTGGGCACTTGTGTCTAGTCAATACAGAACTGCCCTACACCTTGTGAATGGTACAGTGACAAGCCAATACTACCTGAATAACATCATTAATCCAGTCATTGTGCCCCTGCATGAACAACACAGGCCCAATTTCATCTTCATGGACAACAATGCTCCAGCTTAGAGGACACATCACTGGAAGACACTCTGAGGGCACATCATTAGTGAATGGCTGCTGGAGGCTGGAGTACCTCCAATGGAGTGGCCTGCTCCTTCTCCAGACCTGAGTCCCAGAGAAAACCGATGAGATCAGCTGAGTCGCCGTCTAGAGGCTCGTAATTCTGCACCCCACAACCTCAATGACCTGAGGGCTGCCCTTCAAGAAAAGTGGAATGCCTTGCCTCAGCAGACAATAAGCTGACGTGTGAACAGCAGGAGACGTCGTTGTCAAGCTGTAACTGATGCTCAAGGACACGTGACAAGTTATTGAAACACTGACATTTTTTGTTGTGGGATACCCACCACTGTTGTTGGCTTTTGTTTCAGTAAATTGTTTGAGATGAGGAAATCACCATTGCATGCTTCTACTTAAATGCCCTACTTTCATGATATAATATCACTGTAGCATGAACTTTTTACATTTTCCATAAATTTCACCCGAAAGCCAAATGTCCCTAACTTTTTGTGAGTAGTGTGTGCATATATATATATATATATATATATATATATATATATATACAGTATATATACAGTATATACACAGATAAGATGAAATTGTGTATCACATTTGCATTTTGAAAAAAATCATACATATTTTAATAAAGAAATATGAAGGCAAATAATTTATAATTGCTGAAAATATGCAACTGATTTAATTAAACTTCTTGTTGATGTGTGTTTTCTAAAAAGGAAAACAAAGCAAGTAAAAGGAGTATTCAATCATCAGCTGCTGCTTCAACCTGCACCCTTTTTAAGTCCATTAATTTAGTTGCATTGTCCATTAATTTGTGGAAAACAGTGTTTTTCATTTTGTATTGTTCTTTGTGCAGACTGATGTAAATTTTAATTTTAACTGTAGCTTTTTTTTTTAGTAAAAATGACCCACTTAGTGCACTTAGTGTATATGGAGCTCCTGATGGTTGTGGTTGTTCTAATTTTTCATGTGCACAGAGGAGGTGAGAATATAAATATTAAGATATCACAAATGAAACAAGAAAAAATATGGCCGTGTGATTAAAAGTGAAATGCTGTTGTTTAAACTGCACAACATGCTCCACTGAATACTATATTTAAAAATGAATATACTGGAAAATTAACTGTTTATGGGTGCATTTTCTATTTCAAGGAAAGGTTTAATAGTGTAGTTTTTTGTGGTAAAAGAATATCCCTCTTTTAAAGCCGAAGCATCCCCACACTGATGCCTCTGCTTTACTCAAGACAGTTTGTGGAGAGAAAGATTACAGGCTGAGAAACAACCATAAGTCTAGGAGGAATCCAATACAAAAATGGGACTTGGATATAGAGAAGAATTTGATGGTACGCCTGGTAAATGCTCCCCTGGGCTTTCAGCAGGCAGAGACATCTACAAATATTTCCATAATCACTAAAAAGCTCACTGACTGCCAGGCCCAAAGCCCAGATGTAGCAGACAACATGTTTGAGCTCTTAGCCGTAAAGGTCAGTAGCTGCTTTTCAAACACGGATAAAAAGCCACGCTGCCATTTCCAGTCACATTCTCATCCACAGGTTGCCGTCTTTTCTTGACAAGGACAAGCTTCTTTCTTCCTCCTCAGGAAGACAAGATAGCATCGGAAGGCCAGAGAGGTCGTGGATCTCACTTTTCACTCAGACTTCCCAGCAGTGTATGGATCTGCTTTGTGCTTGGCACAAAATTGATGCAATTTGGCCAGTTTGTTTTGGCCTACATCATTTAAGAGTTAGTATTTGTGCATGCATCCAGCATAATTATCCCATGTATGAATGTCACAGTCTGCCACTTTGCCGGCGTACAGTAGCCCACCTAATCAGCTCAATCGCCCGCCGCCTCACCGGAGGCCCTTCAGTGGAGGACATGTTTTGACACGCAGGTCAGGACTAAATTAAGCTCACATGACACTAGCAATAATCAAGGAATGGCATTCCATTTGTGTTAAACTCTGCTTGTTGAGCTGACCATTAACTGGCTGTGACTCACCACTTGTATGGCAGCCACGACGACGCGTGCCAACTCTGTTCCAAATACCGATTAAAGAACTTTTACTGGAGTTGAGCTTTTCATGTTTCCAGATAAAAATGACCTTTGAGGGCTTTTCAGATTTGGAGAATTTTCAAAGTACGATGTGAGTTGATGGGTGTAATTTGTGGGAACACTGTAAATTTGGTTTAAAATTGGTGCCTATTAAGATAAATAAATTTAACAACAGAAAAGGTCTGTATAATCTACTTTTCACCGCACAAAATTTGTTTCCTCAGAACCCATTTGTAAGCAAAAACTGTGGGGGTTTTTTAATCAGTCTGTGGAACAGAATGATTTATGTCTTTGCAGGGCAAAGAGCTTGTAACCTGAGCTCATTTTACCATATTAAAGATCCCTTTGATAATGGTTGAACTGCCAAATCAAGGACTGGTAAATATTCCACAAGTGCAAGTATTCACCTCCTCTGACACCCAAGGGCATTCACATATAAGCAGGCAGCGGAAGCGGGACGAGAGTCCGCACAACTCCTTTGATGACCCCTACAAATGTGCTTTGATAAATATGTATGTGGTAGTGGTGTCGTGCACAGCGAGACAAGGTTACTGTACAGAGGTGAGCATTTGTAAATGCAGAATGGACACAGGTCATGTTGTTGCGTGCAGTGATTAGACAGTTTTTTCCCTGCGCCGAGTGAAGTGACCTCTGAGAGATGAACTCCTTTGTCACAGTAAAGGCAGTGTTGTGAGGGTGGGGATAGATTCCGCATTAAGTGAGGCATCAAATCATTTACCAGTGTTGCAGAGACTGTAGCAATTTTGTTTGTTGCTTTAAGCACATCACTAAAGTTTGAGTTTGCTCATTAATAATGTGATATTTTAAATTATTTTTTATTGCACTGGCATGTTGACTCATGTTATTGACCATATACACTACCATTCAAAAGTTTGGGGTCACCCAGACAATTATTTTGTGTTTTCCAGGAAAAGTCACACTTATTTACCACCATGAGTTGTAAAATGAATAGAAAATATAGTCAAGACATTGACAAGGTTAGAAATAATGATTTGCATTTGAAATAATAATTTTTTCCAGATACTCAACCTGCTCAAAGGAAGGTCAGTTTTATAGCTTCTCTAACCAGCTAAACTGTTTTCAGCTGTGCTAACATGATTGCACAAGGGTTTTCTAATCATCCATTAGCCTTCTGACGCAATGAGCAAACACATTGTACCATTAGAACACTGGAGTGATAGTTGCTGGAAATGGGCCTCTATACACCTATGTAGATATTGCACCAAAAACCAGACATTTGCAGCTAGAATAGTCATTTACCACATTAGCAATGCATATTAGATATTAGAGTGTATTTCTGATTAGTTTAAAGTTATCTTCATTGAAAAAAACAGTGCTTTTCTTTCAAAAATAAGGAAATTTCTAAGTGACCCCAAACTTTTGAACGGTAGTGTATGTATACAAAAAACCCATTTAAAATCATATACAAATCCACAGTTTATATCTAACTACGTTGTTTTGATAATTACATTTATTTAGCACTTGCGATTTATGAAGTTGAATTTTTGTCCATCCATCCATCTATCCATTGCTTATCAAGGGGTCTGGGTCACAGAGCCAGCAATCCAGAGTAGCCATATTGCAACCAGGTTCGCATAGGACCATGATCTCCATGATTCCTCCTGCAGGTGTTGAGCCCACTGGAGGGTGGACCCATGCAGCTCCTTTGGGTACACTGGGTCCTTGAAGTAACTTTTTCTCATCGGGATTTACTGGACTGCTCTTGGGCAGGCTCTTCACCCAGGACCAATTTGCCTGAGGAGACCCTACCAGGGGCAAATTGCCCCTGACAACAGAGCTCCTGGGATTCATTAGGGCATGCAAACCCCTCTACCATGATAAGGTGGTGATCCGCAGAGGAGTGAATTTTTGTTGTAATAGTAGTCATTCAACCAGTGGCAGTTTTTGATATGGGCCATATGGGCAGCTGCTCAGGGCAGCATTCTCTTGGTGCACCATGAGAATAATAATAATAATAATAATAATAATAATAATAATAATAATAATAGTAAAAGATTCATAATTATTTGTGCTCAGTGCTCATTTGTGGCAAATAGGCACCCTCTACAAGCAGGATGCTGGCATCCTTCAGACATATATGTCTGCAGCTGGCAGACTCTGGCAAGTCAAACTCCAGTATGGTAGATGTTTGAAGTGGAGCAAAGGAGGGGAAAAAAACATTAAAAGTAAATTTTGTGCTTAAATTATGCAGTGGTTTGAATTTTACAATATTAATGAGCCCTAAAATGGCAACATTTGGTTATTAATGCTTATTATGTGACATAATTTTTTTCCAATGTGTCGGCTTCGGTTTACTGGTCACATTAATTAATTACAGGGCTGTACAAAGACCATTTGTATGTAAAGGTCAATGACAAAAAAATGGGCCGCTTCCATTGAAAAATAATTCTGCTGAAAATAAAAAATATCTTTGCAGATATCTGCAAAAAAGGATTTTCTTTCAATAAATAAAATATGAAATCTTCATTCAAATGAATAAATCCTTGCAAGAAATTAAAAAGGCCATTCCCTTTGTCAGCAAGATGAGCCAAAACCATCCCCTCTGTAAAACTGCCACCCTCCATCCCCATAAAGACCACAAGGATAGTTTATACAGGACAACTTAGTATATTAGTGAGAGGATAGAAGCAAATGTATAAGAAAAATCAGGAAAATTTTGGAAAAAAAAGTCATAAAAATTGCAAATGTACAGTGGTGTGAAAAAGTGTTTGCCCCCTTCCTGAGTTCTCATTTTTTTTGTATGTTTGTCACACTTAAATGTTACAGATCATCTAACAAATTTAAATATTAGACAAAGATAACACAAGTAAACACAAGATGCAGTTTTTAAATAAAGGTGTTTATTATTAAAGGGGAAAAAAATCCAAACCTACATGGCCCTGTGTGGAAAAAGTGATTGCCCCCCACCCCATTAAAACATAAATTAACTGTGGTTTATTACATCTTTGGAAAGCCTAATTCAATTTCTCTAGCCACACCCAGGCCTCATTACTGCCACACCTGTTCTCAATCAAGAAATCACGTAAATAGGACTTGCCTGACAAAGTGAAGTAGACCAAAAGATCATCAAAAGCTAAACATCAAGATTGCACTCTAAAGAAATTCTGGAACAAATGAAAAACAAAGTAATTGAGATCTATCAGTCTGGAAAAGGTTATAAAGCCATTTCTAAAGCTTTGGGACTTCAGCGAACCACAGTGAGAGCCATTATCCACAAATGGCAAAAACATGGCACAGTGGTGAACCTTCCCAGGAGTGGCCGGCTGACCAAAATGACCCCAAGAGCACAGCAGTGACTCATCCAAGAGGTCACAAAAGACCCCACAACAATATCCAAAGAACTGCAGGCCTCACTTGCCTCAGTTAAGGTCAGTGTTCATGACTCCACCTTAAGAAAGAAACTGGGCAAAAATGGCCTGCATGGCAGAGTTCCAAGATGAAAATCACTGCTATGATAAAAGAACATAAAGGCGTGTTTCAGTTTTGCCAGAAAACATCTTGATGATCCCCAAGACTTTGGGGAAAATACTCTGTGGACTGACAAGACAAAAGTTGAACTTTTTGGAAGGTGTGCATCCCATTACATCTGGCGTAAAAGTAACACAGCATTTCAGAAATGGAACATCATACCAACAGTAAATTATGGTGGTGGTAGTGTGATGGTCTGGGGTTGTTTTTCTGCGTCAGGACCTGGAAGACTTGCTGTGGTAAATGGAACCATGAATTCTGCTGTCTACCAAAAAATCCTGAAGGAGAATATCCGACCATCTGTTCGTAACCTCAAGCTGAAGTGCACTTGGATTCTGCAGCAGGACAGTGATCCAAAACACACCAGCAAGTCCACCTCTGAATGGCTTAAGAAAAACAAAATGAAGACTTTGGAGTGGCCTAGTCAAAGTCCTGACCTGAATCTGATTTAAAAGCTGTGGCATGATTTTAAAAAGGTGTTTCATGCTCGAAAACCCTCCAATGTGGCTGAATTACAACAATTCTGCAAAGATGAGTGGGCCAAAATTTCTCCACAGCGCTGTAAAAGACTCACTGCCAGTTATTGCAAATGCTTGATTGCAGTTGTTGCTGCTAAGGGTGGCCCAACCAGTTATTAGGTTTAGGGGGCAATCACATTTTCACACAGGACCATATAGGTTTGGATTTTTTTCCCCCTTAATAATAAACACCTTCATCTAAAAACTGCATTTTGAGTTTACTTGTGTTATATTTGGTTAATATTTAAATTTGTTTGATGATCTGAAACATTTAAGTGTGACAAACATACAAAAAAATGAGAAATCAGGAAGGGGGCAAACACTTTTTCACACCACTGCATATTTTTCTCACTGCAGGTCAGTTTTGTAACTGTTCTTCATCCTGTGCTGTTGGGCAAGTCTGGACACAACTGGCTTAAGAAGTCAAAATGCACAGCACACCAATGTGCTGTGCATGAACAAGAGTGAAAAATGTACTATTTATTAACACTTCTGTATTTTATATCTTCTAGTCAGCTGTGCACACAGTGTTGTCCAGCTTCAGTCTCTGACCATAGTGTTTTATATGCTAATTATCACATGCTGCACATTTTCACTCAGTATTGCTCAGAGCTGCTAATATTACTAGTAGAGCGGGGTTTTCTGACCTGTTGTACTGGTCCATCGTCAGCTGGGACATGGCATCATTTGGCACCTCTGATTTTGTACCACAGAAGACAAAACACACCAATAGTGAATCATGGGTTAAGGGCCAGCCACACTAAGCACTATAAAGATAACTATAAAATTATAGTTTTAAAAATCATTCTAAGGACACTGCCATCCACTTGAGTTGGAACAATTTTTAAAGCTGTAATTTTATAGTTATCTTTATAGGGCTTGGTGCAAATGGCCCTTTAGAGTTGGGTATTTAAATATTTTGGTTAATGTGGATGAAAAGTGGTTAATTCTGTGTACAGTATTTAAAAGTGAATTTAAAACTATAGTTGAACCAAAAGATAATCTGAATTGTAAGTGTTCTTATTTAAAAATATATATTTAGGTGGGGATAAATATGCTGTCAGTGTAGTTATTACTCATATTTCAAGGGTTGTCCCACATGGCAGTTTTGGAGCTCTGACTATTCTGAACCAATCTTGATCAAATATCCATATATTTTGTACCGTCTTTAAACTCCTTTAATGGACTGCATCAGCATTTATGTTTTTGAAAAGTTTGACTCTCCTTATAAACTTGGAATGTATTTTTTGTTCATTTCTAATTGTTACAACCCCAGTGGCTATCTAGGGGTAAAAGGCAGACATAAACCAGGCGACAAAATGATAAGAGAGTTGATCACTTTTAACTTGTTTATTGCCAGAATAAATGAAAGCAAAATTGACTTCAGGGAGAACCAAGGCCAACACAACAAACAAAACCGCCCCTGAGCTGGAAACAAAAGATCCTTACCTAAAACTTAAGTTAAAAGAAAAACTACAAACCCTGACAAGCGACTCCCTGATCCGCAAAATAAACAGGAGAAAAGGGTTCAAACAAAATGTCAGCTCTCGTCGCAGCTTTCTCTGGCAAAATAGAAAACACTGATTAACAGGCAGTCTAAGAATCAAGTTCACTACAATTTGCAAGGCTCCAAACCCATCTACGCTTATCATGGCAGCAGAAACTACAAAGTTGGTGGTGTGGTGGCAATCCAAGGCAAAGGTGGAAGGAAGCTCTTCGGCTTCTCTGGCCTTTTATAGTCGGGGAGGAACACTGGTTGGCCAACAGGATGCAGGTGTAGGCTGTGAAGAGCCAATGAGGGAGTCACGGGAAACGAGACCTGAGGAGAAACACAGGTTACTCTTTCCTCACCACTAATCCTTTTTCATAAATTAGCAGCTTTTCTTGTAAATTTGAGAACTTTTTCTTTTAAATTAACTATATTTGCTACTATACTAAAATTCAAACAGTTTGGAAGAAAAGTGAATATCCAAATAGCAAATCTGAAAACTGAATACCAGTGTAATAAAGGACTATCCAGATTGTTGAATATTTGAGTACATGTTTGTTCATATGTCACTAATATATTCATGACTTGCTTTATATTAGTATGTTTTCATTTGCAATACCATTGCATATTGGTTCCACTCATTTTTTTTAAAAAATGATGAGCATAGAAAGACCAAAAACGGATCACTTTTATCAAAAATGCAGTCTGTACTTCACAGCTGTTGCATCACAAGCACAGTATTGCATATTGTCTGTGTTGGTAATTGTGATATCCTACCGTGTAGCAATGATCACACTTGAGTTATTTCTTTGGCTAACTCTGCCGTTTTTTCTGCAACACACATAATATGACTGAACATGGATTCTGCGCGGGGTTTTCACACTCTTGTTCTAATGTGTCCCCTTAATAGTAGTGCTGAACAATACAGGTAGTTCCCCCTAGAGGCATGTGCCAGTAATGTTTTAAATTAGACTTGCAGTCTACCACATCCCTCCCCTCTAGATTAAACTACTTTTAATTACACTAGCCAATTATGCTAGACATCCTGGAACTCCCATTTAACCCTAAACAATCACAGTTACTTTTAACTTCTTAAACACATGTGCCATACACATAATTTCTTTCTCTTTTTTTTTTTTTTTACATGTATAACACACATAACAGTCTAACTGGGGATTTGGTTTGACTACCGCATCCCAGTGAGGTTCCAGGACGCATTCTTGTCCTGTGGCTGGGGAACTCACTACTGACTAAGTATAGTCCTTCAAGTAGTCTGGAGCTTTCCTAGCTCGCTGAGATCTTCTCACGGCGGGTGAGCCAACTGCAGGTGAAGACTCAGACTGCTCCACTGTTTCGGCTGCTGCAGTGCTGCCCGTAGAATCTGCAGAGACGGTTACCTCAGGTTTCACCTGAAGTGGTGGTTCGTTGATGCTCTCCTCAGGATGGGTGTCAGACAACACCTCTGGTGCCATCGGCAGGGGAATGGAGCTCCTACCACGAACTTGGTCGATGTGTCGCCTCACCACTTGTCCATGACCTAATGTCACCTTGAATGACACAGGGCCTGTCTTTTCTGTTATTTCTCCTGGTACCCAGGCTGGTCCTGAGCCAAAGTTGCGGGTGTAGACCACGTCTCCTTCCCTCAGTATTCTCTCTCTAGCATGCATGTCATGATAACCTTTTTGTTTCTCTTGTTTATCATGCACTTTGTTTCTGAAGTCTGGATGTATTAAGTCAAATGTTGACCTCAACTTCCTTCCACACAACAGCTCAGCTGGTGACTTGCCAGTTGTAGATTGGGGTGTTATTCGATAGCTGAACAGAGCTCTCGACATTCGGGTTTCAATAGAGTCTCCTGCCATCTTTTTCATGAGTGACTTGAACGTCTGCACGGCCCTCTCGGCTAAGCCGTTAGAAGAAGGATGGTATGGCGCAGTCGTGATGTGACGTATGCCATTCTTTTCAGAAAACTCTTGGAACTGTTCACTCATAAAACATGTACCGTTATCTGATACTATGATTTCAGGTAGCCCATGTTGGCTGAAACTCTTTCTAAGACATTCAATGGTAACAGTAGAAGTAGAGCTACTCACAGAATATGCATCGATCCACTGTGAGTATGCGTCAACTATGATCAGGAACATTCTTCCCATCCATGGACCTGCGTAGTCAATGTGAATTCTTCTCCATGGTTTATCTGGAACTTCCCAGGGATGTAGTGGGGCTGCTGGAGGACTGTTCCTGTTCTCCTGGCATGCCGCACATGACTTCACAAGCGCCTCCACCTCTGCATCCATGTTGGGCCACCACATGTAACTCCTCGCCAACGCTTTCATGCGAGTGATGCCAGGGTGTGCTTGGTGTAGTTGTTGCAGTAAGGCATTCCTACCAGGTGGTGGAACAACCACGCGTCCTCCCCACAGGATACAACCTTCCTGGGTGCTGAGCTCATCCTGTCGTCGGGCATAGGGAATGAACTCAGGACTGTTCATCTTCGGCCATCCTCGCAAGATGTATTCTCGCACTCTTGCTAGAACAGGGTCTTTGTCTGTCCACTTCTTTATTTGTTGTGCGTTCACCAGGGGCACGCCGATATCTTCAAACAATAGCACTCTCTCCTCCTCCTCAGGCGTGCTGTCTCTTCCTCCATCCAAGGGTAGCCTACTCATCGCATCAGCATTCGTATGGTCCCGTCCGGCTTTGTAAACGATGGTGTACTCATACGCTGCTAATGTAACGGCCCATCTCTGAATTCTCTGAGATGTCATCTGGGGTATGGCTCTCATTTCACTGAACAGTGAAATTAGTGGCTTGTGGTCAGTCACTATAGCGAACTGTCTCCCGTACAGGTATTTGTGGAATTTTTTTACACCAAATACTACTGCAAGGCCCTCCTTGTCTAGCTGGGAGTAGTTTTTCTCAGCTGCACTAAGAGTTCTTGAGACGAACCCTATGGGTCTCTCTGAGCCATCCTCCATACGATGAGAGAGTACAGCACCCACACCGTAGGGTGATGCGTCACACGCCAGGATGAGTGGTTTGTTTGAATCATAGTGCACTAACACACTACAGGACTGAAGTAGCGCTTTGGACTCTTCAAACGCCTTCTGCTGCTTGACCCCCCATGACCATTTTTCTTCCTTCTTAAGTAAGGTATGTAGTGGTGCCAGCAGCGTGGAGAGCTTTGGGAGGAACCTATGGTAATAGTTCAACAAGCCCAGGTAGGCTTTTAACTCAGTAACATTTTGTGGCTCAGGCGCCTCCGCAATGGCTTCCACTTTGTCTGTTAGAGGGTGTAGACCACTGGTGTTGATCTTGTGGCCTAGGAACACCACCTCTTTTCCCATGAACTCACACTTGCTTCTTTTCAACCTCAGACCGCTTTTCTCCAACCGTTGAAGCACTTCCTCCAGCGTTTTCAGATGTTCTTGTTCATTTGGTCCTGTACAAAGGATGTCATCCAAATAAATGGCAACATTCGGAATTCCACCTAGGATGCCCTCCATAGTTCTCTGGAATATAGCAGGACTGGAAGCTACTCCAAATGGTAAGCGTGTGTAGGTATATAAGCCTTTGTGTGTATTGATGGTTACATACTTTCTTGATTCTTCTTCCAAGACTACTTGTTGGTAGGCGTGACTCATGTCTAATTTCGTGAAGTGTCGGCCGCCATTCAGCTGTGCGAAGAGGTCCTCCACTTTAGGAATTGGATACTGATCCACCCGTGATGCTCGATTGACAGTGAGTTTGTAATCTCCACATATTCTAATGGAGCCATCCGGCTTTCTCACTGGGACTATGGGCGCCGCCCATTCTGCAACCTGCACTGGCTCAATGATCTTGTCATCCAGCAGCCTCTGTAGCTCGCTTTCAACCAGTGGCTTGACTGCATAGGGTACCGGTCGGGGTTTGCAGAATCGTGGTTGGGCCTCCTTGTCCACATTAATCTTTGCAGTGACACCTTTTAGCTGTCCTACGCCTTCTTTGAACACCTCAGCGTGTCTTTCGAGGATCTCCTCCAGCTGCAATTTGGCCTGAGATTCCACTTTATTCACCAACTGATCAATCATGGCCAGTTCTTGTAGCCAACTTCGCCCTAGTAGATTTGGTCCTTCGCTCCCAACTACTACTACAGGTAAGTCCTTTTCTTTGTTTTCGTGCTGCACCTTCACTTGTGCCATGCCTAGCACGTCTAGCTTCTCTCCTGTGTATGTTTTTAATTTTAATGAACAGGGATTTAATTCTGCTGTGTCTGTTTTCTTCCACAGTTGTGTATATTGCTGTTTACTTAATATGGTTACTCCACAGCCTGTATCAACTTCAAATGTTACTTTCATTCCATTAACATTCATGGTACGCGTGATGGGCGCTACCTTGGTCAGCTCCTCTGACGTGTTGTAAATTGTGTGAAAACCCATGTCTTCTGTATCACTTTCTCCCTCCCCTCTCAGTTGATTCGCTCGCTGTTCCTTTCCTGGGCCCTTGTTTTCATACTTTTGCCCATTAACTGTCGCTTTCAGCACCTGTGCGCTGTCCACCTTTATTCTACATGCTTTCTTAATGTGCCCTCGCTTGCCACAATTATGACACAGCTCAGTGGCAAATTTGCACTCGGCAGCATTGTGCTGGCCTTTGCAGCGATAACAACTGGGGAATTTGTGCTGAGTTTTGTCAGTCAACACTTTGTGGACACCTACTTGGGTCTTAGGCACACGAACATGCGTTGCTGTGTCCTCTGCTAGTTTCCTTTGCATTTCTCTCACATCTTTAGATGCTGTTTCCATCGCTTGGCATAATTCCAAAGCCTTCACAAAAGTGAGTTTTTTTTCAAATAAAAGTCGCCGTTGCATTCGGTCATCATTCACTCCACACACAAGTCTGTCTCTTAACATTTCTTCCAATGAGTCTTTGTAATCACAGTGCAGTGTTAATTTCTTCAATTCTGCCACATACTCTGCTATGGACTCAGTGTTCCTCCTTATGCGTGAATTAAATTTGAATCGTTGCACGATTTCACTCGGTTTGGGGCTGAAGTGCTTCTGAAGCTCAGCAGTAAGCTGGTCGTACGTTTTATCTTTCGGTAATGCAGGGCTTATTAAATTTCTCAACAAGCTGTAAGTAGTTGCACCAACTCCACTCAACAGTACAGCCTTCCTTTTGTCTGGCTCCTCAATCTCATTAGCTTGGAAGAAAAAGTCCAACATTTCACTATATTCTTCCCATGACTGAGTCGAGTTATCAAAAGGGGTTACCGTTCCGATTACAGCCGCCATTGCTCGTCGTGGTGGGGAAACCTCGTTTTTCCTCCTCTGAACTTGCACTCGAACTACTGGAGTCACTTGAGTTCGCCACACTTGCAATGTTCTCTGTTTCTCGCCGCTGATTTTTTTCTTTTAATCCTCGTCGCCAATTGTGTGATATCCTACCGTGTAGCAATGATCACACTTGAGTTATTTCTTTGGCTAACTCTGCCGTTTTTTCTGCAACACACATAATATGACTGAACATGGATTCTGCGCGGGGTTTTCACACTCTTGCTCTAATGTGTCCCCTTAGTAGTAATGCTAAACAATACAGGTAGTTCCCCCTAGAGGCATGTGCCAGTAATGTTTTAAATTAGACTTGCAGTCTACCACAGTAATGAACACCCATTCTACCTGTTTGTTTTGCTGAAAAGAAAAGGGATTGTGAATCATGCCTTGAATCAGCAAATAATTGGACTAATATCCAGAATCACTCATGAGATATGTCAATATAATCTTATCAAATCCAATATTTTTGTGCTTTATTGCAGTGGTTCTCAACTGGTCTGGCTTTGGGACCCACCATCACCCCTCAATAACAAGCCACTACCCAACTCAAAGATTTTCAAATTCTCAAATTTATTGAATGTAAAGATTGTGCATTTTGAACCTGAGGTAGAATAACAGAATATCACAGTATATAAACACAAAACAAATTCAATAATTAACCAAAATGACCAGTAAGTGGCAATACAACAGAGGGAACAGTTCCCTTTAATGCTGAATTAGTTGCATTTTAAATTAAAAATTATTATATATGAATTATTATATAGAATTATTATAGAGAATGGTGTTTTGTTTCCAAATGCCGCTTCAGTTTTGACGGCTTCATGCTTTCACATGCCAACACCTCGCTGCACAAAGCACACTGAGGTTTCTGTACTCCTTTGTCCTCAATAAAAAAAAAATCCATATCTCATATAGTCCGTGTCGTATCTGCATTTCGCCATGCTCAATTAGCATATACAAACAAACGTTGCGAGTCTTCTTCTATGGTGCGAAATATGGTGTCGCCCGCCACCTACTGCCATCTACTGTTAGGGAGTGTGAATCGATGACACTATGTTGATTTATTTCTTGATATTTTATTTGCGCAGGCAAAGGCCCACGACCCACTGAAAACAGGTCTAGACAGTTGAGACCAGACAGACCCAGCAGTTGAGAATCACTGCTTTTTGCCTTTGACGTATTTGGCAAACACGTCTGCTGGTCAAATGACGTCAGTCGGGTTAACACTGATTATGTCATTTTTCTTGTGCTCTTTATTTAATTATTTAGTTATGTAATTTCCCAGTTTGGGATCAATAAAGTACATCTATCTATTTTGATACGCCTCTGCACCAACTCGCATTGTCTGACATGTGTGTTTGTTTGCACCCGCTGTCAAGATTACACCACTAAATATACGCTGTAACTGACTCCCCCATGGCAGCCATAACAGGCCACCTTAAGAGGACTGAATGGGTATCATATTCATCTCTGGAATATACTGTTAGTTTTCCAATGTGGACAAAAGAGTCTCTTTTTCAATCACTTTTAGCAATACATGGTCTTCACAGTTCCCAAGGGGGTAATCACTACATTTCCCAGTGATGCCTGCTTGGCTAAGCAGTTTTAATACACAAATCAATTTTGCATTACCCCCTTCTGGCTGTGAGTGCTCATAGTGTGAGAGCCATGAAAAATTGATGGGCCTTAGCATGCAGATTGCAACCCTAGTGAATCTTAAATTTGTCCGGGGCCTTTTTTCCCCCTCTCTCTCTCTTTCTCTCTCTCTTTTTACGGAGACAATGTCAAAAAGGTGAGTAGACTGTTTGTTTTGCTGTTTTTTTTTCCTCAACTTGAATTGAAAGGCGAGACAGCTGCTCCAGTGGAGAAACAATGTTGATAGGCACAGCATGTGAAAGTACGACGTGTGTGAGGATGTGAGGAAAACACAGAAACTCTGAGACGTTTCGCTAACCCGGAATGAGAGTCACACAGTTCCAAACAATATAAATAAGCATTCTTCCCACTTCTCCATACTAAAATATCATAAGTGCAATGGGCAATATCTAAAAGAGCATTTGTTTTTGCCACGGCAATTATATCGTCTCATTTGGTGGGCCTCTGTATCTGACCAGCTGATGACTCGACTGCTGAAAGAAATTATAGCTTCCATAATTAGCTTTAGCTATGAAATGAAGCTATCATGGGAGAGAATGAGGAAATTTCACACCTTGTAAATTAGATTTTGCAAGGTGCTGTGTTGATGTCCTTGAGTATAGGCACATCAAAACCCTTTTTTTGTTCAGTCCTTTCTTTGGCAAATGCAGACAAAAATCTGCAATGAGCTGCAAATTGAACAGCGAGGAGACATTTTGAGGATCTAAGAGCCACATTTGTTAATGTAATGATTTCTCTCAGTCCCAGGGATTGCTCTTAATTCATCCCATGCAATTAAAGCTTGCAGCCTTGGCAACTGCAATTCAATCCTTTTCAATAATAGGTGTGGTATTTTATTGCATGAGTTTTCACAATTACCTAAATATTGAATTTAAATCAAGTTGGTATATTATAGTATCAATACCATTAATGTTTGTTTTTCATTACTGTTATGAATAGATTAGTGCTCCTTCTTGTTGCTGTGTTTTTTTCAGCAGAATATTGTGAATTTTGTAACATAACTTTGTAGTATTTGATATTATTTTTCATATTTTCCCCACAATAACACAATATATTTAATCTTGGAATACAATACATGCTTCACAAATGAAGGACAGCATTGTGAATTATAGTTTCCAATGAAGGAGAATTCAAAAAGAATGAAGAAGAACTTCAAAGGAGGGACACAAAGATGGACAGTGCGGTTGGATTTGGGTGGAAAAAAAAATCTGATTCAGAAAAAATGAACAGCTGTGCTCTCACGGCTGATCATGTACATTAAAAACAGATACAACTCTGCAATAGAAATCTCTGCTTTGACTCGGGAACATCTTCCCAAAACATTTAATTATTAACACAGTTTCTCTCTAAATTCCACAACTGCAAATCTACACAGCTCGACAAATCGTACAATGACAAGATGTACTTGCGTAAACCATTATATAAATGTCTTCTCTGGACCCACGCTTACTGAAAGGTGATAGAGACAACATTCTGACCACCTGGCCAGTAGGTATCGCACTTACTCCTGCCCCAACTGCCTGGTAGAGACATGTGACATTAACCCAGTTATGCTATTGGCTGTGACTGCCTGTCACACCTTTACCAGCCATAGATATAGTATATAAATACTAGATAAGACATGGATGGCCACCAGGTTAGTTAGGTTCCAAATATATACAGTATATACAGTAGCTTACTTACTGTATATGATTACAATAGATACAACAAACAATTGCTTGTGTGTGCTGTTATCACAATGCTGCAGATGCTGTCAACCATTATAATACCTACAGAATGTTACCACCATTTGCCATGAAAATGTTAGCCATGTTCTGTCTAGTGTTTGAATACTATATCAGGGCCCATCAACTACATTTGTTCAAGGTCCAGAATTTTTCTCGGCAGATACTGTGAGGACCAGATGGTTGTAAAATAAAATGAAATTAATATTGTATCTTAAGTAATGTATTGTTATTTGATGTATTAATTTTGCTTCCAAATTTATGTTATTTTTTTATAGGAGTATGAGTAAGAGCAAGAAAGCATGTACTTAAAAACTTATTGGGGATGTGATTTTATTCTATTTATGTGACAGATTGAGGGTTTTTTTTCCCATGAATTTATATAATATTTCTTGTAAATTAAAGACTTTTCTGTTGTAAATCTGACAGATTTTTGTCATTTAAATTGTGAACTTTTTTCCCCTCATTATTTTTGTTTTTGCTACTGTAAATTCAGGACTGCTCCACATTTGAGATTTGTTCTCGTTAATTTGTAAAGGGTTTTCTCATAAATTTCAGACATTTTTCTTGTAAATTTATTACTTGTTTCCCCACATCAATCTGTGGATTTTTCAATAAATTTATGTCCTTTTTAAAATGAATTTACTATATTTTTCTTAACAAATTTGAAAAGCTTATGGTATAATTGTGACTTTTAAACTTACTTTGTAGAGCCAGAATAGAACAATGATTTCAACTCTGATTCTCAAATAAATAAAAATAAGTTCATAAAATTAAGTAAAACGATGAACGATACAGTCCTTTCTGTTATAATAGCCCCTCAATAAGTTTTTATGCCAAACTCCCCACACCCCAGTGAAAACCTCACATTTTTTAAAAACCTAAATATTGGCAGGTATGCATTCTCTGCTATACCAGATAATTTCGGAAACACCCCAAAATACTCAGCATTTTGTGTCATCATCATAATAATAATAAGAAAGGCAAGGCTGTCATCATAATGCAAATTCTAAGCGTAGTTTACCTGTAGAACAGTTAACAGCCAGCCTCCCCCGCCTCACACTCTCCCTCCGTTCAGGAATGAAGGGCCATGTAATTTGACTCGGCATTTACTTACTTACACTCAGAAATCTGACTATCTATCAGAACTTTTCATAAACATAAATTAATGTAGCAAAGTTTGAACAAAACTATTCCTGAATTAAGTAATATTCCAGGGGCCGGATGTGAAGCTCTGGTGGGCCGGCTGTAGCCCATGGGCCGCCAGTTTACTTTCACTGACATAGAGTATATCTATGTTACCGCCCACCGGAGTCTCTTCATCCAACTGCTCAGAAAAAAATATTATGATTATTTTGGACCTTTTAAAAAAAACTTTCACGTATTTTTTTCATCAGTATATTATTTTTAAGAATATCAAGTCTTTATTTCTGCACCTTTCTGAACATCTTGTTGATATATTATTCTGTAAAATATTACTTTCCCTGAAAATACTGTCTAGTTCACCTTCAATAGGACTGACTGAGGTGAAGCTGAAGGTGTCGTTTTTTTTAATTTTTATGACTCGCTCCTTTTCATTCTTTTTTGAAAATTATGTCCAACACATCCACTGCCCTTGCTGAGATGCACTTACCAGATTGCATATGATTCATAATACTGTGCATTTGCCTTAGTGCACAAGCCATGTATAAAATGCATAGTTGTCATATCAGTTTGTTTGTCAGCAGGATTACACAAAAACAACCAAACAGATTTTGACGAAATCTTCACCAGAAGTGGCCCTTGGGCTCCGGATGAACTCATTATATTTTGGAGGTGATCAGGATGTGGTTTCTGGATTACTTTGTCACTGAATAAACAGCCTTGGCACTCTCAGAATGCTCTCTAGTTGTCATTCGGTTATGAAAAGCACAGATTTCTCCATCACATTTATATTTTCTGCTACAAAAGCAAAGAAAAATAAGTGAAAATGAAAAAGAAAAGATAAAATATAATGACAAGGAAAAGAGAAACTGTACAAGCTGCAGTTTATCGATTACAGGCATAAATATATTCTTTATGGTGGGTGACATGGTTTTTGTGCTTCCACAATTCTAAATGCAAATCAGATCCTCACATTTGTTTTTGACAGATTTATTAATTTAAACACAAATTATTTGGGGCCAAAATATTTCTCAAATATTCTACTTTTCTATTTTCTTTGCCATTTGGTATTTATTAATAAAATTGGTCTCTTATGTCTTTGTCATACCTCTTCTCCCTTAATAAAATTACCTTGTATTTTATTTTGTTATATTCCTTCAAACATCTTTGTACGTTTCTCTTTGCATTTTGTGTCTCATTAGAAGCACTTTCTATTGCCGTGTTGTTGAAAGGTGCAATAGGAATAAACTTTCCTCGCCTCACTGTTTCTCTATGGAGAAGGGAGTTTGTTGCCATGACAATTGTAATGTCACTTCATTGGCAGAGATGTTAAGATGGCGGGTGTGTTGCATTTCATATGCAGGTGCTATGCACAGAGGAGAAGCGATACAGATAATGGAATCAATTTCCTGTGATTTCTGAAGCAGAGAGCTCGCAGAGAAATAATAAAGGAATTAAATGAGGTTGCGCTAAACACCATCCACTGGTTACCAACGGCTATTTGCTTCCAGATTGCTACTTAGCTGCTACATTTGGTGGGGGGAACAAGGCAGACTTTGTTCCTTCCATTATTTGCTGTGATTTCTTTTATGCTCACGTTTTACCTTATGAACAAACTGCGCAAGGAGACTCAGCAACTCTTTTCAGTTGCAGTTTAGAAATTGTTGGAAGCTGATTGTAAAACACCAGGCAAGGGTTCTGCAGGGAGACTGTCTGGAAGGAATAGAGGGAGGACTTTTTCCTTAAACACAGGAAACCAAATCACATTGAAATCCCCTGAGCCAAAATAAAGATCTGTAATTGATTCTATATCTGTGGCAATGCTTCCCATTTAATGCATGGCTGGGAAGCAGGTTTTGGTACTGCACATGCAGTGCCAAGTAACCCATTAGGTTTGCTGTTGTATTTGGCTATCTGGTAGTTTGTTGCTGGTCAATATCAATGATTTCTTTTTCTTTTTTTTTTCTTACCATCTGCTTGTTCAATACAAACATGCTTATCTTGTACTTTTGACCTGAGCGACTTTGCGAGCAGCAGTGTCCCCAGTAAAACAAGCATCTGTGACAGATTAAATTTTCCATGGCAAAATAAATCCTCTGAAGGCTCAGTTGTGTACACTTTTTATTTAATTTGCTGTCAACTGTGGGAGGTCAATGCATGAAGCCTTGAAAATTGCAAAAATAATGCTCACCTAAAATCCTTTTTGGATTGACAAAAAATGAACAAAATAGAAAATTATAAAATCTATGTGTGTAGCTGGGGGAAAATGTCCCTGTACTTGATTTTAGAGTTGTGCTTCACTTCACACAAACCCCCAGTTTTGCTAGAAATATGTCAGGCTGCATGTCTGTTCTTTTGTAGTATGTCCTTGCTGGATTTCTGGAGCTTAACAAAATACCATAATGCTTTTTATACTGATATTATACATTTTCAGTGAGAGTGGTAATTAGCATATAGTAATTACCTGAAAAACAAAGCTGTGCTGCATGAGAAGGAGTGGGGTATCAATGAATATAGCTAGCCAGCCTGCAGCAGAGGGCTAAAGACATGCTTTTATACAATATATCTACAAACACGATTTATAAGATGGCAGTAATACAGTAAGTGACTACAGAATATGATTTCTTTAGTTATTTAATGTCATATGGAGAGCCTAAGTCCTGCCCCCTCTACTTCCACATATGGGACCTAACTTCTGAAAAAAAAATGTATTGGAGTGTATGGGAAAGCAGACGTTATTTTTCCATCCCAGCTGAATTTTGTCATGAAAATAATGTTTGCCGATTTTAAAGATATTTTTCCACATAAATAAAGTTGTAGGTTGTCTTTAAAAAAGTGAGTAATATATAGTTTTGTGTGAAGCTGTCTAGCGAGCTGCAGCTACTTGTTTCGGACTATGGAGAATGAAAAAATACAGTACAATCCACTTATTCCTGTCATGGTCCGTGTGCTCTCCTCTGGCGCACCTCTAGACTTTTATTATGACAGCGTCTCGGCGGGGTTTCCGGCTGTCAGTGGAGCCCCACTGGACGGCCTGATTCCAATCAGCTGATGGTCCTTCATCAGCTGATTAATCAGTTAAGCACTATTTAAGGGAGCAGCTCTGTTTGCTCGGGGCTGCAACCTCGCCTGCCTTCCACTCTGGCTTCCCTAACCCTGAAGTCAGTGCTTCCCAGCGTTCAGGTTCCGCCCTCGCTGATCATATGTAAGTGTCTTGTCTTTATTTGTGTTTTGCCCCACGAGGCTTATTATTTTGTCATTCTGTCTTCATTTAATAAACGTACGAACTCAATGACTGCCTGCAGCGTCTTATTGATGGCTCGTGAGAGCTATCCATAACAGTAGGTCGCAGCCCAAAGAGACGCCAGTGGCCGTGAGTTTGTTTAATTGGACTTTTGAAGTTCCCCTGTTCAGCGTACCAACGTGCTGGGAGATGGCGCAGCCGCTCAAGGGCTACGCTATGAGCCTGGGCTACGAACTAATTATGGCTCTCATCGAGATCGACGGAATCCTTTCCAACGCTCGTAGCCATCGCTTCCCCAGCGGCTTGCGCTGGTACCTGGACCTCGCTGAGGCAACCATTAACCGCCATCCTTGCTATGCTGACCATCCCGAGATCACAGCGAGGAGGGCGGACATCGCTGCTCAACGGGAGAGACTCCGTGGGCTGGAAGGAAACTCCGGCAGGAAGCCGAAGAGGAGGCATCCTCACTCCTCGCTTCGGGATCCCGTTCCTGTCCCTGTTCCAGACCAGGAGTTCGCACCACCCAGGGGTGATCCCCTAAGGAGTGAGACGTCAGTCAGGATTCCTCCGGAGAAGTTACAACTGTCAGCTGTTTCTATGTGGGACCGAGTGGCTGCAGCTCGCTCCACCGTTCACCCCACGCAGATCATCAAGCATGTGACGGCACATGCACGGCAGTCAGTCTGGTGGAGAGGAATCCAGCGCTAAGTGATTATCCAGAGTACGCCGACCTGCTCGCCTCTGTTTCCGTGCAGGAGCGGCGTTTCCCGAACCTCTCCTTCGCCTCGCCCTCTGTCGGTAACCGTCGTCACACGGCCAACAGTAAGCCTCAGCGAGAACCCCGTCCGGATCCTGTTCCAGGTCGTCGGAAAAACTCTACCTCTCAGTCAGCTGCCTCTTCTGCGTCTCGTCAGGAGGGAATTCCTGCAGCCTCTCCCCCTGAGTCATCTCGCCCTGCTGTTCCGTCAGCTCCTCGTGCACGGATCGCCTCGGCTGTCGTCCCCCCATCTCGACGTCTTACCCGGCTGCTGTGAGTGCCATGAGTCCTGCTTTGGCGAAGCCCATCGTCAGTCCATCACGAGCGGTTCCTCCTCATCCTTCCAGGGGGCCCTCCGTCACCATCCAGCAGGGAAAGGAAGGAACGAAGTCCACTGCAGCGGGTTCTATCGGGCCTCTACGGATCAGGCAAGTGACTTTTCATTCTGTTCCCTCACTGGATGAATTGCCTTGCTTGATTCCTGGGGGCGGAGTTCGGGGTTCACAGTCCCCTGAACTTCCTCCACCTGCTGCAGTAACTAGTAATGGACCTGCTACCTTTGTGTCTCCTTCTCCTGAGTGTTCCGCGGCCGCAGGCCTACACCGCCAGATGAGGAGGGAGCCTGCGGCCCTGGAGAGCCTGGTTCCAGCCTCGCAGCCACGTCATGGGCAGATAAGAGCGGACTGCAGTTTGGAGCCTGCGCCGACGACGAAGCGTCCCCGGGTCTGCACGGAAGAGCGGTCCGACTCAGCAGGTCGAGGATCTCCTGCCACCACGCCATGCAGATTGTTGGCGTGGTCATCAGCGTTGGAGGGTCCTCAGGCTGTGGGAACCATCATGCCAGCTGCGAGGCCCGCCGTAGCTGAATGGGAGCCAGAGGACGTCCTTCTGCTTTCTGAACCCGGATCGTTGAAGTCCTTGACGGCGACAGAACTCGAGTGCAGGCAAGTGCTCTATTTTGTCTTCCTTCTATCTATTCTAGAGCATTTTTGCCTGTCTCTCGGGGAGACAAGCCAGGTGTAGCTGTCTGTTGCATCCAAGCTGGTCTCACCGGTGATCCTGATCCCAGTTTTTCTTCTTCTCCTGAGCCTTCTCCCAGGGTCACCGGTGTGGAGTCAACCCCGGTCGCTGTGCTGGAGGTTCCGGGTTCGGGTTTGGAGGTCATCCCTGGTGCTGCATCAACCCAGTCAGGGTCCATCGCAGGTGCGGCATTGACCCAATCGGGGTCCGACGTGGGTGCAGCCGCGACCCAATCGGGGTCTGTCGTGGGTGCTGCTCCAGACCAATCGGGGTCCGTCGTGGGTGCTGTTCCGGCCCAATCGGGGGTCGTCGTGGGTGCAGCTCCGCCCCAACCGTGGTCCAGCAGGGGCGCAGCGCCGGTTTGGTTCAAGGTCGGTGAGGTAGCTGCAGATCCTCTGCCGTCTGACGCTGGACTGGTCCGTGATCCTTCCCCCAATTCATCTCCACCGGGTGCCGTTGGGGTTCTCCATATTCGGCTCGGCTCTCCCTCGTTTCCCCCCTCTCCAGGGAGGCCGTCTTCAATTTCTCCCCTGCGGTCCTGCTGGCTGTGTGATGCGGGTCGGCCACCTGGAGGACTGCCTCGCCCATTTGGCATTCTGGGTCGGCCACCCGACAAACTTATCCTTCCGTTTGGCAATCTGGCCCGGCCGCCAGAAGTACTGTGTTTCCTGGCCTGGGACTGGGGTAGGCCGCCTGAGCTGTTCCTTTTCCCCCTGCCAGCGATTTGGACGCTAGATGCAGGGCGGCCCCCCGAACTATTGGCTTTAATGCCGTTGTGCTCTGCCTGCCGTCATCCCTGGTTTTTTGTCTTTGCTCTGCTGTAACCTTTTGGGATGTGCTGGTGTTTTTGTTAATGAACTGTGTATTTCACTGCTCCCTAGCGTGTGTTTTTTTTTCCCCCTCTGTTGTGATTGTTCTTTCCGTAGGCTGGGAGATGTCCTTTCGTTGCCTGTATCAGTTTATTTGAATGGATTTAAGCTGTAGGGTTTCAACGCTATTTAGTGTGTTTTTTTTCTCTCCCTCCCTTCCCCTGTTGGGGGATGATATGTGTTTTTTTCTGGAACTGTGTATCTTGGTCTATAGACCCGGGTTTTCTGTTTGTGGCCTGTAGGCGTAGGGTTCCTTTATTCGCATTTATTATTCTGTCTGTTGTCCACCTGGGCATTATGGAGTAATTTTTTGTGTTTTCCCATGCTCTGTAGTTGCTCCTTGTTGTATTTTCTGTCGTCACCCTTGTCGCCAGGGTCTAACCCTCCTCGGCCTTTTCCTCCCTCCTCCCTCCCTGGGGTGGTCTTGTTGGCCTCCCAGTTGGGGGGAGCCCGATGTTACACCCCGTCTAGAATCCATGTCATGAACAGGGGCAACTGTCATGGTCCGTGTGTTGACTCTGTCAGCACTTGGGCTGTGCGGTAATTCTCAGTTTTCTCCTCTGGCGCACCTCTAGACTTTTATTATGACAGCGTCTCGGCGGGGTTTCCGGCTGTCAGTGGAGCCCCGCTGGATGGCCTGATTCCAATCAGCTGATGATCCTTCATCAGCTGATTAATCAGTTAAGCACTATGTAAGGGAGCAGCTCTGTTTGCTCTGGGCTGTGACCTCGCCTGTCTTCCAGTCTGGCTTCCCTAACCCTGAAGTCAGTTTTTCCCAGCGTTCAGGTTCCGCCCTCGCTGATCATATGTAAGTGTCTTGTCTTTATTTGTGTTTTGCCCCACAAGGCTTATTATTTTGACATTCTGTCTTCATTTAATAAACGTACGAACTCAACGGCTGCCTGCAGCGTCTCATTGATGGCTCGTGAGAGCCATCCATAACAATTCCTAGGCCCCATGATGCCTTGCATAAATTATGTGCACAACTTCCAGTACTAGTTTAGAGCATGTGGTTGTCACTGAAACGGAACACTTTTCCTTGTTAAAAAGCAATGACTTTTGCATAAAAAATGCGGGAACACGGCCGGGGATCAATAAAGTATACTAAATCTAAATCTAAATCTAAAAACAGTAATATAATCATACCACTTCCCATGACTATCGAGGGAAGGAAGATTGTGGAGGTAAAAGATCAGGCAAGATGCGACGAGCTGGAAGGGTGCAAAGTTTTATTTCCTCCAACATAATGAGACACACATTGTAGCTCAGTGAGCTACTGTGCTGCTGAGGCATGTATAGCAAGCTCTTTTATACATGTTATACAGACAGAGAGAGAATCAGAATCAGAATCAGAATGAGATTTATTGCCATTGTTCATGTAGTACACAAACTAGGAATTTGTCTCGGTGCAATGCTGCAACATTAAACATGGAGTAGCACTAAAGATAAAAATAAAAAACTATGCATGCAATAAAATGTAGAATATGAATGAGTAATACTAATCTATGCAATTTTTAAATATATTAACAAGCAGCAGATATTGTGGAGTTCCACATAGTGCAGTCGGTAGTGCAAAAGAAAACAGTGATAATTATCATGAGTCCAGTTGAGCTGCTGTACGTAGTGCACGAAAGTCTAATAAGTCACTTAGTGTTAAGCAGTCTGATGGCAGAGGGGAAGAAGCTGTTCATGTAGTGGGAGGTTTTAGTCTGAATGGACCGAAGTCTTCTACCTGAGGGGAGGGGGGCAAACAGTGCGTGTCCAGGGTGTGAAGGGTCGGCTATGATCCGACCTGCACGCCTCCGGGTCCTGGAGATGTACAGGTCCTGGAGGGATGGGAGCTTTCAGCCGATCACCTTCTCAGCAGCGCGCACAACGCGCTGCAGTCTTAGTCTGTCCCTGGCGGTGGCTCCTGCGTACCACACGGTGATGGAGGTGGTGGGTCAAGCTACCCACCAACATCTTGGTGGGTAGCTTGAGCTTCCTCAGCTGCCGCAGGAAGAACATCCTCTGCTGGGCCTTTTTGATGAGGGAGCTGATGGTCGGCTCCCACTTGAGGTCCCGGGTGATGGTGGTGCCCAGGAAGCGGAAGGAATCCGCAGTGGTGATGGGAGAGTCTGTGAGGGTAAGGGGGGGCAGAGGGGCTGTGACTTTTCTGAGGTCCACAATCATCTCCACTGTCTTCAGAGTGTTCAGCTGCAGGTTGTTGTGGCTGCACCAGGATGCCAGCTGGGCCACCTCTCTCCTGTAGACGGACTCGTCGCCGTTGGAGATGAGCCCGATGAGGGTGGTGTCGTCCGCAAACTTGATCAGCTTGACAGACTGGTGGCTGGAGGTGCAGGAGTTGGTGTACAGGGAGAAGAGCAGGGGGGAAAGTACACAGCCCTGGGGTGATCCGGTGCTGATGCTAACAGAGTCTGAGACAGTCTTTCCCAGCCGCACATGCTGCCTCCGGTCCGTCAGGAAGTCGGTGATCCACCTGCAGAGGGAGTCAGGCACGTTGAGCAGGGACAGCTTGTCCTGGAGCAGAGCGGGGCGGATGGTATTGAATGCAGAGCTGAAGTCCACAAACAGGATCCTGGTGTAGGTTCCCGGGGAGTCCAGGTGCTGCAGGATGGAGTGGAGGGCCAGGTTGACTGCGTCGTCCACAGACCTGTTGGCTCTGTAGGCAAACTGCAGCGGGTCCAGGAGGGGAGTGGTGATGGTCTTGAGGTGGGGCAGGACCAGGCGCTCAAAGGACTTCATGACTACAGAGGTGAGCGCTACAGGTCTGTAGTCATTAAGTCCAGTGATCCGTGGCTTCTTGGGGACAGGGACGATGGTAGAGGTCCCATTAGCATAGTGATATACGTACATATCAGTTAATACATATCATTAGCGTGACCAACTGGCACCCGGATGTCTTCTCCCTCATCCGGGGATGTATAAACAACAGTCCATTGTTCTGGTTGCCCCCAGGGGCTCTCTGTCCGTATGTGAATTGTCCTCTGTATGTAAATTGTCCTCCGCTTCCTCCAGACCTGTTGAGTGTGAGAAATGTCCGTGTAGAGTGTGGTGGGTCACCACAGGGCTCCCCCTAGAACACTCAGAAGGGGCTGAGACCCCCCCTCCCCGGTCGTTTGGGCTCCAGCTCCGGTAGAACTGTCCTGCTGTAGAGGAGTGTCGGAGGGCATGTCAGTCCGTGGGGGGGGGGGGGGCGGGGGAGGGGTGAAAAAGACGGTGCTCCGCTCCGGGTCCCAGCACGTTGAACGGCCGTGGATCATGGGCGCACGGGGCCGGTGCGCACTGTGCATAATGGAACCAACCGGCAATCGGCCGGCTTTAGGGAGTGAGGCGCGGGAAGAGCACTGTGGAGGAGGAGTGGGAGGGGGGTCGGAGTAAGTGAGTGCCGACCCGGGACGTCAAAGGTGTCTGTGCCGTGCAAAAATTGCTTGTGGATCAGCGATGGTGAGGGACTTTTCCGGTCAACCTGGCGGTGATCTGCAGTGGCTGTGAAAAAATTAAGTCTCTGACTCCTCTCGCGGCTCGGTCCAACGAGGATGTGGGGAAGGCGAACGGCCAAATTCCCTGAGGATGCGTAGCGGTTGTGAAGCAACTGCAGTTGTGTGAGGGACTTGGCGGTTTGGCTTTAGTTGCAGACGCAGCCCTAAAGCCGTCGGGGACAGCAATCGGCTAAACTCCCGTTGTGCGCCGTGGCTGAGAAACCCGTACAAAGTCCTGTGTGTGGGCTGCATGTCTGTTTCAGGTGCGTAAGCAGCCCTAAAGGTTCCAAGGATGGCAATCAGCCGTGTTTCTCGGGCATGTGCAGCAGCAGAGGACGCTGTATCAGTCTGTGGAGCCGGTTTGTCCCTGTGCGTGGCACGTGCTTGGCGCAGTGACCCCATAGCTGGAAGTTGCGCTGTCCTCGTAATCCTGCAGTGTGTGTGCAGGGCTTCTGTGCGCAGGAGGTCCACTGTCCGGAGTGAGTCAGGGTCGGGGAGCTTGGTGGAAATCAACGCAGACGGCGCCGATGATTTTCCCCATTCAGGCTACTTCCTTCAGTTCACTCGTGTCGCCGTTCATGGTGCGTGTCAGTCCCAGCACTGCCCGCTCCGGAGAGCGCACTCCGGCGTGGATGAAGAGGATGTCGGCATCACCATGACACGTCCAGGGTCACCAGTGTGGAGGTAAAAGATCAGGCGAGATGCGACGAGCTGGAAGGGTGCAAAGTTTTATTTCCTCCAACATAATGAGACACACATTGTAGCTAAGTGAGCTACTGTGCTGCTGAGAGATGTATAGCAAGCTCTTTTATACATGTTATACAGACAAAGAGAGAATGCATGGCACATTAGCATAGTGATATACATATCAGTTAATACATATCATTAGCGTGACCAACAGGCACCCAGATGTCTTCTCCCTCATCCGGGGATGTATAAACAACAGTCCATTGTTCTGGTTGCCCCCAGGGGCTCTCTCTCCGTATGTGAATTGTCCTCTGTATGTAAACTGTCCTCCGCTTCCTCCAGACCTGCTGAGTGTGAGAAATGTCCATGTAGAGTGTGGTGGGTCACCACAAGATGACCTTAAAAAGTGGCCTTGCAGACAGTAGTTCCGTTAGTTAGCTCCACTGCTAAAATGCTAATGCTGTAAACAAATAAAACCTCTGAGATATATCAATGTCTCCACCACAATAAAGTTGGTTGCATTTTGATAAAAAATGTCGGACATAATCAAATTTACCTCAGGCATAGAATCTAGTCAGAGCCACAAAGAACCATAACACCATGCTTGGGTGTTTTAATGTTGGGTTAAAAACAGACGGCTGCAGCTGTTCGTTTTACCCCGAAATTAAAATGCTCATGTTGCTGTCATGCCATAAGTGCTTATTATTTAACTTAACATGTACAGACATTTTCTGACAGTTGTTCAAAATTTTATTGGTCTATATTTTGTGATAATTTAAAAATTAATGTATGCTGAAGCTGCTAATATCAAGTCCATATCGTTCCAAGGCAGTGCAACGAATGCAAAAAAAACCAACTATTTGATATCTTTCTCAAATCGTTAAGCCTTAGGAAGCAAACTGTTACTATTTTTTATTTATTATTTTACTTCATGCAGCCTTGCATCTGGTGACATATATGACGCATAAATGTCAGATCCATGACATTCATACAAGTGAAAACATACCTGCTGTGATCTTGTGTCTGTTCTGTGTCTGTACCACCGATCACACGGACAGTCCTTTTTAGTTTTCAGGGCATGATCTACGCATTGCTGGTGAGAAGTCTCCATTTACAGTGGGGCAGAAAAGTACTTAGTCAGCCACCTATTGTGCAAGTTCTCCCACTTAAAAGATGAGAGAGGTTTCCAATTTTCATCATAGGTATACCTCAACTATGAAAGACAAAATGAGAAAAAAAAATCCAGAAAATCACATTGAAGGATTTTTAATGAATTAATTGATAAATTCCTCGGTAAAATAAGTATTTGGTCACCTACAAACAAGCAAGACTTCTGGCTCTCACAGACCTGTAACTTCTTCTTTAAGAGGCTCCTCTGTCCTCCACTCGTTACCTGTATTAATGGCACCTGTTTGAACTCGTTATCAGTATAAAAGACACCTGTCCACAACCTCAAACAGTCAGACTCCAAACTCCACTATGGCCAAGACCAAAGAGCTGTCAAAGGACACCAGAAACAAAATTGTAGACCTGCACCAGGCTGGGAAGACTGAATCTGCAATAGGTAAGCAGCTTGGTGTGAAGAAATCAACTGTGGGAGCAATTATTAGAAAATGGAAGACATACAAGACCACTGATAATCTCCCTCGATCTGGGGCTCCACGCAAGATCTCACCCCGTGGGGTCAAACTGATCATGAGAACGGTGAGCAAAAATCCCAGAACCACACGGGGGGGCCTAGTGAATGACCTGCAGAGAGCTGGGATCAAAGTAACAAAGGCTACCATCAGTAACACACTACGCCACCAGGGACTCAAATCCTGCAGTGCCAGACGTGTCCCCCTGCTTGAGCCAGTACATGTCCAGGCCCATCTGAAGTTTGCTAGAGAGCATTTGGATGATCCAGAAGAGGATTGGGAGAATGTCATATGGTCAGATGAAACCAAAATAGAACTTTTTGGTAAAAACTCAACTTGTGTTTGGAGAAGAAAGAACACCATACCTACTGTGAAGCATGGGGGTGGAAACATCATGCTTTGGGGCTGTTTTTCTGCAAAGGGACCAGGACGACTGATCCATGTAAAGGAAAGAATGAATGGGGCCATGTATCGTGAGATTTTGAGTGAAAACCACTTTCCATCAGCAAGGGCATTGAAGATGAAATGTGGTTGGGTCTTTCAGCATGACAATGATCCCAAACACAACGCCAAGGAGTGGCTTTGTAAGAAGCATTTCAAGGTCCTGGAGTGGCCTAGCCAGTCTCCAGATCTCAACCCCATAGAAAATCTTTGAAGGGAGTTGAAAGTCCGTGTTGCCCAGCGACAGCCCCAAAACATCACTGCTCTAGAGGAGATCTGCATGGAGGAATGGGCCAAAATACCAGCAACAGTGTATGAAAACCTTGTGAAGACTTACAGAAAACGTTTGACCTCTGTCAATGCCAACAAAGGGTATATAACAAAGTATTGAGATGAACTTTTGTTATTGACCAAATACTTATTTTACCAAACAATTTACCAATTAATTCATTAAAAATCCTTCAATGTGATTTTCTGGATTTTTTTTTCTCATTTTGTCTCTCATAGTTGAGGTATACCTATAATGAAAATTGGAGACCTCTCTCATCTTTTAAGTGGGAGAACTTGCACAATTGGTGGCTGACTAAATACTTTTTTGCCCCACTGTATACAATCTATGGCACAACCACGAACACCAGCAACAAGTACCAGAACTACGCCAAAACAATCAAAAACTAGAAAAACTACAAGTGCTGAAATTGGCTGCCACTTGACTGCAAAACATGCATGTGAACTATACATTAAAATGAATTTGAAAAACTTTTAAAAACGCTATTTTAAATGTCCCTGCTACTCCACTCTTGCTGACTGATTTAACACTACTTCAGCCGAAACCGGAAGTTGCAGCCATAATCGTTTCTACAGCAGCACCCTCAGGAATAAGGTGGATACATTTGTATTGTAGAGCTACAGCCAGTCCATAGGAGTGTTAGTTGGTTGCTTCTGGGACCTTTTTGAAAATCATTATCTAACTTACAGTATGCATCTTTGGTGTCTAGGCAATATATGCGTAATCTGTGGCAAAATTTGATCAGAATCGAAAAATAATTTCCCTCCTGTCATTCCCTCCAATACTGATTTTTTTTTCCTATATGTGGAAGTAGAGGGGGTGGGGCTTAGGTTCTCTATTGTTCCACTAAAGCCGCTTTTCCACTAGCCCAGTTCGCCTCGTCTCGTTTCGTTTCGTTACTACTCGGTTCGGCCGCGGTTGTGTCTCCATAGCAGCCGCGTAAAGCGGGGTTAAGCTATGGTGGGCGGGATTTTTTTTACAGCAAGGCGGCGCCACACTCCCGTGACGTAAAACACGCGACCCAAGCCAAACGTAACATGGCGGCTTTACAAGGCGACTCCTCGGTCTGTGGCTTTTTTCACCGTAAATGCCAAAAAGGACCGCCAGACAAGGGTACAGGCAGTGAGACGAAACACTCTGGAATAGTTCTGCAGCTTCTGGGAGAGCCGAAGACATGAGGATACAAACTAGGTCATATATGACGGTAAGCTAATGTTGCTAATGCTAGTTTGCTATAAGTACGTCGTACTACACTGTAATCTCTGCAAGTTATCGCTGTTAGGTACTAAAATATGTACGCTGTGTGTGTTTCAGATGGCTCTGTTGTGGGAAAATTACCGCTTCAAACGGTCAGTCTGGCGTTCAGCACAGCCTGTCACTGATGTCAACACAGCTTCACAAACGATCAGTGGTTGTAGAGCTTAAGAATGTCTGGTTTATTTCCTGTGCAAAAAATTGCTCTGATCTAAGTAAAGGAACCCTATTTCACTGTTTATGGGAATGTAGAAAAATCAGAATGTTTTGGGAAGAGGTGAGGGTAACAATTGAAAAAATAATTTCAAAACAAATCACATTGAACCCTAAACTGTTTTTGTTGGGTCTGTGTCCAGAAAAACATAACTTTAATAAGAGTGAAAGAACATTCATAGACCTCTGTTTGCTTAATGCCAAAAAATGTATTGCACTACTGTGGAAAAAGACTCATAGACCAGATGTGACTCAGTGGTTAAGACAGATGTTAACAAACCTTCCACTAGAAAGAATAACATATATACTGAAATCAAAGGAAAATGTGTTTGAGAATATATGGAGACCTTTCATTGATTATGTAAAGAAATTAAACATAACTTCTGAAGAAGAAGGTGAATGATATGTGTGGACCTTGCAAATTCCAAACTGGTGAATGTATATTATGTATTCTTATGTAATAGATTACCTAGACTAAACAGAGGAGCATTGTTGTTGACTTGTTTTTGTTAATGGTTGTTGTTTTTATTACCCTTTTTTTTGTTATTTTGTTATTGTTCTTTTTAGTTTTTAAATTACTTCTGTGTTAGTGTCTGACTGTGTGTGCTATGTTTGTAAAAAAAAAAAAAAAGGTTCATTAAAAATATTGTGGGAAAAAAAATTGCTCTGATCTGCATGAAAATCATGGAGAGACTGCTGAGACATCATGGATGTACCTGCTCCAGCTGCACTGAGTCTGAGGTGGTGTCATGGCAAAAAATGATCAGCTGACACAATTTGATCGCCATGTTAATAACTATATTAGCCACAAAATATATATTCAAAAAAGTAAACAGTACTGAGTTAGGTATAATAAGATATATTTGACAGTTATGATGCATTTCAGGCCAAAACAAACTTGATCTAGGATTAAAAGCAATTAAAATAATGCAGTCACAAGGTTACATGGAAAATGCTTGATTTACTAGATACATATACTGTAGAAATATATATTCTCTGCATCAACAATGTACTATACAGTGAGGCAAAAAAGTATTTAGTCAGCCACCAATTGTGAAAGTTCTCCCACTTATAAGATGAGAGAGGTCTCCAATTTTCATCATAGGTATACTCCATCTATGAGAGACAAAATGAGAAAAAAAAATCCAGAAAATCACATTGAAGGATTTTTAATGAATTAATTGGTAAATTGTTCGGTAAAATAAGTATTTGGTCAATAACAAACGTTCATCTCAATACTTTGTTATATACCCTTTGTTGGCAATGACAGGGGTCAAACGTTTTCTGTAAGTCTTCACAAGGTTTTCATACACTGTTGCTGGTATTTTGGCCCATTCCTCCATGCAGATCTCTAGAGCAGTGATATTTAGGGGCTGTCGCTGGGCAACACGGACTTTCAACTCCCTCCAAAGATTTTCTATGGAGTTGAGATCTGGAGACTGGCTAGGCCACTCCAGGACCTTGAAATGCTTCTTACAAAGCCACTCCTTGGCGTTGTGTTTGGGATCATTGTCATGCTGAAAGACCCAGCCACGTTTCATCTTCAATGTCCTTGCTGATGGAAAGTGGTTTTCACTCAAAATCTCACGATACATGGCCCCATTCATTCTTTCCTTTACATGGATCAGTCGTCCTTGTCCCTTTGCAGAAAAACAGCCCCAAAGCATGATGTTTCCACCCCCATGCTTCACAGTAGGTATGGTGTTCTTTCTTCTCCAAACACAACAAGTTGAGTTTTTACCAAAAAGTTCTATTTTGGTTTCATCTGACCATATGACATTCTCCCAATCCTCTTCTGGATCATCCAAATGCTCTCTAGCAAACTTCAGACGGGCCTGGACATGTACTGGCTCAAGCAGGGGGACACGTCTGGCACTGCAGGATTTGAGTCCCTGGCGGCGTAGTGTGTTACTGATGGTAGCCTTTGTTACTTTGATCCCAGCTCTCTGCAGGTCATTCACTAGGCCCCACCCCCCGTGTGGTTCTGGGATTTTTGCTCACCGTTCTCGTGATCAGTTTGACCCCACGGGGTGAGATCTTGCGTGGAGCCCCAGATCGAGGGAGATTATCAGTGGTCTTGTATGTCTTCCATTTTCTAATAATTGCTCCCACAGTTGATTTCTTCACACCAAGCTGCTTACCTATTGCAGATTCAGTCTTCCCAGCCTGGTGCAGGTCTACAATTTTGTTTCTGGTGTCCTTTGGCAGCTCTTTGGTCTTGGCCATAGTGGAGTTTGGAGTCTGACTGTTTGAGGTTGTGGACAGGTGTCTTTTATACTGATAACGAGTTCAAACAGGTGCCATTAATACAGGTAACGAGTGGAGGACAGAGGAGCCTCTTAAAGAAGAAGTTACAGAAAGAGAAGCCAGAAATCTTGCTTGTTTGTAGGTGACCAAATACTTATTTTACCGAGGAATTTACCAATTAATTCATTAAAAATCCTTCAATGTGATTTTCTGGATTTTTTTTTTCTCATTTTGTCTTTCATAGTTGAGGTATACCTATGATGAAAATTGGAAACCTCTCTCATCTTTTAAGTGGGAGAACTTGCACAATTGGTGGCTGACTAAATACTTTTTTGCCCCACTGTACATGCATTCATGTAGTATTGCACTGACAATAAACCTCTGAAGTTTTTGCAGATGTCTCTTTTTTATATGTGAAGGTCACCACCATGTGACATAAATTTAATACTGACAGATTGGAAAAGCTGTCTAAGAACAATCCAGCAGTTTGAGAAATCACATTTGGTTTGGTGTAAGTCTGTCAACAGGATTATGAACCATAAAGCAGTTTATGTTAAAATGTTAAATCCCACTAAACTCTAACCCACAGGTGTCCAATCATGTGTCATGGAGGGCCAAGACCCTGCAGGTTCTCTTCTACCCAGTCTCTTCAGCAGGTGTTCTCACTGATCTGCAGTCAGTGGAAGAAGTTCAGTGGAATCTGCTGTTGAAGACACTGGTTGGAGTTAAAGCCTGCAGGGTCTTGGCCCTCCATGGCACATGATTGGACACCCCTGCCCAAACCCATTATGATGAAGAGCAGATGCTAATATGACCCAGAATTCCTCCATATACTGGTACTGTCACTAAAGTATGCAGGGTCTTCTGCGGTGGCACATCCAACAATACAGTCTTCAGTTAATAAAATAATTGTTTTGGTTACTTTTCTTAAAAATGAGCCATTATTTTCAAGGTCACCCATTAATGGTTTGTACTATTGACTCTTTTCCCACCAGTGTGTTAACAGACAAAAATAGAAATCATGATGCAAACACTTAAGTCACTAAATTGTTTATTACAATTAGCTGCAAATTCCAGATTATTCAGAATGTGCAAAACTCAAACTGTAAGACTGGGTCACTCAGCAGCTGGGATGTGCAGCTCACACTGGTCTCAGATCAGCAGATCTTAGGCCTGCATCTCTGTAAATAGTGACGCAAGGTCCAGTTTGGGGTGGATCGATCGTTTACCTCTTGCCTAGACAAAAGCCAGAAATGGGTGGTGGTTAAATAAAGGAAGTTTAAAACATATTTGGGAAATACACTTGTTGCTAAAAGCCAGTGGTGGAATATGAATGAATGAATCTTTATTTCGGATAGATTCAAAGAAAATAGAATAATATAACAAAGGGGGAAAAAAATCTAATAAGGTCGAATTAAACAATAACTCCTCTGATTATACAGTCCAACATAGGTTATCTGAAATGGGTGATGGCTGAAGCTGCAGCTTATATTGCCCACCCATATTCCATCCAAGAATTCAAAAGAAAAACAAAACAGGAGCGATTCCAATTCCAATGTGACAATAAAGTACTTCGTTGTTGTATTTAACCACAATTTTCACGTAGCTGCACTGATGTAAAGTCGATTTTACAAGGGCTGCGTTACATTTAAAATCATCTGTTTTTACTGTGGCCTCAGCAATCAGAATGAATTAATACATTCACTTGAATGGAATATAGTACTTTAACTGAAGGTGTGCATCACCGAGTATGGAGTCGCTCAGTCAAAATATGGAGTTTTTATCAATAAAAGTTTGTCTTGAATGTAAAAGTGTCTCTTCTTGCCCTGGCTTCAAGTGTGGGCGGTGTTTTGTACTAGCATTGCTAAAATATAAAAGGAAGCACTACAATGGGTCTCAAATATTTGTAATGTGTCCTGTTACTGCATGAGTTTATTGATGATAGAGTATAAACTACACATATAAACTAAATTATATTGATGACTGAACAACTGCCATTCCCCAAAAGATACAGTTATGAACATAACCCACAAAGGATCACACAAGTGATCTGACAAAAAAATAAATACATTAACAAGTGGTTTATTTTACAGTTGATGCGCCATTCTTTTTCAATTATTCTGTAATTAATACTCACACAATCAAATAAATCTCAGTTCAGTCCCTTTTATATTAAGTGGAAATTGTGCTACTTTGGTTTTGACACTTTACCTATAAAAGCAAAGGATTTCAGTACTTGCAAGGTCCGTTGTGGAGCGGCTGCTTTCCTCCTGCCTAGACGAACGACAGAAATGGATGGTGGTTAGTTAAAGCAAGTTCAACAATTATACAGGCACATCTCAAAAATTAGAATATCATGAAAAAGTTCAATATTTTTGTCACTCATTTCAGAAAGTGAAACCCATATATAGATTCATTACAGGGACAGTGATATATTGAAAGTGTTTATTTTAATATTGATGATTATGGCTACAGCCCATATTAACCAACACCTCAGCGGCCAACATTTCTATTTAAAAACTATTTTTTAAAGTTTATGTAATATTCTAATTTTTTGCCAAATTGAATTTGGGGTTTTCAGGGGCTGTAAGCCATAATCATCCAAATTAAAATAAATAAATGCTTGAAATATATCACTGTCTGTGTAATGAATCTATATAATATATGGATTTCTCTTCTGAAATGAGTGTCACAAAATATTGATTTTTTTCATGATATTCTAATTTTTGGAGATGTACCTGTATTAGGGAAATACACTTGTGAAAGTCAGTGGTGGGATGTGACAAAAACGCTTCGTTTCCCTGACAAGCACCTCAGGAGCCACTCTGTACAGGTACAAGTACATTATCAATCCAGGGATTTATGGTGGAACAGCACAATACTGTTCCAGCACCTTTTATGGAAAATCCACAGAATAGGTGTGTGGGTCTATTCTGACGCTTTAGAAAATTATATGAATGACTTTATAAATCACTGGTTTGAAAAAGCACTTTTATATTGTTGAGATTTCGGCTCCTGTGGTCCATTTCACCAGTATCCACAATATAAACAGGGAGGCTAACCCCTGGCATGTGGAAACACATTCTAGCATTAAATTGCACACAATTTAATGCGCAGCACCAAAGTGCAGCACGTACAAAAACCAGGACTTTAACCAGGATTAACATATTTCATCGTTTTGCTCTCACAAGCGAATACTTAGGAGAAAACAAGTGCGAATCAGCAGTTGGTACTAGCTAGCTACTAGCTAAAACTCGTTAGCCAGCACGCTCAAAAAAAGTGAGCTTACCACCAACAGGATAAATAAGCGAACAGATGCACATTATTACAAATCACTCACCATCGATGGTTCTCTCACGTTCGTCTTCAGCTTGTCCGTAGTCCGGTTCTATGCTGGGCTGCCATCTGTATTGGTCCGGGTCGCTCCTCTCACTGTGTATCTGCCACCAAGCAGAGAAAACCCCGCACCTCTTCGTTGGACCACGGTGTAGATTTCCGCAAAACCTACAACGCTGTCTGTATTAATATCGTATTTACTCCGTGACCGAGTTAGTCCGTGAAATATTGCAAATGGAGGTCGTAAAGATTCCACTGAAGACGGACGCTTTCGTGACGTTACGCCCTGACCAATCAGCGGGTCTCAGTCTGTTGACGTCACATCTCGGCTCGCTTCAGCACGGTTGTACCCTGCCCTCGAACGGGCACGAAAATAGTGTCGGTTAAACCGTGCTGGGTACAGTGGAAAGGGTGAGAAAGCAAGTAGAGCAGAAGTGAGTAAGGCCAAAGCGATACTAGTGGAAAAGGCCTATAAGACTAGTAACTCAGCACGAAACCAAGTAGTTCCCAATTGCTATATGTGAGTGTTGCTAAAGGTCTGTATATACTCCAGAACACAGAAATGTGTCCTTTTTCTTGAGGTGGCAAGACCAAGGGCAAAGTTCTTTCTGGTCAGGATATTTTAAACTTAATGAGAAACTCAAGTGCAGAACTCCTGGGAAATTCAAATTTCTGACCAACATCACAATAGTTATTAGACATCACACAAGAAAAAAGTTCTCTCACAATGTTGTGTCGAGAACAAGCTGCAAGAACTCCCAAACCAGAGCTGCAAGAACAAAATGACTTTTTTTTCTTGCAGCCCTCTGAGAGAGAGAGTTCATTCCTCTGTTCTTGCGGAGTATATAAAGGCCTTAACACAAGCAACAAGCATATTATAAAATATCTTTGTCATTTTACACATATGTTTAAAGTGACATGCCACCAAAAATCTTTTTTTTTTCTTGTCAACATGTCTGTACCATGTCTTTTTATAACTTAAAAGACATACCAAGAGAGAAATCACTCAAATTTGTCATGTCCCATGTTTTTAAAGCGATCTATTCATTTTCTACCACTTTTCTGGAGGTCCGGGTCATGGAGGCAGGAGTTCAAGCAGAGAAGCCGAGACTTCCCTATCCCCAGCCACCTGCTGCAGCTCTTCAGAGAGGATACCAAGGCGTACCCAAGACAGCTGGGAGACATAGTCTCTCCAGCGTGTCCTGGGTCTGCCCCGGGGTCTCCTTCCAGTGGGACATGCCCGAAACACCTCAAGTGGAAGGCATCCAAGAAGCATCCTGATTAGATGGCCAAACCACCTCAGCTGGCTCCTTTCAATGTGGAAGGGGGAGTGGCTGTACACTAAGCCTCCCCTGGATGACATAGCTCCTAACCATATCTCTAAGGGTGACTCCAGAAATCATAAGGAGAAAACTCACTTCAGCTGCTTGTATCCGCAATCAGATTCTTTCGGACATTACCCAAAGCTCATGACCATAGGTAAGGGTAGGAACCTAGATTGGCTGGTAAATCGACAGGTTTGTCTTAGAGCTCAGCTCCCTCTTCACCACAACAGACCAGTACAACATCTGCATCTCTGCAGTCCAGCTCTCACTGGAAACAAGTTTGATTGACTGTTGGCAATGCAAACCAAACTTTCACAATGGTCGTATCATACTCCAAAAGCATCCCCCATAAGAGACCAAGAGACAGGGTCGAATGCTTTCTTCAAGTCCACAAAACATATATAGACTGGTTGGACAAACTCTCATGAACCCTCAAGGATTCTTGAGGGGTTTGACCAATGGCTGAACTCTCTTCTCCAGCCCTATAGAACCACCGGACGTCTTCCGAATCCACAACTGACATCAGCCTCCAGGAGCCGCCGCTGAGACGCAAGATGAAGAGTCCGTGACCCAACAGGACGTAGCAAAACCACCAAAGCCTGGTGGATGCCCCGCAGCAAACATGAGAGCCACATTATCACAATCACAACGCCGAAGGCAGCCATACAGAGCGTCACTCACAGTGATGAACTGGGTTTGGGACCGCGGAACCAAGCAACCGGGCTCACAGTCGGCCATAAAATTGTCACCACCACCAACACGTATGAAGATAGCGGCACAGCTGAGACCAGCCGCCATTCAGATGGCAGATGGATCAAGAAGGCAGGCCAGCCGTCTGTGGAGTGTTACGGCCTATTGGGTCCTATAGGGGGTGCTGTGCTGTAGCTTGCTGCTGGGGATCGATTGCCAATTGGGATCACCTGTGGCACCCAGGTGACCCAGGACATTTGAGCCTGGGGGTGAACCCAGCAGTGAGGCCTTTCCACTCGAGTTGCTCCATCCCATCACTGGGGGTGGGGGGTCCAGGCCTCGCACCTCTTCATCCCTCTAACCATTGTTTGTGCTTTTTCTCCTACAGGCGATCCTCTGTCCTGGCTTGGTTTGGTTATGTTTGGTCTCCTTGGTTATGTTTGGTTAAGTTAATTAGGTTTTGGACTACTCAACACCACTACACCATGTTTTACATTCACTCACTCCCTACACTACTGATGTTACTGATGAAACACTTACATACTGTAAATACTTCAGTTATGCTTCTTCCTTAATTTGGTCTAATTTGGTTTAATAAAGTTATGTTTAACTCCAACTCCAGTTGGTGCGTCCTTTTGTTTGCTATGGCCCTTGAGCCAGGTCATAACAAATGGGGGTTCGTCTATTAACTGCAAAATAAAAAATAACAAATTAAGGGAGAGCTTGTATTAAATGGAAGCTCATTTTATTTGGATCATTTGAAGTAATTGTGGTGGGTTTTGTGATTGCGCAATTATTGGCTCAGTGATTTCAGCTGTGGGTGCTTCAACAGCGTGATGTGGGCGCACCGTGCGCTTGGGAGCTGCTGAGGTTCCGGCGTCTTACTGGAGGTTTTTTTGACAGAGGGTAAGTGTTACTGTATGTCACATATTCAGAGGTTTCTCCATTAGGCTGAAGAAGCACTTCACCTTTGAGTTGTGTGCGTTTGTTGTTTTTGTAGTACTGTGCGGAACGGTTAGTGTTAGTTGTCTCTGACAACTATCTCGGGGGCACATCCTCGGTCTGTGTGGCGATCTGTTGATTCGCTGTCAGATGGGAGGTCTCAGTGCTCAATACACCCACCACGAACCACATGAAGCCTAGGTGGAGTTTTAGCTAGCTTCTTGGTTAGGCAGTTGGGGGAAATCCTCTGGGGCATTGTAACAGCCTTTATACCTGTGTGGTGGTGAACACATTACACTCTGTCAATTTGTAACTTGGCATTATGGCGTCATTATCCACTTTTTTTTTTTTTGATGCGCCTTCGGCAGTTTTTTGAATAGCTGTAAAAAGGATCAGCTGTTTAAAATAGTGAGCCATTATGACATTAGTGTCTCGGAAAAAATGTGCAAAGCTCAGTTAAGAGAAGTGGTTTTACCAGCTTTATTGGAACAAGGGGTGCTGAGGCAAAGTGAAGTTGATGTGGATGTGCTTTGTTTTGTGTCTGTGCCAGGGGTTGCGCAGGCTGTTGGTTTGACTTTCAAGCAGCAGAAGGAGTTACTGGCTATGCAATTTGAACAACTTAAACAGCAAGAACAAGAACAATTACGGCTGAGGATGGACATGGAAAAACAACTGGAATTAGAGAGGATTCGTCAGAATACAGAAAATTAAGTTAGATCTGGAGCACACTAGGCTGCAGTTGATCCGTGAGGGTAAAATTTCTTTGGGCAGTAAATCTGCGTCTAGGAGTGTGGATGTGGCTGCACGGTTGCGTTTAGTCCCTAAATTTAACAAGCGCAATCCAGACGTTTTTTCACTCTCTTTGAGTGGGTAGCTGAAGCACAGAAATGGCCTGATAATGAGAAGGTTCTCCTGCTACAGTGCATTTTTACAGGGAGAGCGCAGGAGGCATTTTCAGCTGTTTCCTCAGAGGATGATTTGAGTTATGCTAAAGTAAAATCTACTGTGCTTAAAGCATATGAATTGGTTCCGGAGGCGTATCGCCAAAAATTTAGACAGTGGGTAAAGGGGGTCAAACAGACAATGATGACTTTGTGTGCGATTTGTGGTCACATTTTATGCTGTGGCGTTCAGCCGTAAAAACGGATAATTTCCGTAGTCTCTGTGAGTTAATGGTCTTGGAACAGTTTAAGAACTCTGTTCCTCTGCGAATAGCAGCCTATATAAATGAGCATGAGGTAGTGAGTGCCCTTAGACCGGCTGAGCTGGCTGATGATTTCATCCTAACTCATAAGGTTAGTTTCCCTGATGTGCGCTCTGGTAATGAGTGGAAAGGGGCAGATGACAGCGACCAGAGTCAGTGGGCTGGGGGGAAAAATTTTAAGTCGTCTCCCTCACGGAGGTTTGCTACTATTTGCAATTACTGCCACAGTGAGGATCACTGGAAGGACCAGTGTCCGTTGTAAAACGGTAGAATGAAGCGGCATGGGTCCTCTCAAGCGCCAGTTATGTCTTGTTCTTCTGTTTCGGAAATGGAGCCAATGTGTACAGAACATGGAACACTGTCCAGTTTTGAGCCTTTTATTTTGGACGCATTTGTGTCATTGGCTATGTTTACATGGACACAAGTAACCGGAATAAAAGCCTGATCGGAATAAAAATGCTTCATGTAAACATGCCAATCTGAATATTCTAACCCGATCACGCTCATTCGGATCAAAATTTCACTCTGATTGAGAGGGGTGGGTTATGCCGATTGTTAATCAGAATGGTGTGCATGAAAATACTTATTCCGAACGTAGGGCAGAAAATATGCTTACTACGCATGTCTGTAAACCAGCCACACGTCGACGTGATGTATTTCCGCCTTAGCAGCAGCTAGCGGAAAACATAGCGGGAGTAAAACAAAATTGGTCTGTATCGTCCTGCTGGCTCCCTCTGTTCGTCATATGCAGAAGTATGTACTATATTTGTAGCTTCATTACAGAGACCAGAAGAAACAAAAGTACAGTCTGAATAACACAATACAGGTCAATTTCGACACAAAGCGGGGCTTGCTAACACCGGAAGTTGCTTCTTTTCTACTATTTTTGGAATGTCGAAATGTCTACGTGCACATGTCAAAATGATTTATTCCGTTCAAACCTGTGACACATGGAAACGCACGTCTTAATCAGATCAGCTTTTTCAGGATCCATGTAAACGACAAAATTCTGATCTGATTGTAATCAGATTGAAGAAATTTTGTCCATGTAACCGTGGCTGTTGAGAGGTAGTGATGAGCGGGTGCCAGTTAAAGTGTTGCGGGACACAGGTGCCAAACACTCGTTTGTTGTAGAGTCAGTGCTGCTTTTTTCTGCTGACTCAGAAACTAGGGAGTTTGTGTTAATGCAGGGGATTGAGCTGGGATTAGTGCCGGTGCCGCGCCATAAGATTAAGTTGGAGTGTGAGTTGGTGAACGGCATTGTACCTGTTAGTGTGCGTCCAGCACTGCCTCTTGAGGGGGTCATGATGGTTTTGGGTAATGACCTTGCTGGCAGTGCTGTGCGAGCAGCTGGGCCACCATCTCCAGTAGTGGTGGAGAAGCCGGTGCGTTCAGTGACACCAGATGTGAAAGAACTGGGGCTTTTGGGGGTATTTCCAGTGTGTGTTGTGACACGGGTACAAGCACATCAGGAAAATGTGGCTGACTGTCTGGGTTCAGGGTCTGGGGACAGTGTTATTTTGCCTGAACCTCCTTCTGCAGTGTCATGTGAAGACTAGATTGAGAGCCAGAAGTCTGATCCGTCTCTGTCTGCATTGTGGACTGACTGTGTCAGTTGAGAAAATTAGAGACGTGGCGCACAATTATTTTGCCCAGGGTGGTCTGCTGGCACGTAAGTGGGTGCCCTGTGACGGAGAGTTTTTGAGAGACCCTATTTTTCAGGTTGTGGTGCCCAGCATGTTTCACAAACTGGTGTTAGAAACAGCGCATGATAGTGGTGGTCATTTGGGGGTCAGCAAGACTTATGACAGGGTTTTGTGTTATTTCTGTGGCCTCGTTTGAAGCGCAATGTAGTGGACTTTGTTAAATCGTGTCATACTTGTCAGTTGGTGGGGAAAGCCAATCAAGTTATTAAGCCCGCACCTCTTTGTCCTATTCCAGCTATTAGCCAACCATTTAAGCATTTAGTAATTGACTGCATGGGGCCTTTGCCTCCATCCAAGTCTGGGTGTGCCTATTTGTTGACAGTAATGTGTCAGATTAGTGGGTATCCTGCTGTGTTTCCCTTGCACTCGATTTCTGTGAAATCTGTGGTGAAAGCATTGACCCAGTTTATTTCAACCTTTCGTATTCTGCGGGTGATCCAAAGTGATCAGGGGTCAAATTTCACTTTGCATATGTTCCAACAGATTTTGAAGCAGCTGGGAGTGAAGCACAATTGTGCGTCGGCATACCATGCACAGAGTCAAGGGGCATTGGAACATTTTCACCAGACATTAAAATCTATGTTAGAGCTTATAGTGTGGAACTGGGGAAGGAATGGGAGGACAGTTGCCATGGCTCATGCTGGCAGCCAAGGAGGTTGTCCAGGAGAGCACAGGATTTAGTCCCAATGAGTTGGTTTTTGGTTCGAGGGCTTTTAGCGGTCTTGCAGGATGGTTTGGTGGTCAGGGAGCCACCTAAAAATCTGGCAGATTATGTCAGTGGCTTTCATCATCAGCTTTATATGACTGTGGAAATGGCAAGGGAAAATTTGACTGAAGCACAAAGTTCATTGAAGAGCTGTTACAATCACTGCAGTGAATGCCATCAGTTTAGTACAGGGGGCCAGTTGTTGGCGCTATTGCCATTGGGGTATGACCATTTCAGGCAAAGTTTGCTGGGCCTTATTGTGTTGAGAAGCAGGCGTCAGATGTAAATTGTCTTATTTCGACTCCTAATAGGAGAAAATCATCTCATTTGTGCCATGTGAACCTGCTTAAGCCTTATTATGATCATGGTGCTGCTGATAATGGGGTTTCTGCATCTCCAGTGTTGAGTGTGAGGCCCGGAGTGTTTTCAAGGTCTGTGGTTTCGGGCCTGGAGATTCCTTTGGCAGAGGATATTAGAACACCAGATGTGGTGATGACAAGTGGTAGGCCTAAAAATTCAGAATCTTTAAGTAATTTAGAGAACTTGTTAGGCCATTTGTCTCTGTCGCAGAGAGCGGAAATTATTTCACTGTTAAGGGAGTTTTTGTCACTGTTTGGGGATACGCCATCATGTACGAATCTTATTCAGCATGATATAGATAAGATAAGATAAGGTAAGCCTTTATTAGTCCCACAATGGGGAAATTCCAGGATTGCAACAGCACAGGGATAGCAACACTCAGAGCAACAATCAGAAGACAAGAAAAAAAGATGATAAGAAAATAGATGTTGGCGACTCTCCTCCAATTAAAGTTTTTATCGTTGTTCGCTGGATAAGTGCAAAATCTTGGAGCCAGAGGTGAAGTATATGTTGGATAATCATATTGCTGTGCCATCATCTTCCAGCTAGGCATCTCCAAGTTAGTGACTAAATCAGATGGAGCACCAAGGTTCTGTAATGACTACCAGAAGATGAATAAAGTCACTAAAGCTGATTGTTTTCCATTACCACGCATGGAAGATTGTATTGATCATGTGGGATCAGCTTGGTTTGAAAGCAAATTTGATTTGCTGAAAGGATATTGGCAGGTGCCTTTGACAGCTCAGGCACAGGAGATATCTGCCTTTGTGACACCCTTTGGTCTGTTTGAATATAGGGTGATGCGTTTTGTTCTTCACAATGCTCCAGCAACATTCCAGCGCCTCATGAACCTGGTGATATCAGGTCTTGATGTTTGTTTTGTGTATCTGGATGATGATGTTGTTTTCAGTGACACGTGGGAGGAGCATGTTCAATGTGTCAGGGCCTTGTTTCAGCGCTTGACTGAAGCAGGTTGGACGGTGAGCTTGGCAAAATGTGAGTTTGCCAGGGCAACGGTTACTTACCTGGGTCAAGTAGTTGGGCAAGGGCATATTCATCCGGTGGAGGCCAAGGTTCAAGCGATGTCACAATATCCAGTACCAACTACTAAAAAAGAGCTGATGCTGTTTTGGGGTCTGGTGGGTTATTGCAGAGCTTTTTGTAGGGGTTTTTCCTCTGTGGTTGCTGCCTTGACTGATTTGTTGAAGGGGAAAGCTAAGTTTGTGTGGTCAACTGCATGTCAAGAGGCATTTCAAAATGTGAAGTCTTTGTTGAGTGTGGCTCCAATTCTTGCTACACCTCGTTTGGACCGAATGTTCAAATTGGAGGTGGATGCTAGTCATGTGGGGGCTGGTAGAGTGTTGCTTCAGGAAGTGCATGAGGTTGATAGGCCGGTATGTTTCTTCTCTAAGAAGTTTAATTCATATCAACACAACTATCCTGTCATTGAGAAGGAAACAATGGCCTTGGTCTGGGGACTCCAGCATTTTGAAGTGTATGTCGGGTCTGGGGGTAACCCTTTGATTGTATACACAGACCATAACCCCTTAACATTTCTTTGCTCTCTGCGCAGTTCTAATCATCAGTTACTGAGATGGACTCTGTTCCTGCAGTCCTATACGTTGGACATTAGGTATATTAAGATAATATTGTGGTAGATGCGCTGTCTCGGGCGTTTGGAACTTTTTAGCTGTTTTTTTGGTTTGCCTTATGGGGGGTTATTTGTTATGGTGATCCCTTTGGGGACTTCGTCTTGGGGGGGGGGGGGGGGGGCTAGGGCCCCTTGGGTCCTATGGGGGTGCTGTGCTGTAGCTTGCTGCTGGGATTGATTGCAAATTGGGATCACCTGTGGAACCCAGGTGACCCAGGGCATTTAAGCCTGGCGGTGAACCCAGCAGTGAGGCCATTCCACTTGGTTTGCTCCATCCCATCACTGGGGGGGCTGGAGACCAGGCCTCACCCCTCTTCACCCCTCTAACATTGTGCTTTTTTCCCCTACAGGCAATCCTCTGTCCTGGCTTAGTTTGGTTATGTTGGGTCTCCATGGTTATGTTTGGTTAAGTTAATTAGGCTTTGTACTACTCAACACCACTACACCATACACATACATCATTCACCCACTCCCTACACTGCTGATGTTACTGATGATTTACATACTGTAAATATTTCAGTTATGCTTTTTTCTTAATTTGGTCTAATTTTGTTTAATAAAGTTATGTTTAACTCCAACTCCACTTGGTGCGTCCTTTTGTTTGTTGTGGCCCTTGAGCCAGGTCATAACAGGAGGATGAGAGCGGCTGTCGTGGACTGAGGCACAGAGTTGAAGCCGGCCCAGCTGGTGTGGGATCCAGGCTGGACAGTAATGACAAGCGTGCTGCGGCTCCAGCAGGATAGCACCCGGGCCTGCTGAAATTGGCGCCTCCAGGGGCGCGTCCATCACGGGCTCATTACAAGGCCCCTCCAGCAGAACTGCCATCCCCATGGAAAAGAGCTTAAAAAAAAGGACTGGTTAGCTAGAGGCATGGCTGCCAGCTCAAGAGTGGCAGAATAATCCCCTCAGCCACACTGGGCTACGCGGTGGTCCACCCACTAACCTTAGCTAGTGTTGTTGATGTTCATTGTACCAAATTGGGGAGGATTAGATTTGGCAATGTGTTCTGTTTTTTTCCAAGGGGGGAGGGGGGTGAATGTAATGAAGGGGTTAGTAGTAGGTAGCGACGTGATGATGCAGCCGGCTGGTGATGGCTTCACTTCAGCCCATATAAGGAGAGAGTCGCCATCTTAAGGCTCTCTTTCCCGGCTGGCTCAATAGGAGGCAACATACCTGTACTGTATACATAACTTCATGTAATAAAGTTCGTGTTCCAAAGCAGCACCATTCTCTGTGAGTCTCTCCGTGTTTCCAGATATATCACCCACCAGTCATTGTTTATATACATACTTTTCCAGAGTCCATTGGTCCAGTCACTTTATTCGAGTGGCCTGCTTGCTAGTTTGCTAGCTAGCGCTCGATCAGCATCTCTGCTATGATTTACATTCTTTTGCCACCTTCTTAACGGCAATATTCAATGAAGTAAAAAGTCAGAAGCACTCATTTAACTGTGAGGCTTCAGTAGAAACTACACACTGACCATGTTTACATGCACATGAATAAACTGCCTACGATTGGATTTCTGGAGTTATCTGATTATTCAAGTGGCCATGCAAACAGGGTCATTAACTCAAGTGATTTACTCTCCAATAATTGGTTTATTCAGTGTATGTAAATATGACAAAATGATTATTGCCATTATCAGTTTGTTCCCAATCATCGGTTTATTGTGACCATATAACAGGGGTCACTGTGGGGTTTTAATCTAAACTTTTGAGGAGTTAATTTTAAAAGTTAAAATCATGTGATGCCCATAACAACCTAACAATTCATAGCTTGTGAAGGCTGTCTCTTTTCAAACAGCACCACATTTTGAAAATTAGGATACACAACATAGCATTACAATTCTCACATAGTATACAAGATGATTAGCTGTCCCAGTCGCCGTATGGCGACTGTGATGGTTAAAGGGTGGTCAAGGCCCCTAGTGGTCAAAAGTGATAAAAAAATTTGTCAATAAAATAGTTCAGATTTCCAAGGCTATAACTTGAAAGTTGCAAGAGATAATGGCTTACTGTCAATTAGAAGGATGTAGAATATGATCCAAAGTTTCAGATAGGAATAAATTCACGCATCTAATTTGCATAATGTCACGGCAGCTATATAAATTACATAACTCAGTCAAAAGTGGACTTTGGACACATTTACACAAAGAATGGTTAAGTTTTTTTGACACTGTTTTGTCTACAGGGGTATGTTTTTATCCAATCTGCAAAGTATATGATCCAGAAAATCAATAGAATGCAAAAAAAAAAAAAAAATATTCGTCTCTTACCTGTGTGTGTGTGTGTGTATGTGTGTGTGTGGGGGGGGCTCGCTCGCTCATGTGACCAGTCCGTTTTCACCCATCATGGCCGTTGTTTTGCATTTGGTCGGTCATTTACACTCTCTACCACATCTGCAAACTCTTATGATTATCCCACGTGAATTTTATTTGTATTACGTGGCTATTTTTCCAGTATGATGCAATTTCTCGGAGGCTCCATGACGATGACAAGTGCGGCCATCTTGGTGTTGTGAGCTCAGTTTTTCGCCCATCATGGTCGTTGTTTTGCGTTTGGTCGGTCATTTACGCTCTCTACCACATCTACAAACTCTTATGATTATCCCACATGAATTTCATTTGTATTACGCGGCTATTTTTCCAGTACGATGTAGTTTCTGTCAGGATTGCCGTCGCCATGACCATCATGGCGGCGGCCACATTGGTGTTGTGAACTCAAAGCGGAAAAAGGAAGAAGAAGAATGAGGATTACTTCTTCTTTGCTGTATTCCATGTCAGCCATGATTCCTTCGGCGTGTGTCTGCCACCTTTTAAACTGTCAGATCAGTACAAATTCTCAGTATAGCTGGGGGACGTCAATGAGTTGACAGGTGCAGTTGCTGCGCTGTGCCACTGGGGGCACATGACCCATCCATGAAATGTGGACAGTTAAAGGGTTAACTGTAATTAATTATTATTAAAATACCACTGCACTGAAGTGATTCATATCTGGTGAAATATCTGAGTGTGTTTCTGGGGATTATAGTAACTCCTGGAATGCCTGCTGTCCTTCAACTGTGCCTGCTAGAATCAGAGATCAGCATGTTGTCAGTTGTGGTGTTGGGACTAACACGTTGCTAGCATTTGAATCTCACTTGCAGTCTGTGGTTGAGCATTACATTTATTCAATGGACCGAATCTGCTTTAACTGTTTTCATAGTCTCAGATATATGTAAAAACAACTCATTTAATTTTAATTTAATGTTTTCATCTCTCCAATAGACTGAGAATGTAATTTCTTTTGCTGTCTTGGAACACTGAATATCATTTGTGGGTTTTGGAAGTGGCTGAATGAATGCTGCTTCCTCCTTCTCTCAGACTAAATTCAAGCAGGACCATTTTGGGCACTGCAATAAATTTTTAGCACACCATTATGAAACGCCAACTCAAGGTGGCCCACCCCCCCTCGCTGGACAATTGCATTGATTGGACAGTCCTCTGAACATAATTTTAGGCATGCTGAAAGGGGGCATTAGCTGCCTGTGCAAGCTGTTTCAGAGAATATTGGCCCTCTGCACCAGCTCAAAGAGGCTGTGCGGCCAAGCAATTTTCCCTGTCTGCTCAATGACAGGAAGCTGCATTACTGTAAAGTAATGTATGTCTGCTATGTTTACTGCATACTCAGACATGTCACTCATGTGCCACTTAGGCAAATAACACTAAGTGATACTGTTTCTCCATTAATATATTTTCTGTTTGGTTTTAAACTGTGTTCTGTTGTCTCAGTGATATTCTGTCAAAATTGATATGAGGTTGTAGAGGGAGTCTGGTTGTATAGAAGTTACAATAACAGCAATTATGAAAGAAAAGGTGATTTTGTTTATTTTGTTTGATTTTGCTTTATGTTTACTGTATTGATCATAGAATAAATCAATCAAAATATATATTTTTAGTGCTGGGCAATGATTTTAAATCTTGTGATTAATCTCAGAAATCTTATTTTATTCATGAAAATAAAATTTCATGAATTTTAAATTGCAGTTAAACTCAAAAATTTAATTGCAATTAAATTCAGAAAAAAATTAATGTAATATACTGTAAGCTTGTCACTTTTCAAGTTTTTCATAGTCCTATTAACATGGGAGTGGACAAATATGCTTGCTTTCTGCAACCAAGGGTCCATTTGAAGCTTTCAACATATCAAAAAGGACAACAACAATGAAGAATATTCTAAAAAAACAAAAAAACAAATAACCTCATATAAGTACAAGGGGGTGATATGTACTGCCATAACACTATGCACGGCATGGATGTGATGGCGCAGGCACGGGTGACGTCATCACGCCGTGCCTATAATAAGAGACTGATGGCTGCAGCCTGGGTCTTTGGCGCTCCACCTCTAGTCATACACTGAGCTGTATCCTTGCTTTGTTAGCTTGCTAGCTAGTGTTCTGTGTGTTCCATGTGCTACCAGGTTGGCTAATAAAAGTCACCGTTCAGCACAGCCATCGTCTCTGCTGTCCCTCATTCACAGAAACAACATTGGCGACTTTAAAAAAACATCGACATGGAAGCATGCTTGGCACCCCTATCACCGTTCCTCGCGTCCCCAGGTGAGCCACCCATCCCGTGGCCTCGCTGGTTTGAGTCATTCCGGACGTACGTGTCAGCTATGGATCTGGCTAAGGTCGGCAAGATGCGGATACATGCGTTCCTGATCCACAGCCTGGGTACCGAGGGACAATGGATGTTTATTACATTGGGACCGGTGGACACATACGAGGAGTGCATCATGCTGCTAGCCGGACATTTCACGATGCCCGAATGCATGCTGGTGAGGAGGATTAGGTTCCGCCAGTGCGGACAGAGAGCGGGAAAGACGACCCAGCAGTGTGCTGCAGACCTCCACTGTTTGGCGAGCACATGCAGGTTTGGGCAACTAGAGGAAAAAATGGTGTGGGACCAGCTAGTGGAGCACACCAGCAACTCGCGGCTGCGGGCAAAGCTGTTGATGGCACTGGATGACCTTCCGTTGGCTGAGGCAGTGGAGTTAGTGTTCCATCTGGAGGCCGCCAACAAGCTAACATCACAACTAGGTGAGCCACAACAATGGACCCCGCTAGCAAAAGCAGTTACCCTGGCAGAAGAACCCGGTTGCATCGCAGCCTTCTTAGAGGTTGCTGAGGTGAACATTACAGGACAATGGAACATCATGGGATGCCAAATGTGCGGTAGCTGTGGTTCCTCGACGCACCGAATGCAAGCCTGCTCCTGCCCAGCCAGGGGGCAGCGATATCAATGTTGTGGCAAGCTTAACCATTTTGCCAGTGTGCCGCTCAACACGGTTAACAATAAGCTCACCATCCAGTTCAGTTGAATGACCACTAACAACCATCATCCATACATTGGACTCTAGCAGAGCAGCGTTCAAGTGGTGCACGGTAAGACTCGACAACATCAGCCTGTCACTACTATTGGACACCACCGCTATGAGATCAATGATGAACTGGGTCACGGTTAAGAGATTTTTCCCTTGTCATCCAGTCAGGAAAAACACAGCTGAGCGTTAAGGTTATGGACACACTCATATCAGCCTCATAGGAGCCATAATGCTGACGGTTCGCTACGGGTCCAGAGTCCTTCCAGCGTTTACCTTCCAGGTAGCCACACACAGAGACAACATCCTGGGGTACGACCTTTTTTATGAATTAGGCATTACCATTCACAACAACCAGGGACTCTGTCTGACCACTGATGACTGGAGCGCATCACACCCAGACATGGGTACAGCTGCTCCAAGCTTGGCACCACACGGAGAACAGAACATAGAGAGAGGGCATAAACCAGACTTGTCTCTGATCCTCGCCCAGCAAAAGCCTCAGGGAGCCGCTGTAGCTATGCAGGAGAGACAGTTCATGGCCAAGCAGGACTCCAGTGAACGACGACAACCTGGCACGTGTCCTGTCACTGACGTGAACGGCACACCGCCACAACAGCAACCAACATCAGGCACAAGACAGCAGCAGCGCTGAGTGCAGCCGAACTGATTGCCACTCGCAGTACTCGATTGGGTCAGGTACACTGATCCGAACGCCTGGACCTACAGATGCTCCAGTCACTAGCAATGATGATTACCGTACGGTTGGGGCCAGTCTCTTTCCAGATGGCCGATGGTTTAAGATGGCACACCAGCCATCTGCAAAAGGTAAGAGCAGCTGCCCCAGATCAAGCCGCGGCGCTGGAACAGACCCAGCCAGTGTAGGACCCAAACTGGGACTTTGTTGGTGGGAGAGTGATACCAGCAGGAGAGCACCCAGGTCCGCTACAGCCAGCGCCTCCAGGGGCATGCCCACCGTGGGCTCGCCAGAGGCCCCCTGAAGTTGAACTGAGAGTGACTCTATTTTGAAATGTTTAACAGCGCATGGTTGGAATCACAGTAGTAGAATAACCCACTCAACCATGCAGGATCTACCAGTAGTGTACCCGGTTGCCCAGGTTCTTGTTTGGTTAATGGCAGTTCACATGCCTGTCATAATGTTAATAATGGTTTTGGTTTTTTCCAGGGAGGAGGTGAATGTTATGTACTGCCATAACACTATACACGGCACAGACGTGATGGCAGAGGCACGGGTGATGTCATTACGCCGTGCCTACAATAAGAGACTGATGCCAGCAGCCTGGGTCTTTGGCGCTTTGCCTCTAGTCATACACCGACCTGTATCCCTGCTTTGTTTGCTTGCTAGCTAGTATTCTGTGTGTTCCATGTGCTACCAGTTTGGCTAATAAAAGTCACCGTTCAGCACAGCCATCGTCTCCGCTGTCCCTTATTCACAGACACAATAGGGGAGCTGAAAAGTTCACAGGCTGAAAAGTTCGTAATGGTCAAATGTGGTTTATTTTTCAACATAGTCTCCGCTTTGGTCCATACACTTCTTCCATCGGTGCTGCAGCACTTGGATCCCTATGGTTGAAAAATAAACCATATTTGGTCAAGTTTGACCATTATGATCTTTTCAGCCTATGAATTTTTCAGCCCCCCCCCCCCCTTCCCGTACTGCAGAAATACTGCAAGCAACTAGCGACCACTTATTATGGGCGCAGTCGGGCATCCGGGCATTTGGTCTACTTCCGGTTAGCAACCCACATGGCAACGCCGTACTAGGTGAAAACAATTCAGTGGCGACCTAGTCCCAGGCAGCTGCCGTGACCCAGTCAAGCTTGTCCAGCCCGTCGTAGTGCATTATATTCAGCTCATCACGTCCTATATCAGGTAATTGAGTGATATTGTGTTAGTTTAATTAGTTGCCACTTGATGGGTCACGTTTTGAAAATGCTAGCCGCCGACACAAGCCTCTCTGTATTGTAAACAGAGACGGACATTTCGTCTATGGAAATGCATGACTGATTCCCTTTTCACCCAACAATACAGACCTCTCTATGTGCAGTCAGCCTGACTAATTTAACTGTAGACTGTAGTAAATAGTGCAACAAAGGGGCTGGCCATTAATGAAAGAGGTGACAAATACGGTTTCGCCGTATTTTAATACGGGGAAAATGCAATTTTAGCAAATACGGGCGTATTGCCATTTCTGTACGCCAAAAAGAAAAATATACGGGAAAAGAGGAACACCTCATGTGACTCCCACAGCGAGCTGGCAGAGTGCTCAGCGTGAGCAATTACTGATCGTTATAGAAGCGCCTCGCACCTTCTGCGGCTCTGGAACAGAGAGGAATCCCGGCGCCAGTAATGCTGCGCCTGATATGTGTGACTAATGCAAATGTATATGCTTTCCTGCTGTCTACTGTGATGCTAATGTGCCATGCATGCATTAGCCGGGTATATATGTTGACTGTCTGCATGAAGCACCCTTTTAAACTTCACTCGTGTCTGCCTGCACTTATTTCGATCCAACACAAGCGCACCTAAGCAGTGTTTAGCATCAGTGAACATTTTCTTGTTTAATTATTTCTTTTAAGAATTACTCCTGTGCTGCCCTGATATTTAATGGATTGGTCATGTTACCCATAGGGGCCTTTCCTTAAAAACATTCAAAACATGTAAGAGGGTTAATCATGTTAATATGGGTCGAAGCAAATATGCTTACCAGGGGTGTCGATCAAGTAGCTGTACACGTCCGGCCACTGCACAGCTGGCCACCTGGTCGGGTCATTAACCCATTTTCCGGCTGGTAGCTTGTATGGGAAATCTGTCCGTCCACTTGCTGTCAGTTTCTCCTGATAACGTAGCCTGGCTGACTCATCAAGCTTTTCTATGTAGTCACAGGCCATGACAAAAAGTCAAAACACTGCACTCGACAAGGCTTGGTAACGGGTTTGTTTTCACCGAGTTAAGATGGCGGCGATGTGTTACTAACCGGAAGTGACGTAGCCCCGACCGCACCCATACCAGATGTTAGCTTACCTGTTAGCCTTTAGCTTAGCTGTTAGCCATCCTCTTTTAGCCATGCTTCCGCCTCTCCTCCCTTCTCCGTGGGCGTCTTCTCTTTTCTCCAGCGTTCAGGCCGAGATTGTGCATTGATACAGGCCATATGTCCACAGTGTATGACTGTGATACTCCAGCAAGCTGATTTGAGCACCCAGAATTAAATAAAGTGAGGAGTTTGTGCCATACATCTTCGTTTTGACCAGCGCCATAGGTTGTCCAACCGGAAACAGTAACCGTTTCATTCCCCATTTTTCATTCCCCTTTTTCCTTTCTGGCATGATTAACTATGCGTAATCGTGATTAAAAAATGTTCAGAATCATAATCGTAATTGTGCGATAATGCCTTAATTTGCCCAGGACTAATTTTTTAATACTTGGACTGATATCTACTGAAACTGCAAGTAGTCCTAACTAATAGTTTTGGAGTTTTGAATATATAGGAACAATCCAAAGCAAATTTCGGAATATTCTGCGCAGTCCACCCCACCAGCAAACTACATCACCATCAATGTTTTTTTCTGACTTTTCTCACAAATCTGGAACTTTTTTGGATAAATTATAGATAACATAAATTTAAAACTTTTTCCATAAATTAGCAGCTATTCTTGCAAGTCTTTGACTTTTTCTCACATGTTAACATTATGATTATAAATAATACAACTTTTCCTTGAAAATTTGACTTTTTTTTCCAAAATGCAGTGTTTTTTTTCTGTTTTTTTTTTTTTTTTTTAGAAATTTCCAATTTTCTTTTCAAATCAAGTTGTGCCATATACATTCGAGTCTTTTTTCTTATATTTGCAAATTTACTCATGTAAACATTTGTCCTTTTTGGTAAATTTGTGATTTTATCATCAAGTTGTGATATTATATCAAGTTGCTCCATTTTCTTTGTGTGAACCCTGCTTACGTCACATTGGTGTCAGAAGTGGGATCTCCTGTCCAAAGCAGTAATGGGGCACTGACATCGGGACGATGTCGAGAACCAGAGGGGAGTAGTGTAGCGAACTCAATATGAGCACCCTACTTGGCTTGCCAAGTGGGTTGACCCTATTGGCGACACAGGTAGAGTGCGGGACTCCGGAGCGGGAGGCATGAGTTCGAATCTCCCGGTGGGACGTCGCCATGTCAAGCAGCACGTTACATTATTAAACATATTATGTTTACATAATGCAATAATGAAGATTGTTATTTAAGAACATTTTTAAATTATATTTTGCATACAATATCTGAGCCAAATATAGCCTGCAAATCATAAGTTGTTTCAGTTATTTATATTTGAACAGTTTGTTCCCACATTGACAAACATACAGTTCTTTTCTTTGCTTGATTTGTTCCAAGACTGACATTGCCTGTTGGGGCTAAGTATCACTTGACATGAGATCACTTAAATATTTCCCTTCACACATAAGCTACATAATATAAGATAAGATTAATTTCAGCATAACAGAAGTGGTTGCTTTAAGGACAGTCTGATGTGAAAGCAGGCATTTCAGATTTTGCATTATTGGGCTGATCTCTTGCTTTCAGAACCACCAAACCAAACAGTGAATACATGAATGTATGATTTAATGGGACAATAATCCTAAAACACATTACAATTTAGGGCGGCGTGGTAGTAGTAGTAGTAGTAGATTAGTTTATGGTGGCAGCACAGCAACTCACCCTTGGCCGGGGGATCCTGGGTTCGATCCCAGCCCCCGACCAACAGTGATCTGTGTGGAGTTTGCATGTTCTCCCCGTGTCTGCGTGGGTTTACTCTGGGATTTCTCCGGTTTCCTCCCACATGCCAAAAACATGCAAATTAGGTTAATTGGCATCAAAACTGGGGATTCTGAATTGTCCTTAGGTATGACTGTGAGAGTGAATGGTTGTCTGTCTCTCTGTGTTGGCCCTGCGATGGACTGGCGATCTGTCCAGGGTGTACCCTGCCTCTCGCCCAAAAGATGCTGGGATAGGCTCCAGCCCCACCCACCCCCCGCGACCCGAAAAGGATTAAGCAGAAGAAGATGAATGAACATTGCAATTTAAGTTCATACTAAATACTATTAAGCAAGTATTAAGTCTGATTTAGCATTATTTTTCTGAGGGGAAAAATGTATTCTATCAGAACATGAGTGGGCAGTCCCATCAAAACATCCATTAAAAGGTAATTATAATAAGTGAAAATGAATAATTTGAGTTGTAAACTCTTTCTACTGTCTCCAACCTACGGTGTCACTCATAACTTAATGATGCATTTCCCAGTGAGCAGCGTCTCAGCAGTCGGTTTCTTATTTCTAAGTAACTGTAATCTTGAGCTAATAAACAGCTCACTATGGTACACTATTTTAGGGAAAAAAAGGGACGCAATAAAAAAGCCGGAAACTAATGTGGGGAAAAGAAATGATGAATTGCTTTTTATAGCCATTTAGATTCAGAATTAATTAGGGAAAACCCATTATGAATGTGTTTGGTGTGATTTAACATGTAGGAAATAATTATTAGGCATTAGTTTGATAATGTAGTACCTAGCAGTATACGTTAATTCTTGTCACTAACTGCTCAGAATTTGCTCGAAATGTCGCTAACCCCTAATTTTGGATTTAGCCCGCCATGAAAGGGTTATCCGTTCAGATATGACACATTTCAGAGCATTTACCATAAAGTCCGACAGGCTCTGCATATGCTGTATATTCCATGGGTGTGTGTGCACGTGCATGTGTTAGCTAGAAAAGAGGGAAGGTGGAAAAATGGCAAAGGAGAATGGAAGAGATGTGAGTGGCCCATCTATGAAAGCGCCATTAAATTGTCAGTTATGATGGATGTTCCGCCTTTTCTGCATTAACTGGTACATTAGAAGTCATTAATTCTTCAGGATGTGCACTGGAGATCAGAGCCTCCCAGGGGGTCTCGCTGCCTTGATAAAAGCAGAGGGGAAGAAGAGAGGGAGAGAGAAGGATGGCGGGAGAGACAAAGAGCTGATAGAGGGAAAGATGCTTGCCGCGTGGTGCTCAGTTTCTGATTCGGATGTCCTCTTGGTTTGTTTCAGTGGCCTTAAGCTGAGACACTGTTTCCGCTGTGATCCTTTAATGGGCATGATAGAGGCAGCCTTTTGTTTGGTTGAGAACAGCGGTAAACACAATTAGCCCCGCTCAGAACACTTTTATCCCAACGAGTTAGATTTTACCTCGAAGAGCTGAAGAATGCTGCGAACACCGTGCAGTATCCTTGTCCTTTCCTTTCACTGTTTTCGAGCTGCACCTGCAAATTATACTTGGAAAAGATGGTAAACAACAATCCTCCCTCCTCCTTCTTCTTCTTCTGTCTTCTTCTTCTTCTTCTTCTTCTTCTTCTTCAATTAGACACCACTTGTTTGAGGAATTATATTTTTATTATAAAGTGATGTATTTTCAGAAAACCACAATTAACTCTGAGTTCCTCACACATTAAATCGTGGACGTGGTGGAATCAACGGAGCTGCTTCCCCTCCTAACATCTTTTGCAAATTGTCAAACCAGAAAACAACATTTCACTGCCAATTAAACAACAATTACTGGACATGCTGCACTTTGATGGGTGACTAGGAATTGCTCACAACATCGCTAATGCGCCTCTCTTCTCTCCCACACACAGGCCACCAGCAAGCCAAACTTAGATCAAACATGGCAGAAAAAAAATGCAATAAGAAGAAGCAAACGAATAGAGATTGAGCATTTCTCTTGCTCACCTCTGTACACAAAGCTAAATAATACAACACCCTCAGGAGCTGAAATTCTTCCTTGGCTCCTTAAGACCTTATTTTTCTGACCTGCTTTGAACAAGAGCAACCCCGCCATCTGTTCTGCTTAAATGCTGTAAATATGTTGAATTACGGGTCACCAGGGACAAATAGGGGAAGTTAACACCTCACGGTGAGCTGAAACAAAGCTTGAATCATTGTCACACGGTCGCCCAGTTATGGTCCGAGCCAACAAAAACCACAGGCAGGTATTTATCATGCGATGGCAGGGGGTCATAGGCAGGTGACGTAACCATTGTTGCCACCCTCTGAATGTGCTGTCAAACTGCCTGGGCAAGAGCCAGAGTTACTTCAGCTTTTTGTGAATAATGCACCCTCTCAATTTTGGGGAGTGCTTGCTGAAAAAAAACAAAACAAACAAACATAATTATACATGAAAGTTCAAGACTAGATTAAATAAAACACATTTAACAGTTGCAAAATGTGTGTGTGTGTGTGTGTTGGGGGGGGGGGGGTGCTCTCTAATTTTGTGCAGTGTCACAGTTCAGCAAGGACAACCCAAAAGCAGAACACAAAACGCTCTGTGACAGAAACAAAAGCAAGCTTTATCTCTAAAGCTGGACTAAATGAAAATCCCACATAACACAACAGCAGGAACTTGAGTCACAGAAACTAAAACACCAAGAAATAATTACAAAAAAAAAAATAAAAAAGATTAAATAACATAAATCCCAAAGCTAGCACAGACAAAAGAAGTAGGCAAAGCAGGAGGTGGGAGGAAGGACACAGGTGAAAACAACCAAGGAAACCAAGGTCTGAAAGTAAAACAACAACAAAAGACAGACAAGTGTAATTAACATGCTAAAACAGGATAGGTCTTTAACAGAAAGAGAAGCACAACGGATATAGTGGGTGACTAATACAGGAGAGCATGAGTGGCCCTGAGAAAATATGAGCAAGCAAAATACAAAGGAAGAAAGTACAGAAACAAAAGTCCAGAAGATAAGTAAAGCTCACCTTAATAAATTCTAACAGACTGTGATTTTAATTACAATTAAATTAAATACCATGTTGGCTAAGCACAGAAAATGGACTGTCTCCATTTTTCTGTCTGTTTCCTCTGGAATCTAAAACCAGAACAACTCCAGATATCAACACCAAAATTTCTCTGTAAATCTCTAAACATGTGTCCCCTTTGGGGTCAAGGTCACAGTGTCACCAAAGGTTTCTTTGGTTTTCCACACTCAAATACAAAAATGAGTGCAGATATTTGCAACCTGGTGCAAGAGTGGAACATGCAAAGGCCTACAAATACATTCACTGTGCAAGTCAAAGGTCAAGGTCCTAGGGCCAGCATGGGTCTGCAGCACCATGGAATGATTCAAAGATTTTTATTTGTCAGTACTTCTATATGTACGGGACATACAGGAGAATCAAAATGCCATTTCTCTCTCTCTTAGTATGCGTAATATAGGAAGGAATAAGGATGAAAACAACAGCAGTCTATGTACAATAAATGCTACCCGTAGTGCAAATAAAGATAAAGTAAAAACACAGCAATCCTACAGTAATACCGTAATACCTGTAGTGCAAGTTCAGTGTGGTAGAGGAGGTGCAAACAGTGAGAGTCTGAAATTTGCACGATCAGTAGTGCAATAACAGACAGCAGAAGGTGTGGCATTTGTGCAAATGGTTGTAATAAGGTGCAAAGACATACAGCAGCAGATGTAGTACTGTTGGTGTGCCGAGTCTTTCTGTGCAAACAGATGAGGTAGATTTATTGTGTGGATGAGTGTGTTACAGTCCAGGGGCGGGGTTGTGGGGGGGCAGATTTCAGGGTCCTGATGGCCTGGTGAACAGAGCTGTTTGGCAGTCTTGTGGAGCGGGCCCAGAGGCTCCAGTACTTTCTCCCTGAGGGCAGGAGGCTGAAGAGGGAGTGTGAGGGGTGGGAGGTGTCACTTGCGATCTTGATGGCTCTGGCGTGAGGTGGGTGTGGTGGATGTCCCAGAGGAAGGGCAGAGGTGCACCGATAATCTTTCTGGTTGTGTTCACTGTGTGTTGTAGTCTTTTTGTCAGGAGGCGGTGTAGCTTCTGTACCACATAGTGATGCAGCCAGTGAGGATGTTTTCAATGGTGCCCTGGAAGAATGAGCACATGATGGGGGGCGGGGGGGACTCGCCTTCTTGGCCACTGATGTGGTGGTGTTGGACCAGGAGAGGTCCTCAGAGATGTGCATCCCCAGGAACTTGGTGCTGTTCACAGTCTCCACAGCTGCACCGTCGATGATCAGAGGGGGATGCTGTGTGTGTCCTCTCCTGAAGTCGACCACAATATCCTTGGTTTTTCCCATATTCAGGAAGAGATTATTGTCTTTACACCACTGGACCAGTTGGCTCACCTCATTTCTGTAGATGGCCTCTTCATTGTTGGTGATGAGGTCCACCACCGTTGTGTCGTCCGCAAACTTGATGATGTGGTTGGTGCTGTAGGGTGGTACTCAGTCATAGGTCAGCATGGTGAAGAGCAGCGGGCTGAGCACGCACCCTTGGCCCCTATGGCCAGCGTGATGGTCTTGGAAGTGTTGCTACTGACCCACACGTTCTGTGACCTCCCTGTGAGAAAGTCCAGCACCCAGTTGCAGAGAGCGTTTGAGTCCCAAGTGTCTGAGTTTTTGTATTAGGTGCTGGGGGATGATTGTGTTGAATGCTGAACTGATGTCCAAGAACAGCATTCACACATAGGAGTTCTTTGAGTCCAGCTGGGTGAGGGCTGGATGGGGAGCAGCAGCGATGGCATCTTCGTGGATCTGTTTGACCTGTATGCAAACTGAGATGGGTCGTGGGAGAGAGGGAGAATGGACTCGATGTTCTGCATGACCAGCTGCTCGAAGCACTTCATTATGATGGAGGTCATTGCTACTGGCCAGTCATCATTATAGGTGGATTGGACGGGCTTCTTTGGGACTGGTATTATGGTAGCAGTTTTGAAACACATGGAGACAACACATGTTTTGTCACACAAATGATTCAGTTTTGTTTTAAATTCATCATTTTGAATTGCATTCACAAACAAGCTGTCACCCATCTCTGTTTGCAAGTAAGGACATTAATTTGAGTCAGTAGGTAAGACCTCATAATGTTTTTTTTTGTGGTTTTACTACCTTTAAGTTTCATCACATGTGGCAATGCAGGATTCAGATTTCATTAAAATGTTAGTAAACACGTTTTAAATGTGCAAAAACATGGTATATGTATGAATGAATTAAATAATTTTGAAACTATACACTAGCACAGTGAAATTACAGATGATGTTTGAAGCCCAAGGAAGCGCCCAAACCTTGCAGGTACGTTGTCTGAAGTAGGCTATGCTAGCAGTGTGTAAGTTCCAGCAGTGTGCTCAGTGTAAAAGAAGAGTAGGCCTTGGTGTTTTTCAGGGTTTAAATGAGCCTTTTTCCAATTTGCAAAGCTTAAACAATACAAAGAGTGTGAACTGTTAAAACTGAACTGCTTTTGAAGCTCAGTTGGTGTTTTGTTTAAAAGACTAGGCTCTGTTTGTTGGTACGACAGTGGCATTTTATTTTGTCTAAAATTCAGACACTATATTTTTGTTCAATACTATGAGGATCACAGGCATATTTTATGAAAAATTAAAATTGAAAGTTGCTTAAAATTACTTCTTTTTCATTGTTCATTTTAATTTTCCTGATTAATCACAATTAATAACAGTTAATTATAGAAAACATGCAATTAATTAAACTTTTTAATCAATTCCCAGCTCTAAAATAAATACACAATTGTGATAGTGCAAAAGTCTGGTAACTGACACACTTAATTAAATAGACACTCAAATAATAATAAAAAAATAAATTTAAAAAATTATGAAACTACGGCTTTTGTCATGGGGTGCCCAAATTTTTGCGTATGACTGTATATTAAAATAATGAACAGAGGGGGATGATTCAGTTTGTTACCTTTTTGAGTCTGGTACTGTAGAACATTTTCTTCCAGTTCTAAAATTATAATATACATTCCTCTTCACATTTAATTATATTTAGTGTCATACTTCATCTTATTCATGCAATTTGAAGATAACATTGTAATTGAATTAAATGTTTTCAATCTATTATAGTTTTTCTTGGACTTCCACAGCAGAACGTGCTATTAATATTTAAAATGGATGTCAGATTGTGTATTAGATTAGCAAATGGATGTCTAATGAATTCAAATATGTTTTTAATCCATGTTTGGTCTGACGCCAAGGATCAGGTAAAGCAATTTAAGGCCTGATGATCCATGCCACTTACAAATGTTGTATATATTTAAAATACATTTAGAGTATAGATAGGGTGTTTGTGTGCATATTCCTCTTCTCAGCTCGCCGTCCAGTAGTATTGCAAGGGAACATATACGTATAAGGATGGATGTTTCCACCTGTAACGTGACATAAATATCTCCAATGTGTAAGCATAATAAAAAGATGCTATCTAAAATTATTTTAAATGCACCAGTCGTGTACATTTTCCTACAGTCAATGCTGAATACTTAATGTCTAACGTTGTAGCAGCGCACACAAAAGAAAGGAAATCTCTCACAGTTCTCGTGTGGTTTATTTTTTTCTTTATGGTTCTTGTCTGATGATGGTCGTAGCTGACCTTGGGGGCGTAAAGCGTGCCGAACCCTCACTCCATTACTCCACTTCAATACAGCCCACACATTTCGAGTGCAGAGTTGAATGGAGAGGGGCTCTCTAAGCACTGAACCCTCCACCGAGCCGGCTGACCTGTGGCTGATTTCTCTCATCTCCCAAGACCTTCCTGGAATAAACACGGGGCTCGACTAATTACTCTTAAAAAACAAGTGGGGTGTGGGTGGTTTGTAATTGGCAAGTGTCAGCATCCAGCAAAAGATCACTTGTCTTGAGAGCACGCATGTCTGAGCCTACCATTCATGCAGTCTCTCCTCCTCTTTCCAACTGTGAATACCCACTGTTTTATTGCGCTTTGTTTGAATGGATGATTTGGATAATAATAGTAAAAAAAAAATAAAAAAAATTGGCACACAACCAGGTTGTGATTCTGAAGGGAAGAATATAAACAGAAGATTGAAAAGAAAACATATTTGCTGTGTTGCAATTAACCTGGTTGGGCAATTATTTGAACGTGTAGCTGCGAATTGGCCGGCGACATAATGTGGAAAGCATCGAACTACGGTGCAAGTGGGTGGGATGCCATACATTACAAGTGGCATATCCACCAACAAGAGGTAGCCAGAACAGGGCCACTCTGTTTCCAATTATAATGTAGCCATTTAGCAATTACATGAACTATGTCAGAGAGAACTCAGCCTTTTTGTTTCTTTTTTAGCAGAACAACCGCTAAGTAGTCGATGAATCAAAGAGTGAAGAATTCACCTGAAGAGCTATAAAATTCCTGACAAGTAATTCTGCATCACAGCTCCTTTGGGAACTTGTGTGTTTGGTCTGGATTTGAGCAGACTTTGCTTTTTTACATGGTATGACAAGAGTTCATATTGGCATTGCCTGAAAGGATAGGGCATACCATCTATACGTAATGTAAAATTCATTTTCCCCTTTGCACAATGAGGCAAGAGCCAGAGCCTGCTGTTTAAGTTTGGGTGCATCCTTCCATCATTCTCAATAAGGTGTGCATTGCATTTTTTTTTTCCGAGGGAGGAGGTATAATTACAGTGTATTCACAGTGATTGTGCAAGGGCATGCAAAGAATAAAGGACATTTCACTTCATCTGTCGCGTGTCAAGCTGGTGAATGACAAAGGAAGCCAAGGAGGAGAGCCACTTTTCAAAAGACGTATATGAGAAATGCAGAGTACATCAAAAGCGACCTTAAACTTTTAAAGGAAAAGATATTGGAAATGGAATTATGAACTATCACAGGCGAAACCAGTAAGTCATTTCCTTTTCCCCCATGGCCATTCATGGCCTTTGTGATGGCTCTAATATTAGAAAATATTACTGCAAGAATTATTTTCTGACATTCAAATGTTATTGCTTCCACCAGTGTGTGTGTGTGTGTGTGTGTGTGTGTGTGTGTGTGTGTGTGTGTGTTGCCGCTCCCTTGTTCATTTAGATGTTTGACAAGTATGACAGATGGAAAAAGAAAGGAAAAAAATCTTGCTGAGGTTTTGTTGTTGTTTTTAGCTGGCAGCCCTGCTCTGTCCTACTGGCCTAACTCCCCGCAGGTTTCTTGGACAGGCCATACACGTATCAATAATTGAGTGCCTTGCTAAAAAGGTGTGAGGGCCTTGAAATTTTTATGGCTTGTCATTATGCCCCCCTCGGACACCACCGACTACCATCACCATGTCTCGGCTCCCACTTCTTCCTTCGACAGAGATACGGAGACCTCTCCAAGGAATCGCGTACTGTCACCACACCCCAGTCGATGCCCTCAGCTTCTCAGGAGCTTTTAGAAAGTATCACTTGATGAGCACCAATGGAAACCCAATAGGAATCAATGTGCAAGCAGATTTTACGGGAAGAGGTTTGTGGACTAGTGTTTCTTTCCACACATTTTAAAGTATTTAAAGTTCCCAAAATGTTTTATTTGACATATGCAGGGGCAGACTGGGATGAAAATTCAAGACAGGAATTTGACTCCATCCCAGGCCACCCCCTTGTCACAAACCAGAATCCATCACTGCTATATTTGTACACCCCCATATAGAGAGAACAAGTCACGCCCCCTCTACTTCCACATATGGAACCTTAAAAAATCTTAATTGAAGTGAATGGTTAGAAAGAAATTATCTTTTGATCCTGATCGAATTTTGAAAAGAGTTACATGTATGTTGTTTGTCAATTTAAGATAAGATCATTTTCCACGTAATTAAAGTTCTTTGTTGTCGTATATTAAAAGAGTAATATTTAGTTTTTGTGAAACCACTTAACGGACTACATCCCCCTGTCTCTATACATGTCACCAAACACATTTAGGGCAGTTTCCCTCTCAACGCTCACCTCCTGTTTGTTGACCGATGAAAGAAGGATCCAAAGAGGAGAAAAACAACAAATGTATTTTGGGAGCTGGAGCTGATCCAGCGGACTGTTAGTGGCTTTACCCTGGGCGCTCTTTGAAATGATGACATAATACAGGTCTGCGTTTGTAGTCTTTCAGTTTACATATTTTCACAACCTTATACCTCAACAGCTACACAACAACCTACACTGTTATTTACAGTGGAGTGAAAAAGTGTTGGACCCCTTCCTGATTTCTCTTTTTTTTAATGTTTGTTACTCTTAAATGTTTCAGATCAAACAAATTTAAATATTAGAGAAATATAACACAAGTAAACACAAAATGCAGTTTTTAAATGAAGGTGCTTATTATTAAGAGTAAAAAAAATCCAAACCTACATGGCCCTGTGTGGAAAAAGTGATTGCCGGCCCTATTAAAACATAAATTAACTGTGGATTATCACGTCTTTGGAAAGTTGAGGTCAATTTATCTAGCCACACCCAGGCCTGATTACTGCCACACCTGTTCTCAATCAAGAAATCATGTAAATAGGACCTGCCTGACAAAGTGAAGTAGACCAATAGATCTTCAAAAGCTAGACATCATGCTGCAATCCAAAGAAATTCAAGAACAAATGAGAAACAAAGTAATTGAGATCCATCTCTCTGGAAAAGGTTATAAAGCCATTTCTAAAGCTTTGGGACTCCAGCAAACCACAGTGAGAGCCATTATCCACAAATGGCGAAAACATGGAACAGTTGTGAACCTTCCCAGGAGTGGCCGGCCAACTAGAATTACCCCAAGAACGCAGCGACGACTCATTCAAGAGGTCACAAAAGACCCCACAATAACACCCAAAGAACTGCAGGCCTCACTTGCCTCAGTTAAGGTCAGTGCTCATGACTCCACCATAAGAAAGACACTGGACAAAAATGGCCTGTATTGCACAGTTCCAAGACGAAAACCACTGCTGAGCAAAAAGAACACAAAGGCTCATCTCAGTTTTGCCAGAAAACATCTTGATGATCCCCAAGACTTTTGGGAAAATACTCTGTGGACTGATGAGACAAAAGTTGAACTTTTTGGAAGGTGTGTGTCCCATTACATCCAGCATAAAAGTAACACAGCATTTCAGAAAAGGAACATCATACCAACAGTAAAATACGGTGGTGGTAGTGTGATGGTCTGGGGCTGTTTTGCTGCTTCAGGACCTGGAAGACTTGCTGTGGTAAATGTAACCATGAATTCTGTTGTCTACCAAAAAATCCTGAAGGAGAATGTTCGGCCATCTGTTCATGACCTCAAGCTGAAGTGCACTTGGGTTCTGCAGCGGGACAATGATCCAAAACACACCATTAAGTCCACCTCTGAATGGCTTAAGAAAAACAAAATGAAGACTTTGGAGTGGCCTAATCAAAGTCCTGACCTGAATCCGATTGAGATGCTGTGGCATGACCTTAAAAAGGCAGTTCATGCTCGAAAACCCTCCAGTGTGGCTGAATTACAATAATTCTGCAAAGATGAGTGGGCCAAAATTCCTCCACAGCACTGTAAAAGACTCATTGCCAGTTATCGCAAACACTTGATTGCAGTTGTTGCTGCTAAGGGTGGCCCAACCAGTTATTAGGTTTAAGGGGCAATCACTTTTTCACCCAGGGCCATGAAGGTTTGGATTTTTTCCCCTTTAATAATAAACACCTTCATTTAAAAACTGCATTTTGTGTTTACTTGTGTTATCTTTGTCTAATATTTAAATTTGTTTCGACAAACCTTATATGGGTACATAACTCGTGGCAAGAGTCGATCAGAATCAAACGATAATTTATGTCTTGTGATTTAAGGTCCCATATGCAGGGCCACCTTAACTTGCCATTAGGCCCTTGGGCTGAGAGGTTTTGTAGGTCCCCCCAAACACAATTTCTGTTTGAAAATGTGAATAGCTATATTTTTAATAATGAAATGCATATATATATAATATACAGTATATATATATATATATATATATATATATATATATATATATATATATATATATATATATATATATATATATATATATATATATATATATACTGTATATATATATGTATATACATATACTGTATATATGCAATATAGCACTTTTCATGACACCCAAAGACACTTTACAATGGGGCCATTATTCATTCACTCCACAGACAATGATAGTGGTAAGCTACCTCTGTAGCCACAGCTGCCCTAGGGCAGACTGACAAAAACGTGCTGCCAATCCATGCCAAATGAACATTTATTCACATTTATATATCAGTGTCATGAACCATGAACACAATGGAGGCAAGGTAGGTAAAGTGTCTTGCCCAAGGACACAACAGCTAGATAGATAGATAGATAGATAGATGTACTTTATTGATCCCAAACTGGGAAATTACAGTGTAACAGCAGCATGAAGAGAGTTGCTACTGGTATGGCCACCCTGCCTAGGGCGCCAAAAAAAAAGTGGGGGAGCGGGATTCAAACTGCCAACCTTCCGGTTATTGGGCAACCTGCTCTACCTTCTGAGCCACTATGACCTCATTTTTGTTTCTCTTGGAGAAATAATTCAACTGTGAGCTAGAAAATGCAACTACACTGCAAAAAGTCAAATATAAGTCGAATGAAATAAATTAAGGCTGTTTATGCTTGGTTTTTGTCTGACAAGATATTTATTCTTGCTGTGCAGTTTGTGTGAGAAAATTTTACATGCTTTCCAGTAGTTTTAACTTGCTTTAAGCAATTTGATAAGTCAAATTTTCTTGCTCTGTTGGCAGATAATTTTACTTAAAATAAGCAAAAAATTCTGGCAATACAAATTTTTAGTTAAAATTAGAAAAAAATATCTGCCAACAAAGTACGGTTGAATTTCTTAAAACAAAACTATCTTAAAGTAAAATCTTACAGAAAACTGCACAACAAAAAGCAATTCTTGTCAAAATTATTTTGTGAGAGAAAAACAAGCATAAAGCCTTGATGTAAGATATTTTATCTTACTAAGATTTTCATTTCTGCAGTGACAGATACTGCCTTCAGCATAAACATAAATTAGTCTAATCTCTATTTCTCTGACACAGACACACACAGCACGATCACCTAAACAACACCAGGTATCAAAGGATGACACCAATCAACAGTTACAGTCTAATATAATAATATTATTATTATTATTCCATCTAGCTACATTGCTCCGCACTGTGTGTGTTTATATACTTGCATATTTATTCCACCTAGCTGCAATGCTCCGTACTGTGGGTGTTTATATATTTACATATTTATTCCATCTAGCTACAATGCTCTGCACTGTGTGTTCATATATTCATATATTTATTCCATCCAGCTACAATGCTCTGCACTGTGTGTCTGTGTGTGTGTGTATATATATATATTTTATAGTAATACGTACATATGTTTATTAGCTGCTCTTGCTTGCTTGTTTTTTTTTTTCTTGCCTTCTGATTGTTGCTCTGAGTGTTGCTATCCCTGTGCTGTTGCAATCCTGGAATTTCCCCGTTGTGGGACTAATAAAGGCTTATCTTATCTTATCTTATCTTATCTTATTATATTATAATATGACAGCAGAACACAAAGTTATATCAGTGATGCATTCCTGATTCCATGATTCCATTCCAGTTCTCCTGTATGTCCAGCACTTACAGTATAGTAGTATTGACAAATAAAATCTCTGAATCTTGAATCTGATTCAAACAATGCACAACAGCAGCAACTAGAAAAGCACTTAAGAGAGCTCATACCTCCACCAAGGCTCCTTCTGTCCCTCATGGATGACCTCCAAAATATAATGTGTTCCTGTGTAGGCAACGAGCCAGTTCTGGTGAAAACTGCATCAATGTCTATCCAGTAGTTTTAAAGGCTTCTTGCTAACACACTGTGAGAAGAACCCTGGCGGAGGTATGCATTCTCTGATCATCACCAAAATGTAATGGGTCCCGTTCCAGCCCAAGGACCACCTCTGGTGAAAATTTAATCCAAATCCATCCAGTAGTTTTTGTGTAATCCTGCTGCAAAAATACAAAAAAGGTCCTTGGTGGAGGTATGCACTCTCAGATCTTCATCAATATTTAATGGATTCATCCTTGGCCCAAGGGCTACCTAAAAATCTCATCAAAATCCATGCAGTAGTTTTTGCATAATCCTACTAACAAACAGAAAAACAAACCATCCTGATCACATTACCTCCTTGGCGGAGGGAATTAAAAACCTGCACAGGCGACTGGAAAGCTACAAATAGCATATCTTACCTTTTTAAAGAAGTTCTTTCTTCTGGCCTTCTTTAATGAAAAATCATTTATTATGTCCTTTAAGTCCAGCTCACGAAGAACATCATATGGACATCAGCGTGAGCTCACAGTGTTATGACCCGAGCGCCGGTTCTGATCGCGCTCGGGTTAAAGTTATGTCTCGCTGCCGGCCTTGACAGCTGCGGGCTGTATTCTGGCCTCACCGGGCTCTTATTATGAAGGTGCTCGGTGGGGTTTCCGCCTGTCAACGGTCGGCCAGCTGAGTGTCATTACCGTCGTTAGTGTTTCGCTATATAAGCCCAGCACTGGCGACGGTATGTCGCAGCAGTGTCAGTCGCTATACGTCAGAGTTACGGACGACTTGGATCATTATCTACCTCGCATGCTTGTGGTTGACCGTCGCCTCTCCGGCACCAGTAAGTTAGCTGTTAGCCTTGCTCTTCCCGGTGAGAGTGGACCTTTGTGTGTCTTTGCTTCAGCAGCCTGTGTAGCTAATTATTTAATCAACCTTTGCCTGTGTAAGACTGTCTCCTCCTATGGACTCGTAAGTGAGCTGTCTAGCCTTACGCCTCCGGAAGTGTGTAGACTCATGTGTCATTGCCCCTGCATCTTGTGTTGTCAACCTTTCACCGTAATAAAACTCACTGAAAACTCACTGGTGACTCTGTGCGTCTCTAGCTGGCTCGCGAGGGCCAGCGCATGACAGTACACTGCTGCCAAAACAGCGTTACGGTGACGCCAACCCGAGACGCTATTCACCAGTGAGTTTGAGTTTTTTGGACATTTGCTTTTTCCTGTCTGGGTGCCGTGTATGTGAAGAATGCTGTCGTGGAGGAACCGTGTGTGGAGTCCGAGCCACGAGCTGACTGATGTGCTGGAAGTGGTGGATGAGCTTCTCATCTCCGCTTCTCTGCTAGACTATGACCACGGCATACACTGGTACCTGGACGCCGCCGAGGATATACTTTGTCATCTCTCTCCCTGCTACGCTGACCACCCGGAAGTCGACGCGAGGAGGGAGGACATCGCTGCGCAACGCGAGGTTTACCTGATGATGGAGGAGGAACGCGGCATGAAGCAGGAGAAGAGGCACTCCTGCTCTTTGCTCATGGATCCTGATCCTTTCCTCGATCCGTTCCGGGAGTTCGCACCGTCTGGGGGCCGGCGAAGGCGTCGGCGCCGCAGCCGGGCGCATCCTCGGCAAGCTCCTGCTCCGGATCCAGTTCCGGGCCGCCGGGATGACCCCCTCAACCAGCCGGCTGCTGTGAGTGAGCTGAGTCCTATGCCGGTGGGCTCCGTCCATGGGTCCGTTTTTACCACCCAGCGAGCGAGGGAAGGAGCGATGTCCGCTACAGCTGATACCATCCTCCCCCCGGGAGACAGGCAAGTTCAAGTTCACTTACCTATCGATCATAGTGATCTGTCTTGTCTGACTCCTGGGGGTGAAGCTCGGGGTTTGCAGCTCCCTGAGCTTCTTTCCCCAGCTGTAGCCATTGTTATTAAACCTGCTGCCTCTGTGTCTCCTCCTGCGGAGCGGTCCTCGGCGTCAGTCCCACACCATCGAACGAGGGGGAGGCCTGCAGCTCTGGGCAATATCCCAGCCCTGCAGCCGCGCTTTGGACAGAGAAGAACAGACTGCAGTGAGGAGCCAGAGCCGACGAGAGAGCGTCCCCAGGGTTCCTCAGGGATGCAGTCCGAGTCAGCAGGTCCAGGGTCCTCTGCCCCCACGCCAACGGGTTATTGGCGTGGACGCCAGCGCGTGAGGATCCAGCTGCAGAGACCATTAGGCCGGCTGTGGAACCCGACGCAGCCGAGTGGGAGCCCGACGACGAGCTGCTTCTTGAACCTGGATCGGCGAAGTCCTGGACGGCTCCAGAGCCTGAGTGCAGGCAAGTGCTCTTTCTTGTTTTCCTGTATGGTGTGTTAGAGCATTTTTGCCTGCCTCATGGGGAGGCGAGTGAGGGGCAGCCGTCCGCTGCACCCGAGCTCGTCTCGCTGGGCTCTGGCGCTGCCAGTGGAACTGATCCCGGTCCTCTCTTGTTTTCTGAGCACCTCCACAGCATTACCGGTCCGGAGCCAGTCAAGGTCACGGGACCGGGGGTTCCAGGTTCGGAGATGGAGGTCGTCGCCGGAGCAGTCCTGACCCAGTCGGGGTCCGACGTGTGGGCCGAGGTGACCCAGTCGGGGTCCGGCGTGTGGGCCGAAGTGACCCAGTCGGGGTCCAACGTGGGTGCAGCGGTGACCCAATTGGGGCCCGTCCTGACCCAGTCGGGGTCCAACGCATGGGCTGAGGTGACCCAGTCGGGGTCCAACGTGGGTGCAGCGGTGACCCAATCGGGGCCCGTCCTGACCCAGTCGGGGTCCGACGCATGGGCTGAGGTGACCCAGTCGGGGTCCAACGTGGGTGCAGCGATTACCCAATCAGGGTCCGACGAGGTTCAGTCGGGGTCCGACTCAGGTGTGGCTGTAACCCAATCAGGGTCCGACGAGGTCCAGTGGGGGTCCAGCGCAGGTGCGGCTGCGACCCAATCAGGATTCGAGGGGGTCCAAGTTTTTGGTTGTCCCCCTCTCAGGAGCCACCAGCTGGGGTCCGTGAGAGGGCTCTGTTTGACGGTCTGGCGCTCCCCTGTCTTGTTCTGTTCAGGTGAGCAGCTGCATGCAACCCCTCCACGGTCCTGGTGGTTGTGGGATACGGGTCGGCCACCTGAGGAACTGCTTGGAGCATTCGGCGTCTTGGGTTGGCCACCCAATAAACTGTGTGTGTTACGGGGTGATCTGGTTCGGCCACCAGAGGACTTATTTCTGGGGGCATGGGACTGGGGCAGGCCACCTGATTATCATGTACTGTGGGACTATCTGTGGGCCCATACGGGGCCTGGTCATGTGAAGTACGTCTTGAGATTTTTTGTTGTTTCTCATAGTCTTAGTCAGTTCTGAGCAATTTTTGATTGCCTCTTGTTCTTGTTTTTTTGGAAAACCATAGTCATTGTCATAGCCAAAGCTAAGCAATTTTAGATTGCTCCCTGTGTGTTGTTGTGTATTTTTTTTTGTTTTGTTCGTGTTCTGAAAGCCATAAGTCAGGTAAAGCAATCTATATTGCCTTTTGTGTTTTGTATTCATAGTTTGGTCAAGTCTTGTCTTTGTTTTGTTCTCCCCTCCTTTCTTGAGGGGCTATTGTATGAGGATTTTGTTCTTTGTTTCCAGGTATTTTCATGTATTTTTTTTGGTTTCATATGTTGTTTTGTCTGGTCATGGTCTTGTTCAAGGGTTGGTTTCTCTCCCTCCGCACCTGTCCTCCCACCCTGGGGGGGCGGGGGGGCAGGGTGGTTCCTTGGGGCGTTCAGAGTCCGCCCGTGGAGGGAGGGTACTGTTATGACCCGAGCGCCGGTTCTGATCGCGCTCGGGTTAAAGTTATGTCTCGCTGCCGGCCTTGACAGCTGCGGGCTGTATTCTGGCCTCACCGGGCTCTTATTGTGAAGGTGCTCGGTGGGGTTTCTGCCTGTCAACGGTCGGCCAGCTGAGTGTCATTACCGTCGTTAGTGTTTCGCTATATAAGCCCAGCACTGGCGACGGTATGTCGCAGCAGTGTCAGTCGCTATACGTCAGAGTTACAGACGACTTGGATCATTATCTACCTCGCATGCTTGTGGTTGACCGTCGTCTCTCTGGCACCAGTAAGTTAGCTGTTAGCCTTGCTCCTCCCGGTGAGAGTGGACCTTTGTGTGTCTTTGCTTCAGCAGCCTGTGTAGCTAATTATTTAATCAACCTTTGCCTGTGTAAGACTGTCTCCTCCTATGGACTCGTAAGTGAGCTGTCTAGCCTTACGCCTCCGGAAGTGTGTAGACTCATGTGTCATTGCCCCTGCATCTTGTGTTGTCAACCTTTCACCGTAATAAAACTCACTGAAAACTCACTGGTGACTCTGTGCGTCTCTAGCTGGCTCGCGAGGGCCAGCGCATGACACACAGTCTGTTTTTAGTAGCATGCTTGATCCAGTCTACTTTTTTTACGAAGTTCGGCATCCACTGTCCCACACACAGCTGTCTGATGTAAGCAATCATGGCCTTTCCCAGCGACCAGGCTTTTCTTGTGCTGGTCTCCATCTCTCAGCTTGTGTTCTCCACTGGCCTGCTCTCCTTTGGCAGGATCTGGCAGCACCTGCTTTTCTCCTCCAGGTGAGTGCTTTAACGGTCCTCCTGTCTGTCCATCTCCATTCTCTGCTCAGCAAAACCTGCTCTCCAGCTCCAGGTAACGGCCCACCTGTCTCCTCAGTGCAGTAATTAGCAGCCCCGCTTCTACTTGATGCTCCAGCTTAGAAAAATCATTTACTCTTCGGGATTTTTTGAGCAATTCATTTTCCCTAAGCTCTTTTCCTCTCAGTAATTTTATGAGCGCCACTCTCAAACTTTTTTCTAGACATCTTGACCAAACTAATTACCTCCGCCAAGGAGGTTATGTTTTCATCAGCGTTGGTTTGTCTGTCTGTCTGTTTGTTTGTTAGCAAGATAACTCAAAAAGTTATGGACGGATTTTCATGAAATTTTCACAGATTGTCAGAAATGGGGTATCCTACAGATGATTAGATTTTGGTGGTGATCCGGTTCACCGTCCACAAGAAAAGCGCCATTACGCAAAATGCCATTTTCGTGAATAACTACTGAACCACTAATCCTATCATTGTCAATCCAATTGCTAGTCATATGTTTTCATGGTTGAGGAATCTGAAAACGTACACACAAACACTGTATGGGGGGAGCTGTGGCGCTTGGCGGAGGTCTGCGCTCTCCGAGTGCTTTTCTAGTTACTTCTTTGCTTGCATAGTCACATGTCAAAACATTTCCTCTGATAGGCTATTGTTACGTACCCATGTGGGCCACATGTAAATTGGACCAATCAGCAGCCAGCCACGCACGAATATCAAATGATGGACATAGAATTTGACCAATTAACAACAATGTGATTTTTTTTTTTTATTGGCTTATGATAGGCCTCTGATCTTCGTAGGCCCCTGGGCTTCAGCCCAGCCTAGCACGTTCATTAAGGCGGCCTTGCCCATATGCGGAAGTAGAGGGGGCGTGACGTAGGCTCTCTATAGACATATCAGGAGTCAACCTACAGTACTTATAAATGTGGCTACAACCTTGAGCTGGGAGGGAAAATATCTATTTTTTGAATTTTTTTAGTTAATTAATCATTTTCTCACTTTGTACTGAGATAAGGACCTCCTTCCCTATCTCTCTGCATATCTTGTTGCCCTGCAGAATGAGATTTAAAAAAAAAAATTGTAAATAACATAAACTTAACTTTGTACTTCTTGGGCAGTCAGCAGCCTAATTCCGTGCACCCTGATTACATTCCATCTAACAGCATATCTACATATTTAGGACTGTGGTTCTAAGTTGTACCTGAAGGTTTCTGTTCTGTGTCTGACTCTCAACTCTGCACCATCTCAACCTCTGCAGAAGCAGCACTGGTGCAGCTGCTTCCTTCTCCACCTTTTCAAAAACTCAAAAAACATATTTTTTCAGCTTTATTTATACAGCACCACATCACAACAGAAGCCGTCTCGTGGTGCCACAAATGCAGAGAAAACCCCACAATCTCAGAAAAACCCAGCAATCAGACGATCCACTATGAGCAAGCACTAAGCAACAGTGGAGAGGAAAAACTCCCATTTAACAGGAAGAAACCTCTAGCAGAACCAGGCTCAGGGAGGGGCAGTCATCTGCTGCGACTGGCTGGGGGTGAGGGTTTAGAGAGGGTGGAGAGGACAGACATAAAGAACATAACAGTGAGAAGCCAAGTACATTATTGGAGGTCAACCAGCAGTATAAATCAAATAACAGCAGAACAAAAATGGGGTTATGAGACACAAAATCCCTCCTTAATCGTAAACTATATTAAAATTTTCAGTTTAGCTCACTGCTGTTTACATTCAACCAATGACTAAATATATGTTGTAGGAAAAAATAAATCATAACATTGTTCCATAGGCTACATCTATCTATAAATTCAAGGGATCTCTGTCTGTTTGTGTGTGTGTGTGTGTGTGTGTGTGTGTGTGTGTGTGTGTGTGTGTGTGTGTGTGTGTGTGTGTGTGTGTGTGTGTGTTCCTCAGATATCCCTCAAACTGTTCGTTACACTGACCTAAGATTTTGAACGTGCTTTGCTGAAGCTACGAAGGTGTGGAGCGAATATGGAGTCACTCAGTCAAAATTTGTAATTTTTATCAATAAAAGCTTAGCCACCGCTCTATGTTTTCACCCCCCTGGTTTCAAGAAGTGTGGGCGGGGTTTTGGATTGACTCCGTGCTCATCGGAGAATACGCCGCATCACAACCATGCTGATTGGATGCCACACAGCATCACAACCTCTCAGTCACCACAGTGTTCCCAGGACAAAACAAGGAAATGAAAGTTAGGAAGATAGAAAAAGATAATACTGAAGATTATACTATAAAGTTGCCCTGACTGCCTAGGTCTAAAGGATAATTCGCCATACAGTGGTGTGAAAAAGTATTTACCCCCTTCCTAATTTCTCATTTTTTTGTATGTTTGTCACACTTAATTGTTTCAGATCATCAAACAAATTTAAATATTAAGACAAAGATAACACAAGTAAACACAAAATGCAGTTTTCAAATGAAGGTGTTTATGATTAAGGGGAAAAAAAATCCAAACCTACATGGCCCTGTGTGAAAAAGTGATTGTCCCTAAACCTAATAAGTCGGCCGTGGCCAGCTGGCTGGCACAGCTATTGATGCTGCAGAGGACACAGTCCAAGGACATATAATTTTTTCACACGTAGGGAGTCGTTCAGAACTCCTTATAAGAACTCCTGATACAAAGATATGCAGTGATGATATAGAGTGAAGTACGTGGCGGCAATGCACCTGTAAGCTGGTTGACAACCGCCAATCAAATCTAAAAGAAGAAGAAGAAGCATTTGCGATAACTGGCAATGAGTCTTTTACAGCGTTGTGGAGGAATTCTGGCCCACCCATCTTTGCAGAATTGTTGTAATTCAGCCACAATGGAGGGTTTTCGAGCATGAACTGCCTTTTTAAAGTCATGCCACAGCATTTCAATCAGATTCAGGTCAGGACTTTGATTAGGCCACTCCAAAGTCTTCATTTTGTTTTTCTTAAACCATTCAGAAGTGGACTTAATTGTGTGTTTTGGATCGTTGTCCTGCTGCAGAACCCAAGTGCACTTCAGCATGAGGTCACAAACAGATGGCTGGACATTCTCCTTCAGGATTTTTTGGTAGACAGCAGAATTCATGGTTCCATTTACCACAGCAAGTCTTCCAGGTCCTGAAACAGCAAAACAGCCCCAGACCATCACACTACCGCCACCATATTTTACTGTTGGTATGATGTTCCTTTTCTGAAATGCTGTTACTTTTTTTTTCCACAATATTTTTTATTGAACCTTTTTTTACAAACATGGCACAAACAGTCAAACACTAACACTAAAGTAATTTAAAAATTTAAAAAAAACACTAACAAAAAAAATGTACTATAAACAACAACAACCATTAACAAAAGCAAGTCAACAACAATGCTCCTCTGTTTAGTCTAGGTAATCTATTACATAAGAATACATAATATACATTCACCAGTTTGGAATTTGCAAGGTCCACACATATCATTCACCTTCTTCTTCAGAAGTTATGTTTAATTTCTTTACATAATCTATGAAAGGTCTCCATATATTCTCAAACACATTTTCCTTTAATTTCAGTATATATATGTTATTCTTTCTAGTGGAAGGTTTGTTAACATCTGTCTTAACCACTGAGTCACATCTGGTCTATAAGTCTTTTTCCACAGTAGTGCAATACATTTTTTGGCATTAAGCAAACCGAGGTCTATGAATGCTCTTTCACTCTTATTAAAGATATGTTTTTCTGCATATAGACCCAACAAAAACAGTTTAGGGTTCAATGTGAATTGTTTTGAATTTATTTTTTCAATTGTTACCCTCACCTCTCCCCAAAACATTCTGATTTTTCTACATTCCCATAAACAGTGAAATAGGGTTCCTTTACTTTCCATACATTCTGTGCATGTATCTGGTATGTTTTTGTTATATCTATTTAACTCCACTGGTGTAACATACATCTGCATTAACCATTTAAAATGTATCAGTTTAAGACGTACATTTATTGATTTGGTTTGAGCTTCTGCACAAGCCATTTCCCATTGTTCCTCTGAAATTTCAATTTGCAGGTCTTCTTTCCAATAATTCAGTCTTTTCTGTGAGTTTTCACTTGAGAATAGTGTCAATGAGTTATAAAACTCTGAAATAATACCCTTTCTCTTACTATCTTTCATCAAAATTTTTTCCAAGGATGAATAAGTAGGTCTGGTGAGAGCATTATTTTGATTTGATCGAATAAAATTTCTAAGCTGAAGATATTTAAAAAAATGTGTTCTATTAAGATTGAATTTAATCCTCAATTCTTCAGAAGACATTATGTTATCTGAACGTGACAAATATAAGTCTTGAATCTTTTGAATCCCTTTTAAATCCCATACTTTAAATACAGCATCCGCTCTCCCTGGTGTAAAATATTGATTACCCCATATTGGGCTAAATTGTGACAGTAAGTGTGGTTCTTTTAAATATTTTTTGGTTTCACACCATATTTTGATCATGTGCTTTACAATTGGATTTTTAACTTGTTTCTGTAATTTTTTAGCCGAGTCTGAGTATATGAATAAGGGAAGAGGTAAAGGTAAATTGTATGATTCCATTTCAGTCCAGTGAGGAGGATCATTTGATGAAAAATAATATGTCATAGACCTCAGTTGTGCTGACCAGTAATACAACATAAAGTTTGGACATTTCAGACCTCCACGATCAAATGGTAAATATAGTAAGGACAAACGTAATCTAGCCTTCCTATTGTTCCATATAAATTCCACTAACTTTTTTTTAATTCTTGAGAATAGATCTGAAGGTGGTGGTAAAGGAATGTTTTGAAATAGATAAAGTATTTTTGGTAAGATATTACTTTTAAGTATATTAATTCTCCCGATCATCGACATTGGTAGTGACATCCATCTCTGAAGTAACTCATTAATATCTGTCATTAAGGCTTCATAGTTGGCACTGGCGACTGATTCTAGCTTAGGCAAAATTTGAATTCCTAAATATTTAAACTGATTTACAACATTGAATTGATTTACCTCAGGAGCTGGGTGATTTCTCTGGGTCTCATTTAGCATTAATATTGAAGATTTTGTTTTATTTATTTTATATCCTGATATTTCCCCAAAGTTCTTTATTAAATTTAACAAGGTCGGAATTGATTTTTTAAAATTCGACATAAACAAAATTATGTCATCGGCATACAGGGAGATTTTATGTTCTGTTGGTCCTACTTTAATTCCATATATTTGTGGATGTAAACGTACTGCCATCGCTAAAGGTTCAGTTGCCATAGTAAACAGTAAAGGTGAAAGTGGACAGACTTGTCGACATCCTCTGTTGATTTTTATTGATTTTGAGATATTGCTGTTTGTTAGGATTTCTGCTGTAGCATTATTGTATATTATCTGGACCCATTTTATGAAATTATTTCCAAGTCCAAACCTTTGTAGGACTTCAAAAAGATAGGGCCATTCGACCCTATCAAAGGCCTTTTCGGCGTCCAATGATAGGAGAGCTGTATCCGGTGCTTCTTTATTGGAATAAATAATATTAAATAGTCTTCTTACATTATGGAAGCCTTGTCTTCCCATTATAAAGCCATTCTGATCTCGGATAATAATATTTGGTAATATTTCTTGTAGTCGTTTTGCTAAAATTTTACAGATTATTTTTAAGATCAGCATTTAATAGGCTTATTGGTCTCATGTTTTCACATTTATTAGGGGGTTTACCTGGTTTTGGCAACAGTATAATTAAGGCATTATTCATGTATGGTGGTAAATTACCATTTTGATTTTCTTCTAAAACCATTTCCAAAAGTGGTTTTATTAATTTATTCTTAAATTTTTTATAGAGGTCAACTGGAAGACCATCTGGTCCTGCTCTTTTTCCTGATTTCATATTATCTATGGCTTGCCCAACTTCTTCTTGACTAATTTTAGACTCCAGTATCTCCCTGTTTTCATTTGGAATATACGGTATAGATAATCCACCCAAAAAACCATTTAGTTTTGTTAAGGCAGTTTCATTTTTTTGTATCATATAGTTTTTCATAATAATCTCTAAAGGCACTATTAATTTCTAAAGGATCTATAACTACCTGTCCATTACTTATAATACTAGTAATTGGTGTTTTAAATTCTAATTGTTTAATCTGCCATGCCAATAATTTTCCTGATTTTTCACCTTGTTCATAAAAAGTTTGCTTCAATCTTAGAAGACTCGAGGCAGCTCTATTCGCTGATTTTTTTATCATATTCAGCTCTCAGAATCAGTAATTTGTTCTCTAACTGTGGGTTACTTCCTGCATACACCTTTTCTTGAAGAATTTTTATTTTACGTTCCAATTGGACTCTCTCCTCTCGAGTCTTCTTAGATTTTGAACCTGTATAACTAATAATATGCCCCCTAATAAAAGCTTTATACATGCTTAAATAAAAGCTTTATACATGCCTGTGATATCCTACCGTGTAGCAATGATCACACTTGAGTTATTTCTTTGGCTAACTCTGCCGTTTATTCTGCAACACACATAATATGACTGAACATGGATTCTGCGCGGGGTTTTCACACTCTTGTTCTAATGTGTCCCCTTAATAGTAGTGCTGAACAATACAGGTAGTTCCCCCTAGAGGCATGTGCCAGTAATGTTTTAAATTAGACTTGCAGTCTACCACATCCCTCCCCTCTAGATTAAACTACTTTTAATTACACTAGCCAATTATGCTAGACATCCTGGAACTCCCATTTAACCCTAAACAATCACAGTTACTTTTAACTTCTTAAACACATGTGCCATACACATAATTTCTTTCTCTTTTTTTTTTTTTTTTTTTTTTTTTTACATGTATAACACACATAACAGTCTAACTGGGGATTTGGTTTGACTACCGCATCCCAGTGAGGTTCCAGGACGCATTCTTGTCCTGTGGCTGGGGAACTCACTACTGACTAAGTATAGTCCTTCAAGTAGTCTGGAGCTTTCCTAGCTCGCTGAGATCTTCTCACGGCGGGTGAGCCAACTGCAGGTGAAGACTCAGACTGCTCCACTGTTTCGGCTGCTGCAGTGCTGCCCGTAGAATCTGCAGAGACGGTTACCTCAGGTTTCACCTGAAGTGGTGGTTCGTTGATGCTCTCCTCAGGATGGGTGTCAGACAACACCTCTGGTGCCATCGGCAGGGGAATGGAGCTCCTACCACGAACTTGGTCGATGTGTCGCCTCACCACTTGTCCATGACCTAATGTCACCTTGAATGACACAGGGCCTGTCTTTTCTGTTATTTCTCCTGGTACCCAGGCTGGTCCTGAGCCAAAGTTGCGGGTGTAGACCACGTCTCCTTCTCTCAGTATTCTCTCTCTAGCATGCATGTCATGATAACCTTTTTGTTTCTCTTGTTTATCATGCACTTTGTTTCTGAAGTCTGGATGTATTAAGTCAAATGTTGACCTCAACTTCCTTCCACACAACAGCTCAGCTGGTGACTTGCCAGTTGTAGATTGGGGTGTTATTCGATAGCTGAACAGAGCTCTCGACATTCGGGTTTCAATAGAGTCTCCTGTCATCTTTTTCATGAGTGACTTGAATGTCTGCACGGCCCTCTCGGCTAGCTGGGAGTAGTTTTTCTCAGCTGCACTAAGAGTTCTTGAGACGAACCCTATGGGTCTCTCTGAGCCATCCTCCATACGATGAGAGAGTACAGCACCCACACCGTAGGGTGATGCGTCACACGCCAGGATGAGTGGTTTGTTTGAATCATAGTGCACTAACACACTACAGGACTGAAGTAGCGCTTTGGACTCTTCAAACGCCTTCTGCTGCTTGACCCCCCATGACCATTTTTCTTCCTTCTTAAGTAAGGTATGTAGTGGTGCCAGCAGCGTGGAGAGCTTTGGGAGGAACCTATGGTAATAGTTCAACAAGCCCAGGTAGGCTTTTAACTCAGTAACATTTTGTGGCTCAGGTGCCTCCGCAATGGCTTCCACTTTGTCTGTTAGAGGGTGTAGACCACTGGCGTTGATCTTGTGGCCTAGGAACACCACCTCTTTTCCCATGAACTCACACTTGCTTCTTTTCAACCTCAGACCGCTTTTCTCCAACCGTTGAAGCACTTCCTCCAGCGTTTTCAGATGTTCTTGTTCATTTGGTCCTGTACAAAGGATGTCATCCAAATAAATGGCAACATTCGGAATTCCACCTAGGATGCCCTCCATAGTTCTCTGGAATATAGCAGGACTGGAAGCTACTCCAAATGGTAAGCGTGTGTAGGTATATAAGCCTTTGTGTGTATTGATGGTTACATACTTTCTTGATTCTTCTTCCAGGACTACTTGTTGGTAGGCGTGACTCATGTCTAATTTCGTGAAGTGTCGGCCGCCATTCAGCTGTGCGAAGAGGTCCTCCACTTTAGGAATTGGATACTGATCCACCCGTGATGCTCGATTGACAGTGAGTTTGTAATCTCCACATATTCTAATGGAGCCATCCGGCTTTCTCACTGGGACTATGGGCGCCGCCCATTCTGCAACCTGCACTGGCTCAATGATCTTGTCATCCAGCAGCCTCTGTAGCTCGCTTTCAACCAGTGGCTTGACTGCATAGGGTACCGGTCGGGGTTTGCAGAATCGTGGTTGGGCCTCCTTGTCCACATTAATCTTTGCAGTGACACCTTTTAGCTGTCCTAAGCCTTCTTTGAACACCTCAGCGTGTCTTTCGAGGATCTCCTCCAGCTGCAATTTGGCCTGAGATTCCACTTTATTCACCAACTGATCAATCATGGCCAGTTCTTGTAGCCAACTTCGCCCTAGTAGATTTGGTCCTTCGCTCCCAACTACTACTACAGGTAAGTCCTTTTCTTTGTTTTCGTGCTGCACCTTCACTTGTGCCATGCCTAGCACGTCTAGCTTCTCTCCTGTGTATGTTTTTAATTTTAATGAACAGGGATTTAATTCTGCTGTGTCTGTTTTCTTCCACAGTTGTGTATATTGCTGTTTACTTAATATGGTTACTCCACAGCCTGTATCAACTTCAAATGTTACTTTCATTCCATTAACATTCATGGTACGCGTGATGGGCGCTACCTTGGTCAGCTCCTCTGACGTGTTGTAAATTGTGTGAAAACCCATGTCTTCTGTATCACTTTCTCCCTCCCCTCTCAGTTGATTCGCTCGCTGTTCCTTTCCTGGGCCCTTGTTTTCATACTTTTGCCCATTAACTGTCGCTTTCAGCACCTGTGCGCTGTCCACCTTTATTCTACATGCTTTCTTAATGTGCCCTCGCTTGCCACAATTATGACACAGCTCAGTGGCAAATTTGCACTCGGCGGCATTGTGCTGGCCTTTGCAGCGATAACAACTGGGGAATTTGTGCTGAGTTATGTCAGTCGACACTTTGTGGACACCTACTTGGGTCTTAGGCACACGAACATGCGTTGCTGTGTCCTCTGTTAGCTTCCCTTGCATTTCTCTCACATCTTTAGATGCTGTTTCCATCGCTTGGCATAATTCCAAAGCCTTCACAAAAGTGAGTTTTGTTTCAAATAAAAGTCGCCGTTGCATTCGGTCATCATTCACTCCACACACAAGTCTGTCTCTTAACATTTCTTCCAATGAGTCTTTGTAATCACAGTGCAGTGCTAATTTCCTCAATTCTGCCACATACTCTGCTATGGACTCAGTGTTCCTCCTTATGCGTGAATTAAATTTGAATCGTTGCACGATTTCACTCGGTTTGGGGCTGAAGTGCTTCTGAAGCTCAGCAGTAAGCTGGTCGTACGTTTTATCTTTCGGTAATGCAGGGCTTATTAAATTTCTCAACAAACTGTAAGTAGTTGCACCAACTCCACTCAACAGTACAGCCTTCCTTTTGTCTGGCTCCTCAATATCATTAGCTTGGAAGAAAAAGTCCAACATTTCACTATATTCTTCCCATGACTGAGTCGAGTTATCAAAAGGGGTTACCGTTCCGATTACAGCCGCCATTGCTCGTCGTGGTGGGGAAACCTCGTTTTTCCTCCTCTGAACTTGCACTCGAACTACTGGAGTCACTTGAGTTCGCCACACTTGCAATGTTCTCTGTTTCTCGCCGCTGATTTTTTTCTTTTAATCCTCGTCGCCAATTGTGTGATATCCTACCGTGTAGCAATGATCACACTTGAGTTATTTCTTTGGCTAACTCTGCCGTTTATTCTGCAACACACATAATATGACTGAACATGGATTCTGCGCGGGGTTTTCACACTCTTGTTCTAATGTGTCCCCTTAATAGTAGTGCTGAACAATACAGGTAGTTCCCCCTAGAGGCATGTGCCAGTAATGTTTTAAATTAGACTTGCAGTCTACCACAATGCCGTTGTTTGTGTAGTATTAATATCAAAGAACTCATCTATCTGTTTTTCTATGTACTTAACAAATTCCTCATCCTGAAGCCATTTATGCTGAAAATGCCACCTACCTGGATCCTTTGTCAGTTTCTTATCTACATATATTAGACAGCAGGGTGCATGATCAGAGATCACAATGTTATCATAGAAACAGTTTTGAATCTTGGACCTTAATTCTGTAGAGATCAAAAAGTAGTCAATACGTGAGAATGTCTTATAGGTATTAGAATAACAAGAATAGGCTTTGACTTGTGGTTTCATTTCTCTCCATATATCTAGCAATCTCAATTCTTTCATAAAATGATGAATAGTCATCCTACATCCATTGTGCGTACAGTCCAGTCCTGTTGATCTGTCTATACTGGGATTCTATGTACAATTAAAATCCCCTGCTATTATACAGAGGGGCAAAAAAGTATTTAGTCAGCCACCAATTGTGCAAGTTCTCCCACTTAAAAGATGAGAGAGGTCTCCAGTTTTCATCATAGGTATACCTCAACTATGAGAGATAAAATGAGAAAAAAAAATCCAGAAAATCACATTGAAGGATTTTTAATGAATTAATTGGTAAATTCCTCAGTAAAATAAGTATTTGGTCACCTACAAACAAGCAAGATTTCTGGCTCTCACAGACCTGTAACTTCTTCTTTAAGAGGCTCCTCTGTCCTCCACTTGTTACCTGTATTAATGACACCTGTTTGAACTCGTTATCAGTATAAAAGACACCTGTCCACAACTTCAAGCAGTCAGACTCCAAACTCCACTATGGCCAAGACCAAAGAGCTGTCAAAGGACACCAGAAACAAAATTGTAGACCTGCACCAGGCTGGGAAGACTGAATCTGCAATAGGTAAACAGGTTGGTGTGAAGAAATCAACTGTGGGAGCAATTATTAGAAAATGGAAGACATACAAGACCACTGATAATCTCCCTCGATCTGGAGCTCCACACAAGATCTCACCCTGTGGGGTCAAAATTATCACGAGAATGGTGAGCAAAAATCCCAGAACCACATGGGGGGACCTAGTGAATGACCTGCAGAGAGCTGGGACCAAAGTAACAAAGGCTACATCAGAAACACACTATGCCGCCAGGGACTCAAATCCTGCAGTGCCAGACTTGTCCCCCTGCTTAAGCCAGTACATGTCCAGGCCCGTCTGAAGTTTGCTAGAGAGCATTTGGATGATCCAGAAGAGGATTGGGAGAATGTCATATGGTCAGATGAAACCAAAATAGAACTTTTGGTAAAAACTCAGCTTGTTGTGTTTGGAGGAGAAAGAACACCATACCTACTGTGAAGCATGGGAGTGGAAACATCATACTTTGGGGCTGTTTTTCTGCAAAGGGACCAGGACGACTGATCCGTGTAAAGGAAAGAATGAATGGGGCCATGTATCGTGAGATTTTGAGTGAAAACCTCCTTCCACTAGCAAGGGCATTGAAGATGAAACGTGGCTGGGTCTTTCAGCATGACAATGATCCCAAACACACCGCCCGGGCAACGAAGGAGTGGCTTCGTAAGAAGCATTTCAAGGTCCTGGAGTGGCCTAGCCAGTCTCCAGATCTCAACCCCATAGAAAATCTTTGGAGGGAGTTGAAAGTCTGTGCTGCCCAGCGACAGCCCCAAAACATCACTGCTCTAGAGGAGATCTGCATGGAGGAATGGGCCAAAATACCAGCAACAGTGTGTGAAAACCTTGTGAAAACTTACAGAAAACATTTGACCTCTGTCATTGCCAACAAAGGGTATATAACAAAGTATTGAGATGAACTTTTGTTATTGACCAAATACTTATTTTACCGAGGAATTTACCAATTAATTCATTAAAAATCCTTCAGTGTGATTTTCTGGATTTTTTTTTTTCTTATTTTGTCTCTCGCAGTTGAGGTATACCTATGATGAAAACTGGAGACCTCTCTCAGCTTTTAAGTGGGAGAATTTGCACAATTGGTGGCTGACTAAATACTTTTTTACCCCACTGTATGTTGCCCTGTAAGTGATGATAAAGTGAGGAATAAATTAACAAAGACGTTTTGATCATCAATATTGGGGCCGTAATAAGTTCACCAGATTTATATTTTCTAATAACAAAGATCCTTGAATTATTAGATATCTTCCAAATTTGTCTCCAATTACATTTTTCACTTGAAATGGGACTGTTCTGTGTATGAGAATCATAACTCCCCTGGCTTGGGATGAAAATGATGAGGTGAACACATTACCTTGCCATCTTCTCCTAATTGTTTTTACATCCTCCTCTATTAGGAGAGGATATTACTAGATGAGTTTCTTGTAAAAATACAATTTTTGAATCTATGTCTTTTATTTTATTCATAACTTGTTTAAGTTTTTTTAGATTTTGTAGACCTCTGCAATTCCATGAAGTTAAATTAAGATTAACGCTTTGATCTATGATCAATAAGGAGTTTGAGATTACCTTGCAATATGAACATGCTCATACAGAGAAGCAAAAACATGGATGATAGAACATTCATCCTACAAACCAAACAAAAACAAATTCCCCTTCCCCACATTTGTGGTAATCCCCCCAAAATCAAAAAAATTCCATCTCCCGTTATAGCTAATGACTGTTCCACACCTGCGAGGATCAGTCAAACCACTCTCTCTTTCTCCTCTCAATCACCCTGACTCTACTATTTTTTGACATGACATTTACTCTCTTCTGTAGCTTTTTCAACATAACTTCAAAGCTTTATAGCAACTTTGTACATCATAGCTTTTTTTTTTAAATACAGTCTGTATTTTGTAGACATGTTATATGTTTCAGATCAATCAGATGCCTGTACAAATGCTTAAATGTTCTACCTTTATCATGTTCATGCTTAGCTCCCACCAGTTTCCTTTTGGATCTGCTTAATGAGCTCCTGCGCCTCTTGACGGGTCTTAAAGATGTGGGTTCTCCCTTTATATGTGACCAGCAGTCTTGCCGGATGAATCACTCCATGACGAATCCCGAGGTTGCGCAGCTCTTTGCAGTCAGGGTCGAACTGCCTCCTTAATTGTTGAATTCCTGTGGCCAAATCTGGGTAGAACCGCACCTGTTGATCCTGGTATTTGATTTCCCCTTTAGCTCGCGCCGCTTTGGTGACCGTCATCTTGTCTCTGTAGTTGAGGAACTTCATAATCAGCGTCCTCGGTGGTGTCTTATTATCTCTCAGTGGGCCGATTCGGTGAGCGCTCTCTAAGACGACTGATGACTGCAGGTCCGCGTTGTTCAGCGTTTCTGGAATCCACTTTTCCAAAAAGGAACATGAGTCCCGTCCCTCCGCTCCCTCCGGGAGGCCCACCAGCCTCAAATTATTCCATCACGAGCGGGATTCCAAGTCCAGGACGTTATCTTCCAGACGTTTCCATTTTAATTCCAGTGTTTGCAGCTTTGATTGTAGGCTGGTGACGTCATCCTCAGCGCTTGAAATTCGGAGCTCCGCCTGCGATACTCGTTCCATACAGTCGCTTATTTCCTTTCTCATTCCTTCTATCACTGCTATAATCCCATCAAATTTAGACGAAAACTCTGTTCTCATGGATTTGATGGCAGTGAGCATTGCGTTTGTCCCCTCTTCAGCAGTTCCCGCTCCGCCGCTGGCTCCATCCTCCGCCATCGTCTCTGGATTTTTTTCTGCTTCGCCTCGAGCGTGGAAGTCTGTTAGCTTGGGTTGTTTTGTTGAATTGCTTTTTCTTCCACCTAATTTCCCAGCCTTGGTTTTTACCATATCCCCGCCTAAACGCTGGGATGGGTTTTTGTTCCAATTAAGAGAGTTTTAGTAAACTTTTTGTTTTTAGGAGCAGAGCAGTGTGAAACACGTTTTCCTACGTGGCCGCCATAACCGGAAGTCTCTGCTGTGTTACTTTTATGCTGGATGTAATGGGACACACATCTTCAAAAAAGTTCAACTTTTGTCTCATCAGTCCACAGAGTATTTTCCCAAAAGTCTTGGGGATCATCAAGATGTTTTCTGGCAAAACTGAGATGAGCTTTTATGTTCTTTTTGCTCAGTAATGGTTTTCGTCTCGGAACTCTGCCATGCAGGCCATTTTTGCCCAGTGTCTTTCTTATGGTGGAGTCATGAACACTGACCTTAACTAAGGCAAATGAGGCCTGCAGTTCTTTGAATGTTGTCGGGGGTCTTTTGTGACCTCTTGGATGAGTCGTCACTGCGCTTTTGGGGTAATTTTGGCCAGTCGGCCACTGAAGGTTCACCACTGTTCCATGTTTTTGCCATTTGTGGGTAATGGCTCTCACCATGGTTTGCTGGAGTCCCAAAGCTTTAGAAATTGCTAGAATATTGAACTCAGCTTTCAAAGATGTGATAAACCACAGTTAATTTATGTTTTAACGGTTGGGGGGGGGGGGCAATCACTTTTCTAACACAGGGCTATGTAGGTTTGGATTTTTTTTTACCCTTAATAATAAACACCTTCTATTAAAAACTGCATTTTGTGTTTACTTGTTATCTTTGTCTAATATTTAAATTTGTTTGATGATCTGAAACATTTAAGTGTGACAAACATACAAAAAAATGAGAAATCAGGAAAGGGACAAACACTTTTTCACACCACTGTATGCGGAGAATGAGGTGCGCGAGCAGACTGGGCGTTACGTCAGCAAGGACCAGGTCTGACAAGTCAACACAGAACATGCCAGGAGAAGCAGCCCCCACCCCACCCCTGTTCTCCATGCCGAATTATCAATCACAGCATCTTTATGGTATATATTTTGACTGAGCAACTCCATATGCCCAGTTAACAGGAGTGATGTCATCATGGGTCCCCACCAGCGTGAATGTGGGATCTATCAATCATACGCTGGATAAATTTTCAGCATGGGGCACATATTTTTTCCAGTTTATAAAATTTTTCACTGGGTCTGAGGTGTGTGTTTTGGTTAATGTTTACTGGGTCAAAAATGCGACTGTTTAGGCAGAATAATAACAATAATAATAAATAATAATAATCTTGCACCAATAGAAAACAGACAGTTCCAATAGAGCAGCAGCACTCAGTCTTTGCCGGTCACGCTCTCAAGGTTCAGATCATTATTTGGCCTCAGTATCGCTCCAGCACGAAGATATAACCACGCCTCAATCTTAGCATTAAAGTTTTAAAAAACCTTTTAATAACAAAATATTGCTAAAATATAAACTGATGCACTACAATGGGTCTCAAATATTTGTAAACGTGTCCTGTTATAGTACTGCATGACTTTATTGACGAATCAATACACAGAAGAAATTCAACATTATACTGAACTCCATCACTGAACAGTGATAAACTAAAATAATTATAATGATCACTGAACAACTCCCATTCCCCAAAGTGAAGATACACTACTATCTTGAATATAAGTGATAAAAGATCAGACAAATACTAAGTGATCTGACAAACAAATGAACAAGGGATCTGAAACAGTCACTAATGTCCCATTCATGTCCCATTCATTTTCAATATTTAGGTATTCTGTAATTAACAGTCACACAGTCAAATAAATCTTAGTGCCATTTACTCCCTTTTATATTTGTCAAAGTCTAACATGTGATTGCCTACATATAGGCTACACCTCTTTGTATTCCACTTTCAAACACAGCCTACATTTGGGCCTGGAAAGCTTGATTGGGATACCTGTTTCAGACAGGAATACATGGTTCTACGGGCAATGCACTAGTCTCTATAAATGCAAGAAATCTCTGTCTGTCTGTCTGTTCCACGCATATCTCTTGAACCGTTTGTCAGAGTGGCCTCAGATTTTATTTGTGTTGTGCTGAGGTTACGAGGGTGTGCATCCCCGAATTTCTGCCTCCCTGGATATGCGGAAGTTTAGAAGGGGAAATCTTTAATGAACGTCCGTAGAGGAGCTATGGCTGTTCATAGCCATGGTTACTGTTTCCAGGCAGAAACATTATCAAAAATCAAAGGCAGGCATCACTGGACGAGTGCTGACTTCAAAGATCAAAGGCAGGTTTCACCATGGTTACCATTGCCATGGTAACCATGTCAAAGATCAAAGGCAGGCATCCCCATGGTTACTGTTGCCATGGTAACAGTAACTTTCTATGACCATGCAGAAATGCTTGCTTACACTTGCTTTCTACAGGCATAAACGGGTATGCACTAGTTAAGGTTAAAAATAAGATCTTAAATGATATAATTGAAATATAAAATCTGGATTTCTGGTCGACTATGATACCACGAAAATCTTCAATTTCTGCCAGAAAAAAATAGAATAAAGTGTTTCGTCTGCCATTATATTGCAGTAACAACTGCTCTGGCAGGGGTTGTTCCAAACACACACACACAAACACACACACACAGAGTTGGTAGAGTGGATGAAAAGAAATCCTTTTTAAATTGCATTTTTAGAAAGTGTTCCAGCCCTTCAGAAAATGGGGTATGCACTTGTTTAAGAGTGTAAAAGAAATGTTGTATTGTAAACACAGTTATGCTCTGAAATACTGTAAACATGTAAGGACTTGTATGAAACTGTGGCTCCTTTAACTGTTTGTTCGGCACAGATGTTCTCTAGCAGAGCCAGGGTCTGTTATAATCATTCTGTATATTATTATGATGAATGATTATAATGCACCTTAACACCTTTAAAAAATCCCTGCACAGAAAATTTACACATGAAAGCAGCAAAAGAAGCACAGTGATTAAAAAAGAGGCATAGGCTATACTTAAATAATAAAAAATTTGCATGCACTTGAAAACACTATATAAAAATAGGTTGACAGAGGGCTGCAGTATGACTTTAACCAGCATAGAAAAATTTAATATTTTATATAATATTTACTCATGGTGTGGATTTATTTTCTAAAAATTATTTGGATTATTACTGAATGCAAAAAACTAGGACCTATTAGGACTTCTGCAAGGAGCCACACAGAGAAAAAAGAAGAATAAAACTACATCAGTGGTGCAAATATAATGAATGGAAAACAGGGGAAACTAGAAAAACACTCAGAGACCACATACCTCCACCAAGGCTCCTTCCCTCCCTCCCTTTGTACATCCATCTATCTGTACCTCCCTGCTTCCATCCCTCCGTATAGTTCAAGATAGGGCCTTGGTGGAGGTATGCGCTCGTGGATCACCTTCAAAATCTAGTGGGTTTGTCTGTAGCCCAAGAACCACCTCTGGTCAAAATTTCATCAAAATCCAGCCAGCAGTTTTTGTGGCCATGGGCCACCTTTGGTGACAATTTCATCCAAAACCGTCCAAAAGTTTTTGCATAATCCTGCTAACAGGCAAACAAACAAAGAAACAGACAAACGCTGGCAAAAACATTACCTTCTTGGCAGAGGTAATAACTACACAGAAACCTCCTTAGCTTTTGTAAAAAGAGCACACCTGCAGTTTTAGCTCCAAACATTTCAGGATTTTACAGTAGTTTGCTGCACCTGTGGTTCTTTTTAATTTCTCTGCTCCTTCTTTCCTTTTCTTTTGACCACTAACACAACCTTCCATTTTGCCACTGACGGGACGTTTATCTCAGTTTGAATACCAATAGCAATATATTTGTTTTGTTTTGTTTTGTTTTAACCAGCAACTGAGGAAGTTTGAAGCAAGTGCTTAACATATACACATATTCACTAGCACTGCCAGGCAAGTTGTGTCCATAATGTTCCATATACATACTGTAGTGCAGCGAAGCGGTCCATGTGTGTAAAATGAGCATGGCTGAAGGCAGACATTTTACCTTAAACTTTAAAGGGCTGAGATCAGGGCTGGACAACTATGGAGGGCGATTCCACTGCAGGTTTTCTGTTCCACCCAGTCTCTTCAGCAGTTGCTTTCTCTAATGAAAGCACCAAGGCGCTGATGCCTCATGCCAGAGCCTTGGTGGAGGTATTCTCGGATTATCACCAAAATGTTATGGACTCCTCTCTAGCCCAAGGACCACCTGTGGTAAAAATTTCATCCAAATTCATCCAGTAGTTTTGGAGTACACGTATGTGCAGTGAAAATAATCTGCAGTTCAAATGCCCATACTGTAAGAGTACCCCCATACTCAAGAGTATGCCCATACTCTAAGAGCCACCAACCTGATTTGAACAGCTACAGTCCAAACACAAAAGAAGAGCACGGTGGCAGATGTTTTAAATGTTGGAAGCGATGGAGGTACAGGAATATAATGACAATCAAGACAAACAGGAGTTTTTGCTGTTTAGTAGCAGAGGGGGGAAAAAGGCACGCAAAAAGACGGACATTTGTTCACCCAGTATTGGTGAACTGCTCAGTACTTCCCGCTGGCGGGAGTTTCTGGGTGCATGCACAGTTCACTGCAGCCGTATGCAGGTGAGGAATGTTGGGACTTGTAGTTTTAAGCGAGTTTTTAATGAGTTTTGTCTTGTCCTTCCTCTGCAAAATTAAACAGCAAAACCAGTGAAAATAATCGATAAGATGAATAAATGGTGTAATTGCTGAATACATGTTTTTTTTCAGTAACTGCTATTTTATAACAGTTCAGCTCCATGTGCTGTAAAAAAAACATGCTGTGTTGTGCTGTAAAAAAGTTGCACTGCCACCTCTAGTGGCCGGGCATAGTTATTACAGTACTCTTTTTCCCAGCTCCATTGATGGTTCAGATGAGTTAAATTTGTGTTTATTTCAAAAGCAAAGCCTTTTCTCGGAATTCTGGCGAATTAAAAGTTGAGAAAATATGGCAATACAATGATACAAGCCTTTAATTGCTTACTACTACTGTAATGCTCTTTTCACATGTCTTAGTAAATCCTCTTTACACCGCCTACAGTTAGTCCAGAGCTCTGCTGCTAGATTACTAACTAGGATCAGTAGATTCTGTCATATCACTCCCGTTTTGGCCTCCTTGCATTGGCTTCCTGCAAATTATAGAGTTGATTTTAAAGTTCTTGTTCTTACTTACAAAGCCATTCATGAAGAGGCACCTTTTTAAATCAGTGACCTGCTCCATCTACACCATCCCAGCAGGTCTCTCACGTCTTCTAATCAGAATCTACTGGTAGTCCCTAGCACGAGGCTCCAAACCAAAGGCAATAGGGCCTTTGCTGCTGTTGCTCCCAGACTTTGGAACTCCTTACCTTTTGAACTTAAATCTGCACCTTCCATTGATGTTTTTAAGAAGCAACTAAAGACCCACCTTTTTAGCCTGGCTTTTTAATTAGCTACATGTTGATTGTATTTTTATGCACTTTTACTGTCTACTTTGTTCTTTTACTGCTTTATGTGCCTGTATTTTTATTTGCTTTGTTTTTTACTATGAGAAGCACTTTGTTACTGTGAAAAGTGGTCTATAAATAAACTTATTATTTATTATTATTAATTGCACTTAATTTTGACTGGGCGAGATGAAACAGGCGGACAGAGAGATACACACACAGACGCATTGAGTGATTACTGTATGCCTCCATTTTCACTGAGGCATAATTAGCAATCCTTGAAGCTCATCAGTGCAAACACCTGCTGAAGAGACTGAGTGGAACAGAAAATCTGCAGTTGAATGGCCCCCGCTGCCCATCCCTGGCCTAGATAGATGACATTGTTAGCCGTGACACACGGCTTACAACAGTTGAAACAGGCTAACCCTAACTTGGAACTCTATTCTCATCCATTTCTGACGCCCCTTCTCTGCAGTGCTGTGGTGCGTTCATGGTACCTTAGACAACACAGAACTACTGAACAATAACACATACCTGAACATAGCAAACACATCATACCAGACAGCCCAAACATATCTGCACCATGTAAGCAATATATTGCCTATATGGTGCAGACTGCTTGTTCAGGCCACTTTGGCTCCTGTCTGGCCAGTCCACTGGGAATCGCCTCATCCTTCCAGACAGCCAGTCCGCACCTGGACATACGCCTTTACCTATAAATACTCTTACTATAGTCATTTTTTGAAAGAAACATTGTAAAAAAAAAAAAAAAAAAAAAAAAAAAGCAAAAAAAAAAAAAAAGCTGTCTGCAAAGCTGTTCTGTAACTATGCTGTACAACAGAATCCTTAACGTCCTTTTTTAGTATTTTCATTATTTGTTTGACCTTGACTGTGCAAAGTTTGCTACAAGAAGGCCTTTTTTATTAACATTGTTTTATGCAAGAAGGAAATTCTGTCTGTGCTTTTTGCAAATACACGTTTAAAGAAAAGGACCTTGCTGTGCACTGTAAAATGTCACTGTTTACTGAACTTTCCGTAGATCAGCACACACACTGAACGAACTCTCCAGTGCACTCAGTGTGTCCCGTATGGGGTTTGACTATAATAGCTTAGCCACCATCCTCCTCTCTCCTATCACCTCCACTGAGTCGAGACAGCACCCCAGAACAGAGATGACCTTCTTAATCATATCTCACCATATCTTAATCATATCTCTTTTAATCATATCTCAGTGGGAAAAACATTACCAAACTTTCACCAGTTTGTTGACTGTCCCACCAGAGAAAGCAAAACACTGGATTTACTATATGCCAATGTCAGAGATGCATATAGTGGCCACAGCTCTACCCTCCATTGGCAAATCAGATCACTGATTGGTCACGTTATCACCCAAGTACGTTCCCCTTGTGCAAAGGCAACCTGCTTATACACGGACTGTGAGGAGGTGGACACAGGAGGCTGCTGATGCACTACAGGACTGCTTCAAGACGACGGACTGGAGCGTACTCTGTGAACCACATGGGGTGGACATAGACAATATGACTGACTGCATCACAGAATACATTAGATTCTGTGAAGACATGACCATGCCAGCTCAGACTGTACACTGCTTCTCCAACAACAGACCATGGGTCACGAGCGACCTGAAAGCACTTCTGAACAAAAAGAAGAGAGCTTTTAGGTCCAGAGACAAGGAGAAGCTGAGGGGAGTGCAGCATGAGCTGAGAGAGATGCTGAGGAGGTGCAAGGACAATTATAGGAGGAAGTTGGAAGATAAACTAAGGCAAAACAATGCTAAAGATGTGTGGGAGGGAATGAAACAAATAACTGGGTGCAAGGGGAGAGTCGGGCAGCCATCTGGGAGCCAGGAGAAAGCTGAGGAACTGAATCTGTTTTTTAATAGGCTCAACTCACAGTCTGTCACCCCAGCAACACAACCAGACCCCCACACGCCCCTACCCACCCACCCTCCTGTGCAGAACCTCTCCCCATCTCCCTCCTCCTCCTCAGGGGGCACCAGGATCCTCCCTCACTTCACGGTGACTACAGACCAGGTGGAGAAACAGCTGGAGAGACTCCGTCAGCGGAAGGCGGCAGGCCCTGATGGCATCTCCACAAGAACCCTGAGGACCTGTGCCAACCAACTAGCCCCGGTACTGAAACACCTGTACAACCTGAGCCTGAGTCTGGAGAGAGTACCGGTGCTGTGGAAGACATCCTGCCTGGTTCCTGTCCCCAAGAAGTCATCTCCATCGGACCTGAACGACTATTGACCAGTTGCCCTCACATCTCGTGATGAAGGTCCTAGAGAAACTGGTCTTAGCCCACCTGAGGCCACAGGTGAAGACGTGGCTGGACCCTCTGCAGTTTGCATATCAGCCCCATTTAGGAGTTGAAGATGCTGTCATCTACCTGCTTCAGCGAGCCCATCTGCACCTGGATGGTGGAGGAGATACTGTGAGAATCACTTTTTTTGATTTCTCCAGTGCCTTTAACACCATCCAGCCACTGCTGCTGGGTGAGAAGCTGCGGGTGATGGGGGTTGACAGTTCTGTGATCTCCTGGATTACAGACTACCTGACAGGCAGACCACAGTTTGTCCGGCTGGGCAATGTCTTGTCTGGAGTGGTGGCTAGTGATATGGGAGCTCCACAGGGAACTGTGCTCTCTCCTTTTCTCTTTACCTTATACACCACTCACTTTCAGTACAACACTGAGTCATGCCACCTGCAGAAATTCTCTGACGACTCAGCTGTTGTGGGGTGTATAAGAGGAGGAGAGGAGGGGGAGTACAGGGCACTGGTAGACAGATTTGTGGAGTGGACGGAGCAGAATCACCTGAGGTTGAATGTCAGCAAGACCAGAGAGATGATGATTGACTTCAGGAAGAGGAAGACGCCTTCTCAGCCGCTGCAGATTAGGGGGGAGGATCTGGGAGTGGTTGAGGACTACAAATATCTGGGTGTCAGGATCAGCAGCAGGTTGGACTGGAGATCCGACACCAATGCTGCGCACAAGAAGGGGAAGAGCAGATTCTACTTCCTGAGGAAGCTGAGATCCTTCAACGTGTGCAGCAGGATGCTGGAGCTTTTCTACCAGACCGTTGTCGCCAGCGCCATCTTCTTTGCTGCTGTCTGTTGGGGTAGCAGTATCAGGGCCAGAGACACCAACAGACTTGACAAGATTATCAAGAGGGCTGGCTCTGTAATTGGTCTCAGACCGGAGGCCTTTGAGACGGTGGTGGAGAGGAGAACACTAAATAAACTGCGATCCATCATGGACAATCCTGATCACCCCCTCCACCACACACTAGATAGACAGCAAAGCACTTTCTCCAGTAGACTACTACAGCTTTGCTGTCAATGGCCAGGTACAGGAAATCTTTCCTGCCACGTGCAATTTCACTGTACAACAACTCACTATAATGTTGTATTCTGGTCATAGCTATGCTGCCACACTGCACCTTACAGACTAACTGGTACCTCACATTTTCACTCTGCTCCTGGTAGTCCTTCTTTGTGCAATGGGATGAGTCATGTGTTTATACGGGTCATCATATATTAAGCTATGATGTATGTAGGTTTTATAGTCATGTTAGTTTTTACTTTCCATGGGTAATCCCTTTGTCTGTCATGTGTGTGTTTCTGTTATTTGGTTCTCTACAGTCATGCTGCTGTTACACTGTAATTTCCCAGTTTGGGATCAATAAAGTACATCTATCTATCTATCTAATCAACCTGTCCAGTCTCTTCCTGTCAGCAGCTGTGATGCCGATGCCCTGCAGACCACTTCATACATGATGGCTGAAGTCACCACAGTCATAGAAGGTCTTCAGGAATGCCCCTGCTCTCCAAAAGACTGGAATCTCCTCAAAAGGACAGTGTTGAGCAAGTTACTAAAAAATAGTAACTAATTACAGTTACTAGTTACTTTGTTTCAGAAGTAGCTGAGTTACTTTACCAATTACTGCATGATTAAAGTAACTAGTTACTTGGAAAAGTAACTTTTACATTACTTTTAAATGCATACCTAAGAAAGAAGATCTTTCACTATTCACCATTACACGTTGTCTGAAACACAGATAAGACAAAAACATTGCATGGCCAGATTAGAAAAATTGATCTAAATATTTTCTTGTAACTAAAATGTAATGATTCACTGCATCAAAAGTTTTTCTGGCTGTTTTTAGGTCCAGTAAAACAGCTCCCACAACCTGACCTTGATCTACTGATTTTTTTGTTTTTAATTTGTTCAGTCAAGTAGGAGTTAGCACTCTCAGCTGAATAATTTGGTCAGAAGCCATAGAGAGGATAAAAGTAATTATTAGACTCCATATACTCCAATAATTGTGTAACAACAGTAAATACTGTTGTTACACAACAGTAAATGTGTAACAGTAAATGTGTGTGTGTGTGTGTGCGCGCGCGCGTGCGATGAAATTGCGTTTCTCTTGGCATTCGTATTGTAAAAAGAACATAATTTAAAAACACACTCACACCCCCCACCCCGACAGCCATTCACACATCCCTGAGACATATTTGGATATTACAGTAATGTTAACTTATTACAGTTGCAGTTAAAATGATAATATATATATATTATCATTTTATATATATAGTATATACTGTATATAAATATAAATAATAAATAATATATATAATAAATAATACTATATATATTTTATATATATAGTATATATAAAACAATTAAAATGGCTAAGTGAATCTAAGTAGCTAAGAGAAATAAATACTTAAAATTGACTAAAACTATAATATACATATAATATACATAATGTCCATAAAGTGCAGTAATATGTGTAAAGGATTCCGGATCAACTGTTCAGCATCCTAACAGCTTGTGGAAGGAAGCTGTTAATCAGTCTGGTGGTTCTGCCTCTGATGCTCCGGAATCGTTTGCCAGATGGCAGCAGTTCAAAGTGTTTGTGCAGAGGGTGAGAGTGGTCCTTAATAATGTTCAGTGCCCTGCTCCTACAACGGCTCTGAAAAAGTTTTTGAACAGAGGGGAGGGAAACTCCAGTTACCTTCTCAGCTCCCTTAACTATCCTCTGCAGAGCTTTTTTGTCTGACATACTGCAACTGGAGTACCATGTTGCAATGCAGTACGTCAGAACACTCTCCACCACACCTCTGTAGAAGGTCCTGAGGATGCAGATGGGGAGAGAGGCCTGTTTGAGTTTCCTCAAGAAGTGCAGTCTCTGCTGGGCCCGCTTCCTGATCCCCAAGGAATTCTTGCTCCAGGTCAGGTCCTGCGAGATCTGCAGTCCGAGGAACTTGATGTTCTCCACTCTCTCCACCGAATGGCTGCTGATGCAGAGAGGGACGTGTTCAGACCGTGACCGCCTGAAGTCGATAATCATCTCCTTCATTTTGTCCACGTTGAGCACAAGATTGTTCTCCCTGCACCAGTCCTCCAGGTCTCTAACTTCTTTCCTGTACATTGATTCCTCATCCCTCTGAATAAGTCCCACCACTGTGGTGTCATCCGCAAACTTAATAATCTGGTTCCCCTCATGTCTGGACACACAGTCACGTGTTAAAAGTGTAAACAACAGTGGACCGAGTACACAGCCTTGAGGGGATCCAGTGCTCAGCATGATGGAGTTGGAGATGTTGTTTCCAGCCCGGACAGACTGAGGTCTCTCAGTCAGGAAATCCAGGATCCAGAGACATGTGGCGGTGTTCAGACCGAGAAGGAGTAATTTCTCCATCAGTCTTTGGGGAATAATGGTGTTAAATGCTGAACTGAAATCAATGTACAGGAGTCTGGCATAGGTGTCTTTCTGATTCAGGTGGGCAATGACAGAGTGCAGGGTGGTGACTATAGCATCCTCTGTGGAGCGATTTGAACGATACGCAAACTGGAGCGGGTCATGTGATGCAGGGAGGCAGGCTGTGATGTGTGGTTTAACAAGCCGTTCAAAACACTTCATCACAATTGGTGTCAGTGCGACAGGATGATAGTCATTCAGACAGGACACAACCGCTTTCTTTGCCACTGGTACTATGATAGAGGTCTTAAAGCATCTAGGGACGATGGCCTGACTCAGAGAAATGTTATATATGTCAGTCAGGACATCCGCCAACTCACTCACGCAGACTCGGAGCACACATCCCGGGATGTTGTCCGGACCTGCAGCTTTACGTGGGTTAACCCTGATTAGGGTCCTCCGTGTGTCCGCTGCGTTGATGGTGATAGCTGGCCCCACAGATGGTGAAGATGGACCAGCCCTCCCTCTGATTGTTGGGTTTGATGCTTCAAAATGTGCAAAGAAGTTATTGAGCCTGTCTGGAAGCAAAGCATCATCATCATCGACCCCCTGCCTAGACTTATAATCCGTCAACACCCGTACTCCCTGCCACATCCGTTTGGTGTTCTCTGTGTCACAGAAATGTCCCTGGATTTTCTCCGTGTAGGTGCATTTCACCGTCTTAATTCCCTTTGCGAGCGCAGACCTGGCTGAGCGGAGGGCGATCCTGTCCTTCGCTCTGAAGGCTGCATCTCTGGCTGTGAGCAGTGAGCGCACCTCTGCAGTCATCCAGGGTTTATAGTTGCCCCGTGCAGTGAAGGTCTTCAGTATAGTGACATCTTCTGTGCACTTCATGATGTAGCTGGTGACCGTTTCAGCATACTCCTCCACATCAATCCTGTCTCCCTGAGAGGCTGCTATTTTGATAGCCTCCCAGTCTGTAAGCAGAAAACAGTCCTGAAGTGCCGAGGCTGCACCCTCTGGCCAAGTCCTGAATTGTTTCTCTGCTGGCCTGCTGCGCTTCAGTAAGGGTTTGTAGGCAGGCACCAGCATCACGGATAGGTGGTCAGAATAGCCGAGGTGGGGGCGAGGTGTTGCCTTGTATGCATTTGGGAAATTTGTGTACACCAAGTCCAACAAGTCCTCTGGTCTTAAAGTCCACACATTGTTTGAACTTGGGGAGCACAGTCTTTAGACTGGTGTGATTAAAATCCCCTGCAACCACCACAAAACTGTCGGGGTGTGAAGTTTGAAATTCACTGATAGCATCATGCATCTCTTCGAGTGCCTCGTTAGCATTAGCATTAACATTAGCGCTAGGAGCTATGTAAACAACAGCTACAAACACGTTAGTGAATTCCCTCGGCAGATAGAATGGCCAGCAGTTTACCATAAGGAACTCCGCCAACGGAGAGCAGTGTTTAGTTGCTAACGTGGCATTAACACACTAGTTCTTGTTAATATAGATACATAGCCCCCCCCCACCCTCGGCTCTTACCGGAGCTAGCGGCCTCCCTGTCCGCCCGGAACAATGTCACCCCTTCCAGCTGAATGGCCACGTCAGGGATGTTGTAGTGATGGCATGTCTCCGTGAACACAAACACACAGCAGTCCCTCCACTCTTTGCAGGTTTCTCTCAGCAGACGCAGCTCATCCAGCTTGTTGTCAAGGAAGCAGACATTGGAAAGTAGGAGCGACGATACTGCTGGTCTGGAGGGGTTAGCCTTTAGCCTAGCATAAATTCCGGCCCTCTTTCCTCTCCTTTGTTTGCATTCACGCCGCTTACGCTTCCTCCTCTTCCAGGTAGCTGCCAGCCTAACCCCCGATAGTATTCCATGCTGGCGTAGAATGTCCAAATCACACCCGAACGCTGCAGTTCTTGCAGCGTACATTACCTTGATGCTTAATAAGGTCTCTCGGTTGTAAGTTGTACGTCTGGGATGATAAAAACACTCAAAACTCTCACACTCACTGATGCCTAGAGGGGCCACAGCGTCCATCCATGCCGCCATCCTACTGATTTTTACTCTTGTGCCTATAATTTTTTTCTGTTAGCCATGCTAACAGGCGAACAGTATGCTGTGGGTTGCGTAAAGACTCTTTACACTACGTAATGGCATAGCCCTGACTAGCTCTGTGTCGGCTGAAAACCAGTTAGTGACATAATGGCTGATCCAGGGAACAGACACAAGCTCAAGAGTAGGTTCAATTATCTTTATTGTGATAGTGTTTGTGTGTGGGTGCGTGTGTGTGTGGTGAATGTGGATGTGAGTGCGTGGATCCGTTGACTCGTAAGAGGTGGGAGTGAGCAGAGCGCCGTCCAATATGACAACCCTAAGAACAGAGCAGAGGCACGGTATTAGCATAGTTCAACACTGGAGTGTATTGGTGGAGTAACTGAGGCTTACTGGTACAGCTGCGGTGGAGAATGAAGGCCCGGAGGCAATCCCGAAGGACAGCGTCTGCCACCCAGCGTTGCTGATGAGAGACGGTGTGAAGGAGAGAGGTAGGCGTAGTCCGCCACCTGGAGGAAAAGATTCCGCAGCCTGGGAGTTCCGCCTGTGCACAGGGGATAACGCTGAACAGGTCAGTAGAATAATGAGCTGACTTGAAGTTGAGGAGAATCCTTCCAGGCTGAGGCCAACACGGCAGGGATGACGAGGGCTGAATGTTTGGCTGGACGAAGAGCGCAGAGCTTCACGTAACCAGGGAGACAGACGGCTCCGTGCCGGTCTTGCAGGCAGAGCAGGTTATACACACGTGGACAAAATTGTTGGTACCCCTCTGTTAATGAAAGAAAAACTCACAATGGTCACAGAAATAACTTGAATCTGACAAAAGTGGTAATAAATAAAAATTCTATGAAAATTAACCAATGAAAATCAGACAATGCTTTTGAATTGTGGTTCAACAGAATTATTTTAACCCCTTGCACTTCGGTCAATTTCCCTAAAAACGCCAAAAAATAACGTGCCCAAAGTAAATCGAAAGCTGTTCTTCAACCCTTTGCAGCATCTTAATGGGATTGGTCTCAATTAAAAGAAAACACTTTGAATTTTTTGGCAAAACAGTCATAATCTCTCTAAGTGCTCCGGACACTGAGTTACAGTCATCTAAACATAGTGAACTTGAAGAAAATAAATTTGGCCTGGGTGTTTTTTCGGATACAAATGCTTGCAAATAACACACAGCTTCAGATCCGGGCTGGAAAATGCAACAGAAATGTAGAACCAAGTGTTATCCAGCTGAGGTCCAAATTTTGTAACAATACCTCAAAAAATGAATATATTACACAGCTTTTTCCTCAGGCTGTTCCCAGGCATTTTGGAACTGTGCCAAATTGTGCCAAATGGCACAGTTTGGAAAAATGTCTGTAACTTTTGAATGCTTCAATGTAGAAGCTTCATTTTGGGTTCTCATGAAAGGTCACACTCAGGGCTGTGTCTGTGTGTGTGTGTGGGGTGGGGTTGCCCCCCCCCTCGCTACAGAGGATGGACATCGGCCATCGCTACATGACGGATTAGCCTCATGTGGGATGTAGGACAGCAGCTCAGTCACTGCGGCTTCCCCCCCCCTCGCTACAGAAGAATAGCGGGGGGGGGCAGCATTCACGGTCTGGACGCGACGAACGAACTGTGTACCGCGGCGCACGAAGTTCAGACTTTGTGCGCCGCACAGTTGTAATTTACCGATCGGTCAAAAGTCATTTTGGATTACAATTTTCAGGAATAAAGAATAATTTAGCTTATAACACCTTACCTCTTCACAGCAGTGTCCTGGCGAACTTCTCTTCCCCATTGTCAGACGAACGCGATGCTGGTCCGCTCGTGGTTCTGGTCTTGCAACCCGATGAAAACATAATTCCATTATTGCGGTTTTGTGCTTCCATGATTGCGGTTTTTGGCGAACGATTTTTCAAAACAAATAACAGTAGTAATTAAAAAAAGACTGGCGAAGGCGTGTGTGTCACTCAGCCTTCGTCGTCAGCCTCTGTCGGTCTATGACTATGGAAGAAATCATAACGTCTACTCTGCTGGAACCAAAACAAAATAAGCACCGCCTGTGGCCGAACATGCCAATGCGCAAATGGCACTCCCTGTCACACAGGTTGCATTTGTGGATGGTCTCCGTGCTGCTGGGTCTGTGGGGTTCTTCCTGCGGGTCCTTTTTTGATCCGCTGCAGCAGTCTTCACCCAGCCTTAAAAAAAACAGCTCGCAAACTTCCCTGCTTCAATTGGCTCCATTCACAGCGTTGGTAGGTGGGTCCTGTCACGCCGCGCCGTTCATCAGCGGCGCCACCTGCTCACACACCTGATCCTCATCAGCGGCGAGGGATAAAAGCCGCCTCGCCCGGAGGCTCGGCCTGAAGCCGTCAGACTTCGTTCCCTCACCGCCGTGAGCATTCCTTTCTTCAGCATCGCTATTCTGGGTAAGAACCCTTACCTCCTTTTCCAGTCTGCTCCCCTGTGCACAGGTGGATTCCCCGGCGGCGGACGTCTCCGTTCCATCGCCCATCCTTCGCTGCTGCACGGAGCTCTCCAGGTGGCTGTCTCCCGGGCTACGTTCCCCTTGCTGTGCCAGCTATCCTGACAACTCAAGTAAGATCTCCTCTTGCCATAATTCATCCTGTGTTGGTGTATGCCCGTCACCCTCTCCCTGTGTTCTCTCCATAGGGTTGCTCGGCCGAACGGTCATCTGCCTCTGTGCCTGAAGCAGACGCCACCACCAACACATCTGCATCCCGCAGACACACACTCATACACTCCTGCTGTTGATAAACTCTTTGAACTACTCTAAGCCTGTGTGTGCGTGTCTCCTGAGCCGTGCGTTATGTCAGTACGGCTTCAGCAGAGCGGCTCGGCGGACGGCGGGCTCGCACACCGGCTTACCACTCTCGAGGCTAGAGTGGATCAAATAGCTTATCAACAGCAGGTTATCCTGAATCAATTGATAATTATCACTGGCCGATTGGACCGCCTGGACCCCCAGCAGCCGTTCCCCCCGGCTCCTCAGGGTGGCGCAGCTCCTGCTGTTCCGGTGGGCGTCCAGCCAGCTCCAGTGGCACCGGCCCGACTCACACCCATTCCGACCCCCGCCCGCTTTAGCGGAAAGCTCGGCGGAGTGCGGGGGTTTGTGATGCAGTGCGAGTCCGTGTTTGACCGTGTGCCCGGAGACTTTCCCTCAGATCACAGCCGGATCGGCTACATAGGGAACCTCCTGGAGGGGCGTGCTTTAACTTGGGCCTACGCTATTATGGCGAGACCCAGTTATGCCACCCTCACCTATGCCGAGTTCGTGAGGCGCTTCCTGGAGGTGTTTGATCACTCCCGTTCCGAGGCGGTCCAGGTCGATCGGCTTCTCGCTCTCCAGCAGGGAAACCGGTCGGCCGCGGATTATGCCATCGAATACCGGGTAGCGGCGGAGGAACTGGGCTGGGAGGAGCGCTCCCTCTGCGGCCTGTTTCTCCGCAGCCTCAATAGTGATCTGAGGGATGAACTGGCTGGACGGGATATCCCCGGAACGTTAGCGGAGCTAACCTCATTGGCAATCAGCTTGGACAACAGGCTGCGCGAGCGCTCCTCAGGACGGAAGCCGTCTGCTTCTCGCCCTCGAGGAGTCCCGCTACACCTGCCCCAAGCTCGCCCCCTGGCGACGCCGCCACCATCGTGCCCCGAGGAGTCGGAGCCGATGGTGACGGGCTGGGCAAAGCTCTCCTTGGCAGAGAGACAGCGCCGCCGTGAGTTGGGTCTCTGCATGTATTGCGGGGACAATCAACACACGGTAGAGCTTTGCCCACAAAAGCCAAACGGTGGGGTCCGCGAGTCACTGTAGGGGGCCTCGCGGACGTCAATCGGCAAAGTCCCCTCACTCAATTAAAGCTGCCCATCCATTTTTGCCACAACCCCACTGGGCACCTCACCCACGCACTGGTGGATTCGGGCGCAGAGGGCAGCTTCATTTCACAAGGCCTGGCAACCCGATTGGGCATCCGCTGTCAGGCGCTCAAACACCCCATCTCCCTGGTCCATCTCTCCCGTGCCTCCCTTGGGAGAGTTACCCATCAAACCATTCCTGTCCCAGTCATCATCTCAGGAAACCACCGGGAGGAAATGGTTTTCTACGTCCTGCCCAACTCTGTGTCGCCCGTCATCCTGGGGTATCCCTGGCTACGCCTCCACAATCCTGTCCTGGACTGGAGGTCAGCTGGGGTGTCGGCGTGGAGTACCTTCTGCATGGGCACCTGCCTTCAGTCCGCTGCCTGCTCACCGTCCACGGCTCCTCCTGTGGCGGATACAGCACCCCCGGACCTGTCACTGGTGCCCCCAGATTTTCACGACCTGGGTATGGTATTCAGCAAGTCGAAAGCTATGTCTCTTCCCCCGCATCGACCATATGACTGTGCCATCAATCTCCGCCAGGGGGCCCCCCTGCCATCTGGTCGGCTCTACAGCCTGTCGGCGCCGGAGAAGGAGACTATGAATACGTACCTGAAGGAATCACTGAGCGCTGGGATTATCCGCCCATCGTCATCACCCGTGGGGGCGGGGTTTTTCTTTGTAGGGAAGAAGGACGGTTCCCTCCGTCCCTGTATTGACTACCGAGCACTTAATGACATCACTGAGAGGGACCGTTACACCCTGCCCCTCATGGACACTGCCTTCCACTCCCTCCAGGGGGCGACCTGGTTTACCAAGCTGGATCTCCGCAGCGCTTACCACCTCGTCCGGATCCGGGAGGGAGATGAATGGAAAACAGCCTTCCGTACCCCGAACGGCCACTTTGAGTATCTCGTCATGCCGTTCGGGCTGACCAACGCTCCTGCCGTCTTTCAGCGCCTCATCAATGACGTCCTCCGGGATTTCATCGGCCTCTTCGTGTTCGTCTACCTGGACGACATTCTGATCTTCTCTCAGTCCAGAGACGAGCACCGGGTCCATGTGAGGCGGGTCCTTCAAAGACTGCTGGAGAATCGTCTGTACGTGAAGGCTGAGAAGTGCGAGTTTTACGCTAGGACCACATCCTTCCTGGGATTCATCATCGCCCAAGACCAGGTGCTCCCGGACCCAGAGAAGGTGAAGGCGGTGGTGGAGTGGCCTACTCCCGCATCTCGGAAGCAGGTGCAACAGTTTGTTGGCTTCGCCAATTTTTACCGCCGTTTTGTCCCGAATTTCAGCTGGATCGTCGGACCACTGACCCGCCTCACGTCCCCGAAGGTTCCGTTCCGGTGGACCGAAGAGGTTGATGCTGCCTTTAAGGCGCTGAAGGCGGAGTTCTCCTCCCCCCGGGTCCTTCACCAGGTCGACCCCGCGCTGCAGTGCATTGTGGAGGTGGACGCATCGGACATGGGAGTGGGAGCAGTGTTATCCCAGCTGTCACCGGACGATGGCGCCAAGCGACCGTGCGCCTTCTTCTCCTGGCGCCTGTCCCCGGCGGAGAGGAACTATGATGTGGGGGACAGAGAGCTCCTGGCCATTAAACTCGCCCTACAGGAGTGGCGCCACTGGCTAGAGGGGGCGGACCTGCCGTTTGTGGTCCTGACGGACCATAAGAATTTAGAGTACCTACGATCTGCCAAGCGCCTGAATGCCCGCCAGGCGCGCTGGTCTCTGTTCTTCGCCAGGTTCCGGTTCTCTATCACCTTCAGGCCAGGCTCCAAGAACGGCCTGCCTGACGCCCTCTCTAGACAGTTCACCCCCGTGGGGGCTGAGGAGACGCCCCACACTATCCTGCCCAGGTCGTGCGTCGTGGGAGCTATCTCTTGGGACATTGTGGACAAGATCCGGAAGGCACAGGAGGTGGAACCTGATCCTGGCGGCGGACCGGAGGGGAGACTGTTCGTTCCGTCTGCGGTCCGAGGAGAGGTCATCCACTGGCTCCACACCTCCCGGCTCACCTGTCATCCCGGCACCTCTCGGATGATCAGCCTCCTCCAACGGTCCTTTTGGTGGCCGGGCCTGCGGAGGGATGCAGCCCGCTACGCCCGGGCTTGTCCAATTTGTGCCACCAGTAAATCGGGAAACGCCCCTCCAGCGGGTCTGCTCCAGCCTCTGCCCGTCCCTGGCAGGCCATGGTCGCACATCGCACTGGATTTCGTCACCGGGCTCCCAGTTTCCAACTCATTCGACACCATCCTGACCATCGTGGACCGTTTCTCCAAGGCGGCACACTTCGTCCCCCTACGAGGTCTCCCTACCGCCCTGGAGACGGCGGGCTTCCTCGTCCAACACGTGGTCAGGCTGCATGGGATCCCGGTGGACGTGGTCTCGGACCGGGGTCCCCAATTTTCATCCGAGGTTTGGAAATCCTTTTGCAACGCCATCGGAGCCAAGGTGAGCCTCTCCTCCGGCCATCACCCCCAGTCTAACGGGCAGTGTGAGAGGACCAATCAGGAGCTGGAGGCTGCGCTCCGCTGTGTTGCAAGATCCAAGCCGACATCGTGGAGCAACCATCTCGCCTGGGTGGAGTACGCCCACAACACCGCCCGCTCTTCTGCAACGGGGATGTCCCCCTTCAAGGCGTCCCTGGGTTACGACCCCCCGCTGCTTCCAGCGCAGGAGAGCGAGGTAACTGTTCCGTCAGTTAGGGCGCACGTGAGGCAGTTCCGCTCCACCTGGGCCGCCGCGCGTCATGCGCTTTTACGCACAGCGGAGCGCAACAAGACTGTGGCGGATCGGCATAGAAGACCTGCCCCGGCGTACAGAGTTGGGCAACTTGTCTACGTTTCCACCCAGGACGTCACCCTAAAAGGCGAGAGGCGGAAGCTGGCACAGCGCTTCATGGGTCCCTTCCCCATCACCCGGATCATCAACCCGGTGGCTGTGCGCGTGGCTATTCCCCCCTCCCTCCGCATCCATCCCACCTTCCACGTGTCAAAGGTGAAGCTGGCAGTCACCGACCCCCTTTGCCCTCCTCCTGCAGCGCAACCCGCGCCCCGGATGATTGGTGGCCACCCGGCCTGGTCCGTCTCCTCCATCCTGGACTCCCGGCGCCGGGGTCATGGGTTGCAATACTTGGTGGACTGGGAGGGCTATGGGCCCGAGCATCGACAATGGGTGCCCCCGTCGTTTGTGTTGGACCCATCGCTCATCGCGGACTTCCACCGAGCGCACCCGGATAAGCCATCGCCAGGAGGCGCTGCTAGAGGGGGGAGTACTGTCACGCCGCGCCGTTCATCAGCGGCGCCACCTGCTCACACACCTGATCCTCATCAGCGGCGAGGGATAAAAGCCGCCTCGCCCGGAGGCTCGGCCTGAAGCCGTCAGACTTCGTTCCCTCACCGCCGTGAGCATTCCTTTCTTCAGCATCGCTATTCTGGGTAAGAACCCTTACCTCCTTTTCCAGTCTGCTCCCCTGTGCACAGGTGGATTCCCCGGCGGCGGACGTCTCCGTTCCATCGCCCATCCTTCGCTGCTGCACGGAGCTCTCCAGGTGGCTGTCTCCCGGGCTACGTTCCCCTTGCTGTGCCAGCTATCCTGACAACTCAAGTAAGATCTCCTCTTGCCATAATTCATCCTGTGTTGGTGTATGCCCGTCACCCTCTCCCTGTGTTCTCTCCATAGGGTTGCTCGGCCGAACGGTCATCTGCCTCTGTGCCTGAAGCAGACGCCACCACCAACACATCTGCATCCCGCAGACACACACTCATACACTCCTGCTGTTGATAAACTCTTTGAACTACTCTAAGCCTGTGTGTGCGTGTCTCCTGAGCCGTGCGTTATGTCAGGTCCTTCTTGCTAGGTTTTCAGTCATTGGTTCTTCAAGGTTTCAGAAACCCAATTCAAGGCTCTTATTAGTCGAATGAGAGGTCAATCAGATGAACTAATCTGTCCGCGGCTGTGTCTGCAGCTTTTATTTTCAGTGCGCGCTTGGACGCCATACACCACCTACATCACCATCTCCATCATGTGTCCTAGAGCGCACAAGGGCGCATGCCCTCGTGCACTCTAGGACGCAGAGACTTGCCCGTCCGCGGTACAACGGAGTGCAAGAGGTTAAAAAACAAACTCATGGGACTTCCGGTCTGGACGCCATGGCGACTGCAGCTTAACACTGAAGCTCTCAGACCCAATCCAGGATAACACCTTGAAAATCAAACTTAACGGATTTTTGGAGGAGTGAAAATCAAAAGACAAAATCATCATGTCTAAAGGAAAACAGAAGAAACTGAAATTCTCCAGGCCAGGACACGTATCGGCCGGAGAATCTGAACTGTAAGATATCCGTTCAGAAGACGAGGAACTGGTGATAGCTAACAAAAAGGTTAGCCTGAAATCACTATTTGAGGAGCTACGACGATTTCGCCGAGAAGTTACGGCCGAATTTCGGGAATTCAGAGAAGAATTGTAAAGGACAAACAGCAGAGTGGACCAGGCCGAGAACCGAATCTTGGAAACAGAGGAACGAATAAAAGTGCTTGAAGATTCTGTGCTGGACCTACGCAAAAGACAAGCATCTATAGAGGCTAAGCTAACCGACCAAGAAGGAAGACAAAGAAGAGACAACATAAGAATTCATGGTCTGATAGAAGGAGCCGAAAACGGTTTTAACTCAATGGCAGAATGCGTGGAATCCTTACTAAGAGAGAAATTGGATATTCCACAAACCACCGACTTGAAGATAGAAAAGGCACATCGTTCATTAGCCGCTAGGCCGGCGGCGGAAGCGCCCCCACGTTCGGTGTTGGTAAGATTTTCCAATTTCAAAATAAAACAAGAGGTTGTAAGACTGGCCTGGCAGAAAAAAGGATTTATGCACCAGGAGAGAAAAGTCTACGTGGAACACGATTACGCCCCGGAGGTCCTTAAAAAGCGCAGGGAATACAATGACGCGAAAAAGGTGTTAAGAGAGAAGAAATTGCGCTTTCAGACTCCATTTCCTGCGAAGTTAAGGGTCTTCTACGGCGATGAAACGTGTCTCTATAATTCGGCGGAAGAAGCAACAGCTGACATGGCGAAAAGAGGGCTCCCGGTAACGGTATTTAAACCCGCAGCAGACCCGAGTGAGAAGATCAAAGCGCAAACATGGACAACACAAAGACCTTCAAAATCCACGGACCAGCAGCGGGAAACCCAGCGCCAGAGCGTCGCGGATAAACTATCCGTTTTCAGGTTGGAATAGCGACCTTTTTTTTTTTTTCTCTTGAATCAATCCGCACATCCAACCCCCCTCATACAAGGTAACAAACATTAAAGGAGATGCGTATTCAGCATGTGGTAAAACATTTCATGGAACAGTCATAATATTTGAAACAAATAAGTCTTTGTAATAAAAAAAAAAAAAAAAAACTTGTTAAAATAGAAATGTGACAATAATCCACATGTTCTCCTCATACTAACAAATACTGTTTTTGCGTGAATGTTTGATGTGATGGGGGTGGGAGGGTGCACACAATTTCACAGGGTTTAGGCATAAAAGGAAAAAAAAAATCATTACAAGTTTGGATTGGGTTCTGAAACTCACGTTAAAAGCATGGGACAACTTACAGTGGTAAGAGAGGGTCCTCAACACGCAACAGAGTTTGAGGAATTTCCCTCAGGGCCTTCACTCCATCAAGGCTCTCCCAGGGTCTTTAAAAAGACCTCAGCTCAGGAAGTTCTTCTGACAGCTTTTTGTTTTAAAGTTTTATACACTATGTTCTTAATGTTTTTCTTGTTTTTAATGTTCTTTCAGTTTCTGAGTAGCACAAATGAGGGCCACCACACAGTTATACTAAACAAAACAACACAATGGAGAAACAGGGTGTAACCAAAATAATTTCATATAATGTAAAAGGAATCCTGAATCCAGTTAAAAGATCCAAGATTCTAGGCAAAATGAAAAAAGACAAAGCAGGAATAATATTTTTACAAGAAACCCACCTAACAGACGTGGAACACAATAAACTCAGTAGACAAGGGTTTAAAATGATCTCTTCATCTTCATATAAGTCAGGGAGGAGGAGGGGAGTAGCGACATTGATATCAACCAAAATTACATTTGAAAAAAAATCAGAACACAAAGATAAAGAAGGGAGATACAGTTTGGTAACTGGGCGGCTAGAGGGAGAAGATATCACCCTGCTGAATGTGTATGGTCCCCCAGGGGCTAACTGGAAATTTTATAAAAATGTATTCGACCTAATGATAACTAAAGCTCAAGGTTTAGTGATATGTGGTGGGGACTTCAATCTTAGACTGAATCCATACTGGGACGCTTCTGGTAATTCTCCACATCAAAATAACACCCAAAACAGGAAGACTCGGATGCTACTAAAAGAAATGGGAATCTGTGACGTGTGGAGGGAACTCAACCCCAGTGTAAAAGACTATACATTTTACTCAACTCCACATTCATCTTACTCAAGGATTGACTATTTTTTTATGTTTAATAGAGACATTGGAAGAGTAAAAACATGTAAAATAGGACTGATGGATCTCTCTGACCACAGTCCGATCTACATGGACTTAAATATCCAAAAATACACAAATAATACATTTTCTTGGAGGTTAAATTCAAATGTCCTGAAAGGACCATTGAAAGATGAATTGGAATCAGATATTCTCAGATATTTGGAAGATAACGATAATGGAGAAGTATCCCCTTTAATACTGTGGGATGCATGCAAAGCTGTAATAAGAGGAAAGATTATTGCAAAACTGGCAACCCAAAAGAAACTAAGACAAGAAAAACTATCCACATTAGAGTCAGAACTTAGGAACCTAGAAAAAGAACACAAAGGCAACACTCATTCTACTGACTCGCTCAAGATTAAGGAAATTAAAAATCAAATAAATGAGATCTACACAATAGAAATCCAGAAGAAACTTACATTTTTGAAACAAAAATACTATGAAGCAGGCAGTAAATCGGCAAAATTGCTAGCCTATAAATTGAGGAAACATCAAACAGAAAGAGCAATCTACAAAATCAGAGACCCAGTATCAAAGGAAATAAAATTCAGAATTCAGAATATTCTTAAAAGCTTCGAGAATTACTATAAGAACTTATACTCCCACAAAAAACATAAAAACGCATCCGAGGCATTCCTAAACACATTAAACCTTCCCCAACTTACGGAGTCACAAAATAAAACACTACTGTCAGAAATACATCCTAAAGAATTGGAAAAAGCAATTATGAAACTTAAAGCTAACAAATCCCCAGGAGCTGATGGCTATACAGCAGAGTGGTACAAAACCTTTAAACAGCAACTATCTCCTCTCCTCCTGAAAACATTTAATTATGTCCTCCACACAGGGGAAATCCCCCCCTCCTGGAGAGAAGGGGTCATTGCAGTTATATCTAAACCTGAAAAGGATAAACTAGAGTGCTCCAACTACAGACCAATCAGTGTACTAAATCAGGACTATAAGCTTTTTACCATTATCCTTGCCAAAAGGTTAGAAAATATACTGACAGACCTAATTCATTTAGACCAAACAGGTTTTATAAGACAAAGACAGACACAAGACAACATTCGACGCACTTTACACATAATTCATCATATAAAAAAATATAACTTAAATGCAGTCATATTGGGATTAGATGCTGAAAAAGCATTCGATTCGGTTGACTGGTCTTTTCTATATAGAATCTTATCCAGTTTCAATTTTCATAACAACTTCATTAGAACTATACAGGCATTATATAAAAAACCAACAGCTAAAATAAGGATTAACGGTAATTTATCATCATCTTTTGAACTGGAAAGAGGATGTCGTCAGGGCTACCCCCTGTCTCCACTGCTCTTTGCAATCTTCATAGAACCTCTGAGCCAATGGATAAGACAAAACCAAAAAATTCAAGGTATTACACTTGGTCAGAAGGAACATAAAATAGCACTCTTTGCTGATGACATTTTAATATACCTAGGGCAGCCGGACACTTCTTTACCAGAACTAACCTCAGTTTTTTCAGAGTATGGAGATTTATCGGGGTACAAATTAAACATGCATAAAACCCAAGTTTTAACATTCAACTATGACCTAAATCATTATTCACTAAGCAAACTCAAAACTAACTGGGAGTCGGAATCTATGAAATATCTGGGGGTCAACATCCCGAAACAACTCAACAAAATTATATCACTAAACTATGATCCACTGGTGACAAAAATAAAATCTGACCTAGCAAGATGGAATATGATACCATTCTTGGGTACTGCACAAAGAATTGAAGCAGTCAAAATGAATATACTTCCACGTCTTCTATACCTTTTCCAAACAATACCGGTAGAACCTCCCAAAAACAACATGGCAGGAGCTGGACAGAAGGATCTCAAGATTCATATGGCAGGGCAAGAGACCTCGAATCAGATATAGAACCCTACAGCTAAACAAAGACAAAGGTGGGCTCGCGCTGCCAAATATCAGGGACTACTTTAAAGCCGCACAAATTAAAACTTTAGTAGAGATATGTAACCCAGTCTACACTGCACAATGGAAGGAGATCGAATGCCAAATAACAAGTGACATCCCCCTACAGGCGATAATAGGGAACAATGCCTTACCTAAGCTTTTGAATAACACTAACCCGTGGATAGAGACCCAGCTAAAAATTTGGTTTAAGATAGTCAGAGAGAATCAAACTAAAGAGCCCTATCGACTTCTGCAATGGATTGCCTATGATCAGGACTTTACTCCTAATAAAACAGACACCAGATTTAAAAAGTGGAAGGAGAAAGGGCTGATAAAATATTACGATTTTTTTAAAGGGCAAATCTTAAGAAGTTTTGAAGATTTGTAGTAGTAGTAGTAGTAGTAGATTAGTTTATTTGACAGGGACAGTGCAATAAACATAGACAATTAATCAAAGACAATCAATCTGATGTGTTGCACATAGAGTGTATAGCTATTAGCTAATTTGCAACTCTTGTCCCTGGATGGGCTTTAGAAAAAAGAATCAAGATAAAAAATATACACAATAACCACATACATCAATGCAGAAAAATTATAAATACACAATTATAAATATTATAAATATTATAAATACACAAATATAACAGCCTGACTCACATTTAACATAAATATTATAAATATTATAAATACACAAATATAACAGCCTGACTCACATTTAACACATATAACATAACTCACATTTGCCTATTTCAGGCCTTCCTCCCTCAGTCACTCACTATAAACAAACACATTTATTCCTTCCCTTCATTCACTCTCACTTTGCAGACAATTAATTCATACATGAGTACATTCTTGTTTATTTTTCAGCCAGTTTTTTGAAAAAACAAGGCCTAATAAATCAAGACCTTTACAGGTTCTTCCAGCTTAGACACCACATAAACAATATACTTAAAAAGGAGGTTTTGGAAAGGGCCCAGTCAGGTGTTCTGAAGGTCTTCTTAATGGCATACAAAGGGATCCCAGGGATCAGATACATTTCTAAAATATACCAAGGTCTTCAAGACTTAAAAGGAGACAACACATCTTATATAAAAGAGAGATGGGAAAAAGAGGGGAATTTCACTTTACAACTGGAAATATGGGAAAAGCTAAATAAACAGCAATGGAAAAGTACCTCATCCCTGCAGTGGAGAGAATTTGGATGGAAAAACTTGGTAAGATTTTTCAGAACACCTGCACAAAACAAATTTACCCATAAGGGATTGAACTGTTGGCACTTGTGTGGTGAAAAGACTGCAAATCATTTTCATGTGTTTTGGTCATGCCCAGTTATCCACCAATATTGGACCAATGTACAGACAATATTGGGGAAAATATTCAAAATAACAGTTCCCTTTTCTTTTGTAACTTTGTATTTGGGTTTACTACCGGACTCACTGGAAAGACGAGGAGAAAAATACTTATTCAATGTTTTAATATTGGCAAGCAAAAAAGCTCTAACTAAAAAATGGATGTTGAAGGACTGTCCTACACCTGAAGATTGGACTAACGTGAGCCAAGACATTTACTCGATGGAAAAGTTGACATTCGCACTGAGACAGGACATGGATGGGTTCATGAACTTTTGGCAACCCTGGATCGCATATGTGTCTTCCATTAGATCTAATCTTTGACAAATACCATTTCAATAATGGTTCCACTCTTTGTTCCAACGCTACTCAGATGCTCTTTTATCTTTATTTACTTACTTTTTCTTTTTGTTTGTTTTTTGCTGGTTTGTTTGTTTTTTTTTGTTTTTTTTTTCTCTTTAATTTCACTTTTTCTTTCACTTTAAAAAAAAAAAAGGGGTGTTGTAAGAATTAATCTTCCAATGTTGTCAGATATCAGAAAATAAGGGAACATGTGATGAAAATGTAAACAATGCATTGCTGTAACGACCTGTATACCCTTTACAAAAACTTAAATAAAAAAAAAAAAAAAAAAAAAAAACTCGTGAAACAGGCCTGGACAAAAATGATGATACCCCTAGAAAAGATTGAAAATAATGTGACCATAGGGACATGTTCAACCAAGATGTGTCCTCTAATTAACATCACAGGTATCTACAAACTTGTAATCAGTCAGTCGGCCTATTTAAAGGGTGACAAGTAGTCACTGTGCTGTTTTGTGACATGGTGTGTACCACACTAAACATGGACCAGAGGAAGCAAAGGAGAGAGTTGTCTCAGGAGATTAGAAAGAAAACTATAGACAAGCATGTTAAAGGTAAAGGCTATAAGACCATCTCCAAGCAGCTTGATATTCCTGTGACTACAGTTGCACATATTATTCAGAAATTTAAGATCCACGGGACTGTAGCCAACCTCCATGGATGTGGCCGCAAGAGGAAACTTGATGAAAAATGGAAAAGACGGATAATACGAATGGTAAAAAAGAGCCCAGAACAACCTCTAAACACATTCAAGGTGAACTCCAAGGTCAAGGTACATCAGTGTCAGATCGCACCATCCGTCGTTGTTTGAGCCAAAGTGGACTTCATGGGAGACGACCAAGGAGGACACCACTGTTGGAAACAAATCATAAAAAGGCCAGACTGGAATTTGCCAAACTGCATGCTGACAAGCCACAAAGCTTCTGGGAAGAATGTCCTATGGACAGATGAGACAAAACTACAACTTTTTGGCAAGGCACATCAGCTCTATGTTCACAGACGCAAAAATGAAGCATACCAAGAAAAGAACACTGTCCCTACTGTGAAACATGAAGGAGGTTCTGTTATGTTCTGGGGCTGCTTTGCTGCGTCTGGCACAGGGTGTCTTGAATCTGTGCAGGGTACAATGAAATCTCAAGACTATCAAGGTATTCTAGAGAGAAATGTGCTGCCCAGTGTCAGACAGCTTGGTCTCAGTTGCAGGTCATGGGTCTTGCAACAGGATAATGACCCAAAACACACAGCAAAAAACACCCAAGAATGGCTAAGAGCGAAACATTGGACTAATCTAAAGTGGCCTTCTATGAGCCCTGATCTAAATCCTATTGAACATCTGTGGAAGGAGCTGAAACATGCCGTCTGGAGAAGGCACCCTTCAAACCTGAGACAACTGGAGCAGTTTGCTCATGAGGAGTGGGCCAAAATACCTGCTGAGAGGTACAGAAGTCTCACTGACAGTTACAGAAATCATTTGATTGCAGTGATTACCTCGAAACGTTGTGCAACAAAATATTAAGTTAAGGGTACCATCATTTTTGTCCAGGCCTGTTTCATGAGTTTGTTTTTTAAAATAATTCTGTTGAACCAAAATTCAAAAGCATTGTCTGATTTTCATTGGTTAATTTTCATAGAATTTTTATTTATTACCACTTTTGTCAGATTCAAGTTATTTCTGTGACCATTGTGGGTTTTTCTTTCATTAACAGAGGGGTACCAACAATTTTGTCCACAGCTGTATAGCCCGTGAGTGATGGGGAACAGGTGTGCGTGCAGCTGTGGCAGATAATGGCAGAGAGCGAGTCATCACAGTTAGTTCTTATGAGGCATGACAGTTGAATTGGTTAAGCACTGGCACAGGCACCAGAACCGAACTAGCACCAGCTGTTTTTTTGATGGAAAAGGGGTAACAGAGGCATGAGGACAGCAGGATTTGCAAGGCAGTGGTGGCCTAATGGTTAGGGATGTGGACTGGTGAGCAGCAGGTTGCCAGTTCAATCCTTGAACGAGCAGGATCAGATCTGGGTGGGACAGATAACATTGCAGTGTTTGCCCCACTGTGGTGCCCTTGAGCAAGGCCCTTTTTCATGGTTTAGCTGCATACTGCTCTGTGTCGCTCACTAATTAATCTCATTCCCCACAGATATACTCACCATCTGCAGGCAATCATCAGACTCTTTAAATAGCCCAACATCCTCTACTTATCAGGAGATTGTTGATGACTTCAGACACATGTGCAGCCAGCTCCTCTCCTCCAGCACACCTAAGAAAAAGGAGAGCTCTTTTCTCAGCCTTTTGTCCCTTTTCCCCCCTCTCCAGGATTTCCTCAGGTGGATTTGGACCCCAGCCCTGGTGGAATGGACCCCTGCTCTTTGGAGGCTTCCCTTGGACCTTCTCTACCTGTTTACTTGTAAGTGCACTTACCAACATTTCCCTAATCTGTCTCCCTTTTCCCCTAGCGCTTCAGTCAGTCTCCCCATTCAACACTCACTTGTTCTGCTGTGATGCTGAGGGTTCCAGCCTTCCCTTTTCTCTCTCCTTTCACAGGGTTGCTAGACTTCTTGCCAAAGCTCACTCCCTAGCACTATTCTCAATAAAATTATTGTTAACTCGCCATATGTTCCTTATGTTGTCTGCTTTTGGGTCTATCACTATTTGAAACATGACACCCTTAACCCCAGCTGGTCCAGCAAGCTGCTCAGTGGCCGCAGGTCAGTCTGTGGTTGTACTGTACAGCTTCCAGGAGGGAATGTGTAACTGTGTGAGTGTGAACAGGGCATCCTTGAAAAAGAGAGGTTACCTCTCAATGGAACTCCCCTGTATAAATAAAAGGTTAAATAAATAAAAAATAAAAGGAACTGAGTCCCTCATAACCAAAGTACAAAATACACAAAGGAATCCTGAAACTACATACCTGAGCATAACTAAAACTCAGACACTAAATATAATCAAAAAGAGAGCATAACAAAAAGGTCCAAAACCCCATAAAACAAAACCATGACACAAAAGTTGGAGCCCCACCACGTCTGTCTCCGTAACTACTTTCACACATTTGCAGCAGACTTTGAGTTTCGTTTATTTTGTTTTCATCCAACTGTATTTAGGAAAATGGTAATTATCCACAAAAGAAATCCTAGGGATAAACACATGATTGTAACAAATTTTGCACTGAAAATCTGTGTCCTTGGCAGAGGTGGATTAACTTGTTTTGCTTAAGAAGACTGATATAAAGCAACTGAATTTTTTTTCTGCAATAAGGACGAAGCCAAAGTTACCTCCGCCAAGGGAGGAGGTAATGTTTTTACTGGCGTTGGTTGGTTTGTCTGTTTGTTCGCAACATAACTCAAAAAGTTACAAACAAATTTTGATGAAATTTTCAGGAAAGGTGTGTAATGGCACGGGGAACAGATGATTAGATTTTGGTGATGATCTGAGAGTGCATACCCCCACCAAGGGCTTTGTTTGTATTTGTGCAGCAGGATTACACAAAAACTACTGGATGGATTTGGATGAAATTTTCACCAGAGGTGGTTCTTGGGCTACAGAGGAACCCATTACATTTTGGTGATGATCAGAGAATGCATACATCAGCCAAGGCTCTTTTCTTCTCAGTGTGTTAGCAACAATACTTCAAAACTAATGGACAGACTTTGATGCAATTTTCACCAGAAGTGGCTCAAGGCCTACACACAAACCCATTACATTTTGGAGGTGATCCATGAGGGACGGAAGGAGCCTTGGAGGAGGTATGAGCTCTCTGAGTGCTTTTCAAGTTTTGTGATGTATTTAATCTCTGATACAGCAAACATGACTACCAAAAAAATAATATAGTGCATGTGGTCAGATGAGAAAAGTACTTTTCCTGGATTTAATTTGGGAAAGCAATCCAGATGTTCTTCCATTTTCTTATAATATCAAGTATTGTATTTGTGTTTCTATCTTGTATGATGCTGTCAAAATTTAGTATGTTGCAAGTAAAGTAAAAAAGAATTATGCTGAAAATAGGTACCCTAAAAGTACAGTGTTGTGAAAAAGTGTTTGCCCTGATTGCTCTCATTTTTTATTTATATATTTGTCACACTTAAATGTTTCAGATCATCAAACAAATTTAAATATTAGACAAAGATAACACAAGTAAACACAAAATGCAGTTTTTAAAATGAAGGTGCTTATTAAAAGGGGAAAAAAAAGATCCAAACCTAAATGGCCCTGTGTGAAAAAGTGATTTCCCCCTAAACCTAATAACTGGTTGGGCCACCGTTAGCAGCAACAACTGCAATCAAGTGTTTGTAGTAACTGGAAATGACTCTTCTACAGCGCTGTGAAGGAATTTTGGCCCACTCATCTTTGCAGAATTGTTGGAATTCAGCCACAATGGAGGGTTTTCGAGCATGAACCGCCTTAAGGTCATGCCACAGCATCTCAATCGGATTCAGGTCAGGACTTTGACTAGGCCACTCCAAAGTCTTTATTTTGTTTTTCTTAAGCCATTCAGAGGTGGGCTTAATGGTGTGTTTTGGATCATTGTCCTGCTGCAGAACCCAAGTGCACTTCAGCTTGAGGTCAAGAATAGATGGCCGGACATTCTCCTTCAGGATTTTTTGGTCGATAGCAGAATTCATGGTTCCATTTACCACAGCAAGTCTTCCAGGTCATGAAGCAGAAAAACAGCCCCAGACCATCACACTACCACCACCATATTTTACTGCTGGTATGATGTTCCTTTTCTGAAATGCTGTGTTATTTTTACGCCAGATGTAATGGGACACTGTGAACACTGTGAACTCATATATCCACTTTTGTGAAGAGAACATTCTTCCATCACGCACCAGGGTGAGTTACTCTAATGACAAACCCTGGTTCACAGCTAAGCTCAGACAGATCAGGAAGGAGAAGGAAGCAGCGCTGAAAAGTGGAGACAGGGACTGCTACAGGGAGGTTAAATACCGGTTTAACAGAGAGCTGAAGAGGGCTAAATCTCTATACTCAGAGAGACTCCAGCAGCAGTTCACTGCTAATGATTCGGCTTCCGTGTGGAGAGGACTGAGGCAAATCACCAACTATCGACCTAAGGCTCCTAAAGGTCAGGATGACAAAGCCCTTTGTCAAAGACTGTCCCAACACTATGCCCGTTTTGACACCTCGTCATCTGTGTCCAACTCCCCCCCTCCCTCCAGCTCCACAGCCTCCACATTCCCTACTTCATTTAAGGCACCCCCCCCCTCCTCCCCCCCTCCCCTTATCATCAGTGAGCAGGATGTGCTCAAACAGTTCTCCAGACTGAACCCGCGCAAGGCCCCCGGCCCAGACGGCGTGTCTCCCTCCACCCTGAGACTCTGTGCGAAACAGCTGGCTCCTGTCTTCACAGACATTTTTAACACCTCCCTTAAGTTATGCCACGTGCCGTCCTGCCTCAAATCCTCCACCATCATCCCTGTCCCCAAGAAGCCACGGATCACTGGACTTAATGACTACAGACCTGTAGCGCTCACCTCTGTAGTCATGAAGTCCTTTGAGCGCCTGGTCCTGTCCCACCTCAAGTCCATCACCACCCCTCTCCTGGACCCGCTGCAGTTTGCCTACCGAGCCAACAGGTCTGTAGACGATGCAGTCAACCTGGCCCTCCACTCCATCCTGCAGCACCTGGACTCCCCGGGAACCTACGCCAGGATCCTGTTTGTGGACTTCAGCTCCGCATTCAACACCATCCGCCCTGCTCTGCTCCGGGACAAGCTGTCCCTGCTCAACGTGCCTGACTCCCTCTGCAGGTGGATCATCGACTTCCTGACGGACCGGAGGCAGCATGTGCGGCTGGGAAAGACTGTCTCAGACTATACTAGCATCAGCACCGGATCACCCCAGGGCTGTGTACTTTCCCCCCTACTCTTCTCCCTTTACACCAACTCCTGCACCTCCAGCCACCAGTCTGTCAAGTTGATCAAGTTTGCGGACGACACCACCCTCATCGGGCTCATCTCCAACGGCGACGAGTCCGCCTACAGGAGAGAGGTGGCCCAGCTGGCGTCCTGGTGCAGCAATAACAACCTGCAGCTGAACGCTCTGAAGACAGTGGAGATGATTGTAGACTTCAGGAAAGTCACTACTCCTCTGCCCCCCCTCACCCTCTCAGGCTCTCCCATCACCACTGCTGATTCCTTCCGCTTCCTAGGCACTACCATCACCAGGGACCTCAAATGGGAGCTGACCATCAGCTCACTCATCAAAAAAGCCCAGCAGAGGATGTTCTTCCTGCGGCAGCTGAGGAAGCTCAAGCTACCCACCAAGATGTTAGTGCAGTTCTACACAGCCATCATCGAGTCCATCCTCACCACCTCCATAACCGTGTGGTACGCAGGAGCCACTGCCAGGGACAGACTAAGGCTGCAGCGCGTCGTGCGCACTGCTGAGAAGGTGATCGGCTGCAAGCTCCCATCTCTCCAGGATCTGTACATCTCCAGGACCCGGAGGCGTGCTGGCCGGATCATAGCCGATCCCTCACACCCTGGTCACGTACTGTTTGCCCCCCTCCCCTCTGGTAGAAGACTTCGGTCCATCCAGACTAAAACCTCCCGTCACATGAACAGCTTCTTCCCCTCTGCCATTAGACTGCTGAACACTAAGTGACTTATTGACTCTCGTGCACCATGTACAGCAGCTCAACCAGACTCATGTCAATCATCACTGTTTTTCTTCCTGCATTACCGACTGCACTATATAGTTCTCCACAGTATCTGCTGCTGGCTAATATATATTTTAACTGTTGACCAGTATCACTTAATCTTATCCTACACTTTATTACATGTATAGTTTATTTCTCTTATCCTATCATGTTTAATGTTGCAGCATTGTACCGAGACAAATTCCTAGTTTGTGTACTACATGAACAATGGCAATAAACCTGATTCTGATTCTGACACACACCTTCCAAAAAGTTCAACTTTTGTCTCATCAGTCCACAGAATATTTTCCCAAAAGTCTTGGGGATCATCAAGATGTTTTCTGGCAAAACTGAGATGAGCCTTTGTTCTTTTTGCTCAGCAGTGGTTTTCGTCTTGGAACTGTGCAATACTGGCCATTTTTGCCCAGTCTCTTTCTTATGGTGGAGTCATGAACACTGACCTTAACTGAGGCAAGTGAGGCCTGCAGTTCTTTGGATGTTGTTGTGGGGTCTTTTGTGACCTCTTGGATGAGTCATTGCTGCGCTCTTGGGGTAATTTTGGGTGGCCGGCCACTCCTGGGAAGGTTCACCACTGTTCCATGTTTTCACCATTTGTGAATAATGGCTCTCACTGTGATTTGCTGGAGTCCCAAAGTTTTAGAAATGGCTTTATAACCTTTTCCAGACTGATAGATCTCAGTTACTTTGTTTCTCATTTGTTCCTGAATTTCTTTGGATCGTAGTATGATGTCTAGCTTTTGATGATCTTTTGGTCTACTTCACTTTGTCAGGTAGGTCCAATTTAAGTGATTTCTTGATTGAGAACAGGTGTGGCAGTAATCAGGCCTGGGTGTGGCTAAAGAAATTGAACTCAGCTTTCCTAAGATGTGATAAACCACAGTTAATTTATGTTTTAACAGGGGGCAATCACTTTTTTCACACAGGACCATGTAGGTTTGGATTTTTTTTTTTACCCTTAATAATAAACCGTCATTTAAAAACTGCATTTTGTGTTTACTTGTGTTATCTTTGTCTAATATTTAAATTTGATGATGTTTGTGTGACAAACATACAAAAAAAGAGAAATCAGGAAGGGGACAAACACTTTTTCACATCACTCTATATGTTAAATACCAGTCGACTATAAAAATCTCTAGAGTACAGCATTCACACCCATAATTGCTGTTTAATTAAGGAGTAGATATGTCAGATCTGTGTCACCTAAAAATGCAATCCACACACCTGTAATTATTCCGTACTTACAGCTTACTACTGGTGCTCATACTTATCTCTACTTGTAACATACTAACATTGTAAGTACATTGTAAGTGAACACTTAAAGGGTGCTTGCAGCCCACTTTTGCTCTACTCACATCCTAATTTTACTGGGTTGTTCTATAGAGTGCTACCAAAAAACTCTTATAAAATACAGTCAGTGAAACTTTAAAAATGTGGTGGTTCTTTATTTTTCAGAACTGTTTGCCAGCTCACATCAGAATATTTTAATGACTAATAGTGTTTTGTTTTTACATAATGTGAGTTGTAAACAGAACCACAACTGTTTAACACACACTAAAGACTTGCTCAAACATAACATTTGGTTATTTTAAAATGGTTTACCAAGCTGAGCTAATTAAATACTTGAATGCTGGTGCATCAGTCAGTCAAGCGTAAGTAAGAGGTTGTTGTGTCTAGACACAGAAGCCCCCCCTTCTGTTTTTTTAGAGAGGGTCAGACATTCAATAATTCATAGCTGCTTTTCCATCTCTCCTCTTCTTCGCGTCACTCCCAAACAGACAATGCCAAAAGTCCTTTCTGCACACATGTTATCTTCGGGTTTTATCGTGCTGGAGAACTGTGTGAAAACATCCTGCTGTCATGGCCATGACTCATTGCCATGTTGTACGCACGGCTGAAATTAGGCTGTGAATCGATGTGTTCACCTGTCATAATTGCTAATGGCACAGATTGTTCCACATGCACTCAGATTACCGGGCTTTCTCCTCATTTGAGTTGTTTGAGGTGTGACAGAAAGGCTTGTGGCCAGCTTCTTCTCACTGACCTGTCTTGACAGGAGGCCATTTTGTCTCTCTTGGTATGTGTCAAGGATTTCTATTTTTCCTTCTTCTTTTTTTTCCCTTTTTGCACTCCACGGCCTCTCCGCGTGTGCGCTTTGACATGGTGTTCCTTGCATGTTCGCTGGAGCGCAACATTCTGTCGTTAGAGACAGCGGGTCTTTGGTACAGTACCTGGTGCTTGACAGCTTCTCACACTGTCTCTGTGTTTGATGATAGTGCTTTTGTGCGAGGTGTTTGTGCTCTTTCACCACGCATACAGATTGTGACTGTGCCTCTTAGCAGGGGTTAGCTGGACAGCCTCCTCACCCTCCTCTTGCAAGAAGGCCGTCAAGTGTGGAGTTTTGTGAGGTGAGACTTGCAAACTCCCACATTTGCTGGAAGTATGTGTGTGTGTGTTTATGTATGTCCACGGTGACTGTATATATACTGAAGGAGGAGGAGGATTTCTGTGTTCATTCTCTCCACACCCACAGAAGGCTTTGTATTCAAGCTGCGGGGGTGATGTCTCCCTGAGCTTGTGCCACACTTCCAGTTCCCTCCAGGAACAGCTCTGGAAGTACGTGAGTGGGTCAGGGGGATTTACCCGGCAGCCTGTCATGTTGCGGCTTCCAATTACTTATCTCTCACCCAACCAGCCCTCCACCAAAGCTTTGTTTTAACCGGCCCCATTCCATGAAATATATCTGAGCTACACCAAACCTGTCAGTGCAAGGGCTTTTAGCAGCCCAGTTTGCCCGTTCTCTTCCTAACTTAACTCAACTTTCCCTTTCCCCTTCTGCCTTTTTTTTCCAGAATCTTCTCCACCTCCGACGCTGCCTGTGTGTCATCTTCTGTTCTAATGAGAGGCAGGGATCAGCAGCCCTGGAGTTTGACAGAGCTACCTGTTGTGCCTCCATTTCTTCTTCTTTTCTTCTTCCTCTCCTCTCTCGCCCCTCTCCTCACTCTCTCTCCCTAAACACCGGAGCTGTCGACTTCTGGCAGTTTGATTCTAAACTGTTCCCCCACATCCGCAGTAGCTGCCATGACAGAGAATAAAGCAAGTGAAATGTAGAGTTTGTAGTGAACAATGTGTGGATCGTTTTTTCTCCGTCCACAGTGTGGGCAAAAGGGTAGAATATTCTTTTTCATTCAGTCTCAGAGAGATTCTTTGTACAGTTAGGCCCAGAAATATTTGGACAGTGACACAAGTTTTGTTATTTTAGCTGTTTACGAAAACATATTCAGGATACGATTATATAATCAATATGGGCTTAAACTGCAGACTCTCAGCTGTAATTTGAGAGTATTCACATCCAAATTGGAGCAAGGGTTTAGGAATTACAGCTCTTTAATACGTAGCCACCTCTTTTCAAGGGACCAAAAGTAATTGGACAATTGACTCAGAAGGCTGCAAAAAAAATAACAAGGCTGCATGGGCTCTTCCCTCGTTAACCTGTCATCAATTAAGCAGTTAAAAGGTCTGGAGTTGATTCCAGGTGTGGCGTTTGCATTTGGAAGCTGTTGCTGTGAACACACAACATGCGGTCAAAGGAGCTCTCAATGGAGATGAAACAGACCATCCTGAGGCTGAAAAAAAGAAGAAATCCATCAGAGAGATACCAGAAATGTTAGGAGTGGCCAAATCAACAGTTTGGTACATTCTGAGAAAAAAAAAGAGTACACTGGTGAGCTTGGGAACTCAAAAAGGTCTGGATGTCCACGGAAGACAACAGTGGTGGATGATCGCATAATCCTTTCCATGGTGAAGAACAACCCCTTCACAACATCCACTCAAGTGAAGAACACTCTCCAGGAAGTAGGTGTATCAGTATCTAAGTCTACCATAAAGAGAAGACTTCATGAGAGTAAATACAAAGGATTCACCACAAGGTGCAAACCATTAATCAGCCTCAAAAATAGAAAGGCCAGAATTGACTTTGCCAAAAAAACACGTGAAGAAGCCAGCCCAGTTCTGGAACAGCATTCTTTGGACAGATGAGACTAAGATCAACCTGTACCAGAATGATGGGAAGAAGAAAGTTTGGAGAAGAATTGGAACAGCTCATGATCCAAAGCACTGCATCTTCTGTAAAACATGGTGGAGGTCGTGTGATGGCATGGGCATGCATGGTTTCCAATCACTTGTGTCACTTGTGTTTATTGATGATGTGACAAAAGACAGAAGCAGCCAGATGAATTCTGAAGTGTATAGGGATATACTTTTTGCTCAGATTCAGCCAAATGCAGCAAAGTTGATTGGACGGCACTTCACAGTACAGATGGACAATGATCCAAAACATACTGCAAAAGCAACCCAGGAGTTTTTTAAGGCAAAGAAGTGGAATATTCTGCAATGGCCGAGTCAATCACCAGATCTCAACCCAATCGAGCATGCATTTCACTTGCTCAAGACAAAACTTAAGGCAGAAAGGCCCACAAACAAGCAACAACTGAAGACAGCTGCAGCAAAGGCCTGGCAAAGCATCACAAAGGAGGAAACCCAGCGTTTGGTGATGTCCATGGGTTCCAGACTTCAGGCAGTCATTGCCTGCAAAGGATTCTCAACAAAATATTGAAAAGTAACATTTTACTTAGGGTTATGTTTATTTGTCCAATTACTTTTGAGCCCCTGAAACGAGGAGCGTTTGTATAAAAATAGCTACAATTCCTACATGTTTAATCATATATTTTTGTTCAACCCCTTGAATTAAACCTTAAAGTCTGCACTTCAATTCCATTGTAGTTGTTTCATTTCAAATCCAATGTGGTGGCATGCAGAGCCCAAATCATGAAGATTGTGTCACTGTCCAAATATTTCTGGGCCTAACTGTATATAGTTTAACTCGAGGGCTCTCAAAGACAAGCCTGCCTTAATAGTGTTGTAGTACTCGAGATCGGTCTTGGTCTCGAGACCGGTCTTGAGACCACTTTTTAAGGGTCTCGGTCTCGTCTCGGAATCAAAGGCATTTTTACTCGGTCTTGTCTCGGTCTCGAACAGGGTGGACTCGGGATTTTTGATCAAGACTGGTCGAGACCAGGCCAGTGATAAGTGATCTGTGATAAGTGAGAAAAGTAGAATGCAGGCTGGTGCCTTCCCAGTCACGCAGTGTGACACGCGGAGTGACACGCCCCCTGTACACAGAGAGTGAATGAAGATGACTGGAGACGCTGCACCTCTGGGGAAACTAGCTGTTAAAAATGTCAGCAAACTCATCAGTCATTAAGTTTGGTTTCCAAAACCATAAGGACTTTATCTGCAAAACGACATGCAAGCGAAAACACTCTGCAGTGTGTAAATTCTGCGGTGCTCAAGTCACAGAAACTGCTGGGACAACGTCAAACTTTTATCGTCACATTGAGAGGAAGCATAAAGACAGGTAAATTAACTGTTAAATTAGCTACACTGGGAAACTTAAAATCAAAAAATTTCAACACCCCATCTTAAAACATTGTGCGAAAATAAGCTCTTTTCTTCCCACGATCGTTTTTTGCTAACGTTCAGAGCACCGACTTTATATTATAGCCAAGTTAGCTTGCGTAGCATTGTCAAAAGCAAGATAGCAGAATAACAAACAATGAACACGCCAGGTATTAGTCGAGGCCACTGGCGTTACTTGGGAGGTTCTCATGCAATGGAAATGTTGTTCACTGCACCAGTAAATGGGCTCAACTTTAGTTGGGACCAACAGGACATATTTCTGGTCAACAGTGTCTTCAGCTGCAGAAAGTTGATCGTTTGGCTCAGCCATGAGCTAGAAAGCTAACGCTGTGCTAGCTAGTTCAAAGTCAATAACACTGAATGAGTACGTTCATCAAATTTGTTTGAAAAAATATATTGTAAAAGCAAAAAAGTTAAAAAGCATATTTTAAGACAATAAAGACTCCGAAAAAGGTAATGCTAAAAATTAAAGATTGTTTAAAAGCAGTAATTCAAAGTGAAATTTGACTTCATTCATTTTAAAAAAGTGAATATACAGTATATGAACTATGTAGTGATGCATGATGTGTTTCTCTGGCTTCTATAATTTGTTGCTTGTTTGCACTTAGCACATTTGTTAGATGTAACGTTTGCATCTTCTGAGGCCCCACCGAGCCCGTTTAGGTCACAAAATGCTTCAGTCTCTAATTTTTCTGAAATGCAACCAAGCTTTTGTTTAACCTCCTCATCCCTAGAGCCAGGCAGGACCATCCATCTCACCCTAACCCTGGCCCAGAAATGGGACCTTTGAGGTTTTTTACAACCACCCTTTTGTGAGTGTATTCTTAGTGTTCAGCTCAGACTTTTAAGGGTGTTTTTTTAAAACACATTTTGTTCATGCTTGGTATGCCATAATTTTCAGTTAAATTACTCCTAGTTAATTTATGCTGTAATTTTATGAAGGAAACTTGTTGTGGCTGCCTAGGAGAATTAATACTTCTAAAAAGAACATTATGTGGCTTTCTTTGTTGTTGTGAAAGTTCTGTTACTGTGAATGTTCTTCATGGCTGTGCACCTAAGTTGGCTGGCAAAGCACCAAAATGCAAAATGTCAAAGGGACCCATGTTCAAGAAAATTATTTAAAAAAATACCTTGCTGAAAAGAAATGTCAGGGTTATTTTTTCACTCATTTAATTTAATTTAGGTGTTATTCCTTACTTTTTCTTAATTTTTCTTTCTGAAATGACATATTTATCGTGGCTTGTCAGGACAATGCAGTTTTAATGAGTACAACTGCGTAATTTGTACAAGTGAAAAAACAAATTTGCTTAGATTTGAGATTTGTTTCATTTTGCTGGTTTGAAAACAACATAGCAGAATTTTTTTGTTGTTGCTGTTGCATTTATGTAAAAGCAAACTTAAATTAAAAAAAAAAGATACTGGTCATTTTGTTCTGTTTTGTTATGATTTTTCTTTGATATATACAGTCTTGGTCTTGTTTCGGTGTCGACCTCCAAATGTCTTGGTCTTGTCTCGGTGTCGGCCTCCAAATGTCTTGGTCTTGTCTTGGTCTCGATACTCTCTAGTCTCGACAATGTCTTGGTCTCGGTTGGTGTGGTCTTGACTACAACACTATGCCTTAATGAACGGGCTAGGCTGGGCTGAAGCCCAGGGGCCTACGGAAATCAGGGGCCTATCACGAGCCAATGAAAAAGATCACATTGTTGTTAACTGGTCAAATTCTATGTGCATAACTTGATATTCATGTGTGGCTGCTGATTGGTCTAATTTACATATGGCCCACGTGGGTACCATGTAACAATAGCCTATCAGAGGAATTGCTTTGACATGTGTCTATGCAAGCACCAGTGAGAAGTAAGAAATAATTAGTTTGGTCAAAATGTCCGGAAAAAAGCTTGAAAGTAGTGCTCAAAAAATTATTGAGAGGAAAAGAGCTTAGTGAAAATGAATTGCTCAAAAAATCCCAAAGCATAAAGGATTTTTCTAAGCTCAAGCCCTAAGTGGAGGAGGCTGCTACTGCACAAAGGAGACAGGTGGGCCATTAAACCCCTCACCTGGAGGAGAAGGGCGAAGGGAGAAGAAAGACCATGATTGCTTACATCAGACAGCTGTGCATGGGACAGTGGACTCCAAACTTGGTAAAAAGTAGACTGGATCAAGGATGCATCTATAGAGTATGACAGTATTTGTGAGCTGGACTTAATGGACATAATGAAGGATTTTTCTTTAAAGAAGGCCAGAAGAAAAGACTTCTAAAAAGGTAAGACATGCTATTTGCAGTGCTTTCCAGCCACCTGTGCAGGTTTTTGATTGGTGCTGTTGTGCATTGTTTGAATCAGGAATACTTCACTGATGTAACTTTATACTGAAGGCACTCATATCTGTCACACTGTAAAAATGGAAAACTCAGTAAGATAAAATACCTTAAATCAGGACTGTTTTTCTCTCACAAGATAATTTTGACTAGAATTTCTTTTTGTTGTGCAGTTTTATGTAAGATTTTACTTGCTTTAGGAAAGTTTTTACTTGTTTTAAGCAATTTAATCTTGCTTTGTTGGTAGATATTTTTCTAATTTTAACTGGATTACCTATTGCCAGAATTTTTATTTATTTATTTATTTATTTATTTATTTATTTTACCTATTTTAAGTAACATTATCTGCCATCAGAGCAAGAAAATTTGACTATGTTGAAACTGACATCTTGATATATTCAGGCTGGGACTGTTACTTAAAAAAAAAAATAAAAAATTGGCCTGGTCAGATGATGCAATGTTGAGTAAAAGAAACTTCGTATTTCATGGTGAAGCCATTGGAATCAACATGGCAACCTGTAAAATGAGACATCATCATAATGGTAAGCATGTTGTCAGCATGTTTGAAGTGATTGTGTAGGACTGACTTGGAACAATACATAAAAGTGTTTAACATGTCACTCCCTGTTGTCAGTGGGCAGGGCTATTGTGATTTTATTTATTGATTTAACTTTTATTTATACAGGGGAGGTCCATTGAGAGGATGCCCTGTTCACATACAGGTGCATCTCACTAAATTAGAATATCATCAAAAAGTTTATTTATTTCAGTAATTCAATTCATAAAATGAAACTCATTTTATATATATTTCTTACAGACAGAGTGATATATTTCAAGTGTTTATTTCTTTTAATTTTGATGGTTATGGCTTGCAACTCATGAAAATCAGTTTCTCAAAAAAATAGAATATTACATAAGATCAATTTTAAAAAACTATTTTTTTTAATAGAAATGTTGGCTGACTAAAAGTATTTCCATGTACACACTCAGTACTTGGTCAGGGCTCCTTTTGCATGAATTAATACTGCATCACTGTGATATGGTATGAAGGTGATCAACCTGTGTTACTGCTGAGGTGTTATGAAGGCCCAGGTTGCTTTGATAGCGGCTTTCAGCTCATCTGCATTGTTGGGCCTGGTGTCTCTCATCTCCCTGTTGATGATACTTCATAGATTATTACATAGATGGTATCATTGTGCTTGATTAGCCAGCAAACTCTCCTGACCTAAATCCCATAGAGAATCTATGGTGTATTGTCAAGAGGAAGATGAAATACACCAGACCCAATAATGCAGACAAGCTGAAGGCCGCTATCAAAGCAACCTGGGCTTCCATAACACCTCAGCAGTAACACAGGCTGATCACCTCCATGCCATGCTGCATTGATGCAGTAATTATGCAAAAGGCGCCCCGACCAAGTATTGAGTGTGTATATGGACATACTTTTCAGCTGGCCAACATTTCTATTAAAAATCAATTTTTTTATTAATTTTATGTAATATTCTAATTTTTTGAGAAACTGAATTTGGGGTTTTCATGAGCTATAAGTCATAACCATCAACATTAAAAGAAATAAACACTTGAAATATATCATTCTGTGTGCAATGAATCTATATAATATATGACTTTCACTTTTTGAATTGAATTATATCAACTTTTCGATGGCATTCTAATTTATTGAGATGCACCTGTAGTTACACATTCACACCTGGAAGTGGCGCAGTATAGCCACAGACTGACCTGTGGCCACTGAGCAGCTCTATTGGAACAGTTGGGGTTAAAGGCCTTGCTCAAGGGCACCACAGAGGGGTTAATGAGGGTGGGGTAAACACCATTTTGTCATCTATCACACTCAGATCTGATCCTGCCGGTCCAGGGATTGATCCAGCGACCTTCCAGTCACTAGTCCACATCCCCAACCATTACGCCACCACGGCCCTCAGTATTCTGTGATGACAGAATACTGAAAAAAAAACCTTACAGTGTGAAAAAAGTGAAAAATTCATGGATCTATACCTTTATGGAGATTCACACCAAAATTAAATGGAGTCTAGTCTGGGCCAAGAGCCACCATCCCTTCAAGTTTCATTGGGCTCTGTTGAGTAGTTTTTGTGTAATCTTGCTAAAATCAGACACCAATAAAAACAAACTCCTTGGTGGAAGTAAATATGTATTCATGTTTGCTCCTTCCAAAAATAAGCCAAGAAGATTCTTAGCAGTTGCATGTCTGGCAAATACAACGTTTAGTCCATCGACTGTATGCAACAAGTCATATTAATTAAGGTTATCCTTTGTTAACATAAATTATATCTTGAAACCTTGAGCAGATCTTTTTGTCATCATCGTGGTTGGTCAGACTGAGAAATCAAAGGACACTTTCTAAAAACACACACTCAAAGCTGTATTCAATTAAAAAAATGACCAATTCCTCTAATTCTGTAAATATACTGACAAAATGTTTACGGAGTGGGCTGATAAAGGCACATCAATCTTTTTACAAATCGTACATTCATATATTTCTTTGAAGAAAAAAAATCTCTTTCTGGCAGGCAAGACAAATCCCAGTGTTGTGATTGAATGGCAATATGTTATGTTCCAGAACATTAATATAATGTATTATGCACCCAGAAGGAGAACATGTTGATTCATCTTACTAATGAAGGTGTGCATCCCCAATCATATTTTCTTTTCAATCTACAAAAAAAAAATCTATAGCTACATAATGGATTGTTTGACTATGTCAAAATAAAATGTGGATATTTTGCAGCTGGATTTCACAAAGGAAGAGCATGTGCTGACCAAATTTTTACCTTACAAAGCATAATAGAGCAGTGCTAGGACTGGCAAACACAACTGCACATCAACTTTATAGATTTTCAGAAAGCCCTGTATAGCATCCACAGAGATGGCTTGTGGCACATCCTTCGAGCCTTTGGCATACCCCAAAGGATCATCCATGTCATTAGGAGCTTCTACAATAACTTACCTGCAGCGTAAGGGATAGTGACATCAACTTTGAGGTCAAGACCAGTGTACCACAGGGATGTGTGATGTCAGCATCCATCCATCCATCCACTTTCTTCCGCTTCATCCTTTTCGGGTTGCGGGGGGCTGGAGCCTATCCCAGCATCTTTGGGCGAGAGGCAGGGTACACCCTGGACAGATCGCCAGTCCATCGCAGGACCAACACAGAGAGACAAACAACCATTCACTCTCACAGTCATACCTAAGGACAATTTAGAATCCCCAGTTTTGATGCCAATTAACCTAACTTGCATGTTTTTGGCATGTGGGAGGAAACCGGAGAAATCCCAGAGTAAACCCACGCAGACACGGGGAGAACATGCAAACTCCACACAGATCACTGTTGGTTGGGGGCTGGGATCGCATTTCTTTGTAATGTAGTCATCAACTGGGTGATGTGACATACCACAGACGGTCAGCCCAGAGGCATCAGGTGAACCCTCTGCTCTCTCACACCCGACTCAGCCCCACTGCTCATCAGGTAGGACTAAATACAGTGGGGCAAAAAAGTATTTAGTCAGCCACCAATTGTGCAAGTTCTCCCACTTAAAAGATGAGAGAGGTCTCCAATTTTCATCATAGGTATACCTCAACTATGAGAGACAAAATGAGAAAAAAAAAATCCAGAAAATCACATTGAAGGATTTTTAATGAATTAATTGGTAAATTGCACAATTGGTGGCTGACTAAATACTTTTTTGCCCCACTGTATCAGCCTCAAGAAGGCCAAAGTCATGACTCAACAAAGTAGAGGGAGAATCTCCCCTCAACTGAACAGTTCATCTATCAAGGCAGCATTGTCAGGATAGAGGAGCTGGCCATGACATTCTGACCTGACTTAAAGATAGGAACGCCTTCAGAATGCTCAACGACAGTCCAACCAGTTAAGTAACCACACCAAACTCAAACTATACTATTGTCAACACTACTGTATGGATCAGAATGCTGGCGAATAGTGACCTCACAAAACTGTCCACCTTTGACACCAAAATCTTACAGAAAATTCTTTGCATTTTCTGGCCACAAACCAAACAAAGAGCTGCTTAGGCAGTGTAGTCAGAAAAGCAGGACTACCATCATCAGCCACAGACACTGGAGGTGGCTGGGTCAGGTCATTCGACAGGAGGATGGGTCAGCCTCAAAGACTGCCCCTCACTGGACCCTGGAAAGAAAGTATAGACATAGATGACATGGCGGAGAACAGTGGAGTTAGAAAAGAAGATCTGGAATCACAGTTGGGGCACCATTGAGAAACTGGCCAAACACAGACAGAAGTGGAAGTCGTATGCTGCTGCTGTACATGCCAGCTGGTATAACGGGTAGCAGGAAGAATTGTGTTATGAGCTCAACCTCAAACCTCAAGTACATAGCTTTATTGTTGGCTTCAAGAGACCAATTGACTTTGGTTGTTTGCAGCAAATCTTTGGTAAAATTATTGCTTTATTGTTTATTTGCTATTCTAAATCAGAGAATAGTGAATTTTCTATTTCTGACTTGTAGTGTTAGAACAGGGGTGCCCACATTTTTTTTTTTTTTGGTTTGTGAGCTACTTTAAAAATGACCAGCTCAAAGTGATCTACCTACATTTAAAAAAATGCCAAATATGGCAATATATGTTGGTATACAATGTACGTCATACATTATGTAACTACGTGAACCCTTATGGCACAATGCAATTCAATACATTTACGATCATTACCTTACTCTGATGACTTGCACTGAATGGAGTCAGCCAGGGTTGCATAGTCCGGACAGTAGCTGCTGGAGTATGCCTAATAATGCAGTGACTCACCCGGAACGATGCTTCAGTGGCTGCATTTGCCTTTGAACTCAGCTGTGTGAAAAATGACTGCTGTCCTATTAACTGAGATTTCAGTTCCTTCACCTTTCTTTTTCTCAGCTCACTTTTCAGAGGGAAGTTAGTGTCGTAGTTTTTATGAATGGTTCGAAAGTGCCTCTCGACATTTCCCTTCTTTGGAAACGCAACGATAGTTTGACAGATCAGACAAATACACTTTGAAAATGACATTGTGAGAAAAAAAAATCTTCCTCCCATTTCACATAGAAGTGGTAAATTTTTGTCTTCTTACTGGGTTCAGCTCCCCCACTCATTTTTAATATCCCTTCTTTAGTTGATAGAAATTGGAAGCACTAACACAGTCACAGCTCGCTGGAATTTAGCAGTTGCTAGCTAGCGTGTTTGACTGCACATGCAGGGTGACTTACGACACATAGAGGATAGGACCTCTCCTGATTGGCTGCCCTGTACATCAATCGAGGATAGGCAATAGAATTAAAAACTTTTTTTTAAAATGTTTTTTAATGTCACGCGATCTACCTGCAGTGCCTTTGCAATCTACCAGTCGATCGCAATCAACGTATTGAGCACCCCTGTGTTAGAATGAGTGCTGGTATATACAGCGTGTGACGTAGCCTACGAGTGATGTCACCATGCCACTATATATTTGGGAAGCCCGCCATCTCATGGCAGTTGGAGTTGGCAGTTTGTTAGACAGCTATAACTAAGCGTTCATACGTACTACAGCCTGTTTGTAATAAAGTTCAGTTCAAGCACAGCATCCTCATCTGTCTTCATTCCAGGTTTGTGGACATAACATTTGGCAACGAGAATTTCGTACCATGGAAATGTGCCTAAGACTGCTGAGGCCTTTCCTCAAGTCTCCAGGTGAACTGGATGTCCCGTGGCCACAATGGCTGGACGCGTTCGAGATCTATGCTGCAGCATTGGACCTGGGAAAACTGGATAAAGTAAGGAAGCAGGCACTACTTGTCCACAACCTGGGCATAAGAAGTCAAAGGATTTTTTGCATGCTTGGTCCAACGGACTCGTATGTGGATGCTGTTGAACTGCTAGCTAGCTACTTTGCTACACCAGACAATGTGATAGCATGACGAATTCAATTCTGCCAGAGGTGAAAGGGAATTGGTGAGTCCACCAAACAATTCATCACTGACTTAAGACATCTGGCTAGCATGTGCCGCTTTGGACTGTTAGAGGACAAGATGATGCAGGACCAGTTAGCTGAGCTCACGAGTAACCCAAGGCTAAGGGCTAAGATGCTAACGGCGCCAAACGACATGATGCTAGCTAGCACAATAGAGCTAGCGTTCCAGCTTGAGTCAGCAGAGAAGCTAGCATCGGAGCTAGGTGGGCGCCAACTACAGAAGCTGCCCGGAGAGACGATGTTAGCTAACACGGTGGGCACAGAGGAATATGAAGACATGGCAGACAAGTACAAGACGAATGCCGTTATCCGAAGGACCACTCCGAGATGCCCCGTCTGTGGTAGCTGTGGGTCCCCAACGCACTGTGACAGAGCACATTTTTGCCCAGCAAGAGGACAATGTTGTAACAAGTGTGGACACTTTAACCATTTCACTAAAGTGTGCCGATCGCCGGCGCCATGGAACCCACCAAGCAAGCAAACCAAATCTACCTACGGGTACAAATAAGTAACAAAAAAAAATAAATAAAAAAAATAAAAAAGCCACCCGCCAACGACCACCATCCTCGTGGTGAGCCCTGACATTAACATTTAATCATACAGCATGGTTGAATTAGACAGCGTGGCTGTACTGCTACTGCTCGACACGGTGGTAGTTAGGTCGATGTTAAACTGGACCACAGTGAAGAAATTTTTCCCCAACCACAGAATAAAGAAGAACCCAGTGGAGCTGTACAGATACGGCGTCACAGACTCAGTAATGTAGGAACAGTTGAGCTAACGATCTACTACAAGTCTAAGATTGTGTATGACTTCACGTTCCAAGTGGTGCCGCATGGTGACAGCATGATGGGATGTGACCTCTTCTACAGACTGGGCTTCACAATCTGCAACAGCACCGGGTTTGAATGGTCTGGTTGCGGCAACTGGGGCACGATGGACCTCTATGACGATAACGTGGTGTGGGACAAGAAAATTAAGGGTGGCACCAACACCAAACCAGCTACCCCATGCACACAGGAGGAGAGCTGCCCGGGAGGGGGGCAGCAGCCGGTCTCGCCTCAGATTCTCACCCAACCGGAGGCCACTGTGGATTCACAGGAGAAGGAGCCTGTGCAAGCAGAAAACCTCAAGGTGCAACAACAACCGGGCACAGACACTGTTTACAACACGGCATGACAAAGCACATCAGACGGGAGAGAGGAGGAACCGGATTGCTTCTGTACCCACGCTCAACGTCAGTCTACAGGAGCTATGACCGACCCGACAGGTGAAGAGTCCGCAACAATGAAAGACACGGGAGAGATTGCAGACACCTTCCGTACTCACAACCAGCTTCAGACTACGGAAACAGCAATGGTGAAGTCAGGTGAAGGGTCCCCAATGAACACGGTAACAACAGAACTGTTACGGCACGACGGAGGTCCCAAACCAGATGAGCACGCAGTGCCACAGCAATCACAGTGGCATGTGAGACTGAGCAAGGCGCCACTCAAAGTCATGGACTGAGTTTGACTCCGTACCGGTGAGAGACCAGGACAGCGACTGACCAAGTCATAACCGATGATACAACAGGTGCCGCTGAGGATCATGGCGAAACTAGGATCAGCATGCTTTCAACTGACAGACGGTTCGGTTCTAGTACAGCGTGTCCAGGTGGCTGCTTCAGACGGCGAAGCTTCACGGGAGTCAGCTGCCACAGTGTGGGACACAGGCCCCAACGTGATGAAGATCGGTCCTGGCCCCGGTGGTCTGGCATCTCCAGGAATGCGTCTACCGAGGGCCTACTACAAGGCCCCTCGCGCAGAACCGCCTTCCCCATAGAAGACTGTTAAAAAAAATTACATTGACTGTTCAGGTAGGAGCGTGGCTGAAACAGGTGGCAGAATAACCCACCCAGCCATGTCAGTCCAGCGGTGGTCTACCCATTGACCCTAGTTCTAGGTTTTACAGTGTGGTTCTGAATGTTGAGACTGTTGATTATATACAGCCGTGGACACAATTGTTGGTACCCCTCTATTAATGAAAGAAAAACCCACAATGGTCACAGAAATAACTTGAATCTGACAAAAGTGGTAATAAATAAAAGTTCTATGAAAATTAACCAATGAAAATCAGACAATGCTTGTGAATTGTGGTTCAACAGAATTACTTTAAAAAACAAACTCATGAAACAGGCCTGGACAAAAATGATGGTACCCCTAGAAAAGACTGAAAATAATGTGACCATAGGGACATGTTCAACCAAGAAGCGTCCTCTAATTAATATCACAGGTGTCTACAAACTTGTAATCAGTCAGTCAGCCTATTTAAAGGGTGACAAGTAGTCACTGTGCTGTTTTGTGACATGGTGTGTACCACACCAAACATGGACCAGAGGAAGCAAAGGAGAGAGTTGTCTCAGGAGATTAGAAAGAAAATTGTAGACAAGCATGTTAAAGGTAAAGGCTATAAGACCATCTCCAAGCAGCTTGATGTTCCTGTGACTACAGCTGCGCATTATTCAGAAATTTAAGATCCACGGGACTGTAGCCAACCTCCCTGGACGTGGCCGCAGGAGGAGACGGATAATACGATAATGTTCTGGGGCTGCTTTGCTGCATCTGGCACAGGGTGTCTTGAATCTGTGCAGTGTACAATGAAATCTCAAGACTATCCAAGTATTCTAGAGAGAAATGTGCTGCCCAGTGTCAGACAGCTTGGTCTCAGTCACAGGTCATGGGTCTTGCAACAGGATAATGATCCAAAACACACAGCTAAAACCACCCAAGAATGGCTAAGAGCGAAACATTGGACTATTCTAAAGTGGCCTTCTATGAGCCCTGATCTAAATCCTTTTGAACATCTATGGAAGGAGCTGAAACATGCCGTCTGGAGAAGGCACCCTTCAAACCTGAGACAACTGGAGCAGTTTGCTCATGAGGAGTGGGCCAAAATACCTGCTGAGAGGTGCAGAAGTCTCATTGACAGTTAACAAAATCGTTTGATTGCAGTGATTGCCTCAAAAGGTTGTGCAACAAAATATTAAGTTAAGGGTACCATCATTTTTGTCCAGGCCTGTTTCATGAGTTTGTTTTTTAAAATAATTCTGTTGAACCATAGTTCAAAAGCATTGTCTGATTTTCATTGGTTAATTTTCATAGAATTTTTGTTTATTACCACTTTTGTCAGATTCAAGATATTTCTGTGGCCATTGTGGGTTTTTCTTTCATTAACAGAGAGGTACCAACAATTTTGTCCATGTGTGTAAGTATACCAAATTGGGGAGGGCTAATTAAAATGTGTTCTGTGTTTTTGCAAGGGGGTGGGGGGTGTAGTGTTAGAATAAGTGCTGGTATACAGCGTGTGACGTAGCCTACAGGTGACATCACCACTCCACTATATATTTGGGAAGTCCACCATCTCATGGTAGTTGGAGATGGCAGTTGGCAGTAGGTTAGACAGTTATAAATAAGTGTTCATACGTGCTTTGTACTGCAGCCTGTTTGCAATAAAGTTCAGTTCGAGCACAGCATCCTCGTCCGTCTTCATTCCAGGTTTGTGGACATAACACTACTGTTTCTTATGTAGAGGCTCAGAGGGTGCCTGTGGATAGTTTAACTTCTTTTCTGCGACAAACACTTCATAGTTCTTTTAAATAAAAACATTTATATTTAAAAAACTACTACACGTGGACTAAATTGTTGGTACCCCTCTGTTAATGAAAGAAAAACCCACAATGGTCACAGAAATAACTTGAATCTGACAAAAGTGGTAATAAATAAAAAGTCTATGAAAATTAACCAATGAAAATCAGACAGTGCTTTTGAATTGTGGTTCAACAGAATTATTTTAAAAAACAAACTCATGAAACAGGCCTGGACAAAAATGATGGTACCCTTAACTTAATATTTTGTTGCACAACCTTTTGAGGCAATCACTGCAATCAAACAATTTCTGTAACTGTCAGTGAGACTTCTGCACCTCTCAGCAGGTATTTTGGCCCACTCCTCATAAGCAAACTGCTCCAGTTGTCTCAGGTTTGAAGGGTGCCTTCTCCAGACGGCATGTTTCAGCTCCTTCCACAGATGTTCAATAGGATTTAGATCAGGGCTCATAGAAGGCCACTTTAGAATAGTCCAATGTTTCGCTCTTAGCCATTCTTGGGTGTTTTTCGCTGTGTTTTTTGGGTCATTATCCTGTTGCAAGACCCATGACCTGCGACTGAGACCAAGCTGTCTGACACTGGGCAGCACATTTCTCTCTAGAATACCTTGATAGTCTTGAGATTTCATTGTGCCCTGCACAAATTCAAAACACCCTGTGCCAGATGCAGCAAAACAGCCCCAGAACATAACAGAACCTCCTCCATGTTTCACAGTAGGGACAGTCTTCTTTTCTTGGTATGCTTCATTTTTGCGTCTGTGAACATAGAGCTGATGTGCCTTGCCAAAAAGTTCCAGTTTTGTCTCGTCTGTCCATAGGACATTCTCCCAGAAGCTTTGTGGCTTGTCAACATTCAGTTTGGCAAATTCCAGTCTGGCTTTTTTATGATTTGTTTCCAACAGTGGTGTCCTCCTTGGTCGTCTCCCGTGAAGTCCACTTTGGCTCAAACAGCGACGGAGGGTGCAATCTGACACTGATGTACCTTGACCTTGGAGTTCACCATGAATGTGTTTAGAGGTTGTTCTGGGCTCTTTTGTTACCATTCGTATTATCCGTCTCTTCTATTTTTCATCAAGTTTCCTCCTGCAGCCACGTCCAGGGAGGTTGGCTACAGTCCCGTGGATCTTAAATTTCTGAATAATATGTGCAACTTTAGTCACAGGAACATCAAGCTGCTTGGAGATGGTCTTATAGCCTTTACCTTTAACATGCTTGGTTAAATGCTTGGTTCCACCTCCGGAAGAACTTCAACCACATTCCGAGGGAGTCTGGAGACATGGAGTCTGAATGGGCCATGTTCTCCACCTCTGTTGTTGAAGCAGCGGCCCAGAGCTGCAGCCGCAAGGTGGTCGGTGCATCTCGTGGTGGCAACCCCCGAACCAAGTGGTGGACACCAGTAGTGAGGGGGGCCATTAAGCTGAAGAAGGAGTCCTATCAAGCTTGGCTGGCTTTTGGGACTCCCGAAGCTGCTGAGGTGTACCGGCAGGCCAAGCGGCGTGCAACTCGGGTGGTTGCTGAAGCAAACACCCGGGTATGGGAGGAGTTCGGTGAGGCCATGGAACAAGACTTTCGGTCGGCCTCAAAGAGATTCTGGCAAACTGTCCGGCGGCTCAGGAGGGGAAAGCAGCTCCCCGTCCACACTGTGTATGGTGCGGATTGGACACTGTTGACTTTGACTGGGGATATCGTCGGGCGGTGGAAGGAATACTTCGAGGATCTCCTCAATCCCACTGAAACGCCTTCCACAGAGGAAGCAGGGTTTGGGGACGAGGAGGATAACTCGCCTATCACAGGGGCTGAGGTCGCCAAGGTGGTTAAAAATCTCCTTGGTGGCCGGGCCCCGGGGGTGGACGAGATTCGCCCTGAGTACCTCAAGGCCCTGGATGTTGTTGGGCTGTCATGGTTGACACGCTTCTGCAACATTGCGTGGAGGTCGGGGGCAGTGCCTTGCGCATGGCAAACCGGGGTGGTGGTTCCTCTCTTCAAAAAAGGGGACCGGAGGGTGTGCTCCAACTTTAGAGGGATCACACTCCTCGGCCTCCCTGGGAAGGTCTATGCCAAGGTACTGGAGAGGAGAGTCCGGCCGTTGGTCGAACCTCGGATTCAGGAGGAGCAATGTGGTTTTCGTCCTGGCCATAGCACATCGGTCCAGCTCTTTACCCTCTCGAGAATTCTTGAGGGTTCGTGGGAGTTTGCCCAACCAGTTTACATGTGTTTTGTGGACTTGGAGAAGGCATTTGACCGCGTCCCTCGTGGATTTTTGTGGGGGGTGCTTCGGGAGTATGGGGTATCGGGCTTGTTGTTACGAGCTATTCGGTCTCTGTACGACCGTTGTGAGAGTTTGGTTCGTATTGCCAACACTCGGTCGTAGTCATTCCCAGTGAGAGTTGGACTCCGCCAGGGCTGCCCTTTGTCACCGATCCCGTTCATAATTTTTATGGACAGGATTTCTAGGCGCAGCCAGGGAATGGAGGGTGTCATGCTTGGTGACCACAGGATCTCATCTCTGTTGTTTGCAGATGATGTTGTCCTGTTGGCTTCATCCAGCAATGACCTACAGCTCTTGCTGGGACGGTTTTCCGCTGAGTGTGAAGCGGCTGGGATGAGAATCAGCACCTCCAAGTCCGAGTCCATGGTCCTCAGCCGGAAAAAGGTGGACTGTCCTCTCTGGGTTGGGGACAGGCTCCTGCCCCAAGTGGAGGAGTTTAAGTATCTTGGGGTCTTGTTCACGAGTGAGGGGAAAATGGAGTGAGAGATTGACAGACGGATTGGAGCAGCATGTGCAGTGATGCGGACGTTGTACCGGTCTGTTGTGGTGAAGAGGGAGCTGAGTTCTAAGGCAAAGCTGTCGATTTACCAGTCAATCTACGTTCCTACTCTCACTTATGGTCACGAGCTTTGGGTAATGACTGAAAGAACGAGATCGCGGATACAAGCGGCTGAAATGAGCTTTCTCCGTAGGATTGTTGGACTCACCCTCAGAGATAGGGTGAGGAGCTCAGTCATCCGGGAGAGGCTCAGAGTAGAACCGCTGCTCCTCCACATTGAAAGGAGTCAGTTGAGGTGGTATGGGCATCTGATCAGGATGCCTCCTGGACGCCTCCCACTTAAGGTGTTTCAGGCACGTCCCACTGGGAGGAGACCCCGGGGCAGACCCAGGACACGGTGGAGAGACTATGTCTCCCAGCTGGTCTGGGAACGCCTTGGTATCCTCTCTGAAGAGCTGGAGCAGGTGGCGGGGGAGAGGGAAGTCTGGGCTTCTCTGCTTGAACTGCTGCCTCCGTGACCCGGACCTCCAGAAAAGCGGTAGAAGATGGATGGATGGATGGTTATAATTTTCTTTCTAATCTCCTGAGACAACTCTCTCCTTTGCTTCCTCTGTCCATGTTTGGTGTGGTACACACCATGTCACCAAACAGCACAGTGACTACTTGTCACCCTTTAAATAGGCCGACTGATTGATTACAAGTTTGTAGACAACTGTGATGTTAATTAGAGGATACAACTTGGTTGAACATGTCCCTATGGTCACATTATTTTCAATCTTTTCTAGGGGTACCATCATTTTTGTCCAGGCCTGTTTCATGAGTTACTGTTGTGTTACTGTTTCATGAGTTATTTATTAACTCCATTTTATATTTACTTATTTTCGTAGGATTTTTATTTGGGTTCTAAATCTTTTATTGGGTTTTAGACCGTTGAGTTTTTAATCTCTTTGACTAGTCTTTAACTTTTTACTATGACCCTTCTCTCGTATCTCTGGTTTTTCTCTCATCTCTTTGTCTTTATATCCTGATTGATGGAGCCTTGAGTATTTTTGTCATGTTTATAGTCAGCTTCATGTGTGCCTGTGTTTGTGTTTGTGTTAAAGGTAACTGTGGTTTGTAAATATGGATGTCACCAGACTGCAAAACAAATCTACCTACGGGAACAAATAAAGGAACCTAAACCTGAACCTGAACCTGAGTTACTGTTGTGTTACTGTTGAGATTAACCAAGATAAAACAAAAAATCTAATTATAAGTTGTATATATAGAACGCTGGGAACTTGCATTGAGACATTCAGAGATAAATTAGTCGAGCTGTACAATAATATTACTAGTAAGAAAATGATAGTAATTTGTGGAGATTTCAATATTGATTTACTAAATCCATATCAACAAAATGTAATTACAGAGTTCATGAATTCTATGTACAGCATGAGTCTATATCCCACAATAACACATCCCAGTAGAATCATAGTTCACACTGCTACACTTATTGACAACCTGTTTGTTAATATTATTGATAAGAAAATAGAAAGTGGATTATTGATAAATGATATAAGTGACTATTTGCCAACCTCTGCACTTATCCATGGCCACACGGGGGCCAATACAGAAAAATTTTTAAAATCGTTCAGATACAAATCACAAAATGCAATCAATTCTTTTAAAGAAGACTTGCTGAAGCAAGACTGGACAAAAGTCTATGTATCAGACGTAAATGAAGCCTATTGTAGAGGAGCTGGAAATAATGAGGCGATTTTGTTTAAAAGCAGCGTTTTAATATTCAGCTCTCCTAACTTGTCTCATCTGGTGCAGAGCGTGGCAGAAGGTAAAAAGAGGCAGAGTTCTGCCAGCTCGCTGGTTAAATACAGGCACACATCAAAAGACAGGCATTACAAAGGCTGATACCCCTCGTTATCTTAATCCCCCCATTGTCCTGTTATCTCCTCTCCTCTTCTTGGGAGGTGATGGAAATTCCCCTCCTCGCCTTGGGGGGTGAGGGTGACTCCTCAGTGTCCGCCGTCACGTCCTGGGACGTCTTTGTTCTTAACACGGCGGGTGAGATTCCTTTGTCCTTTCAGAGGTGTGAAGTTCCTTACATATGCAGTCACTCAGCATTTCACATGTTCAGACATATGTAGGTATGGAATATATGAGTAATATAGACCACAGGCCCCCCAAACAACTAGGAAAGGACAACAGAAAGATTCACAGTCTAGAACAGTTACTACGACATACTACGTGTTACAGCTATTGCCACAGAAGAACTTTCCGGCAGCCATGCTTCTAAGATAGTTCAGTGGTAATCATAACAGTACAGTGGTACCTCTACTTACGAATTTAATTCGTTCCGGAAGAATTCTCGTAACGTGAAAAATTCGTAAGTAGAGGCGCGTTTTACATGTAAATGCCGTAATCCGTTCCAAGCCCCCAAAATTCGGGCATAAATTTTTTATAAATCGTAAAAACGCATCAAAACATGTAACAAATACATGTTACAATTAGATTACTGCACAATAAACATAAAATGAGAGTTTAAAATGAGAGAAAGAATAATAAGAGAATAATAAAAGAGAAAGAATAATAAAAATTATGTTCATTTACCCTTTAACTGCTATCGTCGTCGACGTCGTCACCTTTTGCCTTCTTTGGTTCATGTTCTGATCCAAGGACGTTTGCTTTTGTCGGCTTGTAAGTGCTTCGTTTTGTTTTAATACCGTGCTGATCGTTGATGTATTACGGCCATATTCTTTGGCGAGATCAACCAAACGCATAAAGTTTTGGAAAAAAAAAAAAAAACTTCGTGGCCAATGGGATACCAGGAAGATGCTAGGCGATAGCCAATGGCAGAGCAGCTACAGGTATGTTTACGTTCGGTAAACTACGGAAGCTGCGAGGAGCGCGTACTTTTTTGCCTTTCGTATCCTGAAATTTCGTTCGTAACTAGAGGCAATATTTTCCCGTTGAGGCGTCTCGTAACCTGAAAATTCCGTATGTAGAGACGTTCGTAAGTAGAGGTACCACTGTATAGTAAAATCATAAGTCAGTTCTAAACTGTTGCAGCACAATTAGAGAGTAATTGTGGAGTGGTTGGTGTCAGTCCCTGTGCAGCTTGGGTTTAATTCTTCTCCCAAAACTGCTGTAGGTTGGTTTAGGCGTCCTGCTGGGACCTTCTTGTGAGGGATCTGCAGTGTGGGAAGGAGAGAGATTATTTGTTCCCTGCCTGGGGGCTGAAACTTTTCCCTTGGGTGGTCTACCTCGCCGAGGTGCTCTCGCCAACTGTGCAGGTTCATCTTTCAACAAGAAGGCAGGTTTAAGTCTGTCAATGCTGACTGTTTCTTTTCTGTCCCCATAATCAAGCACAAAGTGTTTGTCACCATGTTCCAGCACTCTGTAAGGGCCATCAAATACTGGGCGTAACGTTGGTTTTAGGGCTTCATGCTTAACAAAAACGAACTCAGCTTTTTTCAAAGTTTGAGGGACAAAAACCCTTGGAAAGGAGTGGTGAGCTGGACCGGGTAGGGAGTCCGGTCCATTGCTGCCTAAAAACCTTGGGACTGGTTCTAGAATTTTAGCCATAGCAAAGGTGAGCGGCTTATGGTCTACAAAAGCCGTGAAACTCCGCCCTTCTAGCCAAAACTGGAAGTGGCGGATGGACAAATGAAGCGCCAACAGCTCTCTGTCAAAAGTGCTGTATTTGCGTTCAGTTGGGTTTAGCGATTTGCTAAAGAATGCTAAAGGTTGCCAGACCCCGCTGACAAGTTGTTCTACAACTGCCCCTATGGCCAGGTCCGAAGCATCTGTGGTTAGTGCGATGCGGGCCGCGGGATCTGGGTGAACTAACATTGTGGCGTTAGCTAGGGCGTTTTTAACCTCCTCGAAAGCGCATTCGCGCTCCGGGGTCCATTCGACCGCGTTGGAAGCCTTCTTTTTTTTGAGCGTGTCATATAGGGGTTGCATGAGCTGAGCTGCGTGGGGGAGGAAGCGGTTATAAAAATTAACCATCCCCAAAAATTCCTGTAGCGATTTGACCGTGTGGGGCCGTGGAAAACCTTCTATCGCACGAACTTTGTCTGGGAGCGGAACTGCCCCCTTCGGGGAGACTTTGTGTCCCAAAAAGTCAATTTGCGAAACGCCGAATTTGCATTTGGCTGGATTGATTATTAGCCCGTGCTCCTCCAGCCTCTGAAAAACGGTAGTGAGGTGCTGCTCGTGTTCCTCTTCTGACGAGATGGCTACCAGCATGTCGTCGAGGTAGACGAAGACAAAGGGGAGGTCGCGTAGGACCGCGTCCATCATGCGTTGAAAAGTTTGGGCCGCACCCTTGAGGCCGAAAGGCATTCGCAAGAATTCAAAAAGGCCGAAAGGGGTTATAACCGCCGTTTTAGGAACGTCTTCAGTTCGGACAGGGACCTGGTGATAACCGCGGACTAAGTCTATCTTTGAAAAAATGCGCGCACCCGCTAGGTGCAGTGAAAAGTCTTGAATGTGAGGGATTGGGTAGCGGTCATGCGCTGTAGCGTTGTTTAATCTGCGGTAATCTCCGCACGGTCGCCAAGAACCGTCGGATTTCGGAACCATGTGAAGTGGTGAAGCCCAGGGGCTCTTTGAGCGTCTAACAATGCCCAATTTTTCGAGAGTTGCAAACTCGTCATGTGCTATGTTGAGCTTGGCCGCGTCTAAGCGGCGAGCTTTGGCAAAAACGGGAGGTCCCGTTGTTGGAATGAAGTGTTTAACTCCGTGTTTAGCTACAGTGGCTGAAAATTTGGGGGTTGTGAGTGCTGGAAATTGGGTGAGGAGTTGCTCAAACTTACCTCCTGCCGTGGTGACGTTGGCCTGCACAGGTGGTGGAGAAACTTGAACTGAGCATGGAATAGAAGCAAAAGATAGTGCATTAACCAGGCGCCTATTTGCCAGATCCACTAATAACCCGTGTGCACACAAAAAATCTGCGCCTAACAAGTTAAAACTCACCGCTGCTACAACAAATGCCCATCTGTAGCTGCGGCCGTGGATGAGGAGGTGCAGGCTCTTTTCGCCGAACGTGTCGATGTCAGAGCCGTTGGCTGCCACTGCTCCGTTGCCCCGGGTACCCATGGCTCGATCTGCGTGGGAGGGCATGACGAAACTCAGCTGAGCTCCTGTGTCGATGAGGAACTGCTTGCCTGTGTGTCCGTCCGTCACGTACAACAGCTTATTTTTCTCGCCGAGAACCGCTGCTGTTAACGGCCCTCGGCTTTGGCGTTTCCCGACATCGTGAATTTGCAGGGGGGAACGCATTTGCGGGCTTTCTCAGCGAAGCGGTGATGGTAATAACAGATGTTGTTCTGTTTGTTACGTTTGGTCCGCGCCGCTGTCACCGTGGGCTGGGTCTGCTCCGTGGGTTGTGGCTCTCCATGGCTCGGGGCGTCAGTTTTGAGGTCTGCGGATGCCGCTGTGGGTGTCAGCTCCTTGCAGGCGTTGACGAACCGGTAAGCCTCGTTGGCCAGTGTGCGGAAGTCTTGGTGGTTGTTGCACTTAATGCTGGCGAGTGTCCCTCTCATGTGTGGCGGCAGCGTGCTGAGGAAAATAAACTGGAAGAGGAAATTGTCATTGTCCTCTTCCTTGAGCTGCAGCAAATCCTCCATGAGGGTCTTCGGATTGCCCCCTCTGTGGCCGTAGACCGCCAGGATCTTCTCGGCTCTTTCCTCCGCTGACGGGACGTAGTTCGCCACGATGGTCGCCTTGAGTGTCTCGTACTTGTCCCGGGTCGGTGGTCGCCGGATCAAGCTCCGCACACACTTCGAAGTGGCGGAGTCGAGTTTGGAGACGATGTAATAGAACTTCGTATCGTCTGCCGTGATGCCCGCCAGTATGAATTGTGCTTCAGCCTGCTGAAACCAAGAGGCGGGGTCTTCTCGCCAGAAGTCTGGCAGCTTGACAGCGATGGCGTTAGTGCACACCATCACTGTTGTGCCAGCCGGGTGAGGGTGCCTTGCTTCGGCTCTCACGGCGGTGCTGGAGCTCGGTTGAGCTCTCTCAATTCCTTCTGCCGGAGGGAACGGTTGTTCGTCCGCTCCCTCGTCTGCGTAGTTGCTGGCGTCTGCCTGAGTCGCCACGGATGAGTCGCTTGAAGAAGAACGCCTCCGGTCCATACTCGCGTCAAGGTCACCAGTGTAGAGGAGCTGGAAATAATGAGGCGATTTTGTTTAAAAGCAGCGTTTTAATATTCAGCTCTCCTAACTTGTCTCATCTGGTGCAGAGCATGGCAGAAGGTAAAAAGAGGCAGAGTTCTGCCAGCTCGCTGGTTAAATACAGGCACACATCAAAAGACAGGCATTACAAAGGCTGATACCCCTCGTTATCTTAATCCCCCCATTGTCCTGTTATCTCCTCTCCTCTTCTTGGGAGGTGATGGAAATTCCCCTCCTCGCCTTGGGGGGTGAGGGTGACTCCTCGGTGTCCGCCGTCGCGTCCTGGGACGTCTTTGTTCTTAACACGGCGGGTGAGATTCCTTTGTCCTTTCAGAGGTGTGAAGTTCCTTACATATGCAGTCACTAAGCATTTCACATGTTCAGACATATGTAGATATGGAATATATGAGTAATATAGACCACACCTATGACACATTTATAAACATTGTAACCACTCTTTATGAAAAAAATCGTCCATTAGTAAAGAAAAAGCTTAAACATAAATTTGCCGATAAGCCATGGTTAACCAAAGTATTACAAAAGGCATGTAAAAAGAAAAATTTATTATATAAAGCTTTCCTAAAGAAAAGGACAAAAGAAGCAGAACAGTGGTATAAAACATACAAAAATAAGTTAACATATATAATAAGATGTAGTAAAAGAGACTATTACAGTAAAGAACTGGAGAATAACAGAGAAAATATTAAAAAAAATACATGGACAATACTTAACAATATTCTTGGAAATAAAAACAGAAATACAAGCTACCCTACCAATTTTTCAAAAAATAATAGAACGACTCAGAGTGTGAATGCAGCTTCACCTGCAGATGAATTTAACAACTTTTTTGTTAACATTGGTCCTAATTTGGCTCGAGAAATACCCATTACGGCACCCACAGGTGATACAATAAACAAAAACACTGCTATAAAAGACTCCATTTTCATAAAGAACACAGACGAGAGAGAGGTCATTGAAATTGTTAAATCGTTTAACAGTAAAACATCTACGGACTGTGATGGTATTGACATGCTCTTAGTCAAAACTATTATTGAATGCTTAGTGAAACCACTGACGTATATCTGTAACCTGTCTCTCCAAACAGGTATATTTCCCAATGCAATGAAAATAGCTAAAGTAATTCCGATATACAAGATGGGTGACAGAGGGGAATTCTCAAACTATAGACCAATTTCACTATTTCCGCAATTTTCCAAGATACTTGAAAAAATATTCTATGAGAGAATTGACAACTTCATACTGAAGAATAATTTATTGTGTGAGCAGCAATATGGTTTCAGACACAAGAGGACAACTGCATTTGCACTAATGGAATTTATAGAAAAAATATCAACTGCCGTTGAAAATAAAGACTATTCAGTTGGGGTATTCCTGGATCTTAAAAAAGCATATGATACAGTGGATCATAATTTATTATTAAAGAAACTACAAAATTGTGGTATTAGGGGATAGCACTGTCTATGTAGTTACTTAAAGAATAGATATCAGTATGTATGTGTTGGTAACAAAAACTCACAGTTACTGAAGGTTACTTGTGGAGTCCCACAGGGTTCAGTTTTGGGGCCATTGTTATTCAATATGTATATAAATGATATATGTAAAGTTTCGGGAAAAAATGGATTTAATATTGTTTGCCGATGACACTAATTTATTATACAGTGGAAGCAATTTGGAACAACTTTTGGATACACTCGGAAAGGAATTAGGAAAGCTTAAACTGTGGTTTGATTCAAACAAATTAATGCTCAATTTAAGTAAGACAAAATTTATAGTTTTTAACAACCATCACAACAACTTAGTATCTAAACTCAGTGTAAATGGTGTAGAGTTTGAAATGGTATACAAAACTAAATTTCTTGGAGTAATAATTGATAATAAACTGTGTTGGAAGTCACATATTGATTATATTAAAAGTAAAATATCCAAATCAATTGCAATACTACACAGAGTGAAATATTTGCTGAATCAACCCACACTATATACCTTGTATCATTCATTAATACTCCCATACATGACATATGGGGAAATACATATAAAACAAACATATATCCAGTCTTTATGCTTCAGAAGAGAGCTATTAGAATAATAAACAAAGCTGCTTACAGGGAACCAACAAACCCACTTTTTCTTAAAGTAAAAGCTCTCAAGTTGAAAGATCTGGTTGACTTTAAAACTGCAGTAATAATGTTTAAAGTGAAGAATCTATCACTGCCCGCAAATATCCAAAAGTTGTTCCAAATAAGGGAGAAACAATATCATTTCAGAGGAACGTGTATATTTCAAAAACCTTCAGTGAGAACTACCACCAAGCAACACTGTGTTTCAGTGCAAGGAGTCAGATTATGGAACGATTTTGGACATGAATTAAAATGATGTACAACGCTTGGACAATTTAAACAAAAACTAAAGGAAGAAATACTCCAAACATATATACAAGATGACATGTAAAATCACATAAGGATTCTCATATCCAGTCTGTGTTGTGTTGTTGCTTAGTTTTTTTGTCACATTTTATTTTAGCTATGTTCTGAATTGTAATCACTCTTGTTTTGTTTTTCTTTTGAATTCTTGGATGGAATATGGGTGGGCAATATAAGCTGCGGCTTCAGCCATCACCCATTTCGGATAACTTATGTTGAACTGTATAATCAGAGGAGTTATTGTCTAATTTGACCTTATTGGATTTTCTTTCCCCCTTTGTTATATTATTCTGTTTCTTTTTTAATCTCTACTTTTAATCTATCCGAAATAAAGATTCATTCATTCAAAAAAAAAAAGTTTGTTTTTTAAAAGTAATTCTGTTGAACCACAATTCAAAAGCATTGTCTGATTTTCATTGGTTAATTTTCATAGAATTTTTATTTATTACCACTTTTGTCAGATTCAAGTTGTTTCTGTGACCATTGTGGGTTTTTCTTTCATTAACAGAGGGGTACCAACAATTTTGTCCATGTGTGTATTTTTTTTCTCTTGCTCACAGCTATTTTGCTACTACTCTTACTTAAGCTTGAATATTTGAAATCAAAAGGTGTCAGTACTTTAACTTTAGTACAGATTCTGGTTATTCTTCCTGTCCTCCACTTTATCAGGCCAAAGAGCACCTTCTGCAGGACCATTCTCATGCCGCATGGGCACCATTTAGTGCCTTTTGTTGGAGGCTTCCTGCACTTTCCCATCATGAACAAGTTGTCTTTTGGTGGTCCCTTTTTACATAAACATACATGCTTGTCAGGATGTTCAAAAGGTAGTACTCTGGTGTGTCGCTGTTGCTTCCATTTTGGTTTTCCATTTGAAAAGTGCTTATTTTAAAGATACAGTGTGGAATTTGGGGAAATTGGGGTTTCAGTGACACCTTGTGGTCACAAAGGGAGCTGCAGCCCTATTCTCTCACTTCCATTCTGAGACAGGTCTATGATGGGGTTGTTATATATGACTGGTTTGAATGGGACTGCAGTTCTCTTTGCGACTACAATATGTCACTAAAACCCGTTTCTTGAGTTTACTTTGATCTCCACCTTATCTATTATAGAGCTAAGTGTTTCACTAATATTATAGCCCACTGCATCACATGGGAAGCAAAAGATCACATTCTACATAATGGGGACATGGCAGCAGGTCTTCAGGGAAGGCACAAATGGACACCACAGGAGCCAACAACAGGACAAGAACTAGCAACCAAACTGTCATGAAAAGTATGTCACACACTGAATTTTAGTCTGACCAATTAAATGAGTAAATATAAGCTGTTTCTTCTTATTAAATTCAAGAAAAAAGTACAATGCTTCAAATGAGTCAGCAGTGGCCTTCACATGTGCTAGTGGCAGAATTAACAAAAGTATTCAAAGTGTTAAAATTAGAGGAAAAGCAGCAAATTAGCGCCAATCAAACTTTGGTTTTATTTACCAATTACTGTAACCTTGTGTAAAAATCTGTCAATGTCACATTTGTGGTGAGCACCCCTAAAGTATCATGACATATGTATGTGGTATATTACTATTATGAGCTGCTAAATTACTGAACTGAATGGTTCTCCAACATTAAGTTCAGTAAGGGCCCCTTTGCACAGATGGAGATAGTTGGGTGACCATTGAGAGATCGAAAATTGCCTCAAAAAAGCAGTTTCTGTGTAAATGTTTGGGAGATCGTTGTGTGATCAAAAATTCAATTTTGAAAGATCCTTGAGAGGTCACTGAGAGACCAGGAGAGATTTTTGAGAGACCAGGAGAGATCGCTGAGGGATCATTCAGAGTTTCTTGGGTGACCAAAGAGATTGCTGAGCATTCAGGAGTTTTCTAGTCCTCTTCTACCTGCTTTACACAGGGGTGGAGATTGAGAGATCATTGTGCGATGAAAGAAATGGCCAGTTCTCTCAACAATCTTTCAATGATCTCCCAGCAATTACCAAGATCTCTCAGTCATCCTCCAGTGATCGCCACAGTTGCCATGTTCTCCACAAAGTTTTGACTCAGTCCAAAACAATCTATCAACAATCACCAAAGGCAGCCTCTCAATGAACGCTCAACAAACTGTCAAGGAGGGCTCATCTCATCCATCTTCCAATGTTCTCTCCGCAATCTCCGCTGCAGTCTTTCATTGAACGTTCAATGATCCCTCACTGATCTCTCAGCCATGTCTGTCTTTGGGATGGAAAAATTTGGCATTCATTGAAAGATCGCTCTGGGCAGTTCGGTGGTGCAGTAGTTAGCACTGTGGCAGCACAGCAAGAAGGTCAGGGGATCAATTCCACCTGACCTAAAAAGGATTAAGCGAGAGATGGGTGGATGGCTGAGAGATCGCTGAGAGATATTTGAAAGGTCGGCGAGAGATCAATGAGATCATTGAGCACTCCTTGAGATTTTTCTGAGAGATTGCTTCCCTTTGGTGATCGTTGAGAGATTATTTTGGACTGAGTGAAAACCTTGGCAATGTGGAGATCATTGACGATAACTGAGGGATCTTGGTGATCACTGAGAGATCATTGAAAGATCGTTGAGTGTTGTGGACATTTTTTCATCACTTGATCTCTCAACAACCTCTATCCCTGTACAAAGGGGGTAAAACGGTGCCATAAAAAATGATCTGTCCAAATGTGTTTGTCTTTGTTAGTACAAGTACACAAAATACAAACTCTTGCTTTCATTTCCCACCACCACTTCCACAGCATTTTTTCACACACACACGCACATTAAGAAAATACTGCAAATTATAAGTCACACAGGTATAGCCAAAAAATAGAAACGACCACATCTTTCACTTTTTTTCTTCACAGCTGAAATGTTACTTAACAGGGCTTTTAGCCTTACCAGCAGTTCCCATGGCAGCCATATAATGAGTGTCAGGAAGAGATTCCGAGCAGCTACCGGTGGTGCAATTTCAGCCTATTTCAGCCTGGATATTTGTAGTATGAACACAGGTCTAATTGAGGTCAAGTCAGATTCACAGGTACAGTTGGTCAGTATCTTTATCATACATTACTATTAATGGTCATTTATTCTATTGCTATGCAAGAATTTAACAGAAGCTGGCAGGTAACTAAAAGGCAAACTGACTTGTTTTATCTTTACTTTCAGTGAATAATTTTGTCTCCAAATGGTTTCTTTCAAGCTAAATGTGTCATAAATGCCCCTTCGGGGCAAAGAGGAAACACCCAGGCGCTGAACTGCAGTTTGTGGCATTTATATACAGAAACACAAAACACAAAAAGTGCACAAAAATAAACTTACAAATGAGTAGCGCTAGAAGATAGCAAGGCAACCGTCGGAACAGGGAATGGGTGCTGACGGGAATGAGTAGCTTAGATGAGGCTCTGACAACCAGTGAATGAAACAGTCAGTCTGAAATAAGGCATAACCCGATGATGATGAATGACAACCGGTGTTGATCACATGAGCAGGCAGGATGACCTAATTACATTACAGGAATCAGCTGAGAGTCAAGAGACGAGGGAAGACGGGACTGACAGCTTGACAGGGGCACCACCCACTACCAGAGCAAAACCAGGAAGGGCCACTGGCAGCTGCAGCCCCAGACAGAAAGAGAGAACTACAATAAGGACACATAATAAACTGAAGGATAAATGCAGATAATACCAAACATATAAATAACAAGACTGTGATGAACATAAACTAAGAAATAATACAAGATATAAGAAAACCAACCAAGGGCAAAATGACAGGAACCAAAGAACACAAAATACAACAAATATACAAATATGGAAAAGGCCATGACACTGAGCACGGCGGAATCCCCCTGTGCTCAGATCATGACAGAGCACCCCTCTCAAGGGGTGGATATCAGACACCCAGGGTAACATCAAAAAAGACCCCCCCCCCCCAAAAAAAAAGAAGTAGAACAATAAACCACCCTGGGCGGGTGGTGGGGAGTACAGGCTAGGTGGGAACAAAAACCCCGCTCAGGACCCACACCCAAGCAGAACCAGGCACCTAGGCCCCCTGGACCAGACAGCTGGACAGTTCAGGCGGCCGGCTAAAGTCCCAGACCTGGCCGACGTGGGCCACCCAACCCAACGGCACAGTCTGTCAGGTGGTCTGTCAGAGTTCTTTAACCTCCTGAACAGAAAGGGTGGTCCAGGAGGTGGCTGCCCAACAGGAAAAACCAGTGACGAGGAGGATGGAGGAGTAGGAAGCCCCGACAATGTCAGGTGGAGAAGAGGGAACCGCAACAGCCTCAGGCAGAGGAGAGGGGACCCCGACGGCCTCAGGCAGAGGAGAGGGGATCCCGACAGCATTGGGCAGAGGAGAGAGGACCCCGATGGTGTTGGGCAGAGGAGAGGGAACCCCGATGCTTCCGGACTGCCCTGCAGCACCCTCGATGGTCCCGGACTGGAACATAGCATCACCCAAGGTGGCTCCGGGCTGGAGCAAAGCAGCACCCACAGTGGCTCTGGGCTGGAGCAAGGCTGCACCACGGTGGACCCGGACTGGGCCAGAGCTGCACGCACGACGGACCAGGACGGGACCAGAGCTGCACCCATGGTGGCCCCCGGGCTGGAGCATAATGCCCACGGCGGACCCAAGCTGGAGCGCAGCACCCACGATGGCCCCTAACTAGGCCACAACACCCACGGAGACCCAGACTGAGGAGGAGCTGTACCCACGGAGGTCCCAGGCTGGGATGGAGCACCCACGATGACCTCAGCTGACGGGGAAGCAGCACCCTTGGAGGCCTCAGGCTGGGACGGAGCACCCACGAAGACCTCAAACGGAGGGGGAGCAGCACCCATGGAGGTCCTGGGCTGGGACAGAGCACTCGCGATGACCTCAGCTGAAGGGGGAGCAGCACCCACGGAGGCTCCAGGCTGGAATGGAGCACCCACGAAGACCTCAACCAGAGGGGGAGCAGCACTCATGGAGGTCTCGGGCTGGGACTGAGCACCCACGACAACCTCGGCAGGAGCAGCTGGACCCACGAAGATCTCAGGCAGTGAGACTGAACCCATGGAGACCTCTGGCGAAGTTGAACAAGCTTCGGTGACCCTGGGGATAGGCTCAAACAAGAGGGACAGAGACACAGGGTCAGGGTCACCGGCAGCAGTGGAGCCCGGCAAGGTGAGCTCAGGAGCAGCTGACGGCTGCACTTGACTCTCCCCACCAAGAGCCAGGCAAGATCTCTCCAACATGGAAACAACAAAGACAAAGGAGAGCACTTGCCTGAGCCCAAGCTCCCCCGCTGTCCAGGACTCCATTGATGCAGGCGACAACGTCTCATGCCCATTCCTCTGGAGGTCCAGCTTCGACTCTGCTGCGGCAGCCCCTACAGCAGTGCACGGTGGCGCAGTGGTTTAGCACTGTGACAGCACAGTTTTACCCTCGGCCGGGGGACCGCGGGGATCATAAGATCGTGGGTTCGATCCCAGCCCCCGACCAACAGCGAGCTGTGTGGAGTTTGCATGTTCTCCCCGTGTTGCGCGGGTTTACTCCGGGATTTCTCCGGTTTCCTCCCGCATACCAAAAACATGTAGGTTTAGGGCGCTCGCGCACGCAGCGACCAGCAGCCGGTGGCTTGTCACCAGACTGCAAACCAAGTCTACCTACGGGTACAAATAAGTAACAAAAAAAAAAAAAAAAAAAAAAAAAATAGTGGTGGATGTAGTCCCAGGACCCCCATTAAGGTCACCCATGCAGGTGGCTCGCCCGGCGTGAATACAGGAGGTTGGTTCCCTGCTGGGACTGGATCCTGCTCTGCTGAGGCCAGGGGACGCTCCAACATTGGCACAGGCTTCAGTTCAGTCACAGCACTCTCCTTCCATCCAGACCATGGCTGCGGGGCTGGAATCAGGTCCTCCAGGACCGCAGGCTCCTCCATCGTCCAGCAGCTCAACCCTGGGACCGGCGGACACTCAGAGAAAATAGGAGGAGACATGGAGAGAGTAGGTAAGGTGGTGTGGGCTGCAGCAGGTGGTGAGGACTCAGGGGACTACAAAAACTGAGCCTCACTACCGGGAATCAGGCAAGGCATATCATCAGAAAGTGTTGGAAAATGAAAAGACACTTGCCTGAGTTCCTGGGGAACAATGTTCTCTGCTGCAGCGGGTGAAGGATCGACCCTCTCCATGACTTCAGTGGAAGAGGGCCTCCCAAAGGAACGTTGAGGAGCCACTTCTGCAGCCACGGCGATGGGCAGAGCCGAAGAGGAAGCAACCGGACCCTCAGCAGCGGGAGGATACGTCAAGGAGATGGGAGTTGCAGCAGCAAAGGAGGAGGAGGAGGCTGGTGGGACAGCCAGCAAAGGAGATCTAGAAGGAGGAACTGCTGCAGGATTTGTCTGGCTCGGCGTGGGAGAAACTGCTGACTGAGAGGTGGAGGCGTTCTTCCGGCAGGATTTCACTGGATAGCAGCATCCTGGAGCAGATGGAGCAGGAATAGGAACTGGTGTAGGAGACGGGTGAGGAGCTGATAACACAGAAGCTTGGGGATGCCTCCCCTTCGGCACTGGCCCAGGCTTCTTCAGGGAATTCCTCACCATCCCACTGTTCTCATGTTGCAAAGCCGACACCAGTGAAATCCTCTCCACCCCCTCAGCATGGTCCTTGAGCTGAGGGCACCAGTGAGCAGCTGCCTCCTTGAGACCCAGGTACCTCTTTTGGGGTAGGAGCAATGCGAGCTGCAGAGATGAGTCCGTCCACCTCCATGAGTCTTCTGCAGCATTCCCACCCCAGGCTCATCGGGTACCCGCGCCCACCTGCAGAGTCCATGAGAGCTGGCAACATGTTGACTGCTCCCAAAAAACAGGTGAGTGAAACAAAAAGAGAAACCACAAACTACAGCAGCTGAGTCTCGAACTGGTCAGAGCCTTCTGTCACAAATGCCCCTCCGGGGCAGAGAGGAAAGACCCAAGCACTGAACTGCAGTTTGTGCCATTTATTAACAAAAACACAAAATACAAAAATTAACTTACAAATGAGGAGCACTAGAAGATAGCGAGGCAACCGTCGGAAAAGGGAATGGGTGCCGACGGGAATGAGTAGCTTAGATGAGGCTCTGACAAAGAGTGAATGAAACAGTCAGTCTTAAATAAGGCATAACCTGATGATAATGAATGACAGCCTTCTTCTTCTTCTTCTTCTTCTTCTTCTTCTTCTAGATTTGATTGGCGGTTGGAAACCAGCTTACAGCCGGTGTTGATCACATGAGCAGGCAGGTTGACCTAATTACATTACAGAAATCAGCTGAGAGTCAAGAGACAAGGGAAGACGGGACTGACAGCTTGACAGGGGCACCGCCCACTACCAGAGTGAAACCAGGAAGTGCCACGGACACCTGCAGTCCCAGAGAGAAAGAGAGAACTACAATAAGGACACATAATAAACTGAAGGATAAATGCAGACAATACCAAACATATAAATAACAAGACAGTGATGAATGTAAACTAAGAAATAACGCAAGATATACGAAAACCAACCAAGGACAAAATGACAGGAGCCAAAGAAAACAAAATACAGCAAATATACAAATATGAAAAAGGCCATGAGACTGAGCATGGCGGAATCCCCCTGTGCTCAGATCATGACAAAATGTTATCCTTAGATGAACAAAATAGGAACTGTTAGACTCATTAGACTGATTTCTCACTAAATGAAAAGCCGCTGTATTTTATTGTCATCTTCATTTTGTTTAGTTTGTTTCTGTTTGTTCAGTCCATGCTGTGTACACACGGATAAAGAAGGGAAAAAGAAAAAGGAGACAGTGACTTCTCAAGCTCTCACTGTTCAGCTCACCACTTCCAAGTAGGTCAATACGACAGGCCTGACTGATTTCTTGTCCGTAACTTTTGTTTTTTTCCACCGTGGCTCTCACTGACTTGGTGCCATGTTGGATTCACCTGTCGGATAAAACTTACATAAATGCAGAGTGAGCTGGTTGTGTGATCCAAAAGCTCTTCAGGCTTCTTCTGGCTAATAGTAATAGATCATTCATCGAGCTTAACAAGCAAAAGATTTTTTAAAAAAATCAAGACATTAATGAAGTTCATCTAAAGTTCATCAAATGCCACTGGAGATGTGATGCTCTTTAAGAGCGGGTGCCGGTTTTAAGTGACAGATAATCTCCATGGGGACCAGATGAGCCATTCTCATTGAAGTCATCTCCCCTTACAACTGTACATTTTGCAAAAATGTTGAGCATAATGACTTGCACCCTCCACTTTACGGCCTCCCCTTCCTGCACACTCAGCTGCTTCCAAAAGACCACATCTGACTCATAATAGACCTCATTAGACTTGTATTGAATAAGCTCCGAGCTGGCGCAACTCAGCCCCACTGTTAGTTGCTCCTTTTTTAGCCTCAGTGTGTATTCTCCATTAGAGAATTAAAGATTAATTGCCAAATTTCTCCAGTTTAAAGCATTGATTAATTACAGTGTGAACCACTAGTGGATCCAGAAGATTAATGTCATGAGGTTTGCTCCCCTTAGATAGGTATTGATTTTGATTTGCTCAAAAAAAAAAAAAAAAAATGCCTGTCTTCTCTTCCCAGGAGGGCAGAGGCTCAATGAAGCACAAGAAAAGTGCCAGGCAGCTCTAAATTACATTCTCTCTCGCAGAGCTTAAAAATATGAGAGCTGTGAACTAGGATTCAATTATTGGATGTATTGTCTAAGCTGAATGCCATGATAAATAAAAATTTTCGATTCAAATTAGGTATTCACTATAGCCTTGATTGCGCCTTTTTCTCAAATGAGATGCTGCCTAGTGACTGACAAATTTCTATTTCGAGATTTCAGTCCATCTCCTTTCTAGCTTCAGCTTATGTTGTCGCCTGCTGCCCACGAGCTATGCACAGTATACAGCAGAGCAGGTAAGGATGAAAACAACCGTCTTGTTGTGGTTGCCATATATCCACTGCTCAGTCTCAGTCGGACTGCCGACACATCCGAGTGACTCAAGCGTTCCGCCTGTCTGAGTTGCATGGCTCTTTAGCATTTATGCGCCGTGGGGAGGTAGTCTTCCAAACATGGGATTATGCCCATTGTGATGTGCTAGAGTGTATGGCATCGGCATGGTACCACACCTGAAAGTGCTTGATCTCCGATTCAGTAAGGTTTGACTTTAAATGAGACATCACCGGTGTAAAAACCCCTGATTGTGGTTAAGAAGGCCCCTTATTGTGTATTTCCCTGGGTTTAATTTTCAGTTGCGACACTCTCAAGGACATGCAGTATAGATGTAGTTTTAAAGACCAAACTCTATTTCTACATTGGATTACAGCTCAGTGAAAAAGCTGTGTTTAATATTTAGTCAGACAGTTGGGTTTCAGCCTGCTCATTAATATTGATGGTCCTCTAATGTGAGTGGGTGAAGGTTTTTTTGTGGGCTAATCACAAGTCAGGGTGTGTTTGTTTTGCTAACTTAGACCCACTCCCACTGCAAAGTTTATCCCGAGTCAAAGTCAAAGTCATCTTCTTAATTTACGTCAGTACCAGCCCGGCACAGTTTCTCATGTAGCAACACGGATATTGTCAGAAGCTGAAATTGCACATGTATAATAACACATATCTCTACAGGTCACATGGTAATTTGCAGCTCTGAACTCCTAAGTTTCTCTTATACAGGTGCTAACGTGGAGTACAGTGTGATAATGGAGCCAGTTGAATGCACAGCGGTCATTAGGTTCCTGCACTTTAGTGGCCGCATACCACGTTAGACGTTTGGTGAGATGAAAGAGACTCATGAGGAGAAGTCTGGTTGGACACCGGTGGAAACGGCACCCATTCCCGGGCAACCACAGTGCACCACTGATGAAGAAACCATCCGGCACATGGAGGCCACCACTTCGGAGGACAGCCAGAGAACCGTTTGCCGACTAGCCCAAGAGGAGCAATTCTTAATGCTGTGTGTGTGGTTTGAAGTGTTGTGTTCAACAGACTTGCTCCCAATTATTGTATTATTTTCCCTCACGTTATAATCACAGTTTCTGTAATGATGAGAAAACCACAAAGACCCAAGCGTGGGTCTGTGCCGCGCTCGGGCGGCACATGGTTGTCACAGCTGTTTGTGTTTAGTTAATCACTTTCACTCCACACCTGATTCATGTTTGAGTTCCTGTATTACTATTTAAGCTTGCTTGCAGGGATTATTCCTCGCAGCGACCTCGTCTTGTGCTGACTGGAATCCCCACGTCCGATTCCAGTCGTTCTTCTGCTTAGGTCTTTATGCTCGCCTGTTATATGTAAGTTACCGTTTGTGTTTTTTTCATTGTTTGTATTTTTCTGTAGACACCCTTCGGGGCCCTTGTAAATAGCCTTTTGTAAATCGCCCTTCGTGGTCCTTTGATTTTGCCTTTTTGGAAGTTGCCTTCATAGCGGTTATTTTGTGTTTATTCCTTATTAAATGAGCAAGCTCACTGCTGGCAATTGGTGCCTCATTTATGCCCTGAAAGGGCCAATCATGACAGTTTTTTGTATTTCAAACATTGCATGAGAGTAATGAATAGTCATGTTATTACTTCGGTGTTTTCAGCATAGTTTACAATGGTTGAAAAAAAATCTCTGGATAACAAAACTCTTACCTGTTTTCTTTACAGTCTCTGAGCTTTAAGCTCAGTTGGATGTCCGCCATGCCCACCATCCTAAACCAGCTGAACTTAATCAATTAAAGCTAAGGTGGCCCATTAGTTGCAGGTCACGTAAGCTATGTTGGGGAAATGTTCCTCTGTGAATGAAGCGTCACCTGGGCCAGCACTAATTGAGCTCCCTGTAATCACACACAGGCTTCTATGATCAGTGTTTGCAGTCCTGAAGAAGGGGGGTTGAGATTATCCCCTTAACTGGAAGTTCCATTCTGTGACTGTAATGGAAGTAGATGTTATCCATCTATCTTCATATTCTGACTAATACTTAAAGCCCCTCACATGTAGCATGTTAGATGACAAATGGATTTACATATATTTGCAGCATGGATCCTGCCGGTAGGTTGCTTAACTTGCTCTTCAAGGAAACATCGTGTCAATTGAATGAACTAGATAATATTATTGCAACTACAATAGTGATGGTTCTTAATGTAAACCCTGGAGTTATTCCCTAGCATCACAGTGAGGTAGACCTCTTTTTTTCTTAGCCATATAATCTACATACTCAATGTCTGAATGAATGCTAGTAAGTTAGTTGGTTTATTCGGTTTAAATTGCATAAAAAAAATACATAAGAAGATACAAAAATGAACAACAGAAAAACCGAAAGGGTGTAGGCAGAAGCATAGCTTATACAGCCTACCCCTTTTACCATTGAAGATCTTACAGAATCTTGTGTATCAACCTCAACAGCAGGGAAAAAGAACAAAAAAAAAACAACACAAATTCATACCAAGGCAAAAAAACAACTAATGTCATATTCTAAAGAGATGCATAATACTGAGAAAGTAACTTTGTCTTGTACATTTTCTTAGTCAAGATTTCCTCGTAAATTGTAGGCATTTTTTCTGATTTTATACAGCTTCTGGATATTCGGTGGTAACTGTCCATTGTTTACCTTGTACATTATTTGAATTGTACTGTAATCCACTAAATCATGAAATCATGAAATTTTAATACACCTAATTCAATAAATAGTGTTCAACCTGTTGAACACTATTCAACCGTTCAACCTCTACATAAACGACCTGCCTACTACAAAATCCCGCAAATTCATCTATGCAGACGACATCTGTTTGGCATTCCAAGCACCAGACTTTGAACCACTGGAACGGGTGCTCACGGAAGATCTTGCCAAAGTGGACCAGTTCTGCAAAATCTGGCGCCTAAAACCAAGCCCAGCAAAAACCGTCTCCAGTGTATTCCATCTCCACAATGCAAAAGCTGCCAGAGAACTAAACATCCACCTGAGCGGACTCAAGCTTAAGCATGCCCCAAATCCAACTTATCTTGGAGTGACCCTTGATAGGACCTTATCCTTCAAGGAACATCTAAAGGGGACGGCTGCTAAGGTGAAGGTACGAAACAACCTGCTCTGCAAGCTCGCTGGTGCAAAATGGGGGGCGGCAGTCTCCACCCTGCGCACCTCAGCACTGGCCCTTTCATACTCTGTAGCAGAATATTGTGCCCCTGTCTGGTCCAGGTCATCTTACACACACCATGTAGACACCCAGCTCAACTCAACCATGAGAACTATAACTGGAACAATCCGCTCAACACCACTCCCCTGGCTCTCTGTACTGTCAAACATAGCCCCTCCACACATCCGGCGAGCAGCATTAACTCAAAGGATGCTCCAAAAAGTTAAAGATTTTCCTCACTTGCCAATCCATGCAGATATCTACACCCCACCCACTGCCCGACTTTCATCCAGACGGCCGATTTGGAAAAACCCTCCCCCAGTTGACTTTAGCATCCAGACAGCTTGGCAAGAGGAATGGGAGACCAAGGAGGTCCCAAACAAACAGCTGGTGATAAACCCCAACCAACAGGTCCCGGGCACCAACCTCCCAAGGAGACAGTGGTCTACACTCAATCGCTTCAGGACTGGACATGGCCCCTGCTTGGCCAGCCTTCACAGATGGGGCAGTAGCCCTAGCCCACTGTGCGCATGTGGAGAGGAGCAAACAATGGAACACATCATAGAGGTTTGCCCGCTCCAAAGACTGGAAGGAGGATTACACACCCTCCATACAGCAAACCAGGAGGCAACTGCTTGGCTTAAGGACTTTGCATTCGCTAAATAAATAATAAATAAATAGTGAGTTTGTTGGCTCACAATAAGGTTTATTAGTTATGGCCGGTATAGCAGCTTTTGTTGTTGTAAAAAGATTGGATATTTGTCTTATAAGTATTTCCCCAGACTTCTATACAATAACACATATATGGAACAATGAGTGAATTATATAGAAAACCTACAGATTTATGACATAAGTCTTGTACTTTATTTGATATAGCTGTTGATTTGGCCATTTTGGTTTTGAAATAATTTATATGTAATTTCCAATTTAATTTATTATCAACAATAACTCTTGGAAATTTGGTTTCCAGAAATATATCAATTTCAATATCATTTATTTTGAGTTTTCAATTGGTGTTTACTGTGGAATTTCCAAATATTATACATTTTGTTTTACCGAGATGAAGAGAATTTGTCAAACCATTTCTTAATATGAAATTCATGTTCCACTGTATCCAGAAGCTGCTCATAATGTTCCCCACTACAAGTAAGTCATGTCATCAGCAAACAAAATACACTTCATTGACTTGGAAATCAAACATAGTCATTATTATACAAAATAAGCAATAATGGGCCAAGCACAGAGCCTTGTGGCACACCACGTTACCTTTAGCAAAACTGAGTCAGTGTTATTAATATCAACATACAGTATTGATATGTCTTCCAAGAAACTGCATAACAAATCATAAGCCAATCCTCTGATACCATACTGCTATAATTTACCCAAGAGTAGTTTATGATCAACAGTATCAAAAGCTTTTTGTAGGTCTAAAAAGATTGCAAGACCATGTTTCTTCCTTTCAATTGCATTTGAAACTTGTTCTAAAAAAATCTAAAAGCGCAAGCAATGCAGTCCGTTTTTTTCTGAAACCATATTGTTGGTCACAAAGTAAATTATATTTAGCAATAAAATTTTCCAACCTTGTAAAAAATAATTTCTCCAAAATTTTTGAAAACTGCAATAACAGAGAGATTGGCCTATACAGTAATTTGAGAATATGTGCGTATTGTGGAGAATGTGCTCAAGGATGAGGCTAGTAGTAGTAGATTAGTTTATTTGACAGGGACAGTGCAATAAACATAGACAATTAATCAAAGACAATCAATCTGATGTGTTGCACATAGAGTGTATAGCTATTAGCTAATTTGCAACTCTTGTCCCTGGATGGGCTTTAGAAAAAAGAATCAAGTAAAGATGGGAAAAAATAAAATAAAAAATATACACAATAACCACATACATCAATGCAGAAAAATTATAAATACACAATTATAAATATTATAAATATTATAAATACACAAATATAACAGCCTGACTCACATTTAACATAAATATTATAAATATTATAAATACACAAATATAACAGCCTGACTCACATTTAACACATATAACATAACTCACATTTGCCTATTTCAGGCCTTCCTCCCTCCGTCACTCACTATAAACAAACACATTTATTCCTTCCCTTCATTCACTCTCACTTTGCAGACAATTAATTCATACATGAGTACATTCTTGTTTATTTTTCAGCCAGTTTTTAACATTTTTAGTGAATGTTTTAAAGTCCGTTATTATTTTAATTTCATTTGGCATTGTGTTCCAGATGTGACTGCCCTTTATAGAGAAAGCTGTTTGTCCAAATGTGGTTCTGCGGTGGAATATTTTACAGTTATTGTTAACAGAACTCCTGGTGGCTCTGCTGCTGTCCTGTCTTTGGACGAAACCAGCAAGTGGCTCGAGTGCTGATTTATGGAAACATTTGAACGTTAATTTCAGAAGACAGAGGTCAATGAAGCTCTCAAAACTCAATAGGTTGTATTTTTTTAAAACATTACAGTGATGCCACCTAATGGGCTTTTTGTCCAAGATTTTTAGGGTTTGATTATATAATGAACCTACAGTATATGTCTTATTGTGGAAGGGGCTGCTTGAGCCCAGACTGTCAAACAGTATGATGTAAAGAACTGAGGTCCACACGAATAGTGGTTTCAACAAAGTTCTCTTTTAAAACTAAGAGCGGGAAACATTAACAGGCGGCAACATCAACACATCGCCATTTTCATATCATATCACTCGGTGAAGGTCAACTCTGACCTGTGACGTCACCACAGTCTTAAAGACACAGCACACACAATTATCACATTATATGACATCTCCCCCTTTTTTAGGTTTTTTTTTTTTTTCAGAACAATACAATTTTCAGTTCAAACATTTTTCATTCCCATTTCACCCTTCCCCACAGCCCATGGCTTAATCCTTGAACCACATATAACCACACTTATCACAGTGAACACGTGAATTTCTCTCTTTTTTTTCATTCATTCATTTTTTTTTTTCTCTCTACAAATCTAGTCTTTGCACAGGTTTAATCAATCTACCAGACCGGGTAAACAACAGTCCTTGCTTTGGGTCTGGCGGTTTGACACTGGATTCTGGTAAAATAGTGTCAGCGGCAGCTGCAGTTTCAGGCTGCTGATCGACAGTCTCTGGCTGCAGGTCATTTGGAGCTGAGGAGTGTATCTCTCTGGCTGTTTCAGGATCATGTTGCAAGTGACGGCGGTTGCGTCGCAAGGTTGCTCCCTGGGGTGTTTCAATAAGAAAGGAGCGAGGTGTGCTGCTTTCTCCTGTGACAACAGCGGGTGTTTTCCAGGATTTCTGATGGTCCAGCTTTGTGAGGACTGAATCTCCTTGCTTCAACGAAGATAGGGGTTTAGCTCCATGGCGCTGATTGAAGTAGAATGCTTGTTTCTGTTTCTCCATTGCATCCTTGTTCCTGACGACTTCCAGATCAGGCCATCGGGGCTGAAGATTCACTTCCAGTGTAGGAAGAGTTGTTTTGATCTTTCGACCCATAAGTAGCTCTGCAGGACTCACGCCTGTGGTGGTGCAGGGCGTTGATCGAAAGCACATGAGGGCGAGCAAAGGATCTTGCTGCTTTAAGATTCTTTTTGCTGTTTGAACTCCCCTCTCTGCATGTCCGTTTCCTTGGGGGTTGTGTGGACTTGAGGTGATGTGCAAAAAGTCAAACTCCCTTGCAAACTTTTTAAATTCTTGGCATGAGAATTGAGGCCCATTGTCAGATACAACCACATCTGGACAACCAAACCTCGCGAACACTGCCTTCAGCTTTAAGATCATCTGAGAAGCAGTGGTTACTGGCAGATGAAGTATCTCGAGGAACCGAGAGAAATAGTCTGACACAACAAGGTAGGTGTGCTTGTTATGCTCACACAGGTCAACAGCAAGTCTCTTCCAGGGCCGATCAGGTAGAGGGGTTGACAAGAGAGGCTCTTTTCGCTGAGCTGGTCTCATCTCACGACACACCTGACAGGACTGGACTTTGCGTTTGATTTCAGATGAGATGCCAGGCCACCACACAGATGTGCAGGCCCGCTCTCTGCATTTTGTCAGACCTTGATGTCCATCATGTATTCGATCCAAGATGTCTGCTCTGAGCACATCCGGAATCAACATGCGGCTTCCTCTGGTGATAATTCCATCGCATTCAGACAGTTCATTTTTAATGGGAAAATAGTCTCTGATAGCTGCTGGGACATTGCCTATGTATTCTGGCCATCCTGACTTGATGTACCGCAACACCAACTGTAGGTTACAGTCAGCTGCTGTAGCAGTCTTTATGGTGTCTATTTTCCTTAGATAGTTAAACATGCCCAGGACACGCTTGAGGTCATGCACGTTCTGTGGTGGAGGGAGCTCGCGGATTGCCTTGACTTTATCAGGGTCGGGTCTCACGCCTGATTTGTCAATTTCTTGGCCCAAGAAGTGAAGCTTGTTTTGTCTAAACTTACATTTTTCTCTGTTCAGTTTAAGTCCGGCTGACGCGATCCTTTCCAGTACCTTGCTGAGACGCTGGTCATGCTGTTCAGGAGTGTCGCCGTACACCAGTATGTCATCCATGTAGATAGCCACGCCTTCCAGGCCGTTGAGGGTTTCTGTCATTTTGCGCTGAAAAATTTCAGGAGCGCTTGTGATCCCAAATGGAAGACGTTTGAATGCATATCTCCCAAAGGGTGTGATAAAGGTTGTTAATTTACTGCTTTCTGGATGGAGAGGAATCTGCCAAAACCCGGAGGCAGCATCCAATGATGTGAATGTGGTTGCTCCACTAAGTTTTGCAGTGATTTCCTCTGCAGTAGGGAGAACATACCTCTCTCTTCGTACAGCTTCATTTAACCTCTTTAAATCGACACAGATCCGCACTTTTCCATTTTTCCTTGGGACTGGCACCATTGGCGCGCACCAATCTGTAGGATCAATCACAGCTTCAATCACATTATTCTCCTCCATACGCTGCAATTCCTCTTTAACCTTCTGCAAAAGTGGCAAAGGGACACGACGGGCAGTGTGCACTGTGTATGGCTGAGCATTCTCTTTTAACAGGATTTTAACTGGTTCTGTTTTAAGTGTTCCATGCTCACCAAATGCTTTGTGTACTTCTTCGACACGCTTCACAAGCCCCATCGACATTGCTGTATCTCTGCCCAGCAAATTGTTTGCATTATTGCCACTGATGACATACACAGGAAAAGTATATGGTTTTTCTTTGTATTCTGTGAAGGCTTGAAATTTTCCTATACAGTCCAACTGACCACCCGGGCTGCACAGTGTGACATTAGATGGCTCTAATTCCTTCTTAGGAACTAGTTTGTTAAATGTCTTTTCTCCCATAATGTTTGCATCTGCACCCGTATCAATTTTAAAATTGACTGGTGTTGTTCCAATTGTAAGCTGTATGGTCCATGGGTCATCATTTCTGTCTGTTTTTGTGACTGCGCCCAAAAAAAATGGTGTCTGGGAAACTGTCTCTTCAGTGACTTCTCTGACTGATTTACTGTGACATTTCTTTTCCCAGTGACCCACCTTTTTACACTTGTTGCATGTTGACTTCATGGCTGGGCACTTTTCAGGATCTCTGTGTTTTAATTTTCCACATCTTCCACACCATGAGTCTTTTTGCTCTCCACTTTTTCCCTTCCTTGGTTTAAATGGAGATCTTCCTCTGCCTGCTGCTTTTCCCTGGATCTCCTGCACCATGGCGTGTGCCTCCCCCTGCTGGTGAACCTGGAGGACAACCTCCTCGGACTGGCGAACTGTTTGAATGGTTTGGGCAAGTGTTAGATCAGCCATCATCTGCAGTTTACGTGACAGCTCTTTATCAAGGATGCCCACAACAATTCGGTCACGGATATGTTCATCTCTCTTTACACCAAAGTCACAGTGTTCTGACATCTCAAAAAGGGCTCTGATAAACATTTCCACTTTCTCACCGGGCCGCTGCAGCCTCTGGTGAAAACAAGCGCGCTCATGGATCACGTTCCGTTTGGGACAGAAGTACTCGTCGTATTTTCCTAACACAACGTCAAACTTCTTTTGATCCGCTTCCTCAGTAAATGAGAATGATTTGAAGATGTTTTCAGCTTCGGGGCCCATGGCGTAAATCAGTGAACTGACCTGAACTTCGCCGTCCTCTTTATTCAGTTTTGTAGCCGTCCGGAAACGCAGAAAGCGCTCTTTCCAGCCCGCCCATTCATTTGGACGATGAAAAGGAAAACTTTCCGGGGGATTAAACTTGGCCATCTTACTGAAGCAGAGCGTCCGTCAAGCACTTCTGACACCATGTAAAGAACTGAGGTCCACACGAATAGTGGTTTCAACAAAGTTCTCTTTTAAAACTAGGAGCGGGAAACATTAACAGGCGGCAACATCAACACATCGCCATTTTCATATCATATCACTCGGTGAAGGTCAACTCTGACCTGTGACGTCACCACAGTCTTAAAGACACAGCACACACAATTATCACATTATATGACATATGATATATGAGAAAAAACCATAGAATGCATATACAGTGCAGCTGCTTCGTAAGGTATGTAATATCTAATTAATTTAAAGCAGTTCAGATTTTTTTTTACTGTTTTTGAAATTTTCTTTATATGAAGATTAAATTTGAGTTGAGGATCTAGTACAATGCCAAGGTATTTGAATTCTGTAGCTAAACTGATGTCATGATCATGTATATTAACTTTAAAATGTTGCAGGTTACATTTTTTGATTGAAAAGCACATTGAGACTGTTTTCTGAAGGTTCAGCAATAGATGGTTCTTGAGGAGCCACTCTTGGACATCAACCATACTTGTAGACAGTACATCTGCAGCCTGTGCTGGAGTCTTGGCAGCTGTGTAAATAACTGCATCATCTGCATAAAGTTGGCATGTTGCAACTGAGCAGTGTAACGGCAAGTCATTAATAAAAATGCTGAAAAGTAAAGGACCAAGAATGGACCCTTGTGGGATACCCATGCGGTTGTTTAAAAATGAGGATTTATCCTGGTGAACTTTTACACACTGTTCTCTATTCTGGAGATAAGATGCAAACCATTCTAATGTATTTGGGGAGAAGTTAAAAGATACCATTTTGGATAAAAGCAAACTGTGGTTTACAGTATCGAAAGCCTTTTTGAGATCTAGAAAAACAGCTCCTACCACATTACCCCTGTCCAAGGACTGTTTGACGTTTTCAATAAGGCAACAATTTGCTGTTTCTGTTGAGTATCCTGGTCTAAAACCAAATTGATGTGGATGAAGAAGTTGACTGTCTTGTAAGTAGTCTATCAGCTGTGTAGCTACAACTTTTTCAAGAACCTTAGATAGGACTGGTAAGATAGAGATTGGGTGGTAATTGCATATATCGTCTTTACTGCCTGATTTATGAACTGGTATGACGACAGCTTTTTTCCAGCCAGATGGAAATGTACTAGACCTAATGGAGAGATTAATGAGATGGGTCAGTGGTTTGATTAATATTTTGCTGTGCATTTTGAGAAAGGAGGTGCTCATATTGTAGATATCATTAGTTTTTGAGTTTGACAGTGTTTTAACAATACCAGCAATTAACTTCTCATTTACCTCATTGATGTGAAAAGTATCTGTTGGAAGTATGGAATTTGTGTTGTTGAGCACATTTGGCAGCACAAAAATTTTTGTTAAGTCTTCCACAGAGCCCACAAAGTGTGAATTAAATTCATTTGCCAAAGTAGCCTTGTCACTGACGGTCTTGCCATTGATTCTAAGTTCCTTTACCCCCTTCTGATCGTTTTTTTTATTAGTTAAGTTATTTAAATGCCTCCATAGGGAACTGTTGTTACCCTTTGCATGATCTATCAGTTTATTGTAATAAGATATTTTTGATTTTCGCAGCTCATGTACCACTTTATTTCTTAAACTTTTGTACACAAGGTGATCATTTTGTAGTTTGGAGGTTAGTGATGTTTTCAGTGCATAGTCTCGCCTCTTCATAAGTTTTCTTATTTCATTATTTAACCATGGTAGGCTAATCTTCTGTTGTCTACTTTTAATTTGCTTTGAAAATTTTTCTATAGACTTTGTGATTGTTGCAGTTATAAAATTACAACAATCATCTACTTCACATGTTGACATGAGCTGCTCCCAATTTTGATTCTCTAAGTAATGTTCAAACTCCTCATTTTTTGATTTGGGGATAATAAAATTTGATTTGTCAATATCGACTCCCCCAAAATACTGTAGTCGCTTTTTAGTAAGTTTCCTGACAGCAAGAACCATGTTATGATCTGAGAGACCAGTTACAAGATTATAGGTTCTGGTTATTTGTTCTGGTTTATTAGTAAATACCATGTCAATAAGTGTTCTGGATTGTTTGGTTATCCTGGTGGGTCCTTTGATGATTTGCTGGTAATTAAATTTAGTCATGAGGCTTTTCAGTTTTTGTTTGTCTTTTTTATCAGACCAGTTGATATTAAAGTCACCATGAATTATTGTTTCTCTGTTCTTCTCAAGTTGTTTAACCAGATCACTTAATTCATTATAAAAGGAAGAGTTGTGTGATGGTGGGTTGTACACTACTGCAATGTTGAAATTCATTACCGGAAAGAGACATACATTAACAGCTAAACATTCAAGTGAAGTATTCAAATCAACCAGGTGACATTTATATTTCTCTTTGATGTAAATTAAAACACCTCCTCCCCTCCCTACCTGCCTGTCTTTTCTAAAACACTGGTAGCCCACAATATCGATCATATTAGTGTCTATGTTCCTGTGTAGCCAGCTTTCTGAGAGACAAAGGTAGTCCAGATTTGAGTCCAACAGCAACACCGAAATCTCATCTCTTTTGGGGATTATGCTCCGTATGTTTAAATGACCGCCGAGGATCCCCTTTGGTTTAGCCTTGGTGTCCCAAAGAACTCGTGCATGATAAACAGTTTGGAAAAATAAATGTTGTTTTTGCTTTTGTACAGCTCGGTTTTGTGCTAACCCAGTGGTCTGCTGTTTAATAGTGGCAGGTCCAGGGTTAAGGTGAATATCTCCTGCCAGAAGTAGCAGAACTAGCAGAACTTTAATTGTATATCCTCTGCCATATTGTGATTTTTGCTTAACAGCCATGTTTGCCTTAATTTGGAAGTTTTTGCTCAGGGCTTTTAAAGACCACATAGAGTGTAGGGTGAGATGTCCAAGCCCAAATCCATACAGATAAAACTTTTTAACTTCACCTTTGGTTGAGTTTGTCGGAAAATCCTTCTTGTTGCAGGTCCAGACACACAAAGACAAAATGAAGAGGAAGTAGATAAGTAGAGAAGGCTTATTAGTGGTGCCCATCAGCCCACTTTTTAATCCGGTGGCAGCCATCTTCAGTCTTTCTTGGAAAGAAGGAAAAAGAAAATCTGTGGATAGTAAAATAAATTCTGCTTATATCGCCAGAATCTGATCCGATCGTCCTCGAATCCAGCTGGGCTGAGTTTATTCCTCAGATTCAGCTTTATTCACAGATCACATACTCCAACAATCTCAAAACAAGAAAAGAGGAAGTATCATCTCACATCTGGGTTTTGTACCCCGGACACGAAACAGCAGTCACATGGTGTTTAATCAAACATACAGTCACATGGTATTTAATCCCAATCACAAAAATCCCTTTGATCTCACGCCATTGTCCTTTAGTCTCTGGTGGTCCGGAAATCTCCCCAGGTCGTCTCCCTGAAACAAAGGCCAAATCTCACACTCTTCCGTTGTCTCTCAGAGGCTCAGTCCCTTTTGTTCCATGAGACGTGTAGCACACAATAAACATACAGCAATACATTTGTGGAGAATATGTAACCAACATATGTGCCACAGTATCACCATTTTTATGCAAAGGAATTACTTTAGCAACTTTTATTTGTCTAGGAAAATTTCCCAACTTCAGTGATAAGCTACAAATGTATGTACATTTGTAGCTTATCACATTTGTAGCTACATTTGTAGCTTATTTGTAGCTTTGTACATAGATTAACAATACAATCTATTATATTTTTAATCAGGAACATGTCATGACCATTACAATCTGTAGATTTTTTTTTTTTATTTTTGTATTTATGAACAATATTAAGAACCTCTTTTTCATCTGTCTCCTTAATAAACATAGAATGAGTATTTATTTGTAAAATGTCATACTGTTATCGATGGGTTCAATAATAGATTTCAATATTGTTTTCCCTACTTGAATAAAGTATTCACTGAATTTATCGGCAATTTTATTATTGCCACTAATAATTTCTAGTGGTGTTGGATGATTAAAATTTCTAATCACGATTAATCTTTTGGAATGTTGAGTTAATCGTGATTAATAACGCGTTAATCACATGTTTTTTCCATTCAGACACAATGTACCTTAAGTTGGTAATTTTTCAAGATTCTCATACTGTTATAAACATGAGAGTGGACAAATAGACTTGCTTTCTTCACCTGCAGGTTTATTAAAGCTCTCAACATACCCAAAATGACAAAAACTATCCAGTATATTTTCCAGAAACAATATTTCTGGTGCGCACCGCGTCATTACGAGCTACAGGCACGAGAAGTGCATAAATCATAAATCATGACTCGTTCTTTGTTTGCTAGTGGCAAGTCCCGGGAAAGCCCCCATGAATGCCTCATATCATTGGAAAGCTTTGAAATTGCACTTTCTAAACATTCATATGTTTTTGCAGAAGACATAATTCCCGACCAATCGCACGCGAGTTTTCAACCAAGCCAAAATATAAACAAATAGTCTTTTTCCGGGCCATTTTGGCGCACTTCCTACAAATTAAACATCATTTTGAAGGTCGTTCAATACAGAATATGGAAATAACATTACATCAGTTTTGAAAATGTCCTCAAAGTGATTCATTTTGCCAGCACAAGTCATTTGTTTACAGTGTTAGCATCTTAGCAGCGGCACTAACAAACGGAGCTACTATCGTGGTCGTGACGACGGCCCAACGTGCTACAAAATGGCGAGGGAGTGAATGGACATTCCAAAGACAGCTTGAGAATTTTTTGAGACTGGTACTCACCACCATTGGACCTGTGGGGATGAAAACAGACGAATTTCTCTGTCTCAGCAGATGGAGATCATTATTTCTTAGATGGTCGCTAGTAGCTACTAGCTATGAGCTAGCTAGCATTCACAGAAGAACAACCCAACAAAGTTTTGGAGGAGGCTGTAACAATTTTCCAGGTGAGAGCTCGGAGAGACAATGTTGTAAACATAAACATGACAGCATTTTGATGATATCCATGGCTGTAATCAAGCTTGTCTGCATGGCGCACACAGTGTGAGTGGTCACAATGGCCTTGGGCAGCACAGCGGTGAAGTGGTTAGTACTGGTGCCTAACAGCTAGAAGGTTCCTGGTTCACAATCCCCAGGCTGGCAGGGGTAGGAACCTTCCTGTGTGGAGTTTGCATGTTCTCCCAGTGCTGCGTGGGTTTACTCCAGGTACTCTGTTTTTTTTTTTTTTTCCCACAATCCAAAGACATGCATGTTAGATTAACTGGTTGTTCTAAATTGTTCCTAGATATCTGTCTCCTATAGGCCCTTAGAATAGAGGGTTAGTACTAGTGAAGCGCACTGAGTGGTCTTTAAGACTAGAAAAAGCGCTATATAAGTACAGGTCCTTATCCCCTTGCTACGGAGAGCAGCTAGGCCAAAAAGTACTGTTTGCGCTTTCTGCCGTTAACTGCGATCACAAAATTTGTCACCATTAAGGGAAGCACCATGTTAACGGGCGATTAACGCGATAACGCCAACACCACTAATAATTTCATTATCAAAGTACAAATAAGAGTGTTTTTTTTTAATTTTATTTGTATTTGTTATTTCTTTTAATAATTTCCAGGTGTTGTTCATATTTGTCTTATTTTTTTCCCCAATATCTCACTGTAATTATTATGCTACATCTGGATAAAGGGACATTCTTTAGTCTCAACTTTGTGTCAGTGATCATAAACAAATGTTACCATGCTGAAAAATAAGCAAAATTGATAATAAACATTGGGGGGGATCGCGAGGGACCTCACAAACTTATTCAGATTGCAATACTTAGGACACAAACTGATACTGTCACGATCCCATCACTGCTACGCTCCATTGTGATACCATACATCCCCTCCTCCCATGTCAACATCAGATTTTGTTGCTACAGTACAACTGTCAACATCTGTTTCATATTAGTTTTAACCTTTTTCAACTCACCGCTGCTGCTTTTATTTTGGTGGTTGCAGGCTCTCAGTCCTCCAGCTGCTGTGGTCCTTTCTACTGCCCACATTCTTGAGGCTTCATTTTCCGTGGAGACACATCTCTGCACACAGAGAGAGTGGTGGACGGTGTTTACGTTGCTCACTCTGGGGTTGATGGTGGCAGGTGTCCAGAGTTTGCTGGTCAGCGCCGCTTGGATTAAAAACAAGCTCCATGTCGGTGTGTTTTTAGCTTAGCCGTTTAGCTTAGTCTAACACTGCTCCAAGACATGTGCTGGCCTGTGTGTTCCAAGTGTTTGGGGGTTTTTTTCGTGCAGCACTTCTTGCGGGTTGTGTGTCATGTCAAGGTCTTTCATTCCATCTTTGTTATAAAATCCAAAAAAGGCCCAAAATTGAGCTAGCTTTTTGGCACATCCAGCTGCTTCTCAACTTTCAAAGCTGGCTGCAAATCTTGCGAAATAAGCTATGATTTCACTAGACTGGGTGCTTGCTTTGCACCATCTAGTGAACTGAAAATGCAATAGAGTCACACCCCCCTCTTCCACATATGGGACCGTAAATTGGAAAAAATCTCTATTGAAGTGAATAAGACAAAAATTATCTTTTCATCCTGATCAAATTGCCACGAGTTACACATATGGGGTCGTATTACAATGACGGGGTTGGCTGATCAGTTATCACTGATGCAGAATGCATTTATGGGCGTTTCCAAGTTTCCTTATCACAACGGCGTAAAAACGAACTTTCCGCTGGCGTATGATGCAAAGAGGCCGGTCTAATCATTCAGAGGTGTCTTTTGGATAATCCAATCCAAAGCGCTCCTGTCCATCCCTTTAACTCTTTAACTGCCCAGATTAAATGGACGGGTCGCACGCCCCCAGTGGCACAGCGCAGCAACTGCACGTGTCAACTTATTGACTGAGTTATGTAATTTATATAGCTGCCGTGACATTATGCAAATTAGATGTGTAAATTTATTCCTATCTGAAACTTTGGATCATATTCTACATCTTTCTAATTGACAGTAAGCCATTATCTCTTGTAACTTTCAAGTTATAGCCTTGGAAATCTGAAATATTTTATTGACAAATTTTTTACCACTCTTGACCACTAGGGGGGGCTTTGAGTTACCTTGCATTTCCCCAGGCGCCACATGGCACCTAGGGCAGTTAAAGTTAAATTAATGCAAAGAGGTGCATTATCTAAAGCAGAGATGGGTAACTATTGTCCCTTTTCCACTAACACCAACTCAGCCCTACTCGCCTCGACTCTACTCGGTTTGTAGGGTTTTCCATTGATACCTGGTACCAGGTACCAGGTACTTTTTTGGGACCTACTTCAGTGAGGGTCCAACCGTGCTGAGTCGAGCTGAAAATGTGACGTCAACAGATTGCAGGGCGTAACATCAGTGGATGGGAGCAACATCTTCACAAGATTCAAAACCACCATTTGTAAATTCAGCCGTGAGTTTTCATTACTTCTGTGATAATCAACAAGATAAATGGCTACACACAAATCAACACCATCACAAAACACTCACCATCTTCGCCGTGATCACCCATCAGCTCGGAGACCTGGTATTTCATTTCAGAATGCTCCGACGGTGCTGGGGCTGAAAAGTTCATAGGCTGAAAAGTTCATATAGTGGTCAAATTTGATCAAATGTGGTTATTTTTCAACAGTCTCCCCGTTGGTGTGCACAGTTCTTCTATCAGTGTTGCAGCGCTTGGATCCCTGCGCTTGAAAAATAAACTACATTTGGTCAAATTTGGCAGCTATGAACTTTTCAGCCCCGTCAGCCCTGCTGCGGCGGAGCAACCCAAAATTAAAAAGTATGCCAGGAGGTCTCCAAGCTGATGGCTGCTCATGGGGAAGATGGTGAGTGTTTTGTGATTTTAAGCATTTTTTACGTTATTTATCAGTGAAAACATCAGCATGTAAACAACAAAACAGGATAACGGGCCACCTTCCTGTAATGAATCCACTCACTTGAGATGGTATTCAGTTGTAATGGAAAACCAACCACACCATGTCGAGCCGAGTAGAATCGAGGCAAGTCGGACTGAGTCGGTGCTAGTGGAAAAGGGCTTACAGTATGTGCCATAGGGGGCCACTCCACTGCAGGTTTTCTGTTCCACCCAGTCTCTTCAGCAGTTGCTTTCTCTAATTAGCAATCCTTGAAGCTCATCAGTGCAAACACCTGCTGAAGAGACTGAGTGGAACAGAAAATCTGCAGTGGAATGGCCCTCACTGCCCATCCCTGTCCTAAAGTGAATTGTGATCGTGACAGTTTATGACAGGTTTTACGCTGACCAAAGCCCGTGTGTGTGAGCCAAAATGCACGGGATAGTAATGCTGCTTGGTTTTATTTATTTAGCGAATGCAAAGTCCTTAAGCCAAGCAGTTGCCTCCTGGTTTGCTGTATGGAGGGTGTGTAATCCTCCTTCCAGTCTTTGGAGCGGGCAAGCCTCTATGATGTGTTCCATAGTTTGTGCCTCTCCACATGCGCACAGTGGGCTAGGGCTACTGCCCCATCTGTGAAGGCTGGCCAAGCAGGGGCCATGTCCAGTCCTGAAGCGATTGAGTGTAGACCACTGTCTCCTTGGGAGGTTGGTGCCCGGGACCTGTTGGTTGGGGTTTATCACCAGCTGTTTGTTTGGGACCTCCTTGGTCTCCCATTCCTCTTGCCAAGCTGTCTGGATGGTAAAGTCAGCTGGGGGAGGGTTTTTCCAAATCGGCCGTCTGGATGAAAGTCGGGCAGTGGGTGGGGTGTAGATATCTGCATGGATTGGTAAGTGAGGAAAATCTTTAACTTTTTGGAGCATCCTTTGAGTTAATGCTGCTCGCCGGATGTGTGGAGGGGCTATGTTTGACAGTACAGAGAGCCAGGGGAGTGGTGTTGAGCGGATTGTTCCAGTTATAGTTCTCATGGTTGAGTTGAGCTGGGTGTCTACATGGTGTGTGTAAGATGACCTGGACCAGACAGGGGCACAATATTCTGCTACAGAGTATGAAAGGGCCAGTGCTGAGGTGCGCAGGGTGGAGACTGCCGCCCCCCATTTTGCACCAGCGAGCTTGCAGAGCAGGTTGTTTCGTACTTTCACCTTAGCAGCCGTCCCCTTTAGATGTTCCTTGAAGGATAAGGTCCTATCAAGGGTCACTCCAAGATAAGTTGGATTTGGGGCATGCTTAAGCTTGAGTCCGCTCAGGTGGATGTTTAGTTCTCTGGCAGCTTTTGCATTGTGGAGATGAAATACACTGGAGACGGTTTTTGCTGGGCTTGGTTTTAGGCGCCAGATTTTGCAGAACTGGTCCAGTTTAGCAAGATCTTCCGTGAGCACCTGTTCCAGTGGTTCAAAGTCTGGTGCTTGGAATGCCAAACAGATGTCATCTGCATAGATGAATTTGCGGGATTTTGTAGTAGGCAGGTCGTTTATGTAGAGGTTGAACAGAGTTGGAGCTAGAACTGAGCCTTGTGGGAGTCCGTTTTTCTGCATTCTCCATGCACTTGTGTTCTGACTGAGGTGGACTCTGAACCTTCGGTTGGTCAGCAGGGTTTTTATAATTGCTGTTGCCCAAGCAGGGATCGCCTTTATAAGTTTCAGGAGGAGGCCTTTGTGCCAGACCATATCATAGGCGGCTGTAAGATCGAGAAACACAGCCCCTGTCTTCAGTCTGCTCTCGAAGCCATTTTCAATGAAGGTGGTTAGGGCCAGTACTTGTTCTCCTGTACTGCGGTCCTTGCGGAAACCTGCTTGATCCACACTTAGAATATCCTCTATTTCTGGGGAAATGCGTTGCAGTATTAGGCGCTCCATGATTTTGTAAGGAACGCTGAGTAGGGAGATTGGGCGGTAGCTTGCTGGTAGTTTGTGGTCTTTGCCAGGTTTTGGGATGGCAATGACCTTTGCTGTCCGCCATTTCTTTGGGATCAAGTTCGTTTGTGTGATCCTTGTGTAGAATTGTGTCAACTAGGTTAGGGCTCGGGGGCCAAGATTTTTCATGAATTCTGGGAAGATGTTATCGTATCCTGCTGCCTTTCCACATTTCAGCTGGGCAATGGATCAGCGTTCTCGTCGCGCCCTCCGCCAGTACCCGGGCTCGCCTGGGGAAGCTAATGATCCTACCAGCAGACTAAATTCGAAGAGACGACGCCTCTGTGCCAAGTCAAAGAAGAATCCTAGTCACAGTCCTAAAGCCGAAAGCAAATGCTGCTTGGTAATAAGGAAGACACCAATCACAGTTGATGCCCAGTTAGTTATATTAGGCCAAATCTCATTCTCCTCCCTTGCAGTCTCGTTGACTTTAGGCACGTTCATGTTAAGTGACTGAGGGTTTAGGGCTGTCCCAATCTGAAATCAGGAAGTGGCTGACTGCTCACTTGCTGACTTTATGAACCCTTAAATGAGCCTTTCTCTAAGTCAGCAAGCTATGCTGACTTAAGGTAAGGGAATTACCCACAGTTCAGACCGCCATGTCAGGGTTTCTCAAGGGAAAGCTCCTGATTGGTGACCTGTTCATCACTGACCACCCCTTTACACCTGCCCCCCCCCAAAAAAAAACTGCCTTGACAAGAATTTAAGATCTTTGCCAAAATAAGAATATATGACACAAAGACTTCGAGTTTCTTCTGCATTACACACCATTTAAGCAATTTAATTGCATTTTGGTTAATTATGCAGTTTTACAAAAGACGATTTGCAGTTGTAATCAATTAAATCATCTTAAGAGGCGGCAACACATTTAATTCAGTTCATTCCTGAAAAAATTAAAATTCATTCATTCATTCATTCATTCATCTTCTTCCGCTTAATCCTTTTCGGGTCGTGGGGGGGCTGGAGCCTATCCCAGCATCTTTGGGCGAGAGGCAAGGTACACCCTGGACAGATCGCCAGTCCATCGCAGGGCCAACACAGAGAGACAGACAACCATTCACTCTCACAGTCATACCTAAGGACAATTTAGAATTAATTAATTAAATCACCCTTATTGTCATTCAACCGTACAACCAATCATGTACAGTAGAACGAGATTGTGTTTTTCTTATCTACAGTGTCAAATCACACACACCCCAGTGCAGAATCAGAGGGCCGCTGCCATGCAAGGCGCCGCCACAGATTTCCCTCCTCCATTCCGTTATTGCTGAGCACCAAGCTGGACGGCAGGAAGTTCCACTTTTATATGGTCTTTGGCATGACCCGGCCGGGATTTGAACCCCTGCCTCCCAGGTGTGGGGCGGATGCTCTACCAACTGAGCCACCACTCTGGTAAGTGATAAGTCTGAAATAAAGTCTAGGACCCACAATAGTTGGTCACATGTTTTCATGTCACACAAATTAAAAGTTTGGTTAAAATAAATAGGTTAAAAGAAAGATTTCTATTACAATGGTAACACTGAAAATTAAATCAGACATAATTTGATCCCCTTTATTTCAATAAGCCTCTAAAGATCCTGAAACACACACAGCCTCGAACTTTCAAGATCATTTTCTTTTATCCTTTGTCAATGAACCCGTTTTTCTGATTTCAGTTTTGTCTGGAATCTGTTTCTATTTTGTCCTGTGATTTTATTTTTGTGATCTCTTATATACACTATTTTTGTTTCCTAATCCTTTTAATAAAGTAAATTAAATAAAAAACTTTGTGTTGCCAAGGTAACAAAGTGTGTCCCATTTCTACAATTTGAGCCACTTCATCCCCTCACAGACTAGAACACTTGAGCACTACGGATGGCAGCAGCCTTAAGTCCACAAGGGCTCAGGACTTGAGGGTTTAGGGAGGGGATTGAGATTCGGTCTTAGAAAGAACAAAGGGTGAAGAATGGGCTGAAAAATCAGTTGAATGGTTTAATGGTTGTTGTAAATAATAATGTAACCTTGCCTTATTTTTAGAATGACAATATAACGTCTGTCCTGGGACTGTGGATGAATTCATTTTGGCTAATTCTGGTGCATTCTGCTTCACTGCCAAACGGTTAGGTACAGGAAATCTTTCCTGCCACATGCCATTTCATTATACAGTAACTCACTCTGATGTTGAATTCTGGTCATAACTATGCTGCCATACTGCACCTTGCTGTCATGACGCTGAGCACGGTTGGGAACTGTACTCACGCTTTCAGTTTGTTCCAGTTATTTTCTGTACTTTTCCCATCTGTTTTATTATTGAATTTGAATATGGTGTTATTTGTACTTTGTTATGTGAGGTTGCCCCTTTGTCCCTGTTTGTGTTGAGTTATTCTGTTATCTTAGTTTAGTTGTTATAGTCTTGGTTATTTATATCATGTGCCTATGGCCATCTTGCTGTGTATTATAAATTATATCATCATGTGGTTATATATGAGCCTTCTCCACATTCACCCCTAGTTCTCTCTTGCTAATGTTTATATTAATTGTTATTGCTTATCTTGTCCTTGCCGTGGTGGGTTATCATTCTTTGTTTTCTGTATCACCATTTATCATTCATTCTGTGCTGTGCTTTTACTTTGACAAGGTTCCTTGTTTACTTCCGTTTGCTCCAGGCAAGTTTCGCAGTCTGTCACAGCTGTCATTATTTTGGACTAATTATCCTCACTCTGGAACCTTGTCTTCCACACCTGTTACTGATCTTGTTAATTACACCTTGCTCTATTTAAGGGACACCACCTCGCAGTTCGGCGCAATATCCTTCATCATTGTTCTCTATGAGCTTACTGGCATGTGTCCCACACTTCAATCCTTGAGGCTATTTGATCTTACCAGCGTGTGTTCCACACTTCAGCCTTGGGTTTTATCTCAATGTGTGTCCCACGTCTTAGCCACCCGGCTATTCTACCTCCTCGTTATTCTGCCTAGTAATCCTATCCTTGTAAGTTTTTGTTCCAGTTTGGATTTATGTTTTTCAATAAATGTTTGCAACTCACAGTCAGCTTTTGGGTCTCCATTCCGCCCCACCTGGGCTCATTCATGACACTTGCAGTCTACTCAGAGTTTTTATCCAAATTTGTCGAATTCTTAGCAGATTTAGTGCTGAAATCAGAATAATTATAGTAGGGGACTTTAATATACATGTAGATGTAGATAGTGATTGCCTTAATATGGCATTTAATTCAATATTAGACTCGATGGGGTTTTCTCAGAAAGTAGGAAATTCTACCCATTATCTCCACCACATGTTGGACCTTGTTCTGACATATGGCATAGAAATAGAAAATCTGGTAGTGTCTCCTCATAACCCTGTACTGTCAGACCATTATCTGCTAACCTTTGATTTTACTATTGCTGACTATTTGACTCCTAAAGAAAAATATTACTACAGTAGATGCCTCTCAGATGATACTGTTACCAAATTTAACCAGATTGTTTCCTCAATGCTATATGTCAACACAAAGGAGATAAGCTATGGAGAGCTTGCTCCTTCTGTAATTGGTAGCATGGTAGATAGTGTTACAGCTTCTCTGCATCAGACTCTAGACATGGCGGCCCCTTTAAAAAAGAAAAACTCTAATCAGAGATTTCTGACTCCTTGGTTCAACACAGAAACTCGTAGCTTAAAAATGAAGACTCATCAATTAGAAAGAAAATGGTGCTCCACTAAATTAGATGAAATCTATGTAGCTTGGAGAAATCATCTTGTTCTAGCTCTTAGGAAAGCTAGAACAAGTTATTATTCTGCATTAATAGAAGAGAACAAGAATAATCCCAGGTTTCTTTTCAGCACTGTAGCCAGGCTGACACAGAGTCAGGACTCTGTCAATCCTAGCATTCCCTTAGAGCTTACTAGTCAGGACTTTATGATTTTTTTCAGTAATAAAATTTCATCGATATCAGAGATAAACTCAGTAAGATTCTTCCCACCCTTAACTTAAATACAGTGGTACCTCTACTTACGAAATTAATTCGTTCCGGAAGTATTTCCGTAACGTGAAAATTCCGTAAGTAGAGACGCGTTTTACATGTAAATGCCCTAATCCGTTCCAAGCCCCCCAAAATTCGGGCATAAATTTTTTATAAATCATAAAAACGCATCAAAACATGTAACAAATACATGTTACAATTAGATTACTGCACAATAAACATAAAATGAGAGTTGTAATTTAAAAAAACAAAGAATAAAGTATAAAGTAAAGAATAATAAAAATTATGTTCATTTACCTTTAAACTGCTATCGTCGTCGTCGTCACCTTTTGCCTTCTTTGGTTCATGTTCTCTCTCATCAGTGGTTTTTGCCTGACGTTTTGTGAAGAACCGATCCAAGGACGTTTGCTTTTAGGGCTTCCTTTTGTTTTAATACCGTGCCGATCGTAGATGTATTACGGCCATATTCTTTGGCGAGATCAACCAAACGCATCCCCTTTTCATACCTTTCTATTATCTCTTTCTTTGTTTGTATGGACAAAAAAACTCTCTTCTTCTTCTTTTCTCCTTTTCCACTTATCTCCATCACTTTCTTGGGGCCCATAGTGAATAAATGTTAATACTGTACTGTACACACCCGTAAAACTGCCCGAACACTTCGTGGCCAATGGGATACCAGGAAGATGCTAGGCGATAGCCAATGGCAGAGCAGCTACAGGTATGTTTACATTCGGTAAACTACGGGAGCTGCGAGGAGCGCGTACTTTTTTGCCTTTCGTACCCTGAAATTTCTTTCGTAACAAGAGGCAATATTTTCCCGTTGAGGCGTCTCGTAACCTGAAAATTCTGTATGTAGAGACGTTCGTAAGGAGAGGTACCACTGTACAGTAAGTACTACAACTCCTTCAATTGATATCTGTTTGGATGAGTTTACTCCAATTGACCTTTTAGAGTTAGATAAAATAATTTCCTCATCCAAGCCTTCAACTTGTCTTTTAGACCCTATTCCTACCAGGTTATTTAAAGAAGTCTTCCCATTTATTGGTAGCTCTATTCTTCAAATAACACAGGGTTACAAAATTTTTTTTTTGTAAGTTGTCTGTTTTTTCAACTGATTTAAGACAATTTTGCACCACTGAATCTGCAAATGACATCCATTTCTCTCTATCAGGTGCTAAGTAAAAACCTGCACTTAGTACTTACTTAGTACTGTGCATGTACTTACCTTTATATAAAGGTAAGTACATGTAAATTTAATGTTATGTCATCATTGTTCAAAATTCAGAGAATTTCAAGACATAAAAAAGAATTTTGCATCATATAAAGCTAAAATACCCGTACATGTAAACAAAAACGTCTAAAGCAACATGTGGCCATAATTCAAAAAGTGGACCTGATTGAGAAAAACCAATGTGATTTTTGGATTCAGCACATCAAAAATGTCCTAAATCAGCTAAAAAAAAACAAAAACTGAGACAATAAATTTGGTATTGATCAGTGTAATCAATTCTTCATTTACATTAGGCCATGTACTGCAGGCTTTTAAAACTGCTGTAATTAAACCCTTGCTTAAAAAGCCAACACTGGATCCAGGAGTTTTAGCTAACTATCTCTAATCTGCCTTTCATTTCAAAAATCTTAAGGGCCTTTTCCATTAGCACGCTTTAGCGCGACACGGGACGGCTCAGCACGCTTTGTATGCTTTTCCACAAGCCCCAACACGGTTTAACAGCCGCGATTCTCAGCCCCGCTCCAGGGCAGGGTACAGCAGTGCTGAGCTGTGCCGTGTTGTGACGTTAACAGACTGGTCGCCGCTGATTGGTCAGGTCGTAACCGGCGCTGATTGGTCAGGTTGGAACCGCCCCTCTCCTCCTCCTCATCTACCAAATCTTCACGACCTTCTCAATAAAGTTTTTGAAAAAAAAAAAAAAAAAAAAAGAATCTTCACGACCGTCTTTACTCAGCACGCAACCACTGTTGGCGGTTCCTTTTCAGTGTATTGCTGTGCTATTTTCATTTATTCTCTATCAAAAATGGCTTCGCGTAATAAGGGTGTTCCATGGACCAATAAGGAGCTGCAGTGTCTGCTCACTGCATTGTCAGACGAACGTATTCAGCACGAGTTAGACGGAGCCGCCCGGAATGAAAAAATATACCGGGAGGTCTCGACATCGGAGTCCTTTAACGGTGAGTTTTAATTTTTTTTTATTGTGCGTTTTTTCGCAAATATATTCGGTAAGACGCTCAGTTTATTTATGCAATAAAAAAGCTGTTCATTTGTGAAGGGATCGCTGCTTTATTGCAGCACACTGCGGACTAAAGCTTTTATTTTAATTATTCATGTGAACAATACGCTGAAATAAGCTTATGTATTCTTGTTAAAAACTATTGTCTTTTCTGTATATATTGCACTTTAGTGCTGTATTTTATTGTGTGCATTTTCCTTGTAGAATCATCCCACGCGTCTGCCGCGACAGCCCGTCCGGATTATTCAACCGAGCCTTCCTGACCCACAGCTGGCAGAGATGCCTTCATTTAACCGAGTCTTCGTGACCCAGTTTGGGAAGCTGGTGTAGAGACACTCAGTGGTCGGCGTGTATAAAATGTCGATTAACCTTCATGTTGTGTTGCAAAGTTTTTTTTTCTTTTAATATTTTGTATATAATAAAATGGAATTGTTTTGGAAAGTGTGGTTTGTCTGTTATAACACTGAATTATAAAACAGTATAATTACATAGAAATTCCATTGCCTAGTCTGATAAAAATTATGCTGATCTCCCTGTCACGGGTCAACCATTGTAAAGGTAATGTAATTTTTAACTAGACCAAAAAAGCAATCTTTTTGTAAGCTTTCTGTTCTTTTTATTGAAATATCATAAAAAATTAGCACCAAGTCAAAGTAGGTACAAGTATATGTAAATTGAATGTTCTATCGGCATTCCAAATTCAGAGATTTACAATACTTTAGAAGGAGTGTAGCATCATCTAAACAGAAAATAATAATACTGTTGTTCCAAACGTTGACCTGAAGGTGAAAAACATGAATTTTTTTTAATTCAGTACATCCAAAATGCCCTAGGATGTAAAAAATAATACAATTTGGTGTAGTCCAGTGTGCCACTGTCTCATTATTTAATACGAATAAAAACAAGTTTCAGCTCATTATTTCTAGGTCATTTGGCAGTTAATTCAAAACAAAAGTGACTTGTGTTGTTGCAGCTTAATTATGAGATAAAATTAATTGAGATAAAACCACAGAGCAAGCAAGGCAATAATCCTTGGATCCTTTTTTGTCTCGTGTAAATAAGGACTCAGTCGGGTGCGTAACGTCACGGGAGTGTGGCCCCGCCTCGCTGAGAATCTGCTGCTGCCCCGCTTCTAAAACCTCCTAACAAACCATCACAGCACAAGCACAACAGCATGCTAATGGAGACAGAAGCATTCCGAGCCGTACTGAAGTGAATCGAGCCGTACCGAGGTGTGCTGGGCTAGTGGAAAACAGGCTTTAGAGTCATTGCTACACAATTATTTGACCACTTGCAGGGAAATGGTTTATTTGAAGAGTTTCAATCTGGGATTAGAATCCATCATAGTACTGACACAGCTTTAGTGAAGGTCACTAATGATGTCCTTATCACATCTGATAATGGACTTGTTTCTGTACTTGTCTTTTTAGACCTTAGTGCAGCTTTTGATACTATCAATCATAATATTTTACTTGAGAGATCAGAACACCATGTTGGACTTAATGGAACTTCCTTGCAGTGGTTTAGATCTTATTTATCTGATGGGTTCTAGTTTGCTCATGTCAATAATGTGTAGTGTTATCTAACATTTATAATTATGATCAGGTATAAAGATTATTTAATTTAGACTTAGAAGTGGATGTGTGTGGGAACAGATGTTTGAGCCATCACTGCAAACACTCATACACAGAGAGTAACACACTCGTTTAGGGGCACCAGATCACTATTGTGAACAATTAATAATTAATTACACTTCATACCTTTTTAATCAATCAGTCTCAAAATATTCATGAGTTCTACAGGGGCTTAGAACATTCACAGAAAGGAATAAATACCCAACAACTTCTTTCTAATTTACAGATTTATTAAATAAAACTCTTATTAAATGACATTACATTCCAATAATTTGTAAGCAGGTGAAATGATCAACATTTAGCAATCACATTAAACTGTGCCCTTCAGAGGTAAAGTGGGCTATCCCACATTTTTAACCCCTACTCTCTTATTGTTGTGAATATGTGATTTAAATATATTTTCATATTTAAGTCACACCTTGAAGGTAATTATAGGGGGTAACTTTTTAATGATATAGGCACACTGATTTTTTGAGAATATTTCAACTTTAGAGCTCATTTTCTCAAAATAATGGTTTTGTGGGACAGCCCACTTTACCTCTGAAGGGCACAACTTGTAACTGATGATTGAGTAACCAAATATGAACACATCTGTAAAACCATGGATTTTAGCATGAATTTGTAGCAGTTTCAAATGGAAGAATTATGAATAATTTGGATGTAGATTTATGAAGAAAGTTAAACTAATTATAGGAAAAATTCTGAATGATTCTAAGAAAGTAAAAATGGAATTCTAATGGAAGAGTGTAGAAGAGCTTGGAATAACGAGGCAATGTGACTTATAAACCAAAGTTTATTATCAGCTTCGCTCCTCTAACAAGTCTCATCTCAGCGCAGAAGCAGAAGTAGAATAAGAGAGCGAACACATTCAGCTCTACATACTTATACCTACACATAACAAAAGACATGCATATCAAAGCTGACATCCCGCATTATCTTAATCCCCCTCCTTTGTCTTCGTACTCCTCCACCTGACCCTGGGTGGTCAGGGCGATCGATCTGGTCTCCACCGCAGCGCCTCGGATGCTCTTTGATCTTCGCTGGCGGTTGAGACCTCTTGTCCTGTTCTGAGGTGTGAAGTGGGCTGTACATATGTAATCACCAAACATTCTCACATGCTTATACATATGTAGGTTATGGGATATATGATTAATATAAACCACAGCCCCCCCCCAAATGACTAAGAAAAGGACAATAATAAAAAATTCACAGTTTAAGATAATTACTATGACATACTAACTGCTAAACTTCCTGACAAGGAAGAAACTTTCCAGCAGCTATGCTCCTGTAGAGAATTCAGTGGTAATCATAACAGCGTAGTAATATCACAAGTCAGTCTTAAACTGTCACAGCACAATTAATGAACAACTTTTGAGTAGTTTGCATCAGTCCCTGTGCCGTCTGGGTTTTAATCTTCTCCTGAATCTGCTGTGGGTCCGCTTGGGCGTCCTGGTGGGACCTTCCTGTAAGGAATCTGCAGCTTGGGGAGGAGAGTGATTATTTGTTCCCTGCAGGGGGGCTGAGTCTTTTCTCTTGGGGGGTCTACCCTGCCGAGGTGCTCTCGCCAACCGTGCAGGTTCGTCTCTCAACAAGAAGGCAGGTTTAAGTCTGTCAATGCTGACTGTTTCTTTTCTGTCCCCTAAATCAAGCACAAAATGCTTATCACCAGGTTCCAGCACTCTGAATGGTCCATCGTATGGTGGACAGAGGGTTGGTTTTAAAGCTTCATGCCTAACAAAAACAAATTCAGCATTTTTTAAAGCTTGGGGGACAAAAACCCGTGGAAAAGAGTGATGTGCCGGTCCGGGGAGAGTGTCAGGTCCGTTGCTGCCTAAAAGCTTCAGGGCTGGAAGATGCCCCGGCTCTGGGTTCTCTGGTAAAAATTCACCTGGGAGTCTGAGAGGTTGTGCAAAAACTAATTCTGCTGGGGAGGCGTCTAGATCCTCTTTAGGCGCAGCACGCAACCCCAATAAAACCCAGGGAAGTTTATTCACCCAATTTGTATCCGTTAGTGAGGCTCTGAGGGCGGCCTTTAAAGATCTGTGAAAGCGCTCGCATAACCCATTAGCCTGAGGGTGATAAGCGGTGGTGCGGTGAATTGTTGCTCCTAAGCTGCTGGCCATGGCTGACCAAAGCTCCGAGATAAATTGAGGCCCCCTATCGGATGTGATGTCCGATGGGACGCCGAAACGTGCCACCCAGTTTGTCAAAAAAACGCGAGCGACTTCCTCCGCTGTGGTTGACGCCAGAGGGACCACTTCAGGCCAGCGCGTAGTACGGTCTATCATTGTTAACAGATGTGTGAAACCTTGGGAGGAAGGTAGTGGTCCCACGAGGTCGACATGAACGTGGTCGAACCTTCTAGCTGGGATTCGAAAAGGCTCTAGAGGGGCTTTTGTGTGTTTGTGTATTCTGGCGCGCTGACAAGACATGCAAGTTTTTGCCCATTCTTTTACGTTTTTGCGCAGGCCAGGCCACACAAACTTTTCGGCGACCATTTTAACTGAGGCGCGCACACCCGGGTGCGCGAGGGAGTGAATTGAGTTGAAAATACGGCGGCGCCATGCAGCTGGGACTACCGGGCGAGGTCGGCCAGTTGAGATGTCGCATATTAGGGGGGGTACACCATCGCGTAAACCCCTTTCCTCCAGCCTTAACCCTGTTGGTCCAGACAGGAGTACGCGCACGTCTGTGTCACTACTTTGCTCCTCCGCCATGGCTGCTTAATCTATCCCTACGTGGATTGGGGCCGCGTATGTGTCCGCGTTGGTGAAGAGTTCTGCGGCTGAGGTAGTATAATCTGTCTCCTCGCGCTCTGGCAATGTCACAGCGCGAGGGAGGCAGTCTGCTACCACGTTAAGTTTGCCTGCCACATGTCGAATGTCTGTGGTGAACTCTGAAATTGCAGCTAGCTGTCTTTGTTGCCTGCCTGACCATGGTTCTGAAATTTTAGCCATCGCAAAGGTGAGCGGTTTGTGGTCTACAAAAGCCGTGAAACGCCGCCCCCTAACCAGAACTGGAAGTGGCGGATGGATAAATGAAGCGCTAGCAGCTCCCTGTCAAAAGTGCTGTATTTACGCTCAGTTTGGTTTAACGATTTGCTGAAAAATGCCAAAGGTTGCCAGGTTCCGCCAACGTGTTGTTCTACAACTGCCCCTATGGCCAGGTCTGAAGCATCTGTGGTTAGCGCAATGCGAGCCGAGGGATCAGGGTGAACCAACAATGTGGCGTTAGCTAGGGCACTTTTTACTTCCGCGAAGGCGCGTTCGCACTCCGGGGTCCATTCGACCGCATTGGAAGGCTTTTGTTTTCTGAGCGCGTCATATAGGGGCTGCATGAGTTGAGCTGCACGGGGGAGGAAACGGTTGTAAAAATTAACCATTCCCAAAAATTCTTGCAGCGATTTGACCGTTTGTTGCCGTGGAAAACTTTTTACTGCGCGAACTTTGTCTGGCAGTGGGACTGCCCCCTTCGGTGAAACTCTGTGTCCCAAAAAATCAATTTGTGGCACGCCGAATTTGCATTTGGCTGGATTGATTATTAACCCGTGCTCTTCTAGTCTCTAAAAAACCATAGTGAGATGCTGTTCGTGTTCCTCCTCTGACGAGCTGGCTACCAGCATATCGTCGAGGTAGACGAACACGAAAGGGAGGTCGCGTAATACCGCGTCCATCATCCGCTGAAAGGTTTGAGCAGCGCCTTTGAGGCCAAAAGGCATCCGCAAAAATTCAAAAAGACCGAAGGGGGTTATTACAGCTGTTTTAGGAATGTCTTCCGCTCGAACGGGGACTTGGTGATAGCCACGGACCAGGTCTATTTTAGAAAAAAAGCACGCACCCGCCAGATGTAGTGAAAAATCTTGGATGTGAGGAATTGGGTAGCGGTCACGCGCTGTTGCATTGTTTAATCTGCGGTAATCGCCGCACGGTCTCCAAGAACCGTTGGATTTCGGGACCATGTGTAGTGGTGATGCCCAGGGGCTTTTTGAGCGTCTGATAATGCCTAGTTTTTCAAGGGTGGTAAACTCGTCCCGAGCTATGGCGAGCTTGGTCGCGTCTAAGCGCCGAGATTTGACAAATATGGGTGGGCCCGTTGTGGGAATAAAGTGTTCAACCCCGTGCTTAGCCACTGTAGCTGAGAATTTGGGAATTGTGAGTGCTGGAAATTGGGTGAGGAGTTGATCAAACTTACCTCCTGCTGTAGTGATGCTGGCCTGCACGGGTGGTGGAGAAACTCGAGCTGAGCAGGGAATAGAAGCAAATGACAATGCATTAACCAAGCGTCTATTTGCTAGATTGACTAATAGCCCATGTGCACACAAAAAATCTGCGCCCAACAAGTTAAAACTCACCGCCGCTACAACAAATGTCCATCTGTAGTTGCGGCCATGAATGCAGAGGGGCAGGTTCCTTTCACCATAAGTGTCGATGATGGAGCCGTTGGCTGCCATCACTCCATTGCCCCGGGGGCCCATGGCCCGGTCTGCGTGGGAGGGCATGATAAAACTCAGTTGAGCTCCAGTGTCAATTAGGAACTGTTTGCCGGTGTGTCCGTCAGTCACATAAAGAAGTTTATTTTTTTCGCCGAGAACCACAGCCGTTAATGGTTCTCGGTTTTGGCGTTTTCCTGAACTTCTGAACTTGCAGGGGGGAACGCATTTGTACGCCCCCTCGGCGAACCGGTGGTGGTAATAGCAGATGTCGTTCCGCCTGCTGCGTCTTGGTCGTGTTGCCGCCATGGTGGGCGGGCTCTGCTCGGTTGTCTGTGGTTTTCCGCTGCTCTGGGCATCTGCAGATGCTGCTGTGGCCACCTGTTCCCCGCAGGCATTGGTGAGTCGCTGCGCTTCTCGGGCCAGCGCGCGGAAGTCCTGCTGGGTGCTGCACCGCATGTTGATCAGCGTCCCTCTCATGTGTGGCGGCAGAGTGCTGAGGAAGATGTGTTGGAAGAGGAAGTTGTCGTTGTCCTCCTCCTTGTGCTGCAGCATGTCCTCCATGAGGGCCTTGGGTCTGCATCCTCTGTGGCCGTAGATCGCCAGGATCTTCTCTGCTCGCTCCTCGGCTGAGGGGACGAAGTTCTCAACGATGGTCACCTTCAGCTCTCTGTATTTGTCATAGGCGGGCGGCTGTCAGATTATGCTCCGCGCACATCTTGACGTGGCAGCGTCGAGTTTGGCGACGATGTGATAAAACTTCGTCTCGTCTGCCGTTATGCCCGCCAGTGCAAACTGAGCCTCAGCTTGCTGGAACCACGAGCTCGGGTCTTCTTGCCAGAATTCTGGCAGCTTGACGGTGACGGCGCTTGTGTGGGCCGTCCCTGATGTGTCCGCCGGGTGAGAGCACCTTTCTTCTGCTCTCACGGCGGGGCTGGTGCTCGGTTGAGCCCTCTCTTCTGCCATGGGGGAACGTCTTCCATCCGTTCCCCTGTCTGCATGGGCGCCGGCGCTTGCCTGGGTCGCCTCTGATGAGTTAATCACGGGAGAACGTCTCTGTTCCATTCTCACGTCTGGTCACCAGTGTAGAAGAGCTTGGAATAACGAGGCGATGTGACTTATAAACCAAAGTTTATTATCAGCTTCGCTCCTCTTACAAATCTCATCTCAGTGCAGAAGCAGAAGTAGAATAAGAGAGCGAACACATTCAGCTCTACATACTTATACCTACACATAACAAAAGACATGCATATCAAAGCTGACATCCCGCATTATCTTAATCCCCCTCCTTTGTCTTCGTACTCCTCCACCTGACCCTGGGTGGTCAGGGCGATCGATCTGGTCTCCACCGCAGCGCCTCGGATGCTCTTTGATCTTCGCTGGCGGTTGAGACCTCTTGTCCTGTTCTGAGGTGTGAAGTCGCTGTACATATGTAATCACCAAACATTCTCACATGCTTATACATATGTAGGTTATGGGATATATGATTAATATAAACCACAAAGAGTAATATTAATTCTCTTTGATTCTGTAGCTTTGATCAGATTGCCAACTGAATTTAAAGATGAAACAAATTGTGGCATACTTTTATGTCTGCAGACATCGCGTTGGAAACCATTAATCAACAGAGAACAAAGAGGGCTCACGTGAACGTTGGTTTTCGATGACTCCTTCCTCAGTCGTTGACACCAGGTGAAGGTTTATTTCAGGTGATAACGGTAGATATCTGCCAGCAGATATATCTTCTAAGTCCAGCGATCACAAAAGGTAAAGTTTGACTGCAATAAACAGTTGGAGCTTAGATCAGGTGACGTGAGGCTGCTTCTTAGGGCTTCCCGTTTTCTTCTTCAGGGGCGTAAGATGGTATGCCAGGCGGGACAACACGAGGAGGGTTTTGTGGTTTAGTGGCGGCTCCCCTCCCGGGTCCAGTTAAATGGGACAGTCCAGAGTCTGATCCAGCCACAGAGGCAGGAACAGGCAAAATTTAAATTAACTAAATTCAAACCACAGAATCCAATTCCTTTTGACATTGTGGTACATGAGTGAAAATAGCTTCCAGTGTGATAATGAATGGTCAGTCCCTTTTGAAAAACACGGTGAGTTTAAAGAAAGTTTAACAGGATAAAAAGTTGGAGAAACAGAGACACCTGTGAAGCATGAAGTTTGACTTCATTTCGAAGAATTTCGAGCTCAAAAGAAAAGCAATTAATTGCCATACGTTTAAAGGAGAACATTAAAAGCAGGACACAGACGTTTACAAGACAATAGCAAAAATTGAACTGAATAAAAATGGCCATTCTCTCTCTTATACTCAAACAATTTTCGTGGGTGAATCAGGGCTGGCATAAGCATTAGCCAATTATCTTCCTTTGTGGGCAGGTTTTATGAACTTTAGTCCAATCAGAAAACAGTCCTTTGTCTGTAACAACCAATAATATTGAGGGAGCTGTTGCTATGCAGACATTGGCAGATCCCAGTCATATGACTCAAGGAACGTTTTGGCAACATGAGAAACACATCTTAATAACACTGAAAATTCATTAATATACTTATGCACAGAGTCTAAGCTAGCTTCAGTGGTTTAGGACTACTTCAGTGGGCATGCAACCTTATAACTAGTGCTTTTAAATTAATATGCAAGAATAGAATTCATTTAAACATTTTAACATGGACAAATTTAAAATCAAGGATTAATAAGCATTTCAAACCCAAATTATTGTCCACACAGAATGATATGTCAAGAGTCCCACAGAGGCAGTGCTCTTCAACAGATAGTGTCCTTAGAATTGTCCTGAGAAATGAAACTTGAAGAAAGAGAGTTAATTTCAGTTCATCAGTGTACAGTCAAAAGTGAGTGTCTCTTCCAGAGATGTCCACCAGGGGGTAGTGTCGAGCTGTGGATAATCCTAGGGCCTTATGAAATGCATTTAAAGTTTATGGGATGCCTGGTAAATGTCAGATGGCTGATAACACATAACTGTCTTAGTTGGAGGAAGAGTTTCAGTTATTTGTGAGGTTGTGGGACCACATGTGAATCACTTTAAGTTTCACATCCTCCTGTTATCTCAAAGGAGGCCCAGTTCTTTGTTCTCTCTGAGATGTGAAGCTTAAAGTGATACACATGACCCCCCCAAACACCTAAGATGGAACAACAGAATACAGTCTGCATGTCATGATAAAATCATTACACATTAACCCACGAGCTGCTTGGGCCTCAGTCTCCTCCCGTATCTGCTGTAAGCGGGCTTCGCCACTTCTGCGGCGCCATCCCGCTGGGGCGCTGCTGTCTTGGGGTGAGAAATGTTTGTCACTCTCTGTGGGTGTTCTGGGGAATGTCCCCGGGGGGTCTGCCGCGCCGAGGAGCCCTGGCCAACAGCACATCCTCGTCCGCCACCACAAAGGCGGGTTTAAGCCTGTTTATGCCAATCTTCTCTGTCCTGCCCCCCAAATCTAACAAAAAATGTTTGTCCCCTGTTTCCAGCACTCTAAATGGTCCATCATAAGGTGGCCGCAGCGGTGGGCAATGGGCATCGTGTCTGACAAAAACAAATTCCACGTTTTTCAAAGCCTTAGGCACAAAAACGCGCAGAAAACTGTGGTGAACGGGGCCAGGCAGCGTGCCCGATTCCGTGCCACGCTGCAACCGCTGAGAGGGGGCGCTATCTGGTGCAGGATTATCTGGGAGAAACTCCCCGGGCAGCCGAAGTGGTTGCGCAAAAACTAGCTCAGCCGGGGAGGCTTCTAAGTCCTCTTTAGGTGCAGAACGCAACCCCAATAAAACCCACGGTAGCCACGAACCTCTGGGACCACATGTGTATCACTTTAAGCTTCACATCGCAGACAGAACAAAGAACTGGGCATCCTTTGAGATAACAGGAGGATGTGAAAGTTGGTCTTTTGTATGCAGGAGACGGCCTTGGGGGATTTCCTAGTCTCCCAGAGACTATGAGGAGGATGTTATAAGATTTTAGGAAAGATGTATTGTTACTTGTGATTAAATGCAATGTGACTGTGAGCTTTGAAGGTCCTGGATATAAAGGACGAATGTCTGCGTTTTTTCCTTTTTCTTTCTTTCTGTTTTGCTGATGTTGAAAGATGTTAATAAACCTGACTCGTGAGATAAACTCTGCCTCGTCATTTTCACATCTCCACAAGGTAAGTTAATCCATTGAAAGCATTCCTTATGGCTTGCTTAACAAAGGAATTTTTGTTTTCCACAGTGGTTCAGGGGTGAAGAAACAGTCCTGAGATCAGACTTTCCTGGGTGAAACAATGTCTTTAACATGGAGGATAATTTTATAGATTTAGCCAAAGCCAGATGATGCTACAAATGAGCTTTCTTCCAACTCAAAGCTCAGTCAGAGTTCCACAGGGATCTGTGCTAGGCCCTTTTCTTTTTAGTTTATATATGCTTCCACTAGGCAACATTAGTAGAAACCACTGTATACATTTTCAATATTATGCAGATGACACAAAGTTATACGTGTCAATGAAGCCAGATGATAATAATCAATTAGCCAAGTTAGAGACCTGTCTTAAGGAGATCAAAGTTTGGATGACTTGTAATTTCCTGCTATTAAATTCAGATTGTAGAGAATGGTGAATGACGAGGCTGAGTTTATTTCTCAAGTCAGTTTTATTCACATTCTCTAACATCATCCAAAAAACAGAGAGAGTGAATCTTCCCACATCTGTCTCTTTTATACCCAGGACATCAAACATACAGTCACATGGTACTTAATCCCAGTCACAATGTAACTTCCCCCCGATCTTAACACACTCCACCTCCCAGTCTCTGGCCGCTGGGCGAAATCCCCCAAGGCTGTCTCTTTGCATGCCAAAGACTAAACTTCACACCCTCGTGTCATCTCCAGAGCGGCTCAGTCCTTTGTTCCGTCTCAGATGTGAAGCCTAAGGTGGTATATGTATGAATCATGCAGTCATATACATATGTGCATATATGTGTCCCACATGAACCACCCCCCCCCCCCCAAACGTCTAAGATGGAACAAACGTAATAACAGTCTGCAAGTCATGGTAGGATTATTACACATCAGTCCACATGTCGCTTGGGCCTCAGTCGCCTCCCATATCTGCTGTACGTGGGCTTTATCACTCTCGCGGCGCCCTCCTGCTGTGGAGCTGCTGTCTGGGGATTAAAACTGTTAGTCAGTCCCTGTGGGTGTTCTGGGGAATGTCCCCGGGGGGTCTGCCGCGCCGAGGAGCCCTGGCCAACAGCACATCCTCGTCCGCCACCACAAAGGCAGGTTTAAGCCTGTTTATGCCAATCTTCTCTTTCCTGCCCCCCAAATCTAACAAAAAATGTTTGTCCCCTGTTTCCAGCACTCTAAATGGTCCATCATAAGGTGGCCGCAGCGGTGGGCAATGGGCATCGTGTCTGACAAAAACAAATTCCACGTTTTTCAAAGCCTTAGGCACAAAAACGCGCAGAAAACTGTGGTGAACGGGGCCAGGCAGCGTGCCCGATTCCGTGCCACGCTGCAACCGCTGAGAGGGGGAGCTATCTGGTGCAGGATTATCTGGGAGAAACTCCCCGGGCAGCCGAAGTGGTTGCGCAAAAACTAGCTCAGCCGGGGAGGCTTCTAAGTCCTCTTTAGGTGCAGAACGCAACCCCAATAAAACCCACGGTAGCCACGAACCTCTGGGACCACATGTGTATCACTTTAAGCTTCACATCTCAGACAGAACAAAGAACTGGGCCTCCTTTGAGATAACAGGAGGATGTGAAAGTTGGTCTTTTGTATGCAGGAGATGGCCTTGGGGGATTTCCTAGTCTCCCAGAGACTATGAGGAGGATGTTATAAGATTTTAGGAAAGATGTATTGTTACTTGTGATTAAATGCAATGTGACTGTGAGCTTTGAAGGTCCTGGATATAAAGGACGAATGTCTGCGTTTTTTTCCTTTTTCTTTCTTTCTGTTTTGCTGATGTTGAAAGATGTTAATAAACCTGACTCGTGAGATAAACTCTGCCTCGTCATTTTCACATCTCCACAAGGTAAGTTAATCCATTGAAAGCATTCCTTATGGCTTGCTTAACAAAGGAATATTTGTTTTCCACAGTGGTTCAGGGGTGAAGAAACAGTCCTGAGATCAGACTTTCCTGGGTGAAACAATGTCTTTAACATGGAGGATAATTTTATAGATTTAGCCAAAGCCAGATGATGCTACAAATGAGCTTTCTTCCAACTCAAAGCTCAGTCAGAGTTCCACAGGGATCTGTGCTAGGCCCTTTTCTTTTTAGTTTATATATGCTTCCGCTAGGCAACATTAGTAGAAACCACTGTATACATTTTCAATATTATGCAGATGACACAAAGTTATACCTGTCAATGAAGCCAGATGATAATAATCAATTAGCCAAGTTAGAGACCTGTCTTAAGGAGATCAAAGTTTGGATGACTTGTAATTTCCTGCTATTAAATTCAGATTGTAGAGAATGATGAATGACGAGGCTGAGTTTATTTCTCAAGTCAGTTTTATTCACATTCTCTAACATCATCCAAAAAACAGAGAGAGTGAATCTTCCCACATCTGTCCCTTTTATACCCAGGACATCAAACATACAGTCACATGGTACTTAATCCCAGTCACAATGTAACTTCCCCCCGATCTTAACACACTCCACCTCCCAGTCTCTGGCCACTGGGCGAAATCCCCCAAGGCTGTCTCTTTGCATGCCAAAGACTAAACTTCACACCCTCGTGTCATCTCCAGAGCGGCTCAGTCCTTTGTTCCGTCTCAGATGTGAAGCCTAAGGTGGTATATGTATGAATCATGCAGTCATATACATATGTGCATATATGTGTCCCACATGAACCCCCCCCCCAAACGTCTAAGATGGAACAAACGTAATAACAGTCTGCAAGTCATGGTAGGATTATTACACATCAGTCCACATGTCGCTTGGGCCTCAGTCGCCTCCCATATCTGCTGTAAGTGGGCTTTATCACTCTCGCGGCGCTCTCCTGCTGTGGAGCTGCTGTCTGGGGATTAAAACTGTTAGTCAGTCCCTGTGGGTGTCCTGATGAATGCTCCTTAGGGGTCTGCCGCGCCGAGGAGCCGTAGCCAACAGCACATTTTCGTCGGCCAACACAAAGGCAGGTTTGAGTCTGTTTATGCCAATCTGTTCTTTCCTGCCCAACAAATCTAGCAAAAAATGCTTCTCCCCTGTCTCCAGCACTATATGTGGTCCATCATAAGGTGGTCGCAGCGGTGGGCAATGTGCATCGTGTCTGACAAAAACAAACTCCGCATTTTTAAGAGCCTTGGGCACAAAAACACGCAGAAAACTGTGGTGAACGGGGCCGGGTGTCATGGCGGCCTCTGGGCCGTCATTAGTGTCATTAGCCCCAGCTGCGCACAGACCAACAGGTGTGAATCAACGGCTGTTAAAAGCCAGTGTCGCTGACAGCCCGGCACGGAGTCGTCTGTCTTCCTCAACGGAGAATGAACCTGCACTCCGCTCTCTGGTCTCGTCAAGAACATCTCTTGTCTCGTCTGGAACTTTGTCTGTCTCGTCAAGAACTTTGTCTGTCTCATCTGGAACTTTGTCTGTCTCGTCAGGAACTTTGTCTGTCTCGTCTGGAACCTCGTTTGTCTCGTCTGGAACCTCGTTTGTCTCGTCAAGAGCTTCACTTGCTGCATCCAGGAACTCTTCCCAGCGTCAAGCAAGTAAGCGCACCATTTGCTACTCAACGCCAAACCTTTACCCCTGTGCACAGGTGGACCACCTTGGCGGCGGACCTGCGTCCCCAGCTGACGGGGTAACGCCATCACGTCTTCGTAGCGGCTCGCTACCACCACGCCTACTGGTACGTCTTGCTCCTCAATTGCCAGAACTATTATTGTATCAATTACAGGAGTATTGGCCAACGTTATCGGTGGAATCACTGTCATCAGTATCAGCTGTGTCGTCATTGCCACTGTGTGTGGAGTCACTAACCTCGTCTTTGTCTGCATCATCATCTGTGTCATCGTCATCCCGGTCTGTGGAGTCACAGCCGGCGTCATCGTCAGGATCATCGTCATCCCGGTCTGTGGAGTCACAGCCGGTGTCATCGTCAGGGCTGTCATTGTCACAGCCGGCGTCATCGTCAGGGCTGTCATTGTCACAGCCGGTGTCATCGTCAGGACTGTCATTGTCACAGCCACGGGAAGTAACCCCAGCACGGTCACGGACGCCTTCACCTCCACGCTGCCCAGCCGCTGGAACTCAGCAGAGCGAAGCCAGTGCTGCTCTCAAGTAAGCCTTGTTATCTGCAGCTCTTTGCTAGTGTGGAGCATTAGTAATTTGTCTCTGCTTATCTGTTCCAGGGTTGCCGGGTCTCCGTCCAGGTCGCTCAGCTCCAGTGACCAGAACGATATCCTCGCACTCACACTCGCATTACACTCACTCTCAATTAAATAAAGATTATTGTCACTATCTGCTCGTGTCAGTGTCTGTCTCCTGGGTCCTGAAACATGTCACCGGGCAGCAAACCTGCTTCCGCGCCACTCTGCAACCGGTGAGCCGGGGAGCATTCTGGCGCCGGATTATCTGGGAGAAATTCCCCAGGTAGCCGGAGTGGCTGCGCAAAAACTAACTCAGCTGGGGAGGCTTCTAAATCCTCTTTAGGTCCAGAACGCAACCCCAATAAAACCCATGGTAGCCTGTCCACCCAATTTGCATCCGTAAGCGACGCTCTGAGGGCCGCCTTCAATGACCTATGGAAACGTTCGCATAACCCATTAGCTTGCGGGTTGTACGCGGTAGTGCGGTGGATCGTTACCCCTAGGCTGCGGGCCATCGCTGACCAAAGCTCAGAAACAAATTGAGGACCTCTGTCGGACGTAATGTCCGACGGAACTCCGAAGCGCGCTACCCATGCCGTTAAAAAAGCGCGGGCCACCTCCTCAGCTGTGGTTGATGACAGTGGGACCACTTCTGGCCAGCGCGTGGTGCGGTCTACCATTGTCAGAAGGTGTGTGCACCCCTGCGACGGTGGGAGGGGGCCTACAAGGTCCACGTGAACGTGATCAAACCTCTTAGCCGGGATGTGAAACGGCTCCAAGGGAGCTCTAGTGTGCTTGTGAACCTTGGCTCGTTGGCAAGCTATGCAGGCTGCTGCCCACTCTTTAACTTGCTTGCGCAGGCTCGGCCATACAAATTTCTCTCCTACCATTTTTACCGACGCACGCACCCCCCGGGTGCACCAGAGAATGAATCGAGTCAAAAACGCGGCGGCGCCACGCGGTCGGTACCACCGGGCGCGGTCGACCCGTGGAGACATCGCAGATTAGGGGGGGCATACCATCTTGTAACACCCTGTTCTCCAGCCTTAACCCTGTTGGTCCAGACTGGAGCGAGCGCACGTCCGCATCACTAACCTGATCCGCGGCCATGGCTGCATAATCTATCCCTGTGCGGACTGCGGCGGCGCGCACTTCCGCATCGCTACCCTGCTCCGCGGCCATGGTTGCACAATCTACCCCTACGCAGACTGGGGCCGGTACAGCGCGCGAGAGACAGTCTGCCACCACATTAAGTTTACCCGCTATGTGCTGAATATCGGTAGTAAACTCTGAGATTGCAGCCAGCTGCCTCTGCTGCCAGCCCGACCACGGTTCTGAAACCTTGGCCATCGCGAAAGTCAGCGGCTTGTGGTCAACGAACGCGGTGAAACGGCGTCCCTCCAGCCAGAACTGGAAGTGGCGAATGGCTAAGTGGAGAGCTAACAACTCCCTGTCGAATGCGCTGTATTTTCGCTCACTATCACGCAACGTCCTGCTGAAAAAAGCAAGCGGCTGCCAAGCCCCAGTGACCTGCTGCTCCACGACCGCTCCTATGGCCACATCTGACGCGTCAGTAGTGAGCGCTATGCGGGCCGTGGGGTCTGGATGTACTAACAACGCAGCGTTTGCCAGGGCTGTTTTGACCTCCGCAAATGCTCGCTCTCGCTCAGGAGACCATTCGATTTTGCTTGTGGGTTTTTGTTTTTTTAGCGCGACATACAATGGTTGCATGAGCTGCGCTGTGCGGGGGAGGAAACAGTTATAAAAATTTACCATTCCCAAAAACTCCTGTAACGCTTTGACCGTTTGTGGCTGGGGAAAATTTGTTACTGCGCGCACCTTGTCAGGCAGAGGAACGGCTCTTTCTGGAGAGACGCGATGCCCCAAAAAATCAATCTGCGTCACCCCGAACTGACACTTCGCTGGATTGATTATTAACCCGTGCTCCCCCAACCTCCGGAAAACTGCCGTGAGGTGATTTTCGTGTTCGTCTTCGGACACGGTGGCTACCAAGATGTCGTCCAGGTAGACGAACACGAAGGGGAGATCACGCAACACCACGTCCATCATGCGCTGGAATGTCTGCGCAGCGCCTTTAAGCCCAAACGGCATCCGCAAAAACTCGAAAAGCCCAAACGGAGTTATTACTGCTGTTTTGGGTATGTCCTCAGCGCGTACTGGGACTTGATGGTACCCGCGGACCAAGTCTATCTTAGAAAAAATGCGCGCTCCCGCCAAATGAACGGAAAAATCTTGGATATGCGGGATTGGGTAGCGATCGTGCGCTGTAGCGTTGTTCAGCCTGTGGAAATCTCCGCAAGGATGCCATGAGCCGTCAGCTTTAGGGATCATGTGAAGCGGGGAAGCCCATGGGCTCTTCGAACGTCTGATGATGCCCAATTTTTCAAGGCTGGCGAACTCCTCGCGCGCTATGGACAGTTTAGCTGCATCCAAGCGCCGAGCTTTTGCAAAAACGGGCGGTCCGGTGGTAGTAATGAAGTGTTCCACTCCGTGTTTAGCGACAGCTGCTGAAAACGTGGGAACCGTGAGTGCTGGGAACTGAGTGAGCAGTGTGTGAAACTTGCCACCTGCTGTTGCGACGTTGGCTTGTGCTGTGGGCGGGGTCACACGGGCTGCACAGGGAATAGAATAAAAAGAAAGTGCATTAACCAGGCGCCTATTAGCAAGATCAACCAACAAACCATGTGAGCACAGAAAATCAGCCCCTAACATATTGAAGTTCACTGCAGCTATAACAAAAGTCCACTCAAATGTACGGCCGAGTCTTCTCACCAAACGTCTTAATCCTCGAGCCGTTCGCTGCTGACGCTCCGTGACCTCCGGGACCCGCCAGCCGGTCAGCGTATGTAGGCATGATGAAGCTCACTTGGGAGCCTGTGTCCACGAGGAATTGCCTCCCCAATCGCGCATCCATCAAGTAGAGCAGCTTGTTCTCCTCCCCGAGGGCCGCAGCTGCTATCGACCCCCGGTCTTGGCGTTTCCCGAGCTCCTGAACTGGCACGGTGGTATACATTTGCGTGCCCTCTCTGCGAAGCAGCAATGGTAAAAACAGAGGTCGTCTCCTCCGCTCCCTGGCCCTCGCCGCAGCCGTTGTCGGTGGGTCTGCTACCGCCGCCTCTGGCCCCCTGTTCTCTCCAGCCGTCGCGCCGAGCTCCGTCGCTGCTGTGGTGGCCGCACGCTGTCTGCTGGCGTTGAGAATCCGTTGTGACTCCTGGGCCAGCGCGCGGAAGTCCCGCTGGGCCATCAACGGTAAACCGGCCAGGGTCGCTCTCGTGGCCGACGGTAGGGTTCTCAGGAAAATGTGGGTGAAGAGGAAGTCGTCGCCGTCTGAGCCCCTCAGCCTCAGCATGTCTTCCATCAGGTCGACGGGCGTGCTATCTCCCAAGTCGTTCAGGGCCAGGAGTTTCTCCGCTCTCTCCTGGACTGAGGGAGTGAAACGCTGGATGAGCGCAGCCTTCAACCCGCCGTATTTGTCGTCGGCCGGTGGGCGCTCCAAAAAGCTCTGCACATATCGAGCCGTGCGGTTGTCGAGCTTGGAAATAACGTGGTAGAATTTGGTGTCATCTACCGTTATCCCCCGGAGGGCAAACTGTGCCTCGGCCAAGTGGAACCAGGAGCACGGGTTGTCTTGCCAGAAGTCTGGTAGCTTGACTGTGGCTGCGTTCGCCTGGCTGGCTCCTGCCGAGTCTGGCTCAGGGGAATTACTTCTGCTCATGATACGTCTTAGGGTCACCAGTGTAGAGAATGGTGAATGACGAGGCTGAGTTTATTTCTCAAGTCAGTTTTATTCACATTCTCTAACATCATCCAAAAAACAGAGAGAGTGAATCTTCCCACATCTGTCCCTTTTATACCCAGGACATCAAACATACAGTCACATGGTACTTAATCCCAGTCACAATGTAACTTCCCCCCGATCTTAACACACTCCACCTCCCAGTCTCTGGCCGCTGGGCGAAATCCCCCAAGGCTGTCTCTTTGCATGCCAAAGACTAAACTTCACACCCTCATGTCATCTCCAGAGCAGCGCAGTCCTTTGTTCCGTCTCAGATGTGAAGCCTAAGGTGGTATACGTATGAATCATGCAGTCATATACATATGTGCATATATGTGTCCCACAAGATAAGACTGAAGTCATTCTAGTTGGTCCAAAAAACCATAGAAATACCTTTGCAAATCAAACTCTTTGTTTGGATGTGGTTACTCTTTCTCTTAATAGTTGTGTGAGGAACCTTGGAGTTATTTTTGATCAAGATGTTTTTTAATTCACATATTAAACTTGTTTCTAAGACTGCCTTCTACCATTTGCATAATATTGCCAAGATTAGGAGCATCTTGTGTCAGAATCATGCTAAGAAACTAATCCACGAGTTTGTTAGCTCTAGATTAGATTATTGTGACTCTTTATTATCAGGTTGTCCTAAACCATCTTTAAAAAGTCTTCAGCTGATCCAAAATGCTGCAGCAAGAGTTTTAACAGGTACTAGAAAGAGAGATCATATCTCTCCGGTTCTGGCCTCCCTTCATTGGCTTCCCATAGAGTTTAGAACTAAGTTTAAATCCTTCTTCTCACTTACAAAGCTCTAAATAATCAGACCCTTTTTATTTAAAAGATCTACCTATTGTCTACCTATTATCTACTACCCTATTATCCTAACAGAGCACTACGCTCCCAAAATGCAAGATTACTTGTAATACCTAGAATCTCCAAAAGTACAATGGGAGGAAGAGCCTTCAGTTATCAAGCTCCTCTCCTGTGGAACCAGCTGCCAATCTGGATTCAGGAGTCAGACTTGATCTCTGTTTTTAAGAATAGGGTTAAAACCTTCCTTTTTGATATAGCCTATAATTAGGGTGGGATCATGTGCCCCTGAACCATCCCTTAGTTATGCTGCTAATAGGTTTTGACAGCCAGGGGACCACCAACAATGCACTGGGCTTCCCTTCTTTCTTCATTCTAATAAAATATTTTTGCTGGTCATTAACATCTGTTTGTTCTCTCCCATAGATTGAGTCCCCGTCGTGCTGTCTGCTCTCTCCATGTCTGTTCTTTAATTCTTCTTCTCTATCCCCTCACCCCCCAGCCAGCCAAAGCAGATGACTGCCCCTCCCTGAACCTGGTTCTGCTGAAGGTTTCTTATTGCTAAAAAGGAGTTTTTCCTCTCCACCGTTGCCAATTGCTTGCTCACAGGGGATCGCCTGATTGCTGGGGTCTTTCTGCAATTGTGGGGGTTTCCCCTGCAGTTGAGAGTGCTATGAGATGACTGTTGTTGTGAATTGGCACTATATAAATAAAGTTGAATTGAATTGAATTAATTGATACCTCACATTGCGCCCTGCACCTGATAGTCCTGCATTGTACAGCGGGTACGATTCATGTATCTATACAGGTCATCATCTATATAAGTTATTTAGGAAGTTTTACTTTCCATGGGTAATCCCTTTGTCTATTATGCTGTGTGTGTTTCTGTCATTTTGGTCGACTACCGTCATACTCCACATATTACTCCACAGTATCTGCTGCTGGCTAATATATATTTTAACTGTTGACCAGTATCACTTAATCTTATCCTACACTTTATTACATGTATAGTTTATTTCTCTTATCTTATCATGTTTAATGTTGCAGCATTGTACCGAGACAAATTCCTAGTTTGTGTACTACATGAACAATGGCAATAAACCTGATTCTGATTCTGATTCTGATTCTGATGCTGCGGTTACACTGTAATTTCCCAGTTTGGGATCAATAAAGTACATCTATCTATCTATCTATCTATCTATCTATCTATCTTACAGTGATGGGAATTAATGTACAATGTCCCTGTCAAATAAACCAGTAAATACAATAAATAAATGTAGTGTGTATGGATACAACACACAGACATGAATGGGTTTGAAACTTCAGGAAAAGAGGATGATGCCTCTGCAAACTTTCATAAACTTTCATTAACGATGGCACAGAAGTTGCTCTGTGCCATCATTTTCTCCTTTCGATCTGACGCACTTCCCATCCACCGCCAGCCCCCGCCACAAAGCGAGCCCACTCTCAGCAGTCTCTGCCGGGGGCTGACAGGTGGCTGTCGGGGAATTTGCTGGTGCACGGCCGAGGCAGATGTGGACGTATCTCTTGTCTCGCTGGGGAGTTATAGTGAAAAGTAAAATGCTGCACACTCCTTGTTCATTCATTTATTCCCCTAAAAATAAACACATTAATGCCTAATAAGTCTGTGATGCCCCCCCCCCCGTGTGCCGTGCATCACACTGGAACACACTGACACACATGCTCCCTGTTCATTCATCCATTCCCCTAAAAAAAAAAAAAATCCTGCCTTACTGCCTAATCTATAGGCTCCAATGGTAAGTCTGCAATTAAAATAAGTGCCTACGACATGGTTTTAGGACCCAGTGAGCAGACACAGATTCAAAAGCAGATTCAATTATCTTTATTATGTACTGAGTGTGTGCGTGCGTGTGTGTAAATGTGGCAGCCGGGGGCAAGCAGAGCTCCATGCAGCCTGGCAACCCTATGGACAAGCAGAGACAGGGAGGATTAGTGTTTAACCCCAGAGGGAACATACAGGAATGTCCAGTGCTTACTGTGCGATGAGATGGTATAGTGCTCAGGTTCAACCCGAAGGCTCTGGCCAGGAAGACAGCGCCCGCTGTCCCGGTAGCTGCTGGAGAGGATGGAAGTGCTTGTATAGAGGGAAGTGTAGCTCAGTCCGCCCCCAGGAGAGAGAGATCTGCTGCCACGGATCTCCGCCTGTGCACAGGGGATGAGCGTAGACAATGATGAGTGTAGAGATGGCTTACTTGTCGTGGAGGTGAGAATCCTTTCTGACGACCGACAAAGAGGAGCGAGGTTCTAGGAGAGTGTAGGCTGCGACGAGGAGAACTGTGAAGAAGACGAAGACATGTGCTGGTCTCATCTGACCATGAAGAAAGACGACTCCGCGCCAATCTGAGGGCAGCGCGGTCTAAATAGCTCCGGTGATGATTAAGCGCAGGTGTGCACACAGCTGAGGATAGTAAGCAGGCAGAGCGAATCATCACAGTCTAGATGGAATAAAAAAAAACTAGTATGTGATCTTCATACTGTATAATTAAAATGACGTGATTATATGCAGCAGGAGCAAGCTCCGTTTGTGGTTGTTACAACTCTATTAAAATAAGATCAGTACATGCTCCTCATGAGCTCTGGAGCTGCACAATGTCAAAACACGCCACTGAAATATCATTAAAACCCTTGTGCGATCTTAACATTCTGTTTACTCCCCTTGTCCTACGGGTCAAAAATGACCCGCCCTACCAAAGCCCCAAAATAAAGCAGCTTAATTGAATTTTAAATCCAAAATCTATTTTGCATGATGAGACAACCTGTTATTTATCAATTCAACTCAATTTAATTCATTTTTTATCATGTATTTGTTGTTACACAATACAAAAAGACGATCACTAGTGACCATTATTACACTTTTTTTTTTACCACAAACCAACTGTCATAACACTTTTCTTTTACACAGCAAAATTATATTATCTTATAGTATTATATAAATATGACGTAATTACTTCTGAATTAATTATATTGAAAGGTAAAAAAAACAGTCAACAATCTGGAACTTTTTTGTCAACAGTTTATTCTTTTATATTTTTTAGGAAGTGAATTATAAAAATACTTCTTTCATAACACAACAAAACAGCAAAATGTTGCTTGATTTTGTGAACAATTTTCAACATCAACTCTATTTAGCACATGTAGGACAGTATGTGTGAATGTGAGAATGGGCTTTGCAGATGTATTTCTCACATGTGCAGCACACAGCTTTTGTCTTGCAGTCCTTCTTCCAGGGGCAGAACTGGCACCTTTTTCTTCTGACTGACCCAGCTGCAGCCTCAGGTGGATCAGGACAAGATTCAGCTCCCTGAACAGCTTCCACAATGGCTGCAGAGGCTTATGTGCGGGGCAGGCGCTCCCTTCTCTCAATGCTTGGGGTGACAAGAGCCTTTCCCAACTGCTCAAGGAACATCCTTCTCTTGTTTTTCTTCCCTGACATCCAGGTCGGGCTGATCTCCTGCCATATCACAAAGGCATTATATGAGGACACATCAATGATGTTATGGAAGATGACCAGGGGCCAGCGTGCAGTCATCCTTCTGCTGCTGTACATTCCAATAACCTTGTCGAGGTTGTCCACACCTCCTTTATTGCAGTTATAGTCGAGGATGATGGCTGGCTTCCTGTCCTCACGATCACTGATTTCAGCTGTCTTGTGCAGTGTGCTCAGTAGGGCCATGTTCTTGTTCCGTTTTGGAAGATAAGAAACAAGAGTGGTGGTGGGAGTGAAGGCAAACTTTGATGAGAAGACTGCTCTGCCTCTTGTTGCGAGGAGTGGAGGGGGGAGTTCAGGCTTATTCTTCCGAACAGTGCCAACCATGGTCATCTTCCTTTTCGGGAGCTGCTGGCCGAGTTCATAGGAGGTGAAAAAATTGTCACATGTGACATTGTGCCCCCTCAGTCCATCTGTCAATTCAAACACAACCCGCATCCCCTGGTTCTTCTCACCTTGCTGGTCTTGACTCACGGTTGTCAAATCTCAGCATTCTTGAGAAAGTGTGAAAGATTTTCAGCGGCATTGTGGCACGAAAAATTGCCCTTCCACTGTCTGCATCCCAGAGACTATATGTAGCCTCGCCACAGGACCTATATACACCTGCTAATATCAAAAGCCCTATGTAGCCACGCAGGTCAATCTCATCCGTATTTTTCCAGTTTTCTCCATATTTCCGGAAACCCTACAAATTTGTATTATCCAGGATGATTTTTTCGATGGCTGGTGTGATGAACAGGAGAACGGTGGATGAAATGTCCTGGACATGGGCAGCTGAATACCTTGTTGGCCCTGGAGTCATCCTTATGATGTTTGGTGCTGCTGTTCTTCCCTGCTTGCTGTCTGAATTTGATGAGGACCATGCAATTTTGCTGTTCTTTGACAAAAATGTCTCTCTGTCAGCTTGAGGGATTTCCTCTTCTTCTTCATCTGAAGATGCATCATCCTCTGGGTTGCATTCCTCCCCATCTTCCTCTTCAGATACATCTTCATCCTCTTGTTCCTCCTGAGCTCCTGAAAATATCTCATCCAGGACCTGTTGGACAGTGAAATGTCTACTCATGGCTTCAGCAAGGAGCCAACTAGGGGTCCTTTGATTCAGGGTACCTTTATATCCTCTATACTGAATTTGTTTTTATTATGTCTGAGATTGTTTTGTTGTTTTGTTTGGGAGCTTGTGTGATGTGAGGGGTTAGCTGCAGATCAAAAGTGCAGGTGCAGGTCAAATGCAAGTTCAATTCGTACATCAATCCAGATTCTTTGATGTGTGTGTGTGTGTGTGTGTGTGTGTGTGGTATGTATGTGTAGGTGTGTGTATCTGTGTATTAGACAGAGTTTGTGTGTGGCCTTTGAACTTTTTTCCGGTGTTTAAATGGTTTTTATAATTCACGGGTCAAAAATGACCCATAAGACAATCTTTATGCCCTAGTGGTGTACAGCCCACATGGAAACATAAACAAAAACAAAGTATCACATTTTCTAATGATGGGGTCCCTTTCATAAAATTTCAAGTCGGAAAAAGATAGTTTAAGGTATTTTTTCTACAACTAAACATGGTCATGGGTCACTTTTGACCCGCAAGACAACACAAGGGTTGCTTCTGACGACAGACCTCCTTTTACCTGATCAAAAGCAGATTCTCATGGAATGCACTATAATAGTAATGCACATTAGATTGCGTGCTGCCACACCTCTTTGAAATGAGGCACCTCCTCCTCCCAACATAGAGCAGGCGCACTGTCTACTGGTAATTTGATGGTGTTGACGTAAGATGTAAAAACAAACAATAACTAACAAAAACACTGGCGTATAGCAGAAAGTCTAGGGGAACAGTGGGCCTCAAAATAGGGCCCATGATGTCTGTCGATTTAAAAGATAATTTTCCAGCTAAACAATGGTGTAGGGTGTTCTCTAACTGTTAAGTTATGAGGTTGTGAAAATACATAAATTGAAAGACTATAAACGCAGACTCATGGAAGTTATGTCTTCGTTTTCAAAGAGCATCCAGGGGGAAGTAACCAAGGGCCTACTCTCACTGTAGTGCTGGTTCTGTGCTGACCAAGGTTTGACTCCTAAAGTATGGAACCTTTGTCAGTGTGATCGCTCTCTACCGTTCTGCAGAATAGCACCTTTTTCCGGCTTTGGAACGGTTGGAAGAGGTGGTCTGTGGAATAAAATGAATGCAAATGTTTCCTCATATACAAGCATCTGCATGCGTACATATAGGGCTGTCACTATAACCTCGCTATTGACGAGCTGACCAGAGGTTGACAAGCAACCCCAATAGTTGCAGCTGGTCTATTTTGTGTGTAAATGGTAAATGGCATTCACTTATATAGCACTTTTATTCTCATCCCTTGATGACCAAAGCGCTTTACAGATCCTGCTATCCACCCATTCACACACACATTCACACACTGATGGCAGCATGCTACCTAACATGGCACTTCCAGACCCACCAGGAGCAATTGGGGGTGAAGTGTCTTGCCCAGGGACACAACGGCACGATATCTGGGGAGAGCAGGATTCAACCCGCCAACCATGTGGTTATTGGATGACCTGCTCTACCTCCTGAGCCACTGCCATCCCCAATGCGCATTTTCCCCCACATAAATTTAGTTTTGTTTCCGCAAATCTACAGCTCTTTGGCCAGCTGTTCCTGATGCGGTGGCCTCAGCTGGTGATGAGACTGGGTTAAGTTTATGTGCCTGTATTTTAAATAAATTATCAACAAAAAAGTTGGCAGATTTTTTTTTTAACCACTCTCCTCCTCCACCAGCTGAGGCTGTTTGTGTCTGTTCATTAAATGTAGGATATTTTCCTGTGGAAGAATTGAAAACAACGGAGCTCCTTGCTGAAAACTCTGCAGACGGTCTGTTTCTCTGCCGACAACCCGGGTGATGAGTCATGCCCTGTGATTATCTGTTGGGACTGAGGTCATAGCCACCATAGCTGTAGTCCGTTCAATGTTCCTACCCAGAATAGAGCTGTTGCAGGCGATGTTGATTCCCTCACGCTATGGGGAAGTGACTTTCCCTCGATGAAATGTTTGTGTAACATCAAAAGCTAAAAAAACAATGTATCATATTTTTAGTCCTAATTGTAGCACTTGCTAATCTGTATTTTCTTTGCTGTAGCTGCACATAGCATATACACAGTTGTTTTGACAGCATACAAATTTGGCAACAAAAACAACTAAGAAGACTGATAGACTAAAAGTAAACAGTTACAGTTTAAGCCTTTAATTTATTGTCATTCAAATGCATACAGCCAAATATGTACAGTAGAACAAAATTACGTTTCTCCTATTTGAGGGGCTGCTGTCATTCAAGGCGCTGCCATAATTTTCCCTTCCTCCATTCTATTATGCTGATCACCAAGCTAGAAGGTGGGAAGTACCATTTTGTTTATCTGCTCTTTGGTATGATCCACCAGGGCTTGAATCCACAACCTCCCGTCTATGGAGCAGTGCAGCCTGTGCAAACTCACTAACTCACTATCAGTTCCATTAATTCTGCAGAATTTTGTCTGTGCAGCTAAAAATTGAGATTTCCAGTTAAAACATTTTCATCTAGCATACATACAGTGGGGAAAATACGTAAGTATTGAACACATCAACATTTTTTCCTCATTAAACATATTTCTAATGGAGCCATTGAGCTGTGTTTTTCACCAGATATCAGAAACAACCCAAGTAATAAATACATACAAAGAAATCAAGTCAACTGTGTTCACTAAACAAGTTATATTTAATAAAGTGGAATGACACAGGGAATACAGTGGTGTGAAAAAGTGTTTGCCTCCTTCCTGATTACCTCCGCCAAGGAGGTAATGTTTTTACCGGGGTTTGTCTGTCTGTCTGTTACCAACATAACTCAAAAAGTTATGAACGGATTTTGACGAAATTTTCAGGAAAGGTATGTAATGGCACGGGGAACAGATGATTAGATTTTGGTGATGATCTGAGAGTGCATACCTCCACCAAGGGCTTTGCTTGTATTTGTACAGCAGGATTACACAAAAATTACTTGATGGATTTGGATGAAATTTTCACCAGAGGTGCTTCTTGGGCTAGAGAGGAACCCATTATATTTTGCTGATGATCTGAAAATGCATACCTCAGCCAAGGCTCTTATCTTCTCACAATGTGTTAGCAACAATACTCCAAAACTGATGGACAGACTTTGACGCAATTTTCACCACAAGTAGGCCTACGCACAAACCCATTACATTTTGGAGGTCATCCATGAGAAACGGAAGGAGCCTCGGCGGAGGTATGCGCTCGATGAGTGCTTTTCTAGTTTCTCATTTTTTTTGTATGTTTGTCACACTTAAATGTTTCAGATCATCAAATGAATTTAAATATTAGACAAAGATAAAACAGGTAAACACAAACTGCAGTTTTTAAATGAAGGCGTTTATTATTAAAGGTAAAAAAAAATCAAAACCCACATGGCCCTGTGTAAAAAAGTGACTGCTCCCTAAACCTAATAACTGGTTTGCCCAACTTTAGCTGCAACAACTGCAATCAAGCGTTTGCGGTAACTGGCAATGAGTCTTTTACAGCGCTGTGGAGGAATTTTGGCCCACTCATCTTTGCAGAATTGTTGTAATTCAGCCACAATGGAGAGTTTTCAAGCATCAACCACCTTTTTAAGGCCATGCCACAGCACCTCAATCGGATTCAGGTCAGGACTTTGACTAGGCCACTCCAAAGTCTTCATTTTGTTTTTCTTAAGCCATTCAGAGGTGGACTTGCTGGTGTGTTTGGGATCATTGTCCTGCTGCAGAACCCAAGTGCACTTCAACTTGAGGTCACGAACAGATGGCCGGACATTTTCCTTCAGGATTTTTTGGTAGACAGCAGAATTCATGGTTCCATTTACCACAGCAAGTCTTCCAGTTCCTGAAGCAGCAAAACAGCCCCAGACAATCACACTACCACCACCATATTTTACTGCTGGTGTGATGTTCTTTTCTGAAATGCTGTGTTACTTTTACACCGGATGAAATCAGACACACACCTTCCAGAAAGATCAACTTTTGTCTTATCAGTCCACAGAGTGTTTTGCTAAAAGTCTTGGGGATCATCAAGATGTTTTCTGGCAAAACTGAGATGGGCCTTTATGTTATTTTTGCTCAGCAGTGGTTTTCATCTTGGAACTCTTCCATGCAGACCATTTTTGCCCAGTCTCTTTCTTATAGTGGAGTCATGAACTCTGACCTTAACTGAGGTAAGTGAGGTCTCTTTTGTGACCTCTTGGATGAGTCGTCGCTGCACTCTTAGGGTAATTTTGGTCGGCTGGCTACTCCTGGGAAGGTTCACCACTGTTCCATGTTTCTGCCATTTGTGGATAATGGCTCTCACTGTGGTTCGCTGGAGTCCCAAAGCTTTCGAAATGGCTTTATAACCTTTTCCAGACCAATAAATCTCAATTACTTTGTTTCTCATTTGTTCCTGAATTTCTTTGGATCGTAGCATGATTAGCTTTTGCGGATCTTTTGGTCTACTTCACTTTGTTAGGCAGGTCCTATTTAAATGATTTCTTGATTCAGCACAGGTGTGGCAGTAATCAAGCCTGGGTGTGGCTAGAGAAACTGAACTCAGCTTTCCAATAAATTAAAAAAATAATTTATGTTTTAACGGGGGGATCACTTTTTCACACAGGGTCATGTCAGTTTTGATTTTTTTTTACCCTTAATAATAAACACCTTCATTTAAAAACTGCATTTTGTGTTTATTTGTGTTATCTTTGTCTAATATTTAAATTTATTTGATGATCTGAAACATTTAAGTGTGACAAACAAAAAAATAAGAAATCAGAAAGGGGGTAAACACTTTTTCACACTACTATAAGTATTGAACATGAAGGAAACAAATGTGAAAAAAGGCATAGAAAGCCAAGAAACCAGCTGAAATCCATCAGAATTTAGGAAGCCATCCCATCCCCACATCAGCGCAAATTAATTTTAGCTGGTTAAGTCCTGACTGGTAGCCTTTAAAAAAGTCTGTGAATATCAGATTGTCGCACCACAAAGAACTCGTGATGGGTAGAAACAAAGAGCTCTCTCTAGACCTTTGCAACCTTATTGTTGTAAAACGTAATGATGGCATTGGTTACAGCTGCATTTCTAAACTGCTGAATGTTCCAGTGAGTTGGAGCAATCATTCGGAAGTGGAAAGAACATCATTTTACCATAAACCAGCAACAACCGGGAGCTCCTCACAAGATTTCTGACAGAGGAGTCAAAAGAATTATCAGAAGAGTTATCCAAGAGCCAAAGTCCACTTGTGGAGAGCTCCAGAAAGACCTGGAGTTAGCAGGTACAGCTGTTTCAAAGAAAACAATAAGTAATGCATTCAACCAACATGGACTCTATGCCCGTTCACCTCGCAAGACTCCATTGTTGAAGAAAAAGCATGTTGAAGCTCATTTAAAGTTTGCTGCACAACATTTGGGCAAGCCAGTAAAATACTTGGAGAATATAGTCTGGTCAGATGAGACCAAAATTGAACTTTTTGGATGCCACAACACACAGCTCGTTTGGAGAAGAAATGGCACTGCACATCCCATCATGGTGTGGGGGTGTTTTTCAGCACATGGTACAGGCAGACTTCATATAATTGAAGGAAAGATAAGATAAGATAAGATAAGATAAGATAAGATAAGATAAGATAAGCCTTTATTAGTCCCACAATGGGAAAATTCCAGGATTGCAACAGTACAGGGACAGCAACACTCAGAGCAACAATCAGAAGGCAAGAAAAAAAAAAAAAAGCAAGCAAGCAAGAGCAGCTAATATACATATGTACATATTACTATAAATATATATATATATATATATATATATATATATATATATATATATATATATATACACACACAGACACAGTGCAGAGCATTGTAGCTGGACGGGATAAAAATAAGAGTATATAAACACACAGTGCGGAGCATTGTAGCTAGGTGGAATAAATATGTAGATATATAAACACCCACAGTACGGAGCATTGCAGCTAGGTGGAATAAATATATAAATATATAAACACGCACAGTGCGGAGCAATGTAGCTAGATGGAATAATATGTAGATATACGTATAAACACACAGTGCGGAGCATTGTAGCTAGATGGAATAAATATATAGATATATAAATATAAATATAAACACACCCAGTGCGGAGCATTGTAGCTAGATGGAATAAATATGTAAATATATAAACACACAGTGCAGAGCATTGTTGCTAGATGGGATGAAGCAGCACAACTGTCTACCCAGTTATCCCACATGGTATGATTATGTGCCCATACATATTCTCACCCTCCATAGCGACCGGTATTTTCCTAGTTGTATGCCGGAGGGGACCATTGTGTAAGTCTATTGCATCTTTTGCATTCAAAAAACTATTAGGTTGTTACGTCTTTTTTGCTATCTCTGCGAGCAGCCCTGCTTAGGTTGTACAGTCTGACAGCCGTTGGTAGGAAGGACCTGCGAAACCTCTTGGTTGTGCACCTGGGATGATGTAGTCTGCTGCTCAATGAGCTCCTCAGTGCATTCAGTATGTCCTGCATAGGGTGGAACTCGGACTCCAGCAGAGATGACAGTTTGGCCACCGTCCTTCTCTCTCCTATCTCCTCCACCGGATCAAGGCGCTGCCCCAGGACAGAGCTAGCTTTCTTGATCAGTTTGTTCAGTCTCTTCCTATCGGCTGCAGTAATGCCACTGCCCCAGCAGACCACTCCAAAAGTGATGGCTGATGCCACCACCATGTCATAGAATGTCTTCAGCAGCGCCCCTTGTACACCAAAAGACCTGAGTCTCCTCAGCAGGAACAACCTGCGCTGTCCCTTCTTGTAGAGTGCGTCAGTATTGTGTGACCAGTCTAGTTTATTGTTCAGATGAACACCCAGGTACTTGTAGGATGTCACCATCTCAATATCTGTTCCCTGTATATTTACTGGTGCTGTGAGGGGTTGTCCATGCCTGCAGCAGTCCACCACCAGCTCCTTAGTTTTCCTCGCGTTGATCTGGAGGCAGTTCCAATGGCACCAGTCCACGAAGTCCTGGATAAGCCCTCTGTACTCAGCTTCATCTCCATTGGAGATGAGGCCAACGATCGCAGAGTCATCAGAGAACTTCTGTAGATGGCAGTGTGTTGTGTTGTGAGAGAAGTCCGCAGTATAAAGAGTGAACAGGAAGGGAGCCAACACCATTCCCTGGGGGGCCCCAGTGCTACCGATGATCATGTCGGACACACAGTCCCGGGTTCTCACAAACTGAGGCCGGTTCGTGAGGTAGTCCAGGATCCATGATGACAGGTGCTGGTCCACCCCTGCGCGCAGCAGCTTGTCCTTCAGGATCATCGGTTGGATGGTGTTGAAAGCACTGGAGAAGTCAAAGAACATGATCCTCACCACATTCCCGGGCTTCTCCAGGTGGGACAGAGAACGGTGAGGGAGGAAGATCACCGCAACCTCCACCCCAATGCCATGCTGGTAGGCGAACTGGAGTGGATCCATCGCTGGTCCCACCAGGGGGCGGAGGTGAGCAAGGAGCAGTCTCTCCAGGGTCTTCATCAAGTGGGACGTCAAGGCCACCGGTCTGTAGCTGTTCAGCTCTTTGGGGTGGGAAGTTTTTGGTACAGGTACCACACAAGATGTTTTCCACATCTGTGGTACCCTCCCCAGCTTCAGGCTCAGGTTGAAGATGTACGTCACAATCCCACACAGCTGGTCTGCACAGGACTTGAGGAGCTTTGCGCTGATGCCGTCCGGTCCCGACGCCTTCCTCGCCTTGATCTTCCTCAGCTCCGTCCTCACCTGGGTCCTGGTCAGGGTCAGGATGGGGGGCTGTGTGTTGGGAGTGGGGGGGTGTTGGTGGAGTGGGGAATGGGCAGCAGGACTTGATGTCTTTAGAGGCAGCAGTGGTTGTTGTGCAGTCAGGGGGGAGGGCGGTTGGTCAAACCTATTGAAAAACAGATTCAGATTGTTCGCCCACTCCCTGCCCCCCGTGGCCTTGGAGGAGGTATTCTGGAGCCCAGAGATGGTTTTGAGGTTTCTCCAGACCCCGCTGATGTCGCTCTGTTGCAGCTTGTCCTCCATCTTCTTCCTGAAGCTGTCCTTGCCTTCTCTGATCTTTCTCCTCAGCTCCCTCTGTACGGACTTCAGCATCTCCCTATTCCCCGACCTGAAGATCCTCTTCTTCTCTCTCAGAAGTGTTTTTATCTCAGGGTTGATCCAGGGTTTGTTGTTTGAGCAACACCGTATGGTCTTGATGGGAACGGATTTGTCCACACAGAAGCTGAGGTAGCCCGTGAAGGTGTGAGTGAGGCCATCGATGTCCTCACCATGTGGTCGCAGAGCTGCTTCCAGGCGGTGGCTTCAAAACAGCCCTTTAGAGTGTCCATTGCCTCCTCAGACCATAACATCACTGTGCGCATGGCCAGAGGTTGTCTGTGCACTAGGGGTTTGTACACCGGCCGGAGATGAACCAAGTTGTGATCCGATCTCCCGAGTGGGGGGAGTTGTGATGAGGTGTACGACTCCTTAGTGTTTGCGTAGAATAAGTCCAGTGTTTTATTTTCTCTAGTGTGGCATGTGACATACTGGGTAAACGTGGGTAGAATGGGAGATAGTGAAACATGGTTGAAATCGCCTGAGATGGGGAGAAGAGCATCTGGGTGTTCTGTCTGCAGCCTGCTGGTTACTGAATGGATGACGTCACGCGCTGTCCCAGCGTTCGCCGTCGGATTTGCATCAACAATAATGCAGATCACGTGTGAGTGTTCTCTCGGGAGATATGTAGGCCGCATGCTAACAGCTAGCAACTCAATGTCTTTGCTGCAGTGTCGTTGTTTAACAGTGATATGTCCCGGTCTGCACCAGTTGTTGTTAACATACATTATCACTCCACCGCCCCTTGCTTTGCCACTGTCTGGTGTTCGGTCTGCCCGTATCATGTGGAAACCCTCCAGCTCAATGTTAGCATCTGCTGCTAGTTCAGTTAGCCACGTCTCAGAAAACAAAAGGAGAGAGCACTCCCGGTATGTGCTATCGTAACGGCAGATAGCCGCTAGCTCATCTACCTTTCCCAGTAACAACCGTACATTTCCCATGACAATAGATGGAAGCGAGGGTCTGTACCTTATATTTTTTGTCCTCCGCCTTACTCCAGCCCGGCAGCCGCGGCGTTTTCGCCTCAGTTCTCCCAGTATGTCAAGTTTTTCCAATAGCACCGGGTGGCGGTTGAATGCTAGCAGCTCTTCCCTGCTGTATCGTCTCCTGCTATAAACAGTGGCTCCGTCCACCGGCTCAGGAGACATTTGGGACGATCTGTGTGTCCGTGATATAAGTGGAGTGAAAAAAAAACGGATCAAAAAGAGAGAGGAAGGGGAAAAAAAGACTCGGAATCGAGCCGCTGTTGCAAAGGGCGGCCGACTCGTGTGGCGCTGGATGATGTAGATGAATGGATAAATGTATAGAGACATCCTTGATAAGAACCTGTTGCCATCTGCCAAGGTGCTGAAGATGAAACGAGGGTGGACATTTCGGCAAGACAATGACTCCAAACACACAGCCAAGGAAACTCTCAACAGGCTCCAGAGAAGGAAAATAAAGTTGCTAGAACGGTCCAGTCAGTCACCTGACCTGAATCCAATTGAAAATCTATGGAATGAACTGAAGATCAGAGTTCACAGAAGACACCCACGGAAACTTCAAGATCTGAAGACAGTTGGTGTGGAAGAATGAGCTAAAATCACTCCTGAGCAATGTATGTGCCTAGTTTCTCCATACAGGAGGCATCTGGAAGCTGTTGTTACCAACAAAGGCTTTTCTACTAAATCTTAAATGAATTTCACGAAGCGTCTTCAGTACTTATTCCCTATGGCATTCCACTTTATTAAATATAACCTGTTTTGTGAACACAGTTGTCTTGATTTCTTTGTATGTATGGATTACTTGGTTGTTAATGATATCTGGTGAAACTCTCAGGTCAATGGCTCCTTTAGAAATATGTTTAATGAGAAAAATGTTGACGTGTTCAATTCTTATTTTCCCTGCTGTATGTAACATTTCTCCACTCACTCCATGGCATTTCATATATTAGCAGAAAATGAGCATTCTTTTTTCACACCACTTCTTGCACACTGGTGTAAAAAAACGTTCTTTATTTCTGGAAAGTTTTAGGACAAATCTACGTTTTTTAATTAACTGAACTAATAATTGACTGAGAAAAGACCATCCTTTCTTTCAGTTTTTAAAGTTTAACACCTTGAACAACACTTACAGTAAATGCCTCTTTACCTGTTACTTAATATGACTGTGAATGAACCAATGTAAATAGAAAGGATACTTTTTAAAAGTCCTTCGACCACAGCAGCGCTAAAAGAGTGAATGAGTCTTCTTTGTCCTCTATGGACGTGTTTCCAATCACATCCCAATAAATCCTTTTGCAATAATGAATGAGATACATGTTCCATTTATCTCGCTGCAAAGCTGGGCTATCTAATTTGTACAAATATTTCTTTGGGTGGAAGCAATTAACTGCAGTGATGCTCTAAGGTGACACTACGGTGCTGAATCATACCTCCGACAGTGAACGAAAATAGGATCCAACACATTCCTCTTCGGTTAAATTCATCAGGGCGGAGAAGCCATTATCTCAGCAAACTGCCACGGCTGAATAATTAATCATCCCATCACTTGTTTGTTTGACCCAAATGTATAACATTTATTCTTCACTCCTTACCTCGTAATGAAATCCTTGTTTTAATATGTGACAAATGTTGGTTCTTTGTGTTTAGTCCTGGCTGAGTCTTGATTTGATTAATGCATAATAGATTGCAATTATAAGCCCTTTGAAAAAGAAGGTCAGAAAAACCTTGAGATATAGGCCGAACTTATGCAGTATGAAATATAGTTGGATTACGTATTATACTTTACCCTTCATTTGGACATGCCTATTGAGACTGGTGCAGGTAGAATGAGCAAAGGCCTCAGCCTATACCTTTTTTCAGTCAGGTTAAGGAGGCTGTAAGTTAAATTTAATTTTTCTAAGAGTATGTATGTGTAGCCTATATACACATGTATGAATACGTTTAATTTGTGATTTGTGAAAAGAACTTTTGTCTTTTTTGAAATTCTTCTTCTTCTTCTTCTTCTTCCTCTTCTTCTTCTTCTTCTTCTTCCTCCCTTTAGGGGTTGCCATCTGCCACTATCTCATCCAGCATCTTCCTCTGTAACAGAACACCAACCCAAAATTTATGAAAGCAAGTAAAAGGGAGTATTATAGTAAATTATAATACTTGAATATTTGAACGCATGGCCCTGCATTCAAATAATCAACTTGAGAATACTCATGGAGAAGTACCTGCAGCATCAACAAAATCTGTACCATGTCTTTGTTGACTTTAAAATGGCTTTTGACAGAGTTTTACACCAGGCATTGTGGACCACTATGCACAAGTACAACATCAGTGCTAATCTCATAAACATCATCAAGAACCCGTATGGCAAAGCCACCAGTGCAGTATTCTACAATGGCAGCACTGGAGACTTTTTCAGAACTACTGTTGGAGTCAGACAGGGTTGTTTACTATCGCCAACCCTCTTCAACATTTTCCTGGAGAAGATCATGAGCGATGCTCTGGAGAATCACCAAGGCTCAATCAGTAGTGGAGGGAGAACACTCACTAACTTATGCTTTGCCGATGACATTGATGAATGACATTGATGGATTGGCAGGAACAGAAGAAGAACTTGAAAACCTAGTGGAACAGCTGGATAGATCACCGACAGCTTATGGAATGGAGATTAGTGCTGAAAAACAAAAATCATGACCAACAATCAAGATGGCTTCAAGAGAGAAATCAAAGTAAGAGCTCAAAAACTTGAAGCAGTCACCAGCTTTAGGTATCGTGGAGCCATTGTAACAGATGAAGGGTCGAAGAAAGAAGTTCTTGCAAGAATAGCACAGGCCATGGTAGCACTAACCAGGCTGAAGAAATCTGGAAGGGCAGGAACATCACCAACAAGCACAAATTACGCCTGCTGCATTTATTGGTCATCTCAACCTTCCTCTATGCATGTGAATCCTGGACCCTTAAAGTGGACCTACAAAAGAGGATCTAAACTTTTGAGCTGAGATCCTACAAAAAAATCTTGGGCATCTCTTACAAAGACCACATTGCAAATGAAGCAGTGCAGACTCGCATCAGAGCTGCCATTGGACCATATGAGGACCTCCTCTCCATTGTGAAAAGCAGGAAAATGAACTGGTATGGCCATGTGACACGATCCAGTAGAATTGCGAAAACCATCATGCAAGGCACCGTACCTGGAGGAAGGAGACGCGGCAGACAGAAGAAAAGGTGGGGTGATAACATCAAGGAATGGACAAACCTACCTCTCACCAGCATATTGAGGTTAGCAGAGGACCGTACAAGATGGAGGAAACTTGTCAAAAAGTCATCGGTGGTGCCCCTACAGCCACCTGGCTATAGGGTTAAGTAAGTAAGTATAGTAAATTATTCAATGAAAACAAAAATAATATAAAAATACATGTAAAGTGCTAAATGATATTATTAAAAATAATAAAGGGAAGAATGAATACTAAAATAACAGTTTGTCTAAATATAACACAACAACTAAAGATGTAATTCTAATTGTAAACCAGTTTAATGATTATATTGTTGGTGTTGGCCCTGAATTAGGCAGAGATTGATTGTAGTGTCTGTGCAAAGGAGGTACAAAGTAGAGTATTGTATGTAAATGAATCATCGTTTATGAAGAGTAGTGATGAGAAGGAAATCATTGACATTGTTAAAGAATTTAAGAGTAAGAAGTCAACAGACTGCAATGATATTAATATGTTGTTAGTCAAAGATATTATGGATTGTGTTGTGAAACCCTTTACACATATTTGTAATCTGTCTCTAGAAACTAGTGTCTTTCGCAATAGCATGAAAATAGGAGGTTTTCACTCAAAATCTCACGATACATGGCCCCATTCATTCTTTCCTTTACACGGATCAGTCGTCCTGGTCCCTTTGCAGAAAAACAGCCCCAAAGTATGATGTTTCCACCCCCATGCTTCACAGTAGGTATAAGATAAGATAAGATAAGATAAGCCTTTATTAGTCCCACAACAGGGAAATTCCAGGATTGCAACAGCACAGGGATAGCAACACTCAGAGCAACAATCAGAAGGCAAGAAAAAAAAAAAACAAGCAAGCAAGAGCAGCTAATATACATATGTACATATTACTATAAAATATATATACACACACACACAGACACACAGTGCAGAGCATTGTAGCTGGATGGAATAAATATATGAATATATAAACACACAGTGCAGAGCATTGTAGCTAGATGGAATAAATATGTAAATATATAAACACCCACAGTACGGAGCATTGCAGCTAGATGGAATAAATATGTAAGTATATAAACACACACAGTGCGGAGCATTGTAGCTAGATGGAATAAATATATAGATATATAAATATGAACACACCCAGTGCTGAGCATTGTAGCTAGATGGAATAAATATGTAAATATATAAACACACCCAGTGCAGAGCATTGTTGCTAGATGGGATGAAACAGCATAACCCTCTACTTAGTTATCCTACATGGTATGATTATGTGCCCATACATATTCTCACCCTCCATAGCGACCAGTATTTTCCTAGTTGTATGCCGGAGGGGACCATTGTGTAAGTCTATTGCATCTTTTGCATTTAAAAACTATTAGTTTGTTACGTCTTTTTGCTATCTCTGCGAGCAGCCCTGCTTAGGTTGTACAGTCTGACAGCCGTTGGTAGGAAGGACCTACAAAACCTCTCGGTTGTGCACCTGGGATGATGTAGTCTGCTGCTAAATGAGCTCCTCAGTGCATTCAGTACGTCCTGCATAGGGTGGAACTCGGACTCCAGCAGAGATGACAGTTTAGCCACCGTCCTTCTCTCTCCTATCTCCTCCACTGGATCAAGGCGCTGCCCCAGGACAGAGCTAGCTTTCTTAATCAGTTTGTTCAGTCTCTTCCTATCGGCTACTGTAATGCCACTGCCCCAGCAAACCACTCCAAAAGTGATGGCTGATGCCACCATGGTGGCTGATATGGTGTTCTTTCTCCTCCAAACACGACAAGTTGAGTTTTTACCAAAAAGTTCTATTTTGGTTTCATCTGACCATATGACATTCTCCCAATCCTCTTCTGGATCATCCAAATGCTCTCTAGCAAACTTCAGACGGGCCTGGACATGTACTGGCTTAAGCAGGGGGACACGTCTGGCACTGCAGGATTTGAGTCCCTGGCGGCGTAGTGTGTTACTGATGTAGCCTTTGTTACTTTGGTCCCAGCTCTCTGCAGGTCATTCACTAGGACCCCCCATGTGGTTCTGGGATTTTTGCTCACCATTCTCATGATCATTTTGACCTCACGGGGTGAGATCTTGCGTGGAGCCCCAGATCAAGGGAGATTATCAGTGGTCTTGCATGTCTTCCATTTTCTAATAATTGCTCCCACAGTTGATTTCTTCACACCAAGCTGCTTACCTATTGCAGATTCAGTCTTCCCAGCCTGGTGCAGGTCTACAATTTTGTTTCTGGTGTCCTTTGACAGCTCTTTGGTCTTGGCCATAGTGGAGTTTGGAGCCTGACTGTTTGAGGTTGTGGACAGGTGTCTTTTATACTGATAGTCTGACTGTTTGAGGTTGTGAACAGGTGTCTTTTATACTGATAATGAGTTCAAACAGGTGCCATTAATACAGGTAATGAGTGGAGGACAGAGGAGCCTCTTAAAGAAGAAGTTACAGGTCTGTGAGAGCCAGAAATCTTGCTTGTTTGTAGGTGACCAAATACTTATTTTACCAAGGAATTTACCAATTAATTCATTAAAAATCCTTCAATGTGATTTTCTGGATTTTTTTTTTCCTCATTTTCTCTCTCATAGTTGAGGTATACCTATGATGAAAATTGGAAACCTCTCTCATCTTTTAAGTGGGAGAAACTGCACAATTGGTGGCTGACTAAATACTTTTTTGCCCCACTGTATTATACATAAACGATTTGTGTGAGGTTTCAGAAACACTGAAATCAATAATCCTTGCAGACAATACAAATTTACTCTGTTGTGGTGATAATTTGGAACAACCATAGGATACAGTAGCAGATAAATTGGTAAAACTGAAGACCTGGTTTAATGCAAACAAATTTACTTTAAATTTAAATAAAACAAATTTTATGGTATTTGGAAATCGGTTAGCTAAACTGAACAAGAAACTCATGATAAATGATATAGAAATAGAAAAAGTGAATGAACCTAAATTCTTAAGCGTTGTAAAAGACAGCAAACTTTGCTGGAAACCACATATTAAATACATCAAAGAAAAAATATCAAAATCAACTGGGATATTATAAAAAGCCAAAGAGCTATTAAATTAGGCAGCATTATACACCTTGCATTGTTCCCTAATGCTACCATATTTAACATACTGTGTGAAAGTATGGGGAAACACATACAAAACAAATATAGAAGCAATTATTAACCTACAAAAAAAGCAATAAGAATTATTAATAAAACTAGTTATAGAGAGTTAACAATTCCACTCTTCATCAGAATGAAAATATTAAAATTTAGGGATTTGATTGAATTCAGAACTATCAAATCATGTACCAAGCAATAAATCATCAGCTACCAAACAGTATCCAAAGTTGTTTCAAATGAGAGAACATAATCTAAGGGGAATATGTATGTTTTTTGTTTTGTTTTTTTAAATTGTGCAGACAAATGTAAAATGTCAAAGTTTTTAAGTTAGAGGAATTAATCTCTGGAACAGCAGTAGTCAAGAGCTAAACACTTGTAAAACACTTTGTAATAAAAAAAAAGTTTAAATACAACAAATTGAAATGAGATGAGAGTTGTGACACATGTAAGTTCTTTTGTTGCTGATATTTGATTAGTTATTGGGTTGTATTATTTCTGTGGAATAAGATAAATATTTTTTTCTGTAAAATGAAATAGCTAAGGGGGTAAGATTACTTCCTCCTACACCCTTTCTGACATCGATAGTTATATTAAATTTTATTAGTCTATTTTTTTATTCACTTCAATGTACACAATTTTGTTTTTCTGTATTCAGTATATGCTTGTGTGTATATACATAAGTATGTGTATACATATGTTTATTTTATTGTTTTACTGTGTTCAAATAAACTATCATTAAACTATCAAACTCTCTTCATATCCTCCTTCACTGCATCCATGAATCTTTTCTGTGGCCTTTCTCTTTTCCTCCTCCATGGCAGCGCCATCTTCAACATCCTTTGTCCAGTATATCCACTATCCCTCCTCTGCACATGTCCAAACCATCTCAACCTTTTCTCTCTTTGTCTCTAAGCTGCTCAGTCTGAGCTGTCCCTCTGTTTTACTCATTTCTAATTCTGTCCCTCCAAGTCACTCCCAGTGAGAAGTTTAGCATCTTCAACTCTGCCCCCTCCATGTCTGCCCCTTGTCTTTTTGTCAGTGCCACTGTCTCCAAACCATACATCATTGCAGGCTTCACTACTGTCTTGTAAAACTTCCCTTTCACCGTAGCTGCTATGCTTCTGTCACAAATCACCCCCTCACACTCATCTCCACCCACTCCACCCTGCCTGCACTCTCTTCTTCACCTCTTTTTTGTATTTTCCATTTCATTGGACGTTTGACCCCAGGCATTTAAACTCATCTACCTTCTCTACCTCTACTACTTGCATCATCACCGTTACACCCGCCTCCCTCATTCCCACACATGTATTCTGTCTTGCTTCTACTGACAGTCATTCCTCTTCTCTCTAGACCATACCTCCTCCTCTCAAGGCTCTCTTTCACCTGCTCCCTACTCTCACTACAGCTCACAATGTTGTCTACAAACATCATAGTCCATGGAGAATCCTGCCTGGCCTCATCTGTCAGCCTGTCCATCACCATGGCAAACAAAAAACGGCTCAATATTAATATTGATATATTTTATTAAATATTAAAAATATTCCAAATGTAACCCTCTGCCATATTGCTACAGGTCATTATCTCCACAACCAATAGAGGTCACATATTACCAAATTGTACATAGAATATAAGTCATATTACCTGCTGGTAGAAATTATTGTAAAGTGTTTTCTGTTGTAGGACAGTCTTTACTGACATACCTTATAAAATATTGCTTGAATTTGCTTCAAAATGTTATTAGACATTCCAAGGATTCTCTAGTTGAGAAACACATCTTGGAGGTCCTGGTCTGATCATATGCTCTGCTCTATCTCAACAAGTAAGTAAAAGCACCTATTTGTTTTTCATTTTAGGGGATCATATGAAATAAAATCTGGCTATTGTAGCAAATAAAAAACTGTCCTTTGATTGCACTGTGAGCTGGCACTATCAAATGTGTCACGGGCCTTTAACTGTCCTTTAGTTTTTGGTTGTTGCAAGACACCAACCTCTCATGATGATCCTCAACATAAAATCTGATTATCGCTTTTTAAGGTCCCCAGTAAAATATCAAATACACATGCATGCACAGCTGGCCAGAATGGTCCTTTGGGCTAGAATGGACATTAAATAAGTCGTTTGTTGAAAGATTTTTGTTTGTTTGTGGAGAGCTGACATTTTGGAGTGGCGGTCCAAGGATTTTTATTGTACACAGACAGGGTAAAACTCCAAAACAATAGCAGACGAAGGCTGAAATAGGTTTTGGCACCCATAACTCATCACTGGGCTAAAACTGAGTTTTAGTCCTTGAGGGAGAAAGAAACCAAATGCATTTTAAGGTCAGACTTTTAGAACTTTCAGATTTCATATCAAATTATTTCTAATGATGCAGATTAATTTTCTCCTCATTTTTTGGACCTTTTTTTTTTTTTTTTTTAATTTTCAGAACCTCAAGGTAACTTCTTCAAATTGCTTATTTTTGTCCAAGCAACGACACAAATACCAGAGTGGTGGCTTAGTTGGTAGAGCATCTGCCCCACAACCGGGAGGTCATGGGTTCAAATCCTGGCCGGGTCATACCAAAGACCATATAAAAATTGTGCTTTCCACCTTCTAGCTTGATGCTCAGCATAATAGGATGGGGAAAGGAAAGTTAACGCACAGAGCTACCAGAGGACTGACCCCCCCTTGCCCCCCCCCCCCACTGTAGCTTTCACTACTCACAGTAGCTGTGTGGCCTAGGGTCAGTGAAATGGAGATAGGCGCCATCCCATACACCACATGGTGTCCACACGCTGTGGAAGGAATTAACTAATGACACAAACCTCACATCATTCAAATTCTTGTGACTGAGCACAAGATAATATAAACACTACCTTATCATTTTCATTTTAAATATCACCTTAAAACTAAAATGTCAAACTATACATGTCTCAAACTCTACGCATTGCTCTTGAGAAATTGTTTTGTGCTACAGTACCACCCCCACCCCCAACCCCCCCACCCCGAATTTGGGGCTTTTTACTATATATTAGAAACAAGGTTTGTTTTTGGTTGGGGTTTTTTTGTGAAAAGCTGACATTTTGGAGCTGTATTCCAAGGCTTTCATATAGCAACGGTCAAAACAGCACAACAATAGCAGGTGAAGGTTAAAATAGATTTTGGCAAACAACACCCACAACTAATCATGCCTGTGCCTTCATGACAATGGTGTTTTCATGCTTTTAAGCCCCCGTAAAGTCAAAGCAAACACCCTATGTGCTCCGATGTGTCACTCATTTTCCTGCATTGATTTTTTTTTTCCTGTTATTGTAATTGATTAGTGGCTGAAATGATACAAGGACTGGTTGTGCGGCGTGTGAAAAATAATCACGGCTTGTAAACTGACCTGTGTTTTATCAGCCAGGTTGGCGGCAGCGGGCAGTCTTTCAGGGGATTGTACTATTCATTAGAGTATCGACAACAAAGTGTTTAAAGAGCTTAAAGAAATGTACTAATCTAAAATGTATTAGCTCATATTTAGCATTCCGCTGGATCGAGGCTGACCCCTGTGGCTTCTGCGTTGAGTGCACTATCATGCTCTCAGTGAAGCAAACATAAGTTCGTCATCAATTAAGCCACAATGTGTTAAAGCATTACAGTTCTAATGGCATTATAACGAGAATGCACTGTAGAAAGCCAAATAAATACTGGAACCTCGGAGGAGAAAGTGCTGCGAATCAAAGAAGTTATTCTGCCCAGAGTTGGTGTATTTCTCGATTGAAGGCTTGCAGTAGTGGTTGGAGGCAAAGACAATTGGCTTTCTCTCAGACCACAGCTCAGAAACTACCTTTTCTCCTCAGACATTTTGATTTAAAATTGAGGCAAAGATCAAATTGCACTTACGGGGTAAAGTGTGAGCAGTCTAGAGTAGCGGTTTAATGATACCCTTTTGTTTGTTTTCTGAGAAATTCACTTTCTAATCTCCTGGACTCTGTGAAGGCTCGCCACATAAAATTTCCTTGATTTCTTATTTTAGCTGCGGACAACCAAATCGATGGTTGTCTCCCGCGCACCTGCTCACCTCACCCCTTCTGCGCCCCCAAAGAGATGGCCCCGCGGTGTCCGTCCTGATCTCCAATCAGGCTTGGTTAAACCAGGCTATTTCAGGGGGACAATGAGGCACCGGGTGGTCAAGCGCTCCTCATATAAGAGTGCCTTTAAAAAGAGAGAGAGAAAGCAATGAAATTTCCCAGGATCTTGACACGTCTAATTGAGATTTCATGCCCTATTTTCTCAGAGATCCCAATCCTCGCTCTGTTCTACCGCAAGCAGTATTTCCCTGAGGATTGAGATGAAAGAAATTGTTTTCAGGTTTTATTTGGCTTTTGTTCCTTTAAGGGATTTATTTTTTTTTCTATCGTGCTAGAGCAGCTTTTCAATAAAAGCACCTCTTTTTTTTTTGCTTAGTAGACAAAGTGACTGTGTTTGATTTGATTTGTCTGAGAGGTGGTTTAAAAAAAAAAGAGGGAAAAGAGAATTCCAGTAATGTTTCTGTTTCTTCCATGAGTAATTCAGTTGACTACATGCATACATTTGTCATGTTGATGTAGGGGTATAAACTATTCACAGCTGGTCTCCTTCACATTTATTTTGATTCATCTGTCCATCAAATAATGCTTTCAGGTGTTATTGGCTTTGAGTCAAATCTAGAAAAGGACATTTACTAGATTGTAAAAAAAAAGAAGTGAATTCCAGTGTTCCTTACTCTGCCATATTTTGCCACAGAGCCAGAAAAAGTGCAACAAAATGCACAAAATAATTCATATTCAATAAAGCTTCTTTCTGCCATTTTGTCTCCACAGGCTATGGCAATGACATCAACAAGTCTTACATTACATAGCACTAACAGTCACTGTGGGAGAACAGGCTTCCCAGCAGGGCCAGTATTGGATGGTGTACAATCAGTGACATCATGCACAAGTATCATGCTCGGATACCACGGGGAAATGTAAAGAGCCTGAAAGTGATCTCAGAGCCCCCCTGAGGCTTATTTCTCTTTTTTTTTCTGGTTTATAGCAGGTTACATGACAGTAAGATCAAGAGCAAAATACATTAAGTGTCACGATCTGAGCATGGGGGATCCCGCCGTGCTCTTTCCCTTTGCCTTTTTTCTATATTTGTAAGGTGTTATATTTTTGAGTTCTTATTCCTGTTATTTCATCTTTGGTTGATTTTCACATATTCTGTATTGTTTCCTAGTATTATTTATTTTCCTGTTTACGTTCATTATAGTTTTGTTATTTACATATTTGAGGTTACTTGTCGTTATTTGCCATCACATCACATTTGTATCCTGTTGTGTTTTCTCTCTCCTTCTCCCTCTCCGGGGCTGCAGCTGTCAGTGGCACTTCAGGGTTTTTTGCTCTGTTGTGGGCGGTGCTCCTGTCAGATGTCAGTCCCGTCTTCTCCCTCTCATTACTCCCAGCTGATCGCTATTGTAATCATTGTTACCCCTTGCCCGCTCATGTGATCCACACCTGCATCCAGTTGTGTTCATTAGCTCCATGTCCTATTTAAGATCCTTGTTTCTGTCTTTCCTTGTTGGAGCCTCGGCTTTCTGTCGTTAAGCATCAGTACCCTTTCCCCATTCTGGTGCAATTTCCTGAATCATCCTGCCTTCTCCATTACCTTCTCAGCTTGTGAGTTATTTTGCACTATTTGAATTTTTGTGTTTTGTGCACTGTTTGGATTTTTTTTGTTTCGTTCAATAAATATCACAACTACAGTTCAGTGTGTGGGTATTCGTTCCTGCATTGACGGGCAATTCATGACAGAAGGCTCCAACCAGTTGAAGACCCAGCTGCTGTAGGTTGTGGTATTTTTTGTTTTTTCATTCACCTGTTTGTGGAGTCCCCATCATGTCCTCAGTACGCCGACCTCCACCAAGCAAAGGGAGATCGGTAGCGGGGATCCCCAGTGTTGCAGAGCAATGGGCCGCCGAGTTCGTTCAGGGCTTCGTGGATGAAGCGCTCACCTCCCGCAGCCCAAAGAAGATCTGGGAGAGTGTGAAATCGGTGACTGTAATTGTTGAGGCGCACCCTGGGTTGTGGAGGTTCCTCCAGTTCATGGAGTTGCTGGCTACGCTCTCTGTACTATAGCAGTCTTTCCCCGGGCTGACGTGGGGGCCGCCTCCAGCGAGCCCGAAGCCGACTTGGAAGCGCGCTCCGTGGCAGACGTCCTGCTCCACCTCTAGTTTGCCCATTCCTGCTCCCACTCTATCGGCTCCAAGACGCCACCACCCAGCTTCGGACCGCTGGAGGAACACCCCCGCCCCTCAGGCAGCAGTTTCTCCTTCGCTGAGGTCGAAAACTCCTGCAGCAGTCCCTTTATCCAGTTTTTTCTTCTCCGGCTGTCTCGTCAGCCTTCTCCTCTGCTGCTGCTGCTTCTCCCTCCTCCTCGGTGATTCCTCTCGCTGCTGAGGGTCCAGCTGTTTCTTCTCCAGCTTCACCCGTCGCTGTGGCTGCAGGGGTTTCTCCTCAACGTTCCCCTGGGAGGCCCTCTTCTACTGAAGTCACGGAGAGGGTTGATCTAACACCTGCTGCAGCAGAGAACATTGTGCCCGGGAACTCAGGCAAGTGTCTTTTCATTGTCCAACATGTTATGATGACACGCCTTGCTTGATTTCCGGGAGTGAGGCTCAGTGTTTGCAGTCCCCTGAGTCCTTACCACCTGCTGCAGCCCACACCACCTTACCTGCTCTCTCCATGTCTCCTCCTATTCTCTCCGAGTGTCCGCCGGTCCCAGGGTTGAACCGCCAGGCAGTGGAGGAGCCTGTGGCCCTGGTGGACCTGGTACCAGCCCCCCAGCCATGGTCTGGACAAAAGGTGAGCGTTGCCTGTGATCCGGAGCCTGCGCCGACAACTGAGCATCCCCGGGCTTCAATAGTGCAGGATTCAACGCCAGCAGAAAAACAACCTCCTGGATCCACGCCGGACGAGCCACCTGCGTGGGTTGCTTCACTGAGGGGTCCCAGGACTGCATCAAACCACCAAGCCTGCTGTTGGGGCTGCCGCAGCAGAGCCAGAGTTGGAGCTCCAGAGGGCTGGGTCCGAGACGTCGCCACTTGGATCGACAGTGTCATATCTGCCCCTTTCAGGGCATGAATGAGGCACCAGATGCCAACAGAAAGTTTGTATATTTAATAAAGGAAAGTAACAAAATAACAAGCCACGTGGGGCAAATACAAATAACTAAACAAGCAACCCTGAAGGGTGAAATAAAGAGGGAAATAAAGAGTTACAAAAACACTTACATTCAAAGAGCAAGGGCGAAACCTATTGCTGAACAAAAGACTGGAACCAGGCATAGGGATTCCAGTCAGGGAAGGTGAGGTCACAGCGGGGAGTAAGCCTCAACTGCCCCCAGGGAGCACCAGGGAGACAAATAATAACAGGACTAGAAATACAAGGGAAAATATTGAGTGACACGAGCGCAGATCAGCTCAGCGCTCGGATCACAACAGTACCCCCCGTTCAAGGGATGCATTCCAGGCGTCCACTGTGACATCCAGAGAAGAAAAGCCCCCCCCCCCCCCGACCAGAAAAACTATCAAGACCAACCTCGGGTGGGTGGAGGGGGAATCCAGGCTAGGAGGGAGAGAAACTAGAATGAAAAATAAACCCCAAAAACCCTAACAGCAGGATACAAGGGAAAAAAAGAATAACTCACCAAGAACAAATGAAAAACAACCAAGGCTCAGACACAAAATAGTGCAGCCAACACTAACATCACAAGTACAAATGAAAAGTGGCGAAATACCAACCACAATACAAAGTGAGACCTTCCTCTTACAGAAATGTCCAAGTAAAAATAAATTAGAGTCTGAGGATACCCAAAAAAAAACCACAGATACACTGCAACAAGGCAAGATCAAAAATATATACGTACACATTGACTCAGACATCAATGCCAGGAAAAAAAAAAATCTCTTCTTAACAATATACGAGAGAAAAAAAAACATCACAAATACACTAGTATGAGGAATAATGGCAGATAGAGCAAAAAAGCAGTTCAGGTGGCCTATCGGCATCCAGACTCCAAATTAAGAAAAAAGGTTCAGGCGGCCTACTGAAGTCCCAAAACCGGCAAAACAGTCCTTCAGGCGGCCGACCCAAGTCACAGAACCGGCGAAACAGTCTTTCAGGCAGCCGACCCGAGTCGCAGAACCGGTGAAACTGTCCTTCAGGTTTCCGACCCGAGTCGCAGAACCGGCGAAACAGTCCTTCAGGTGGCTGACCCAAGTAGCAGAACTGGCGAAACAGTCCTTCAGGCAGCCGATCAGTATCCTTAGACCACCAGGACCAGAGGGGTGAGCTCAGAGGCGGCTTTCCAACCGAGAGGCTCAACAAGAGGAAGCCGAACCATAAGAGAGGGACCCCAGCGGCATCCGGTGGTGGAGAATGGGGGAGAAGGGAGGAGAAAAGAGAACCAGCATGGTGTCAAGCAGTGGGGGATCTGCAGCTCCCTCACCGACCTCAGACCCAGCCAGCCCAGCACCCTCGGTGGACCCAGATCGGGCCAGCGCAGCACCCTCAGTGGACCCCGACCAGGCCAACGTTGCACCTGGGATGACCTCCAGAAGTGAACCCGGAGCCTCAACAACATTGGGTAGAGCTGACTCATCTCCGGTGACCCTGGAAGAAGGCTCAGAAATAGGGGAAAAACAGGGATCAGGATCACCGGCAGCGGCAGAGCCTGGCAAAAGGAGCTCCGATGCAGCAGCCGGCTGCACCCGGCTCCCCTCCCCAAGAGACAGGCAAGATTGCTCCAACACAGAAAATAGGAAGACAAAATAGAGCACTTGCCTGATCTCAAGCTCTACCACCGTCCAGGACTCCGACGATCCAGGCTCGGTGATCAGGAGGTTGATTCCAGGTTCCCTCTTGGCTGCGGTGACCTCCCCAGCTTGCATGATGGTTTCCACAGTCCGAGAACCCCCTGGTACTGAAACCCACGCCAATGGCTCACTCGACGTAGTGGCAGGAGATCCGTTGTCTGCTGGAGCTGACTGTTGCTCCACGGAGACCCGGGGACGCTTAATCATCGGCGCAGGCTCCAAATGACAGTCAGCCCTCCTCCTCTGCCCATGACGTGGCTGCGGGGCTGGAACCAGGTTTTCCAGGGCCGCAGACTCTTCCTCCGTCCGGCGGTCTACTCCTGGCACCAGGGGACGCTCGGAGGGTGTAGGAGGAAACACAGGGGTAGCAGGATCAATTTCAATGGCTGCAGCAGGTGGTGAAAGCTCAGTCGACTGTAACACCTGAGCTTCACCCCCAGGAATCATGGCTGCATGGTGGCGCAGTGGTTAGCACTGCGGCAGCACAGTTTACCCTTGGCCGGGGGATCGTGGGTTCGATCCCAGCCCCCGACCAACAGTGATCTGTGTGGAGTTTGCATGTTCTCCCCGTGTTGCGTGGGTTTACTCCGGGATTTCTCCGGTTTCCTCCCACATGCCAAAAAAAACCTGCATGTTAGGTTAATTGGCTGTTCTAAATTGTCCCTAGATATCTGTTTCCTATAGGCCCTTAGAATAGAGGGTTAGTATTAATGAAAGCGCTTTGAGTGGTCTTTGTGACTAGAAAAGCGCTATATAAGTGCAGGTTAGTTAGTTAGTTAGTTAGAATCAGACAAGGTAATTCAACAAACTGAGATTTAGAAAGAACGAACACTTGCCTGCTTTCCCGGGGAACGATGGTGACTGCTGCAGTGGGCTTGATTCTTCCCTCTCCCGTAGAGATGGTGGTGGTGGGCCCCTCGGGAAGACAAGGAGGAGCTGCCCCAACAGGATCGGTGATGGGCGGAGCCAGACAAGGAACCACAGGGCTCACAGCAGCTGAAGAAAACGCCGAGGAGGAGGGAGGAGCAGCCGAGGCATTCCAGGGTAGGGGAGCTGGCGAAACAGTGGGAAAAAATGACCCGGTGGCTGAGGCTGCTGTCTTCACTTTCCGCTGTGGTGAGGGAAAAACAGCTGGCTGGGAGGCAGAGTTCTTTTGGCGGCCCATAGCAGGATCTGGACGGGAGCCCCGTGGAGGATCAGCCCAGTCAGGAAACTCCCTCCCCATCGGAACGACTGTGTCCCGGGGAGGAGATGGATCATGAGCAGGGCAACGACATGTTCTAGCTGGAGGCGAGGCTAAATTTAAATTAGGAAAGCAACACTGCTGTGCTGAAACTGAAGTCAGCAGCTCAGCAAATTCAGGAAAATTGCTCAGCCCAGGATTAGCCTCCACCAGTCTAACAGCCACCACCACACTCTTCAGAATTTTACTGGGATGGAAGGAAGAGCGTGCTTCAGCCACACGGCCCCCTGATGAGTTCAGCCACCCACTGTTCCTCTTCACTGGGGCCCCTGGGTGCCCTCCTTCTCCACTGTGCAGGGAGGTGGTCCATCGGCGGAGCAGATACTGGAGCTGGAACCTTAACAGAAGCCTGATGATGGGCCGAGGGGCAAGGATTCTTCGCCATAGGGTCCGATTTAGGCCTCCTGGCAGATTTCTTTGCCAGCTCCCGGTTCTTCTGTTGTAGTGCCAATAACGCTGATATCCTCTCCCTGCCCTCAGCATGCTCAGCCAAGTGAGGATGGCGCTTTACTGCTGCCTCTGCGAGGTCCAGGTACCAGCGTGCATTTTCGGAGGCGGTGAACATACGAGCATGGGCCAGGAAGTCATCTATCTCCATCAGAGCCTGGACAAGCTCAAAACCCAGGCTCATAGGATACCATGTCCTAAACGACGCCATAAACTCCAAACAAAACTGGCACCCGAGGAAAGGAAAAATCAAGCCCAAAAAACAAACTCACTGAGGCTGGCACCTCGCGTGGCTGTGACCTACTGCCATGTCTGCCCCTTTCAGGGCATGAATGAGGCGCCAGATGCCAACAGAGAGTTTGTACATTTAATAAAGGAAAGTAACAAAATAAAAAGCCACGTGGGGCAAATACAAATAACTAAACAAGCAACCCCAAAGGGTGAAATAAAGAGGGAAATAAAGAGTCACAAAAACACCTACATTCAAAGAGCGAGGGCGAAATCTAAAGCTGAACAAAAGACTGGAACCGGACGTAGGGGTTCCAGTCAGGGAAGGTGAGGTCGCAGCGAGGAGTAAGCCTCAACTGCCCCCTTAAATACTACAACAAAAGCTAAGGCCAAACAGGTAAAGAGAAAACGTAATCACCAATCATAATCAGCTGTGACAGGGCCGGCTCAACTTGACAGCCGGAAGTCCAACCGCGGCGCTGTCACAGTAAAAGCACCAGGGAGACAAATAATAACAGGACTAGAAATACAAGGGAAAAAAGGAAAATCCTGAGTGACTCGAGCGCGGATCAGCTCAGTACTCGGATCACCACAAACAGACTCCTGGACAACGGTGGAACTTGAGCTCAGGCAAGTGCTCTCCTTTGTCTTTGTTGTTTCCATGTTGGAGAGGTCTTGTCTGGCTCTTGGTGGGGAGATCCAAGTGCAGCCATCAGCTGCACCTGAGCTCATCTCACCGGGCTCCACAGCCGCCGGTGGCCTTGACCCTGTGTCTCTGTCCCTCATATCTGAGCCTTTCCCCAGGGTCACCAAGATTCCTCCAACTTCGCCAGAGGTCTCCATGGGTTCGGGCTCACCTCCTGAGGTCTTCATGAGTCCGGCTCCTTCAGCCGAGGTCATCGCGGGTGCTCCGTCCCAGCCCTGGGCCTCCGTGGGTGCTGCAACCCCACCAGACGAGGTCTTCGTGGGTGCTCCATTCCAGCCCGGAGTCTCTGAGGGAGCTGCTTCCCAGCTAGTTGAGGTCATCGCGGGTGCTCCGTCCCAGCCCGGGGCCTCCATGGGTGCAGCTCCTCCTCAGTCCAGGTCTCCATGGGTGTTGTGCTCCAGTTGGGGGCTGTCTTGGGTGGTGCTCCTGAGCCTTAATCCAACGTGGGTGCTGCGCTCCAGCTTGGGTCCGCCATGGGCATTACACTCCATCCCAGGGCCCACCGAGGGTGCAGCTCTGACTAAGTCCAGGTCCACCAAGGGTGCAGCTTTGGCCAAGCTGGGTTGTCAGTGGGTGCAGCAATGACCCAGTCCAGGTGCACCGTGGGTGCAGCGTTGCTCCAGCCTGGAGTCACTGCGGGTGTAGCTTTGCTCCATCCCAGAGCCTCTGCCAGTGCCGCTTTGCTCCAGCCTGGAGCCACCGTGGGTGCAGCGTTGCTGGATGAGTGGCCCACGTTCTTCGGTAGGCCACCCGATTCGTTCCATCATGCCATCTGCCAGGTCTGGGACTTTAGCCGACCTCCCAAACTGTCTAGCTCTCTTGTCCAGGGGGTCTAAGTGCCTGGTCCTGCGTGGGTGTGGGTCCTGAGCGGTGTTTTTTGTTTTTTGTTTCCTCCTAGTCTGGGTTTTGCTTGGGTGTAAGTTGTGAGAGTTTTTCTTATTTCCTCTGGTTTGTTTCGGTCCCTCCGTGCCTGGGTCACCATCCTCCCGCCTGGGGTAGGGTTGTTTTCTTGTTTTTGGTGGGACGGGTTCTTTGTGTGGGTGGGTCCTTTTCTTTCGATGTTGCCGGGGTGTCTGGTATCCACCCCTTGAGGGGGGCTCTGTCACAATCTGAGCATGGCTGGATCCCACCGTGCTCTTTCTCTTTACCTTTTTTCTATATTTGTATGGTGTTGTATTTTTGAGTTCTTATTCCTGCTATTTTAGCTTTGGTTGATTTTCACATATTCTGTATTGTTTCTTAGTATTATTTATTTTCCTGTTTACGTTCATTACACTGGTCAACACAAAATTTATTGTCTAAGTTTTTTTTAGCTGATTTGGGACAATTTTGATGTGCTGAATCCAAAAATTACATTGGTTTTGCTCAATCAGGCCAACTTTTTGAACTATGGCCACATGTTTTTTTTACGTTTTTGTTAACATGTACAGAATATGATGCAAAATTCTTTTTTATTTCTTGAAATTCTCAGAATTTTGGACAATGATGATGTAACATTCAATTTGCATGTACTTACCTTTATCAATGTCTACTATTCAATTTACAGTACAACTGTACAACTGCTGTACAACTGCTTACAACTTAGCATAAAAACCTGACCTGATCGAGAGAAACGGATGTCATTTTCGGATTCAACTGTGCAAAATTGTCTTAAATCAGTTAAAAAAACACAGACAACTTACAATAAAATGATTTTTGTTATGTTGTGTTATAGTTTTGTTATTTACATATTTGAGGTTACTTGTTGTTATTTGACATCACATCATATTTGTATCCTGTCGTGTTTTCTCTCTCCCTCTCCCTCTCCGGGGCTGCAGCTGTCAGTGGCACTTCAGAGTTTTTTTGCTCTGTTGTGGGCGGTGCTCCTGTCAGATGTCAGTCCCATCTTCTCCCTCTCATTACTCCCAGCTGATCGCTATTGTAATCATTGTTACCCCTTGCCCACTCATGTGATCTACACCTGCATCCAGTTGTGTTCATTGGCTCTATGTCCTATTTAAGATCCTTGTTTCTGTCTTCCCTTGTTGAAGCCTCTGCTTTCTGTCGTTAAGCATCAGAACCCTTTCCCCATTCTGGTGCCATTTCCTGAATCATCCTGTCTTCTCCATTATCTTCTCAGGTTGTGAGTTATTTTGCACTATTTGAATTTTTGTGTTTTGTGCACTGTTTGGATTTTTTTTTTTTGTTTTTGTTTCATTCAATAAATATCACAACTACAGTTCAGCATTTGGGTCTTCATTCCTGCATTGACGGGCAGTTCATGACATTAAGTGCTACAGGATGATGGCGTCCTGTAGCACACCACTGTTTAAATAGCCATACCTGTAACAAACTAAGTTTATGACATCCTGTTAGTTTCATCCATATCTGTTTATGAGCTTCTTAACCGAATACATTTAACTGTTGTCATGATGGCCTGAAGTTCACGTTTGGTGAGATTACAAATCAGATTTGAACTCGGTCTTCACCAAACACCGGTTCCCACTTTGTCATCGACTCTCCTGCCTGTGTGGCTTTCTCATGAACACCACTCATTTCCCGCTCATCTTATTACTACAACGCCACACTAGCTGCTACATTTACTGTTTTTTATTGTAGTATGGAATTTGGCTTTTTGTTTATATATGGGGAAAAAAAAACATTTCTACATATATTTAAGTGTTACTGTGTTGTGTATATAATCAGTGTTGTCGGGGCTGTGAGGTCTGATGTTCCTCCTTTTTGTATTCAAGGCAGCAAATAAGTACTGAGTTACCTTGAAGAAAACGTCTTTGTATGCCTAAAAAAGTGAAGATCAAATTAAAGAGGAAAACCCATTATACTGCATCCTCAGTGACAGCCTGTTCCATATGCACTTTGATGACCAAAGACAGGGTGGTATTGTATAAGAAACAAACTATCTGGATTGATATATAAATTATAGACTTTTCTTAAAGATTAAGTAATTGATTCTACCTGGGAAAGAAAATATGAATTCATAAGGCAAAATGTAGAGTTGTATGTATGTACTGTATGTATATGTATGCTATATACAGTATGTATCTTGTTGAATGTGAAGTTTTAGAGACATCTTGTGGCTGCTTAGTGAACTGTTGCTACAATAACTGATGTTTGAAATCTGTTCAAAATAGACCCTCAACCTCACTTAACCCACAGCTTGTTTCTTAATGCTGCTTTTAAACTATGGTAATCTGAAATCATGGGTTCCATTAGCATAAACTAACACCTAAGCAACCCTGGGTGGCTTTTTCAAGCTACCAGCATACCAGTGTTGGATCTTCTGCAGATAACAGTGCATTTCTCTGGTGTATCAAGTTTCATGTCCTTACATCACTGATGTCACACGAACATGCCGGTCAGCCTGGAAACTGCAATGATGCGGTGGTCACTGGCTACTGATCTATATTACAGTATTGTTGTGTGTCACTGGCATTCCTACAGGACTTTTAAATTGGTTGCTCTGTCAACCTCAGTGCAGATCAGTGGTTGACTAGAAGACATTGATCTGCATCTGGGCCGGCTGTAGGGCAGGTGTAGTGTGGTCAGCTTCTGATTGGAGGGCCAGTGGTTCGATTCCTGTTCTGTCTGCAATCTGCATGTTGAAGTGTCCTTGAGCAAGACGCTGAACCCCAAGCTGCTCTTGGTGGGACAGGCCAGCACCTTGCATGGCAGCTCTGCCACAGTAAGTGTGTGAATGTGTGTGTGAATGGGTGGATAGCAGGATCTGTAAAGCATTTTGGACATATAGAGCTGAGAAAAAGCATTATATACAGTGGTGTGAAAAAGTGTTTGCCCCCTTCCTGATTTCTCTTTTTTTTGTATGCTTTGTCACGCTTAAATGTTTCAAAACACAAAATGCAATTTTTAAATGAAGGTGTTTATTATTAAGGGGAAAAAAAATCCAAACCTACATGGCCCTGTGTGAAAAAGTAATTGTCCCCTAAACCTAATAACTGGTTGGGCCACCCTTAGCAGCAACAACTGCAATCAAGTGTTTGCGATAACTGGCAATGAGTCTTTTACAACGCTGTGGAGGAATTTTGGCCCACTTATCTTTGCAGAATTGTTGTAATTCAGCCACATCGGAGGGTTTTCAAGCATGAACCGCCTATTTAAAGTTATGTCACAGCATTTCAATCAGATTCAGGTCAGGACTTTGATTAGGCCACTCCAAAGTCTTCATTTTGTTTGTACTTAAGCCATTCAGAGGTGGACTTGCTGGTGTGTTTTTGAGCATTGTCCTGCTGCAGAACCCAAGTGCGCTTCAGCTTGAGGTCACAAACAGATGGCTGGACATTCTCCTTCAGGATTTCTTGGTAGACAGCAGAATTCATGGTTCCATTTACCACAGCAAGTCTTCCAGGTTGTGAAGCAGCAAAACAGCCCCAAACCATCACACTACCACCACCATATTTTACTGTTGGTGTGATGTTTCTTTTCTGAAATGCTGTGTTACTTTTACACCGGATGTAATGGGACACACACCTTCCAAAAAGTTCAACTTTTGTCTCGTCGGTCCACAGAGTATTTTCCAAAAAGTCTTCAGGATCATCAAGATGTTTTCTGGCTAAACTGAGATGAGCCTTTATGTTCTTTTTGCTCAGCAGTGGTTTTCATCTTGGAACTCTTCCATGCAGGCCATTTTTGCCCAGTCTCTTTCTCATGGTGGAGTCATGAACACTGAGCTTAACTGAGGCAAGTGAGGCCTGTAGTTCTTTGGATGTTGTTGTGGGGTCTTTTGTGACCTCTTGGATGAGTTGATGCTGTGCTCTTGGGGTAATTTTGGTCGGCCGGCCACTCCTGGGAAGGTTCAGCACTGTTCCATGTTTTCACCATTTGTGGATAATGGCTCTCACTGTGGTTCGTTGGAGCCCCAAAACTTTGGAAATGGCTTTATAACCTTTTCCAGACTGATAGATCTCAGTTACTTTGTTTCTCATTTGTTCCTAAATTTCTCTAGATGGCAGCATGATATCCAGCTTTTGAGGATCTTTAGGTCTACTTCACTTTGTCAGGCAGGTCCTATTTAAGTGATTTCTTGATTGAGAACAGGTGTGGCAGTAATCAGGCCTGGGTGTGGCTAGAGAAATTGAACTGAGCTTTCCAAAGATGTAAAAAACCACAGTTAATTTATGTTTTAACAGGGGGCGGCAATCACTTTTTCACACAGGGCCATGTAGGTTTGGATTTCTTTACCCTTGAAGGTCTGATGACACGTTTTTGACTTCATTTAATTTTTCAACACATAATACAATATGACAAAATAGGTTGGTCTGTGCAGTTCTAAGTCGAACAGCCTTTTTTTCACGCAAATATCTGACGTTTTCCTGAGCGCCATGTCACCAATTGCATTAGTGGCTGGAAAACCTCCCCAGCCATGTTGTAATGTCATTGACAGAACACAGCGCTTGGCTGCCCATTGTACACACAGGATGAAAGCAGTAGAAAACATCAACAATGGTTCCAGCACATGTAGTCTGGAATTGGTTTGTGTTGTCCAATCTTCAGACGATTAGAGTTCCAAAAAATGGGATGACAATGAAGAATCTGGGGGCATCAGACCGTAAAGGTTTGAGCTGTGCCAAGCGGGCATCGTGCCTAGCGAGTCAGACTCAGAGAGTGACAGTGGAGAGGCACACATGGCCGGCACAGCAGTAGTGACAAACACACAGCAGGGGAACACCGAGTGTTATGCTTTAGTTACAGATATTGCAACAAATTATTTGTTCATAAATATAATTTATTTAAACCTGATTTTTCAATAAAATCATGGCAGTGTGTTCTCTGTGGCTCAGGCATCAGGTTTATTATGTATTATCTTTATGTATTTATGTATTATGTATTATCTGGTGAATCCTGTGCGTAAATCCATTCATCATGACCCTCCATGCGCTCTTACGCAGGGCACGGAGAGGGAGGATGAAATAACAAGGATTTACATGCAGGGTTCACCACAGCACATTTAATACAAAAAGACAGACAATTCCCAAAAAGGTGAAGACGTACAAAAAACACAAACACACTTACTGATGGCATTCGGGGACTGGCATCGCCCAGAGAATGAATGAGAGGAGACGTGTTAGCCACAGGTGTACTCCAGAGTCGACATCGCTTCAAGGACGCACGAGAACCATGGCAAACATGGAGTGACTAACACGTCATGACAGTGCTGAAAATAATGGCAGGCTAACAGCACAGATGACAATACTATGGACCAGCAGTGCGTGACTGTCAAACAGCCACTAAGTACAATTACTGCTGGTGATGGTGTGATGAGAAGCACCTGAGCAAGAACCGGGAAACATGATCAGCAGGATTTTTAATCAGCTGGTGATAATGATAGAGGGGACATGGCCGGACTGGCGAGCGTCAGCATGCGATCACAGAAAGTAGGTCAAAGCTGCGTTTAAATCCATGAATCCTTCCCTTCCTCGTGCACTCCTTGTGCGCTTTTACGCAGGAGGCTTATGACAGTCGGAGCTGAAGCATGTGATGTGGTCTTTCACGGCCTGCTGTTTATCTAAGCCTGCAACACAACGCGAAGGCATTGTCGTAAAATTAAAACAAGAAACCAGAGAAACTGTGAACTACAAAGCTGCTGTCATTCCAGTCAACAACACCGGCATCCGTTCTGTCGCTTACGTCATGGTGGTGCCGCCCTTCATTCGGTGGGTGGCACCGCAGTCCAGTCAGCGACTGATGATAACTAGTTTATGCAGGTGCGGTTGTAAATATTATATTGATCATCGACAATGACTTTTGGGTTTACACAACATGCTAAAAAATGTCAAAGTTGTGTCATCAGACCTTTAATAATAAACACCTTCATTTAAAAATTGCATTTTGTGTTTACCTGTGTTATTTTTGTCTAATATTTAAATTTGTTGATCTGAAACATTTAAGTGTGACAAACATACAAAAAAATGAGAAATCAAGAAGGGGGCAAACACTTTTTCACACCACTGTAAGTGAATGCCATTTACAGTGTTCAATGGCTGCTGCTCATCGTCCTCCGTTTTAACAGACAGGGTTGTAAAATGCACAGAAATTTTACATAATTGCTGTGATTTTTTTTAAATCACCACTGAATTCCTTTCATAATTATATTTTCAGAAAATTAATTAATTTCAATTAATACAGGACACTTTTCCAAAAAGGATTAAGTAGTTAAGAATGAATGAATGAATGAATGATGTTATTGTTCTTAGCATAGTTAGCTTCCAATTTCTAGTGTGTTATTTATTCTCATATTAAACTTTATTCCCATACTAAACTAAACTATTAACGTCACTAACAGTTGGTATGGTTAAGACTCTGATTTTACTTCATAAGACAATAAATAACACATTAGCAACTGGAAGCTAATAATAGCAATAACAATAATGCTAACAGCAATCACCAAGGGATTCTACATACACAAAGTGCTATTAAAACAAGTCAGATAACAAGTGGGAGTCAGACATGTTTTGGTGAGGTTCACAGGTCATTGGAGCCCATGCAGTGGTATTTGGAATAGAAGCGACAAAAACAATTCGATAGCTGTGCTATGCTAAGCTGACTGGGCTAACAATGTAATTGTGATGTATCAAATATGATACATTTGATGTTGTTGTGTGTGCTATGGGTGGCGGCTCCACCTTTCCAGTCCCGCCACCACCCTGGGTATAAAAGGCAGATGCAGAAGAGGCACGGTCTCTTTACGACCAGACCTCTGCCTATACGAGAGCACCTGTAAAACACTGTGAGTTCATTATAAACCTACGTTCTACTGCACCTCCGGCCTTGTTATTGAAGTACGGGTTATGGACATAACATTTGGCGATGAGGATAAAAGTCTGGATAAGGATGTTGCCAGTATTCGGCCATTTTTGGAGCTCCCGGGTGAACCACCAGTTCCCTGGGCGAGGTAGTATGCGGCATTCTAGAATTATTTGGCGGCCTTAAACCTCAGCAAATTGGAGAAACTATGTGCACAAGCGATTTTGGTCCATAATCTCGGCATGGAGGGAGAACGCATTCTCAGCACACTGAGTGAGAGTGATAGTTTTGAAGACATGGTCGGGCTAATGGCGAGCTACTTTCGTGCTCCGGAAAATGTCATAGTCTGAAGGATTCAGTTTCGGTAGCGCCACAAGAGGACTGGAGAGACGGTGCAGTGATACATCACAGACCTGCGTCAGCTGGCTGGGGAATGCCAGTTTGGAGTTTTCGAGGAAGAAATGGTCTGCAATCAGTTGGCGGAGCACACATTATGTTCTGCGGCACGGTCAAGGCTCCTCACACACTCCGGTGAATTGACGTTAGCCACGGCAGTCGAGATAGCTCAGCAGTTTGAAGCAGCAGATAAACTATCCAAGGACCTCGGTGAGAGAACTACGTTGAGGCATGTTGAATCACAATCGATGGTGCAGGCTGTGGACCCGGGTAGCGAGGATAGCGCAGAAGACACGAAGGAATACGCTACCGCTATTAAAATAAGGTCCGCCCTGGGGTCGCCCAGATGTATGGGCTGTGGGTCCACCAAGCACCGATATAAGGCAAGAGAGTGTCCGGTGAGGGGCAAACACTGTGGCAAGTATGGAATCCTACACCATTTCACCGAAGCCTGTTAAAGATTTGAGCGAGGGGAACGACAACGCGAAGTGGATTCCCCCGCCATGACTCCTATGGTTGTTCACACTGTCTCCCCGAGCACAGATGGGTGGATTTACTGTAATGTGATGCTGGACGGCATGGAAATGCTGTTGTTGGTGGACACGGGAGCAGTGGCTTCTGTGTTGAACTGGCCTACAGTGAGGAGTATGTTCCCGTATTACCGAGTGAGAGGACTGTCGACGCCATATTTGGGCTATGGAGGTAATAGGCTGGCCATCGTGGGTTCGTTGGAGTTGATGGTGAAACACAAGTCGGCAGTGATGTCCAACATCCAATTTGTGGTGACCATCAGCGGGTCGAACGTGATGGGCTGTGACATGTTCTACGGCCTGGGCTTCACGATCACCAGTGGCATCGGAGAGAAGTGGTCGGGCTGTGGTTTGTGGGATCGATCGGTTCTGTGCGTGGTGGACAATGCCGTATGGGACAAAGACTGGCTTAGTATTCTGGGAGATGACCAGGACCAATTCCATCCAGGGCCATCGCGGGAGAGTTCCAGTACCAGAGTCCAAGTTGCCCTGGATGTGGGACCTGGGTGGCACGGTGGAACGCCCGTGACGGCGGATGGAGCCAAGAGGATAGCTCCCTCTGTTTCCGGAGTTCGGCCTGCGGATACTGAGACACAAGGGGCTGCAACGGCTTCACCAGCGTGCGAAATGAAAGAGAGCGGGGCAGGACCGGCTGGCACAGTGGACAGACATGCCACACAGCAACACTGGAGGCCAAGTCACACTTCGTATGGGGTCGGTGGAGCGGTTCGCCCCAGACAGGAAGCCCGGTCTAAATGTCGTGGACATTTGAAGCCGAGTTGAGCTCCCCTGCGCGTCGCTGACGTGGTTCGGCCCAGGGAGGAGGCTCGGCTAAGAGGGCCCATGACAAGGGAAAACGACGGGATGACTAGGGGCGGCTGCGGGTGGTAGCTGTTCGGGAGGACGGTTACCTCCAGCTGTCCGATGACTCATGGAGACACCCCAACGAGCTGTGGCACACCAACGATGAGAAGGAGGTGTCGGGACTCCGACGTGGCTCATCTCCTGAGGTGAAGAGATGAAGGCGCTCTGGATAGGAACCACCAGACGGGTCTCCAGGGTGTGGTTTCTCCATTGGAACTGTATGGTAGCAAGGGGGGCGATGTGTTAAACTGCATATGGTGTTGTGAATTGCCTGAGCTACGTAGTCAATATGTTCTTTGCTTTGAGTGCTATGTGAGTTATCCATGTTAAAAAAAAAAAAAACAACCAAGTGATGTGTGATGTGTACATTACTGTGTGGTTTGCCCAGGTTATGGGGTGGTTTTGTTGGGTGTGCTTGTAGCAGGGTGTGAACGTAAATATTGACTGCGTGATGGGTGAAATAGAATTTGCTGCATGTACTAAAGTTCATGGGATTATTTTAGTTAATTAGGAACTCAGCAGCTTCTTTTATTTTCATGAACTATATATTGACAAAGACAGCAGAATAATCAGTCTAGCCATGTGGCGGTGGGACAGTAGTCCACTTGTCCCCCTCTAGTTTTAATTGTTTTCTATGCATGGATAGGCCTAAATATTTTGTTCATTGTTAGTGTGTGATTCGGGTCACAAATTTGGGAGGGCCTAATTGGTGTGTTTTGGACTTTTCTGTGGGGGTGGGTGGGATGTGATGTATCAAATATGATACATTTGATGTTGTTGTGTGTGTTATGGGTGGCGGCTCCACCCTTCCGGTTCCACTGCCACCCTGGGTATAAAAGGCGGATGTGGAAGAGGCACGGTCTCTTTACAACCAGACCTCTGCCTATACGAGAGCACCTGTAACACACTGTGAGTTCATTAATAAACCTACGTTCTACTGCACCTCCGGCCTCGTTATTGAAGTATGGGTTATGGACATAACAGTAATGGCACAGTATGACTACAAAAACGATCAAAATGTGGAAAAAAAAGATCTGTCAATATACTAGGTACAATGATAACAGAAAGTGATGAAACTGATTTATTGATGAGAAAGCACTACTAAGTGGGCAAATATAATAGAACCGGAATGTCCAGGGAGAGTGGAAAGTAGAAGTATGTCCCTCTACCTCGTGCCTGGACTGTTGTTTAGATTGCCTGTGCACACATTAATACAAAATTTCTGTGTTGGTGATTTTTTTTTTGCTCTTTTCTGTGTGTCATTGTTTATATAGATGCAAAAGTAAGTATTATTTCTAATTAAATAATACATGAAATGACTCTTGTCATTTCACTTTACTTTTAAGTGCCATCTGTCGTGTATTTGTTCACTGTTCTTATACTGTTCTTATTGGAGCTCTTATTTGTATGGTACGGGGTGGTGGCTCCGGCTTCTAGTCCCGCCAGTCCCAGTGGTATAAGAGGGGCTGCAGGTGGCGGGGGGGGGGGGGGTGTCTCTTCTGCCGTACCTCTGCCAGCGGCTCCATGCACGGCAGGTGCACTGAGATCAGCTTAATAATAAAGAAGTGTTCAGCTCCACTCCTGGCGTCATCTTTGCCTACGAGTTACAACATAACATTTAGTGACGAGAGGTAAACTTGTGTGTGGAACACCTATTCGTCCATTCCTGGAGCTCCCTGGGGAGCCGCCTATGCTGTGGCCTCGTTGGTATGAGGCTTTCCAGACATACATGGTGACGTTGGACCTGGGACTAATGGAGAAGCTGAGGGCTCGTGCGTTGTTGGTACACAACTTAGGAATGGAGGGACAGAGAATTTTGGGCACGCTTGGAGACACGGACAATTACGGACAAGTGATTGAGTTAATGGCCCGCCATTTTAGGGTGCCAGACAACGTCATCGTCAGATTAAGTTCGATTAAGTTCATCGTCGGATTAAGTTCAGACAGCGCCACCAACAGGTAGGCGAACTGACCCAGCAGGCCGCTGAGTGCCGGTTCAGGCCGTTGGAGGAAGAAATGGTTCGCGACCAGTTGGCTGAACACACCAACTGTGCTGCGGTGCGCTCCAAGCTGCTCTCATTCCCAGGTGAGTTTACGCTGACTAGGGCTGTTGAGTTGGCGCTACAGCTGGAAGCAGCGGACAAGCTAACTCGGGAGCTAAGCAAGCGCCTTTCACTGGAAAATTTAAGATCCCCCATGGCCGTGCAGGTAGTGGACCCGGACAGCGATGGGAGCATCGAGGACAACGTAGAGGAGGCCAATGCTGCACGGATGAGGTCTGCCCCAGGGAAACCCAGATGTATGGGTTGTGGGTCCACAAAGCACCACTATAAGGCTAGAGAGTGTGCGGCAAGAGGGAAGCGCTGCGGAAAATGTGGCTGTCTTCTTCACCACTTCACGAGAGTATGCCAGTCAGCACAGCAGGAGAGCCCACGCAGGAATTCAATTCCACCCACCCCGACAGTGATACACACAGTGTTCCCGAGTAACTGTGGGCTCACACGCTGCACAGTGTTTCTGGATGGAGTTCCGGTACCAATGCTGGTCGACACGGGAGCAGAGAATCCGGTGCTGAACTGGGCTACTGTTAGAGAATGTTTTCCCCACTACAGGATTGGATGTGTCTCAGCGCCACTTCGCGGCTATGGAGGAGGACGGTTGGCCATGGTGGGTACCGTCACACTGACGGCTCAGTACAAATCGGTGGAGATGGCCAATGTGGAGTTCATCATGACGGCCTACGGTTCTAACATCATGGGCTGCAACCTGTTTTATAGCCTTGGATTTTCCATCAAGAGTGGCGCTGGGGAAGAGTGGTCGGGCTGCGGACTGTGGGACTGACCAGTTCCGAGAGTTTGGGACAATGCTGTGTGGGATGAAAAGTTGCTGGACATTCCGGAAAGTGGACAGGCCATGTGGCACTCAGGGTTGTCGCGGGAGAGCCCCAGTGCCAGTGTTCGAGCTGCCCTGGATGTGGGCACCGGGTGGCACGGGGGAGGATCTGCAGCGGCAAGCGATGCCCAAACGATGGTCTCAGACATTCCCGGAGCACGGCTGTGGAGGACTGGTGAATACTGCTGCCTCCACAGCCTCCACTGCTGCCCCTGCCCACAGGGGCAGCTGTGGATCTACAAGCGGTCGGGGTAGGACCGAGTGGCACTGGAGGAGCGAGTGCCAGGTGGAAACACCACAGGCCGTGCAAGGCCCCGCTTGGAGTCACAGACTGGGTTTGGGCTTGGGCGGAGGTGAGGTCCAGGCGGGTGAGGGAAAAGCGGAAGATGGAGCGGTACCAGGGTCGGCTGCAGGTGACGGATGTGCAGCACGATGGTTATCTTCTGCTGTCGGATGGCTCGTGGCACCATCCTATTGAGCTACGGCATGCCCCAAGGAAAGCAGAAAGGCACGGCCCCAGAATGATGGAGCGCTCGGAGGTGTGGAGGAGAAGATGCTTTGAGACTGAGGCGACCAGCAGTGGTCTGGGAAGCAAACTGCCTCCAGGGAAGGACTGATGGTGAAGGGTCTGGGGGGGAGGGCATGGGTCATCCTCACCGAGTCATGGACGTGTTCCAGTTGTTAAATTTTGTTCTGTGTTAATAGTTTTGGGGATTGTTTTAGTACTATATTTTGTAGTTAGGAGACACGGCAGCATTTTCTTTTAGTTGATATCTGGACTTTTACTGTATGTAACATAGGCGGCAGAATAATCCACCTCGACGTGTGGGGGGTAGGACGGCAGTCTACCCGTCCCCCCTAATTTTAGTTATTTTGTGTGAATGTTATAGGCCCCTTTTGTGATTTGAGTTTAGTTATGTTTAGCTGATGATTTGGGTTGCAAATTGGGGTGGGGTGATTATGTGTGTGTTTTGGATTTTTTCTACAGGGGGGAAATATTATGTATTTGTTCACTGTTCTTATACTGTTCTTATTGGAGCTTCCGGTCCCGCCAGCCCCAGTGGTATAAGAGGGGCTGCAGGTGGTGGTGGTGGTGGGGGGTCACTTCCACCTTACGTCTGGCAGCAGCTGCATGCACGGCAGGTGCACTGAAATCAGCTTAACAATAAAGAAGTGTTCAGCTCCTTTCCTGGTGTCATTCTTGTCTACAAGTTACGACATAACACCATCCTCATCAAACCCTGTTTTGTTTTGGGTTTTTTTTTTTGGGGGGGGGGGCAACAGATTAGTTCCACAGTCTGAAAATATGAATAGCTATAAACACACAAATGCAAAAGTGTGTAAGACTGCAAATGGAGCATGTAAGTCTGAAAGGGTAGTCAAGCTATTTAATTCTTATATGAATAAATGGAAATAAAAAAAAGACTCATCTTTGGAAAAATTTGATCTAAAGTTTGCCTCCCTCAGAAACCCTTTGCAAAGTTTTACAACAGAAAAAAAAACTATTCAACTCATTTAACATTCTGTTTCTAAAGTTTTATCTGATTGCACTGATCTTTGAGCTTAAAGAGGAAAAGGCGCAGTCAAAGAAATCATTTAGGGCAGTTTTGCTTATTACCCTCTTTAATGACCTTTGAGGGAGCCCATCTCGAACATTTTTTTTTGTCCAGCCCCGGCAGGGAGCAGTAATAATAACCTCTACGCAACTCTGGAACCATTATCAAACAAGAGGCTCTAGCACAGGGGCTTAATGTCTCAAAGGAACCATTATTGACATCTTAGCCCCTTTGAAAGGATCTATTGGAGAGACAGAATGGCTGTGTGTGATGAAATGCTCACAGGTTGCCAGTAAGTGTGCAAAGAGGTCAAGGACACTCACCTTTAGCCGGAGGTGGGGCCCATCGGTTCAGTCATACAGATTATCAGTGAACAGAGAGGAGGCCAAGTGAGAATATTGTATGACTGTGGGGGCAGTTCATTGGTGGACATAGCTCGAGGTGTACAGTGGCTTGTACATTGATGAAAAGGTCAGTGGTTCAATGCCCTGGTCTGAGTGTCAACACCGAACCCAAATTTGCCCCCGTGCTTCTGCTGGTGTGTGCATGTGTAATAAAATGGTTAAATGTGGCTTCATTTCAACTGAGAAATACTCACTGGTAGGTATATTTATATTGGTAATCCACTAACTGTGTGTAATTTGGGCCTATACTGATGCTTAAAACTAATTTGTCCAATCGCCCATACCGATTGTTTCTTTTGTTTTTACTGTCATCTGTTCCTCCTTTATTGCCAGGAAAACAAAGAAGTATGCATCATAAAAATGAATTAATGAAACATATGAAAGTATTTAAGCCATCATCACACCATAATGAGCACAGATTGAGTCATGCAAATGTAAGCAACAACATTTTGATAACCTTTGTCACTGGTGTTGTGTCTGGAAAATAGGGACAGCGGAGACGGTGGCTGTGCTGGACAGTAGTTTTATTAGCAAAGAGCTAGCAGCACGTGGAACATACAGAACTGTTGCTATGCTAACAATAAGGAGGTACAGGCTGGTGTTTCTGTAGAGGCAGAGCACCGAAGAGAGTAGGTTGCCACCATCAGTCCTTTGATAAAGGCACGGCATGATGACATCAACCCGCGCCTGTGTCACCACGTCTACCCTGTCTGTTGTTATGTTGGAATACACAACATTCGCCTGCCCCCTGGGAAAGCCAAAAACATTATGAACATTTACAGTGTCACATTAAAACTCACAACAGTTGTACTAGAACCTGGGCCACCAGGTGGACCACCGGTTGACCCTGCACAACTGAGTGGGTTGTTCTGCCACTCTGAACAGTCGTGCTCTACTAAACAGTTTTGAAACAGAGTTACTGTTGTGGTCTGAGTTCAGGGCGCCTCCGGCAAGAACGTGGTGAGCATGGCCCTGGAGGCGCTGGGTGCAGAGGATCTGGGTGTCCTGTTGCAAAGTCCCGTCCGGGTCCCACACTAGCTGGATCAGCTCCAGCGTCGCGGCTTGGTGTGAGGCAGCTGCTCTCACCCTTCGCAGATGGCTGGCATGCCATCTTGACCCATCAGCCATCTGGAAGGTGGCTGGCCCCAACTGCGGGGTCATTCTCATCGGCGATGACAGAAGCATTTGTGGGTCCAGGCATTCGGATTGTCGGACCCAAACCTAGTCTAGCATTGCAAGTGGCGATCAGTTTGGCTGCACTTGGCGCTGCTCTCTTGTTTCCGATGCTGGTTGTTGTTGTGGTGGCATGCCTTTCATGCTAGCGGCAGGACGGGCCCTCAATTGATATTACTCTACTGGGCCCTGCTGGGCCATGAATTCTCTCTCCTGCAGCGCTGCGGCGGCTCTCTGAGGCTGATACCAGGCAAGGATCCAAGACAGGTTCGGTTTCTGCCCCCTCCCTGATTGTGCTGATTGTGGTCACGGTGATGTGTCACTTTCGCAGGCAACGGGACACATGCCAGGTTGTCGTCATTCACCGGGGTCCCCTTTGGCCACGAAGTCCCTCTACTGCAGCTCCGCGGTGGCTCCTTGAGGCTTATGCCGGGTGAGGATCAGAGGCAAGTCCAGTTTGTGCCCTCTCGCCGTGCTGTGTTCTCTCTGCGGTGTCAGACTTGGAGTGGCTGTACCCTCGTACGGGTGTGTTGCGCTCCCATCATCAACGGTCAAACAAAGTCCAAGATTGTCATGGATGGTAAAGCCCAGTTCATAAAAGAGATCACACGCCAGGATGTTGTCCCCATGTGTGGCTAACTGGAAGATGAACTCTGAGAGGATTCGTGACCCGTAGCGAACCGTCAGCAATATGGTCCCTGCAAGGCGATGCGGGTGTGCCCATAGCTGTACAGCTCCACTGCACTCTTCCCGATGGACGGAGAAGGAGGTGAGTCTTCATGCAGCACACAACTAACTTTATTACACAGAACTGGGGTTTATATACAGAGTGGGCCTTGCCCGCCCGACGTCACCCTGTGGGTGGGCACGGCATCCCAGACACACATATCTCAATCTTCCTAACCATCCTTCCATCCCACCTGCACACACCTGCAGGTCAGGTGGCTCCCACGACGAAAGAGGACAAGCCTCTTCCACCCACCTCCTTTATACCAGGAGTGGCGTCACTACCGGAAAACAGCAGTTAACCACCCCGGTCCGTTCCCCGTCTAACCTGGCCACCATCTTACTAATACCAGCCTGTTTCCATACCTAACACCCCCCCCCCTTCAAAAAAATGCCAAGCACACAGACAACCCACCCCAATTTGTCTCCCAACTCACACTCTAAGGGAAAAAATATGTACAAAAAGAAACAAACTCCTATCCATCCATACAACCAAGGCTGGGGGGCCGGGTACACTACCAGCGCCCCTACACTGCTGGGCGGTGTGGTGTGTGAGATATGTGTGTCTGGGATGCCATGCCCACCCACAGGGTGACATCAGGCAGGCAAGGCCCACTCTGTATATAAACCCCAGTTCTGTCTAATAAAGTTAGTTGTTTGCTGCATGAAGACTGGTCTCATTCTCCGTCATTTCTCAGACATAACATTTGGCGATGAGGAGTTTAATGGAAGCTTGCTGGTTGCCTCAGCCGTTGGCGCCGTTTCTGGAGCGTGAGGGGGAGCCGGTAATCCTCTTACCGGAGTGGAGAGCCTCGCTTGAGGAGTATATTGGGGTACTGGGCCTACACAGCCTGGACGGGAGACGTCGGCGGGCGCTCCTGACCCACAATCTTGGCACGGAGGGCCGAAGGATCCTCGGTGCTTTGGGTGGCGCGGACCTCTACGAGGATGCTGTTGAGCAGCTGGCCAGGCACTTCGACGGTCAGACAAGGGCCGTGAAGCTGCGTGTGATGGAGCTCTTGGCGCCAGGAACTGACGGGGTAGCTGATAGGCTATATGCGCGCCAAGACAAGGCTAAGGGCGCCAAGATGGGCCTTGAGGTGGGACCGGGACTGCGAGTAGAAAAGTCCCCAGTCGCCGAGGTCAGCGAGCCAGCCAGCCATGGAGCCCAGCTTGACCCGGGACCATGGCGCAGGTGGGTCGGACGGTGCGGTGTGCTGGAACGGTGGAGAGGTAGTGCAGCAGGATGCAGAGGCGACGCATCAGGAGTCTTCCCCGCTGTTGGAGGCTGTACAGTGGGCGAGCGGGACCGTGCTGGCCGAGGGCTTCGGGGAAGAGCCACAGCCGGACATGATGACGGCGCACTGGGTCCGAGAGCGCTGGATGCACGCGGCGAGGAGATTCGATTCTACCCAAAATGCGGCCACTGGGGGTCGGAGTGTCTGGAGCCATGATGGCGGTGCGTAAGGCAGTCGGGAGCGGCTCGCCAGGCGTGAAGAGGCGGTGCACCGAACGTCAGCATGGCAGGCCCAGAGGGAAGAAGTGCCAACGGCCGGGTGTACAGATGCCATGGGGCTCTCTTGGGCCTCCGGTTGGTGACATTTTTGCCAGTGAGGGGCCTTTGACCCTGGGGGTGGACGGCGACTGGGTGTGCATATGCCATGGGGTTGCCCAGGTCCTCCGTGGCAGACTAGAAGATGGTGGCTGGCCCGGGACATTGGGATCACTTGAGACATGTATTTAATGTAAATATTTGTGTACATATTTGGGAAAATGTGCACTTTGTATATAGCTGATGTGTATGTGAGTGAGTGAATGTATGTATAATATGGGATTATTTTGTATTTTCAAGAGACATGGTCCGATTTTGAGTTGTTTTGTGTGAATGTGATAGGCTTGTTCTAATGCAATACTTTATTCCCCTGTTCTTAGTGTGTGATTCGGGTTACTAAATTTGGGTGGGTTTCCTGTATGCTTGACTTTTTTTTTTTGAGGGGAGGTGGAGTGTGATGTGTGAGATATGAGTGTCTGGGATGCCGTGCCCACCCACAGGGTGACGTCAGGCAGGCACGACCCACTCTGTATATAAACCCCAGTTCTGTGTAATAAAGTTAGTTGTTTGCTGCATGAAGACTCGCCTCCTTCTCCATCATTTCTCAGACATAACAGGCAGGTTATTCTGCCGCCAAAGAGAACAGTTCAACTCAAATAAAATAAAGCCGTGTTTCTAATTAAAACAACCCCATGAACATTTTTACACAGACAAGACATACCAAATCACAATATGCATACAGTCTACTGTTGGTCCCCACCCCAAAACCCACCGCACAGTAGGCACTCACAGAGGAAAAATAAAATTGTTTTGGGCATCCAGAATTAATATAAATGATCAATTAAACGTGTTTAAACCAAATTATCAGGAAACTAAATTCCACTACACGCAATTTAGCACACCACTAATTCACCACCATCTTGGCCAATAAACTTTCAAAATGCAAAACATCAAAATTTCACACAAAATACCATAAATTAATCCAAATCACAATACTTTCTTCTTTTCCTGTCTTTTTTTTTTTTTTAAATTTACCAGGGCACTAGCACAATAACACTCACACAAATCAGGACCTGGGTAACACAATAAGACACATACAAAACCCTCAGTCCATGGATGGATCTCTCTCTCCAGGCGTCTCCGTCTTTTAACCTCGGGGCTCCTGCTGCACCGTCTCCTCTCCTTCACCGGCAGCCGCAGCTCACTCGAGTGCCTCCAGATCTCAACAGACCTATGCTGATGTGCCTCCATCACTTCCGGTGCCACACGAGTCAGCTGCCTTTTTGCAACAGCGGCACAATTCTGAGTTTTTCTTCCTATTTCTTATTTACTATCTGGCTTCTCTCACTAAATTTTCTGATCCGGCGACACCTTAACCATCACGGACACACAGATTGCCCCAAATGTCTCCTGAGCCAGCAGACGGAGCCACTGTTTATAGCAGGAGACAGTACAACAGGGACCAGCTGTTAGCACTTAACTGGCCCACGGTGCTAACACAAAAACTCAACATAGCAGGAGAAATAAGATGGAAATGGCGTGGATGTCGAGCTGGAGTAAGATGGTGGGCGAGGAATATAAGGTACAGACCCATCCTCCCATCCATTATTTTGGGGAACGTTCGATCGCTACTCAATAAGACAGACAAACTAGTGGCCATGTCCCGCTACGAGAGCGTCTTCAGACAGATTTGCATGATGTTGTTTACTGAGACGTGGCTAACAGAACTAGCAAACAGATGCTAACATCAAACCGGAGGGCTTCCATGCAATACAGGCAGACAGGACACCAGACAGTGGGAAGGCAAGGAGCGGAGGAGTGATAATGTATGTCAATAACAGCTGGTGTAAACCGGGACATATCACGGTTAAAGAGCAACACTGCAGCAAAGACATGGAGTTGCTAGCTGTTAGCATGCGGCCTGTGTATCTCCCGAGGGAATACTCACACGTGATCTGCATTGCTATTTATGCAAATCCGACGGCGAACACTGGGGAAGCGCGTGACGCCATCCACTCAGTAACTGGCAGGCTTCTGACAGAACACCCAGATGCCCTCCTCCTCATCTCCGGTGATTTTAACAATATCTCACTGTCCCCTATTCTGCCCACATTCACCCAGTATGTCACATGCCACACTAGAGACAATAAAACACTGGACTGATTCTATGCAAACACTAAGGAGGCGTACACCTCATCACCACTCTCCCCACTCGGAAGATCGGATCACAACTTGGTTCATCTCCTGCCGATGTACAAAACCCTAGTACATAGACAACCTCCAGCTATGCGCACCGTGAAGATATGGTCTGAGGAGGCAATGGATGCTCTAAAGGACTGTTTTGAAATCACTGCCTGGGAGCAGCTCTGCGATCCACATGGTGAGGACATCGACGGCCTCACTCACACCATCACAGACTACATCAACTTCAATGTGGACAACACCGTACCCACCAAGATCATACAGTGTTGCTCAAACAACAAACCCTGGATCAACCCTGATATAAAATCACTACTGAGAGAGAAGAAGAGGATCTTCAGGTCGGGGAACAGGGAGATGCTGAAGTCCATACAGAGGGAGCTAAGGAGGAAGATCAGAGAAGGCAAGGACAGCTTCAGGAAGAAGATGGAGGACAAGCTGCAACAGAGCGACATCGGCAGGGTCTGGAGAAACCTCAAAACCATCTCTGTGCTCCAGAATACCTCCTCCCAGGCCACCGGGTGCAGGAAGTGGGTGAACAATCTGAACCTGTTTTGTAATAAGTTTGACCAACACCCCCCTCCCCTCCCCCACCTGCACAACAACCACTGCTGCCTCGACCATCATCGAGACCTGCTGTCCACCCCCCACTCCCAGCACACAGCCCCCCAACCTGACCCTCACAAAGACGCAGGTGAGGGCGGAGCTAAGGAAGATCAAGGCGAGGAAGGCCTCGGGTCCGGACTGCATCAGTGCGAAGCTCCTCAAGTCCTGTGCAGACCAGCTGTGTGGGATTGTGGAGCACATCTTCAATCTGAGCCTGAAGCTGGAGAGGGTACCACAGCTGTGGAAAACATCTTGTGTGGTACCCATACCAAAGACTTCCCACCCCAGAGACCTGAACAGCTACAGACCAGTGGCCCTGACGTCTCACCTGATGAAGACCCTGGAGAGACTGCTCCTTGCTCACCTCCGCCCCCTGGTGGGACCAGCGATGGATCCGCTCCAGTTTGTCTACCAGCATGGCATTGGGGTGGAGGATGCAGTGATCTTCCTCCTTCACCGTTCTCTGTCACGCCTGGAGAAGCCTGGGAACGCGTTGAGGATCATGTTCTTTGACTTCTCCAGTGCTTTCAACACCATCCATCCGATGATCCTGAGGGACAAGCTGCTGTGTGCAGGGGTGGACCAGCACCTGTCATTGTGGATCCTGGACTACCTCACAAACCGGCCACAGTTTGTGAGAACCCGGGATTGTGTGGCCGACACAATCATCGGCAGCACAGGGGCCCCCCAGGGAACGGTTTTGGCTCCCGTCCTGTTCACCCTTTATACTGCAGATTTCTCACACAACACAACACACTGCCATCTACAGAAGTTCTCTGACGACTCTGCGATCATCGGCCTCATCTCCAACGGAGATGAAGCTGAGTACAGAGGACTTATCCAGGACTTTGTGGACTGGTGCCATCGAAACTGCCTCCAGATCAATGCGAGAAAAACTAAGGAGCTGGCGGTGGACGGCCGCAGGCAAGGACAACCCCTCACAGCACCAATAAACATCCAGTGAAGAGACATTGAGATGGTGACATCCTACAAGTACCTGGGTGTTCATTTGAACAATAAACTAGACTGGTCACACAATACCGACGCACTCTACAAGAAGAGACAGTGCAGGCTGTTCCTACTGAGGAGGCTCTGGTCGTTTGGTGTACAAGGGGTGCTCCTGACGACCTTCTACAATTCGGTGGTGGCATCAGCCATCACTTTTGGAGTGGTCTGCTGGGGCAGTGGCATCACAGCAGCCGATAGGAAGAGACTGAACAAACTGGACTGAACTGTCCTGGGGCAGCACCTTGACCCAGTGGAGGAGATAGGCGAGAGAAGGATGGTGGCAAAGCTGTCATCTCTGCTGGAGTCTGAGTCCCACCCTATGCAGGACATACTGAACGCACTGACAAGCTCATTTAGCAGTAGGCTACATCATCCTAGGTGCGCGACCGAGAGGGTTTGCAGGTCCTTCCTACCTACGGCTGTCAGACTTTATAACCTAAGCAGGGCTGCTCACAGAGATAGCAAAAAAACATGACGACCTAAGTATTGAATGCAAAAGACACAACAGTCTTACACAAAATGGTCCCCTCCAGTATACAACTAGGACAATATCAATCGCTACGGAGGGTGACAATATGTATGGGTACATATTCATACTATGTGGGGTAACTAAATAGACTGTTACACTGTTTATTCCATCTAGCTACAATGCTCCACACTGTGTATATATATTTATGTGTACATATGTCTATTCACTGCTTTTATTTTCTTATCTTCTAAATTATTGCTCTGAGTGTTGCTATCCCTCTGCTGTTGCAATCCTGGAATCTCCCCATTGTGGGACTAATAAAGGCTTATCTTATTTTATCTTACCTTATCCAGTTGGGCTCCACCTGGAACCGCCTCTGGTCGTCCCGCTGCCTGCGTGGACTGTGATCCCGTTGTACTTGAGCTTCAACCCTGGTCAATGAGGGAGCCCTCCTCTTCCTGTCCAGATCACCTTTCCTGCAACTGGCCTCGCGGGCCCAGTTTGATCTCCTCTTGGTAGGCCATCGCTGGGAGTGCTTTACCACCACCAAAGTCCGCGATCTCACCCCTACGGTCCCTGCGTTCGAAGTTCGGGCACATCCTGTCAAAGTGGTTCAACAGACCACACTTCCCACAATGCTTTCCTTTCACCGGGCAAATCCTGGACTCATAGCAGTGATTAGTGGACCCACATCCATAACAACGAGGCATACCTGGGGTGGACCTAACCTTGACCATGGAGGCAAAATCTTCCTCTCCACATTCATCAACACCAGGGTCTAGGAACGGTGCCTTAGTGCGAGACTCACCCTCATCCAGAGAAGCCCCTCCAGTAAGGCCTCTCGCGATGGTCTCTGCTGCTTTGAACTGTTGGGCAAGCTCAATAGCCGCAGCCAACGTCAACTCTCCTGGGTGTGTTATCAATCTGGACCGGGCTGCCCGGCAGCGGATGTGCTCTGCCAGCTGGTCCCGAATCATTTCATCCTCCAGGGGCCCAAACTTGCACTCCCTCGCCAGCTCTCGGAGGTCCGCCAAGAATCTCTTCACTGGCTCTCCCGACCACTGGCAGCGCTGTCGAAACTGGATGCGTCGGACCGTGACGTTTTCCGGCACGTGAAAGTAGCGTGCCATTAGCTCCACCACTTCATCAAAGCTATCTGCACCTCCAAGGTTCTCCAGGATCCTCTGCCCTTCCATACCTAAATTATGGACCAATACCGCTCTCGCGCAAAGCTTCTCCAGCTCACCAAGGTTCAAAACTACGAGGTAGTTATAAAAGCAACAAACCAGCAGGGCCACGGCACGGGCGGCTCGCCCAGGGCCTCCAAAAATGGCCAAAAACTGGAAACAGATCTTTCCATTACCGCTTTTACTTCATCGCCAAATGTTGTGTCCATAATTAGGTAACTGACGAGCAAGTGGTAACTCGGTTAACAGGGCTTTATTCAGGATGCCAACTATATACAAGTAAAGGCTTACGGCACACACCTGCAGGCCAGGTGGCTCCCACAACAAAAGAGGACAAGCCTCTTCCGCCCACCTCCTTTATACTAGGAGTGGTGTCACTACCGGAAACCGGCAGTTAAACACCCCAGTCCGTTCCCCGTCCAACCCAGCCGCCATCTTATTAATACCAGTCTGTTTCTATATCTAACAATTACATAGCAGACTAATGTAGTGACAGATCACAGAAATTTTTCGCTTCACCCAGGTGGAAAAGGTGCCCCCTGCTGAAAGGAACCAGTGCCATTTAAATAAGAGACTTGTAATTGTTTTGCTAGGTGACTTCCTTCAGCCTGAACAATATGTGACCTTGACAGTCTATGTTTCAAAGCTGGATAAGTTAATTGACCCTGTCATTGACCTGACATCTCGCTAAGGAGCTGTACACATTGCACATTAGCACATGTGGCCCAGAATTACAGAAAGCTTCCCTGTTTCCAGTCTGGCTAGGATGCTGGCACTTTTTCTTCATTAAAGATATGTTGCATTAAAGTAAAGAGACCCCTGAGGATCCCACCTTGATTAATTCCATTGCTTTAGAATATGGCTTGTATGTAAAGTTGGAGTCAGGAAAAAACTGTCTTACTGTTTTAAAATCTTTATAAGACAGTTAGCCCTTAAATCCAGGTGAACTGGTGTTTATTTCTGTTGTTATGATGAGATTTTGCCAATATGTGCTGTAGAGATGTCTGCATTATGGTGAATCTAATGGAACTAAATGGCACTTTTTGGGGCACTTCTTTTCCCAGAAACTCAGCAGCAGCGTCTCTTTGGCAATGACCCATTTCCCACCCAAAAAAGGCAATTCTTGTGGGCACTTTCATGTTGGGACTGTTTTCTATCTGCTTAACTGCACCTGGCAAATATATTACTATTTAAAAAAATCATCTCGCTGTGACAAGAGGCTCATGCTTATGTGAGCATAAAGAATGAAAATAGAATTTATGCTCCCACTTGTGGGCTGTAATGTAAGTAAGTTGAACAACTGTTTGTAGATAGTAGAAAAAATATATATTTCCTACATGACTGTTCTCTTAGATCAATATGCTTTCACTCCTGACATATATTATACTCATTCAAGTAGGTTCATTTTGTCTTTAATTATTAAGGTAAAGGCATCTCCTTTCTATTTTTGTCTTTAATAAGAACAAAAGGTAAATATATTATACTGCTATTAGCTCACAACCATTTGCATAGTAAGTAATTGAAGCTCAAAACAACTTAAACAGTGCCACAAAGTCCTCATACAGAGGTTGGAGCAGGGGTGTCCAACCATGTGCCATGGAGAGCCAAGACCCTGCAGGTTTTACCTCCAACCAGTGTCTTCAACAGCAGATTTCAGTGAACTTCTTCCCACTGATTGCTGATAAGTGAAAACACCTGCTGAAGAGACTGGGTAGAAGAGAAAACCTGCAGGGTCTTGGCTCTCCATGGCACATGGTTGGACACCCCTGGGTTGGAGGGATGATGCAAGAGATAATGAGCATTTTACTTTCCCCATTTTTGGGTTACAGATTTTACTTCAGCTGAATTAGGAATTGAATTATGCATCGATGTGACTGTCAGTATACATAAAGACAAAGGCCACTTTTCCCTTTATATAGTGACTCTACTTTTTGTATAATGACTGACCAAACAATGCCAGGGAGACTCAAAGATCTTCCCTGGCCCACTTCTTCTAATAATACATATCTCTACAGGTCACGTGGTAATTTGCAACTCTGGACTCCTAATAGTTTCACTTTTACAGGTGCTAAGGTGGAGTAAGGTGTGATAATAAACCAGTTGAATGCAAAGCGGACATCAGGTTCCTGTACTTGAGAGGCCACACACCACGAGAGACGTTCCATGGGATGAATTAGACTTATGAGGAGGATGACCCATCATATGATGTAGTCAAGCACTGGCATCAACAGGCATCAACAGTTCAAGTGTGGTCGGACCACAGTGGGCCACCAAATGGAGGCCACCATATTGGAGGATCACCACATAAGCATTTGCCAACTAGTCCAAGATGTCAAGATCAGTGTGGAGTCTGGGGAAAAAATTATCCATGGCCATTTGCACATGTAGAAGTTGTCTACATGATGGATTCCCTGGTTGCTCACACCTTTACAAAAGCAGAAATGAGTCACATTCTTCCACTCTCTTTTGGCCATGTGCCAAGAGAACCAGGAGGACTTCTTTGACAGACTAATCATGCAGGATGAAACATGGGTCATTACTATAATCCAGAAATTGAAGCCTAGTTGAAGCAATGGAAGCATTAATTCAATTTTATTTATATAGTACCATTTCAAAATAACAGTCATCTTATAACAGTTTCAAACTGTAAGGGGAATGGCACAATTGCAGAAAGACCCCAACAATCAGGTGATCTCCTGTGAGCAAGCATTTGGCAATGGTGGAGAGGAAAAAATCCCTTTTAGCAGGAAGAAACCTCCAGCAGAACCAGGCTCAGGGAGTGGCAGTCATCTGCTGTGTCTGGCTGGAGGGTGAGGGGATAGAGGAGAAGAAGAAAAGAACAGACAAGTAGAGAGCAAGCAGCACGATGGGGAATCAATCTATGGGAGAGAACAAACAGGTTTTAATGACCAGCAAAATCACTGAGATGGAAGAAAGGAGGGAAGTCCAGTGCATTGTGGGAGGTCCCCTGGCTGTCTAAACCTATTAGCAGCATAACTAACAGCGGGTTCAGGGTCACCTGATCCAACTCTAACTATAGGCTTTGTCAAAAAGGAAAGTTTTTTTGTTGTTTTTTTTTTTTTTTACTTATTTGTACCCGTAGGTAGACTTGGTTTGCAGTCTGGTGACAAGCCACCGGCTGCTGGTCGCTGCGTGCGCGAGCGCCCTAAACCTACATGTTTTTGGTGTGCGGGAGGAAACCGGAGAAATCCCGGAGTAAACCCGCGCAACACGGGGAGAACATGCAAACTCCACACAGCTCACTGTTGGTCAGGGGCTGGGATCGAACCCACGCTCTCATGATCCCCGCGATCCCCCGGCCGAGGGTAAAACTGTGCTGCCACAGTGCTAAACCACTGCGCCACCGTGCAGTGGTTTAACCCTATTTTTAAAAACAGAGATTAAGTCTGTCTCCCAAATCCAGATTCGCAGCTGGTTCCAAAGGAGAGGAGCCTGATAACTGAAAACTCTGCCTCCCATTGTACTTTTCGAGGTTCTATTCTCCCCACCTATCCCGACCCCGGGCCGGAGACCAGCCCATGCCAGAGACGTGTGTTCCCCAAGCACACCACCACAAAGCAGACCCGCACCCACCCCAGAGCCCCAGATATACACCCCAGGAGCCACCAGACACCCACACTAAGAGGAGGTAGTAGCTAGGAACGGGGAGCCACAGGGGAAGCCACTCCCTGGCCCCTCATGCCGGAGGCAACCCACATGGCCAGAAGGTACTACCCCTATCAGTCCAGCACCCCCTGACCAGCGCACACACACTCTCATTCACGCTCTCACTCATGCTCACTCACACTCACTCACAGACCCCTACTCCCCCATGTGTGAATCGTGATGAGTGAGCACAAGTTATATGGTGTAATTGAATGCACGTGCTTGAACTACCAAAGTACAATTAAAATTAGGAGGATGGTGTGATGGGACTCCCCACTGCTGCAGACAGCAGAGCTCGCACCTCCCTCCACCCAAGCACTTGGTGTCTACAGTGCAATTGAAATTGATGCGAGGGCGGTCATTCCCACCAACACCGCACAGCACACCCCTGTCCCAAAACCCTAGGTCATTGATGGGCAACTGATGGCCCCCTCATCCACTGCGGCCCGCCAGTCCATTTCCAAAACTCAATTATTTATTTACTGTATGTCACATTTATTTATTTATTTGGAACTGCATTCTTAAATGCAATTATAGAGTCTGCCAGCAGAGGGAGCGCTAATTGAAACCTAAGTGCCGCTCTGTGCAAGTGGTCAAGCGAGAGAGGATGAGTGAGGGAGCCACAGAGGGAGCAGTGCATCGGCGGAGAACGTGTTTTTAAGGTGTATTGCCTGCTAAGACCACATTAATAGGCTGTAAACAGCAGTAAATGTACAAAGCAGGCTGCTTTTAAACAAGAACAAATACTACTGAGGAGATGTAGAATTTATTCTTGTTTGGCAGGTGAAGCCTCATGGAGCTCAGAGAATTTTCTTCTAATTGTGCAGAAAAAGATTCAGAGCTTTGAGGTTTCTTTCTAAAGAGCGCAACTGCAGCACTAACACTGTTTCAATCCCATGCCAGCAATAAAACTTCAGAGACTGAGGTCGTTTTAGTCTACTGTTTTTTTTTTTTTTTTTTCATTTATACCAGAGGGTCTTAATCCATTAGCTGCCCCAGGCACCATATGGTGACAGAAACGGTTAAGGGGTAAACCTAACCCCTAGTGGTCAAGAGTGGTAAATATTTTTGTCAATAAAATAGGTCAGATTTCCAAAGCTATAACTTAAAAGTGGTAAGAGATAATGGTTTACTGTCAATTGGAAAGCTGTAGAATATGATCCAAAGTTTCAGATAGGAATAAATTTACACACCTAATTTGCATAATGTCACGGCAGCTATATAAATTACATTGTAGCTGCCATGGGGAAAACATAGTGACTAGCATCTTAGATGAGAACAAAGAGCAGAGTTTCCTTGGAGATAACAGGAAGTTGTGAAAGTGTGATCTTTTGTGTGTCAGAGAATGCATTGTAGGATCCTTTGTGTTTCAGAGACTGTGAGGGGGGATGTTAAAGGATTAAGGAGGTGAATACAATGTGACTCTTTTGTGTGTCAGAGAATGCATTGTAGGATCCTTTGTGTTTCAGAGACTGTGAGGGGGGATTTTAAAGGATTAAGGAGGTGAATGCAATGTGACTTTTAGGAGCTGTAGGAAGACCTGAGTATTGAAGGGACGAGTTTTGTATGAGATGTCCTCTTGCTACTATGCTCATGTTGGAGATGTGTAATAAACTGCCTGAGACAAATCTGCCTCGTCATTTACACACTCCACACTGGTGACCCAAGACGAATCATGCAACACGAAGTGAGTTCCCCGGAGCCAGCCTCATTGGGAGCCCCCAGCCAAGCGTATGCCGTTGCCATCCAGCTACCGGATTTTTGGCAGCACAATCCGCACTCCTGGTTCCACCTGGTTGAGGCACAGTTCGTCCTCCGGGGGATTTCGATGGATGACACGAAATTCTACCATGTGGTCGCAAAGCTCGACACCCACATGGCTCAGCATGTGGAGAGCCTGCTGGATCAGCCACCAACCAGCGACAAATACGGCGCATTGAAAGCCGCACTCATCCAGCACTACACACTCTCGGTCGAAGAGAGAGCAGAGAGACTCCTGACGCGTACCGGCTTAGGAGATTGCACGGCTATTGACCTGATGGAGGGGATGCTGAGGTTGAAGGGCTTGGACAATGACCACTTCATTTTTACCCACCTCTTCCTCCGGAACCTTCCGTCAGCCACGAGAGCGGCCCTGGCCAATTCGCAGTTGCTGGGCAAGCGGGACTACCGCGCCCTGGCCCGGGAAGCACACCGGATCATCATGGCCAGCAGAGAGCTCACGACCACGGCGGCAGCGACGGAGCTCGGCGCGACGGCCGGAGAGGGCGAGGAGCCATTGACGGCGGTAGCAGAACCACCGACGACAGCGGCGGCGGAGGCCAAGGAACGCGGAGGAGACATCCTTTGTTTCTATCACCGCCGCTTTGCAGAGAAGGCACGCAAATGTATACCGCCATGCCAGTTCAAGCGCTCGGGAAACGCCAAGACCGGGGGGTCGGTAGCAGCTGCGACCCTCGGTGAGGAGAACAAGCTGCTCTACCTGACGGACGCACGCTCTGGGAGGCATTTTCTCGTGGACACCGGCGCCCAGCTGAGTTTCATCATGCCGACCTACGCCGACCGGCTGGCAGGTTCCAGCGGCCCCGAGATGGCAGCAGCAAACGGCTCGGAGATTAAGACCTTTGGTGAGAGGACTCTACTTCTATCGTTTCACGGCCGTGCATTTGAGTGGACTTTTGTCATAGCAGCATTGAATTTCAATATATTGGGGGCTGATTTTTTGTGCTCACATGGTTTGTTGGTTGATGTCGCTAACAGGCGCCTGGTTAATGCACTGTCTTTTGATTCTATCCCCTGTACAGCTCGAGCGTCCCGGCCAACAGCACAAGCCAACGTCACAGCTGCAAGCGGTAAGTTCCACACTCTGCTCACTCAGTTCCCAGCACTCACGGTCCCGACATTTTCGGCAGCCGTCGCTGAACACGGGGTGGAACATTTTATTACCACCACCGGGCCGCCCGTTTTTGCAAAACCTCGGCGCTTGGACGCAGCTAAACTGGCCATAGCGCGCGAGGAGTTCGCCAACCTGGAGAGGTTGGGCATCATCAGGCGTTCAAACAGCCCATGGGCTTCCCCGCTACACATGGTCCCTAAAGCTGACGGTTTGTGGCGACCTTGCGGGGATTTCCGCAAGTTGAACAATGCCACAGCGCACGACTGCTACCCAGTTCCCCACGTCCAGGATTTTTCCGTTCACCTGGCAGGAGCGCGCGTTTTTTCTAAAATAGACTTGGTCTGCGGTTACCACCAAGTCCCAGTGCGCGCTGAGGACATACCCAAAACAGCGGTGATAACTCCGTTTGGTCTATTCGAGTTTTTGCGCATGCCATTCGGGCTTAAAGGGGCTGCACAGACGTTCCAACGCATGATGGATGCGGTGCTGCGTGATCTCCCTTTCGTGTTCGTCTACCTGGACGATATCTTGGTAGCCAGCACGTCCAAAGACGAACACGAAAACCACCTCACGGCGGTTTTCCAGAGGTTGGGAGAGCACGGTTTAATAATCAACCCAGCGAAGTGTCAGTTCGGAGTGACGCAGATTGATTTTTTGGGGCACCGCGTCTCTCCCGAAGGAGCGGTTCCGCTGCCCGACAAAGTGCGCGCAGTAGCAGATTTTCCTCGACCGCAAATGGTCAGGGCCTTACAGGAGTTTTTGGGAATGGTGAATTTTTATAACCGTTTCCTCCCCCGTGCAGCGCAGCTCATGCAACCACTGTACACCGCGCTCAAAAAACAGAAACCCGCGAATAAGATCGAATGGTCCCCAGAGCGAGAGCGGGCGTTCTCGGAAGTCAAGGCAGCTCTGGCAAACGCTGCGTTGTTGGCACATCCAGACCCAACGGCCCACATAGCGCTCACTACTGACGCGTCAGATGTGGCCATAGGGGCGGTCGTGGAGCAGCGTGTAGCCGGGGCTTGGCAGCCGCTCACCTTTTTCAGCAGGACTTTGCACGACAGTGAACGTAAATACAGCGCGTTCGACAGGGAGTTGCTGGCTCTCCACTTGGCCATTCGCCACTTCCAGTTCTGGCTGGAAGGGCGCTGTTTCACCGCGTTTGTGGACCACAAGCCACTAACATTCACGATGGCCAAGGTTTCAGAACCGTGGTCGGGCCGGCAGCAGAGGCAGCTGGCCGCGATCTCAGAGTTTACTACCGATATTCAGCATGTGTCGGGTAAACTGAATGTAGTGGCAGACTGCCTCTCACGCGCCGTGGCTGCCCCGGTCCGCGTGGGGATAGATTACTCAGCCATGGCCGTGGAACAGGTTAGTGACGCGAACGTGCGCGCGCTCCAGTCTGGGCCCCCTTCCGCCATCACAGGGGTGCACGCACCTTCTGACAATGGTGGACCGCACCACGCGCTGGGTTGAGGTGGTTCCACTGGCGTTGACCACAGCCGAGGAGGTGGCGCGCGTGTTTTTAACAGCATGGGTGGCGCGTTTTGGAGTCCCGTCAGACATAACGTCCGACAGAGGCCCTCAATTTGTTTCCGAACTGTGGTCAACAATGGCCCGCAGCCTGGGTGTCACAATTCACCGCACAACCGCGTACAATCCACAGGCTAATGGGTTATGCGAACGTTTTCATAGGTCATTGAAAGCGGCTCTCAGGGCGTCACTGACGGATGCAAATTGGGTAGACAAGCTACCGTGGGTTTTATTGGGGTTACGTTCTGCGCCTAAAGAGGATTTGGAAGCTTCCCCAGCTGAACTCGTTTTTGCGCAGCCACTTCGGCTGCCTGGGGAGTTTTTCCCAGATAATCCTGCGCCGGGCAGCTCCCCGTCTCAGCTGTTGCAGCGTAGCATTGACACAGGCACGCTGCCGGGTCCTGTTCACCACAGTTTTCCGCACGTTTTTGTGCCTAAAACTTTGAAAAATGCGGAGTTTGTTTTTGTCAGACACGATGCACATCACCCCCCACTGCAACCACCTTATGATGGACCGTTCAGAGTGCTGGAAACAGGGGACAAGCATTTTTTGCTAGATTTGGGGGGTAGGAGGGAAAAGGTTAGCATAAACAGACTCAAACCCGCTTTTGCGGTGGCGGACGAGCAAGTGCTGTTGGCGAGGGCCCCTCGGCGTGGAAGACCCCCACGGAGAACTTACCAGAGTAAAATTTCCCCAGAATACCCGCAGGGACAGACAAAAGGTTTTCACCCCCAAGCAGCAGCTCCCCAGCATGACAGCGCCGCGGAAATCGAAAATCTGGTAGTGTCTCCTCATAACCTCAAGATCATGGAGATAAATTGTAAGGATTTTACTCCTGTAGTTGATAGCATGGTAGATCGTGTTACAACCTCTCTGCATCAGTCTCTAGACATGGTGGCCCCTTTAAAAAAGAAGAGAAGAAGAAGAAGTCTAATCAGAGATTTCTGACTCCTTGGTTTAACAGAGAAACCTGCAGCTTCAAACAGAAGACTCGTCAGTTAGAAAGAAAATGGCACTCCACTAAAGTAGATTAGCTTTATTTATGTAGCTTGGAGAAATTAACTTCTAATTTATGAAAAAATTATCTTAGGAAAGCTAGAACAATTTATTATTTTGCATTAATAGAACAGAACAAGAATAATCCCATGTTTCTTTTCAGTTCTGTAGCCAGGCTGACAAAGAGGACCCACTTGCACCTGTCACGACCTGAATGCTATCCTCTGCGTCCAGGTTGTCCAGTGTCGCTCCTGCTCCATGGTAGTCCGTGCCGGGTCTTCCAAGGCCCGTACTTTGACAGCGCCCAGCTGATTCCCAGCTGTCTAGTTCAGCTGCGCTGGGACAGCTGTCTCCTATCACCAATCATCTCCCCCACTTAAGCAAGCAGCCGAGAGTTACTTGTCGCTGCGACCTCGCTATGGAAAGACGTGTCTTGTGTTTCCACGACTGTTAGCTCCTCCGTCTAGCTACAGTTTGCCGTTACTTCGGCGCTTCCCCCAAAGTAAGTGCTGCGACTCGGCGAGTGTTTTTTCCCTCGCCGCCTCTCTAGCCTTCCTCCCTGGGTTGTATGTTTTCTTTAGTTCTGTGTGTATTTTAGCCCCACGTGGCTCTTTACTTTGCTGTTCGTTATCTAGTGTAGTGTGTGTGTTTTAGCCCCACGCGGCTCTTTACTTTGTCTTTTGTAAGTTGTGTGTTTATGTTAATAAATTACGCTAACTCACTGGTCGCCCTCGCATCTCCTTTCTGGCTCGTGAGAGCCAGAGTTATGACAGTAGGTCGCAGCCAGACTGAGACGTCCGCGACCGTGAGTTTGCTGTGGGACTCAACGTTTTTTTTCCTTCCTCTGGGTGCAGGCAGGCCTGTATCATGTCTCCCTCCAGGAGACGCATGCGGCACCCAGGCCACGATCTCTCGGAGGTTCTGGACCTTGTGAACGGAACGCTGTTCACCACGGACCTCTACGATTCCCCCAGCGAGATACGCTGGCGCTTGGAGCTCACCGAGAGTATGATTAATAACTTTTCTCGCTACTTCCTTCTCCCCGAGGTTAAGGCGAGGAGGGCAGACATCTCTGTGGCCTGGGAGAGACTCCGTAGGCTGGAGGAGAACCCCGGCAGGAAGCCGAAGACAGGACACCATCGCCCCTCGCTTCGGAATCCCGCTCCTGCCGCCGATCCAGTCCAGGAGTTCGCCTCACCCAGGGGTGATCCCCAAGATAGAGTGACGTCAACCGGGTTTCCCCTGGAGAAGATGAGAGTGACAGCGATTCGCATTGCGGACCGAGTGGCAGCCGCTTGTTCCGCCGCCGTTCCCCCCCGTAGCCATGAAGAACGTGATTGCGGCGGTCAGGCTGCTCGAGAAGAAGCCAGAGCTGAACGATTATCCGGAATACGCTGACCTGTTGGCTTCGCTCTCCGCAGAGGAGCGGCGTTTCCCCGATCTCACATTCAGAAGACGTCACTCCCAAATTCCCCGCTCATCTCAGCGAGAGCCCCGTCCGGACCCCGCTCCAGGAAACCACATGAATTCCGCCTCCCAGCCTGCTGTAGCTCCCGTGTCTTGCCGAAGAAGCGAATCAGCTGCTCCCGCTCCTGGGCCCGCTCTCCCCGCTGTCCCGTCAGCTTTGGGCCCCCGGCTCTCCTCAGCTGTTTCTCCCCCCTCTTCGTCATTCACTCCGGCTGCTGGGAATGGCGCAAATTCATCTCCAGGTGTTCCCGGTCCCGATCCGGTGCGAGTAGCACCACCTCGTCTGTCCGGGGGGTCCTCCACTTCTATCCGGCTGGGAGAGGAAAGACTCAAGTCCCTTGTAGCGGATTCCACCGGCCCTCCGGGAATCAGGCAAGTGTCCTTTCATTCTCCTCCCATTATGAGTGAATTGCCTTGTTTGATTCCTGGGGGAGGAGTTCAGGGTTCACAGTCCCCTGAGCTCTCTCATCCCGCTGCAAAAATTGAATATGAACTTGCGTCCTCTGTGTCTCTTCCCCCTGAGTGTGCCCCAGTGCCAGGTGTACACCGCCGCGCGAGGAGGAGGCGGCCTGCGGCCATGGAAGGTTTTGCCCCAGCCCCGCAGCCACGTCATGGGCAGAGGAGAAGGTCGACCTGCCTGTGGAGCCAGCGCCGACGATTAAGCGTCCCCGGGTCTCCACGGAGGAATGGTTCGGCCCAGCAGAGTCCAGATCTCCTGCCTCCACGCCAGGCCGGCTGTCGACGCGGTCTTCGGCGCCTGGAGGTCGTTTGACTGTGGAAACCATTATGCCGGCTGCGGAGCCATTCGCAGTCGAGTTGGAGCCGGAGGACGGAGTCCTGCACGCTGAACCCGGAGCATTGAAGTCCTGGATGGCGGTAGAACCCGAGATCAGGCGAGTGCTCTATTTTCCTTCTTTCATTCATTTTCTGGAGCATTGTTGCCTGTCTCTCGGGGGGGCGGGCCGGGTGCAGCCGTCTGCTGCGCTCGAGCCTGTCTCGCCGGGCTCTGCCGCTGCCGGTGATCCTGATCCTGGTTCCTTTTTTCTCTCTGAGCCTTTCCCCAGGGTCACCGGAGACGAACCGGCTCTGGGTGCCATCTCGGAGGTTCCAGTTCTCTGCACAGTGTTCGCCTCAGATGCTGCGCCCGGGAGTGCTGTTCCGGTCCAGCTGGGGTCCACCGGGAGTGCTGTTCCGGCCCGGTCGGGGTCCACCGGGAGTGCTGTTCCGGCCCGGTCGGGGTCCGCCGAGAGTGCTGTTCCGGCCCGGTCGGGGTCCGCCGGGAGTGTTTCGCCGGCCCGGTCGGGGTCCGCCGGGAGTGTTGCGCCGGCCCGGTCGGGGTCCGCCGGGAGTGTTGCGCCGGCCCGGTCGGGGTCCGCCGGGAGTGTTGCGCCGGCCCGGTCGGGGTCCGCCGGGAGTGTTGCGCCGGCCCGGTCGGGGTCCACCGGGAGTGTTGCGCCGGCCCAATCGGGGTCCACCGGGGGTGCTGCGCCAGTCCGGGTAAAGGTCAGTGAGGGAGCTGGAGGATTGTGTTCGCCTGACATCAGGCTGACTTCGTCCCTTGCCTCCATCTCCTCTCCCCCTACTACTGTTGGGGTTTTTCTCACCTGGGTCAGTTTCCTCCCGCCGTTTCCCTCAGGGAGGAAGCTGCACCAAGACTTCTCCCTCAGCTCTCCGTGGTCTGAGGTCACGGGACGACCGCCTGGGGAGCCATCTGGCTGGTTCGGTGATCTGGGTCGGCCTCCGGAGAAACTGTGTCTCCTAGCCTGGGACTCGGGTAGGCCACCCGAACTGGTGTTGTGGTTCCTGGCTTGGTGGAGTTCGGGCCGCCCGCCGGACAAGCTGTCATCGCCTGCTCCACCTGCTGTCGTTCCTGAAAGATTTACTGACTGTACATAGTCTTGTATTTTGTATGCCCTCCGTTATTTAATTTCATTCAGGACATCGAGGAACTTTCTTTGCTAGAGTCCTTATTGTGGTGTCATTCCAACCAAAGATTTTCCTTAGACTATTTTCTATGTCTTACGATCCCTGTATGTGTCCTTATTCTATTTGTCCTTTAAGTAGCTTCTGCCTCACATTGCCTGGCCTTATTCAGAATAGTTTTTGTTCTTCTGCATTATATCCTCCTCCAGACTGTTTGATTTTCTGTGTTGCGCTAATTCATGTTTGAGGAGTGATTTTTTTTTTTTTTTTTTTTTGTATCTTTATACCAGTTAGCGGCTTCAGGCTTTATTTTTAGGTCTTGTGCCCGGTTTGCTCCTTTATACTTTCTGTTTTTGGCCGGGGTTACATGTGTAGTCTTCTGCAGTTTGTTCTCCCCACCTCCTGTGGTCACCTGCATTGACCGTCTGGCCTCTGCAGAGGAGGGGGTGATGTTTTGTTTTTTTTTTCCCTGTTTTTGAAATTATTATTGTGGTATCCTATGCTGTACCTAGGTTTTTTTTCTTCCCTGCCTCCTTTTCCTGGTCCCTCCATTTCTCCCAGATCTGGCCCCCACTGCCCTCCCTGGTCTTCCCTCGGGGGGGGGGGGGGGGGGTTAGCCTGCTCCAGGAGGCACGGCTCGGGGGAGGAGTACTGTCACGACCTGAACGCTATCCTCTGCGTTCAGGTTGTCCAGTGTCGCTCCTGCTCCGTGGTAGTCCGTGCCGGGTCTTCCAAGGCCCGTACTTTGACAGCGCCCAGCTGATTCCCAGCTGTCTAGTTCAGCTGCGCTGGGACAGCTGTCTCCTATCACCAATCATCTCCCCCACTTAAGCGAGCAGCCGAGAGTTACTCGTCGCTGCGACCTCGCTATGGAAAGACGTGTCTTGTGTTTCCACGACTGTTAGCTCCTCCGTCTAGCTACAGTTCGCCGTTACCTCGGCGCTTCCCCCAAAGTAAGTGCTGCGACTCGGCGAGTGTTTTTTCCCTCGCCGCCTCTCTAGCCTTCCTCCCTGGGTTGTATGTTTTCTTTAGTTCTGTGTGTATTTTAGCTCCACGTGGCTCTTTACTTTGCTGTTCGTTATCTAGTGTAGTGTGTGTGTTTTAGCCCCACGCGGCTCTTTACTTTGTCTTTTGTACATTGTGTGTTTATGTTAATAAATTACGCTAACTCACTGGTCGCCCTCGCATCTCCTTTCTGGCTCGTGAGAGCCAGAGTTATGACAGCACCCACTTCTTCACATTACATACATTTGCATTCAATAGCACCACATAACATACTGTACACTAGCACTCATTCGTTCACACACGGGAAGGGGGGGCTGGCTTCTGGGGGGGGGTGTCTTTGAGGGATGCCTCTTTCCAGGTCTTGCCTGTCCCCGTTGTAGGTGGGCCACACATCTTATTGGATATACAGCGAAGAAAATAAGTATCGAACACATCAACATTTTTCTCATTAAACAGACAGTGGTGTGAAAAGGTGTTTGCCCCTTCCTGATTTGTAAATGTTTTGTATGTTTGTCTCACTTAGATGTTTCAGATCATCAAACAAAAAGTATTAGACAAAGATAACACAAGTAAACACAAAATGCAGTTTTTAAATGAAGGTGTTTATTATGGCCCTGTGTGGAAAAAGTGATTGCCCCCCCCCCACACACACACACACACACCTGTTAAAACATATATTAACTGTGGTTTATCACATCTTTGGAAAGCTGAGTTCAATTTTTCTAGCCACACCCAGGCCTGATTACTGCCACACCTGTTCTCATTCAAGAAATCACTTAAATAGGACCTGCCTGACAAAGTGAAGTTGATCAAAAGATCCTCAAAAGCTAGACATCATGCTGCAATACAAAGAAATTCAGGAACAAATGACAAACAAAGTAATTGAGATCTGTCACTCTGGAAGAGGTTATAAGCCATTTCTAAAGCTTTGGGACTCCAGCAAACCACAGTGAGAGCCATTATCCACAAACGGCGAAAACATGGAACAGTGGTGAATCTTCCCAGGAGTGGCCGGCAGACCAAAATTACCCCAAGAGTGCAACGATGACTCATCCAAGAGGTCACAAAAGACCCCACAACAACATCCAAAGAACTACAGGCCTCACTTGTCTCAGTTAAGGTCAGTGTTCATGACTCCACCATAAGAAAGAGACTGGGCAAAAATGGCCTGCATGGCACAGTCCCAAGACAAAAAGCACTGCTGAACAAAATGGACATAAAGGCTTGTCTCAGATTTGCCAGAAAACATATTGATGATCCCCAAGACTTTTTGGAAAATACTCTGTGGACTGACGAGACAAAAGTTGAACTTTTTGGAAGGTGTGTATCCCATTACATCTGGCGTAAAAGTAACACAGCATTTCAGAAAAGAAACATCATACCAACAGTAAAATATGGTGGTGGTAGTGTGATGGTCTGGGGCTGTTTTGCTGAGGTAAATGGAACGATGAATTCTGCTGTCTAACAAAAAATCCTGAAGGGGAATGTCTGGCCCTCTGTTCGTGACCTCAAGCTGAAGTGCACTTGGGTTATGCAGCAGGACAATGATCCAAAACACACCAACAAGTCCACCTCTGAATGACTTAAGAAAAACAAAATGAAGACTTTGGAGTAGCCTAGTCAAAGTCCTGACCTGAATCCAATTGGGATGCTGTGGCATGACCTTAAAAAGGCAGTTCATGTGTGAAAACCCTCCAATGGGGCTGAATTACAACAATTCATCAAAGATGAGTGGACCAAAATTCCTCCACAACACTGTAAAAGACTCATTACCAGTTATCACAAACGCTTGATTGCAGTTGTTTCTGCTAAGCGTGGCCTAACCAGTTATTAGGTTTAGGGGGCAATCACTTTTTCATGTAGGGCCATGTAGGTTTGGATTTTTTTCCCCCTTAATAATAAACGCCTTCATTTAAAAACTGCATTTTGTGTTTTCAAAAATCAGGAAGGGGGCAAACACTTTTTCAAATGCAAATGAAAATAAAACCTTCTCAGTGTTTTACCATATTAGAATTAAAATTAATGATAAAATTATTTCTGCCCTACAATGAACTGGCAATCTCTCCAGCGTGAACCCAGCCTCTCACCCAAAGATGCTGGGATAGGTCCCCCCCCCACCCCCCCCCCACCCGTCCAACCTGAAAAGGATTAAGCACTAGAAGATGGATGGATGGATGGATGGATGGATAAAATTATATTATGACCTAATTTTTAAATTTCTCCATCAAAATGACCAAAGAGAAATTTCTTACAATAATTAACAACAAAAAGCAAAAAAGAAAAGGAAATATGATGAGGCTTAGGATTTAGACAGAATATAGAGTGATGATATAGAGGGAAGTACATGGCGGTAATGCACCTGTAAGCTGGTTGTCAACTGCCAATCAAATCTAAAAGAAGAAGAAGAAGCTTGCTCTTGGATTCACTGTGGGTGTGGCGGGGCAGAGGAATAGCTATGTGTAGGTGGGCTTGGTAATCGCCTGGCTCCCCAAAATGGGGAATTTAAAAAAAGTTTAACCCTTTAACTGTCCACATTAAATGGATGGGTCGCGTGCCCCCAGTGGCACAGCGCAGTAACTGCACCTGTCAATTTATTGACGTACCCCGGTTATACTGAGAATTTGTACTGATCTGTATTGATATGACAGTTCAGAAGGTGGCAGACATGCACCGGAGGAATCATGGCTGACATGGAATACAGCAAAGAAGAAGAAAGCCTCATTATTTTTCTTCGTTTTTTCGCTTTGAGCTGACAGCACCAATGTGGTCGCCGCCATGATCGGTCATGGCGCTGGCGATTCTGACTGAAATTGCATCATACAGTAAAAATTGCTGCGTTATATAAACGAAATTCACATGGGATAATTATAAGAGTTTATAGATGTAGCAGAGGGTGCAAATGATTGAGCAAACGCGAAACTCCGACCACGGTGGGCGAAAACGGACCGGCCACATGGGCGAGCGAGCCCTTCCCCCCGGCAACAGGTAAGAGAGAAATATGTTTTGGGTTTTTTTACATTTTATTGGTTTTCTGGTTCATATACTTTGAAGATTAGGTAAAAACATACCCCTGTAGACAAAACGGCATCAAAAAAATGAACCATTCTTTGTGTAAATGTGTCCAAAGTCCACTTTTGACTGAGTTATGTTGTGGAGTGTGTAAATGACGAGGCAGATTTGTCTCAGGCAGTTTATTACACATCTCCAACATGAGCATAGTAGCAAGAGGACATCTCATACAAAACTCGTCCCTTCAATACTCAGGTCTTCCTACAGCTCCAAAGTCACATTGCATTCACCTCCTTAATCCTTTAACATCCCCCCTCACAGTCTCTGAAACACAAAGGATCCTACAATGCATTCTCTGACACACAAAAGATCACACTTTCACAACTTCCTGTTATCTCCAAGGAAACTCTGCTCTTTGTTCTCATCTAAGATGCTAGTCACTATGTTTTCCCCATGGCAGCTACACCCCCCCCCCCCCAAGCATATTGGATTGAACAAAAGAATAACAGTCTGTATGTTGTGACAGAATCATTACACATCAATCCACATGCTGCTTGGGCTTCAGTCTTCTCCCGTATTTCTATGCCATGTCAGCAGAAGGTCCAAAGTGTGGTTGAGATAGTGAGTAGTACTTCCTACTTTCTGAGAAAACCCCATCGAATCTAATATGGAATTAAACACCATATTAAAGCTATCACTATCTACAGTTACGTGTACAGTGCATTCGGAAAGTATTCACAGCGCTTCACTTTTTCCACATTTTGTTATGTTACAGCCTAATTCCAAAATGGATTAATTTTTTTTTCCTCAAAATTCTACGCACAATACCCCATAATGACAATATGAAAAAATGTTGGGTTTTTATAGATTTTTACAAATTAATTAAAAATAAAAATCTAAATCCTGTGTACATTAGTATTCACAGCCTTTGCTGTGAAGCTCAGAATTGAGCTCAGGTGCATCCTGTTTCCACTGATAGTGATGGTGAAACTGAGGCCTTATGAAACAATTAACAAATTTGAGACAACTGCTTCATGATCGAGTGTTATGAAACATTTATTAAAGAGACAGTGTCTGCTGACTGAGTGCCACAACTGCATCTGAGTGGAAGACCTGAAAAAAATCTCAATACATTTTTTTTTTTTTTTTTTAGCATTTGGCCATCCAAGGTCTATTCAAAATTGGATGGCAGGAACAAACAATACAAAGCAAACAAACAAAAAAAAATTAATTCCAGTAGAACCCTCTCAAACTTCCCGCCAGCCCTCAAGTCATGTGATGTGACCAACATAACAAGGCCTTGCTTGCTACAGTCACAGGACTGTGGACGTGCTGAAACAGTGCTTGATGCACTGCTCATGACACTTCCACTTTATATTGCTCAAATCAATGTTGAGTGAACGGTGTCGAGCGTAGCATCACTATCCACTATACATCCTTGAGATGCTTCTGCAGCTTAATTGGAGTCCACCTGTGGTAAATTCAGTTGATTGGACATGATTTGGAAAGGCACACACCTGTCTACAGTGGTGTGAAAAAGTGTGTGCCCACTTCCTGATTTCTCATTTTTTTGTGTGTTTGTCACGCTTAAATGTTTCAGATCATCAAACAAATTTAAATATTAGACCAAGATAACACAAGTAAACACAAAATGCAGTTTTTAAATGAAGGTGTTTATTATTAAGGGGAAAAAAATCCAAACCTACATGGCCCTGTGTGAAAAAGTGATTGCCCCCTAAATTGGTTGGGCCACCCTTAGCAGCAACAACTGCAATCAAGCATTTGTGATAACTGGCAATGAGTTTTTTACAGCGCTGTGGAGGAATTTTGGCCCACTCATCTTTGTAGAAATGTTGTAATTATTGGAGGGTTTTCAAGCATGAACCACCTTTTTAAGGTCATGCCACAGCATCTTAATTGGATTCAGGTCAGGACTTTGATTATGCCATTCCAAAGTCTTCATTTTGTTTTTCTTAAGCCATTCAGAGGTGGACTTGCTGGTGTGTTTGGGATCATTGTCCTGATGCAGAACCCAAGTGCGCTTCAGCTTGAGGTCACGAACAGATGGCTTGATATTCTCCTTCAGGATTTTTTGTTCTACAGCAGAATTCATGATTCCATTTACCACAGCAAGTCTTCCAGTTCCCGAAGCAGCAAAACACCCCCAGACCATCACACTACCACCACTATATGTTACTGATGGTATGATGTTTCTTTTATGAAATGATGTGTTACTTTTACGCCAGATCACTTTAACGCAATCACTTTTTCACACAGGGCCATGTAGGTTTGGATTTTATTTTACCCTTAATAATGAGCACCTTCATTTAAAAACTGCATTTTGTGTTATTTTTGTCTAATATTTAAATTTGTTTGATGATCTGAAACATTTAAGTGTGACAAACATACAAAAAAATAAGAAATAAGAAAAAAAATAAGAAATCAGGAAGGGGGCAAACACTTTTTCACACCACTGTATATAAGGTCCCACAGTTGACAGTGCATGTTAGAGCACAAACCAATCATGAAGTCAAATGAATTGTCTGTAGATCTCCGAGACAGGATTGTCTCTAGGCACAAATCTGGGGAAGGGTACAGAAAAATTTCTGCTGCTTTGACGGTCCCCAAGAGCACAGTGGCCGCCATCATCCATTTATAGAAGAAGATCGGAACCACTAGGACTCTTCCTAGAGCTGGCTGGCTGTCTAAGCAGGGCGATCGGGGGAGAAGGGCCTTTGTCAGGGAGGTGACCAAGAACCCGGTGGTCACTCTGTCAGACTTCCAGCTTTCCTCTCTGGAGAGAGGAGAACCTTCCAGAAGGACAACCATCTCTGCAGCAATCCGCCAATCAGGCCCGTATGGTACAGTGGCCAGACGGAAGCCACTCCTTAGTAAAAGGTACATGGCAGCCTGCCTGGAGTTTGCCAGAGGGCACCTGAAGGATTCTCAGACCATGAGAAACAAAATTCTCTGGTCTGATGAGACAAAAATTGAACTCTTTGGCATGAATGCCAGGCATCATGTTTGGAGGAAACCAGGCATCACTCATCACCAGGCCAATACCATCCCTACAATGAAGCATGGTGGTGGCAGCATCATGCTGTGGGGATGTTTTTCAGTGGCAGGAACTGGGAGACTAGTCAGGATAGAGGGAAAGATGAATGCAGCAATGTACAGAGATATCCTAGATGAAAACCTGCTCCAGAGCGCTCTTGACCTCAGACTGGGGCGACGGTTCATCTTTCAGCAGGACAACGACCCTAAACACATAGCCAAGATATCAAAGGAGTGGCTTCAGGATAACTATGAATGTCCTTGAGTGGGCCAGCCAGAGCCCAGACTTCAATCTAATTAAACACCTCTGGAGAGATCTGAAAATGGCTGTGCACCAACACTTCCCATCCAACCTGATGGAGCTTGAGAGGTGCTGCAAAGAGGAATGGAAGAAACTGCCCAGATAGGTGTGCCAAGCTTGTGGCATCATATTCATAAAGACTTGAGGCTGTAATTGCTGCCAAAGGTGCATCAACAAAGTATTGAGCAAAGGCTGTGAATACTTATGTACATGTGATTTCTTAGATTTTCATTTTTAATATATCTGAAAAAATATTTTAAAAAAAAAACTTTTTTATGTTGTCATTATGGGGTATTGTGTGCAGAATTTTTAGGAAAAAAATGAATTTATTCCATTTTGGAATTAGGCTGTAACATAACAAAATGTGGAAAAAGTGAAGCACTGTGGATACTTTCCAGATGCACTGTAGGTTCTGATTCTTTATCAGCATTACAGAATTTACAGTCATTAAGTTCATGCAGGAAACAGGATTTTATTTATGAAATATTACTACTGTTATTTAGGATTCAAAATTTGGGCTTAAAAGTTAGGTTTGTATGGATTCCTGCTCATGTGGGAGTTTAATGAACTTGCAGATAAATATGCAAAAACAGCTAATAGGTCAAACAATATTCTTTTGCGGGGCAAATATAGGTTTAACAGAAACTAAAGCAATAATTAAAAGGGAAATAAAAAAGCTGTGGCAAGAACGATGGAATGCAGACAGTAAAGGAAGACGTTTGTTCAATATTCAACCACTGATAGGCAACATGAGACAAGGAAGCTGGAGCAGGTGGGAAGAATCTATTATCACTCGATTGAGATTAGGACACACAGGGTTAAATAAAACTCTATTTATATTAGGAAAACATGGAAATGGAAAATGTGAATTATATAAAGAGGATGAGACTCAAACATGTTATGATTTGTCCAAGATACAGGAGAGAGAGAGAGAAATTTAGGAGAAATACAGAGGCAATAGGAGAAGCGTTAATGGTACCTTAATGGTAAAGTCATTAAGCATCTGTTTGATTTCTTGAGAGAACCAAGGTTAATAGGAAGAATATAACTTTGATGGGTTTTTTTTTTCTTTTTCTTTTCTCTCTTCATTATTTGAATGCAAGAAAAATAGATTGTAAGTCATTGCAGTGTCATCCCAGATCATAGGGTGGCGGTCATGCACCTGTGGTTTGCTACTGTCATATAAAGAAGAAGAAGAAGAAGAAGAAGAGCTAGTTTGCCACACCCACAAGATGAGCAGGAAGTTCAATTTAAGCCAGCCAAACAGGTGATGTCAAACTTAAACAACTTCTGACACTGTTGCTCCTGCTTATGAAACTGGTGACATGAAAAAAAAAAATAAATTCTTCAAGCTAAACATTCAACTGTCAGTGCAGCAGGAAAAGGAAGAAGTTATTGTGGGTCAACACAGTGAGTCCTGTGTAGGTTTGGCTTATAGGGCATAGTGTGCTTGTTCCTTAAAGTCACTCTCTTGTTTAACCCACAGAGGGCTGCTTGTAACTGCTAAAGTCAAACACGCCCACTCCCACGCAATATGTTGTACATCTGGAACCAGTGCAGCAGGTTTCTCCCTGCTTCCTGGTTGTGGTGTGGCTGGCTGGGAGCATGCTGGGAGGCCCTGGCAGCAAAACAACAATGCTGCATCAGAGCTGCAGGAAGCTGGTAAGATCTGCTGATGATTGTTGCTTTGGCTGGACTGTCTCCGGAGCGGTGTGGCGTTTAGTGTTGGGCGAGTATTTGTCCAACCCAAACTGGAAGCTGACTGCGAGGCAGTGGTTATATCCCTGGGTGTTTAACTTGCTGTTTGTTAGGCTTTGAGGAGTTGCCCAGCTGTGCCTGCAGTGAAAGTCTGTTCAAAAGACGAGAACAAAACAGCTCAGCACCCACCTCCCTCTTTGGTCTTCTGATTTGCCATCTTCCTGTTCTCTCCATCTGAATCTATTACCAGAAATGAGTAGCAGCCTTACATTTCATTAACTTGTCCACATACTCTGACTCCTTCCTTGTGTCTGATCTTTTACATATAATCTACCTGCCAAGTAAGTCTCCCTGACATTCTTTTGGGACACACTTCTACAAATCGCCATTAAAAATAACACCGTCAGGTCCATGTTCTCCTTCATTTTACAAATTCTTATGCGTTATCTAAATGCTAATGAGCTAATTGATATTTGAAGTTATGAATAACTTACCCCAAAGCCACAAACCCCAGAGAGGTAGGACTTGCATGTGGGCTGCTATCGAGATGTAAAGCATGAAAGATTAAAGTGTTCAAACTGATTTTGACTGCAGTACCCCCATGTTACATTCCCGGGGGGGGGTGCATGGCTGACCTTTATTAATGTGACACTGTTTTGATAACTCAAAAAAATAAGAAATGACTTAGGCAGTGGCTATGGATATGGAGGTGTACCCATAGAATTCTTTCTACAAATACGGCTCAAATCTGATTGACCGTTACTTTCTATTAACGCATATCTTAAAAGCAGCAGGCTACAGGTACGGGAATCTGAGGCATTTATTATCCTTTTGTTTTTCTCATTAAAGACGAGGATAGAGAGGACATGTTTTTACCTTTACATGTTTCAACTGTCCACTGCAGTCTTCATCAGAAGTGCCAGCTGGTTGCTGTGAAGTGCCATTTATCAGCTGGCTTTCCTAGGCTTTAATAAGAAAAACAAAAGGCTAATAATTAAAAAGAAGACAAAATGAACTTACTTGAGCCATCTGAGGCAGTTGTTTGTTTCAAATTAATCTGTTGCAAATTTTAATTAATATCTATTTACTACCTTTTTAACTTTACCCACTCCCAAATCTTAAGGCTAACCTCTTAATTTTAATTCTAAATTGCATCTCATATCAGGTAAAATGGTGTGGGCAAGGCGCCGAAAGCAGGACGCAAACTAGCAACCTTCCGATCGCAGGTCGACCGTACTATCTGCCTAAACCACAGCAGCAGCTGGCTTGGAGTTGATCAGAAAACGTTTTGTCGGATTGTCAACATTTTTGCACCAATAGACATTTTGTATATCCCTATACCACTTCCAGTAAATTAACTATGTAATTTTTTACAAACAGGAAATGGAATGAGGAACAGCACCCTGAGATGTCATTTATGTTGTAACTGCTTATACTCGTATCAAATTTGGAGTAATCTGCTTTCTAAGGTATTTGTTTCATTTTTTTCCCCATTTCAGAGCCATCACCGCAGCTGTCAGACCACCATCAGACCATCTTTAATCTGTTTTTCAGCAGCTGAGAAGCTCCTCCTGAAGAACTCCACCAAAGGCAAATTTAGTCACTATTTACTGACACTTCGAGCCTATTGTATCATCTGGATACCTTGGATCACTCCACTATTAAGTGTGTGCAATGTTGGTGTCCATTCAGCCACTTTAAATAAGCAGCGTGCACATTCCACCAGCTAATATTTATAACACATAATGGAGGTTTCACATAGGAATTGTGAGACATGGCTAATCCTACTGATTTTCCAAAAATGTTTGTTGACTGTTCAGTTTTCCCTCTAATTATATAATGAAATTTTCACTTGTTACCATTTTTGCTTAATTGAATTGGCAACCAAAATTTTAATTGAAAGGTTTATTTGTATTTATTATTTAAAGCATGTGTTTACATACAGCTCTGTGAGTTGAGTTGGATTTTTTTACTACTTTGTTTACTTAACATCTTTATGTATCTTCTAATATTAACAGTAATTTAGGTGTGTCATAATGGCAAATAAATGAGCACTCAGTCATAGCTGCTATGCTTGTCATTGCTGTGGTCAGTGTCTATTTTATTAAACTTTAATGTAGAACTTTAAAACATGCCGGCATATTTTACAGGTGACATTTAAAGGGGTCAGTGACTGCACTTTTCCCACATTTTAACAGCTCACACATCTAATTGAAATGTTTGTAACATATTTTGGTCAGATTTTCTTTAATTGTTTAAATGTTGCAGCATAATTGTGAATCACCTTTTGCAGCCTCTCTCAGAATGTCTGGTTTCATTGCATGTCTCTTTAACTGACCACCTACCAGACGACAACGCTAGCTGGAGGCACCCACTTGGACCGAGGGAGCTTCGGCTTCACCACCGGATGCCCACTATCAGGCTGCAATACCAGCTGGCAGTCTCCATTAGCCACCGGGAGAGCTTTGGCTTCACTGCCAGATACCAACTACCAGGCTACAACCCAAGCTAACGGTCTCCATTAGCCACCGGGAGAGCTTCGGATTCACCACCAGATAGGACAACGCTAGCTAGAAGCCTCCACTAGCTACCGAGGGAGCCTTGGCTTCACCGGCAGATCCAACTACCAGATGATGACGCTAGTTAGCGGCCTTCACTAGCCATTGGGAGAGCTTCGGCTTCACCGCCAGATAACAGCTATAATTAAACGACAAAGCCAGCTGGCGGCCTCCACTAGCCATCGGGCGTACTTCGGCTCCTGTACTAGCCAACAGGTGAGCCTCTCCTTTGATCCCAATCAGACTAGTCATTATGCCTCCGAAAAAGAATCAGACAAATGGAGAGGAGTTGGAGGAGATCAAACTCTCACTAAATTTTATGTCTGAAGAAATATCTAAGATGGCAAAACAACAAACTCTGCTTATTGGCCTTATGGATCAAGTGTGTGAATTAAAGGCTGAAACTATGGAAAAAGACAAGAAAATTAATTTCTTAGAAAGACGTGTGGATGAATTAGACCAACAATATACAAGAATGGATGATGTCATTGTGAGCAGTCTTAACACCAGACACCGCTCCTATGCACGTGTGACAGCTGGAGTTGATAACCAGGATGGGGAGGATGAGACACTGGCAGAATCACACACTCTTGAGCAGCAGGTGTTAACTTTTTTCAACTCTAAAAACATTGTTGTGGACAATAAGACTATTTCGGCTTGCCACACGTTGCCTAGAAAAGAAAACCAGCGATCATCATCTGATTTGTCAGCAGGAAAGCAAAAACTGATGTTCTGCGACAAGCAAGAAAACTGAGAGGAATGGCTATCTATGTAAATGAACATTTAACAAAAAAGAACTCTGAAATGGCTAAACAAGCCAGAGCTCTCAGAAAACAGGGAAAAATACAGTCGACATGGACAAAGAACTGTAAGGTGTGGATAAAACTGCTTGGCACTCCAGAAGAAGCTAAAGTAATAATGATTAGAAATATGGAGGAATTAGACAAATTTAAACCATAGCTTTTATCCATGAATAACAACGCAGTAAGATTATGAGTGGAAATTTTTGTGGGGTTTTTTCTTGTTTTGTTTTTGTTTCGTTTTTTTCTCTTTTTTTCTTTTTGGTGTACATTGTTGACTTAACTTATGATTAGAACTTTAACCGATCATCCTTCCTCATTTAAGAATGGAAGTGTATTAGGGCAAATTGAAGCTGAAACTTCTGTAAATACTGAACAGCAACCACAAGATATTTTAGGTGATATTGACCCAGATAACAACTACTTTAATCATATTAACAATAAGTGTGCTTATTATGATGAACAACAATTAAATGGAATTATGAACTCGGATCAGATATTGACAATAATACATATTAATAGTAGGAGTCTCTATGCTAACTTTGATAGTACTAAGGAGTTTTAAAATCAATTTAAGACCCCATTTAGGATTATAGCAATAAGTGAAACATGGACTAATAAAGAAAAAGATGTAAATTTTGAACTACATGGATGTGAGATGTTTACACAAAATAGGAAATGTAAAAATGGTGGTGGGGTAGCACTGTATGTTGATAGAAATTTAAAAAGTAAAAAAGTGGACAGCATGACATCAACATTGAATGAAATTATGGAATATTTAACAATTGAAATTACAATGGAAAATAGAAAAAAACATAATAGTAAGTTGTATATAGTATAGAGAACCAGGATCTGACATGGAAAAATTTAGAAATCGTATGGAAAAGATGCATACAAAAATAAGACGAAAAGATATCTTTATTTGTGGTGACTTAAATATAGATTTAATGAAAGCAAAACAACATAAACCAACTGAAGATTTCTTAGCTACAATGTATAGCTTAACCTTATTTCCAAAGATTACAAAACCTACGAGAATAACGACACACTGTGCTACCCTGATAGACAACATTTTTACCAGTGTTATTGAATATAATATGGTGAGTGGTATACTAATAAATGACATTAGTGACCATCTGCCTGTATTTGTTTCTTTAAACGTTAATTATGGGGTTAATGAGAGAAAGAATAGCAATGAACCATGTAAAAAGAGTATTTATAAAAGAATACAAACAGACAATACAATCAGGGCTTTAAAAGATGACTTTATGTTACAGAATTGGGATGTTGTCTGTAGAGAGAAAGAAGTGGACATGGCATATGATCAATTTATTGATATATTTAAATCATTATATGATTAAAAAAAACTGTCCAATTAAAGAAATAAATAAAAAATATAAATACAAAAATTGCCCGTGGTTAACCAGGGGGCTACAAAATGCTTGTAAAAAGAAAAATTATCTCTTTAAAAATGTTATTAAATTAAGAACTAAAGAATCTGAAAAAAGATATAAAACGTATAAAAATAAATTAACTGAAGTAATACAAACTAGTAAAATGTTTAATGAAAATAAGAATGATATAAAAGGAGTGTGTGACATACTAAATAAATTAAGGAAAAATGGAACTAAGAAAACAACATATCCAGAATATTTTACTGATAATTGTAGTGATAATTATGATATGAACATGGTAGTAAATAGAATGAATAAATCTTTTGTAAATGTTGGACCAGAGTTGGCAGCAAAAATGACAAACCAAGGAAGAGACACCATGAATGAAATATTGATTGGAAATAACCCTCGGTCAATCTTTCTCTCAGCGGTGGATGAAGTAGAGGTAAAATCTATTATTGAAAAGTGTAAAAATAAATTATCTACTGATTGTGATGGTATTGATATAGCACTAGTAAAAAGAACTGTTGATGGCATATTAAAACCATTTACATATATTTGTAATCTATCATTTCAAACTGGCTCATTCCCACAGAAAATGAAAACAGCAAAAGTAATACCATTATTCAAGCAAGGAAATAAACACCACTACACAAACTACAGACCAGTATCGCTCCTCCCACAATTTTCAAAGATTCTGGAAAAACTTTTCAACAACAGATTAGAAAATGTTTTAAATAAACATCATCTGCTTAATCAGAATCAGTATGGATTTAGAGCAAAGAGTACAACATCATTGGCAATAATGGAAGCAACAGAGGAAATAATAAATGCATTAGATTAAGGAAAATATGCAATTGGTGTATTTATAGATTTTAGAAAAGCATTTGATACAATAAATCATTCAATACTTCTTGATAAACTGCAAATGTATGGTATTAGGGGAGTGGCACTGAATTGGGTTACAAGTTATTTCTCTGAGAGACAATAGTTTGTGAAGATGGGAGAATATCTGTCTGGATGTATGGGAATTGCCTGTGGGGTCCCCCAGGGGTCAATATTGGGCCCCAAATTATTTAACATGTATATAAATTATATGATCTAAGTTTCTAAATTATTAAAAAAAAATAATAATATTTGCTGATGATACCAATATATTTTATTCTGGAAATAATTAAAAGGAACTAATCCATACGCTAAATAATGAATTAAATAAGCTAAAAAAAATGGATGGATAGTAATAAGTTATCACTAAATATAGGTAAAACTAAGGTAATGATATTTGGTAATTGTAAAAATAAACAAGATGTAAATATTCATATAGATAATGTAATTATTGAAAATGTTAAGATCAAATTTTGGGGTGTAATACTAGATGATAAAATTAGTTGGAAATCACACATCAGATACATACAAAACAAAGTGGCAAAAAAATATTGCAAATATAAATAAAATTAAGCAAGTCCTAGATTACAAATCGCTTCATATCTTGTATTGCTCATTAGTACTTCCATACTTGACCTATTGTATAGAGGTTTGGGGTAACAATTATAAAAGTACACTTAATTCATTGCTAATATTACAAAAAAAAGGGCATTCCGTGTTATACACAAAGTCAGGTATCTTGAACATACTAATTTATTGTTTTTACATTCAAAGTTATTGAATTTACAGGATCTGGTTGATTATTATACAGCACAGTTAATGTTTAAAGTCAGTAAAAACTTTTTGCCACACAATATACAAAATCTTTTTAGTCAGAGAGAAAGGAAATACAATTTACAGTGGAATACAAAATTTAAAATGCACCTAGTAAGATCTATGAGGAAAAGTTTTTGTGTGTCTGTGTGTGGGGTGAAATTGTGGAATGGGTTGGGGGAGAAGCACAGGCAGTGTCCAAACATCCATATATACTGCTCAAAAAATAAAAGGAACACTTTGAAACCACATCAAATTTTAATGGGAAAAAATAAGCTGGATATCTACGCTGATATGGACTGGATAATGTGTTAAGAATGAAAAGATGCCACATCTTTTGATGGAAATGAAAATTATCAACCTACAACCTACAGAGGGCTGAATTCAAAACACTCCAAAACTTACTCAGATTAAAAAGTGTTCCTTTTATATTTTTGAGCAGTATATTTAAATCAACAAGTAAAGAAATTACTTTTGAACAATATAAAAATAAAGGACAGCAATATTACAATGTGTCTTCAATGAAGAAAGGTTATTATTGTGAATATATTTGCTGAGTACTATTATCATTGATATCATTATTACTAAAATAGTAGTATTATAGTATTATGATTGTTGTTTAGGATGGAATTATTTAAAGTATTATATAGGCCAGGTGGTGGTGGTGGTATTATTATGTTATTGTAACTACTATATGGCTACCTATTATTATGGTTATTATTATATGGTTACTTATTGTGCCTAGGTATTGTAAGCCATGTGGGGGTATATGGTGATTATGATGATGATAATATTGTCTATAATTATATTAAACATACCAGAAGTATTTACTTATTATTATTACAATTATTATTAGATGTTGGTATTATTGTCACTATAAACTATCATTGTTGTATTATTTCTATTGCATAATTTAATTATAAGATCCATTATATATTATGATATTGTATAATGAATGTAATTATGGGATGGATAATGACTAGAATGATATTATAATTTAATGGGTATGGAGAAGGGGTGGGACTATATAAGCATTGACTTCTTCCCACTCCTTTTGAACAAGGCATTTTTTTGTTTTGTTTTAATTCCTTGTTTTTAATTTTTTTTTTTTTTTCGTCTTGACGTTCATATAAATCAGTCAATCAAGTGCAAAAGAATCATGGTTGACTCCGCACTCCTCATGTCATTATTACTAATCTTAATGATGCACTCTGGTGGCTATAAAACCAACTCAAAAACCTGTTTTTTTTAAAATTCTACTTAGCTCTACCCTTATCCCCGCCCACTAGTAGTAAATACTGCAAGGCCAGCTCTGGAGAGGGGAGGACTCCCCTCTGACCTGAAAACACCGTAGACTGCTTTGCTAAACAATGGCCAACAAGTCTCTTCCTCCGTCCTCCCTGGCGGGGACAGAATGGAGCACCGGGAGGGGAGGGGGTGTCCCCTTAAAAAGTCCTTCATCGAACTGAGTCAAACGGCTGCAAAATGGACAGGTGGTGTCTTGGCGCCTTCATCCCCTGAGAGCAGAAGACTCTCTCTGGTTTGGCCTTCCAACCATGTACCTCTGGTCCTCCAGGACCCTGCACGTGTGGTATGGCACCCAGTGGACTCCGGTCTCCGAGCATGTGCTACGAGGTTCCGGAATACGGTAGCCCCAGCAGTGGAAAACTACATGCAGCCGCAGTTAGTTTTGCGCCGTCCCTGGGAAGGGATGCTGATTGTCAGTGTGGTCAGTGGTCGGTAGACCAAGTAGAACCACATCAGCTCCTCCCTCTTCCATGGACAAGTAGAGCCACGTTGGTGTTATGTCTGGAAAACTGAAAATGACCAACAGAGAGTGGCGTTTGTTGGGAACACAAACTTTATTAAAAATATGCACAAAAGGCAGCACAGGTCTAGTGCTGGGAGGCGGAGCGTGCTAAAAAAACAAGGCTCTAAAATGGCTGAGCCTTCCCTTTATACACTACCGTTCAAAAGTTTGGGGTCACCCAGACAATTATTTTGTGTTTTCCATGAAAAGTCACACTTATTTACCACCATGAGTTGTAAAATGAATAGAAAATATAGTCAAGACATTGACAAGGTTAGAAATAATGATTTGTATTTGAAATAATAATTTTTTCCAGATACTCAACTTGCTCAAAGGAAGATCAGTTTTATAGCTTCTCTAACCAGCTAAACTGTTTTCAGCTGTGCTAACATGATTGCACAAGGGTTTTCTAATCATCCATTAGCCTTCTGACGCAATGAGCAAACACATTGTACCATTAGAACAGTGGAGTGATAGTTGCTGGAAATGGGCCTCTATACACCTATGTAGATATTGCACCAAAAACCAGACATTTGCAGCTAGAATAGTCATTTACCACATTAGCAATGTAGATTAGATATTAGAGTGTATTTCTGATTAGTTTAGTTATCTTCATTAAAAAAAAAATAGTGCTTTTCTTTCAAAAGTAAGGAAATTTCTAAGTGACCCCAAACTTTTGAATGGAAGTGTATGTTCGATGTGATGACGTCACCAACCAGCCACATCATCACGCCAACACTCACCAGACTTGTGGTTTTCCTTACACCACATTCATGCCCCTCCCCCATCCCCTTTGGAAAAACAGAACAACACACATGTTCGAATTGACCCTCTCCAATTTGGTACAGTGAAGAACCCCAAGCTAGCTAGGGCCAGCGGGTAGACTACCGCGTCGCCCAACGTGGCTGAGTGGTTTATTATACCACTATTTGCTGGCAGCTGTGCCCCTAGCTAAACAGTCCTTCTTTTATTAAGGAAGGCAGTTCAGTTCAAGAGGCCCTGAAGCGAGACCAAGCGAGATGGAAGCGAGATGGCAAGCTGGCTGGCTTGCCATCTCGAACCATCAGCCATCTGGATGGTGGCTGTCTCAGCTGTGTGGTGATCTTCATGGGTGTCAGTGGTGGTGACGATATTGAGGCTGACTGCAGGTCCGGGCATTTGGATCTGTAAACCCGATCCCAGTCCTTCACTGCAAGTGGCGCTCTGTTCGGCTGCACCCGGTGTCGTGGTTGTGATGGTGTGGCTGTCATGTCTGTTGTGGGGAATCCACCAGGTTGTGGTGGTTCTGATGTGTTTTGTTGGGTCACGGACTCTTCATCCTGCAGCTCAGCGGCAGCTCCTGGAGGCTGGTGCCGGGCATGGATTCAGAAGTAGTCTGGCCTCTTCTCCCCCTCTCCTGGGAAGTCTGGTCATGGCGATGTGTTGCTGTCGCCATTGGTAGAACCTGCACCGGGTTGTTGTGTCCAGGGGTTCCCAATAGATGCGGGCTCCCTCTCCTGCAACCCTGCAATGGCTCCCTGAGGCTTATGCTGGGCGAGGACCTGAGGCGAGTCCAGTCACTGCCCCTTCTCTGGGCGGTGCTCCTCCTGTGAGCATGGGACGGCTGTACCCTCGTCATCATCGTCTGGGTGTGTTGCGTCCCACTCGTCAGTGACAGGGCACGTGCCAGGTTGTTGTTCACCAGGGTCCTGCTTGGTCACAAACGCTCTCTCTCTCCTGCAGTGCTGCAGTAGATCCCTGAGGCTTATGCTGGGCGAGGATCAGAGACGAGCCCAGTTTATGCCTGCTCTTCATGTGCTGGCATTGCTGCCCCCTGGCCAGGCAGGAGCGTGCTCTTTCTCGGTGCGTCGGGGGCCACAGTTTCCACATGGGAAGCGCCTCGTAGCATTCCTCCAATCCGCAGTGTTTACCTTGGTCTCTTCTGCTGTATCACCGGGACCTTCTGTGGTTACCACATGTGCTAGCAGTGTCTGGCTTGGTTGCTTGGCTAACTGGTCCTGCACCATTTCATTCTCCAACAAACCAAATTTGCATGTGCTAGCTAGGTGGCAAAGGTCCACGACAAATTGTCCTGTCGTCTCTCCGGTCTTCTGTCGCTGTTGGCAAAACCTAATTTACCACGCCAACATGTTGTTGGGTGTAGCAAAGTAGCTAGCTAGCAGCTCGACTGACTCAGCAAATGTTTCTGTTGGTCCTAGTATGTAGAAAATATGTTGGCCTTCTATCCCCAGATTGTGAACCAGTAGAGCTTGCTTCCATACCTTGTCTCACTTGTCCAGGTCCAATGTTGATATGTAGGTGGTGAAGAAACTGTACCAGCATGGCCACGGTAGGAGCGGCTCTCCAGGGGTCTCCAGAAATGGCTGTAGTGGCCACAAACATGCTTCCGTAGTTCTCTCTCATTGCCAAATGTTATGTCTGGAAAGGTGGAAATGACCAACAGAGTGTAGTGTTTACTGGGAACACGAACTTTATTAAAACTATGCACAAAAGGCAGTACAGGTCTAGTCCTGGGAGGCAGAGCATATTAAAAGAGGCTCTAAAATGGCCGTCACTTCCCTTTATATGCTCGGCGTGATGACATCACTAAGTGGCCCTGTCATCACGCCGACGCTGACCAAACTTGTGGTTTTCTTTACACCACAGTCAGCTACTCCCTCTTCCCCTGGGGGGAGTGAACTCAGGTGTTTAGCCATGCCCAGTGCTTAGCCTGATTGGTTCTAACAACAAACAGTCAGACTAAGCAGGACTGCTTATGTAGCTAGAAACGCTCTGTCCAAAGTTGCCCGTTTTTGTGTGTGTGTGTGTGGGGGGGGTAACTGGAAATTCACAGCAGAAAAACACAGATTTGGGACTGGGGTCTGATTTTGCGCTTGCTAGGTCTTGTAAGTCACAAAAAACATGTTACAGACATGTTAACAACAGGAAAAAAAATGGATTTTTTTTGTGGAGTGTCACTTTAACTGCCTGAGATTACCTCAGGTAGCAAAATTGAGTCAACTAATGTAAATTTGTCTTAAAGAACGAATAAAGTAAAATATCACTGGTGGGACAGGGTTGTGTTGTTTCAGTGGTTGACAGGATATGACTGGTCCCCAAAGTACAATAAGCACAGAAACATACAGTACGTGAATGAGTGGTTAAACTGCTAGCTTCAGCTCTCCACCTTTGATCTTGGTTGAGAAAATAAAACTTGCTAACAATGCTAAAATAACGCCTAAGAATAAAATTTATGTTCAAAATTTTCTTGATGAACAAGGATTCCAGTGGGGGGTGGGGGGTAGAATTTATAGAAAATGACCATCAAAACCGGCCGGATCAACAGCTAAACTAACGTCACCTCTTCTCCGCTAAGGTGAGCTGTATGAAACGGTCAATGTCACACAATTCACATTTCCATGTTGACAAAGCTGTCTTTTGCTTTTTTTTTTTTATATACATCTAAACATATCTCAAATCCAATGACATTAACCTTAGCAGACACACTTTTAAATGCACTCAACCAGACACACCATACGCCCCCATCCAGAACCTAACCCGGGTCTCCCGAAGGCCCCCATCTGGAGTGTCTGTCCCACGGCCCACTCCCAGAGCGTCTCCGTTTTCTTGTGATTGGAGACGGGCTGCATTGATGTGCCTTTCTGCCCAAATGCTGCAGCTCGTTCGGATGCCGTCTCGACCCATCAGTCAAATTCAGGTACCTGTCGGACCGGACCACCCGTAGATTATCCTGTCCAACTTTCAGTTCTCTCGAACTGCGCACCCGACCAAGCCCAGGCTCGACCCTAGGGCAGACGTCATCACCCTCGCCCAGGGGAGCGCTCACTGGCTTTCTCCGTCTTCTGCGTCGCGATTTGGCGCCTTTATGGCTCCTCAGCGGTCTGCCAAGTTTACTTGAGCCTAGTCCCTTGTTTTGATTTTCGGCACAGCTAGGGTTCATGCCATCTGATGTTACCCCAGTTGCTAGTCGTTGTCGCGTTGGAGCAGCACTGGCAATGTCCGGCTCAACAGTGGTACTCGGTCGGCCACCAGAGCACCACTGCTCTCGCTCTCTGGACCCTTCCACCTTCGCGGGGGCTAAACCATGCCGTTCGGGTCCACCATCCTCGGGACCACAAACACTGGCACAGAGCCCCCGTCTCGTCGGCGTACTCTGGTGCTGGCAGCGTCCCTGTTCACCTGGAATGGGCCACCCAAAGTCCCATACTTCATCACCACTTCCCACATAAAATGGCCGGTCCCACAGGCCACCACCTGACCACTCCTCCTCTTCTCTGCAGGTGATGGAGAACCCAAGCCCATAAAACAAGTCACAGCCCATCAGATTATTTCCATCTCGAGACACCATGAACTCGGCTGCGCACATAGAGGTCTCCTTGTACCTCACCGACAGCCACACCGAGCCCACGATGTCAAGGGGGTTACTGCCATATCCATAACAGGCTATGCTTGTTCTACTCACAGTATAGTGGGGAAAACGTCGTCGCACTGTTTCCAAGTTCAGAATGGAGAACGCTGACCCCGTGTCCACCAACAGTGGTATCAGTGTCCCGTCCAGCAGAATATTGCAGATAATACGACCGTCCGTGTTGGGCGAGACAGTGTGGACCACAGTAGGCACTTTCTTCTTCACACTGTCCTTGGCAGGTCTCCGTTCCTCCTTGTCGAAATTGCGGCAAACTCTGGCGAAGTGATGGAGCAAACCACACAGTCCACAATGCTTGCCCCTCGCTGTGCACTCCCTCACTCAATGGCGGTGCCTGCTGGATCCGCAGCCATAGCATCTCGGCGTCCCCGGGGGCGGACCGTATTTTAATGATGGCCGCGTACTCGTCGTCGCTTCCATCGTCCGAATCCAAGGCCAAGGCCTTGCACCGTGCATCGTTCCTGGGCAGGGCTTTATTATCACCGAGGTTTCTTGTTAGCCGTTTCACTGCCTCGTGTTGCTGCGCTAGCTCCAAGGTCGCTAGCAGTGATAGCTCTCCAGCATGAGTTAGCAGGCGAACTCTTGCCGAGGAGTAGGTCACGTGTTCGGCCAACTGGTCGCGGTCTCCTCCTCCAAAGCCCCAAACCTGCACTCACCCGCCAGCTATCGAACGTCCACCACAAACTGCTGGACCGTCTCTCCAGGTTGCTGGCGCTGCTGTCTGAACTGAATGCGCCACATTATGATGTTTTCAGGGGCGCGAAAATAGCCGGCCATGAGCCCCACAATGTCTTCAAAAGCATCACCTCCTCCAAGCATGCTCAGGATTCTCTGGCCCTCCATACCTAGGTTATGAACCAGAATAGCCCTCACTCTCAATTTATCAAGTTCGCCAAGGTCTAATGCCAACAGATAGTTCTGGAAGGCCGCATACCACCTGGCCCAAGGGACCAGTGGCTCACCCGGAGCCTCCAAAAAAGGACGAAGCGTGGTAGCAGCCCTCTCCATCTCCATATATCCTCATCGGCAAATGTTGTGTCTCAAATTAAAGAGGAGTCGAGGTGACATTTTATAGGTTTTATTATAATACGAACTACTGCGAGTACAGGAGCCACAGCAAAGAGACAATATGTCTCCCGCAGCTGGCTTATATACCTCAGGTGACCCCACCCCCCAGAGGCGGGGCGTCACCCCTCCCTAGCCTAGGGCACCGCCATAATAATATATATAATATACGATCTCACACAATGAACACATTTCAGAAAGTTAAAGCATACAGAAACGCAAGTTTTCTTTCAATGGCCTTTTTAAGCATAGAATGGTAATTGATAATAACAAGCACATGCAGAGGCCATATACCTTCGCCATGACTGATCTTTTTGCAGAAATCCGTATTTTAAAAGAAATGTCGTGCAGGAGCATCTTAAAGCAGCACTATGTAACTTTGTGGGTAGGAACACTGAAAAGACTACAGCTATGGCAACTATGACCTCAGACCCTATAGCCAATCACAGGATCCAAAGTTATTGGTAGCTTTAGTTGTGCCCTGTGATTGGCTGTTTGGATTGAGGTCATAGTCACCATAAGTGTAGTCATTTCAGTGTTCCTACAAAGTACAGAGCTTTTGCAGACAATGTGGGCCCATTTAGGCTATGGGGAACGTGACATACAGTGTACCTGGTCAAAGGATGATGTATCATTACAATAATTTTGAAAACATTATTTCAAGGTGAAAATCTTACATAATATTACTTTAAAATGAACCTTGGAGTGGTGTGTTGTCCTGTTGTACCAGCAGATGGAGACAGTGTGTACATTTGAACAGAATGCAGATGTGCTCCCAAGCTGACAATTGTATTATATTAAAACTAAATTTAAAAAATGTATAAATAAACATCTAATCCAACTTGACTCCAAAATATAACTGAGAAAAGTTATCCCTCTGGCATGCTTGTTTTTCAAATCATTATTAGTAGTGTACGTGGGGCTGTGGCTACAGTAGGGGCAGCTGCGGCTGCAATAGTAGCTTACCACTATCAATAGCCATGTTTACATGGACACAAGTAACCAGATTAAAAGCCTGATCGCAATAAAAAATGTTTCGTGTAAACATGAGAATCTGGAGATTCTGACCTGGTCACACCCCTTTGGATCAAAATTTCCTTCTGATCGAGACGGGTGGGTTATGCCAATTATTGATCCGATTGGTGCACATATAAACACTTATTCCAAAGTTTGGGTAGAAAATATGTTTACGGTGCATGTCTGTACGTCAGCCACATATCGACGTAACGTATTTCTGCCTTTACAGCAGCTAGCGGAAGACATGGCGGGAGTAAAACAAAACTGGTCTGTATCGTCCTGCTGTCTCCCTCTGTTGATTAAACAAAATGTTGGTAAAACTCAAATCAAACCTGCACGGTGGTGCAGTGGTTTAGCACTGTGGCAGCACAGTTTACCCTCGGCCGGGGGATTGCGGGGATCAGGAGATCGTGGGTTCGATCCCAGCCCCCGGCCAACAGTGAGCTGTGTGGAGTTTGCATGTTCTCCCCGTGTTGCGTGGGTTTACTCCGGGATTTCTCCGGTTTCCTCCCGCATACCAAAAACATGTAGGTTTAGGGCGCTCGTGCACGCAGCGACCGACAGCCAGTGGCTTGTCACCAGACTGCAAACCAAATCTACCTACGGGTACAAATAAGTAACAAAAAAAAAAACCCTCAAGTCTCTAAATTCAATAATTTGGCCTCTGTTCCTCCTCATAATTTAAAAATTAAATGTGGTTTGATAAATATTAGGTCTCTAACTCCCAAGTCTCTACTAGTTCATGATCTATTAAGTGATCATCAGATCAATTTAATATCCCTTACAGAGACTTGGCTAGGGCAAGATGATTATGTTGGTTTAAATGAATCAACTCCCTCTGGTTATCTAAACTATCATAATTCCAGAAGTTCTGGTTGTGGAGGTGGAGTAGCGGCAATTTTCCATTCTAAATTACTAGTTAATGTAAAGCAAAAATCATGTTTTAATTCCTTTGGGGGCCTGGTCCTCAGTGTGGGGCATGTTGGCTATCTTGGCTTGAACCCAATTTTCTTTGCCATACTTTACCATCATCCTTTGGCCTACTCAGAGTTTTTATCCGAATTTGCTGAATTTTTAGCTGATTTAGTGCTGAAATCAGAATAATTATAGTAGGGGACTTTAATATACATGTTGATGTAGATAGTGACTGTCTTAATAAGGCATTCAATTCAATTTTAGACTCAATGGGGTTTCCCCAGAAAGTAGAAAATTCTACCAATTATCTCCACCATGCACTGGACCTTGTTCTGACTTATGGTATAGAAATAGAAAATCTGGTAGTGTCTCCTCATAATCCTGTACTGTCAGACCATTGTCTGTTAACCTTTGATTTCACCATTTCTGATTATTTGACTCCTAAAGAAAAATATTACTACAGCAGATGTCTTTCAAATGACGTTGTTACCAGATTTTTGCAGATTGTCTCCTCTATGCCATGGGTCAACACAACAGAAATAAAAGATGGAGAGCCTGCTCCTTTCGTAATTGATAGCATGGTAGATGGTGTTACAGCCTCTCTGCATCAGACTGTAGATTTGGTGGCCCTTTTAAAAAAGAAAAAGTCTAATCAGAGATTTCTAACCCCTTGGTTTAACACAGAAACTCGTAGCTTAAAACAGAAGACTCGTCAATTAGAAAGAAAATGGTGTTCCATTAATTTAGATGAATTCTATTTAGCGTGGAGAAATCATCTCTTACTTTATAAAAAAATCTCTTAGAAAAGCTAGAACAAGTTATTACTCTGCATTAACCTGTTGAACTCTGTTCAACTTCCCTAAAAACGCCTAAAAATAACATGCCCAAAGTAAATCAAAAGCTGTTCTTCAACCCTTTGCAGCATCTTCATGGGGTTAGTCTCATTTAAAAGAAAATACTCTGAATTTTTTGGCAAAACAGTCATAATCTCTCTAAGTGCTCCTGCCACTGAGTAACAAGAAAGTTCGCCTGGGTGTTTTTTTAGATACAAATGCTTGCAAATAACATACAGCTGTCAGATACTGGCTGGAAAACACAACAGAAATGTAGAACCAAGTGTTTTCAAGCTTGGGTCAAAATTTTGTAAAAATACCACAAAAAATGAATATATTACACAGCTTTTTTCTCAGGTTGTAACAAGGCTGTGTCTGTACTGGAAGACCGGAAATACAGCTTTTTTTTTTCCCAGTGCGCACTGAGACACACTAAGATGCAGAGACGTGACCACCCGCGGAATTCACAGAGTTCAGGGGGTTAATAGAAGAGAATAAGAATAATCCCAGGTTTCTTTTCAACACTATAGCCAGGCTGACAAAGAGTGTGGACTCGGTCAATCCTCACCTCGCCCTAGAACTTTCTAGTCAGGACTTTTTGAACTTTTTCAATCATAAAATTTTATCTATTAGAGATAAAATCAGTCAGATTCTTCCCACCATAAACTTAAGTACAGCAACTACTACAACTCCTTCAACTGATATCTGTTTAGATAAGTTTACTCCAATTGACCTTTTAGAGTTAGATAAAATAATCTCCTCATCCAAGCCTTCATCTTGTCTTTTAGACCCTATTCCTACCAGGTTATTTAAAAAAGTCTTTCCAATTACTGGTAGCCGTATTCTTCATATAATTAATTCTTCTTTAACTTTAGGTTATGTACCGCAGGCTTTTAAAATTGCTGTAATTAAACCCTTACTCAAAAAGCCAATGCTCGATCCAGGAGTTTTGGCTAACTATCGACCAATCTCTAATCTGTCTTTCATTTCAAAAATCTTAGAGTTGTTGCTGCACAATTGTTTGACCACTTGTAGGGAAATGGTTTATTTGAAGAGTTTCAATCTGGGTTCAGAGTTCATCACAACACTGAAACAGCCTTAGTGAAGGTCACTAATGACCTCCTTATTGCATCTGATAATGGACTCGTCTCTGTACTTGTCTTTTTAGATCTTAGTGCAGCCTTTGATATTATCGATCATGATATTCTACTTGATAGATGAAAACACTATGTTGGACTAAATGGAACTTCGCTGCAGTGGTTTAGATCTTATTTGTCCAACAGACTTCAGTTTGTTCACATCAGTGATGAGTTTTCTTCCAACTCTAAGCTCAGTCACGGAGTTCTACAGGGATCTGTGTTAGGCCCTATTCTTTTTAGTTTAAATATGCTTCTGTTAAAAAAATCACCCTTTATTGTCATTCAACCATACATGTACAGTAGAACGAAATTGTATTTTCCTATCTACAGTGTTAATCACACACACCCCATATGTAGAATCAGAGGGCCACTGCCATGCAAGGCGCTGCCACAGATTTCCCTCCTCCATTCCATTATTGCTGAGCACCAAGCTGGATGGCAGGAAGTTTGCTTTTATATGGTCTTCGGCATGACCCGGCCAGGATTTGAACCCCTGTCTCCCGGGTGTGGGGCGGATGCACTACCAACTGAGCCACCACTCCAGTAACATTATTAGAAAGCACTGTATACATTTTCATTGTTACGCAGACGACACACAGTTATACCTGTCAATGAAGCCTGATGATTGTAATCAATTAGCCAAGTTAGATGCCTGTCTTAAGGAAATCAAAGCTTGGATGACTTGTAATTTTCTGCTATTAAACCCAGATAAGACTGAAGTCATTCTTGTTGGTCCAAAAAACCTTAGAAATACCTTTCCAAATCAAACTCTTAATTTGGATGCCACTACTCTTACTCTGAATAGTTCTGTGAGGAACCTTGGAGTTATTTTTGATCAAGATCTGTTCTTTAATTCACATATTAAATTTGTTCCTAAGACTACCTTCTATCATCTGCGCAATATTGCCAAGATTAGGAGCATCTTGTCTCTGAATGATGCTGAGAAACTGATCCACGCCTTTGTTAGCTCTAGATTAGATTATTTTAACTCGTTATTATCAGGTTGTCCTAAAATATCTTTAAAAAGTCTTCAGTTGATCCAAAATGCTGCTGCAAGATTTTTAACATTCTAGAAAGAGAGATCATATCCGGTTCTGGCCTCCCTTCATTGGCTTCCCATAGAGTTTAGAATTAAGTTTAAAATCCTTCTTCTCACTTACAAAGCTCTTAATAATCAGGCCCCCTTATTATAAAAGATCTGATATTACCCTATCATCCTAACAGAGCACTATGCTCCCAAAATGCTGGATTACTTGTAATACCTAGAATCTCCAAAAGTACAATGGGAGGCAGAGCCTTCTGCTATCAAGCTCCTTTCCTGTGGAACCAGTTACAGTACCAATCTGGGTTCGGGAGTCAGACTCAATCTCTGTTTTTAAGAACAGGGTAAAAACCTTCCTTTTCAATATAGCCTACGATTAGGGAGGGATCTTGTGTCTCTTAACCCTCCTTTTGTTTTGCTGTTAATAGATTCAGACTGCTGGGTGACCTCCAATAATGTACTTGGCTTCTCACCGTTAATGTTTGCTCTCTTTATGTCTTCTTTTCATCTCCTCTATCCCCTCACCCCCAGCCAGCTGCAGCAGATGACTGCCCCTCCCTGAGCCCAGTTCTGCTAGAGGTTTCTTCCTGTTAAATGGGAGTTTTTCCTCTCCACCGTCGCTAAGAGCTTGCTCACAGGGGATCGTCTGATTGCTGGGTCTTTCTGCAATTGTGGGGTTTTCCCTACATTTGAAAGTGCTATGAAATAACTTTTGTTGTGATATGGCACTATATAAATAAAGATGAATTGAATTGAAGTGTTCGTCATGTGCAGAAGTATGTACTGCTGGGCTTGTAGCTTCATTACGGAGACCAGAAGCAAAAGTACAGTCTGAATAACACAATAGAGGTCCATTTAAAAAAGAGACATACAAAGCGGGGTTTGTTTACATCAGAAGTTGCTGCTTCTTCTTCTATTTCCAGAATGTCAGACAATTCTGCGCATGTCAAAATGATTTAGTCCATTCAAACGTGTGACGCATGTAAGCACATGTCATAATCGGATCAACTTTTTCAGGGTCCCTGTAAACAGTAAAGTTCTGAACCCTAACCCCGAGGGAAATCCAAGGCATTAACCTAGATGGATGAGGCAGCCACGGTACGGCACCAATCCCTTCACCATTCATATCTAGGCAGCATGGTGGTGCCGTGGTTAGCACTGTTGCCTGACAGCTAGAAGGTTCCAGGTTCAAAATCCCAGGCTTGCAGGGGTAGGAACCTTTCTGTGTGGAGTTTGCATGTTCTCCCTGTGCTGCGTGGGTTTACTCCGGGGGCTCCGGTTTCCTCCCACAATCCAAAGACATGCATGTTAGATTAATTGGTTGTTCTAAATTGTCCCTAGATATTTCTCCTATAGGCCCTTAGAATAGAGGGTTAGTACTAGTGAAGCACTCTGAGTGGTCTTTGAGACTAGAAAAACGCTATATAAGTACAGGTCCTAATCAGATTGAAGAAAACTTGCGCATGTAAGCGTGGCTAATGTCTGTCTGGAGTGAATGAATAATGGACTTACTGTAAGTGCTTTGAGATTTCACTTGACATGTAAAGTACCATATAAATCTAATCCATTACTATTGTGTGTGTGTGTGTGTGTGTGTGTGTGTGTGTGTGTGTGTGTGTGTGTGTGTGTGTGTGTGTGTGTGTAATTCTGACAGACTGGGAAACTACAAAAAGAGGTCATCATGACTGGGTATTATCAAGGTCTGGTCTTACTTGGGTGCAAAGTATCAATTCATGTTCCAAATTCCTGTGTTGACTTAAAACTTTGTTTCAAAATGGTGACTAAAACAAATCTACAGATGTGTGGATACTATTTTCCTTCTCAAGATTGGTCAAGACTAATTTTGTCTTTGTTTGAAGTAGATAGAATATCAGTCTTTTAAAATTGTTTAAATGTATATTGGAGCATGTTGCTAGACTGGCTTATAACGTTTTTAAGATAAGATAAGATGAGACAAGCCTTTATTAGTCCCACAATGGGGAAATTCCAGGATTGCAACAGCACAGGGATAGCAACACTCAGAGCAACAATCAGAAGGCAAGAAAAAACAACATCTAGTAAACATATGTCCATATTACTATAAATGTATATATATAGACACACAGTGCAGAGCATTATGGTTGGTTGGTGAATGTGCAGCAGAATATTCTTTCAATATTGCTTTTGAAAGAGTGAAAAATGGAGTGTTGCAGCAGAATTGATATAAAAACAGCATATATCTGATTATGCCCATACAAGAATATTATTTAAGACTGTGTTGACACAAGTCCCACTGTAAAGCTTTGTACTATTACTTATGCCAAAGGGAGCATTTCTTCATCCATGTTAGTTTGTCTGCTTGCCTTTTAAAACCATTATTGATGAATATCGTGGGAGTGGGATCTTTTCTCAGACCCAACACTTGTGTATCGAAATAATTGAACAACTGCAATGTTCAGCAATGGCTGAGTGACTATTTTCTCTGGCTGTCCCATTAGTTCTCAGACTCTTGGTTATGCTGCAGGCCTGGCCACAGACTTTTCGAGTGCCCTTTTAAAAATTTTGGCCAACCTCTGTTGCTTGGCAAAATGATGTCACACTCCATTGCCCCCACGTAGGTTCATGGGAGTGGGTTGACATATTTTATTGCCAAGCTCGCATCAGGTTGAATTTAGGGGAGGTACTTGGACCAAATAATAAGGCATGGGCTCTAATTAACCTGTGAATAATGCTAAAACATCTTACTTCCACTTGTTGGGTAGCTAATTTTATTTTTACGTTTGTAGCGTTCCTCAGTTCTAGTTACTTGGGAAGGGCCTCTGCTTAGGAGAGCAAAGTTAGTTGAGCAAGCCCTCCCTGAGTGGTTCATTCTCGGTGGACATGAAGGGTAGCCAACTATGACGCTAAATGTGTAGCGCCAAAGCTGACCATGGAGGAGCCCTTTAGAGGCCTGAGTGAGTCTTTACCAAGCATAGCATGCCTCTGCTTTGGCACACCTCACTTCTTCGCTTGAGTCAGAGGCGAGATTCCGCTCAGGAAGGGATCATGCTCACTTGGCAGCCTGCTGAGAGTGACCAATCATCAGCCTCTGTGGATACTGAGACTCTGAAGCCTTGCTCAAGTGTCTTGCACATTGGCAGAAGCAAGGTCTAGAACAGGGGTGGGCAGTGAGGGCCATTCCACTGCAGGTTTTCTGTTCCACTCAGTCTCTTCAGCAGGTGTTTGCTCTGATCAGCTTCAATGATTGCTAATCACTGACAACACCTGCTGAAGAGACTGGGTGGAACAGAAAACCTGCAGTAGAATGGCCCTCCATGGCACATGATTGCCCACCCCTGGTCTAGAAGCAAGCTAGAGCATGTGGAGGATTGTGTTATGTCAAAGTATTCGCAACAGAAGTTTTATTTCCTGCTCTGAGCAGTGACGTCCAGTGCCCGGAGGTGTGACCAAGCTAAAGCTTTGTTTGGTTTTGAGAAAGGAGCTCTAGTGCGACATCCAGTGGTGGTGAAATATCCAGACTGCTCTTAAGTTTTGATGTAGATCCAGATAAAGATTAACATTGTCAGTTCGGGTGTGTTTCTACATTTTCATACATTTCTCGGTGAATACTGCATGGATCCTAATGAACATTATCAGGTACAGTTACGATTTTTGTATAAATAAATGAGTACAGCTTGATGCAGAGCCAGATAAAATCCCAAGTCTAGCAGATATAAAAATGTTTTTATCATCTTTATAGAGGGTAGGTTTTTTGACCTGCTGTATAAACTAAACACTTGAACTATGACTGTCTAGCTGCGATAATGGGAATTCAGTCGGGTGTTAACAGTTTTAACCCATCTTTGATAGTTTTTGAATTATACAGATGTGGACAAAATTGTTGGCACCCCTCTGTTAATGAAAGAAAAACCCACAGTGGTCACAGAAATAACTTTAATCTGACAAAAGTGGTAATAAATAAAAATTCTATCAAAATTAACCAATGAAAATCACACAATGCTTTTTAATTGTGGTTCAACAGAATTATTTAAAAAAAACAAACTCATGAAACAGGCCTGGACAAAAATGATGGTACCCTTAACTTAATACTTTGTCGCACAACCTTTTGAGGCAATCACCGCACTCAAATGATTTCTATAATTGTCAATGAGACTTCTGCACCTCTCAGCAGGTATTTTGGCCCACTCCTCATGAGCAAACTGCTCCAGTTGTCTCAGGTTTGAAGGGTGCCTTCTCCAGACGGCATGTTTCAGCTCCTTCCACAGATGTTCAATAGGATTTAGATCAGGGCTCATAGAAGGCCACTTTAGAATAGTCCAATGTTTCACTCTTAGCCATTCTTGGGTGTTTTTAGCTGTGTGTTTTGGGTCATTATCCTGTTGCAAGATCCATGACCTGCGACTGAGACCAAGCTGTCTGACATTGGGCAGCACATTTCTCTCTAGAATACCTTGATAGTCTTGAGATTTCATTGTACCCTGCACAGATTCAAGACACCCTGTGCCAGATGCAGCAAAGCAGCCCCAGAACATAACAGAACCTCCTCCATGTTTCACAGTAGGGACAGTGTTCTTTTCTTGGTATGCTTCATTTTTGCGTCTGTGAACATAGAGCTGATGTGCCTTGCCAAAAAGTTCCAGTTTTGTCTCGTCTGTCCATAGGACATTCTCCCAGAAGCTTTGTGGCTTGTCAACATGCAGTTTGGCAAATTCCAGTCTGGCTTTTTTATGATTTGTTTTCAACAGTGGTGTCCTCCTTGGTCGTCTCCCATGAAGTGCACTTTGGCTCAAACAACGACGGATGGTGCGATCTGACACTGATGTACCTTGACCTTGGAGTTCACCTTGAATATGTTTAGAGGCTGTTCTGGGCTCTTTTGTTACCATTCGTATTAGCCGTCTCTTCCATTTTTCATCAAGTTTCCTCCTGCGGCCACATCCAGGGAGGTTGGCTACAGTCCCGTGGATCTTAAATTTCTGAATAATATGTGCAACTGTAGTCACAGGAACATCAAGCTGCTTGGAGATGTCTTATAGCCTTTACCTTTAACATGCTTGTCTATAATTTTCTTCCTAATCTTCTGAGACAACTCTCTCCTTTGCTTCCTCTGGTCCATGTTTAGTGTGGTACACACCATGTCACCAAACAGCACAGTGACTACTTGCCACCCTTTAAATAGGCCGACTGACTGATTACAAGTTTGTAGACACCTGTGATGTTAATTATAGGACACATCTTGGTTGAACATGTCCCTACGGTAACATTATTTTCAATCTTTTGTAGGGGTACCATCATTTTTGTCCAGGCCTGTTTCATGGGTTTGTTTTTTAAAGTAATTCTGTTGAACCACAATTTAAAAGCACTGTCTGATTTTCATTGGTTAATTTTCATAGAATTTTTATTTCTTACCACTTTTGTCAGATTCAAGTTATTTCTGTGACCATTGTGGGGTTTTCTTTCATTAACAGAGGGGTACCAACAATTTTGTCCACGTCTGTAGCCAAATGAATATGATGGAGTTTGGTGTGTCTCTAAAATATCATCTGGTTTATATAGATTTTTACTAATATCAGGAAAAATAATGAGCCCATCAGCCTGAAAACATACTGGCACTTCTCTGTCATTGTGAACGTGTTAATCACGTTTTTAACCGGTAGACGTGCAGCCTTGGTGGAAGAATGCACTCTCTCCGACTGTCCCCACAGTGTGCTGCTGCCGCTTGTGCCGCCTTGCGTAAACCACCGACCCCCTTTCCCGTCTGTGTCCGTATCCGCCTAACTGTTGCTCCGCCCTCTGAAGGTCGTGAGGGATAACTCCCGCTATTGAACCAGCTTTTACAGGGCAGAGCGTTGCCGTGTTTCTTGTACAAAGGCGTGTTCTGTTGCGGTGCCGGGGAGGTGTGTCTGTGTGTGTGTGTGTGTGTGTGTGTGTGTGTGCGGGGGGGGGGGGTGAATTACCGACCACTGTCGTTCCTAAACTCATGGCCCCGGGTACTGAGGGCTGGGCCGCGGACCGGAGGACACCAAGGCAGACGGTGGGGAGCGTGTGGGCTGCCGTGCTGAAAACGAACGGGTCGCACGTTTCAGCACCACGGACAGCGCCACGCCGCTGAAAGCCGCCGTCAGCGCGTCTGACGTGCCTGTAGGAGACGTTCCCAAGCAGTAAATGAATGAAACCACAGCTGACTGTTCTCCTGTCGCGCACAGATAATTGATTAGGCGAGAGAGCTGAAATGGCGCGAGCACTGAGGGGAAGGTGGTGGGTATGATGTGTTAAAAGAAAAAACTTGGTTTATTGTCCGAAAGAGCCGAAATAACACTCGTGGATAAAATGACTTCAGTATAGCCCCTCTTTTTTTTTTTTTTTTTTCTCTTCTAGGGTGACGGTGCGGTTGTGTGCTTTTGGGTCGGGGTGGGGTGTGTGTGTGTGGGGGGGGGAGATGCGACGTTTGACTTCAAATGCCATATTTAGGAAAACTGCTCAGTCGCTTTGAGTGACTTGGGCGAGGACGAATGGCGTCTTGTGATGCGGGAAAAAGACGGCCGAGTGGGAGCGCGCGAAGGGCCAATGGCAGCGGAGAGCTTCTCGTGTGCAGAAAGCGGTGTGGATGGCAGCCACTCGGGGTATACTTCCGCGTCCAGCGCACACCCGATGTGTAGGTTGAATGGATGAAACGGAGAGTGCGGAGAGGTATAGGCATGCTGTGATACGGCCCTATATATATTCGCCGGCAGGACTATCTTCTTTTAAAGGCAACCTCCTCATCGCGCTGGTTTGCACTCAGTGATGTCGCGTATTTGCGTGGCGCACCTGTAAAAGAGCGAGACAGGCAGAAGCCGGCTTTTTTTAATTATTTGATTCCTTTTATTTCTTCTGTTCTTTTTCCCTTCCCCCTTAATTTTTTTTAAAGATTTTTTTGTTTTATGCGTTTGCTGAAAGGAACTCATTTCTGTGTTTTTTGATTTTAATAAATATTTAATTTCCTCATTTTATCTTGTTTGTGTTGGATTATTTTATGTTTCCAAGTTTGAACTAAAGAGAGAGAGAGAGAAAGAGAGAGAGAGAGGAACCATTATTTTACGCGCTTATTGGCCAGGTGTTTGATCAGAGATTGTTTCCCTAAAGGACGTCCCTAACTTTCATTTGTAGAAACGGTAAGACATCTTTCCACATTTGCTCATTCACCTGAAACATTTTGAGATCGTTGTTTGGTTTTTTTTGTTTTGTTTTTTTCCAGCCTGTATCCATTATTCTTAAGGACAGTGCCATGCCTTCACTGAATATTTACGCATCTGTCTTATATTGCATGTGGACGGGAAGAGAAAGTCGCCGTTAATGCCCCCCCCCCCCCAAAAAAAAAAAACCGCTTCCAGTGAAAGATCGTTTTATTTTCCAACTCCGAAACGCGGTGGCTTGGCTTGTAGGGAGACTTGACGGCGATCTTCCTCCGCACATGTGCTCAGCGTTTTTCGGACGCGCTGTAGCGTCGGTGTGTGGAAACAATTGGCCTTTGTAGCGCTGAAACGAGGGTTCCGCATAGCCCACTGCTCGGCTATAAAGGTGGACTTGGTGAATATTGGACTACAACGCGTGTACATTTTAATGATGCTATGATTTATACATTTAATAGATTGGGCTATATAATATAAATAAGAACTACGATCTGTATCAGCTTTAATTCGAGATCTAAATTGGGGGGAAAAAACTGGTTTAAACTTTTTACAGAAAAAACTTAAATGAATTAGAAACTGTATTGTACGCTACTCATATGCATCTATTCCTTATATAGGTTATGTGCATTCTCTGTGTGTTGTGCTACTTGGGAGTTGCTATAAGTTCTACTATCACCTGCATTTGTCATGCTATTTCTGACTTGAGTTTCATTGAGGGGGGGGGATCAGCTTGTGTTCAGCCACTTTATAGTCAACCCACATTCTTAGTTGCAGCCACATGGAAGTGCATCGTTGCTGTTTACTGTGACGGATCAAACCGAACAAGGCGCGCTTTAATTCGGCTGATCGCTCCGAGCAGCCATCTTCATGTTCGGTGTTCATTTAACAGCCAGCACCTGCCGCCAATCAATAAGTTAACCAAATTTCCGGCCGCGCGAGGCTCGCGGCTCTCCTGATTGGCCGAGAGACTGCCATTAGTTTACTTAGCCGGGCGCGCTCCTGCCACCGCCCCGACCCCCCGCTCCACAAAGACCGCCGCAGAAAGTTTGATGTCTTCAGACTTTACGTCAATAAAAACACGCTACGCCGATTTAGCACTTCAAGGTAAGCCACCGCGAAGAAGGAGCGAAGTTGTAGACGAATAAAGCAACTTGGCAGAAATGCACAACGTTAAAAATGCTACTTTTGAATTTGGCTAACCACGTCAGGCGTCCGACGTGAGGTTTGCGGAAATGCCTAGCTAACCTTGTCTGCTTTTTTTTTTAATACATATGTATATATATACCTGCACTACTCATATTTTGGGTTTCCCCCTCGGTTAACGCATGGCTGTTGTATTCTCATTTATTCTTGCTGTACAGCACAGCGGCTACAAACGGCAGCATTTTCCGCATTAGCTTAACCGCACAGTGTCGAAAGTGCCAGTCTGTTTTTCAGCCAGACTACCATATTGCACATTAAACTGACCAGAGGCGTTTTTTTTCCCACCTCCCATGTCTATAAAGGCGAATTATGGGGCCAAATGTTTAATGTGGCCCCTTCAATGTAACTGAATTGGATGAAGTGGCGTGTTGCAGTTCCCTGCACTGCAGCACAGGGGGCATCAATTAGCTAATTAAGTCTATCCGGTTAGACGTTGTGAAAAGGTGAACAAACTACGTACGTTAATTAGTCGGCTTTTGGTATTTTTATATTTTGGGGGCTTTGATGGGAATCCTAAACTGACTCTTTTTTTTTGGGGGGGGGGTAAATCAAGGCGTTGTCCTTATAGTTTGTGCCACTTTTTGGTCTATTGTCTTGCCTTGAAGATTGATTAAATTTGAAGCTGCAGGCATCAGTCTGAGGTTGGTAACCTTCAGTCATGAAACAATTGCATATCATGGAGTCAGCCATATGATTAAGGCAGTGGCTATGGATACAGAACCGTACCCATGCATTTCTTGCTACAGAGACAGCTGGAATGTGATTGGCCAGTACTTCTATTAATGCGTGTCTTAAAAGCAGCATGCTACAGGTATGGAACTCTGAGGTATTTACTTGTTGCAAAATTTTAATTAGTACCTATAAACTGCCTTTTTAACCTTGTCCACTCCCAAATCCTAAGGCTATCCTCTTGATTTTAATTCTAAATGTCATCTCTTATCAAGTACAGGATTTGAACAAGGTGCTGATAGCAGGACGCAAACCAGCAACCTTCCGATGATGGGCCCACCATACTGTCTAAGCCACAGCAGCTGGCTTGGAATTGATCTGAAAGGCTGTCAGCTTGTCAACTCTTCCGTACCAATAGACATTTTGCATAGGGATATAGCTTCTGTATCCATAGCTACTGTCTATAATTTATCAGGTGGCCAAGGTACAGGGCATGTGGATTTTAAACCCTCTCCCCTTGCCACCTTAAACAAGTTTGGTCTAGCATTGAAAATGCTCATTTTTCTAAAGCAACCGTGTGTTGGAAATGCTGCCAATTATTACACTCAGTCAGAATAAGGCACAAAATTTAAATTATTTAGTTCCCAGTATTGAGACCACAAAAGCACAATTTAAATAGTCACTGCAGATCTAATGGCAAGTGTGAAATGCTTTCTGCTTTTAGCTTTATTTTTTCCCTCCTTTCATGCGACTGATTTCGGCAACCTCTTTGCTCCTGACGACACCAGATAAGAGCGGTTGTCTTTATGCATTATTGAGCCCCATGTCTGCATTTCTAAATAAAGGCTGCTGACGGTGACTAAATGCAGGACAGCGAGTGAAACTTCTGAAGGCCACATATCACTGCTCTGTTACAGCAGGGTGTGTTGCAGTCTGAAATGGGTTAATATACAGAGGGTGGCTTCAGCAGAAAAGCAATTTTGCCCCTTTGTCCTTCTTAAATGTCCATCCCATCCCCCTCTTCATAGCCTCACCCTCCTCTCCGCCACTACTATGCAGCCGAGCGTGTGTACTCTGCATTGGGCAGAGGGTTGTTTTCATTCAGCACTTACTGTCTGTCGACCACAGGGTGGCCCTCCCTCTGTATGTGTAGTTAATTACTGGTGGCCAGCAATGCATTGCCCTTGAACCTTCTCACTGCATAACAGCAGCTTTTATAGATTGCCTCCTTATTGGTCTTTGGCTGTAATGTGGTTAGTGGTGTGTAGTTTGACTTTTAAGATGTAAGCCTATTTTGAAAGAATTAGAAGTATATACCCAGTGGTGCTTGAACAATTTTTCAGTTGTAATTTGCAATTAAGCCCCCCCCCCCCAAAAAAAAAAAAAAAATCCAGCAGATTTCTTTAGTTTGTCACATGCACATGTGTGGCAGTTGTAAAACTACAGTGATGTTGCAGCAGGTCATTCTGAGGTAGTAGGTATGAGAAATGAGCGGTAAGCCTAGGTTTAGCATCAAGTAAGGTTTTTTTTTTTTTTTTTGGTTGTCTTTTTGACCCAAATGGTTGGGATGAGTCTTTAAAATGGTTGTAAATGTTACTGATGTTTCTGTAGGTCTCATTTCATTCTCTGGTGTGTAACAGATTGACTTGCATAATTTGTCAATTTTTGAACGTGGCCTCTTGAGATTTACAGCAATATCACACTAAAGCACACACCTTTTTTCCTGTTTAATGTGAGTCTTTTTTTTAATGATTGAAAGTTTCTTGGGCCCGCAGCTGGTAAATTACCTTTTTTTTTTTCCTAGCAATATTCTCTAAAGTGAGAACAGAATATACTAACACACTGACAAAGATGAAGAATCGCACGAGTTAACATATTGATATTTGTACACTGGTTATCTTACAGTATCGAGCCAGAAAGTATGAAAATGCCTCTGGTCAGGATTTGAGAACAAGTCAATATTGATGAACATGTATTGCAGTCTCTTGAGCAATAAAACTATGCAACTGAATTTTATTACAGGCAGATGTTGTAGTAGTACATTTATTTCTGGAATCTTTTCTGGCGTCTGCTGGATTATTCAGGGTTTTTTTTTCCTGCAAGTGTTGAAGTTTTCCCTTAAATTTTCTAGGCAGGCTGCCAGTTATAACTGAAAATTGCATCACTTTTTTCTGAATTATTTGTACATGGTGTGGCTGAAATGGGTATTGCTGCCTTTTTTCACCTCATCTACAGTAGCTTGGTACCCACCAGGATGACAAAGGCAGTATACTAATTTTAGCTCATCTTTAAATGTTGCAGGAAAATGAAAGCTGAGCAGCAGGGCATTGGAGTGGAAAAAATGCATAGGGTAAAAACAATACTTTGATGCCTTAACATGACTGAGACTTCAAGTTTAAAGGGACTGAATTAGGATTATTTTGTAAATAGAGCCATGGTCACAACATTACCAATAACTGGTGACTTTTTGGCTATATTGTATACTAAATGATCACTGAAGTTATATGGTGATTTATTTTTTTTTGCCTTTTAGTTTGATGTTGGCACAACCAACTAGAATAAATGTAGGTATTTGCAGTGAAATGATTTTCCCCTAAATTTTCTTAACATTAAAGTAACTTGGTATTAGGGGTGTCAGTGTTTACTCTGGCTTAAAGACCGTGGCGCGTTGGAAACATTTTTCTGGGGGACAAAAAACACATGACACTATTGTAACTGGAACATGTTAATTTTATACTATTTTTTATTTTGCACAGTAACTTTGCATATAGAACTTGCCATATAAAGTATTGTACAACCATGGCTTGAATCTTGGAATACTGGGCCAGCTGGGGTCCCACCCAGACATCCTGTGTTTGGACTTTTTATTGGTGTCATCCTTATCTCCTTCCTCTGCTCTCACCTCTTCTGGACCCTCTGCCTAAACACTTTTCCTCTTCATGGCTCATCTTGTCTCTCATCTTTCCCTCTCTGAGCCCTGCCTAATTCAGGTTCTCTCTCCGTCTGTGGTGGTATACAAACAGGTTAGAAAATGCCAAGTGTCATCTTTGTCCTGCAGGATTTTTTTTTTTTTTTGTCATGGTTTACATAAATGACAAAAACGTGTTTTTATTCTAGTGTTTTTCCCCATTGAGAGTAGGAAAGAGAAGGGGAAAAAAATCATAATAGTAATTTACTCATGCATACTTAAATTATAAGTTCAGAGGTGGGTACAGTAGCCAGACATTGTACTTATGTAAATGCAGTGATTTGAAATTAATTAAAAGTAGACAACCAAAAATCTCTAAGGGTACAAAGAGCACTCGCTTAAAAACTTGAGCAGTGACTTCAGTCTTGAAGGTTTGAGGTTTTTCTCCAAAATTTATAACTATTTTCTTAGTTTTCTACTTTTCTGTAAATTTATCTAAATTTGCAACCATCTTCCTCATTTGTAATTTTCCCTTGTAAAATTATGACCCTTCTTGTGTATTTGAGACTTCATTATAAACTTGTGGATTATTTTAGAGCATTTTTTTTTTTTATAAAATTAGTGGGGGGTTTTTATAAATTTGAAACGGACTGTGGTAAAATTGACTTTTTCCTTATACAGTTTACACTTTTGACCATAATTTTGCAGAGCCAGAACACAATAATTTAACTTATTTCAAAGAAAAAAATGTTAATAAAATTATCTTTATTTTGTACACTTTTATTAATCTCAGAGGGAAATTCAGGGTATCCACGTGGATGGATGAGGCAGCCATGGTGTGGCGCCAGTCCCTTCACCATTCACACACGCACACATTCACACCTAAGGCCACTTTAGAGTCTCCAATTAACCTAACTTGCATGTTTTTGGCCTGTGGGAGGAAACTGGAGTACCCAGGGTAAACCTACACAGACGCAAGGAGAACATGCAAACTCCACACAGAAGGGTCACTGATGGTTGAGACTGAACCTATGACCTTCTTACTGTGTCACCAAGCTGTCCATATTTAATGAAATAAATTAAATTACCAAAGATCCTGTTATTTCTATATATATTTTTTAGAAATGTCCTCGCCACCCAGACAGCAGAAAAAACCTCCCTTATTTTGAAATCCAAATGTTGGCACGCTTAGTTTGTCTGAAGGCTGTTGACCGGTTAAAGTCAGTGACTTCATGAATTTTGGTCATCTTAACTTGCCAGGTACATAATAATGAACATAAATTAGTTAATATTGTAGTGGCTGGTGAATTAAATTCTGTGATTCATAAGTCACTCTTGCCTTTCCCTGCATATGAAGCCCTAACCACACCTGTTTGCTAAGCAACTCTTCATTATTGTTCCTGTTTCCAGCAGCTTAAAACCACGGGAAATGCCTCCACTGCTTACATACCTCTTTTGCTTTTTTCCGCATTTAAAGTGTTTTAGTAAGCTCATGCTTCTCTCGGACGGAAACGCTAGAGAGACACACTGCCTGCCGACTGATGGTCAGACAGGCAGCACGCTTCTGAACTGCGATGCACTGATGGGTCATATGCATTGTTCGTGTGCGCACTTGTGGAGCATCATTCATTTATTTTACTTCATATTTCCTCTTAGCGTAGCGGCATAACTTCAAGGGTTTGTGGGTCACCACGCAGAAATGTTACCAGAGGAAACCCTGGCGTGTGCTATATTGTATTGTTCATGGTGATGCCAGTATAAATGTTGATGCCCGTGTAAAACGGAATGTTGCGACGTTTGAGGTCTGCTGCATAACAATGTCGCACTGTTGCGCTGCTGACAGAAGTTGCGCATTAGCATAGAAACAGCAGAACAAACGTGGCACGGGAAGTGGCAGCTCTGAAGTTTAGGCTGTCTACATCCAGTTGAGTGAAAATATTTAAGTTTCACTTTATGTATCAGACTGCTGTCATGTTAAAAATTTAAAAACAAAAACAGTGCAGCAGTGTGGATAGTCTGCTTGCATTTTTTTTTTTTCTGCACATCAACACCGCTTGAGCAGTATTAACGTCGAACAATGTGCCGCTCAAAGTGGCAGTAGTTGTTTTAGTTCAGTTTTGGCTACTTCGTTTTGATTTTATTCAGCCACCTGAAGAGTGGGGGGGGGGAAACCCAAAACATCCATTCAGTGCATTGAGAGCCTAGAAGCCCCAGGAGAGGTCCATGCCACGAGAGTAGGGCTGCCACGGTGGAGGAATTTCCCCTTTGGTGACTGTGGATCGCTCAACAGCGTGGTATGCAGTATTATTGCAGATGTTTTTAGGACCCTGTGGCTCATAATTTAGACAGGGTTCATAACTTACGTATGTGGCAAATGATGGAAGCTATGTTGAGAATTGCTGCAGCTCTGCACTCAACTTATGCGTGTGTGAGACAGTTGTGCAGAGCTCAGGTCTTCCTACAGTCATGAACTGCTGACTCTGTAAAAAAAAAAAAAAAAAAAAAAAAATTACGATATTTTCCATATTGCCGAATATTTTTTTTTAATTCATGCAAAAGGGACGGTTTCACAGGCCAGCATTATTTAACTTCAACATATTCAGAAACTAGAAAAGCACTGAGCGCAGGGAGCAAAGGCTCCTTCGTCTCATGGATCACCTCCAAAATGTAATGGGTTCCTGTGTAGGCCTAGAGCCACTTGTGGTGAAAATTGCATCAAAGTCTGTCCATTAGTTTTGGAGTATTGTTGCTAACACACTGAGAAGATAAGAGCCTTGGTTGAGGTATGCATTCTCAGATAATCACCAAAATGTAATGGGTTCCTCTGTAGCCCAAGAACCACCTCTGGTGAAAATTTCATCCAAATCCATCCAGTAGTTTTGTGTAATCTTGCTGTACAAATACAAAGCCCTTGAATGAGGTATACTCTCTCAGATCATCGCCAGAATCTAATCATCTGTTCCCCGTGCCATTACACACCTTTCCTGAAAATTTCATCAAAATCCATTCATAGCTTTTTGAGTTATGTTGCTAACGGTCAAACCAACAAACGGCACTGAAAACATTAGCTCCTCCCTTGGCGTGAGTAAAACAAAAAAAACCCTTATTTCTCACATTAATAAACAGCAGCTCAGATTTAGTTCAAAATGTTTTGTTCTGTATCAAATATTACAAGAAAATGTCAGCCTTTACAACTTAAGTGCACACAGATGTTGGGTTTTATTCTGAATGACTTTGCCTGCATTGCAACTCCCGTTGCACGGACCTCTGCTGGGGCTTTCTGGCTGTCCTCGCACTGAACAGATGCGCGCGCCCCCCCCCCCCCCCACCCCCTTGGGTAGTTGAATAAAATAAAGCTGAAGCTGCCAAAACAGAATGAAACTAGACTTTGAGCGGAACATCGTCCAATGTTAACACCGTTTCAGCAGTGTTGTTGACGTACGGAAAAAACGCAGGCAGATTATCCACATTGCTGCATCGTTTGGGGTCACACAGCAGACCCCAAATGTCACAGTATTTGTTTTTACACTGGTATCAGAATTTATACTGGTATTTTCGTGGACGATACCATATGACACACCCCTAGCGGTAACGCCAGCATTTCAACTACCGGGTATGTAGACTGGTTGGAGACAGCTGTGACATTCAGCTTATTTAAACAGGACAGACTCCGTGCAGGACCCCGTGTGGTTCTTGTCTTTGTGTCTCTTCATAGTGATTTTTGGATAATGCCGCTGTTCGAAAAATCAGGTTCACACGGCAAACAAATAATGCACTATCTAGTAGCAGAGCTTAATCATCAGGATCATAAACTCAGAAGGAACCCATCCAGCCATTATTTTGTTTAGGATATTTTCTCCCCCCACAAAAAAAAATCTGCCACAAGTAATCTGATCTCACCAAAAGTAGTACAAATAACGCACTTTATGTCCTGTAAACATGCTGCTGGCAGTAAAAATGCACTTGACATGTAACAGTTAATTTAATATTCAATAGGGGCACATAAGTGAACAAGATTTAGCCACACACAAAAAGTGAACACTGCAGTTGTTGCTGTTGCTCGTTATCCTCCGTGATAAGCTTGTCCATAGCCTGGTATTACATAATTGTGGTCATCGCAACAGCCCTAAACGAGAGTAATGCAGAAAGTGAGTTTGCATAAAACCTGGCATCTGTGTGCAGTTAAGATGTAATGGTATTTTCTTGTAGTATTTGATACAGAACTAAAATATTTTAAACTAAATCTGAGCAGCTGTTTATCAACTAGAGAAATTAGTTTTTGTTTTTCCTGAATATGTTGAAGGTAAATAACACTGGCCTCTAAAACTGTCCTTTTTGCACAAATTTAAACAAACTGTATTCTGCAATGTCGTGAAAATATCGTTGTTGTGAAAAGTCACAAATATTGTGATATCATGTTTAGGCCATGTTGCCACCCGTATTTGGTATGAAAAGTTAAACTGGAACAAATCTGATAAAGGAGTCAAATGCATAAACTGAGCTACTGTGTGTGTGTGTGTGTGTGTGTGACACGCACGCATTCTTAAAATGGATACCTGTATTTGAGCCATTAGAGATGAGCAATTATTCCAACCCACCTCAACTATTGCATCTTATTTTTCCACATCAGAGCACAAGTAGCTCTACTTAAAAAGAGAAAAAATCTGTTCTACCGTTTTGCCAATATGTGTGTGGTTAAACTACATTTTCAGCTGGGATATTTTGAACCGCTGCTTGTAGGCTTTTAGTTTTCAAGGACAGGTTGTGCATGTCAGCATGTTCACTCTGGAGTTCTTTACTCTGCAGCTTGTCATGCATACTTGGTCAATTTAATTCTCTGTAAAGCTGGTAGCAGAGATTCTTGCCTGCTTGAGTGCTCAGTGTCACATCAGCACAGGTTGATCTCGCTTATGGCTTTAGGTTCACGTTAGAGGGTCCACACCATTTTTTTTTTTTATTTTTTTTTTTAAATTTGGTTAATGTCAAAATCTTCACCTTTACTTTATTTAATCCTGTATCAATCAGATGTTGGCTAATATGTCTTTTTTCATCAATGAAATTGGCAAACTGGTGTGATTGTTCCAGGAAAGGCTTAAATAAAAATAATTCTTGGGCTGATTACTGTGGTAAGCAGTAGTTTCATGAATCATACTTTTTTCCTTAGCTAGTCAGTAAGTAGTCTTGCCTTTCACTGCAGGAGATATTAATTGGCACTAAAAAGGCAGTTGAAGTAGTTCACATCAGTTTGACTGAAATTGAAAAATTCTTGACATTTCCTGTTGATGTAAAATTTATTTTTCAGTTAATCGTTTTTATAAAGGACACAGATGATTTCCATACAGTTGTTATTCTCCTCGGTCTACACTGAATTGGAACAGTGGTGGAAATATTGGTTCCCAGCTGCCCACTCAGTCAGTTTTCCATGTAGTTTATTAAAATCAGCAAGATGCTAAGATAGACTTCATTATTGTGTTGAAGAATAAAACATGCTTTAGAGTTGGGTGAGCTTGCCAAAAATTGCAATAAGGCTTTCTATATTAATTGATAACTGTACAGTACATATAAAAAAATATACAGCAGGGAAACTGAATATTGAACAACTTACTTGGGTTGTTACTGATATCTGGTGAAAATCTCAGGTCAATGACTCAATCAGAAATGTTAGAGAAAAATGTTGACGTGTTCAGTACTTATTTTCCCTGCTGTAAATCAAATCACTTTTTCTGTCAAGCTTAGAGGGTTTCTTATACTCTTAATTCAAATGTGAAGATACAAGGTTAATTTGGAATGAAATATTTTTGTCAAATGTTGCATATGACGTATGTATCACCAGGGTTTCCTCTGGTAACATTTCTGGGTGGCGGCCTGCCTTGCCAGATAATATACCACCATGCCAAGAAGGAGATATGAATGTAAGAAAAATGTATGAAGCAATGACTTTCCGCAAGCGTGCACACGAACAACGTGCGTGGCCGTCATCTGCGCAGAGTTTAGAAGTGCCCCACCCACGCGAGCTTTCCAGTCAGTCAGCAGGCAGTGTCTCGCTAGCGGCAGCAGCATCTTTGTGGAAAAGGAGTGAAAACCGGGAAGTCAAACAGCAGAAATGGACTCTATTTGAAGAGAAACTTTGTGAAGAAGTCCACCATTCCTTCATTGGTGAAAATCCTGGCACGTCAGCGCTTTGGTGTTACCGATCGGGCGGGAGTGAAACTACAAATGATGGTTGTGTGCATGCGTCAACTGCTTGGCCTGGGTAGATGAAAAAAGTGAGCATGTACAGCGCTGCATGCATGCCGGGCTCGTCCAAAGCGTATGCGGACCAAGGCGGACTAGAGGGGAAATGCAGCATGAATAAGGCTTGACTGCCTGACAGAAACATGAGTTTATTAAAGTACTTGAAACACGGGGAAAAAAATCAGAAGAGGTATGCAAGCACTGGAGGAATTTATCATGGTTTTAACCTGCTGGAAACGGGAGCAATAACGGAAGAGCTGCTTAGCTAAGATGTGGTTAGAATTCATATACAGCCGGCTTCATATGAAGGGAAAGGCAAGGGGGACTGATGAATTGCTGAGGATATATTTCACCAGCCACTACAATATTAAGTTATGTTCCCAATTATGTACCTGGCAAGTTAAGATGACCGGAATTTACAAAGTCAGTGACTTTAATCCGTCAGCAGCCTTCAGACAAACTAAACGTGCCAACATTTGGATTTCAAAATAAGGGAAGTTTTTCTTGGTGGTGAGATTTCTAAAAAAAAATAAATAAAAAAAAAAATAAATAAATAATAAACTTATAGAAATATTACAACAGAAATAACGACATCCTTGGTTATTTAAGTTAATTTAAATCATTAAATACAATTTTAATATTTTTTTCTTTGTAATGAGTTAAATTATTCTGTTCTGACTGCAAAGTTATGGTCAAAAATATAAATTGTTATAAGGAAAAAGTAAAAAAAAAAAAAACCCCACCAGTCTCAAATTTGTTTAAAAAAAAACAGTAATTTTATTTTAAAAAAGACAAAAAAAGCCATAAAATAATCCACAAATTTATAATAAAGTTTCAAATGTACAAGAAAAGTAAATTTTACAAGAAGAAATTACAAATGTGAAGAAAATGGTTTCAAATTTAGATAAATTTACAGAGAAAAATAGAAAACTAAGAAAATTGTTATAAATTTTTGAGAAAAGCCTTCGACTGAAGTAATTACTCAAGTTTTAAGTGGGTGCTCTTTGTACCACCCATTTCTAGTTTGTAGCCAAACTAGAAATTTTTGGTGGTCTCCTTTAATTTACATGGCACTTGATATTTTCTGTCCCGTTTGTATATATCAGCATAGACAGAGAGAGAAGCTGAATTAGACAGGGCTCAGAGAGGACAAGATTGGACAGAAGAGAGGAGCCAAGAAGAGGAAAGTGTTCAGGCAGAGGGTCCAGGAGAGGTGAGAGCAGAAGGAGAGAAGGATGACGCCAGTAAAAAATCCAAATACAGGACGTCTGGGTGGGACCCTGAATGGCCCAATATTCCAACATTCAAGCCTTGGTTGTACAGTACTTCAAACTGTAAGTTCCATATGCACGGCAGTGGCTCAGGAGGTAGAGCGGGTCGTCCAATAACCGGATGGTTGGCGGTTCGAATCACACTCTCCCCAGATATCCTGCCGTTGTGTCCCTGGGCAAAACACTTTACCCACCTTGCCTCCAGTGCCCATAACACTGGGTATGAATGTGTATAAATGTTCAGTGGTGGCCGGAGAGGCCGTTGGCCCGGTTTGGCAGTCACATTTCCGTCAGCCTGCCCCAGGGCAGCTGTGGCTACAGCAGTAGCTTGCCACTACCATTGTCTGTCTGGAGTGAATGAATTGATTGATTTTATTTGTTTGAACATTCAGACAAAAAAGAAAAAAGTTGTAAAGGAGTGGAAAGAAGCTAACGCTTATATAGTCCCGCCCCTTCTCCATACCCAATAAATTATATCATTCTAGTCATTATTCATCCCACAATTACATTCATTATACAATACCTTAATATATAATACCTTATAATTAAATTATACAATGGAAATGATACAACAATGATAGTTTATTTGACAAGAATACCAACATGTAATAATAATAATAAATGTTTCTGGTATGTTTAATATAATTATAGGCAATATTATCATAATCACCATATATACCACCATATACCCCCACATGGCTTACAATACCTAGGTACAATAAGTAACAATATAATAACCATAATAGGTAGCCATATGGTAGTTACCTGGCCTATATAATACTTCAAATAATTCCATCCTAACAACAATCCTAATACTATAATTCTAGTAATAATATCAATAATAGTACTCAGCATATACAGTATATTCACAATGACGACTTTTCTTCATTGAAGACACATTGTAATGTTACTGTCCTTTTTTATATTGCTCAAAAATCACTTTATATGTTGATTTAAATATATGGATGTTTGGACACTGCCTGTGTTTCTCCCCAACCCATTCCACAATTTTACCCCACACACAGACACACAAAAACTCTTCCTAGTAGATCTTACTAGGTGCAATGAATAATGTATCTGTAAAAAGCATCTTTGACTGTCTATGATAAAGTGCTATATAAATCTGATGCATTATTATATGCAAAGTTACTGTGCAAAATTAAAAAGAAAATGGTATAAAATTAACATTCATACATATTTTCTGCCCCCACCCCCGGAAAAATATGTTGCCACTGTGCCAAGGTCTTTAAGCCAGAGGAAACACAATCACAGAACACTATGCATCAGTTTCTCAAATAGGTCTATATAATGGTCTTAATTCTGAAAAGTCAAAAACTTCGTGTTACAGGGGAACGTATAAAATCAAATCAATTCTTTGCTCAGTTCCAAACAAAACATGTAATTTTAATTATTTTATTTAAAGGACAGTACAGGTTAATGAACATTAATAAACAATCAATGTAAACTTGCCAGATTGTAGCCAACAGCTAATTTCCATCTGTTGTCCATAAATGGATGTTCCCTATATAAAAGAAACACTAGAATGAAACAAATTAAAACAAGAGTAACACACTATATCAACAGTGGGGCAGAATCAGAATCAGAATCAGGTTTATTGCCATTGTTCATGTAGTACACAAACTAGGAATTTGTCTCGGTACAATGCTGCAACATTAAACATGATAAGATAAGAGAAATAAACTATACATGTAATAAAGTGTAGGATAAGATTAAGTGATACTGGTCAACAGTTAAAATATATATTAACCAGCAGCAGATACTGTGGAGAACTATATAGTGCAGTCGGTAATGCAGGAAGAAAACAGTGATGATTGACATGAGTCTGGTTGAGCTGCTGTACATGGTGCACGAGAGTCACTTAGTGTTCAGCAGTCTAATGGCAGAGGGGAAGAAGCTGTTCATGTGACGGGAGGTTTTAGTCTGGATGGACCGAAGTCTTCTACCAGAGGGGAGGGGGGCAAACAGTACGTGACCAGGGTGTGAGGGATCGGCTATGATCCGGCCAGCACGCCTCCGGGTCCTGGAGATGTACAGATCCTGGAGAGAAGGGAGCTTGCAGCCGATCACCTTCTCAGCAGTGCGCACGACGCGCTGCAGCCTTAGTCTGTCCCTGGCAGTGGCTCCTGCGTACCACACGGTTATGGAGGTGGTGAGGATGGACTCGATGATGGCTGTGTAGAACTGCACTAACATCTTGGTGGGTAGCTTGAGCTTCCTCAGCTGCCGCAGGAAGAACATCCTCTGCTGGGCTTTTTTGATGAGTGAGCTGATGGTCAGCTCCCATTTGAGGTCCCTGGTGATGGTAGTGCCTAGGAAGCGGAAGGAATCAGCAGTGGTGATGGGAGAGCCTGAGAGGGTGAGGGGGGGCAGAGGAGTAGTGACTTTCCTGAAGTCTACAATCATCTCCACTGTCTTCAGAGCGTTCAGCTGCAGGTTGTTATTGCTGCACCAGGACGCCAGCTGGGCCACCTCTCTCCTGTAGGCGGACTCGTCGCCGTTGGAGATGAGCCCGATGAGGGTGGTGTCGTCTGCAAACTTGATCAACTTGACAGACTGGTGGCTGGAGGTGCAGGAGTTGGTGTAAAGGGAGAAGAGTAGGGGGGAAAGTACACAGCCCTGGGGTGATCCGGTGCTGATGCTAGTATAGTCTGAGACAGTCTTTCCCAGCCGCACATGCTGCCTCCGGTCCGTCAGGAAGTCGATGATCCACCTGCAGAGGGAGTCAGGCACGTTGAGCAGGGACAGCTTGTCCCGGAGCAGAGCGGGGCGGATGGTGTTGAATGCGGAGCTGAAGTCCACAAACAGGATCCTGGCGTAGGTTCCCGGGGAGTCCAGGTGCTGCAGGATGGAGTGGAGGGCCAGGTTGACTGCATCGTCTACAGACCTGTTGGCTCGGTAGGCAAACTGCAGCGGGTCCAGGAGAGGGGTGGTGATGGACTTGAGGTGGAACAGGACCAGGCGCTCAAAGGACTTCATGACTACAGAGGTGAGCGCTACAGGTCTGTAGTCATTAAGTCCAGTGATCCGTGGCTTCTTGGGGACAGGGATGATGGTGGAGGATTTGAGGCAGGATGGCACGTGGCATAACTTAAGGGAGGTGTTAAAAATGTCTGTGAATACAGGAGCCAGCTGTTTCGCACAGAGTCTCAGGGTGGAGGGAGACACGCCGTCTGGGCAAGATGCCCTTACACACAGGTTCTCATATCGCGTATTCCCTATACACATAACTGTAAAAATTATAATGGGAAATGTATAATGCACTTAATAAAACAATATAAGCTAAAAACAATTTGTTTTGTTAAACAAATTCAGCTTTGTTTCAACAAAATTAATTGCACTTATTAAAACAATATAGACATAAGATTAAAAACATAAGAAAAAGGAAGCATTATTGTACATTACCAATAAAGATAACACGAAGTGTATGTGTAACTGAAGGTTTTGTTTTTTTGTTTTTTTTTTTGTACCCCTGCATCACTGTGTGCATGTTTGGCTTGATATGAGCCAGTTCTTTAAATGGGCTTTGAAAGAAATGTAGGTGGAGCACTTTCTCACAGTTGAGTAGACTGTTCCATAGAGCGCCCCCTTTAACAGATAAAACACCCTGACCAAAGGTGGTATGTCGATAAGGGGTGCTAGTGTCCTCTCAAAAGAGCTCTTGTGACTCTGGTTGTGATGCTGTTGTCTGTACAATGGTTTATGAATTCACTTTGGGGTGGATGGGCCAGTCCATTCAAAACTTTATAAATTAAGCAGACTTGTTTACGAATAAAATGGTCAAACTTCAGGAGTTCATGTTAAGTATGTTACAGTGGTGATGTTACTTGCATCCTGTCAGATATTTTCAGAGCTTTCTTGTAAGTTGTTTGAGTTAATTTTAAGGTGGTCACACTGGCGAGCGCCCAGCTTGTTAACCCTTTGAGTGTGAGAATTTGCGTGCCCCTAGTGGCAGAGCGCGGCACTGCGCCTGCCTTCTCACTCTGACATGATCGCCTGCATTGGGAATTTATACTGATTGTACTGATTTGCCAGTTTCAAAAGGTGGCAGACATCCGTTGGAGGACTCAGTGGATGACACGTAATACACCTAAGAACTCATTTCCTCTTCCTGTTTGTAGCAGTTAGCCCAGAAAGCTAATATGGCCACGATCGTTGACGTCACTTTTTTGGCTTTGTACACGGAAAATAGCCTAGGAATACAAGTGAAATTTATGTGGGATAATCGTAAGACTTTGTAGATATGGTAGAGATTTTAAATTACCGGCAGAACGCAAAATATGGACCACAATGGGTGAAAATGCAGCGGCCTTGCCACCCAGCCAGCCCCCCTTTGTCAAAAGTGAGAAATTTGTTGGTTTTTTTAAAATGTACTGATTTCTTGTTCATATACTTTGAAGATGAGATGAGGTACCTCTGTACAAAAAACGTTGTCAAGACTAAACCGTTTTTTGTGTAAATGCGTCCAAAGTCCAGTTTTGATGTGAGTTATGGAATTTAGAGGTGCAGTGACATTATGCAAATTAGATGCGTACATTTATTTTTATCTGAAACTTTGGATCATACTTTACATCTTTCTAATTGACAGTAAGCCATTATCTCTTACCACTTTCAAGTTATAGCCTTGGAAATCTGAACTATTTTATTGACAATATTTACCACTCTTGACCACTAGGGGTTATGTCGCAGTTCACCAACATACACACTCATAGGGTTAAGTAACACTCATTCATTGTGGAAAAACCATGGAATATAAAAGTATTTTAGCTGCGTTTTTTTTGGGGGGGGGGGGGTTAGTTTCTGATGGGTCTAAAGTTCTGAAGATGAAACTTTATGGAATGGGAAAGATGTTGAACATGCCCATTAAATGGCAGTTGGTGGTCAAGAATGACCGAGGTATTTGTTTACAATATCAAGTTCTTCATTTTAAAACGTGTTAAAATTGGTTCTCTCTGTTTAATCATGCATTTTTTTTGTTTAATTGAAGACGAGTCATTTAGCCAGGTTTGAATGACAAAGCTTGTGTGAGGGTATCAGAAGCTTCAGAGATGTTCAGAGCCTCACACAAAATCACTACATTGTCTGCATACATTATGGTTTCAACATTTGGACAAATATTTGGTAGGTTAAAGAAAATGGGACCAAGAACTGACCCCTGCGGGACCCCAGCACAGCCATCAAGACAAGAGGATTTAACATAGTCAGCAGTCACATATTGTTTCCAGTTACATAAGAAGCAAACCAATGAACAGTGCGTTCTGAAAGATTAAAATTAGTTATCCTGGATAATAAAAAGTCATGGTTCACAGTAGGTGTGCCGTATCGTTCACGATAATAGAATAAAGATGTGATGGTTTATATTTTCTGGTACTATTTGATACAGAATCAAAAGTTTGAAACACATTCTAAACTGCTCTTTAGAAACTGGAGAAATGTTTTGTTTTTATTACCTCCGCCAGGAGGTTATGTTTTTGCCGGGGTTTGTCTGTCTGTTGGTTAGCAAGATGACTCAGAAAGTTTTGGACGGGTTTCGATGAAACTTTCAGGCGTTGTTGGAAATGGTACAAGGAAGAACTGCTTAAATTTTGGGGATGATCCGTCCAGAAGAAAACCGCCATTACGGAAAATGCCATTTTCGTGAATAACTACTGAACCACTAATCCTATCATTGTCAATCCAATTGCTAGTCATATGTTTTCATGGTCAAGGAATCTGAAAACGTACACACAAACACTGTATGGGCGGAACTGTGGCCGCCATTACGGAAAATGTCATTTTCGTGAATAACTACTGAACCACTAATCCTATCATTGTCAATCCAATTGCAAGTCATATGTTTTCATGGTCAAGGAATCTGAAAACGTACACACAAACACTGTATGGAGGGAACTGTGGCGCTTGGTGGAGGTCTGCGCTCTGAGTGCTTTTCTAGTTGAACATTAAATTCGTGCTGGCCTGTGAAACTGTACTTTATAAATTTAAAAGAAAAAACTGTATTCAGTGATATCGCGAAAAATATAGTTATCGTGAAAATTCACAGAAATATCGTGGTATCATTTTTGGGCCATATCGCCCACCCCTAGTTCACAGTATCAAATGTTATCCTTAAATCAAGTACTGTAGTACAGCCCCCATATATGCATTCTTGTTCAACAGATATTTAGTCTTTTCTAAAAACGTATACATGGCCATTTCAGTAGAATGGCGTGAGTGAATGCCAAATTGCATGGGGGTGTAGTAGTGATTAACCCAGATTAAGATGTTCATCATTTGGCAGCCCATTTTTCTGCAACTTTTACAATTGGTAATATACTGACTGGCTGGTAATTTGATAAATCAGTCTTATTCCCTGATTTAAAGATTGGGGTTATTGCAGCCACTGTTCCCAGTGGGACGAACTGAAGAGACTTTGTTTAAAAAATTAGTACTGAGACCAAAGGCAACCTTGGCTTTTGAATTTTTCAAACCACAAATTAGATTATCTACATCCAAATCAGTAACTTCTGTAATACTTGAGATAGGTGAGTTGTAATTGAGACTGTGCATTCAGGGGAAGTGAAGAGTTTAGTAATCTCATTTACAGAGTCCACAAAGAAGGTATTAAAACTATTTGCTAAAATGATAGGCTCATTAACCAGTGTTGTTTGTACTGGGTTCCAGTTTGTTCTTTTTTGTTGAGATTGTCCAAATAATTTATTGCTTTCCCATGCCAGTTGACCATTTCCATTAGGGGTGGGCAGTGTGGCCTTAAAAAAATCACTTAAAAAAAAAAAAAAAAATTCACAGTAACGATATTGTTCAGAATATCACAAGTCTTTGTTTTTAATTTATAAAGAACAGTTTCACAGGCCAGTGTTATTTACCTTCAACATATTTAGTAAAAACAAAATCTCTTCAGGTTTATAAACAGCAGCTCAGGTTGAGTGGTAAATATATTCTATGTTCTGTATCAAATATTACAAGAAAATTATATAAACCACATCGTAAGTTCACTTATGTAGTTGGGGTTTTATGCGGAATAGGGCTGCAACTAAGAATTATTTTGGTAGTCGACTAATCTAACAATTTTTTTGATGAGTCGACTAATTGTGGATTTTTTTTTTTTCCCTCCACTTTCATGTCCGCCAGTTCAGCTTCCTGCTGGCACAGCTCCTGTTTGGGGCTCTAGGTCATGTTTGACCTCACCTGTTTAAGCCTGCTCAATATAATGTAGCCCATTTTGTCCTTTTTGTTAAATAAACAAGCAAACTTACTACTGGCTCCTGGCGCCTCATTAATGCCCTGAAAGGGGCATTCATGACAGAAGTACTTCAGACAGCAGAGGAAGGTTTCATTATTCCACCTCTTGTTCAGTATTACAGGTGAGTCCTGGATTTTTATGACTATTTTTGTGCCACACAGAAGTTTGATAAGGGAGTAGACTGTCTTGCGCATCTCGGAGGGAGAAAAACACCTCGTGGGTAAAACCAGGTCTGTGGTGGACCACTCCCAGTTACACGGGGTGAGACTGGACATCCTGGCAGATAAGCACATCTGTCACAAGGTCTGTGGTGGACTTTTGCCAGTCAGTGCATCGTAACATGCATTACACAAAGAGCAGAGATAAACTATCATCTGATCAGTCACTGCAACAGATACTGGAGTCAGTTTGTCTTGGCCTGTCCTTGCCACTGATAATACCTCTATCTGCCGAGAATGTGTCGCTAGTCCAGCAAAAGCTAGCGGTACTCAAATGCTTTGCAAGCAGTTTCATGAAATGGTCAGAGAGCAACTCATACCGGCTCGGATGTCGCCCGGGTTAACAAGGTCAGGAGTTCCTGGCAGCGGAAGGCGAATTAGAGCTGCGTGGAGGAATCTGATCAGACCTAAATGAAACGGTCATTGTCGCCCCCGACAGACTGCTATGATGATGATTATAAAAAGTTCCTATAGTTAAATAAAACAATGACCCATCGAATAGGAGATGGAAACTTGAACTTGACGGCTTAATCAGAAGTGTTTGTAGCGACACAATTAAATAATGGATGTTAAAGTGTAAAAACTCAAATAGCAGCTCTGCTGCTCCACAAAGGCTGTTGTAATGGTGTTAAAAACAAATTAGAGTAATATTCAACTCCATTAAAGTAAAAAAGAAAATGACAAACTAGTCAATCCTGTTTGAAACCATTTTAGATTTAGTATACTTTATTGATTCCCCCAGAGGGGAAATTGAGGGCATCCACCACCTGGATGGATGAAGCAGCCACGATACGGTGCTATCCCTTAACCATTCACACACACACACTCACACCTAGGGCCACTGTAGAGTCTCCAGTTAACCTAACCTCCATGTTTTTGGCATGTGGGAGGAAACCGGAGAAATCCTGGAGTAAACCCACGCAAACACGGGGAGAACATGCAAACTCCACACAGATCACTGTTGGTCGGGGGCTGGGATCGATCCCACGATCCCAACAATCCCCCGGCCAAGGGTAAACTGTGCTGCCGCAGTGCTAACCACTGCGCCACCGTGCAACCTTGCTGGGTCTAGAAGTTTAAAAGTTTAATTAGGCTTCAGATGAAAATTAAAAACTTCTTCCAGTCTAAAATAAAAAAAACTTTTAATGTCGGTGCAGGAATGTGAGCCTTCACTACACATGCAGTGAAATATTTAAGCAGTTTTAAATTTGTGATGATTATGGTTCTTTAACTAAATTACAAATCATGATCAGGGCTGCAGGGCATGGCTATTTTACAGCTCGGATAATCACCCACTCTAATCGAAGGCTACTTGAGTAATCTGATCTTTTTTTAAAGAAACTTGCATTGACGGATATTTACTAACTAACCTGCACTTATATAGCGCTTTTTCAGTCACAAAGACCACCCAAAGCGCTTTCACTTATACTAACCTTCTATTCTAAGGGCCTATAGGAAACGGATATCTAGGGACAATTGAGAACAACCAATTAACCTAACATGCATGTCTTTGGATTGTGGGAGGAAGCCGGAGCCCCCGGAGTAAACCCACGCAGCACAGGGAGAACATGCAAACTCCATACAGAAAGGTTCCAACCCCTGCCAGCCTGGGGATTCAAACCTGGAACCTTCTAGCTGTAAGGCAACAGTGCTAACCACTGCACCACCGTGCTGCGGAACTTTTTCCTAAAGACCAGTAGTAATTGTACCACACACTCAATAATACAGGTACACATTTATTGCAATGCTTACTGCATAGAACGTAACTTTAAACGGTACGTTACACCATAAAGTTCCTTTTGCTAGCAGTTGGCATCTGCTAGCAGATGCCGTTAGCATTCAGATGCTAACGGCGGTGGCTATATGTTCTTTGGTCATATAAGCATAATTAACGTAGCTGCCTACATTCTATTCATCTTAATTTTAAATTTCAATCACGTACCTCATCTCGGGTGTGCTGGCTGTGCATGATGTGGGATGCTTTCTGCCGAGACACTGTAACAGCCAACGTAGCATGCTAATTTGCCGCTCAGCCTTACCATGCACCCACTGCATAATGTTTTCCTTCAGTTTGAGCTGGAAATGATTCCAGACTTGAGATACTTTGAATTTAAAAAAAAAACAAAAAACAAATCTTTATCTTTGCCGGCCCGTCACTATGCCGCTCTGACATGGCGCCATTAAACAAATCTGTTTTGTGTAGGAATCATGACTGGAAGAAGGTTGCACCAGAAGGAGGTCATATAGACTGGAAGTGCTACATTAAATGACCCGTCGACACATATATTTTGAATCAAATTTAAAGTTATTTGAATTATTCAGGTAATTGTTGCAGCCCTAATCATGATATTCTAATTTACTGAGGTGCATTAATATTCAGAATGAAGGCTGATATTACGGTGACAATGGAGAATACGAAAAAGTAAGCTGCTTATGTAATTCACCCATTTACTGCAGTTACAAGATAAGATAAGCCTTTTAGTCCCACAATGGGGAAATTCCAGGATTGTAACAGCACAGGGATAGCAACACTCGGAGCAATAATTTAGAAGATAAGAAAACGAGAGCAGTGAATATACATATGTACATACAGATATATAAATATATAGATGCAGTGCGGACCATTGTAGCTAGATGGAATAAACAGCATAACAGTCTGTTTAGTTACTCCACATAGTATGAATATGTACCCATACAGTGGGGTAAAAAAGTATTTAGTCAGCCACCAATTGTGCACGTTCTCCCACGTAAAAGATGAGGTCTCCAATTTTCATCATAGGTATACCTCAACTATGAGACAAAATGAGGGGAAAAAAATCCAGAAAATCACATTGTCTGATTTTTAAAGAATTTATTTGCAAATTATGGTGAAAAATAAGTATTTGGTTAATCACAAAAGTTCATCTCAATACTTTGTTATATACCCTTTGTTGGCAATGACAGAGGTCAAACGTTTTCTGTAAGTCTTCACAAGGTTTTCACACACTGTTGCTGGTATTTTGGCCCATTCCTCCATGCAGATCTCCTCCAGAGCAGTGATGTTTTGGGGCTGTCGCTGGGCAACACGGACTTTCAACTCCAAAGATTTTCTATGGGGTTGAGATCTGGAGACTGGCTAGGCCACTCCAGGACCTTGAAATGCTTCTTACGAAGCCACTCCTTTGTTTCCCGTGCGGTATATTTGGGATCATTGTCATGCTGAAAGACCCAGCCACGTTTCATCTTCAATGCCCTTGCTGATGGAAGGAGGTTTTCACTCAAAATCTCACGATACATGGCCCCATTCATTCTTTCCTTTACACGGATCAGTCATCCTGGTCCCTTTGCAGAAAAACAGCCCCAAAGCACGATGTTTCCACCCCCATGCTTCACAGTAGGTATGGTGTTCTTTCTCCTCCAAACACGACAAGTTGAGTTTTTACCAAAAAGTTCCATTTTGGTTTCATCTGACCATATGACATTCTCCCAATCCTCTTCTGGATCATCCAAATGCTCTCTAGCAAACTTCAGACGGTCCTGGACATGTACTGGCTTAAGCAGGGGGACACGTCTGGCAATGCAGGATTTGAGTCCCTGGCGGCGTAGTGCTGATGGTAGCCTTTACTTTGGTCCCAGCTCTCTGCAGGTCATTCACTAGGTCCCCCCGTGTGGTTCTGGGATTTTTGCTCACCATTCTCGTGATCATTTTGACCCCACAGGGTGAGATCTTGCGTGGAGCCCCAGATCGAGGGAGATCATCAGTGGTCTTGTATGTTTTCCATTTTCTAATAATTGCTCCCACAGTTGATTTTTTTTTTTTTTCACACCAAGCTGCTTATCTATTGCAGATTCAGTCTTCCCAGTCTGGTGCAGGTCTGCAATTTTGTTTCTGGTGTCCTTTGACAGCTCTTTGGTCTTGGCCATAGTGGAGTTTGGAGTCTGACTGTTTGAGGTTGTGGACAGGTGTCTTTTATACTGATAGAGTTCAAACAGGTGCCATTAATACAGGTAACGAGTGGAGGACAGAGGAGCCTCTTAAAGAAGTTACAGGTCTGTGAGAGCCAGAAATCTTGCTTGTTTGTAGGTGACCAAATACTTATTTTCCACCATAATTTGCAAATAAATTCTTTAAAAATCAGACAATGTGATTTTCTGGATTTTTTTTTCCTCATTTTGTCTCTCATAGTTGAGGTATACCTATGATGAAAATTGGAGACCTCATCTTTTAAGTGGGAAAACTTGCACAATTGGTGGGTGACTAAATACTTTTTTGCTCCACTGTACATATTGTCACCCACCGTAGCAATTGATATTGTTCTAGTTGTATACTAAAGGGGGACCATTTTGTGCAAATTTGTTGCGTCGTTTGCATTCAATACTATAGGTCGTAACTTTTTTTTTTTTTTTTTTTACAATCTCTGCGAACGCTGTTTTTACATCTGCTTATAGGTTATAGCTAGCGTAACAGGAGCAGCTCAGCTGTCAGCAGCCATTGTGAGAGATTGTCAGACATCAGGTAAACTATTTAAACAGCATGGACTAATAGTGTGGTCAGTTTTCTAAAGCTGAGAATCTCTCATTGAAAATAAGAAGCGCTAACATTACTTGTCAACCTTGCCAGTGCAGTCCGCTGAGGTGGCTGGAGACAGAGGAATGGAGAGGAGGAGGAGGGGGAATGGGTGCATCGCTGTAGTGCAGCTGTGATATGACGACAGTTTACTCTGGCTTAAAGACCTTGGTGCAGTGGCAACATATTTTTCCGTGGGGCAGAAAACACATGACACAGTTGTAACAGGAAATGTTAATTTTACACTGTTTCCTTTTATTTTTTTAAAATTTTGCACAGTAATATTGCATAATGAAACTTACCATTTGAAGTATAGTACTACCAAGGCTCAAATGTTGGCATATTGGGCCAGTTGGGGTCCCACCCAGATGTCCTGTGTTTGGACTTTTTACTGGTGTCCTCCTTCTCTCCTTCCTCTGCACTCACCTCTCCTGGACCCTCTGCCTGAACACTTAACTCTCCTTGGCTCTTCTCTTCTGGCTCATCTTTCCCTCTCTGAGCTCTGTCTAATTCAGGTTCTCTCTCTGTCTATGGTGGTATACAAACAGGTTAGAAAATACCAAGTGTCATGTTTTATCCTGCAGGATTTTTTTTTTTTTTTTCATGGTTTACATAAATGACCAAAATGTTTTTTTGTATTTTTATTCTTTTTTTTCCACTGACAGAGTAGAAAAGGGAAGTGGGGAAAACATAATAGTAATTTACTCATGCATACTTAAATTATATGATCAGAGGTGGGTATAGTAGCCAGAAATTCTACTCATGTAAAAGCAGTGCTTTGAAATTAATAATTAAAAGTAGACAACCAAAAATTTCTAGTTAAGGGTACAAAGAGCACCCACTTAAAAAAAAAAAAAAAAAAAAACTTGAGTAATGACTTCAGTCTTGAAGGTTTGAGGTTTTTCTCCAGAATTTATAACAATTTTCTTAGTTTTCTATTCTGTAAATTTATCTAAATTTGCAACCATTTTCCTCAAATTTGTAATTTTTTCTTGTAAAATTGACTTGTACTTTTGAGACCATTATAAATTTGTGGATTTTATGGCCGTTTCTTTTTTTAATCAAACTCTATAAAGCTCTTTATTTTCTTTCAAAGGTCTTTTTATTATTATTGAGTAAAGTATCAATACAATACAAAGTATTGGAAATTTTCATTTTTGTTTTAACCAAACAGTGCAAAAATAGAATTTAAAACTAACAAATGTGGATGCTTCAAAACACAAAAACCTTTAAGTAGACAATAATAAAAATACAAAGAAAAAAAAATTGTGTGTGTGAGGTGGGGGTGGGGTAAAGGGGATATGAGCTACTCAGAAACTATAATCAAGGGTCTTTCAAAGAAATCAAGAAACGGGCGCCATAATTTATAAAATTTGTTTTCAGAGCCACTAACTGTATATCTGATTTTTTTTTTTTTTTTTTTTTTTTTTTTTTTTCTAAATCCAAACAGGACATTATATCTTATCCACTGTAAATGTGAAGGGGGCGAAGAGTCTTTCCACTTCAGTAATACAGCATGTCTGGCCAATAATAATGAAAATTTAAATACTTTTAATTTGGAATTTGGCAAGACAAGTTCTGGAGCCACACCAAAAATGGCGCATAATGGATCAGGTTTGATTTGATATTGCAGGACTTCAGACATAGTGATAAAAACAGAATGCCAAAAATTCATCAATGAAGGGCAGGACCAGTACAAATGAAGCAAAGTGCCAGGAGCGCTACCACACTTTTCACAAGTTGGGTCTATATCCGAGTAAATACGTGCTAACTTAACCTTGGACAGGTGCACCCGGTGTACGATCTTAAATTGAATAAGAGCGTGACAAGCACACATTGATGCAGTGTGAACCTGGCCAAGAATAGAGTCCCACAGTTCATCAGTAAAAGTAAAATTAAGATCTTGTTACCAATTCAATTTAATAGCGGCCAGAGAAGAAGATTGTAAATTTGAAATTAAATTATATAAAACTGATATTACCCCCTTAGAAGTTGGTTTAACTAATAAAAAATTATCTAGAGGATTATCAGAAGTTTTTTGAGGAAATTTTGTCATGGTTTGCACATAATGTCTGACCTGGAGGAAGCGGAAAAAATGTGTAGAAGTGATGTCGAATTTAGTGGAAAGTTGAGAAAAACTTGCAAATTGTCCATCAAAATATAAATCCGCAAAAGATTTTAAACCTTTTGTGCCATATATGAAATGCACTATCAATAGTTGATGGGGTAAATAAATGATTTGCAGCAATTGGACTTCTAATGGAGAAAAACTGAAGACCGAAATTTTTCCTGAATTGGGACCAAATTCTAAGACTGACGAACTACTTTATTACCCAGTGTAGACAAGGCAAGGGGAAGTGGTGAACCTAAAATTGCCGGTAGGGAAGTTTGATTGTCCACATGTGACTCCATAAGGATATAAAGCTCTTTAAAAATGACAGTTGAAACAAAGTGCTGTACATCAACGATAAATAAAATATAAAAACAATAAAATACAGCTAAATTATAAAACGGCACCAACAAAACGATCATCATACAATAGAGACAATAAGAACAAATAAAATCAATGTCTCAAGCTGGGTCAAAAGCCACAGAATAAAAATGGGTTTTAAGGAGTTTTAAAACTGGACAGTGAAGAGGCCTGTCTGATGGACAAAGGCAGATTATTATAGAATTGCTGTTTTTGTTTTTTTTTTAAATTGAAACAGAATGTGGCAATTTTTTTTTTCCTCATACAATTTAAACTTTTGACCATAATTTTGTAGAGCCAGAACAGAACAATAACTCTGAATTCAAAGAAATATAATTAATTTCTTTAAATATAATTTTAACTTAAATGACCAACTATGCAGTGATTTCTGTTATTTCTATGCATTTATAGTTTTTTTTTTAGAACTCTCCTCACCAACCAGACAGCAGGAACAGCCTCCCTTATTTTGAAATCCAAATGTTGGCACATTTAGTTTGTCTGAAGGCTGCTGACGAATTAGTCATTGACTTTGTGAATTTCGGACAGCTTAACTTGCCAGGTACATAATAATTAACATAAATTATTAGTTAATATTGTAGTAGCTGGTGAAGTAAATCCTCAGCGATTCATCAGTCACGCTTGCCTTTCCCCTGTAATGAAGACTAACCAAACCTGTTGGCTAAGTGCTTCCTCATTGTTCCAGTTACCAGCGGGTTAAAACTATCATAAATGCCTCCATTGCTTATCTTGTACTTTTTCCCGTGTTTAAAGTACTTTAATAAGCTCATGCTGACAGCAACACTAGAGAGACGCGCTCTACCTGCACAAACGGTCACGCGGGCTCCAGGTGGGCGGGGCACTTCCTTGCGGATGACAGTCGCTCTTGTTGTTCATGTGTGAGCTTGCGGAGCATTTTTCATATTTAATTTTTCTTTAATATATTAGACACAGCGGCATACTTCCTTAGGGCGGCGGGCTGCCACACAGAAATGTTACTAGAGGAAACCCTGACCACTGCTTTACAGTCTACATTTAACTTGTTTCATTTATTAATTTTCGGTAAAATCCTCCCATACTTTAAAAACTTTTGGCCTTCTGTGATTTTCTCTCTGTGTCACCATGACGGCATTCCTCTTCTTCGCTGGAACAGTTAAACTGAGCGTCGACTAATCGTTTCAGCTCTAATGCTGAATAAGTTTAACCTGAATCCGGGAATAAGACTATATCAAATTAAGTAAAATTTATTTATAGCACTTCTCACAGAATCACAAAGTGCTTCACAATGAAATAAAACACACAATCACAAATACAATAAAGGCATTGAAAAAACAAGTATAAAAACATAAAAACTATAATCCATAGTCAAACTAAAAGGCCTGTTTAAACAAGAGTGTCTTCAGCTGCTTTTTAAAAGCGTCAACAGAGTCTACTGAGCGCAAAGACAATGGTAGAGCATTCCACAATTTTGGTGCCACTGCCTGAAAGGCTCCATCACCTCGAATTTTAAAATGGGTTTGGGAGACAGCCGGTAAAATTTGATCCGAGGATCTCAAAGACCGTGAGGAGTTGTACACTTTAAGCAGCTCAGTGATGTATTTAAGGATCTGGTCATGAATAGCTCTAAAAAGAAGAACTAAAATTTTAAACTGAATCCTAAAATCAATTTTACTGGCCAGTCAGTATATAGAATCTATTGTGTCTCCATTGCACAGGACTTCTTGGCTCTCCTCGCACTGAAGGGATTTTTTGGTTTTGTTTTTGGTTCGGGTGGTTGAATAAAATCAAATTGACGCAAATGACCCCCCCCCCCCCAACCAAAAAAAAAACTCCAAGCACTCCAGACATCAACCCTGCTCCAAAGTGAGCAGTGTTGTCATGCTGTACATGTGGTAAATGAATGCAGGCAGCTTATTCGCATTGCTGCACCATTTTTAACATGGCAGCAGTCTTGAAACAGCCTTAAAACTGAAATATTTCAACACAATTGGACGCAGGTGTTCCAACCACGGAGCGGTAGTTTTGCCGTTTCTATGGTAATGTATAACTTCAATCAGCAACATAGTTGTGTGACATCACGCAGCAGACACCAAATATTGTGATTAATTTTTACACTAGTATCAGAATTTATACTGGTATTGTGAACAATATATGGCACACCCCTGATTTTCATGAGCATCTTCAATGATTTTAGAAAAAAAAATTGGTCTTGACCTTTCCCAGAATTTGTTTTACTTTGACACAATTTCACTTCAGCAAGAAACAATCAGTGGTCAAGCCATTTTTTTAATTTTTTTTTCATAGTGCATCTTTCTCGCACGTTTCCTGCAGTCTTCGTTTACCTATGGTAGTGAGTTACCGCTCCTTTTCTTGAACAAGAGAACATTAAAGTTGTTGAACCACAAATGGTTCTAGAATGTTAACACATTTTTAGCTAAGATACTAAAGTTTTACAAGACAACACAAACTAAATAGTATGGTAAGGTGGAAAAAATATTATGCCATGTCACCCCATACGTCCCGGCACAGTCTGCTTTTGGCATAATTGGAGGCAGGCCGAAGCCGTGATGGTCGATTTATTCTCACAACAGTGCTTCATTCCACGTGGTGCCCCAGGGAAAGGAGACTTTAGACCACAGGAGCAGAGCATATCCAGGATGGATATCCTAGCCCTAGCTGTCAGCCTCCAGGTGTGACACCACAGTGACCCCCCCCCCCCCCCCATCACAAATTTCATGACCCGCAGCATCTTTCCTGCTGAAGCAGTCATTTCCACTAGTGCTGCAACGATTGGTTAACTAATTGATTAGTTGATCAACAGAAAATTAGTCCACAACTAATTTGATAGAGCAATCATCTATGTACCCTTCTCCAGAAAAAACATCTAAAAATTTTGATGTTCCCAAACATGAAAATTTACTGTGTTTTTGTTTTTTTGCATTATAAGTTGAATAATTTTTAGTTTTATACTTGACAAGCCAGTATTTGATCAGGTCACCTTGAGCTCTGAGATATTGTGATGGACATTAAAAAAGATATAGACCAAATGATTAGTCGACTAATGGGGGGTGGGGGGGGTGGGAGTGGCAGATTAGGCCTGCAACTATTTGTTGCCAACTAATTTCCACCACCGGAAACAGACCCTTTGGCCCACTGTGTTTGTGCAGAGATGTTGACCTCGTGAGGTTGAGGTTTTCTCCTCTGCTTCACTTACCAGGATATCCTGGTTGTTAACATCTTTTCTGTGATACAACCACATTGCTAAATGGTTTTGTATCATCTTCCCAGTGTGCTCAATGATGGGCGAAGTTATCAAACTTGAAAGCTGGATTCTCCCCCCCCCCCCCCCCCAAAAAAAAAAAAAAAGTACTGTGATCAAGAACTGAGTGATTAACCGAAATGAAACTGACGGGACATAAAACCATAATCTTGGTCATCGGTTTTTCAGTTCTTGCTTTCTTCCTTTGATTGTGTGCATCTACGAGACCTTTCATGTGCTGCCCCTTTAAATGGGGTCATTAACAAAGGGTTTTTTTTTTGTTTTTTTTTTTGTAGGGTTTAACCTTCTGTAAGGCGTGTATTGGTCACGTGATTACCAAAAATATCAATACTCCTCAAAAAAAAAAAAAAAAAAAAAAAGCAGTCTGCCTTAATCATTTTTCACTCCAAAAAGCAAAATTGACTGTTCTGGATTTGCCACAGGACATCACTTACACAGTAAACCCAGCCTAGTGCATCCTTGATACCTGCCTGCTGCTCCGTTATTGGCTAGTTTCATCCAGCTGTTTCTGCTGCAGCTGTCAGCAAACTCCCAATGGATGCATCTCTGAGAGAAGTGGCTAAAAACTATTTTAAGACGTTCTGGAGGCAAACTTAATACTCAAACTTAATACTCTTTTGGTCATTTCACTATGGATTAATTCCAAAACCTTGTAAAGTGTAGTTCTTTTTTTTTTTTGTTTGTTTTTTCAAAAAGCAAAACTCTTAAGGAATACCACTGTGTTGCACACGAGGATGCTGTAAAATGCCTCAACATTTAAAATCTAATGTCCCCTTCATTGGTGGGTCTGGATGGTAATTCGACCTATGCAAATTGTTTTTATAGGCATTCAACCTTAATTTTGCTTTTTATCTAGTCACATTTGCAGCTTCTGACTTGTTTTGTGTACCGATGTTCTGTGAAAAGTCAAACGGGGCCCTACTGTAGGTTACGCCGCTTCACTTGTGGTTGGCTTTGCCACATATGTCCATTACAAAACTTTTCACCCACTCAGTTCAGGGGCTTGTGAATACCATTGATGAAACGGTGTTCTCTGAGAGTTTTGTTGATCTCATGGAAAATGATACAATTTTTTTTTTCCCAGATTAGGGCTGGACAATTTATTCTTAAATCAGCATCACTGTTTGACTTTCAGGTCAGTTTTTATTTTTATCCCCTTTCTTCCCCCTTGTAGTTCACTGACAAGGCTCATAATTAAGCAGTATTGCACAACATTGCAGTATATCACTAGCAGTGAAATAAAACAGTGGCTTTGTCCGTTATGGTCATCCATCCCAGCAGGTAAAAAAGGTTGAGATGACACAGATGGCAGTCAGAGGCTCACGGCAATTTAGCTTCAGGCATCTACACGTTGGTTTCCATGCGCTTTGCTCGCTTTTTCATAGCATCTTCAGACAAAATGGTCAATCTTCACATTCTATGTGGATGGAGGCCTCATTTCTTTTCGTTACAAGCCATTTCACTTTTTTTCTTCTGCTTTTGAACCGCTCCATGTCGTGCTTCTGGAGTTCCGTGACCGGGCATGCACCTCTGCAGGCACGTCTAAAAGGGGAAGTCCAAAGCTCTCTATACACACGAACACAACGAGGGAGGGGACAAACGAATGAAGTGACATGAACAAGATTAGGGTGGTTCTGCAGCCCAAATGTCGGTTTTCAAATAATCACCCAGCCCTAATATGGTCATGATGTTAGAATTTGAAATTAATCCATGGAAAAGGTAGTGACTGATCCATTTAACCAGTTGAGAATTTCTGTCGCAGATACGCACCATCTGCATGCACCCTCTGGTGGCCAAGATTTTTTTTGTAGAAAATATTCAGTTTAGATATCACAAATTCCAAATGCTGTAACTTGAAAGTGGTAAGAGATAATGGCTTATTGTAAATGAGAGAGATGTAGAATATGATCCAAAGTTTGATAGGAGTAAATTTACAGATCTAATTTGCATAATGTGACGGCAGCCATATCTGATTACATAACTTTTGGTCAAAGTGGACTTTGGACATATTTACACACAGGATGGTTTTAATCAATCATTCATTTTGGAGCAACGCGTCGAGGATCTTGAACAAGGTTCTCGTATTGATGACCTAGTTATAAGTGGACTAGACATCAGATATCAGTCATACGCCCATGCCACAACAGGACTGAATGGTGAAGATGCTCCCATGAGTTAATCAGTCTCCTTAGAAAATCAAGTGCTTCAGTTCCTTAATAATAGAGACATTAAGGTAGAAGCCAATGCAATTTCAGCCTGTTATGCTTTACCGAAGAAAGATCCCAAAACAAAGAAATCAATTGTGATGCGCTTTGTGAACAGAAGGGTAAAGAATGACATACTGAGGCAGGCCAAAAAGCTACAGGGAACTCAAGTTTACCTAAATGAACACCTGACAAAAAAAAACCACTGAATTAGCACGGCAGGCACGGATGCTGAAAAAACAAAATAAGATACAGGCAACCTGGACAAGAAATTGTAGAATTTGGATTAAACTAAATGGAACACCAGAGCAAGCAAGGAGTATAATGATCAGAGATGCTACTGACTTAAATAAATACAGATGAACACAGATTAAAAAAAATTGAGTCAATGATGATCCATATTCATACACACGATAAGAATAGTTCTCTTGATACTCCATGCCAAAGTACTTTAAAAAAAAAAGCAAAATAAACAAAAACTTATGATCGACTCGAGTAGACATCAGTTATCCCCAGCTGGAGGAAGTCATCTGACACAGAGTGAGGAAACTCAAACTCTGAAAATATGCCACTATGCTGAACATAAACCACAAGAGATGGAGAATGATATTGATCCTGATAACCACTTTTTCAATAATATTCATAACCACTGTGAATATTACACTGAAAAGCAATTCAAAAGTCAAGTGCAATTAGATGGTAAACTGTCAATAATACACTTCAATAGCAGAAGTCTTAACAAAAACTTTCCACAGATTCAGGACTATTTAAAACAGCTAGACAGAAAATTCACAGCTATTGCAGTCTCTGAAACCTGGCTAAATGAAGAACAGGCTCCCCTGATGGCAATAGAGGGATATCAGATGTTTTATATTAACAGAACTCAAAAAAAGGGTGGTGGTGTTGCACTGTATATTGATGATCTGTATAGGTGTAAGTTTGTAAATGAAATGTCCTTTGCACTACCAGGGATCTTGGAATGTGTTACTGTTGAGATTGACCTAGACCATAGGTGTCAAACTCATTCCACGGAGGGCCAAGACCCTGCAGGTTTTACCACCACCCAGTGTCTTCAACAGGTGATTTCACTGAATTTCTTCTCACTGATTGCTGATCAGTGAAAACACCTGCTGAAGACACTGGATGGAAGTAAAACATGCAGGGTCTTGGCCCTCCATGGAATGAGTTTGACACCCCTGACCTAGACAAAACAAAAAATCTAATCATAAGCTGCATATATAGAACGCCGGGAACTTGCATTGAGACATTCAGAGATAAATTAGTCGAGCTGTACAATAATATTACTAGTAAGAAAATGGTAGCAATTTGTGGAGATTTCAATATTGATTTACTGAATCCACATCAACAAAATGTAGTTACAGAGTTCATGAACTCTATGTACAGCATGAGTCTATATCCCACAACAACACATCCCAGTAGAATCACAGTTCACTCTGCTACACTTATTGACAACCTGTTTGTCAATGTTATCGATAAGAAAATAGAAAGTGGATTATTGATAAATGATATAAGTGACCACTTGCCAACCTTTGCACTTATCCATGGCCACACGGGGGCCAAAGCAGAAAAAATTTCAAAATCGTTCCGATACAAATCACCAATGCAATCAGTTCTTTTAAAGAGGACCTGCTGAAGCAAGACTGGACAGAAGTCTATGTATCAGATGTAAATGAAGCCTATGACACATTTATAAACATTGTAACCACTCTTTATGAAAAAAAACTGCCCATTAGTAAAAAAAAAAAAAGCTTAAACACAAATTTGCTGATAAGCCATGGTTAACCAAAGGACTGCAAAAGGCGTGTAAAAAGAAAAATTTATTATATAAAGCTTTCCTAAAGAAAAGGACAAAAGAAGCAGAGCAGCGGTATAAAACATACAAAAATAAGTTAACATGTATAATAAGATGTAGTAAAAGACTATTACAGTAAAGAACTGGAGAAAAACAAAGACAATATTAAAAATACATGGACAATACAGTGATCCCTCACTTATCGCGGTTAATGGGTTCCAGAACCGACCGCGAAAAGTGAAAAACCGCGAAGTAGCGTCACCCCTAATGACGTCATCCATAAATAATACGTACATTCATTCTCTTACGCTCTCTCTCTCTCTCATATGATACGTGTGTGTGTACGTGTACATACATACGTAGATGTAAATAAAGTGTACATAAATATGTTTTTAGAACTCTTTTATTCTTATAACAAGATACGTAACTCAAGATGAAGATGATTTACTTCACAGGTTAATGAGAGCTTTACTGCTCGTCAGGTGACGCCTCATCAGGTGCTAGAGGCGCAGGATCGTCGGGGGCAGCTGGAGAAGCTGCAGGAGGCGGCGTAGTGGCTCGACGGGAAGACTATTTCGCACAAAATGGCACAAGAGAACAGCAAAAAGTTCCACGCGGCGAGACTACGTAACACGAGCGATAAAGAGCAATGAATGCGGTCTTCCTTCCCTTCGTGGGTGCTCGGCAGGGAGAGGAGGTGGGTGAAACGTCTCGGCCAATCAGCTTGCGGGGTGAAACGTCTCGGCCAATCAGCTTGCGGGGTGAAACGTCTCGGCCAATCAGCTTGCGGGGTGAAACGTCTCGGCCAATCAGCTTGCGGGGTGAAACGTCTCGGCCAATCAGCTTGCGGGGTGAAACGTCTCGGCCAATCAGCTTGCGAGATTTCCGAGCCAACACGACAACAGCGAACAGAGAGGTGGATTTTTTGAGCTGTGCGGCTCTCCGTGTTGATACCTGATGGTCTAATGTAGTCTCCCTGCCTTCTGCTAGCGCCCGCCCATTACTTCTCAATTTTGAATTTTTGATGAATATTTTTGAAAAATCCGCGATGCACTGAGGGCGCGAAAGGTGAAGCGCTAAGTAGCGAGGGATCACTGTATTCAACAGTATCCTTGGAAATAAAAGCAGAAATTCAAGCAACCCAACTAATATTCCAAAAAATAATAAAACGACTCAGAGTGTGAATATAGCTTCACCTGCAGATGAATTTAATAATTTTTTTGTTAACATTGGACCTAATCTGGCCCGAGAAATACCCACTACGGTGCCTACAGGTGATACAATATGCAATAACACTGCTGTAAAAGACTCAATCTTCATAAAGAACACAAGACGAAAGAGAGGTCATTGAAATTGTTAAATCGTTCAAAAGTAAAACATCTACGGACTGTGATGGTATTGACATGCTATTAGTCAAAACTGTTATCGAATGCATAGTAAAACCACTGACGTATATCTGTAACCTGTCTCTCCAATCAGGTATATTTCCCAATGCAATGAAAATAGCTAAAGTAATTCCGATATACAAGACGGGCGACAGAGGGGAACTCTCAAACTATAGACCAATTTCACTATTACCGCAATTTTCCAAGATACTTGAAAAAATATTCTATGAGAGAATTGACAACTTCATACTGAAGAATGATTTATTGTGTGAGCAGCAATATGGGTTCAGACACAAGAGGACAACTGCATATGCCCTAATGGAATTTACAGAAAAAATATCAACAGCCATTGAAAATAGAGTATTCAGTTGGAGTATTCCTAGATCTTAAAAAAGCATTTGATACAGTAGATCACAATTTATTATTAAAGAAACTACAAAATTGTGGTATTAGAGGGGTAGCACTGTCCTGGTTAAGTAGTTACTTAAAGAATAGATATCAGTATGTATGTGTTAGCAACAAAAACTGAGTTACTGAAGGTCACCTATGGAGTCCCACAGGGTTCAGTTTTGGGACCATTATTATTCAATATGTATATAAACGATATACAGTATGTAAAGTTTCAGAAAAAATGGACTTAATATTGTTTGCCGATGACACTAACCTGCTATGCAGTGGAAACAATTTGGAACACCTTCTGGATACACTCGGAAAGGAATTAGGAAAGCTTAAACTGTGGTTTGATTCAAACAAATTAACGCTCAATTTAAGTAAGACAATTTATAGTCTTTAACAACCATCACAACAACCCAGTACCCAAACTCAGTGTAAATGGTGTAGAGATTGAAAGGGTATCTGAAACTAAATTTCTTGGAGTAATAATTGATAACAAACTGTGTTGGAAGTCACATATTAATTATATTAAAGGTAAAGTATCCAAATCAATTGCAGTATTACACAGTGAAATATTTGCTGAATCAACCCACACTATACACCTTGTATCATTCATTAATACTCCCATACATGACATATTGTAATGAAGTATGGGGAAATACATATAAAACATATATCCACTCTTTATGCTTCAAAAGAGAGCTATTAGAATAATAAACAAAGCAGCTTACAGGGAACCAACAAACCCACTTTTTCTTAAACAAAAAACTCTCAAGTTGAAAGATCTGGTTGACTTTAAAACCGCAATAATAATGTTCAAAGTGAAGAATTTATCACTGCCCGCAAATATCCAAAAGTTGTTCCAAACAAGGGAGAAACGATATCACTTCAGAGGAACATGTATATTTCAAAAGCCTACAGTGAGAACAACCACCAAGCAACACTGTATTTCAGTGCAAGGAGTCAGATTATGGAACGATTTTGGACCTGAATTAAAATCATGTACAACGCTTGGACAATTTAAACAAAAACTAAAGGAAGAAATACTCCAAACATATTTACAAGACGACATGTAAACTCACATAAGGATTGACATATCCAGCCTGTGTTGTGTTGTAGCTTAGTTTTTTTTTTCTTTTTCTTTTTTTTCTGACATTCTGTCTTAGATTTGTTTTTGAATAGTAACCGCTTAACTTAGCCTAGCTTAGTTTTCTTTTTTCTCTCACATTTTGTCTTAGCTTTGTTTTGAATTGTAATCGCTCTTGTCTTGTTTTCTCTTTTTTCTCTTTTGAATTCTTGGATGGAATATGGGTGGGCAATATAAGCTGCGGCTTCAGCCATCACACATTTCGGATAACTTACGTGGAATTGTATAGTAGGAGGAGTCTTTGTCTAATTTGACCTTGTTATATTATTCAGTTTCTTTTAACCTGTACTGTACTATCCGAAATAAATTCATTCATTCATCTTCTTCCGCTTAATCCTTTTTGGGTCGTGGGGGTGCTGGAGCCTATCCCAGCATCTTTGGGCGAGAGGCAGGGTACACCCTGGACAGATCACCAGTCCATCACAGGGCCAACACAGAGAGACAACCATTCACTCTGTCATACCTAAGGACAATTTAGAATCCCCAGTTTGATGCCAATTAACCTAACTTGCATGTTTTTGGCATGTGGGAGGAAACCGGAGAAATCCCGGAGTAAACCCTCAATCAAACTTTATTCCAGAGTCGGAGTCCAAAGTTTTGTTTTTTTTTTGTTATTCAAAATATAAAAAAAATCAGACTGTAAACAAACTGATTAAAAACATCAGACCTACCGCGCATCATACATCTTCATGCGTCCATTTCCTCACCCCGATTCCTTTTTTCGTCTTCTGTCAGTCATTATCGCTTTCTCTCCCACATCCAGAAACGCTCACATTTATCTTCTGATTTATTCCACCTCAATTTTGGCTAGACAATGCCACGGAACCGGCAGTATTGTCCTCTCAGTCATGTGCAGTTTCGTCAATGATGGACAAAGTGTACATGCTCCGGTCCATCTTGTACTGTCACAGAAGGTAAATATTTCCCTTCAGAAGCTAAATAATACCTTTTTAGAATCATAGTTGGCAAATTTTGGAGCAAATGCTTCCTCCCAGTTGAAATGTGTTCAGTTGTTTATACGTCTCTCCTTCTGCACCTCGGAAGTGAAATCAGATTCAAGCAAGTTCTGTATGGCTGAACTGAGTCCTCCAGAGAAGAGCAGTAAGCTGTGTGTCTGTCATCTCGTGATGTGAAATGGTTGGTACATCAGAGTTTTTTTGTTTTTTTTTGTTTTTTTAACATACTTTTTGACCTACCACGTAGAAATGACTATAGCGATATTTGGGCTTTGTTACGCTGCCAATGGACGTTATGCGTTACCATAGAGAAAAAAAAAAAAAAAACACTGCGAGAAGCGGCGCTCTGTGCTTGGAACGTCTGCGTCTAGTTGTGAGGAAGTACAGTAAGTTTTAAGGCTGTTTCAGACTGCTGCCTTCTTTAAAAAAAAAAAAAAATGGTGCAGCAATGCGGCTAAGCTGTTCGCATTTTTTCCCGTACGTCAATAACACGGTTTCAATGAAAAGTTTTACTTCACCCTGAAGGAGTGCTGTTGACGTCCAGACTCCGAAGTGTCCAGAGGCTTATTTTCGTTCCGTTGTGTGCTCCAGATTGATTTATTCAACCAACTAAAAGGAAAAAAAAATCCGTTTACAGCCCCAGGACTTGTCTGTGCAACGGAGAACACTAACACTAACACTGGTAAACTGAGAGAGACGGGAGATCTTGTTTGGTGAAATGGCAGGCAGGTAGGCCAAATGAAGAAATACTTTTAAATAAGCCCACTCCCTCCATGTTTTATTTAGGCCCTCTTCCTAACCTGGTGAAATAACATACTAAATTATTTTAATATGTTAAAATGACCAAAATCCCCTCATGCCCCAGAGCATAGAAATGAGATGAAGACAGAAGTAATGTGGTGAATGTTGTCTGTTGTTAAATTGTACTGCTGTAGTTTAGGGTTTACATTTCTAAATGTAGTAAGTAGGTTGTATTAACCATAGCTAAATTGATGTTACATTTATAAGGCAGTGTTTTCAGGACTATTCAGAGGTTTTAAGAAAAACCTTGCTAATTTTCAAAACTACAGGCTACATGTAGTGTACTGTACCAACTTCACTCATCTGCTTGTTACTGTTCTCTCCTAAATTTATTTTCTCACTTTTTAAACATCTCTTCATAAGGGTACATATTTTTATATTATATATTTTTTGAACATTTTGGTGACAAATTTGTGACTTTTATCATGCAGAATTGTAACTTTTTACGTAAAGCCTCTTACCTTGTTTTTTTCAGATTAAAATTAAGATGGTCATTCAGTTTAATAATTAATACATCAGTTGACTATTAAAATCCAAATTAATAATTTTCCTCCCAGCTGAAGGTTATAATTACATTTATAGCTAGTTTGATACCTGTTATTTTAAAATGTTGGCCTACTAAAACTGTTGTGGTTTCTGGTTTCCAACAACGGGGTGGCCTAGGATGAAATCAAATTTCTGGCCTGCATTTTTGTCCCAGCCCACCCGTCAGTGCACTTAAGATGAGGTGGTTTATAATATTTTCTGGTAATAGAAATAAGTTTGTTTTTACTGAATATGTTGAACATAATTAATGCTGGCCTGTGAAACTGTACTTTACAAATTTAAAAGAAAACTGTATTCTGCGACATTGTGAAGAATATCGTGAAAATTCACAGAAATATCGTGATATCATTTTTTGGGGCCATATCGCCCACACCTATTACAATGTGACAGGTGCATATCTGCATCACCAGCTGCAGGAGAGGTAGATCCATCCATCCTCTTCCGCTTAATCCTTTTCGGGTCGCGGGGGGGCTGGAGCCTATCCCAGCATCTTTGGGCGAGAGGCAGCGTACACCCTGGACAGATCGCCAGTCCATCGCAGGGCCAACACAGAGAGACAGACAACTGACCAACAGTGATCTGTGTGGAGTTTGCATGTTCTCCCTGTGTCTGCGTGGGTTTACTCCGGGATTTCTCCAGTTTCCTCCCACATGGCAAAAACATGCATGATAAGTTAATTGGCATCAAAACTGGGGATTCTAAATTGTCCTTAGGTATGAGAGGTAGATCATGTAATCAGATTTAATTCTTAAGGAGTTTTAAGACTTCTCCGGCATGCATGGTTGCATGACTCTACAACCTGGAAACGGTACACTCAGCATTGTTTGGAAGCAGCAGAACATTGCGGAAAAATTAAAATGGCTTGCACCTAAAAGAAACATGGTGTCCTTCCACATAGTATAAGATGATCGACTGTTTCATCTGGGGATGCTGGGAGGGGGTGATCAGAGTGTGGTGAGGCCACGTCGTTGTTGGCCTTTGTTGTCCGTGTTATTGACCATTTTGCATTTCGGGTGCATGACAGGGTGGATGAGCTAAGGCTGTATTCAAGAACCCAATCAGATTTGTGGTCCCTTTATGGTAATGGCATGGTCATCAGGGAGAGGGAAAATAAACCCTAAGCTGACTGGACAGCTTCAGATAAACGGGATGCTGATTTAAGGTCAAATCGCCCAGCCGTGCTGTGATTGTTTTATCACCCAGCTCTACCTTAGACACAGTCATACTATACAGTCCCTCCAGGATTTTGTGGGATGTTTTTGATTGTTGCTGGCCAAAAAGCCTGAATTCGTGGGAGCTTTTTAAAAAGTTGATATTTAGTTGGGGGGTTTTTTTGTACTAAAAGTTGTGGGAAGAATTCCAAATTTTAAAGCAGATGCTTTTTTTTCCAGTTTACTGCAGTGATATTCTATATAACAATACAAGAAAAGCACAGGATTGTCAAAAATTTCCTATTATAGTGATTTGTAAATTAAGCAGAAACTTCTGCTATACAGAAACTCTTGTGCAACAGCAAATACAAATATTAACACAATATCCGTTACAACAGCTAAATTGCACTGAATGCATGTTGGAGTATAGATTTGGAAATTATTGGCAGCACCTTCGTTTGAAAACGACCTATGGTTCCCAACCACTCGGTACTGAGCAGAGGGGAAAAAATAATTTATTCTGTTGCACTGTATTGGCTATTGGAGTCTGTTTTTCTGAAAAGAGAATATTCTCTTTCCATGCCTACCAGTCTACTGCATGTCGATCTATACACACACACACACACACACACACACACCTTTCATTTACAGTGGGGGGGGGGGGTGATGGGTGGGTGCGTTTGTCCATCCAGAGTCCAGACCAGAGATCAACAGTGTTAAAGCTCATTGACCAGATGTAGTCATGATTTTACCTCTAAAGATGTATAAATGTCCAAACACTCGCTGTAGTGTAGTGTACTCTCCTCACGTGCGCTCCCGCGACGGGGTGCTTTTGGGGCAGGTGCATGTTTTGCAACAAAAACCCGGCGCTTCGTACACGCTGTCAGGACAGAGATGTGGCGAGGTGTCCATGGGCAGGCTGGGGGAGACGGAGGAAGGGAGTGTTGAAAACCTTGCGGGTGAGGTTTATTTTTTTCTTAAATCACACACTGTTTGCAGATGTGTTCCATTACTCACTGTAAACACGGAAGTGAACGCAGTGTAGCAATGCATTTGATTGGTTAGACTGAGCGTTTAGTGCATTAGAGACAAATTTGATTGGTGAAATTGGCGGAAGTTGACAAGGATTGGCCAAAATTGTGGGAAAGTTGCAGTGATTGGACAAAGTTGCAAGGTCGCGCAATAGTTGCACTGATTTTGTGTGAATTGGTGTAATCGCAACATGGTGAAATCCTGGAGGGACTGACTATATACAGGTCTACTACTATGAGATGAAATTTGACCTTTGTAATTTTTACGATTCATTTGTTTGGCTTTTAAGTACTTGAAGGAGGGTATGTTTGGTTCTTTGTCAATTTACTCAGAACTGAGATTTTTTGCTAATAATGCCTGCTTCTTCTGACAGACCTCAGGGTGAGATTTTTCTTTTACATACCACTAGTGGCACTTTTTTCAAACCAACAATTTCAGTTTATCACGATAAGAATTACAGATATCAAAACTTGATTGATACTAGAGTAATGAGGTATTAATACCATTATTAAAATGGATATCACAAAGATCAGAGTGATTAGGTTTAATATTTTAATTTTATACTTTATTGTATCAGGTAGCATATGAAATTTCATGGAGAAAAACATGTTGGATCAAAATATCATGATCAGGTTCCACCCACCCCCGGCGTGAGAAGGCTGTGAGATCTGAAAGCACCAATAACTAAACATGCTATTCTTTAAGGAGTCCTAGAAGGCAACCTGCTCAGTGGGGAAAATTGTGGAGGTGGATGGGTTTATCTTTGCGATGATGGGAAAACAAAAAAAAGAACCTTGTGGTCTTTATCTTGGCCTGGTTTCTGATGAAAACTTTTAGGCAAGGCCTCAAGGGGAAAAAAGATGCTCTGCACTGAAATGCCTGCACTAAGAGGAGGCTGCTGGCTGGCTGCACGCACTGAAAGCCTTGACTGGATTTTTTTTTTTTTTTTTTTGGGCAAGGGAATCTTGCCAGGCTTTCTGTTCCAAGTATTTATCTAATTAATAAATTCAGCCTCATGGTGCGATATCAAGTGGGACAATAGCCAGTGTTGGTGCATTGTACTTGGAATAAAAGGTGAAAGATGAGGTGGAGATTGAAGGAAGTCATTTTCTTCCACAGTATGTTCTGTTGTGGCCTGCTTTTATTACTACAGTGAGGCTTCTTGTTGAACCACTGATTGCTTAGATTTGTAATCTTTGGCAAGTTTTTTTTTTTTAATTTCTGTTCTTGATATCGAGATGGCAATGGAGTTGTTGATACAGATACTTAAGCAATTACCTGTAACTTAATTGCATTTTTGATACTGTGGGGAGGATGTCAAAGCATAAAGAGGCTCTTTTTGATTGAAACAGATCAAAGAATGAGTTAATTGGTTTGATTATTTAAGATATCTACATACTGCATAAATGACAATCCATCTATCAATTTTCTACTGCTTTTCCGGGATCCGGGTCGTGAAGGCAGCCTTCTAAGCAGAGAAACCCACACTTCCTTCTCACCAGCCACTTCCTCCAGCTCTTCAGAGAGGATACCAAGGTGTTCCCAAGCCAGCTGAGAGACATGCTGTGTCTGAAATGTTCACTCCCTCCCTACTCACTATATAGTGAATTTGGATATAGTGGACTATATAGTAAACTCAATACAACAATAAAATTAACAGCTTTCAGACACTACTGGGCTTCTTTTTGCGGCGTGGTTAATGACATCGTGAGACAGTAAAACGTAACAGACTAATTGGTGGTTTAAAAAAAAAAAATACCTGCATGCAATTTGTAGTAAATGTGTATTAAATTGTTTTTGCTGAATCAATAAATATAGATACCTTAAGGTAGGTTATATTGTGATGTGAAGCTCTTCCTTTCACTGCTCAGTTGGCCTTGCATTGCATTATGGGATATATTGGCTAATGTAGCGACCATCCGTTGTACACTACCTTTGAAAATCTATTGTGGGATATTTTGAGTGTACTATATAGTTAATGAAATTTTCAGTTAAAGCACTACAAAATGGCTGTTTCACTATATAGTACGCTATATGGGGAACGAGGGAACATTTTGAACACAGCAATAGTCTGTCTTGGATGTCCTGGGTCTCCTCCCAGTGGGACATGCCTGAAACACCTCAAATCGGAGGCGTCCAGGAGGCATCCTAATTAAATGCCCAAACCACCTCAATTGGGTTCTTCTGTGGAGGAGGAGCAGCTCTGCTCTGACCCGCTTGGGAGAACTGAGCTCCTCACCCTGTCCAAGGGCGAGTCAAGCAACCCTACAGAAAGCTGATTTCAGCTACTTGTATCCACGATCTCATTCTTTCGGTCATTACCCAAAGTTCATGACAACAGGTGAGGGTAGGAATGTAGATTGAGCGGTAAATCCACAGCTTTGCTTTAGAGCTCAGCTCCTTTTTCACTGAGACCAGTACAACATCCATACAATATGAACCAAACTCTCACAATGGCAATATAGACTGGATAGCTCATAGCAACAAGCTTGATACCCCATAACATGTAAAACTAAAACACAGTATTTTTAAACTGTCTTAATGCAAATAAACGGTGACAATTCAGGGTTTTCTCTGATAACATTTCTGGGTGGCGGCCTGCCACACCAAGGAGATATGAATTTGAGAAAATACATGAAGCAATGACTTTCCGTAAGTGTGCACATGAACATCGCGCGTGGCCATCATCCGCGTGGAGTTTAGAAGTGCCCTGCCCACGCAAGCTTTCCAGTCAGTCAGCAGGCAGTATCTCGCTACCAGCAGCATCTTCATGGAAAAGGAGTGAAAACCGGGAAGTCAAACAGCAGAAATGGACTCTATTTGTAGAGAAACTTGGTGAAGTCCACCATTTATTTGTTGGTGAAAATCTTGGCACATCAGCGCCTTGGCGCTACCTATCGGGCGGGAGTGAAACTACAAATGATGGTTGTGTGCATGCGTCAACCACTTGGCCTGGGTAGATGAAAAATGTGAGCATGCACAGCGCCACATGTGTGCCGGTCTCGTCCAAAGCGCATGTGGATCAAGGTGGACTAGAGGGGAAATGCAGCATGAAAAAAGGCATGACTGACAGAAACATGAGTTTATTAAAGTACTTGAAATGCGGAAAAAAAAATCAGAACAGGTATGTAAATACTGGAGGCATTTATCATGGTTTTAACCCGCTGGAAACGGGAGCAATAACGGAAGAGTCGCTTAGCTAAGAGATGTGGTTAGATTTCGAATGAAGGCGGCTTCATATGAAGGGAAAGGCAAGGGGGACTGATGAATTGCTGAGGATATATTTCACCATCCATTACAATATTAAGTTATATTCCCAATTATGTACCTGGCAAGTTAAGATGACCGAAATTCACAAAGTCAGTGACTTTAATCCGTCAGTAGCCTTCAGACAAACTAAACATGAAAGCATTTGGATTTCAAAATAAGGGAGGTTTTTCTTGGCGGTGAGATTTCTAAAAAAAAAATAAAAAAATAAAAAATGTAGAAACTAGGGATGGGCATTCGGTGAAATTTTCTTCACCGATCGTCGGGAGAATTAATGATTAATAATCGGTTAGTCATTAACATTTTTAGGTAGGTAACAAGGCAGGTAGACTACATTAGAACATCAGGTATCAACAAGGAGAGCCGCACAACTCAAATCCACCTCTCTCTCTCAAATCCCTCTCTCTCTGTTCGCTGTTCTCGTGTTTGCTCGGCTCGGGAATCTCGCAAGCTGATTGGCCGAGACGTTTCACCCCGCAAGCTGACTGGCCGAGACGTTTTACCCAGCTTCTCTCCCTGCCGAGCGGCCACCCAACAAACGAAGACCGCATTCATTGCTCTATCGCTCGTGTTGCTTAGTCTAGCCGTGTGGAACTTTTTGCTGTTCTCTTGTGCCATTTTGTGCGAAATAGTCTTTCCGTCGAGCCACTACGCCGCCTCCTGCAGCTTCCCTAGACGATCCTGCGCCTCTAGCACCTGAGGAGCAGTAAAGCTCTCATTAACCTGTGCAGTAAATCATTTTCATCTTGAGTTACGTATCTTGTTATAAGAATAAAAGAGTTCTAAAAACGTCACGGTGCATCTTGACGCCATGGTGTATTCCGGTTCCAAAAATTTGATTAATTCCTGAAAACCTTTGCCCTCCACGGCACTGACAGGGAGCATGTCTATTTTGACCATCTTCACTATCAGTTCGGTGACCTTCTCTGCTCATTGAGCACTGCAGCTCCTCCGTGCTAGCATCGAGTCCAGGCTAGACTGGGTTAGAGATGAACCGCTGCCACCGTCTTTTATCAGGCTTGGATGAGTGGTGTTCAAATGATACATCATTTGTGTTGTCGATGAGGTATATTTGTATGCTGCATTGCAGTGATTGCAGTACACCTGGTCATTTTTTAAATTGAAATGGTCCCACGCAACACTTCGCCGTAACCGCTTCATGATTTGGCGATTGCCCTACGGAAGCTCGCATGTATCAACTGAGGCACGCCAGGGTACGGCGATGGTGTAATGTTGCCCCCTGGTGCCCAAATTTTGCCAGTGGCACAGTTAAATGCATTGCATTGTTTGAGGACGGCCGTGCACTAGGCCTAATAACCTACATTCGGATTGTTTAAAAAAAAAAAACGGTTTGTCGACGAAAGTGAACTTCCTTGGTGAAATTCTTAATGATCAATTATCGGTTAATCGGTAAATTATGCCCATCCCTAGTAGAAACATAACAGAAATAACGGGATCCTTGGTCATTTAAGTTAATTTAAATCATTAAATACAATTTTATTTTTTTCTTTGTAATGAGTTAAATTATTCTGTTCTGACTGCAAAGTTATGGTCAAAAATATAAATTGTTATAAGGAAAAAGTGAAGAAAATACCAGTCTTTCAATTTTATTTAAAAAAAACTAATTTTAAAAAAACAGACAAAAATAAGCCATAAAATAATCCACAAATTTATAATGGTTTCAAATGTACAAGTCAATTTTACAAGAGTAAATTACAAATTTGAGGAAAATGGTTTCAAATTTAGGTAAATTTACAGAGAAAAGTAGAAAACTAAGCAAATTGTTGTAAATTTTGGAGAAAGACCTCAAACCTTGAAGACTGAAGTCCATTACTTGAGTTTTAAGTGGGTGCTGTTTGTACCCGTAACTAGAAATTTTTGGCTGTCTCCTTTAATTTACATGACACTTGATATTTTCTGACCTGTTTGTATATCACCATAGACAGAGAGAACCTGAATTAGACGGGGGTCAGAGAGGACAAGATGAGATGGAAGAGAGGAGTCAAGGAGAGGAAAGTGTTCAGGCAGAGGGTCCAGGAGAGGTGAGAGCAGAGGAAGTAGAGAAGGATTATACCAGTAAAAAGTCCAAATACAGGACGTCTGGGTGGGACTCCAAATAGCCCAATATTTCAACATTTAAGCCATGGCTGTACAATACTTCAAACTGTAAGTTCCATATGCACGGCAGTGGCTCAGGAGGTTAGAGCGGGTCGTCCAATAACCGTATGGTTGGCAGTTCGTATCGCGCTCTCCCCAGATGTCTTGCCATTGTGTTCCTGGGCAAGATACTTTACCCACCTTGCCTCCAGTGTCCATAACACTGGGTATGAATGTGTATAAATGTTCAGTGGTGGCTGGAGAGGCAGTTGGCCCGGATTGGCAGCCACATTTCCGTCAGCCTGCCCCAGGGCAGCTGTGGCTACAGTAGTAGCTTTCCACTACCATTGTCTCTGGAGTGAATGAATAATGTATCTGTAAAAAGTGTCCTGGAGTGTCTATGATGAAGTGCTATATAAATCTGATGCATTATTATATCCAAAGTTACTGTGCAAAATTAAAAAAAAAAAGAAAATGGTATAAAATTAACATTCATACATGTTTTCTGCCCCCCCCCCCCAGGAAAATATGTTGCCACTGCACCAAGGTCTTTAAGCCAGAAGAAACACTGCAATTTAAGCCTTCTGAAGTAGTGGAAGACCACTAAATATTTAGACATGGCAGTAAGTCAGATGAAATGAGTAAAATTTAGAATGCATTCCTTTCAACAATGCGTTGCACACAGAGTTGCAGATTAACTTCAGTGTCTTCTTAAAATAGTATTTTTAGCTGCACCTGTTTGAAAAGCCTCAGGCTGAAAAGTGCACAGAATATTAAACACAGGTTCAGAATACTCAAGATAGGATACCACAGTTTTTCTAATCGCTGGTGGACTTGAGTCAGTTTAAAACTAGTGTTTGCTTCCACAGCTCCTGCCTTCGGTGTAGTTAGCAGAACCCTAGCTCAAATGCAGCATCTAAGGTCTTGGGGTGTAGTCAGCTTGATGGTGATCATCACAGAGCTGACTGCTATGGTTGGTTGGGTTATGTATTCAGTTTTAGTTCGTTAGTCTTGTTTCCAAGGGACCGTGTATTTGTGACAAAGGTTAGGTAGCATTTGTCTGTTTGGAGCCCTGTTAGCCAAGCCAAGTAGCCAGACTGGCTTCCCAGCTTGTTTACATTGTTGCATCTGTCACCGGTCGCCAATATGGTTATGGAAACTTGGAATATTCTCCTAATTGTACTGGAAGTCCTCTCTGCTGTAGATGTTTGATGTACATCAACATCACTTAACCACAAAAAGTAATGCCAATAACGACTATACGCAGCATTGTTTGAGGGACTACGGAGCTGCAGCATGCTGGGTGAGGGGATAGTTGAGAGATACTCATCTGACATAATTACGTCAGTCCCTTGCACCGAGGGAAAAGCAACAGAGCGTCAATCGACTGTCTATTGTAATCTGTTGGCTGTAATTTTTTTTTTTACCAATACATCATTTTAAATGCTTTCTGCATCCATAATCAATGATGTCCACAGTCTATTAAATTCCGATTTGGAAGGCATTGATTGGATTTCAATCCGATTCAAAATTAATGCAGTCTGATATTCCCATTATGACTATTTTCCTTCATATGAAAGAATTTCTCAGACCTAATGCTATAAATTGTACTAAGAACAATAATGTAGAGCATTAATATTGATGCGAGTTCATCTACACAATCTCATCTGTTGACCTCTTGGAAAGTTTTACACATGAAAAGGCTGTACATATTAAAACAAAGTATTTTGTGAATTGATATCGATCATTCAAATAAAATTGATACATTGGTTAAATGATTTTGTAAACCCAATGACCAAGTTTGTGTGCTTGTTCACTTTTTTACTGCCCAAAGGGCAATGTTTTCTGGCCCTTAACTGGTTGAGAGACGATGCAGGTTAAAAAAGCAGCAGGGGCATTAAGTTTAAAATGCTACCTTTCTGCATAGTGAAAAGCCTGTTGTGTATTTGATGTTTGATTTTTACTACACTAGTGGTCTACATCCTCAATTCTTAATTGAAAAATAATGAATGAATGAATCTTTATTTCGGATAGATTAAAAGTACAGGTTAAAAGAAACTGAGTAATATAACAAAGGGGGAAAGAAAATCCAACAAGGTCAAATTAGACAATAACTCCTCTGATTATACAGTTCAACATAAGTTATCCGAAATGGGTGATGGCTGAAGCCGCAGCTTATATTGCCCACCCATGTTCCATCCAAGAATTCAAAAGAAAAAACAAAACAAGAGCGACTACAATTCAGAACAAAGCTAAGACAAAATGTGACAAAAAACTAAGCTACAACACAACGCAGGCTGGATATGACAATCCTTATGTGATTTTACATGTCATCTTGTATATATGTTTGGAGTATTTCTTCCTTTAGTTTTTGTTTAAATTGTCCAAGCGTTGTACATGATTTTAATTCAGGTCCAAAATCGTTCCATAATCTGACTCCTTGCACTGAAACAGTGTTGCTTGGTGGTTGTTCTCACTGAAGGTTTTGAAATATACATGTTCCTCTGAAATGATATTGTTTCTCCCTTATTTGGAACAACTTTTGAATATTTGCGGGCAGTGATAGACTTTAAACATTATTACTGCAGTTTTAAAGTCAGCCAGATCTTTCAACTTGAGAGCTTTTAATTTAAGAAAGTGGGTTTGTTGGTTCCCTGTAAGCTGCTTTGTTTGTTATTCTAATAGCTCTCTTCTGAAGCATAAAGACTGGATATATGTTTTTATATGTATTTCCCCATACTTCAGTACAATATGTCATGTATGGGAGTATTAATGAATGATACAAGGTATATAGTGTGGGTTGATTCAGCAAATATTTCACTGTGTAGTATTGCAATTGATTTGGATATTTTACCTTTAATATAATATGTGACTTCCAACACAGTTTATTATCAATTATTACTCCAAGAAATTTAGTTTCAAATACCCTTTCAATCTCTACACCATTTACACTGAGTTTAGATACTGAGTTGTTGTGATGGTTGTTAAAAACTATAAATTTTGTCTTACTTAAATTGAGCGTTAATTTGTTTGAATCAAACCACAGTTTAAGCTTTCCTAATTCCTTTCCGAGTGTATCCAAAAGTTGTTCCAAATTGCTTCCACTGCATAATAGATTAGGAGTCATTTTGGGGGGTTTCGTGACCAACCTCCCAGGACCTTTTTTCTCACTGGATTTAGCATTCTAGACCCATTTTAATGAAAATAAGCTCCCATGTACCGCCCAAAAATTACGGGAAACCTTTTTTTTGCCCAAAATTCAAAATGGCCGCCAAAATGCATACCACCACCTATATCTCAGTAACTAATTCAGCTAGGAGGTTGATTTTGGTGTCTAGACATAGGTTTTTGGGGTCAAGCATTCCATTAATGCTATTAGTTTACTTGTGAAACAAACCCATCACGATGAAATCCAATATGGCCGCCAATATGGCCACCGATTAACATTTTTTTTTTGTTTCTTGACTACTAAGGCACCTAGAAAGCTGATGTTGGTGTCAAAACAGAGGTTTAAGGGGTCATACTATCTGTTTATTCCATTAAGTGTTTAAATGATTACATAATCGAGAAATCCAAGATGGCGGCCGGCTGTCATTTTCACATGCAATGGACTTCTTCATATCCGTCACCAAATGAGCTAAAAATGTCAAATGAGGTATCCTTATTCATTTTTAATAATTATTAGAAAGCTCCTGCATTGATTCAGTGATTTCACTGAGGAACACTTGGGTAATCCCCTTAGGATTCCCGGAATCCTATGCTTGATTCATTGATTCCTTTTTGCATAGCAAGAGAGAGGATGCAGTGATTTTGTAACGTCTGTGCTGCCATAATATGTAGTCCTAATCTTTCCAATTTAACCAAGGTTGCCAGGTATGTATAAATTTAGCTTTAAACTTATCTGGAGAGGTTAGAATTCTGAATCTTGTTCCATACTGTATAGTCAGGTAATGTTAGCATATTGACCATGCTGCTTGCTTAATGCTACCGTAATGACAGTAGACAGTACAAGGGCCTTTGACTCTAGGTCTTGTCATCCCTCCTTTTTCTCTCCTCTGTTCTGATAATGACAAATTTGTTTTTGTTTTCAGACACTTATTCATATAAAGTGAGGGATAAAATGGATACTGCAAACGACAACGATGAATTACCATCAACGTCTTCCGGTGAATACGAATGCATTCTACGTTGTGGTCAACCATGTACCAAAAGTGACTCTTTGGATAATACAAAGGACCAAAAATGGAATTCAATTCGTGAAAAAACTCTACGATGGAAAGGACTTGATCGGTTTCAATGTGGGAATATTGATTGGGCCAAAGGGCCAAAAGGGCATTATATGCACCAGACATGTTACACCACGTTATCTAACAAGCGTTGTCTATCTCAAGCCGAGAAACGTAAGCATAAATTAGACGTAGATCTTGAAAGAGACAATCAGTTCAGGGGGATCCATCTCCATCTGCTTCCCTCTTTTCACCGAAGAGGCTCCGGTCCAGCATTGGATTGGATTACCCAAGTGTTCCTCAGTGAAATCACTGAATCAATGCAGGAGCTTTCTAATAATTATTAAAAATGAATGTAAGGATACCTCATTTGACATTTTTAGCTCATTTGGTGACGGATATGAAAAAGTCCATTGCATGTGAAAATGACAGCCGGCCGCCATCTTGGATTTCTCGATTATGTAATCATTTAAACACACTTTTATTGGAATAAACAGATAGTATGACCCCTTAAACCTCTGTTTTGACACCAGCATCAGCTTTCAGGTGCCTTAGTAGTCAAACAAAAAAAATGTTAATCGGTGGCCATATTGGCGGCCATATTGGATTTCATCGTGATGGGTTTGTTTCACAAGTAAACTAATAGCATTAATGGAATGCTTGACCCCAAAAACCTATGTCTAGACACCAAAATCAACCTCCTAGCTGAATTAGTTACTGAGATATAGGTGGTGGTATGCATTTTGGCGGCCATTTTGAATTTTGGGCAAAAAAAAAGGTTTCCCGTAATTTTTGGGAGGTACATGGGAGCTTATTTTCATTAAAATGGGTCTAGAATGCTAAATCCTGTGAGAAAAAAAGGTCCTGGGAGGTTGGTCACGAAACCCCCAAAAATGACTCTACTATAGTGTCATCGGCAAACAATATTAAGTCCATTTTTTCTGAAACTTTACATATATCATTTATATACATATTGAATAACAATGGCCCCAAAACTGAACCCTGTGGGACTCCACAAGTAACCTTCAGTAACTGAGTTTTTGTTACCAACACATACATACTGATATCTATTCTTTAAGTAACTACTTAACCAGGACAGTGCTACCCCTCTAATACCACAATTTTGTAGTTTCTTTAATAATAAATTATGATCCACTGTATCAAATGCTTTTTTTAAGATCCAGGAATACCCAACTGAATACTCTTTATTTTCAACAGCAGTTGATATTTTTCTATAAATTCCATTAGAGCAAATGCAGTTGTCCTCTTGTGTCTGAACCCATATTGCTGCTCACACAATAAATTATTCTTCAGTAAGAAGTTGTCAATTCTCTCATAGAATATTTTTTCAATTATCTTGGAAAATTGCGGCAATAGTGAATTTGGTCTATAGTTTGAAAATTCCCCTCTGTCACCCGTCTTGTATATCGGAATTACTTTAGCTATTTTCATTGCACTGGGAAATATACCTGTTTGGAGAGACAGGTTACAGATATACGTCAGTGGTTTCACTAAGCATTCAATAATAGTTTTAATAAAAATCATTAAAGGTCCCATATTTTGCTTTTTAAAGGAATTGGCTTTCACCTTTGACATCCTCGAGTACATACTGTATTTGGTTTGAAAGACCAAAACCCATTGCTGTGCTTATCATAAAAGGCAGTTGGTTTGCTTTTGTTTTGCCAGCTCAGAAAATTTAAGGCGGGGCTTGGTTTGGGACATCAAGTGCAGGAAGTGCAAACCACTCATCCAAGAGAATTTGAGCATCAAGACAAGTGGTGCATCTTTTTTTCTTTTTTTTTTCTTTTTTTTGAGGGAGGGGGTGGGTGTTAAAATATTTTAACGTCATACATGTGACCCACAGCCATTTTACATCACATTAAAACTTATGAAGACACCATTTTTGGATGTGACCTATACCATGCCAAGTGCATTTAGGAAATGGTGTGACAAGGTCATGCTTTCGTCATTAGTTACATCAAACTGCTAGGGCTGAAACAATTAGTTGACGTTGTAGACAATAAAAATCTGTCGACAAATTTGTCAACAAATCGTTTAATTACAAAGTTTATATGCATGCCTCGGTATTGTTCAGTTGTAACTGCAATACACGACCGGAACTGCTGTGGGCAGCAGCGCCTCTATTGTCCGGCATGCGTGAACAATTTCCAGGGAAGAAGAGGAGCAGCACAGTGTGGGGAAGAGAAAGGATAAGCCAGTCAAAGTGGATCAAAAAAAAGCAGACCCAAACTTTGTTTGGGAACATTTTACAGAAGACAAAAGTGAAATGCAGACTTTGCAAGGCAGACCTCTTTTACCACGGCAGCACTACAGTGATGCATGAGCATCTGAAACAGTGGCACCCGGGAGCCGTGACACTACCGTCTGCTTGGACTTGGGTAAGTTTTAACAAGTAAAGAAAGTTGGCACCGCTTATTTTCAATGGTCAACTGTTTGAAGCTTTAGAAAAATGAGAATACTGCAGTGTTTCCTCTGGCTTAAAGACCTTGGCGCAGTGGCAACATATTTTTCCCCGGGGGCGGGGGTGTTAAACATACCGGAATATGTTAATTTTATACTATTTATTTCTTTTTAAAATTTTACACAGTAACGTTGCATATGGGACTTACCATTTGAAGTATTGTACAACCGAGGCTTGAATATTGGGCCAGCTGGGGTCCCACCCAGACATCCTGTGTTTAGACTTTTTAGTGGTGGTATCCTTCGCTCCTTCCTCTGCCTGAACACTTCCCTCTACTTGGCTCCTCTCTTCTGTCTCATCTTGCCCTCCCTGAGCTCTAATTCAGGTTCTCTCTCTGTCTATGGTGGTATACAAACAGGTTAGAAAATATCAAGTGTCGTGTTTTGTCCTGCAGGATTTTGTTGTCATGCTTTACATAGATGACAAATATGTGTATTTTTAGTATTTTTATTCTAGTGTTTCTTTTTTCCATTGAGAGTAGGGAAGGGAAAGAAACATTCATAAAAGTAATGTACTCAAACATACTTAAATTATATGATCAGGTGGATACTGTAACCAGAAATTCTACTCATGTAAAAGCAGTGCTTTCAAATTAATAAAAGTAAGCAACCAAAAATTTCTAGTTAAGGGTACAAAGAGCACCCATTTACAAACGTGAGCAATGACTTCAGTCTTGAAGGTTTGAGGTTTTTCCTCAAAAATTTATAACAATTTTCTTTTCTACTTTTCTCTGTAAATCTAAAGTTGAAACCATGTTCCTTAAATTTGTAATTTCCTTTTGTAAAATTGACTTTTCTTGTACATTTGAAACTTCATAATTTGTGGATTATTTTATGACTAATTTTTGTCTGTTTTTCAAAATAAAATTACTGGGGGGTTTTTTGTTTGTTTTTTGATAAATTTGAAACACTGGTAATTGTTTGACTTTTCCCTTAAAACAATTTACATTTTTGACCATAATTTTGCAGTTGGAACAGAGTAATTTAACTCTGATTACAAAGAAAAAATATTAATAAAATTGTATTTAATGAAATAAATTAACTTAAATGACCAAGGATGCAGTTATTTCTATTATAATACAGTATTTCTTTATATTTATAGCTTTGGGTTTTTTTCAGAAATCTCCTCGCCACCCAGACAGCAGGAAAAAACTCCCTTATTTTGAAATCAAATGTTGACACGTTTAGTTTGTCTGAAGGCTGCTGACGGATTAAAGTCATTGACTTTGTGAATTTCAGTCATCTTAACCTGTCAGGTACATAATGGGGAACAGTAGCGGACTCTAAAGACATAATTCACCACAATGTGTGTTCATGTACAGAATGATCTGTTTGGGCAGTTATAGTTGCGATGCGACTACACAGCTGGGAGCTGGTCTCCTAGTATCACAATATCTGTCCGGGAAGTGCCTACAATTTGATTTTTTTTTTTTTTTTTTTTTTTATTCAGTAGTAGAAAATACACACAAATTACAAATATGCTAATAATACAAGTAAATGCCTCCTAATTTGGCTATCTGGTTAAAAAAAAATTAAAAAATGCACATTTATTTTCCATCAGGCGCGTCGGGGAGCCCTTTAGGTCTTTAGGTCTTTATCCTTTAATACAACGCACAAAACCGCCCCTGCACGTGGGTTTTTCATTCACTAAGTGGCTCCTATTTAGTGCAGACATAAATGGCCGGCTCCCGGTCATTTAGCAACAGCCGTTAGTTATGCGCTCAGGCTTTCTCATCAGGCACCTCTCTAGACAGCTGCTGAAGGACCTCAGTTTAGAGCTAGCGTTTTTAGCTGTTGCTTTGTCACAGCCGCTGGAGAATAAAAACGGCACGCCTGCTCGTGCGAGAGAAGTGAGAAATTGCCACTCTCATAACTTAATATTGTAGTGGCTGGTGAAATGTATCCTCAGCAATTCATCAGTCTCCCTTGCCTTTCCCTTCATATGAAGCTGGCTGCATATGAATTCTAACCACATCTCTTAGCTAAGCGACTCTTCCATTATGGCTCCTGTTTCCAGCGGGTTAAAACCATGATAAACACCAGTGCTTACATGCCTCTTATGATTTTTTTTTTTCCCCGCATTTAAAATACTTTAATAAACTCATGTTTCTGTCGGACAGTCACACTTAGCGAGACACTGCCTGCTGACTGATTGGGAAAACTCGCGTGAGCGGGGCACTTCTAAACTCCGCGCGGATGATGGCCACGCGCGTTGTTCGTGTGCGCGCTTGCGGAAAGTCATTGCTTCATATTTTTATTAATAAAATCATATCGGCTTGGCGTGGCAGTACGATTTCTGGCGAGGCGGGCTGCCACGGAGAAATGTTACCAGAGGAAACCCTGTACTGTTAGTACATGCTGTTTGTTTGCTTACCTGTTTGACAATAAGCTCTCTGGTTGCTGAGGGCTGAGCTGTCATGGCTAATGTGTTGAATGCAGTAAATGACTGAATTACAGGAGTCACCATCTTTTTCATCTTTGTAAATATTAGCCCTCATTCTGAATATTAGTTACACTGTGTTATACTGTGTCCAGCTGAGACAAAATGGCATTTAAATGCCTCCCGCCCATGGGAGACGGAACGTTAAGCGGTATTAAACAGCGGGTGAGGTAAAATATGTACTAGACTAGAGCCCCAACAAGAAGCAGAGATGGTGGACATGAGAAAAATAAACGCGATTAGTCAACTAGTTGAAAAAAAGTCGTTAGTCGACTACTAAAATAATCTTTAGTTGCAGCCCTACAAACTACAATTGAGACCTCTGAAATAAGACGGGATTCTCATGTATTAAAAATGTATGCTATAGAGGACTAGCAATACATGGTTATGTACCATAGCTCAAACAGTTGATGAATCTTAATCACCATATCTGACAATTCAAGCTAATTTGGGGCCATGGGGTGGCAGTGGGGGAGGAGGTAGGGCGGGGTCATCCAATAACCGGAGGGTTGGCAGTTCAAATCCCACTCTCCCCAGTCATCCTGCCATTGTCCCTGGGCAAGACACTTTACCCACCTTGCCTCCAGTGTCCATGACACTGGGTATGAATGTGTATAAATGTTTGGTAGTGGTCGGAGAGACTGTTGGCACAGATTGGCAGCCACGCTTCCGTCAGTCTGCCCCAGGGCAGTTGTGGCTACAAAAGTAGTCATGTGAAAAAATTAGGACACCCCTTTAAATATTCAGTTCTTTAAGAAATGTTCACGTATCTGTCTAACCTTTTTGTTTTTATTTGCATTTTTTAAGATTTATTTTAGCCATTGTAAGTGGGAATGAATGTGGGGGTGTCCTAAAAAGGATGGGGTGTCCTAATTTATTCTTCACTTTGTTTATAATTACATTTTACAGAAAATTTGAAAAGTCTTTCTTTCATTTTTAATTGTTGTATTACGTGAATCTCCCAGTATTTTTAACATTGATATTAAATATCCATAGGTCCAAATATGTTTAAAAAAGCCACAAGTTTATACAGGGTATCTTAATTTTTTCACATGACTGTAGCTTACCACTATCAATGTCTGTCTGGAGTGACTCACTGTAAACGCTTTGAGATGTCACTTGACATGTAAAGCACCATATAAATGTAATCCATTATTAAGTCAGTCATAATGTATTAAGTGTTGTGATCAAATACTTTTTATCTCCACCTTTTTAAATATTAAAGGCCTCTGTCATTGTTCTCCCTGAATCTTTAGTGTGTTTTGGCAAAAGGCTGTATAGGGGCATCTAAACTTTCTTCTTAAAGTCATATTATGGTCTGCAAACCACTTCATAGTAGCGCTGCTGGTGTTAAATCCTGCTAGAAAAAGAAATTGACGTCTCCACAAAGCTTTTCAGCAGGTGGAAACATGAAGAGCTTTAAAATTTCCTGTTGGACCGCAGTGTTGACTTTGGTCTTGATAAAACCCAGTGGATCAACACCAGTAGATGACATGTCACCCCAAATCACCAGACTGTAGAAAGTTCACACTGGACTTTAAACACCTTAGATTCTATACTTAACCACTCTTCCTCCATTCTAGGATATCAAAATAAAATGCAAAAATTGGACTACTTTACTACTACTGATGCCATCTCTTGTTGAGGACCAGCTTTGTATTGGGAACATGCAGTTGTAGCCCCTTTGCTAAAGACGTGTGTTGTGGCCCTTGATACACTTCAGATTCAGTCCACTCTTTATAAAGCTCTGTCCTCAAGTTCTTGACTTTTCATGATAATCTTCAAGGCCACGATCATTCATATTACACATTTTTCAACCACACTTTTTCTTCCAGTGAGCTTTTCCTTAGTATGCTTTGATAAAGCAGCCTGTGAACAGCCAGTCTTTTCAGCACTGACCTTCTGTGGCTTACCCACCTTGTAGAGTGTAGATTGTTTTCTGGACAACTGTCATGTCGAATAGTCTTTCCCATGGTTGTGTGTACTGAACTGGTCAGGGAAATGTGTGGTGTTTATGCTATCAGAATAGAAATCTAATTAAAATATTGTAATAACTTGATACCAATTTCTGATTTTCATAAGCTATAAAACATGATCATCAGAATTTAAAAAGGCTTGAAATATTTCCCTTTAAAGGAATTTAAATCATGAAACTTTTTAAAGTTAAATTATGAAAAGTAAATGAAGATCTTAATATTTTATTTTTGTCATGCAGCCTATGATTTACAACATTGTAGAAACAATGCTTTTATTCCCATGGGTTAAAGCCCAGTGGTCTCTAACCTTAAAAGATGTCAACATAGACCTAAATATTGTTAGTACTTCACACAGCTTGGCCTATGACAATGGCTAAAACGATTAATCGTATAAGAAAAAAAACAAGTCACCGTTAAGACTTTTTTTTTTAAATGTATAATACCTGAACATTTCAGTGGCAGCACTTCCTCTAACTTCATGCTCCCTGTGCGAGGTGGGGCTGAGGCTTACACCCCTAGTCTTCCCCACACACAATTGGAGAACTCTTCAACTAGCTTGGTTATGTTTACGTTACAGTGCATGATCAGTGCGGGTGTGACCGTTCTTGCCATCAGCCATTTTACAACATAGCGGCTGTATTAGAGTGCTACCGGGGGGGAACTCAAAATGGATGGTAAGGTCCATGAAGGTGACGTTTTCACTATGTAGTTCTGTATTGTGCTGTCTGAGACTACACTTACTGTAAACAAACGACACTTACCGATAACGTAAAGACGTGTCTTGGTCATCCATGGCAACGTATAAAGTGGCCAAAACATTTTTTTTTTTGCTTCATTTAGGTTATTTTAAATAATTTTCCACATTTTTATTCCCCTGTTTAATAATGTTCATAAATAAAGGTTCAAAGCTCATTGAAAAGTTATATGTAGACTTATTATATCACTATATCCGGGGCATAAAATTGACTTCATGACGTTAACAGTAATATTTATAGTGATGACTGGGGGGAAAAATTTAACAAGTTTAATCATTACAGGCCTACACACAACACTTCAACTTCGAGTGTAAAAGCAATCAAAACTGCACATAAGCAGTAAAGATTTCTTTTTCTAAGAATCAACTTTTCACAAAATGCATTCACAAATTCTTTAAGCAATTCCAAAATTGGCAATCATGTGTTGATGGATCAAATATATTTACATTGGCAAAGTATGTGAACCCTGTTTAGGGGTGTACCATATTATATTGTTTGTGATAATACTGGTATAAATTTTGATACCGGTGTAAAAATGAATATTGTGATATTTAAGGCCTGTTGCATGACGACATCAGTTACTCTGCTGAAGGAAGTTGTGCGCTACTATCGAAACAGCAAAGCAAACATGGTGCGTAAAGCTACACTCTGGTCAGTGCGTTGTGTTGAAATATTTGTTTTAAGGCCGTTTTAGACTGCTGCCATATGTATAAAAAAAACAAAAAAAAGTGCAGCTATGTGCCCGCATTTTTTTCATGCATGTACAACATGTCAAAAACGAGGCTCGCCTTGGAGCAGTGTTAATGTCCGAAGTGTCAAGTTTTATTTTTGTCCATTTTGTTTTCTTAAGATTGATTTTATTCAACCACCCAAACCCACCCCCCCACCCCCCCCAAAAAAACACTTCAGTGCGACAAGAGCCAAAAAGTCCCAGGAGATGTCCGTGCAACAGACTACTGATGCCAGTAAATGTACTCAGCCTAAAACCCAGGCTTCATAAGTGCACTTATGATGTAGTTTATATTCTTGTAATATCTGTTATAGAATTAAAGTTAAACTCAAATTAGACCCGCTGTTTATAAACTGGAGGTTTTTTTTTTTAAACCAAATATGTTGAAGGTAATGCTGGCCTGTGAAACTCTTTATAAATTAAAAAGAATAAACAAATTTGTGATATCATGAACAATATTGTGAAAATTTGCAAGAAATCGTGAATTTTTTAGGCCATATTGCCCACCCCAAACATAGTGTGCATAACCTAATGTCACAGTTAATTATATTCCATATCTGTATTGGGCACATCTATTAAACATTCAGTTCTTGTAGAAAAAGTGAACCCTTACCCAGGATGTACAATGACTCCGGATGGAGTCGATTGCAGATGCAGTGCGGATGGCCCCTTGTATTCATCCCAACCAGCTCTGTATTTTGCAGAGGCATGGATAAGAACAGAGTTTGAAATACAAAATCGCGTGAGAATTATACAAAATAACACAAGATCTCGAAAGATCCGAGAGTAGCTGAGATAAACCAATCGAGATCACATGATAACAAGAAAGTGGGATGTAGTGGCTCTCCACCTGTATTTTTGGGCTGTAAATAAAACAAGTAGCCTATTAATTTTAATTCTATGAAGTGTTTGTATGTTGAGTCACCTTTACCTTTTCTGACAGTGGTGGAGTAGAAGACCTCAGAAAATAATGGATGATCCTGGAATAGTCTTTAATGATCAAACGCCTTTTAAATACCACAAGATACCATGGTATTTCCTTGGGTATTGTATCTGGCATCTGTCAAAAATGTTTCTTGTACAGTGCAAATGCTCCTTGGCCCCAGTTTTGAATGGTCTGACATGACACTTGGGTGCCTCTCACTTCCCTTAAATGTGCCTTAAATGGAATTTATCATCCCATTCCACAGGGCACTGTTCACAATGAAGCGGTCATCAGCATGGGATGTGGCCAGAGGACGTCCACTTCTGTTCTTCTTCCTACGGCATACTTACTGCCATCTTACGGAAATTTTTGTCGTAAGGTGATGGGGCAGCATCTCTATGTGCAACTCATGGCACTCAAATCGTTGGTAGGAAGATCTGATGGCTTTTCGGCACATTTTGTGGCGGCCGTCCACTCTCAAACATTGTGTCCGAATGATTATCACATCTACTAGAAATTTTTTGAAAATTAATTTCAAGATGGCAATAATGCCAAGAAGGACTCCCCCCCCCCCCCCCGGTTTTGGTGGTTGCGCTTTCCTTTGAGTCCCATGTCTCAGATAGGCCGAGTAAAAGCATGGTTGACATAAAAAATTGACAAAGGAATCAGGTAGATGGCAATTTCAGCATAAATGGCTTCAGGATGAGGAATTTGTCAAGTATATAGAAAAACAGATAGACGAGTTCTTTGACATCAATACTACACAAACATCAGCATGTGTAAAGTGGGAGGCTTTCAAAGTTTTTATTAGGGGACATATTATTAGTTATACAGGATCAAAATCTAAGAAGACTTGAGAGGAGAGAGCTAAATTGGAACATAAAATAAAAAGTCTTAAGGAAAAAGTGTATGCAGGAAGTGACCCAAGGTTGGAGAATGAATTACTGATTTTGAGAGCTGAATACGACAAAAAATCAGCGAATAGAGCTGCCTCGAGTCTTCTAAGATTGAAACAATCTTTTTATGAACAAGGTGAAAAATCAGGAAAATTATTAGCATGGCAGATTAAACAATTGGAAATTAAAACACCAATTACCAGTATTATAAGTAATGGACAGGTAGTTATAGATCCTTTAGAAATTAATAGAGCCTTTAGAGATTACTATGAAAAATTATATGATACCAAAAATGAACCTGATTTAACAAGACTAAATGGGTTTTTGAACGAACTATCTATACCGTGTATTCCAAATGAAAACGGGGAGATATTGGAGTCTAAAATTAGTCAAGAAGTTGGGCTAGCCATTGATAATATGAAATCAGGAAAAAGTGCAGGACCAGATGGTCTTCCAGTTGACCTTTATAAAAAATTTAAGAATAAATTAATAAAACCTTTTTTGGAAATGGTTTTAGAAGCATTTCAAAATAATAATTTACCATCATACATAAATAATGCCTTAATTATACTGCTGCCAAAACCAGGTAAGCCCTCTAATAAATGTGAAAATATGAGACCAATAAGCCTATTAAACGCCGACCTTAAGATAATCTGTAAAATTTTAGCAAGACGAATACAAGAAATTTTACCAAATATTATTAATCGAGATCAGAATGGCTTTATAAAGGGTAGACAAGGCTTCCATAATGTAAGAAGACTATTTAATATTATTTATTTTAATAAAGAAGCACCGGATACAGCTCTCCTATCATTGGACGCCGAAAAGGCCTTTGATAGAGTTGAATGGCCCTTTCTTTTTGAAGTCCTACAAAGGTTTGGACTTGGAAATAATTTCATAAAATGGGTTCAAATAATATACAATAATGCTACAGCAGAAATCCTAACAAATAACAATATTTCAAAACCAATAAAAATCAATAGAGGATGTCGACAAGGCTGTCCACTTTCACCTTTACTGTTTACTATGGCAATTGAACCTTTAGCGATACGTTTACATTCACAAATATATGGAATTAAAGTTGGACCAACAGAACATAAAATCTCCCTGTACGCCGATGATATAATTTTGTTTATGTCGAATCTAAAAAAATCAATTCCAACCTTGTTGAATTTAATAAAGAATTTTGGGGAAATATCAGGATATAAAATAAATAAAACTAAATCTTCAATATTAATGCTAAATGAGACCCAGAGAAATTACCCAGCCCCTGAGGTAAATCAATTCAATGTTGTAAATCAGTTTAAATATTTAGGAATCCAAATTATGCCTAAGCTAGAATCAGTCGCCAGTGTCAACTATGAAGCCTTAATGTCAGATATCAATGAGTTAACTCAGAGATGGATGTCACTACCAATGTCGATGATCGGGAGAATCAATATACTTAAAAGTAATATTTTACCTAAAATACTTTATTTCAATACATTCCCTTATCACCACCTTTAGATCTATTCTCAAGAATAAAAAAAAAGTTAGTGGAATTTATATGGAACAACAGGAGGGCTAGATTACGTTTGTCTTTTATATTTACCATTTGATCGTGGAGGTCTGAAATGTCCAAATTTTATGTTGTATTATTGGTCGGCACAACTGAGGTCTATGACATATTATTTTTCATCAAATGATCTCCCTCACTGGACTGAAATGGAATCATACAATTTACCTTTACCTCTTCCCATATTCATATACTCAGATTCGGCAAAAAAATTACAAAAACAAGTTAAAAATCCATTTGTAAAGCATATGATCAAAATATGGTGTGAAGCTAAAAACTATTTAAAAGAACCACAGTTATTGTCACAATTTAGTCCAATATGGGGTAATCAATATTTTAAACCAGGGAGAGCGGACGCTGTATTTAAAGTATGGAATTTAAAAGGGATACAAAAGATTCAGGATTTATATTTGCCATGTGCAGACAACATAATGTCTTTTGAAGAGCTGAGGATCAAATTTAATCTCAATAGAACACATTTTTTTAAAATATCTTCAACTTAGAAACTTTATTCGATCAAATCAAAATAAAGCTCTCACTCGACCTATTTATTCATCCTTGGAAAAAATGATGATGAAAGATAGTAAAAGAAAGGGTATTATTTCAGAGTTTTATAACTCATTGACACTATCTTCAAGTGAAAATTCACTGAAAAGATTAAACTACTGGAAAGAAGATCTGCAAATTGAAATTTCAGAGGAACAATGGGAATTGGCTTGTACAGAAGCTCAAACCAAATCAATAAATGCACGCCTTAAATTGATACATTTCAAATGGTTAATGCGGATGTATGTTACACCGGAGGAGTTAAATAGATGCAACAAAAATATACCAGATACATGCACAAAATGCATGGAAAGTAAAGGAACCCTACTTCATTGTTTATGGGAATGTAGATTAATAAGAATGTTTTGGGAAGAGGTGAGGGTAACAATTGAAAAAATAATCTCAAAACAAATCATATTGAATCCTAAACTGTTTTTGTTGGGTCTGTACCCAGAAAAGCATAATTTTAATAAGTGAAAGAACATTCATAGACCTCAGTTTGCTTAATGCCAAAAAATGTATTGCACTATTATGGAAAAAGACTCATAGACCAGATGTGACTCAGTGGTTAAGACAGATGTTAACAAACCTTCCATTAGAAAGAATAACATATATACTGAAATCAAAGGAAATTGTGTTTGAGAATATATGGAGACCTTTTATTGATTATGTAAAAAATTTAAACATAACTCTTGAAGAAGGTGAATGATGTGTGTGGACCTTGTAAATTCCAAACTGGTGAACATAATATGTATACTTATGTATTGGATTGTCTAGACTAAACAGAGGAGCATTGTTGAAGACTTGATTTTGTTGGTGGTTGTTGGTGTTTTTAGTGCATTTTTTTTTTTTTGTAGTACTTTAGTGTTAGTGTTTGATTGTTTGTATCATGTTTGTTAAAAAAAAAAAGGTTCAATAAAGATATTGTGGGGAAAAAAAAGCATGGTTGACATCTTAAAACAGAAATATGAAATTTTGCAGCTTTTTTCTTCTCAAACCTTGAGCTGAATGATGTGTGCGTGGGACCACCCCGGAGAATGCCACAAATGTTGCACGAATGACATACACTACCGTTCAAAAGTTTGGGGTCACTTAGAAATTTCCTTATTTTTGAAAGAAAAGCACTTTTTTTTCAATGAAGATAACTTTAAACTAATCAGAAATACACTCTATACATTGCTAATGTGGTAAATGACTATTCTAGCTGCAAATGTCTGGTTTTTGGTGCAATATCTACATAGATGTATAGAGGCCCATTTCCAGCAACTATCACTCCAGTGTTCTAATGGTACAATGTGTTTGCTCATTGTGTCAGAAGACTAATGGATGATTAGAAAACCCTTGTGCAATCATGTTAGGTCTGCAATGCTGTAATTGCTGCAAATGGAGGATTCTTTGACAAAAGCAAAGTTTGAAGGAAAAAAATTATTACAAATCATTATTTCTAACCTTGTCAATGTCTTGACTATATTTTCTATTCATTTTACAACTCATGGTGGTAAATAAGTGTGACTTTTCATGGAAAACACAAAATAATTGTCTGGGTGACCCCAAACTTTTGAACGGTAGTGTACTTCCGCCTTATGAGTGCCTCACTACCGCCTTAAGCACACCATACGAATCCCAGTATGAAAGGGGATTCGTGCAACATTTCCTATGACTTCTGTAAAGGGCCCTCAAGAACAACTTAAGTTGTTCTTGCAGCATACTTCTGGCCACCATGGAAATAGGGGATTCTGGAATTGTCTCCTGACCCTCAATAATCCAGACATCTTGCGTAGTTCTTGGATTGTTCCTGTGGCATTCACATGGCCGCCCTACAATGAGGGGTTTTTGTGGGGTGTTCGTAGAAAATCTTGGACGAGACTATCAACCTGGCCACGAAATTGCAAACTGTCTACAAATACTGGATTCTCTTACGCCCGCCTTAAGAAATCCTTACGAAATGGTCCAAAAATCATTGGTACAGCATTGTCAGCCTTTCATAAGGGTATTTGACTGGAGCATTCTTCTACTTTGGAACGGTTAATGGTTAGCCTTCAGTCAACTATAGCCTACATTAGGGATGCTGTGTTTCCTCTGGCTTAAAGACCTTGGCACCATGGCATCATTTTTTCGGGGGGCAGAAAACGCATGACACTATTGTAGGGCTGCAGCTGACTGCTATTTTACGGCTTGGGTAATCACCCACTCTAATTGAAGACCACTCAAGTAATCGATACTTTTTTTTTAAAGGAACTTGCATCGACCAACACTTGCGGTACTTTATTTCCTAAAGAGCAGTACTAATTTTACCAAGCACTCAATAACACAGGTACACATTTATTGCAATGTTTATTACATAGAATGCAGCTTTAAACGGTACGTTACACCATAAAGTTCCATTCGCTAGCCGTTGGCATCAACTAGCAAATGCTATTAGCATCTGGGTGCTAACGGCGGTGGCTGTGTTTTTTGTAAATGCATATAATTAGCAAAGCTAACTACATTCTATTCATCTTAATTTAAAATCTCAATCATGCACATTGTTTCGGATGCACTGGTTGTGCATGATGTGGAATGCTTTCTGCCGAGATACTGTAATGTAAACATTGTAGGATGCTAGCTCACCGCTGGGTTTTACCATGTATACACTATAGTGTTTTCCTTAAATTTGAGCTTGAAATGATTCCTGACTTGAGGGTTTTTTTAATTCATCTTTGCCAGCCCATCATGCCATTCTGACGGCGCTGTTAAATAAATTTGCGTTTTGTTGAGGTAATGTGACCAGAAGGTCATAGACTGGAGTGCTACATTAAACGACACGTCGACACATAAATTTTGAATCGAAAATTTGTTGTAATCAAATTATTCGAGTAATCATTGCAGTTCTACACTATTGTAACTAGAATGTTAATTTTATACCATTTAGCGGTGTGAAAAAGTATTTGCCCCCTTCCTGATTTGTTTGTCACACTTAAATGTTTCAAATCGTCAAACAAGTTTAAATATTAGACAAAGATAACAAACACAAAATGAGGTTTTTAAATGAAGGTGTTAATTATTAAGGGTAAATAAAAATCCAAACCTACATGGCCCTGTGTGGGGAAAAGTGACTCCCCCGGTTAAAACATAAATTAACTGTGGTTTATCACATCTTTGGAAAGCGCAGTTCAATTTCTCTCGCCACACCCAGACCTGATTACTGCCACACCTGTTCTCAATCAAGAAATCATGGAACCTGCCTGACAAAATGAAGTAGACCAAAAAAAATCATGAAAAGCTAGACATCATACTGCGATCCAAAGAAATTCAGGAGCAAATGAGAAACAAAGTAATTGAGATCTGTCACTCTGGGAAAAGGTTATAAAGCCATTTCTAAAGCTTGGGAATCCAGCGAACCTCAGTGAGAGACATTATCCACAAATGGTGAAAACATGGAACAGTGGTGAACCTTCCCAGGAGTGGGCGGCCGACCAAAATTACCCCAAGAGCGCAGCGACGACTCATCCAAGAGGTCACAAAAGGACCCTACAGCAACATCCAAAGAACTGCAGGCCTCACTTGCTTCAGTTAAGGTCGGTGTTCATGACTCCACCAAAAGAAAGAGACTAGGCAAAAATGGCCTGCATTAGAGTTCCAAGATGAAAACCACTGTTGAGCAAAAAGAACATAAACTTGTCTCAGTTTTGCAGAAACCTAAGACTTTTGGGAAAATACTGTGGACTGACGAGACAAAATCTGAACTATTTAGAAGGTGTGTGTCCCATTACCTCTGGCGTAAAAGGAACATGGCATTTCAGAAAAGGAACCTTATACCAACAGTAAAATATGGTGGTGATAGTGTGATGGTCTGGAGCTGTTTTGCTGCTTCAGGACTTGGAAGACTTGCTGTGGTAAATGGAACCATGAATTGTCTACAAAGAAATCCTGAAGGAGAATGCCCAGCCATCTGTTCATGACCTCAAGCTTGAAGCACACTTGGGTTCTGCAGTAAAACAATGATCCAAAACACACCAGCAAGTTCACCTCTGAATGGTTCAAGAAAAACAAAATGAAGACTTTGGAGTAGCCTAGTGAAAGTCTTGACCTGAATCCGATTGAAATGCTGTGGCATGGCCTTAAAAGAGCACTTCATGCTCACCCCCCACCCCCAGTGTGATTGAATTCCAACAATTCTGCAAAGATGAGTGGGCCAAAATTCCTCCACAGTGCTGTAAAAGACTCATTGACTGTTATTGCCAACACTTTATTGCAGTTGTTGCTGCTAAGGGTGGCCCAACCAGTTATTAGGTTTAAGGGGCAATCACTTTTCATACAGGGGCATGTAGGTTTGGATCTTTTTTACCCTTAACCAGTTGAGGATTCCTGTCGCAGATACACACCATCTGCACGCACCCTCTAGTGGTGAAGATTTTTTTTGAAGAAAATACAAGTACATCTCAAAAAATTAGAATATCATGAAAAAGTTCAATATTTTTTCACTCATTTCAGAAAGTGAAACCCATATATTAGATTCATTACACAGTGTGATATATTTCAAGTGTTCATTTATTTTAATCTTGACGATTATGGCTTACAGCCCATGAAAGCCCCAAATTCAGTTTATCCAAAAATGAGAATATTACATAAAAATTTCAAAAAATAGTTTTTAAATAGAAATGTTGGCCAACTGAAAAGTATGTCCATGTACACACTCAATACTTGGCCGGGGCTCCTTTTGGTAAATTGCTGCATCAGCAGGGCATGGAGGTGATCAGCTTGTGGCACTGCTGAGGTGTTATAAAGTTCGAGGTTGTTTTGATGGTGACCTTCAGCTTGTCAGCATTGTTGGGTCTGGTGTCATCTTCCTCTTGATAATTCTTTATGGGGTTTAGGTCAGGAGAGTTTGCTGGCCAATCAAACACAGTGGTGCCATGGTCATTAAACCAGGTTTTGAGACCTTTTTTTGGGGGGGGCAAGTCCTTCCGGAAAATGAAATCAGCTTCTCCATAAAGCTTGTCAGCACAGGGAAGCATGAAGTGCTCTAAAATTTCCTGGTAGACGACTGCGCTGACTTTGGTCTTGATAAAACACAGTGGACCAACACCAGCAGATGACATGGTTCCTCAAATCATCACTGACTGTGGAAACTTCACACTAAACCTCAAGCAACTTTGATTCTGTGCCTCTCCACTATTTCTCCAGACTGGGAATTTGATTTCCAAATGAAATCCAAAATTTACTTATCTGAATAGAGGTCATCTGCTGGTGTTGGTCCACTGTGTTTTATCAAGACCCAAGTCACCGCAGTCGTCTACCAGGAAATTTTAGAGCACTTCATGCTTCCCTCTGCTGACCAGCTTTATGGAGAAGCTGATTTCATTTTCCAGCAGGAATTGGCATCCCCCCCTTCAAAAAAAATACTGCCAAAAGTATCAAAACCTGGTTTAATGACCATGGCATCACTGTGTTTGATGAGCCAGCAAATTCTCCTGACCTAAATCCCATAGAGACTCTATGGAGTATTGTCAAGAGGAAGATGAGACGCCAGACCCAGCAATGCTGACGAGCTGAAGTCCACTATCAAAGCAACCTGGACCTTCATAACACCTCAGCAGTGCCACAGGCTGATCACCTCCATGCTACGCCACACTGATACAGTAATTAATCCAAAAGGAGCCTCGACCAAGTATTGTGTACATGGACATACTTTTCAGTCAGCCAACATTTCTATTAAAAAAAAAAAAACTTTTTAAAATTTAATTTTATGTAATATTCTAATTTTTTTTGAGAAACTGAGTTTGGGGTTTTCATGGGCTGTAAGCCATAATCATCAAAATTAAAATAGACTTGAAATATATCACTCTGTGTAACGAATCTATATATGGGTTTCACTTTCTGAAATGAGTGACAAAAAATTGAACTTTTTCCATGATATTCTAATTTTTTGAGATGTACCTGTGTTCAGTTTAGATATTACAAATTCCAAAGGCTGTAACTTCAAAGTGGTAAGAGATGGCTTACTGTAAATGAGAAGGATGTAGAATATGATCCAGAGATTATGATGGGAGTAAATTTATGCTTGTAATTTGCATAATGTGACTGTAGCCATATCGGATTACATGACTTTTGGTCAAAGTGGACTTTGGACATGTTTACACAACGGATGATTTTGTTTTTCCTTTGCTTTTTTGTCATCTTCAAAATATATGAACCAGAAAATCAGTAGAATGTAAACAAACTGATAAAATCATCAGACCTACCACGCGTCATGTCGCCATGCATCTGTGTGCTGATCCTGGTCCTTATTTTGTCTTCTGCCGGTCATTTTCACGCTCTCTCCCATGTCCAGAAACTCATTTATTTTCTGATTCATTCTTCCTCGATTTTGGTTAGACAATGCTGCCGAACCGGCAGTATTCTCCTGTCATGTGCAGTTTTGTCAATAGCAGACAAAGTGTACATGCTCTGGTCCATCTTGTGCTTGTGTACACAGAAGGGAAATAATCCCTTTTAGAATCACAGTTGGCAAAATTTGGAGCAAATGTTTCCTCCCAGATGAAATATGTTGCGCAGTTGTTTTTCTTCCTCTGCGCCCCGGAAGTGACATGAGATCCAAAGAAGTTTTGGACAGCTTAACTCAATCCTCCAGAGAAGAGCTGTAAGCTATGTGTTTGCCATCTAGTGATGTGAAATAGTTGGTACATCTGGGTTTATATTGTTTTTTTTTAACATACTTTTTGACCTACCACGTGATAGGTGCTTATCTGTGACACCAGTCGCAGGAGCGATATCATGTAATCAAATTTAATCCTTAAGCAGTTAATAATAAACACCTTCATTTAAAAACTGCATTTTGTGTGGACTTATTTTTGTCCAATATTTAAATTTGTTTGATCTGAAACATTTAAGTGTGACAAACATACAAAAAAAAGAGAAATCAGGAAGGGGCAAACACTTTTCACACCACTGCATTTTTTTAAAAAAATTCTGCACAGTAACTTTGCATATGGAGCTTACCATTTGAAAAAATTTACAACAAAGGCTTGAATGTTGGAATATTGGCCCAGTTGGGGTCCCACCCAGACATCCTGTTTGAACTTTTTACTGGTGTCGTCTTTTCTCTCCTTCCTCTGCTCTCACCTCTCCTGGACCCTCTGCCTCAACACTTGACTCTCCTTGGCTCATCTTATCTCATCTTTCCCTCTCCAAGCCCTGTCTAATTCAGGTTCTCTGTCTTGTCTGATATACAAACGGGTTAGAAAATACCAAGTGTCACGTTTTTGTCCTGCAGGATTTTTTGTCATGATTTACATAAATGACAAATGTGTATTTTTTTATATTTTTTTTTAGTATTTTGTTCTCGTGGTTTTTTTCCATCGAGAGTAGAAAAGAAGGGGGAAAAACATTCATAATAGTAATTTATTCATGCATACTTAAATTATATGATCAGAGATGGGTATAGTAGGCAGAAATTCTACTCATGAAAAAGCAGTGCTATGAAATTGATAATCAAAAGTAGACAACCAAACATTTCTAGTTAGGTTAAGGGTACAAAAGAGCACTCACTTAAAAACTTGAGTAATGACTTCAGTCTTGAAGGTTTGAGGTTTTTCCTCTAAAATCTGTTTTCTTGTTTTCCACTTTTCTCTGTAAATTTATCTAAATTTGCAATTTCCTCTTGTAAAATTGACATTTCTTGTATATTTGCAACTTTATAATAAACTTGTGGATTATTTTATAGCTAATTTTTGTCTATTTTTTTTATAAAATTTGAAATGGATTGTAGTAAAATTTTGACTTTTTTTCTGTATTCAGTTTACACTTTTGACCATAATTTTGCAGAGCCAGAACAGAGCAATAATTTAACTCTGATTTCAAACAAAAGAATATTAATAAAATTGTTTAAATTAGCTTAAATTGCCAAAGATGCACTTCTGTTATATTTCGATATTTAGTTTTTTAGAACAATCTTCACCAACCAGACAGCAGGCAAACCTCCCTTATTTTGAAATCCAAATGTTGGGATGTTTAATTTGTCTGAAGGCTGGAGGATGTTGATGGATTAGTCACTGACTTTGTGAATTTCAGTCATCTTAACTTGCCAGATACATAATAATGAACATGAATTGGTCAACATTGTAGTGGCTGAAGTAAATCCTCAGCAATTAATCAGTCACTCTTGCCTTCCCTTGCATATGAAGCCTAATCACACCTGTTTGCTAAGGGACTCTTCATTACTGTTCCCATTACCAGTGGGTGAAAACCATGATAAATGTCTCCACTGCTTACATGCCTTTTCTGCTTTTTTCCATGTTAAAAGTACTTTAATAAGCTTATGCTTCTCTCAGCCAGCAATGCTAGAGGTACAATCTGACTGCCGACTGGAACGGTCACGCGGGCAGCGCACTTCTGAACTCCAACGTGCGGATGACTGTCACGCACATTGTTCACATGCGCTCTTGCGGCGCGTCATTCTTTAATTTGTTTTTCTTAAATTTATTTTTCCTTTTAGCGTTGTGGCATAGTTTCAGGGGTGGCGGGTCGCCACACGGAAGTGTTACCAGCAGAAACCCTGGGATTGATTACTGAAACATGGTGCCGGCTAGGGCTTGGGCTATTCAACAAAATCAAACCAAAATGTTTGAGTCACAGAACCAACATAATATTGATCATGGCAAGGTTTTGGGTTGTCCCCCCCCCCCCCTTTCCCCTCTTCCTGTTGTGTGCATGTGTATATGAGCGCGTTCATGTACTGCCCCTTTAAAACGTGTTCTGCGTGAGAAAAAAGCAAGTGAGTTGCATTTAAACTAGCAGGGGCTGCCACAAAGCTAAATCACTGTTGATCACTAATGGTTATCTGTGTCAGCTCGACTGCTCTGCAGCGCAGATTGACGACAAAATGGAGACAAGCAGAGGTTGTGACTCTCGGGGTGGCTTCATAAGACTGGAGCGAGCTACTCTTATCCTTGACGGTCTGGTTATGAGAGCCTGACTCATAGGGGTGGGAATCGCAAGGGACCTTTCGATTCGGGTCACGATTCGATCCTGTCACAGTTCAACGATAAAGTATCACAGTCCCATATACCAAATTTTTTCCTTATTCAACCTCAAATTATATCCCAAAGTAAAACTGTTGACATATCTTTCATATAATAAAGTATTCTCAGGGCTTCATTATCCGGCGGAAACTGCAGCAATACAGTTCATGATATTGAATTTCATAATGTGAAGCTGTAGCAACTGTTAACAGTAATGCAGCTCAGCATCACACTTCTGCTAGTTTAGCATTTGTTTTAGTAGGATAAAAAATGAAAGGAGAGGTAAGCTAAACTGTTGCATAGAGGCCTGTTACGCCCTGATTGACAGTGAATGATAAAGCAACAAAGCACTGTTTATACTGAATTTAAAGTGTTGCATTCACATAAGGGTCAGTGTATGAATGCACTGTGAGGAAAGTACAGTGTTAACAGAGGGGCAAAAAAACTCCCAGTAGCAAACATGGAAAAAACTGCATTAGAGGGGTTTGTCGGTTTTTGTTCATTTTAGGTTAATTGCCCAGCTGTGTTTAATTGTGCCATTCTACTTGTAGATCTTACCTGCAGTTTTGTTTTTCTGTTAATTGTTACATTTCCTTTATGAAATGGTTGCGTAATACAGCTTAAAGGCATATTAAAGACAAATGCAGTGGCACACAAAAGCAAGCTCATATCTAAGAAAGCACTGTTTTCCACAGTATGCAACTGATCGAAGTTCAGTTAATTTTTTTTTCCACTTAACAAAGCACATGTGCAAATATTTTTTTTTACACTATATCAAGCTTTGTTGCCTTGACAAAATATTACCCACTGAAGTTTTTAACATTTACATTATTTGTAGCTTAGCAACTTTCGTTAGGTTAACTGGTGATTCTGTATTACTGTAGGTGTCACTCTGTTTGTTTATGCATAGAATGAATATCTGGCTGAATATGGCGTCTTGAAAGTGAATTTAATCAAACACTAGTTTGGCAAGCATTGCCGTATTTCTTTTTTTTTTTTTTTCCTCAGAATATGATGGACATTTGAAATAAAATGCAGCAATATGCTACAGCATCTTCTTGCTCCCCTGCATGTTTGTACTGTATGGAAGTAGACAACCTAAACTTTGACACTAAACAGAACATAGTCTTAGCCAGCCAGCCACCTCACCTAATGATCACAGAAAACTTGCCAAAAAGAATCGCTCTTTTTGTAGAGTGAACACTCAAACACTAACTTTTTGACTATTTTGGGTATGGCTAATATAGGCAAGGACCACCTTAGGACAACCTAAGGGGTTAAACCAGCTCTCCTTTCCACATTGTCAGATACAGGTCACTTAAGATTTGAAATTTCCTTGTGGTAGAGGTGATGTTTTCGATGATGCTCTTTCAGATAAAATTTTTATTAGTAAAAAAAAAAAAAAAATCAATATAAATCAAATTCTATATTGCCTAGCCCTAGACAAAGTTAAGATAACAAATTAACTGTGTTGCAGGCAGTGCTTAATTACCTTTTAAAAAGTATTGATGTTTGTTTAAAATTCCTGCTTATGCTCATGTTCATCATTTTGATTGAATTTGCTTTATCAGAATTGGTCATTTACATACCAAGGGAACATTGAGACAGAAATTATATCACTAGTTGGGTGTTTGTTTTTATGATCTTTTTATAGCCACTCCAGTGGCTTAAAAAAAAAAAAATTAAACCTGTAAGCGGGCCTTCGCCCTCCATGCACCCGCACAACCCAGCGCCCATCGTACCTTGCTGTCTCAGAAAATTTCCCGTTGTTGCTGTAAGGGTTCCAGGAATAATAAAGTAAACCATTTGGTAAGAACTTCCTTTAAGCAGTAAGTGGTGCTATAACTTTTATCAAATATTCTTATGTAGGTGCATGCAAAGTTGGACTGAAGTCCATCATGGCAGTTACAGTGAAAATCTGACACAGGCTGTCCAGTTTACAACTGTCCAACGTATGGTGATAAGGTCAACTTGGACATGTGTCCATTGTAACACATAACATTTTAAGTACATGTTGCAGACCGATACAGAACTAAAGTCACCTTGACTTACATTCCACATTTGGTGACCCTTGGACTTCCCCAAGCCTCCAAAGTTAAAAAAAAAAAAAAGTCTTGAATGGTAAGGAGTGGGTTTCCATGGCAACTGTGCTTATCGCAGGACAAAAGTGACTTCCACTAAGGGTAGTTCAATGCACTCTGAGAAACCAGTGAAAATGTCATGTCATTGTGACTACTGGTCTTTGCACAAAATTTGGAACAATTTTGTGCAGTACCTAATGTCAGCAGTAGGTACGGGTGTGACAGTTTTGTGAATATTGATATGCAGACATGTTCAGAGTGGGATTAGTATGATTTGTGTAAAGTTTGGTCCAAATCAGATGAGGATTGTCTAAGCTGTAACAGTCATGTTTAAGATGGTGAAAAAGCCATTGAAGCATGCCGGTCGCCATGGAAACAGTTCTGTGCAATGTACATGTACTATCAATGAGCCTTAGTCATTCCTTCATGTATTTTTTTCTGCTGGTGAGAGGAAAAAAAGTTTTCAGCAATTCTTCCTTTAATTAATAGAGGCGCTAACACTTGTTTGTTTGTATAGACACGTTCAGTGTGGGACTATTGTTGATCATAGAAAATTTGGTGAAAATTGTACCAAGTTTGTCCATTGTACAAGTGTCTATATACAGCTATGTACATGTACCATCAATGAGCCCTAATCATTCCTTCATGTAATTTTTTCAGCTGGTGAGAGAAAAATAAAGAAAACAGTTGTCAGCAATTCTTCCTTTAATCATTAGAGGGCGCTATATCTTTTATTTGTATATAGACGCGTTCGGGGCAGGGCGAATATTGATTGTATAAAATTTGGTGAAAATCGTACAAAGTTTGTCCAATTTACAAGGGTCTGATATTGTAACCACTAGGCGTTGCTCTTTTATTTTTATATAGGAGTGCTCAGGGTGGGACTACTATCCATCGTCGAAAATTTGTTGAAAATCAGACAGTTTGTCCAAGATACAACTTTCCGATATTTCATGGCAAAGAGTCGACCTTCGCCATGTTACCATGGCAACACTTCCCTGTCAGTTGTCGTCCACCCATATAGGACTATATATGACAGTGACCTCAACCTACAGTGTGCTCCAAATTTCATGACTCCAGGACCTTCCCACCTCTCTCCATAAGCTCATGGATTGAATGGGGAGGAGGGCGTGTCCATGGTAACACGTATGATGTCATGCTAACATTTATGTGCAGTTATGATCATCGCTGTGGTCTGGTGAATCTCAGAAAATTTCACGTCATTCTGGCCAGCGGCGCATGAGAAATTAATAAAACAGTTTTCAGCAATTTTTTCATTAACCAGTAGGTGGTGCTATGTTTTGTCAGGTATTTTGATGTAGACGTGTTCCGGGCCGGACTATTTTCCATCATGGAAACTTTGGTGCACATCGGACAAGTTTTGCCTGAGTTACAGCTGCTTGATTTTGTAAGGGGAGGAGTCAAACTTCGCCATGGCACCAGGGCAACACTTCCCTGTCATATGTGTTGTCCACCCATATAGGACTATATAAGACATATGCCTAAGACATATGTCTATAGATGCCACCATGTAAAAATGAGGTCAGTCGGAGCAGGTCCCTAGGACTAGTTCGTTCAAATGCGAGGCGTGACTTTTTTCCGAATTGGAGGTTGGGCGACTTTGAGGCAAGATGGCGGCCTTCCTGTTGGTGGTGGGTATGGGCCACAATTATGTTTTTTGCATGTCTTGAGGTGATGCACACCTCACCCAAATTTTATGTCTGTATGGCAAAGTTTATGGTCTCCAGTCTCCATAGACCTTTTAGGTTTGGCCCCACCCACAAAAATTAGGGGTGGGGGGGCACATTTGTTTTCCAGTTTATCAAATTTTTCGCCGGGTCTGAGGAGTCTGGCAAAAAAAATCACGTTTTGGTCAACGTTCAGAGGGTGAAAAATTCATTTGTTTAGGTGGAAGAATTTCTTCGAGCTGAGCAATTACAATAGGGCTTTTGCCTACTGACGTCGTCAGTGGCTCGGGCCCTAAAAAATGTGCCCATAATTTTAAGTGACAGCTTGGAAACATTGTAATTGGAATTGTCTTTGACCTTGAATTGCTGTACACCTGCTGTTGTCCAGTTATGAAACTGCAATTATAGACCTAATAATTACTAAAGCAATCAGTTGTACAATAAAACACAAATTCCTTAAGTTTTCTGGCCTCGATATATTGCCGTTTTGTGTTTTACATAATCACCACAATTTTGGCCAAGTGTGCTGCTTCGGTGGTCCTCCTGTCAGAACACTCACCATGGGGGATGGGGCTTAGCGAGGGCAGCCGGAAAAAGTGGCGAGCCAAAGGGTTGACTTGCACTATAAAGTTTATCCTGACTGAGCATAACAGACGGCTTCTTTTTACAGCATGATTGCTTTGTGCAGCAAAGTCCTCAGTTTTTGATTGACTGGAGTCAGCTTCTACTTTAGCTCATGTACTTGGTTCTTGTACGAAAAGACCTATGTTAACACTGTGCAGATTGCACAAGTGATCATGTGCGATAGTTCTTACGTCAGTCATTTTACAACATGGCGGCTGTATAGTGGGTGCTAACGAGGGGTTGAGACTCAATCCATGAAGCTGAAGTGTTGACTATGTAGTTCTCTGTTGGGCTCTTTCTGAGACCTTGTTTATTGGAAACAAATGGCCAAATGGCGCTTACAAGGATCTAAAGCCATGTGTCTGTCATCCGTGGCTATGTATATAGTAATGGCGCTTAGCTTGGCTGTACTAGAAACAACATGAGTGCTGGACCACTCGTGGCTCAGTTTCCTATCAACTGCAGTTTCAGAAGGTTTGAAAGAATAAATTGAATTGATTCCAAAACTGAATTCCACAACTTCGGTGTGGGATTGAAGCAGAATGAGTGAGGAGAGCCCAGTAATGTCAACAAAGTGGTATGTCGCCTATGTTATAAAACTGTTGCAATGAAAATGGGAAATGCAACAAACCTGAATATGCATTAAAGCAACCATCCTACTGTTGTAAAACAGGCAGAGCTCTCCCTTTATCCAGTATGGTATAAAAGAGCCTTTGACCAACAATGCAGAATTAAATGCGACGCTGATAAATGACACAAACTTGGACAATGTTGTAGCTAAAAAGATGAAACCATTTATTTAGGCAATTTGAAATATTTTAACTTTTTTCCCCACATTTTAATTCCAGTGTTAATAAATTGAATACCCTTTTGAAGAGATGTACATGGATTATTATAACATATTCTGGGCATAAAATGGTGTTCTTTACAGTTATGTCTGAAGAATGGGCGGACAACAACCATGTGCTGAGGTTAGCTTTATTGGGCTTAACAGGTGTGGTACAGAGCAACATATAGATGTGAGGGAGCAGAAAGAGAGGGAAGAGAGCCTCGCATCCCAGAGCGTCAGTTATATACCTTCTGACATGCTGACGTCACCTGTGTGTGTGTACCTGCAGTGTGGCACGTCACATTAGGTTGCATACACTACAATCACATTGACAATATTGTTTATTGTGATAATTCTGGAAAAAAAATTGTCTGCCAAAATAGTCATTACAGGCCTATGCAATTAATGCTGCTGCTGTATATTGTATTTTCTCATGTGCCTCAAGTAATGTGCAACTGCCCTGTTATACATGGTGTAAGATTTGCCAAATGGCAGTAAACGATGGAAAGGATTATTTTAAATGTGGTCGAGGACCTTGGTGAACAAAATTGTGCTGTTACTGCTGGAGTGCAGCTGAATCCGTGAAGGTGTCAGATTAAGTCCTGTCTGTGTTGCCTCTGGCTTAAAGACCTTGGCGTGGTGGCAACATATTTTTCCGGAGGGCAGGAAACACATGACACTATTGTAACATATTAATTTTATACCATTTCTTTTTTTAAATTTTGCACAGTAACTTTGCATATGGAACTTGCTATTTGAGGTATTGTACAACCAAGGCTTGAATGTTGGAATATTGGGCCAGTTGGGATCCGACCAGGACATCCTGTGTTTGGACTTTTTACTGGTGTCATCCTTCTCTCCTTCCTCTCTTGGACCCTCTGCCTGAACACTTTCCTCTCCTAGGCTCCTCTCTTCCATCTCATCTTTCCCTCTCTGAGCTCTCTTATTCAGGTTTTCTCTGTCTATGGTGATATAGAAATGGGTTAGAAAATACCAAGTGGCATGTGTTGTCCAGCATGACTTTTTTGTCATGATTTGCATAAATGACATATGCATATTTTTTGTATTTTTTAGTGTTTTTTTTCCATTGAGAAAGTAGGAAAGAAGGGAAAGGGGAAACATTCATAATAGTAATTAACTCACACATAACTTACATGATCAGAGGCGGGTATAGTAGCCAGAAATTCTACTCGTGTAGGGTTATGAAATTAATAATTAAAAGAAGACACCCAAAAATTTCTAGTTGAGTAAGGGCACAAAAAGCACCCACTTAAATAAAAACTTGAGCAATGACTTCAGTAATTGTAATTTTATTTAGACAGGCACAGTGTATAATAAAACATTAACCTTGCTCAAAATAAGGAGAGATGCGTTGCACCAGGTTTTAGCAAGTTGCTATGTTCCACCTGTCGTCCCTGGGCAGGTTGATGGTACAATCAAAAACAAACTACACAATTGTGCAAACTTGCAAAGGTACAATTGGCATCCTACACATATCCCGAATATCCTAAAATCTAATTTCCCCCAGCTCCCCAAGTTAAAATGGACACACTCACATACAGTCTTGAAGATTTGAGGTTTTTCTCCAAAATTTATAACAGTTTTTAATCTTCTACTTTTCTCTGTAAATTTATCTAAATTTGAAACCATTTTCCTGAAGTTGTAATTTCCTCTTGTAAAATTGACTTTCTTTGTACATTTGAGACTTTATTATAAATTTGGATTTTATGGCTAATTTTTGTGCATTTTTGTAAAATAAATTACTTTTTTTTTAAGAAATTTGAAATGGATTTTGGTAAAATTTTGACTTTTCCTCATGATTTAAACTTTTGACCATAATTTTGCAGAGCCAGAACAGAACAATAATTTAACTCTGATTTCCAAAAAAAATTAATGAAATTGACTAAAATGACCAAAGTTGCTATTATTTCTGTTTTTATATATATTTTTTTTTTTTACTTTTTTTAGAACTCTCCTCACCACCCAGAAAACGTGGAAAAACCTCCCTTATTTTGAAATCCAAATGTTGGCAGGTTTAGTTTGTTTGAAAGGTGGAGGATGTTGATGGATTTAAGTCACTGACTTCATGAATTTCGGTTATTTTAACTTGCCAGGTATGTAATGAACATAAATTACTAAATATTGTAATGGTTGGTGAAGTAAACCCTCAGCAATTCAGTCACCCCAGCCTTTCCCTCAATTAGCCTGCATATGAAGCCTGACCACACCCGTTGGCTAAGCAACTCATTATTGTTACCGTTAATTGTTATCCCTTCCACAGCATGTGGTGTATGGGGCAGTGCCTATCTCAATTTCATTGATCCTAGGCCACACAGCTACTGTAAGTAGTGAAAGCTACGGGGGGGAGGAATCGTCCTTTGGTAGCTCTGTGCCACCGGAGTGGTAGCTTAGTTGGTAGAGCATCCGCCCCACAACCAGGAGGTCGTAGGTTCAAATCCCGGCCGGGTCATACCAAAGACCATATAAAAATGGTACTTTCCACCTTCTAGCTTGGTGCTTAGTATAATAGAATGAGGAAAGGAAAGTTGATGTGTAATACATTACCGTTACCAGTTGGTTAAAACCACGATAAATGCCTGCACTGCTTACATACCTCTTCTGCTTTTTTCCCTCGTTAAAGTGCTTAAATAAGCTTGTTCTTTACTCTGACGCGGAATCAGGTTTGTCACATGGACAGCAACACTAGATGGGTTTGCCTACCAACTGAAACAGTCACGTGGGTGGTGTGCCCCAGAACTCCGACACGCAGGTGACTGTCACGAGCATTGTGTCCGCTTGCGGAGCTCATTCCTTCATTTTTCTTAGTGTGGTGGCTCAGGTCTCTGGCATGACGTGCAGCCACGCAGAAATATTACCAACAGAATTCCTGTGTCTTGAGACACAGTGGTCTTGGTACTAACAAGAGGACTGAAGACTGCTTCAGATCACATTAATCATCATGTGTGTGTGTGTGCACTGTCAAAACACATTTACTTTTCCTACAGGATGGATGCACTGCTTTCTGCCCAAAGAATCAAGCCAATGAACTTTGAAAACAGAAAATATTGTAATATCTACACAAATGACACCACTTGACTGAAAGTCCATGTATAGGTGATAACGCTAATCTTCACACACCTTTCACAGTGCACCTCCAAAATTTCACACTATTTAACTCAAGTTCAAAATTTTGTAATTAAGAGTCCTGAGCAGGTTTTTTCCCTTTTTTTTTTAAGCTGTTTAATCTGTCGGACCAAAAGTCATGTCTGACAACTCTCCATTTAATGTGCAATTCCGTTCATAATATGGTATATGCTGACATTCTTTCTTACTGGATATGGCACTTAAGTGTTATTTAGGGTTTTCTTTCTCAAAGTACCTAGTGAATTTCAGAAAATGGGGTTGTCAGAATGCATTAATTCATCTTCAACCACTTAATCCTTTTCAGGATGTAAAGGGGCCTGGAGCCTATTCCAGCACCTTTGGGCAAGAAGCGGGATACACCCTGGACAGATCGCTAGTCCATTGCAGGGCCAACACAGACGGACAGCCGTTCACTCACATTCATACCCAGGGTTTCCTCTGGTAACCTTTCTGGGTGGTGGCCCGCCGTGCTTGAATTTATGCCGCCACTTTAAGGGGGGAAAAAGATGAAGGAATGACAGTCCACAAGCGCGCACACGAACAATGTGTGTGACAGTCATCTGCGCGGAGTTCAGAAGCGCTTCAGTCGCCAGGCAGAGTGTCTCGTGAGTGTCACTGTCCAAGAGAAACATGAGCTTATTTGAAGTACTTTAAATGCAGAAGAGGTATGTTAGCACAGGAGACATTTCATGGTTTTAACCGGCTGGTAACGGGAGCAATAATGGAAGAGTCACTTGGCTAACAGGTGTGGGTAGGAGCTCGAGTAGGTTCATTTTGTCTTTTTAATTTGGTTTGTTTTTCTTATTTCAGACAAGAATAAAAAGATGTTTTTACCTTTACCTTAGTTAATAACTAATTTATGTTCATTATGTACCTGGCAAGTTAAGATGACCGAAATTCAAGAAGTCAATGACTTTAATCAGTCAGCAGCCTTCAAACTAAATGTGCTAACATTTGGATTTCAAAATAAGGGTGGTTTTTGCTGCTGTCTGGGGGGGTGAGGAGATTTAATTTTTTTTTTTTTTTTTTAAATGTGTACACACATACAGAAATAACTGCATCTTTGGTCATTTTAATTTTTTTTTCCACAATATCTTTATTGAACCTTTTTTTTTTTTAACAAACATGATACAAACAATCAAACACTAACGCTAAAGTACTACAAAAAAAAAAAAAAAATGCACTAAAAACACCAACAACCACCAACAAAACCAAGTCTTCAACAATGCTCCTCTGTTTAGTCTAGACAATCCAATACATAAGTATACATATTATGTTCACCAGTTTGGAATTTACAAGGTCCACACACATCATTCACCTTCTTCTTCAAGAGTTATGTTTAAATTTTTTACATAATCAATAAAAGGTCTCCATATATTCTCAAACACAATTTCCTTTGATTTCAGTATATATGTTATTCTTTCTAATGGAAGGTTTGTTAACATCTGTCTTAACCACTGAGTCACATCTGGTCTGAGTCTTTTTCCATAATAGTGCAATACATTTTTTGGCATTAAGCAAACTGAGGTCTATGAATGTTCTTTCACTTTTATTAAAATTATGCTTTTCTGGGTACAGACCCAACAAAAACAGTTTAGGATTCAGTATGATTTGTTTTGAGATTATTTTTTCAATTGTTACCCTCACCTCTTCCCAAAACATTCTTATTAATCTACATTCCCATAAACAATGAAATAGGGTTCCTTTACTTTCCATGCATTTTGTGCATGTATCTGGTATATTTTTGTTATATCTATTTAACTCCTCCGGTGTAACATACATCCGCATTAACCATTTGAAATGTATCAATTTAAGGCGTGCATTTATTGATTTGGTTTGAGCTTCTGTACAAGCCAATTCCCATTGTTCCTCTGAAATTTCAATTTGCAGATCTTCTTTCCAGTAGTTTAATCTTTTCAGTGAATTTTCACTTGAAGATAGTGTCAATGAGTTATAAAACTCTGAAATAATACCCTTTCTTTTACTATCTTTCATCATCATTTTTTCCAAGGATGAATAAATAGGTCGAGTGAGAGCTTTATTTTGATTTGATCGAATAAAGTTTCTAAGTTGAAGATATTTAAAAAAATGTGTTCTATTGAGATTAAATTTGATCCTCAGCTCTTCAAAAGACATTATGTTGTCTGCACATGGCAAATATAAATCCTGAATCTTTTGTATCCCTTTTAAATTCCATACTTTAAATACAGCGTCCGCTCTCCCTGGTTTAAAATATTGATTACCCCATATTGGACTAAATTGTGACAATAACTGTGGTTCTTTTAAATAGTTTTTAGCTTCACACCATATTTTGATCATATGCTTTACAAATGGATTTTTAACTTGTTTTTGTAATTTTTTTGCCGAATCTGAGTATATGAATATGGGAAGAGGTAAAGGTAAATTGTATGATTCCATTTCAGTCCAGTGAGGGAGATCATTTGATGAAAAATAATATGTCATAGACCTCAGTTGTGCCGACCAATAATACAACATAAAATTTGGACATTTCAGACCTCCACGATCAAATGGTAAATATAATAAAGACAGACGTAATCTAGCCCTCCTGTTGTTCCATATAAATTCCACTAACTTTTTTTTTATTCTTGAGAATAGATCTAAAGGTGGTGATAAGGGAATGTATTGAAATAAAGTATTTTAGGTAAAATATTACTTTTAAGTATATTGATTCTCCCGATCATCGACATTGGTAGTGACATCCATCTCTGAGTTAACTCATTGATATCTGACATTAAGGCTTCATAGTTGACGCTGGCGACTGATTCTAGCTTAGGCATAATTTGGATTCCTAAATATTTAAACTGATTTACAACATTGAATTGATTTGCCTCAGGGGCTGGGTAATTTCTCTGGGTCTCATTTAGCATTAATATTGAAGATTTAGTTTTATTTATTTTATATCCTGATATTTCCCCAAAATTCTTTATTAAATTCAACAAGGTTGGAATTGATTTTTAGATTCGACATAAACAAAATTATATCATCGGCGTACAGGGAGATTTTATGTTCTGTTGGTCCAGCTTTAATTCCATATATTTGTGAATGTAAACGTATCGCTATCGCTAAAGGTTCAATTGCCATAGTAAACAGTAAAGGTGAAAGTGGACAGCCTTGTCGACATCCTCTATTGATTTTTATTGGTTTTGAAATATTGTTATTTGTTAGGATTTCTGCTGTAGCATTATTGTATATTATTTGAACCCATTTTATGAAATTATTTCCAAGTCCAAACCTTTGTAGGATTTCAAAAAGAAAGGGCCATTCAACTCTATCAAAGGCCTTTTCGGCGTCCAATGATAGAGCTGTATCCGGTGCTTCTTTATTAAAATAAATAATATTAAATAGTCTTCTTACATTATGGAAGCCTTGTCTACCCTTTATAAAGCCATTCTGATCTCGATTAATAATATTTGGTAAAATTTCTTGTATTCGTCTTGCTAAAATTTTACAGATTATCTTAAGGTCGGCGTTTAATAGGCTTATTGGTCTCATATTTTCACATTTATTAGAGGGCTTACCTGGTTTTGGCAGCAGTATAATTAAGGCATTATTTATGTATGATGGTAAATTATTATTTTGAAATGCTTCTAAAACCATTTCCAAAAAAGGTTTTATTAATTTATTCTTAAATTTTTTATAAAGGTCAACTGGAAGACCATCTGGTCCTGCACTTTTTCCTGATTTCATATTATCAATGGCTAGCCCAACTTCTTCTTGACTAATTTTAGACTCCAATATCTCCCTGTTTTCATTTGGAATACACGGTATAGATAGTTCGTTCAAAAACCCATTTAGTTTTGTTAAATCAGGTTCATTTTTGGTATCATATAATTTTTCATAGTAATCTCTAAAGGCTCTATTAATTTCTAAAGGATCTATAACTACCTGTCCGTTACTTATAATACTGGTAATTGGTGTTTTAATTTCCAATTGTTTAATCTGCCATGCTAATAATTTTCCTGATTTTTCACCTTGTTCATAAAAAGATTGTTTCAATCTTAGAAGACTCGAGGCAGCTCTATTCGCTGATTTTTTGTCGTATTCAGCTCTCAAAATCAGTAATTCATTCTCCAACCTTGGGTCACTTCCTGCATACACTTTTTCCTGAAGACTTTTTATTTTATGTTCCAATTTAGCTCTCTCCTCTCGAGTCTTCTTAGATTTTGATCCTGTATAACTAATATGTCCCCTAATAAAAGCTTTGAAAGCCTCCCACTTTACACATGCTGTTGTTTGTGTAGTATTGATGTCAAAGAACTCGTCTGTTTTTCTATATACTTGACAAATTCCTCATCCTGAAGCCATTTATGCTGAAATTGCCATCTACCTGATTCCTTTGTCAATTTTTTATCTACATATATTAGACAACAGGGTGCATGATCAGAGATCACGATGTTATCATAAAAGCAGTTTTGAATCTTGGACCTTAATTCTGTGGAAATCAAAAAATAATCAATACGTGAGAATGTCTTGTAGGTACTGGAATAACAAGAATAGGCTTTAACTTGTGGTTTCATTTCTCTCCATATATCTAACAATCTCAATTCTTTCATAAAATGATTAATAGTCATCCTACATCCAATGTGCGTACAATCCAGTCCTGTTGATCTATCCACACCTGGATTCAATGTACAATTAAAATCCCCTGCTATTATATGTTGCCCTGTAAGTGATGATAAGATGAGAAATAAATTAGCAAAGAACTTCTGATCATCTATATTGGGACCATATAAGTTCACAAGATTTATATTTTCTAATAGCAAAGAACCTTGAATGATTACATATCTTCCAAATTTGTCTCCAATTACATTTTTCACTTGAAAAGGAACTGATTTATGTATGAGAGTCATAACTCCCCTGGCTCGGGATGAAAATGAAGAGGTGAATACACTTCCCTGCCATCTACTCCTAATTCTTTTAACATCCTCCTCTATCAGATGAGTTTCTTGTAAAAACACAATTCTTGAACCCATGTCCTTTATTTTATTCATAACTTGTTTAAGTTTTTTTTAAATTTTGTAGACCTCTGCAATTCCATGAAGTTAAATTAAGATTAACACTTTGGTCCATGATCAATAGAGAGTTTGGGATTACCTTGCAGTGTAAACATGCTCATACAGAGAAGCAAAAACATGAGTGGTTGAACATTCATCCTACAAACTACACACAAACAAATTTCCCCTTCCCACACTTGTGGCAAACCCCCCAAAATCAAAAGAAAAATTCTGTCTCCCGATATAGCCATCGACCGTTCCACACCCACGGGGAACAGCCTAAGCCACTCCTTCTTCATCCTCCCAATCACCCTAACTCTACTGCTTTTAATGACATAACATTAACTCTCCTCTGTAGTTTTCCAACTTAACTCCAAAATTTTTAACAACTTTGTACATCATAGTTTTTTTTTTGTTTGTTTTGTTTTTGTTTTGTTTTTTTAATATATAATACAATCTATATTTTGTAAACTTACTATTTACTTCAAGTCAGTCAGATGCCTGTGCAAATGCTTAATTATTCTACCTTATATTTTGTTCATGCTTAGCTCCCACCAGTCTCTTCTTCTTCTTTGATCTTCTTGATGAACTCCTGTGCCTCCTCTGGGGTCTTGAAGATGTGGGTTCTGCCCTCATACGTGGTCAGCAGTCTCGCAGGATAGATTACACCATGACGAATCCCAAGGTTGCGCAGCTCCTTACGTACGGGATCAAACTGCTTCCTCAATTGCTGGATTCCTGTGGCCAAATCTGGGTAGAACCGCACCTGCTGGTCCTGGTGTTTAATCTCTCCTTTTTTAGCTCGTGCAGCGTTGAAGATCTTCATCCTGTCTCTGTTGCTAAGAAACTTCATAATTAAGGTCCTCGGCGGTCCCTTATCTCTCCGTGGGCCAATACGATGTGCTTTTTCCAGAACCACTGCTGATTGCAACTCCTCGCTGCCCAGCACCTCCGGAATCCACTTTTCCAGAAAGGAACATACGTCCCGACCTTCTGATTCCTCTGGAAGACCCACCAGCCTCAAATTATTCTGTCTCGACCGAGATTCCAAATCCAAAATATTATCTTCCAGAGATTTATTTTTTTTTTTCCAAAGTGCGCACCTTTAATTGAAGACGGGTGACGTCATCTTCAGCACTAGCGAGACGGAGCTCCATCTGCGCCGTTCGTTCTACACAGTCACCCAATTCCTTTCTTATTCCTTCCAACGCTGTCATAATCCCATCAAATCTAGAGGAAAAGTCCGCTCTCATTGAACTCATGGCAGCCATCAGCGCATCTGCGCCATTCCCCGCAGATATCGCAGCGTTGCCAGCCTCCTCCGCCATATATGGAGTTTTGTTTACTGCGTCACAGACCTGAAAGTCCGTTAATTTGGACTGTTTCGGCGGCTCGCTTTTTCCTTTTCCTGGTTTTCCAGCCTTAGGCTTCGCCGACATATCTTCGCCCAAATGCTGGGATACGTTCTGTCCCAAATGAGAGAGTTATTTGCCGATTTTTTTTTTTCCAGGAGCAGAGCAGAGCGAGACACGTCCGTCCTACGTGGCAGCCATAACCGGAAGTGGTCATTTTAATTTAGTTCATTTCATTAAATACAATGTTATTTTTTTTAAATCAAAGTTAAATTATTCTGTTCTGGCTCTGCAAAATTGTGGTCAAATTGTTACAAGGGAAAAAGTAAGGGGGGGAGAAAGGCCAGTCTTTCAAATTTATTAAAAAAAACAGTAATTTTATTTTAAAAAAAATAGACAAAAATAGCCATAAAATAATCAACAAACTTATAAAGTCTCAAATGTACAAGTAAAGTCAATTTTACAAGAGGAAATTACAAATTTAAGGATAAGATTTCAAATTTAGATAAATTCAGAGAGAAAAGTGGAAAACTATAAGAAAATTTACAAATTTTGGAGAAAAACCTTAGACTGAAGTCATTACTCAAGTTTTTAAGTGGGTGCACTTTGTACCCTTAACTCACCTAGAAATTTTTGGTTGTCTTTTAATTTCAAAGCACTGCTTTTACATAGTAGAATTTCTAGCTTCTATACCCACCTCTGATCATCTAATTTAAGTATGCATGAGTAAATTACTAGATGAATGTTTTTACCCCTCCCTACACTCTCAATGGGGAAAAAAAAACACTAGAATAAAAATACAAAAAAATACACATTTTGTCATTTATGTAAACAATGACAAAAAAAAATCCTGCAGGACAAGACACTTGATATTTTCTAACCTGTTTGTATACCACCGTAGACGGCGAGAGAACCTGAATTAGACGGGGCTCAGAGAGAGCAACATGAGACAGATGAGAGGAGCCAAGGAGAAGAAAGTGTTCAGGCAGAGGGTCCAGGAGAGGTGAGAGCAGAGGAAGGAGAGAAGGATGACACCAGTAAAAAGTCCAAACACAGGATGTCTGGGTGGGACCCCAACTGGCCCAGTATTGCAACATTCAAGCCTTTGTTGTACGGTATGTACTTGTAAGTACAGTAAGTTCCATATGCAAAGTTACTGTGCAAAATTTTAAAAAAAAATAAATGGTATAAAATTAACACATGCCGGTTACAGTAGTATCATGTTTTCAGCCCTCCTTGCCCCCGGAAAAATGTTGCCACCGCACCAAGGTCTTTAAGCCAGAGGAAACACTGCATGCCCCAAGGACAATATAGTAATACATTTTATTTAATATAATAATTAATATAACCCCGGTTAATGTGCATTAACCTAATGGGCATGTCTTTGGACTGTGGGAGGAGGCTGAAGTATCTGGCGAAAACCCATACAGACACTGGAAACTCCACACAGAAGGGTCACCGCTGTTAAGAGGTGCAGTGTTTCCTCTGGCTAAAAGAGCTTGGCGCGGCGGCAGCAGATTTTTCCAGGGGGGGCTAGAAAACACATGACGCCATTGTAACCTGAATGTTAATTTTATACCATTTCTTTTTTTAATTTTGCACAGTAACTTTGCATATGGAACTTACCATTTGAAGTATTGTACAACCGAGGCTTGAATGTTGGAATACTGAGCCAGTTGGGGTCCCACCCAGATGTCCTGTGTTTGGACTTTTTACTGGTATATCCTTCTCTCCTGGACCCTCTGCCTGAACACTTTCCTCTCCTTGGCTCCTCTCATCTGTCTCATGTTGCCCTCTCTGAGCTCTGTCTAATTCAGGTTCTCTCGCTGTCTACGGTGATATACAAACAGGTTAGAAAATATCAAGTGTCTTGTTTTGTCCTCCAGGAATTTTTTGTCATAAATGTGACCCATGCTGGCAAAATGAGTCACTTTGAGGAAATTATCAAAACTGAGGTAACGTGTTTTTTTTTTCTCCTCCCCATATTCTGTATTGAAAGACCTTCAAAATGATATTTAATTTGTAGGAAGTGCACAAAAATGGACCCGGAAAAAGATTTGTTTATATTTTGGCTAGATTTAAAACTCTCATTCGATCGGTTGGGAGTTACGTCTTCCACAAAAACATATGTAGTTTTAGAAAGTATGATTTCTAAGCTTTCCATTGATACCAGGCACTCATGGGGGTTTTCCCGGGACTTGCCACCAGCAAATGGAGTCATGATTGATAACTTGTCGTGTCTGCATCTTGTAATGACGTGGTGTGCATTCAAACTCATTTTGCCAGAACGGGTCACAAATGACAAAATGTGTGTTTTTGTATTGTTATTCCAGTGTTTTTTTTTCCCACAGAGAGTAGGGAGGGGGGAAAAAAACATTCAAAATAGTAATTTACTCATGCATACTTAAATTATATGATCAGAGGAGAGTATAGTAGGCAGAAATTCTACTCATGTAAAAGCAGTGCTTTGAAATTAACCCTTTAACTGCCACATTTGCTGTATGGTGCCTGGGGCAACGCAAGACAACTGGAGGCCCCCATCCCTAGTGGTCAAGAGTGGTAAAAAAAAATTTTGTCAATAAAATGGTTCAGATTTCCAAGGCTATAGCTTGAAAGTTACGAGATAATGGCTTACTGTCAATTAGATGTAGAATATGATCCAAAGTTTCAGATGGGAATAAATTTATGCATCTAATTTGCATAATATTGCGGCAGCTATATAAATTACATAACTCAGTCAAAAGTGGACTTTGGACACATTTATATAAATGGTCCTTTTTTTTTTTTTTTTACACCAATTTGTCTACAGGGGTATGTTTTTATCTAATCAAAGTATATGAACCAGAAAATCAATAAAATGTCAAAACATTTCTCTTACCTGTTACCAGGAGGGGGCTCGCCCGCCCACGTGACCGGTCCGTTTTCGTCCATCGTAGCCGATGTTTGTTTGCTCAGCCATTTACACAGTGTACCACATCTACAAACTCTTTTGATTACCCCACGTGAATTTTGTTTGTATTACGTGGCTATTTTTTCTGTTTGGTGCATTATTCCTGTAGGAATCCATGCCGCCCATGGGTGCCGCCATCTTGGTACTGGGAGCTCAGTTTTTTGTTACATCAACCTCGATGTAACACGTTTATTTAGTAATTTACACCCGTGTACCACATCTACAAACTCTTATGATTATCCCACATGAATTTCGTTTGTATTACGTGGCTATTTTTCCCATTTCATGCAGTGAAATTATCACTGTTGCGATGACCAAACACGGCGACATCCACATTGGTGTGAGTTCAAAGCGGAAAAAGGAAGAATGAGGATTTCTCCTTTGCTATATTCCATGTCAGCCATGATTCCTTCGGCACATGTCTGCCGCCTTCTAAACTGTCAAATCAGTAGAGATTAGTACAAATTCTCAGTATAGCCAGGGGACGTCAATAAGTTGACACATGCAGTTGCTGCGCTGTGCCACTGGGGGCGCGTGACCTGTCCATTTAATCTGGGCAGTTGAAGGGTTAAATAAAAGTAGACAACCAAAAATTTGTAGTTGAGTGAAGGGTACAAAGAGCACAAAGATTGATTTCAGTCTTGAAGGTTTGAGGTTTTTCTCCAAAATTTATAACAATTTTCTTATAGTTTTCTACTTTTCGCTCTAAATTTGAAACCATTTTCCTCAAATTTGTAATTTCCTTTTGTAAAATTGACTTTTCTTGTACATTTGAGACTTTATTCTAAATTTGTGAATTATTTTATGGCAAATTTTTGTCTTTTAAATAAAATTAGTTTTTTTTTAATAAACTAAAAAAAACAGTAATTTTTTTCCCTTATTTTGAAATCCAAATGTTGGCACATTTGGTTTGTCTGAAGGCTGCTGACTGATTAAAGTAATTGACTTTGTACCTCTTTGACTTTGTACTACTTTCGTCATTTGCGGTGGAGGACAGTTCTGAATGGCCTCCACTTCTATCCATTTGTGGATGCACTTCCACACGTCCCAACTGGTACCCAAGGTATTGAGTCTCCTGTTGGGCCCACTCACATTTGGAGGGGTTAAGTGTCAGCCCAGCCTTCTGAATCTTTCCCAAGACCAAAGAAAGATGTTGGACATGCTCAGCCCAGGTGTTACTGAAGACTACCACATCATCCAGGTACTGTAGTTATCACAGCTCTGGAGCACTTTGTCCATCAATCTCTGAAAGGGGGCCAGAGCTCCATGTAGTCCAAAGGGCATCACTGTAAACTGGAAGAGTCCTGCTGGGGTTCGGAACGCTGTACATGGTTGACTTGACTCCTCCAGTGGTGTCTGCCAGTAAGTTTTACACAAATCCAGGATAGTGATTAACTTGGCAACCCCGACCTTCTCCAAGTCTTCGATCCTTGGCATTAGGTAAACATCGAATTCTGAGACCGCATTCAGCTTTCTAAAGTCGATACATATCCGGAGGGTGCCATCTTTCTTGAATATAATGACAACTGGGCTGCACCACTCTAAGTTGGGAAGCTCAATCACTCAAAGTCTCAACATCTCTGCCATCTCCTGCTTCCGTTTTTCCACCAGCTGTTGGGGAACCCGGTAGGGATGTTGACAAATTGGTCACTCATCAAGGCGAATGATATGCTCTGAGTGTAGCCTTCTCTGGGCTGGCAGAAAACATGGATGGCACCTCCTTTATGACCTGAAGAAGCTGTGCTGCTTGGTCTTGTTCCAGATGTGCCAACAAAGGTGTTTCTACTGCCGTAAGCGATTCCAATCCAGTCTCCAGTTCCTCCTCATGGTCTACCTTCCTTGCCAGCAGAACCTGCCCTGGCTCTTGGTAATCCTTCCACTCTTTCAGCAGGTTTACATGGTAAGGATGCTTTGGCTTCTTCTTGGCATGGTAGACCCCATAAGTGACTGGCTCCATTTTGCGGGTAATGAGTTACAAGCCTTGCCACTTTGCTAAGAGCTTACTGCTAGAGGAAGGCAGAAGCAGTAGGACTCTTTGGCCAAGCTTTAATAACTCACGGTGCCAAGCCTGTTGGTCATACCAGGTCTTTTGGCTCTTCTGAGATTCACAAGTTGAGCTCTGCCTCCTCCTGGTACCTTGCCAGCTGATCCCTAATCTCCAGCACAAAGTGAACCACTCCTATCATTATGAGTGGTACAAAGGGCCTCCCACTTCTTCCTGAGTAGATTCAGTGGACTCTGCACATCCCAACCATATAACAGCTCTGATGGGGAGGTGCCTGTTGATGTGTGGGGTACTTCATGGTAAGCATAGAGTAGAAAGGGTAACGAGCGATCCCAATCATTGCCAGTGTCATCCACAAGCGTCTATAACATCTTCAGTGTCTGAAACGTTCAACAAGACCATCAGTTTGTGAATGGTGTGGTCTTGATGACAGAGATGCCCAGTTGCTTGTGGAAAAGCTGCATCAGTTTTGAGGTGAAGTTGTTCCCCTGGTCTGTCAGGATTTTGTCTGGCATCCCCACTCTTGAGAATAGCTGCACCTATGCGCACAGAACAGCAGGCGCAGTAACTGTACGCAAGGTGAAAGCCTCTGGGAAGAGTGGCATAGTCACACAAAACCAGAATATATTGATGTCCACCGCTGCTCTTCACCAGAGGCCCCACAATATCCATAACAATCCTGCAGAATGGGATTGAAATGATTGGCAGTGGTTGCAGAAAAGCTCTGTCAGACCTGTGAGCAGTATGTTTTTTGACACATAGGACACATGGCACTAGATTTCTGAATATCGGTGTATATAGAGGGCCAATAAAAACGAGAACTAATGCATAGGAATGTGTTTTTGGCGGCCAAGGGGTCCAGACTATGGGAGTGTGTGCCAGGTGCATGACAAGTGATCTACAACTAGAATGGACTACCAGGCGTTTGTGGTCATTGTCGTAAATATCAAATACATCTTTCTGCACAACAAGCATCTTTCTCCCCACACGGTTCCCCTTTGTCCCCTCAACCACTTTAGCAAACAAATATGTCAAGGTTTCATCTTCCCTCTGTAACAAAAATTTTCAGGTATTGTCCACATTTCACTCAAACTCTTTGTTTCAGGTTTGAGTGTCTTTAATTGCTTCTCAAAGCAACGTTGTTGCCGGGACTTCTTTGGCTCTTTTGTGCCGCCGTCGGACTACTATCAAAATCTAGGAGCGGTTGAATACAAGGATTCTCTTTGCTTGGGCCAACAGTGCCATCCTCACTCAAATCATGGTTGAGGCTTGGGAGTGGCTGGCCCCTAGCCTTTGCCTGGGCACATGTAATGATTGGACAGGAAATATTTACATTAATCTTCCCCTTCTCCACAGCAACTGCCATGTATCCCACAGCACTATTTTCCCACAGTAGGTTCATAAATACTGGCAAGTCCAGCCTAAGACGACTGCAATCAACAGCTTCTCAACCATGCCAACAGTCAACAGATATGGTTGCTCATCAGTGGTAACGGTCAAATCAGCTGTTTGATAAGGGTGCTTATCCCCATGAACACACAAAATGTACTTGTCTGCTATAATCCACCAGGCTCACAGGTACAAGGTCCTTAACTAGACATAAAGCTACCACTATCCAACTAAACGGTAATCTGCTGGCTATTAAGTCAGTCTTATAGTGCTGTAGCCTCATTTCCTCATACCCCCCTCCCCCCCAGGTCGTGTTGCACAATAAGCGCCGGCACGTTTAGTTTTGTGCATAGGATGCACAGAAGCTTTATGGGCCTGGCTGACAGTAAAAACAACGTTCTTACCGTGTCCTCACTGATTTGGGGCAGGGCTGGAGTTATCTGGGGGCTCCTGACCAGTCTCTTTATGGGCCAGTGCTGGAGCGGCTGGTGAGCTAGTCTGTGTTGTATTGTTGAGGTGCGAAATTGGTTCTTCTCGCTGAGCACTGAGATACTGGAAGGGGGCTAGGTCAAGTCAGGGACTGCTTGCTGTCTCTGTGGTAGGCATTGGCACTTGATAGGGCGGGTTTGAAACTGGTGGGGCTTGGACAGATGGCTGGATGGCAGCAGGTTGCCCAACCTGTGAAACTGAAATTGTCAGGCTCCTGAGTTCCGCCAACAGGCCTTCTTCCTCCTGCTTTGTGCCACCAACAAGTATAATCATAGTCTGTAATTCCCCCTGGCCCACCTGTTTATGTTGGGGCTGCTGGTACACTAGATCCAGCCATTTCATATTCTTCTTCTGATGTTGAAACGGTCTACCAGGCTGGATCCACCTCCACAGTCAGTATCCTCCAACTGCTCTCGTCACTGTTGGGAACATAATCCTGTGCGCTGCCTTAGAAGGCAGGTTGTTCTCCTCCAACTTGCCATCCCACCGCTTCCACTATGTCACGGGGGTCCTACTTCAACTTGTTCAAATATTCAAAAATGATAGCAAAGTCAAGAGATGGTGATGAGCATTTTATTCTTGTCTCTTGAAAATGAAATCCTCTTAACTCCCTCTCCAAAATAGGAAAACCTTTAATTTACAAACTGCAAAACACATGTCACCACCTAACAAAATTCAGATTGACTGCTTAGATCCACAACAACCCCCTTTAAAGATTAAGCCTCCCCCACTGGGTGTATTTATGGTAAACATACTTCCGGAAATATTTTTACAGAAACCTGTTTACAATGCACCATCTTTCAGTGTCTTACCCATAAATATTTAGATAAAGACAGACTTTTCCCCTACACAATAAGTTCATTTAGAAGTATATTAAAATTCATGACCACAGCTCCCTGGGTCACCTGGCCCAAAAAGCATGTGAGAAAACCATATTTAATGTGCTTAATTGGGTCACTCTGTTTAGCCCGTTAAACATCTAAATCATGAATGATGGTGGCTGGACAGATGCGCAACCAACAAACAAGGGGTGAGTTTGTCTGGTATGAGTGTATGTTTACCAATGTGGCAGAACAACCAAGTGTGCACCCTTGGTTGCGCTATGAAACCCGACAAGAGGAGAAAGAGTGAGTTAGATATTTTAATATAATTTACAAACACTGAAGTAAATGGGGAAAATATGTTGGGTTTGTGTGTCTGTATACACTGTGCTTCAGTCAGTGAGTCATCCACTGTGTATAGTTGTGTGTAGGTGTGTACATATAGTTTGTCCGCGGTCAATGACGAAGTTGCTTCGTCAGTCACTTTAACATACGACAATGGTCATACACAGGTTGACCACAAATACTATATGCAAATTAAGAACCTAAACAGGGTTTCCTCTGGTAATATTTCTTGGTGGCGGGCCGCCCACCAGAAATTTTACTGCCACGCTAAGGAGATATGAATTAAGAAAAATGCATGAAGCAATGACTTTCCACAAGCGCGCACACGAACAACGCGCGTGGCTGTCATCCGCATGGAGTTTAGAAGTGCCCTGCCCACGCAAGTTTTCCAGTCAGCGTCTCGCTAAGCACGACTGTCCGACAGAAACATGAGTTTGTTAAAGTATTTTAAACACGGAAAAAATCAGAAGAGCTATGTAAGCACTGGAGGCGTTCATCATGGCTATAACCCACTGGAAACGGGAGCAATAACAGTCGCTTAGCAAAGAGATGTGGTTAGAATTCATATGCAGCCGGCTTATATGAAGGGAAAGGCAAGGAGGACTACTGAATTGCTGAGGATATATTTCACCAGCCACTACAATATTAAGTTATGTTCTGTAGGAATTGCAGGAATGAAGAAACTGGCAATTTCTCGCACGAGCAGGCGTGCAGTTTTTATTCTCCAGCGGCAGTGACAAAAAGCAGCAGCTAAAAACGCTAGCTGTCTTTTCATTGTAAACTGAGGTCCTTCAGCGGCTGCCTAGAGAGGTGCCTGATGAGAAAGCCTGAGCACAACTAACTGCTTAAACAGATCATTCTGTACATGAACACACGTTGTGGTGAATTATGTCTTTAGAGTCCGCTACAGTTCCCTATTATGTACCTGGCCGGTTAAGATGACTGAAATTCACGAAGTCAGCGACTTTTAATCAGTCAGCAGCCTTCAGACAAACTGAACGTGCCAACATTTGATTTCAAAATAAGGGAGGTCTTTCCTGCTGTCTGGGTGGTGCGATTTCTCAAAAAAAAATATATATATATAAAGAAATATAACAGAAATAACGGCATGCTTGGTCATTTAAGTTAATTTATTTCATTAAATACAATTTTATTTTTTCTTCGTAATCGGAGTTAAATTGTTCTGTTCTGACTGCAAAATTATGGTCAAAAATGTAAATTGTTACAAGGGAAAAGTAAAAAAATAATTACCACAGTCTGTTTCAAATTTATCTAAAAAAAAAGCAGTAATTTTATTTTTAAAAAAAAACAGACAAAAATTAGTCATAATAATTCACAAATTTATAATAAAGTTTCAAATGCACAAGAAAAGTCAATTTTACAAGAGGAAATTACAAATTTTAGGGACATGTTTTCAACTTTAGTTAAATTTACAGAGAAAAATAGAAAACTATGAAAATTGTTATAAATTTTTGAGAAACCTCAAACCTTCGAGACTGAAGTCATTACTCAAGTTTCTAAATGGGTGCTCTTTGTACCCTTAACTCAGCTAGAAATTTTTGGTTGCTTACTTTTAATTATTAATTTCAAAGCACTGCTTTTACATGAGTAGACTTTCTGGTTACTATACCCACCCGATCATATAATTTAAGTATGCGTGAGTACATTACTATTATGAATGTTTCTTTCCCTTCCCTACTCTCTCAATGGAAAAAAAAGAAACACTAGAATAAAAATACAAAAAGTACACATTTTTGTCATTTATGTAAACGTGACAAAAAAAATCCTGCAGGACACAAAACACGACACTTGATATTTTCTAACCTGTTTGTATACCACCATAGACAGAGAGAACCTGAGTTAGACAGAGCTCAGGGAGGGCAAGATGAGACAGAAGAGAGAAGCCAAGTAGAGGAAAGTGGGTGGGACCCCAACTGGCCCAATATTCAAGTCTCGGTTGTACAATACTTCAAATGGTAAGTTCCATATGCAACGTTACTGTGTAAAATTTTAAAAAGAAATGAATAGTATAAAATTAACATTCTGTATGTTTACTGCCCCCCCCGGGGGGGGGGGTGTTGTCACTGCGCCAAGGTCTTTAAGCCAGAGGAAACACTGCTAAAATGTAATCACTCAACTCGAGTTTTCAGATTCTCATCATGTAACTATCTGTAGACCAATGGAAAGCCTTGAATTGAGATTTTTGTGTATTGATGTCTGGTGTTGTAGTGGAGACCTCAAGACCAGTCTTTCCCAGGACTTAGACCTACATAGACTGATGTCTTGGTCTCGAGACTAGTTTCGGTCTGGTCTCAACTACAACACTATTGATGTCATACCAGCATGAACACTGCACCCAACAATAAACCAATTAATCTTGTTTTGCATGTAGTTTATTTAAACTTGATGCTTTTAATTAAGTGATTTTTGCTGATATGCAATTGAATATCTTTATGGACTTGTGAGTTTGACATTTAGAGAGCTTGGATACATTGTTCAGACCACCAAAAAGTTTGTCAATAATTGTAAGTATTTACTTATTTACCATGTGCTGGAAATTTAATCAGGTCAGTTATATTTTCATTTGCCACACAAATGAAATGCTTGGATGAATGGATTACAAAATGGTGGAAGCACTAGAAAAGTGACGAGGATTTCTAGGCCATTAAATATTTTCTTTTCATTACCGTATTTTTGGGACTATAAGGCGCACCGGATTATAAGGCGCACTATCAATGAACGGTCTATTTGATGGTCTAATTTCATACATAAGGCACACTGGATTATAAGGCGCATTAAAGCGAGGTAGTCGGAGCCGGGGGGAAAAAAAAAAAAAAATTTGCGTGCATGGAAAGAAAATCCTATCTATAGTCATTATAGACACATATAGCGCGATTGTCTGCAAGTGTGAATGACCTGCTCCATGAGCAGGCGGAACGTTTTTAGTCCGTGGCTGTTTACATCGTCATATTGACCAGAATATCACTCGGTACTCGATACGGCTTGCTCTCCGGCAGAGCGAGCCGTATTTACAGCCATATTTACAGCTCCCGTTCACAGCTAAACGGGAGCACTTTCGATGCCGAAATTTCACATACAAATCCTAATATACGTGTTCTATACACCATCAGCTTTTGGGTATCGACTACCTTGCGAGGTAGTTGGATCTGGGAATTTTTATTTTTTTTTTGCATGCATGGAAAGAAAATCCTATCTATAGTCAGACACATATAGCGCGATTGTCTGCGAGTGTGAATGACCTGCTCCATGAGCAGGCGGAACGTTTTTAGTCCGTGGCTGTTTACATCGCCACATTGGCCAGAATATCGCTTGGTACTCGATACGGCTTGCTCTCCGGCAGAGAGCGAGCCGTATTTACGGGCTGTAAATACGTATTTACAGCCGTATTTACTGCTCCCGTTTACAGCTAAACGGGAGCAGTTTCGATGCCGAAATTTCACATACAAATCCTAATATACGTGTTCTATACACCATTGGCTTTTGGGTATCGACTACCTTGCGAGGTAGTCGGATCTGGGAATTTTTTTTTTTTTTTTTTTGGTGTGCATGGAAAGAAAATCCTATCTAGTCATTATAGACACATATAGCGCGATTGTCTGTGAGTGTGAATGACCTCCATGAGCAAATGTATGTTTTTGGTCCGTGGCTGTTTACATCACCAGGATACTTGCTCAGTAATCGATACGGCTTGCTTTCCGGCGGCAGCCCCGAGAAGTAAACAATGCAAACAAATGCCGGGATGCTTGAATTCTTTTGTCCCGAAAATATCATTTTTGAATATTAATTACAGCTAAACAGGAGCAGTTACGATCCATTGGCAGATAATGGCATAACTCGCTAGCAATTTAACTTTGAACGACCTGTTGACACCAATATAGCGGTTGGAGTTCTTTGGTTAATCCACCCGGAATGATGGCAAGCTCCAAATTAGTTTGCTTCACTTGGGTTTTGACAGTATCGGTGAGATGGGCGCGCATGGAGTGGCAGATCAATAGGGATGGAGATTTGTGGAAAAAGCCATCCGGCCATTATGTTGAAGCACACATCACTCCGCGAGGCTCCTGACTACCGTAATGCTCCGAAAATCCATCAAGCGGTTCGGCTTCGTAACTTACCAAAGTCGTACTAAAACATTTTTGACAGATTTTTGAGCACCGTGTACCACATAAAATCGGTTCGAGGTCAGTAAGCACAACCAGAATTAATACATAAGGCGCACTGGATTATAAAGCGCACTGTCGATTTTTGAGAAAACTAAAGGATTTTAAGTGCGCCTTATAGTCCAGAAAATACGGTAATAACATTTCCACACAGTGACTGCTACAGATGAGTTGTGGTGATCACATAGAAGGGTTAACATTGAAATTTGGAAAAATTTTTAAGATGGGAAGAATGGTTTATGGTAACATGTGCATCACCTCCAGTATGCATGTTTGACATGTGTATTCAGTTTTAAATGAGCAAAAATTTTCAGATTTGGTAATTACAGTATTTGGGTATGGGACAAAAAAAAAAACTAGTTTGGTTTTGGACATGACTGTTTCAAAAACATGAGCTCTGGCAGGTTGACGTTTTTCATGAGATGCAGCAAACATGAAATTGCTCTGTTGGGAAAATTTGAAAAGTAGATTGCACCCACAAAATCTTGATCTGTAGCCTGTTTTGATGAAATTTAAGCCACAGCACGAAGGGCCATTGAACTAGTTGGTAATATTGGATTTATTAAAGGGTCTAGCTTAACTTCCAAATGGGTTAAATGGGTTTCAGTGCACATATCCAATGGGGATAAAGTTGCTCCATTAAGATGACAAGGAGTTGTGCAATGAGCTGTCTTGAAAATGTCCCAAAGGTACCACACTCATTTGCAAAAAACCCCAAATTATAATTTAAATTATGTATTAATAAGACTAATCTTATGCATTCACTTTTTAGTGAGGATGGCTGCAGCAGTATAAGGGTTTACTAGCAAAGTGAGTGAAAGAACCTTACATTATCTGCTGTAACTTGTGTATTCATGTGCAGTTGTACAGTAACTACCAAAGATCCCTATACAACTAAATCCATCCATTTTGAGTAGGGACAGGGGGAAAATTCAATACATTTTTGTGGTGGTGATACTGTATAGATTTCAGAGATACCAGTCATACTTTATTGAAAATTAATAAATGTTGCAAACTTGCTTATTTAGGTACCAGAGTAATAAAAACCAACTGAATTTTCAGTCCACTAGATGGTGCTAAATGGTTGTCTGGTTAGGTCAGCATAGTGTGCTGCTGAGATCCAGCCAGGAGTTGAAAACGCCAAAGATTGGAATGGAAAATGGCAATATATGATGTCACAACGCCCATTCTATCACAAGACCAAGATATCACATTGCAGTCAAAGTATTGTGGTGATACAGTGTCATGGGGCCTTTGGTAGGGCTGGATGACTGAAACCAAAACTAAACAGATGCTCTGGATGTAAAATTGATTTAACCCCCCCCCCCCCCCCCAACTATGTATGAGAGCTTTCATGGCTTGCCCAGTTAACATGCATGGTCACGTGACTGCACCCCGGTATCACTGCAATTGGTGCTGTTTGGAAGCAGCAGGACATGGTGGAAAAATCAAAGCAGCTTGTATCTGGCATCTGAAGATGCCAAGAAAAGCAAGCGAAGTGCACTTCAGCTAGTAGAGACTGCCACTAAGCTAAATCAGTTAACCACTAACCTTTTGCCTGCCTCAGGGACTATAGATGGAAACTGGTGAAAATGCTATAATCTGGTACAGAGCATCTTTAACCTGTTTAATGTTTTTTCTGTACATAATCCCTGATAAACCAATAAACTATGACTGACGGCCATCCACTTCAGCTCAACTGTTTTTACAGTGGGAACGAATGAGAAAATGGACAAGCCAAGGTTGGATTTATGAACCCAGACTCGTAATCTGTATGTGTTAACATAATTGTGACTATGTAAAGAACTCCCTCAATGCAGTCACGTGACCCACAAACCCTGAATACAGTACATCTGCAAAGTATTCACAGCACTTCACTTTCCCCATTTTATGTTACAGCCTTATTCCAAAATGGATTAATTCATTTTTCCTCAAAATTCTACACACAGTACCCCATAATAACCACATGAAAAGGTTTTCGGTTTTTTTAGATTTTTGCAAATTTTTTTAAAAATAAAAAACTAAGATCACATGTACATAAGTATTTACAGCCTTTGCCATGAAGCTCAAAATTTAGCTCAGGTGCATCCTGTTTCAGCTGATCATCCTTGAGATGTTTCTACAGCTTAATTGGAGTCCATCTGTGGTAAATTCAGTTGATGGGACATGATTTGGAAAGGCACACACCTGTCTATATAAGGTCCCACAGTTGACAGTGCATGTCAGAGCACAAACCAAGCATGAAGTCAAAGGACTTGTCTGTAGACCTCCAAGACAGGATTATCTCGAGGCACAAATCTGGGGAAGGGTACAGAAACATTTCTTATGCTTTGAAGGTCCCAGTGAGCACAGTGGCCTCCATCATCTGTATATGGAAGACATTGAGAACCACCAGGACTCCTCCTAGAGCGTCTTAGTCGAGGAGGTGACCAAGAACCCAATGGTCACTCTGTCAGAGCTCCAGCGATTCTTTGAAGAGAGTGGAGAACCTTCCAGAAGGACAGCCATCTCTGCAGCAATCTACCAATCAGGCCTGTATGGTAGAGTGGCCAGACAGCAGCCACTCTTTAGTGAAAGGCACATGGAAGCCCACCTGGAGTTTGCCAAAAGGCACTTGAAGGACTGTCAGACCATGAGAAACAAAATTCTCTGGTCTGATGAGACAGAGATTGAATTCTTTGGTGTAAATGCCAGGCGTCATGTTGGGAGGATATCGGGCACTGCTCATTACCAGGTCAATACCATCCCTGCAGTAAAGCATGGTGGTGGCAGTATCATTCTGTGGGGATGTTTTTCAGCGGCAGGAACTGGGGGACTAGTCAGGATAGAGGGAAAGATGAATGCAGCAATGTAGAGACATCCTGGATGAAAACCTGCTCCAGAGCGCTCTTAATCTCAGACTGGGGCGACGGTTCATCTTTCAGCAGGACAGCGACCCTAAGCACACAGTCAAGATATCAAAGGAGTGGCTTCAGGACAACTCTGAATGTCCTTGAGTGGGCCAGCCAGAGCCCAGACTTGAATCCAACTGAACATCTTTGGAGAGATCTGAAAATGGCTGTGCACCGACGCTTCCCATCCAACCTGATGGAGCTTAAGGTGCTGCAAAGAGGAATGGGCCAAACTGTGCAACGATGGGTGTGCCAAGCTTGTGGCATCATATTCAGAGATTTGAGGCTGTAATTGCTGCCAAAGGTGCATCAAAGTATTGAGCAAAGGCTGTGAATACTTATGTACATGTGATTTCTTAGTTTTTTTTATTTTTAATAAATTTGCAAAAATCTCAAGCTTTTTTTCACGTTGTCATTATAGGGTGTTCTGTGTAGAATTTTGAGGGGGGGGGGGGAAGAGTTCCATTTTGAAATAAGCCTGTAACATAAAATGTGGAAAAAGTGAAGTGCTGTGAATACTTTCCAGATGCACTCTAGGTGCATTATAATAAAACTTCTGCACAGGACAGTATTTGGTTTTAAGTGATTGAAATTAATATTCCGTTTACTTCTGAATCACCGTGGTGATGCATCCATTGATACCACACACTTCTGTAATATTGCTTATTTACGAGCCTTGTCAGTGAACTATAAAGGAGAAGAAAGGAGGAAAAAGTGACCAACACATGGATTAACCATGATGCTGATTTAAGGTCAAATTGTCCAGCCCTAGCCTCTGGTGATTACTACCCCTAATCATGAGGTTTAGTTTTTATTAATCTCTCAAATTACGTGCCTTTAGGGGTTTATATAACTAACATTTTGTTGTAAAATAGTCAGAGAGCCACCACTGGAGTGGTGGCTCAGTTGGTAGAGCATCCGCCCCACACCCGACAGGCAGGGGTTCAAATCCCGGCCGGGTCATGCCGAAGACCATATAAAAGTGGAACTTCCTGCTGTCCAGCTTGGTGCTCAGCAACGATGGAATGGAGGAGGGAAATCTGTGGCGGCGCTTTGCATGGCAGCGGCCCTCTGATTCTACACTTGGGGTGTGTGTGATTAACACTGTAGATGGGTAAAACATAATCTCGTTCTACTGTACATGATTGGTTGTACAGTTGAATGACGAAGGGTGATTTAATTTAATTTTAATTTTTAAATGGTTAAAATTTATTATACTGCCTTTTGTGTATGCTGGGCTTTTCGGGTGTAAACCTCGTGCTCTCAGTGCTGCTCTAAAGACCTTTTATTCATTTGGAACGCTGCAATGTGGCCACTTAACTATACGGAGGACTATTTTAAGTAATTGATGTTGTCAGTGCTATGCTAGCTGTCATACAGTATTTACTGCAATGGCAGGCACAAGCTAGCATTTTGGCATAAATCTTTAATTTGGCTTGGCCTAACACCATACTACTGTGTGGGTAAGATGAGTGAAATTCCAATTTGTGGTAAAACAAATGAGTTAAGCTATAATAACTTTAAAAAAAAAAATACATCTGACTCTAACTTAAAAGCAATAATACTTTCAGCATGAACTGCATACCTCTTTCCCCTCAGCTGTGTACATACTTGGTAGTTTTGGGATAGGAAAGTTATTTGTCTGCCGACCAGTGTTGGTGGGCAGAAGGTCGTAGATCATGTTTAAGTGGCAGCATGGTGACCCATTGACTTTTTAGTGATGGATATTATTCAGGTTAACTCGATTTCAGTGGTTGAGTTGCCCATGGTTGGAATGATTTGAATTTGTAAGTTCTGCTCGGTTTTTACCTTTTTTTTTTTTTTTTAAAGTGTTTTTTTTCTTGAGGTCTCTGACTATGCTTTACTAGTTGTCATTAGTTGAAAACATTGACTTGATTATTTCACTGTGGGTATTTTTTATACCTTTAGTGTGTGTACGTCAAAGACAGGAATGTGTCTGCTTAATTTAAGCATTGGCTTTGTTGCTGGATGGGAGCAGTCTTAGCAGATCATTGAATTTGTGCTTTCCAGTTTCAGTAAGCATCTTTGTGCTGCACTGCCTTCCATTTTTACTAATTCATATTCCTCATTCTTATTGTCCCTGTTGTTGTGGCCAAGTTTCCCTCCTGACTATTGTTTCTTGGTTCTGCTTTTCTCTCCTCACTGTAGATGAATTGTGACTTGGCGAAACATTGCCTTTTTGCTTCCCTGTGGTTCAAAAAAAAATCTCCGTATACAGCCAGTTCAGACAATGTAGCCTCCTTCACCCCTCCCCACCCAAGCAATGACATGTGATCACCTCTGACTGTTGCTTTTGTTCTTGTTGATCTAACATGAAGTACTTTTTGTGTCCACATTTTCAGACGGCAACTCCAAAGTAACATGGCAGTCAGACTGTGCGATGTGGCTTCTCTGCTTAGAAGTGGCTCGTGGGCACCTGAGCCTTGGACTGGGGTCTGTGGCATTTTTTATTCTGAAAATCCTATGGCCAGAAGGCCTGCTTTTTTTGCAGTGCTCAGGCCATACCAATTATAAGATGCCTTATTCAAATTTAATCACGTTTAAATGTGGAATTTACCCATTTCTGATGTTTGCGTACAAGTTCTCAAGTTGTTAATTGACTATATTGGTATGGTCTAAACCTGTCTGCCACTGTCTGTCACATTATCATGTAAAAGAATTGATGAAAATGTTTCATAAGATGGATGGTGAGAGTTGTGACTATCTTTTTTTTTTTTTTTTTTTTTCCCCTTAAACAAGATGAATCTGTTAATCAAGGATGACTCTTCATACATTCCTCATTGCTGGTTGCTCAACTGATTTAAGGCCTGTTGTGGGATACTAGCGTACTTATGGCTGCAGATATGGTGCTTGTATATAGTTGGAATATCCTTCCCCCCCCCCCACTGAGTGAAATGTTTTACTTTGGTTGCAACATTAAACATAGACAGTGTTGCCACTTAACAGATTCTCACTATTACATTGCTTTCTTTTAAGTTTGGTTTTCTTTAGAAATAAAAGTAGCATCGACAGTAGGTGGGGAAATTTACTGTGGTCTTTTTTTCATTCTAGTTAAGCACCTTATTCGTTGATGTCAAAATAAACATTGTAATATTTATTTCTATACATTCATAAATTCAGTGTAGGGCTGGGCGATATGAAAAAATTCCAGTCACAAAGTTTTTTTCATACTGAATGATATATAAATCAAATCACTTTCTGTCGAGCTTAAAGGTTCCTTTTTACTCCTGAGATGTGAAGCTGTCACAAGATTAATTTTAAATATTTTGTCAGAAGTTGTACTTACAAATGTAGTGTAGAACATTATAAAACTGTATTTCACATAATTATAAAACATCATAAAATATAAATATTTTATAATATTCTGCTCACCAACTTATCGATAGCTGAGTGTCTGTTTAGTGATGTGGCCTTCAGTATATTTGTCCTACTGTTGTGATGCAGACTTGTCTTCACTGTCTCCAGGATGTAAGTGCTTCAGTCAGTCCTAAAGCAATGACTTCACCTAGGGCTGTGCGATATGACTGTATATCGGTGATGCGATTTAAAAAAAAAAAAAAAAAAAAAGTCTACGATTTCATATAAAACTATCATTTATATCGGGATTTAAGACACATACCCGTTTCTACTCATCACTGCCCTGCCTCACCCCCAGCGGTGCGCCATAGCAGCTAATGGCAAGCTAATGTCTTGCCACTACTTCTGTGGAGCCGCTATTTTTGTGCAAGGGACGTAGGACTTTTTTCCCCATCATGCTGCATCAGAGAGGATAGTCTCTAACCTTGTTTTAATTGGAGGTAAGTAATGTTGACGCAGACGGTCTAATTATAAAACGACAAATGCTAAATGATGATGCTAACTTGTCGCTAATGCGAAATTTTAGTATATCAGACTATCATTCCGGTTTAAATCACTCCCGAGGTTCATAATTTTGTCTGGAAAAAATATTACTAAAGCTGCAAAAGTGCATGACAGTGGCCGCATACACACTAAATAACTAAATTAAAACATGTCGGAGGACCAAACTGGCTCTTGGTGTATCTCGATTTCTAATCATTTTTAATTAGGCAAGTAGCCACCGGAGTGGTGGCCTAGAGGTAGCGCATCCACCCCACAACCAGGAGGCCGGGGTTCAAATCCTGGCCGGGTCATGCCGAAGACCATAAAAATGGAGCTTCCTGACATTCAGCTTGGTGCTTAGCAAAATGGGACAGAGGTGGGAAATGTTGGTTACCCAGCCATAGGGGGTGTACAAGCCAGTGTACTCCCTGTGCCGGTCCCAAACCTGGATAAAAATGGGCAAGGTTGTGTCAGGAAGGGCATTCGGCATTAAACTGAGATCCAACTTATGAATATGGCGGATACATCGATGTCTGCCGCAGCAACCCCACCAGAACGTGGGAATAAAGCTAGAAGAAAAAAGTAGCGGTAATGAATAAAGTTGAAGTTATCTCAAATGCACATTAAACTATTTTATAACACTGCAACATTAAGACTGAAAAATGCGTAAAATTAATGACAGGTGAATTTGTACTATTTTTATTTTTTTTCTTAGTATGTAATTTAAAATGTAGAAAGATGGTCCTTTTATTGTATCAAACTATAGAATGTACAGAAAATGTATATCATGATATAGATCGTTGTCAAATAAGATTACTTATATCATGATATGAAATTTTTTGTATCGCACAGCCCTAACTTCACCTGTATGGTCTTCAGGAAAGTTTGGAAACATTTGCTTTTCAAATTCCAAGTGGGCAGTGAGACTCATATGGTTGATGTGCGACTTGACCACAAATCTGGTGTAGTAGTGAACTATAGCACACTTTGCAGCTCCTTTTCAACCATTTCTCTACACTCCGTGTACAGCTGGGGAAGTGCCATCTGGGAGGAATATTTATGGCCAGGGAGTTGCTAATGAGGATCAGTTACTTTAATCAGCCGCTTAAATCCAACATTTTCACTTGTGCTTAATGGCAGCATGTCTTTTGCAATAAAGTAGGATATTGCGTTTGTAATATCACTGTCTCTTGTAGTAACGCATGGCGTTGGAGAAACTGGCTACTATGGTCAGTTATTGCCCAGGTATCACACTGGTAGTTAGGAGGACCAACAGAACTTGATTGAGTCTGGGACTGTAAAGTCTTGCATTCTGTGTTCAACAGTATGGCACTGCTTCAGATGGTAAAGATTTGTAGTGTTACCTGTTTTTGTGGGAACATGCTTGCGACAGTTTGCAGTGCATGCTAAGCTGCTTCTTGTCAGACTTTAAATAGCCAAAATATCTCCACACTACTGAATTCCTCGGACCCTTCTTTTCAACAATCTTCTGGCCTTATTGAGCATTGGGCAGCGTCCGTTTTGGCGTCTTTGATAACGCTGTCGCTCGACTTTTCATTAATATTTTCTGTCGTCATTTTCTTTTTAACCACACTCCAACTCCTACACGGCTGCGCTAGCCCAAACATTAGCAGGTGTGCTAAGCCCTGACTGCTGGTCCTACTTGCCTATGCATGCTGTTACTGTATGTGCGTCAATTGAACGGGACTTCCAGGCGTGCGATTTGTTTGGTGCAGTGTATTCTTATTTTCATTGGCTTTTCGTGTTGTCTGTTAAAACACAGAATGAATGGGTTCCATCAACCATGTTTTATGTCTGTATCAAGGAAGTTATTTTGTGATTATCATTTTATTGCCCAGCCCTAAGTCAGTGTCACACTGCTGAAACCCTGACAATACTTAGTGTAGTTTTATCTACAGCGTATGTTAGTCTCTCAAAATGATGGTGATGCACAAGTAAAAGTTTTGGCGGTATGTTGGTGTTTTTTGAATCTTCACTCAATTTTTCCTTTTTTTTTTTTCTGATCAAGTTTTTTTTGCTCCCATCTTAAAATCACCACTGATTACAGTTGCAACAAAACATTTTCAATGTGTGAAGAGCGTCCTTCTTTAACTGCTGATGTTTTTGTGCTCTGGCTTTATTTGCATGTGGTTTTGACTTGATTTTCTTTTTGTCTCTTTAGCAGGTAATTGCCGCCATGGAAACACAGCTGTCCAATGGGCCAACTTGCAACAACACAAGCAACGGGCCTTCAACAATCTCAAACAACTGCTCCTCCCCTGTAGAGTCAGGCAGCATAGAGGACAGTAAAACTAACTTGATAGTCAACTATCTGCCTCAGAACATGACCCAAGAAGAGTTGAAGAGTTTGTTTGGGAGCATCGGAGAGATTGAATCCTGTAAACTAGTTCGAGACAAAATAACAGGTAACAATTGCTGGCATTTTCTGGATGATTGTTTGTGCTCTCAGTGCTGCGTTTTTACATTTGAGTACAAGTGGATGTATATTTTGCCTTTGAATCATCACCAAATATGATATTCCTTTAAAATATGATGGGGATTAGTAACGTTTATATATTGAGCTGATTTCGGACTGTTAAACAGTATTGTCTACAGCCTGTAATTATCACATGTGGCCAAATTGTCCATGGCCACTTGCGTCCTGTGGATTTGATGGAAAATTGCAATTTTTGTTTAGAAATCATTGGAAAATGAGCTGTAATGTGAATAGTGTCATAAACTGAAAATTACTAGCAAAATTCAGAACTAAAAGTTGAAAATTCATTAGAAAAGCTGGCAATTTTTAGAGAAATGTACATTCAACACCAATTTGCATCAAGAATTGCAGATTTACAGGAAAGTATCTTAGTGTCTTTGTCTCTGACATTGCAGAGGGGACAGATAAAAACACAAACTATCTGTATTGGCTTTTGGCCATCGGCTACCTTAAGTATCCGGGTCAGCCCAGAATTTCAGTTGGTGCATCCCTACTTAAATGTGTTTTGTGGCACCTTTTATTTGTCAGTTTATTTTTTTGACCCTCAAAATGGCTCTTGCCACAGATGCTATTGTCCCCTGGTGTATACCATCACCATTATTGATCTTTTCTGTAAGATGTATCATCAAATGATGTACCTTACTCCCCCCCCCCCCCAGCATATGCATGGATCTGCACCTTGAAAGTCATCCAGTCTATTTACATCTGATTATGGAAAATAGTTGGCACACAGTGGCTAATAAAACACTACCAAGTGCTATCATAAAGACTGATATATTTATGCTGCTTTAAGATTTAATTGTGCCAGTAGCAAAATTGGATTTTTATTATACCTAGTATCTGATGTACTTAATGGACAATTGTCAGATTGTGGTTGATTTTGATGGTATGACTTAAGCTATCAGAAATGTGTATGAAGTTAATGTATGAACAGGAAGATGATGGTTAAGGTTACAGTGTTTAGTTTCTAGTTTGTCGTTAGCCATCCTTTCAGCCTTTGAGTAGATACTGTATTCCCTTACAAAAGGAATTTAGAATAGGGGTCTATTGTTCAGATTTGTTTGTGTAGCTCACTGGATTAACATGCCCTGCAGAATATGCCTTTGAAATTAAAAACAGTTGAGTATGGAGTTTGCTTTTGATTTAAAAAAAAAAAAAAAAAAAAAAAAAAAATCAGCATGTCATGCCAAGTAGATTTTTACCTTTGTGATGCCATGATACAACTTTAATGGTTTGTCCAAAAGAGATTGTTCTGTTTAGAGAACCGTTCATTTAAATCGACAATGCATGGCCACATTACAAATCTATACAAAAGGAGCTTTTAATGCTTTGACCCTGAAAATGAATGGTTGCAAGTGGTAGACCACAAGTCATGGCTGGTGTTATGTGGGAAAGAAGACTGATTACTAAATTTAAACTTTTTGCTACATAGCCATGATGAAAATTGTCAACTGTTTAGTCTTGCATGCACTGAATGCAGTTGCTCAGCCATGCATAGGAGAAATGCATTTGATTGGTAATGTGTGAAATGGCTTGAGCTGAATTGACAAGTGATCCCTGCTAAAAATCAGTGTTGAGCACAACCTGCATGGATGATTGAACATAAACGAGCCTTGATAGGCTGCATATTTAACCGAGCAAGTATGAACAAGGCATTGGAAGTAAAACTAAATTAAACGGACTGTAGTAGCGCAAATAATTAAGAGCAGGCTGACTTTAACAATGTCCTGTAGATACCCCTTAAGTGTGCCAGGTCAAATGCAAACTTGAATGTTGTGAAAAGATGGGTTAAGAGACCAATGAGGGTAGTTTCAGAAAGACAAGCATGCGATTTGTTCACCAATTATCCTCATTTAGACTTGGGCATTTACCTTTTAGATAATGTAAGAAAAGATGAGCTGATTCTTTTTTTTAATATTGTGGTATTTAGTATTTAATGTAAATTTTGAGGTGGTGTTGAATGGTGCAACAAGGTGGTTATTCCTTTTGTCTTGGGTTAGACTTCAGTTACTTTGATATATGTACATTAGCATTTGTAGCATGATCTGAAGGGGGGGCTTGTTTTATGTCAAAGCCGGGAGGTGCAGTCTGCTAGTTTGTTAGTGTAGCTAAAGGCAGTATGCATTTGACGTAATTAATATTTTATTGGTGCACATGTATCCTATGGCTGCATTTTGTAAGGTTAAAACTCAAACGGCTTTGCAATATGGGGCCTTTCAGTAATGAGCAAAACATTGTTTCATCATCCTGTCTGCAGTCAGCTGCTGAAATAGGTCAACCTTTTTCAGTTGTATGCAAATGGTAAGAAAGGAGACAAACTTTCAGCGTTACTGAGCACCGTTAAAGGCTCAGTACAATGTGTTTTCTCCTTCAGTTAGAGGCATAAAATGCTTTTCTCCTGATTGTAGTTTGTGTTGCTGATTTTGCTCAGTTCATGACTGAGGGTATGTGGTATGGGCCAGTTTAGAATCGGCACCATCTTTCTTACATTGTGCTGATCAGATTCCTGATCAGTAAAGTTTGAAGAGGTGACCCACGTCCTTAGCTGTTGGAGAGTTTACGCTAGTTAACTGTAGGGATGGGTATTGAGAACCAGTGCTAAATTGGTACTGGTACCGGACTGGTCAGTACTGAAATGCTATCTGTATTCATGTAATGTTAATTCATTCCAACATAGCTGGCAGCATCATCATGAAACATAAAATGATCTATAAACAGTCTATAAATCTGAGGCAGTGCAGCATGTTATGGTTTATTTTTTGCACCAAATTATGGGGAGTAGTATCAAGGATCAGAATACTGGTATTGATAAAATCCTGACTATGCCCAGCCCTTGTTAACCTTTATTTGTACTAGCACACTGGTATACTTGGCAGACATTGCATTTTATGTGGCAAATTTGAAACACTAGGAAAAAAAATATTTTTTTTTCTAAAGCTAAACCTTCTTAGGTGATGGCTTAAACTGACACTATAATAATTTTGACCTGCTTAGGGCTGCAGGTATTGATTATTTTACTAATCGAGTAATCTGATACTTTTTTATCCCCCGCCGGTCAAAGCCCAAAGGGGTCGAAGAGCCCTTTGAGCAAAGACCGAAGGGGGATTATTTTATGGGTCCGTCCATCCCACTTTTGTGAAATCAACTCCTCCTACAGTTTTAGTCTGATTGTTTTGAAACTTGATACCATGGTTTGATATGCACTGAGGATGCACATATTGAAATTTGGTTCTGATTGGATAATTTTTGCGGGAATTGTAGCCGCTGACCTATGACCTCCTGTTTCACCTCACTTGATAGACAGTAACTGTTATGTGAAATCAACTCCTACAGTTTTGGTCCGATTGTTTTGACACTTGATACCATGGTTTGATATACTCTGATGCGCGTATTGCAGTTTCACTCTCATCCGATGACCTTAAGGTCAGAGGTCAGATTTTTTCTCTAAATCTTCTAAACATCAACTACTGAAAGAAATACAGTAGTTGTATCTAATGCACATCTTCGATGACTTGCAGCCTCACTCAGCTATGGGTTTGGGGTCAAGGGGTCAAAGTTAACATTGCAGTTGCACTATGGTAAATGATACTCGTTTCATAGTAATAATAAATGTAAGGCTAGGGCCGCCAAACTGGTATACAGGTTGATCTTGGTATCCTGACTTCTGACTAAAGGTTTGGGGTCCAAAGGTCAAGGTTAACATTCGTTATGCCTTTTCACTGTACAATGTATAAAGCTAGGGCCACCAAACCTGGTCCACAGATTAACCTTAGAATCCTGATCTCAGATTATGGGTTTGGGTTCAAAGGTCAAGGTTAACATTCCCTATGCGTTATTGTACGAGTAAAGTTAGGGTCACCAAGCTTGGTACATGGTTTCACCTTGTGACCCTGAAGTGACTGTGGTTTTGGTTTGGGATCGCAAGGTCAAAGGTCAACATCAAAATGACTTATAAACTATATCTCAACAACCAAGAAACTTGCTACACAGATTCACCTTGGGGTCCTGACCTCTGACTATGGGTTTGGGGTCAAAGTCAAAGGTCAAGGTTAGCATTTCTTATGCCTTATTACTGTATGAGTAAAGCTAGGGCCACCAAACTTGGTACACAGGTCCACCTTGGGACAGGTTAATATTCCCTATGCCTAATTGCATACCTGCCAACTTCTCCGGTTTTGCCGTAATGGTTCCGGTTTTTAAGACCCCGTTCCGGGTTCCGGTTTTATAATTCAAAATTACGGTTTTTCACTAAAAAATTCAGTCACAAATTTTAAATCGTAAAAAAACCATGGAAAACACGAAAGTAATTCCAAACACGCTGTCGCTCGGAATCGTATCTAAATTTAGAACAAAGGCAATCGGCACTGCTTCATATAGGTGTATTGCGCATGTGCGAGAGGTCTGAGTCAATTTTCCAAGTGCAATCGCGAGGCAATCAGGTAAGAATTATACGTTTTCATCATGGAGTCTGCCGGAGAAAAATCACTAACGAGCGTGAAACACAAACAAAAATGACAGTCTTTTCGTGAGGAATACAGCAAAGCATTTCCGGGAGTTGTTATTCGCTCAAGAAGGGGTGAAAATTGCGAAAATTGCACTTTGTGTAGACGAGACTTTTTGATTGGACATGGCGGAATCAGCGATGTGAAAGACCACGTAAGAACGAAAAAACACAAGGCCAGTGCCAGTGACGCTAGCGGCAAACTTGAAGAACATGTGCTGTAATTGCAAGCCTTGTCATGCTTGGTGTATAATGTAAACACATAAAATATCAGAGCGATTTTGCCGTCATTTACACACGTGTGTTATACAGTGCTAGTATACCCTGCTGATATTTCTAGTCTAGTTACCTCCGCCAAGGAGGTTATGTGATCATCAGCGTTGGTTTGTCTGTTTCTTTGTTGGCTAGATAACTCAAAAAGTTATGGACGGATTTTCATGAAGTTTTCACAGATTGTCAGAAATGGGGTATCCTACAGATGATTAAATTTTGGTGGTGATCCGGATCACCGTCTGGATCCAGGAATTTTTTAAAGGATTTTTTTTTTTTTAATTTAACATTGCGAGATAGGGCCATTTTCAATATTTTATTTATGATAAACACTGTATGGGGGGGAACTGTGGTGCTTGGCAGAGGTCTGCGCTCTCCGAGTGCTTTTCTAGTATTCATAATACATCACATCTGGCCTATTTGAAGTTCTATGCAGTGTTAGTCTTTTGAATGCAAATTTGAATGAATGAATGAATCTTTATTTCGGATAGATTAAAAGTAAAGATTAAAAAGAAACAGAATAATATAACAAAGGCGAAAAAATCCAACAAGGTCAAATTAAACAATAACTCCTCTGATTATACAGTTCAACATAAGTTATCTGAAATGGGTGATGGCTGAAGCCACAGCTTATATTGCCCACCCATATTCCATCCAAGAATTCAAAAGAAAAACAAAACAAGAGCGATTACAATTCAGAACAAAGCTAAGACAAAACGTGACAAAAACTAAGTAACAACACAGACTGGATATGACAATCTTTGTGAGTTTACATGTCATCTTGTATATATGTTTAGAGTATTTCTTCCTTTAGTTTTTGTTTAAATTGTCCAAGTGTTGTACATGATTTTAATTCAGGTCCAAAATCGTTCCATAATCTGACTCCTTGCACTGAAACAGTGTTGCTTGGTGGTAGTTCTCACTGAAGGTTTTTGAAATATACATGTTCCTCTGAAATGATATTGTTTCTCCCTTATTTGGAACAACTTTTGGATATTTGCGGGCAGTGACAGATTCTTAGCTTTAAACATTATTACTGCAGTTTTAAAGTCAACCAGATCTTTCAACTTGAGAGCTTTTAATTTAAGAAAAAGTGGGTTTGTTGGTTCCCTGTAAGCAGCTTTATTATTCTAATAGCTCTCTTCTGAAGCATAAAGACTGGATATATGTTTGTTTTATATGTATTTCCCCATACTTCAGTACAATATGTCATGTATGGGAGTATTAATGAATGATACAAGGTATATAGTGTGGGTTGATTCAGCAAATATTTCGCTCTGTGTAGTATTGCAATTGATTTAGATATTTTACCTTTAATATAATTAATATGTGACTTGTATGTCAAATGCTAATATTTGTTTGACACTGCGGCCCCTGGACCCCGGCTAGCTACTAGGCTTTTCAGGTTTGAAAGTTGAAGAAATATGAGGTTGCTAGCTACATTCTAACTTGATTTAATGCTAATATTTGTTTGGCAAATATTAGCATTATTATTATTAGCATTAGCATTATTAGCATTAGCATCGGCCCCTGGACCCCGGCTAGCTACTAGGCTTTTCAGGTTTGAAAAGTTGGCACGTATGTAATTGCTGTATGAGTAAAATTAGGGTCCCCAAACTTGGTACACAGGTTCACCCTGTGACCCTGAAGTGTGACTATGATTTTGGGATCGCAAGGTCAAAGGTGGACATCAAAATGGCTTAGAAACTACACTCACTGGCCACTTTATTAGGTACACCTGTCCAACTGCTCGTTAACACTTAATTTCTAATCAGCCAATCACATGGCGGCAACTCAGTGCATTTAGGCATGTAGACATGGTCAAGACAATCTCCTGCAGTTCAAACTGAGCATCAGTATGGGGAAGAAAGGTGATTTGAGTGACTTTGAACGTGGCATGGTTGTTGGTGCCAGAAGGGCTGGTCTGAGTATTTCAGAAACTGCTGATCTACTGGGATTTTCACGCACAACCATCTCTAGGGTTTACAGAGAATGGTCCGAAAAAGAAAAAATATCCAGTGAGCGGCAGTTCTGTGGGCGGAAATGCCTTGTTGATGCCAGAGGTCAGAGGAGAATGGCCAGACTGGTTCGAGCTGATAGAAAGGCAACAGTGACTCAAATAACCACCCGTTACAACCAAGGTAGGCAGAAGAGCATCTCTGAACGCACAGTACGTCGAACTTTGAGGCAGATGGGCTACAGCAGCAGAAGACCACGCCGGGTGCCACTCCTTTCAGCTAAGAACAGGAAACTGAGGCTACAATTTGCACAAGCTCATCGAAATTGGACAATAGAAGATTGGAAAAACGTTGCCTGGTCTGATGAGTCTCGATTTCTGCTGCGACATTCGAATGGTAGGGTCAGAATTTGGCGTCAACAACATGAAAGCATGGATCCATCCTGCCTTGTATCAATGGTTCAGGCTGGTGGTGGTGGTGTAATGGTGTGGGGAATATTTTCTTGGCACTCTTTGGGCCCCTTGGTACCAATTGAGCATCGTTGCAACGCTACAGCCTACCTGAGTATTGTTGCTGACCATGTCCATCCCTTTATGACCACAATGTACCCAACTTCTGATGGCTACTTTCAGCAGGATAATGCGCCATGTCATAAAGCTGGAATCATCTCAGACTGGTTTCTTGAACATGACAATGAGTTCACTGTACTCAAATGGCCTCCACAGTCACCAGATCTCAATCCAATAGAGCATCTTTGGGATGTGGTGGAACAGGAGATTCGCATCATGGATGTGCAGCCGACAAATCTGCGCCAACTGTGTGATGCCATCATGTCAATATGGACCAAACTCTCTGAGGAATGCTTCCAGCACCTTGTTGAATCTATGCCACGAAGAATTGAGGCAGTTCTGAAGGCAAAAGGGGGTCCAACCCGTTACTACCATGGTGTACCTAATAAAGTGGCCGGTGAGTGTATATCTCAACAACAAAGAAAGTTAGGGTCACCGAACTTGCTACACAGGTTCACCTTGGGATCGTGACCTGACTATTGGTTTGGGGTCAAAAGGTCAAGGTTAACATTCCTTATAGCTTATAGGAACTCATCCCTCCTCCACTCTGACCTCCCACCAGCACTATTGATCTGTGAAGAGGAGGTGCGCCGGGTCTTTCAGAGACAAAAGATCAAGAAGGCTGCAGGACCTGATGGTGTGTCTCCGTCCTGCCTGAGAGTCTGCTCCAACAAGTTGGCCCCCATCTTCACCCGGATCTTTAACAGATCACTGGAGCTGCGTGAAGTGCCTTCCTGCTTCAAACGCTCCATCATCATTCCAGTTCCCAAGAAACCCTCTATTACAGGATTAAACGACTACAGACCTGTTGCCCTGACCTCTGGTCATGAAATCCTTGGAGAGATTGGTGCTGAACCACCTGAAGGTCATCACAGGCCCCCTGATGGACCCACTGCAGTTTGCCTACCGGTCAAACAGGTCAGTGGATGATGCAGTGAATATGGGACTACATTACATCCTGCAACACCTCGACTCCCCAGGGACGTACGCCAGGATCCTGTTTGTCGACTTCAGCTCAGCGTTCAACACCGTCATCCCAGGCATTCTTCATCAGAAACTCCTCCAGCTCAAGGTGCCCCCCTCCACCTGCCAGTGGATCTCCAGCTTTCTGACTGACAGGTGGCAACAGGTGAAGCTAGGGAGATTTACATCCAGCTCCCGAAAAATTAGTACTGGCGCCCCCCAAGGATGTCCTTTCCCCACTGCTCTTCTCCCTCTACTCCAACGACTGCACCTCAGAGGACCCTTCGGTGAAGCTCCTGAAGTTTGCGGACGACACCACAGTCATCGGTTTGATCCGGGATGATGATGAGTCTGCATACAGGCGGGAGGTGGAGCAGCTGATCCTCTGGTGCAGCCAGAACCATCTTGAACTTAACCCAGCCAAAACGGTGGAGATGACTGTGGATTTCAGGCGACACCCCCCTTCATTCCCCCCACTCACCATCCTCAACAGCACAGTGTCCACTGTGGACTCCTTCAAGTTTCTGGGTACCACAATCTCCCGGAACCTGAAGTGGTCCTCCCATATTGACACTGTCCGGAAAAAGGCCCAGCAGAGGTTGTTTTTTCTGCGTCAGCTCAAGAAGTTTGATTTGCCTCAGGAGCTGCTGGTTGTCTTCTACACCGCCATCATCCAATCTGTCCTCTGCTTTTCCATCACTGTCTGGTTTGGATCTGCCACTAAACAGGACAAGACCAGACTGCAGCGGATCATTAAGTCTGCGGAGAGGATCATTGGTACCGACCTACCCTCCATTGAGAACTTATATCGGTCCATAACCAGGAAACGGGCGGGAAACATCTGTGCTGACCCATCACACCCCGGCCGCAAACTGTTTGAACTTCTATCTTCTGGTCGTCGTTACAGATCACTGAAGGTCAAAACCACCCGTCACAGGAACAGTTTCTTTCCTCAAGCCATCACTCTGATGAACTCTTAACATTCACCTAGTCCTACCTGTTGCTGTACTCATGACTTTTCATCCATTATTACATTGCACATAACTCTCACACTGCTTTTTACTTCATTCACATTATATCACTGAATCTGAGTCCACATTGAAATACTGTGTGATTGTATATTTTTTCATATATTTCTGCGAAGTGTGGTTAGTCCGAGTAAATAACTGCATATATTCCTGTATATATTTGCATCCTTTTATAGAAACGTGGACAGACTGTAATTTACTGTACATACTCTGGTTGTCATTGAATCCTTATTTAAATCCTTCACCTGAACGAGAGCAAGTTTTTAGCCAAAGTCAAATTCCTTGTATGTGTTGTGCATACTTGGCCAATAAAGCTGATTCTGATTCTGAGCTCATTACTGTACGAGTAAAGCTAGGGCCACCAAACTTGGTACACAGGTCCACCTTGGGACCTGGTTAACATTCTTATGCCTTATTACTGTATGACAAGTAGAGCTGGGGCTACAAAACTTGGGATGCAGGTTCACCCTGTGACCCTGAAGTGTCTCTGTGGTTTTGGGATTGCAAGGTCAAAGGTCAACATCAAAATGCCTTATAAAGTATATCAACAAAGAAAGCTAGAGTCACCAAACCTGGTACACAGGTTCACTCTGAGACCATAACCTCTGACTACAGGTTTGGGGTCAAAATGTCAAGGTTGGCACTCCCTGTGATCTCTTACTATAGAACATGTAAAACTCTAGGGTCACCATACTTGCTACACGGGGTAACCTCAGGATCCTGCCCTACAACTACGGGCTGTACACTTTGGATCCCTGCCCCCGACCAACAGTGATCTGTGTGGAGTTTGCATGTTCTCCCCGTGTCTGCGTGGGTTTACTCTGGGATTTCTCCGGTTTCTTCCCACATGCCAAAAAAACCCCCAAAACATGCAAGTTAGGTTAAGTAACATCAAACTGGGGATTCTAAATTGTCCTTAAGTATGACTGTGAGAGTGAATGGTTGTCTCTCTGTGTTGGCCCTGCGATGGACTGGCGATCTGTCCAGGGTGTACCCTGCCTCTTGCCCAAAGATGCTGGGCTAGGCTCCAGCCCCCCGTGACCTGAAAAGGATTAAGCGGAAGAAGATGGATGGATGGGTTCATCATAAATTGATTCTGCCACAGGAATTGTATTGAAAAGTAAAACCTGCTCTGTCAGTATTGGGATCGTCACAGACCTCTTTACCCGAGTCTCCAAGACATACTGTCGCAGGTCTGACACGATAACGAAATCGATCGACCTGCGACCTAGGGTGTCCTGGTGCCAGGTGCACATATGAACACCCTTATTCTTGAACGTGGTGTTCATTATGGACAAACTGTGGTTGGCACAGAAGTCCAATAACTGAACATTTCTCGGGTTCAGATCGGGCAGGCCGTTCCTCCCAGTCACCTCTAGGTTTTACTGTCGTTGCCCACGTGCATATTGAAGTCCCCCAGTTGGACAATGGCGTCTCCAAGAGGAACACTCTCTAGCACCACAGTCGGACTCCAAAAAGGATGGGTACTCTGAACCATCATTTGGTGCATATGCACAAATGACGGTCAGGACCCATTCCCCATCCCAAAGGCACAGGGAAACAACCCTTTCATCCAACAGGAAAACGGTATGTGATTTAAAAACACTCACCCATGAGTTTTCCTACACTGCCCCTTCTTCTGTCTCCCCTGGCCCGCCGGTGGATGTCTCCTCAAGTGTCCGTCCTGACCACATGTACCAAGTGATGGGTGGGGGGGGGGGGGGGAGTCTGCCTGCCCGAAAGCACCCACACGCGGGAGCATGCAGGAGGAGAGATGCCGTGAAACCGCAAATATGACACTACATCCAGTGCTGTAACATTTTATACATCTTTAGAGGTAAAATCATTACAACATCTTGTCAGTAAGCAACTGAATCTTCAGTCTGGACATGGACCAACGCACGTCCCCAAGGAGAGCCCCTCCTCTCTGTATGACTGTGTCAAAATGCACAGCAAAGACAGACTGGCAGGACTCGGGCACAGAAAGAAAAAAAAAAAAAAAAAAATGGTCAGTATTTTTTTTTTTCCCAGAAAAACAGACTTCAATAGACAATCCAGAGCAACAGAAGAAATTTCTCTGTGCTTAGTACTGAGTGGTTGGTGACCGCTGCGGTTTTCATATGAAGGTGCTGCTGTAATTTCCAAATCTATACTCTTTGGCATGCATTCAATGCAATTTAGCTGTTGTAATGGATATTGTTGGTCTGTATTTGCTGTTGCACAAGAGTTTTTCTGTATAGCAGAAGTTTCTGCTTAATTTACAAATCACTGTTGACAATCCTGTGCTTTTTTGTGGTGGTATATAGAATATCATTGCAGTAAATGGGGGGGGGGGGAATCTGCTTTGAAATTTGGAATTCTTCCCACAACTTTTAGTGTTTTTAAAAAAAAAAAAAAAAAAAAAAAAAAACCTATGCAACTTTTATCACAACTTTTTTAAAAAAAACTCCCACAAATTCAGGCTTTTTGGGGCACAGCAATCAAAACATCCCGCGAAATCCTGGAGGGACTGCTTAAAGCAAACATTGTAACTGCAGTACTTTTTTGTCATGAAACTACCGCTTCTCATAGATTGTCACATCTCCTCTTAACTTGGCTTCAACAACTCTCTCCCATATCTTCATAGTGTGGCTGAACAACTTTATGCCTCTGTAGTTACTCCAGCACTGAGCATCACCTTTGTTCTTGAAGATTGGTGCCAAAACACTTCTTCTCCACTCCTCAGGCATCCTCTCACTCTTGAAGATTGTGTTAAACAATCTGGTTTAAAAAGTCAACTGCCATCTCTCCTAAACATTTCCATACCTCCACATGTATGTCATCTGGACTAACTACCATTCTTCGTTCTCTTCGAAACTGCCATCACTTCCACCTCGCTAATCCTTGGAAACTTACTATCTTTTCTTTATCCATCCCCCTCGCTCTTGTTTTCTTCATTCATCAGCTCCTCAAAGTACTCCTTCCACCTTCTCAACACACTCATCAGTTGTTAGTACATTACCATTTCTGTCCTTAATCAACCTAACTTGCTGCACATCCTTGCCAGCTCAATCTGTCTAGCCCAGGGGTGTCCAATCATGTGCCATGGAGGGCCAAGACCCTACAGGTTTTCTCTTCTACCCAGTCTCTTCAGCAGGTGTTTTCACTTAACAGCAATCAGTGGGAAGAAATTCAGTGGAATCTGCTGTTGAAGACAGTGGTTGGAAGTAAAGCCTGCAGGGTCTTGGCCCTCCATGGCACATGATTGGACACCAATGGTCTAGCCTATCAATAAGTCCTTTTCTCCTTCCTTACCCTGGATTTATATGGACTCTGGATCCAGTCCGTTACGGATGTAATCTGGTTTCCACAGCAAATGGTTCCCATTCTTGTCAATTTTCTAATCCCCACCTGGTCCAGACCACTGCAGAACGAACCCGGCTCATCAGATTTTGTTCACTAATGAAACTCAATGAGTCTGTTTTTAAGATACCTGGTCCAATCCACAAGGAAATGCCATGGTATCTCGCGGTATTGAATAGCAGTTTATTCATTAAAAACTATTCAAAGATCGTCCATTATTTTCTGAGGTCTACTCCACCACTGTGTCAAAGAAGGTAAAAACTTGACTTAACTGTTTGACTGTCAATGGTGGTCCGCTGCGTCGTCAGCTCGTAGCGATCAAGTTTTTTTTTTCCAAGAAAATATTCAGTTCAGATGTCAGAGATTTCCAAAGCAAAACTTGAAAGTGGTAAGAGATAATGACTTACTGTCAATTATAAAGATGTAGAATATGATCCAAAGTTTGAGATGGGAGTAAATTTATGCACCTAATTTGCATAATGCCATGGCAGCCATATCGAATTGTATAACTTTCAGTCAAAAGTGGACTTTGGACATATTTACACAAAGAATGGTTTTGTCACGGTTTCTTGTTTTGGACATTTTATCTTCAAAGTATATGAACCAGAAAATCAGTACAATGTAAACAAAGACATTCGTCACTTACCGCTGGCCGGGCGGCTCGCTCGTTTTGTCCTTTTGTGACATCCTGGTCTTTATTTGCTCTTCTGTCAGTAATTTTATTTTCCCACCTCACATCCAGAAACTGTTATGACTATTCCACCTCAATTTTGCTTTTATCCCACTGCTATTTATCTTATATGGTGACACAGAACTGACGAGATTGTTCTCTCCAGTCACATGACGCTGGGGGCAATGGCAGGTGAACATTTGTAGATTAGTTTATTTGACAGGGACAGTGCAATAAACATAGACAATTAATCAAAGACAATCAATCTGATGTGTTGCACATAGAGTGTATAGCTATTAGCTAATTTGCAACTCTTGTCCCTGGATGGGCTTTAGAAAAAAGAATCAAGATAAAAAATATACACAATAACCACATACATCAATGCAGAAAAATTATAAATACACAATTATAAATATTATAAATATTATAAATACACAAATATAACAGCCTGACTCACATTTAACATAAATATTATAAATACACATATATTATAAAATATTATAAATACACAAATATAACAGCCTGACTCACATTTAACACATATAACATAACTCACATTTGCCTATTTCAGGCCTCCCTCCCTCCGTCACTCACTATAAACAAACACATTTATTCCTTCCCTTCATTCACTCTCACTTTGCAGACAAATAATTCATACATGAGTACATTCTTGTTTATTTTTCAGCCAGTTTTTAACATTTTTAGTGAATGTTTTAAAGTCCGTTATTATTTTAATTTCATTTGGCATTGTGTTCCAGATGTGACTGCCCTTTATAGAGAAAGCTGTTTGTCCAAATGTGGTTCTGCGGTGGAATATTTTACAGTTATTGTTAACAGAACTCCTGGTGGCTCTGCTGCTGTCCTGTCTTTGGACGAAACCAGCAAGTGGCTCGGGTGCTGATTTATGGAAACATTTGAACGTTAATTTCAGAAGACAGAGGTCAATGAAGCTCTCAAAACTCAATAGGTTGTATTTTTTTAAAACATTACAGTGATGCCACCTAATGGGCTTTTTGTCCAAGATTTTTAGGGTTTGATTATATAATGAACCTATATGTCTTATTGTGGAAGGGGCTGCTTGAGCCCAGACTGTCAAACAGTATGATATATGAGAAAAAACCATAGAATGCATATACAGTGCAGCTGCTTCGTAAGGTATGTAATATCTAATTAATTTAAAGCAGTTCAGATTTTTTTTTACTGTTTTTGAAATTTTCTTTATATGAAGATTAAATTTGAGTTGAGGATCTAGTACAATGCCAAGGTATTTGAATTCTGTAGCTAAACTGATGTCATGATCATGTATATTAACTTTAAAATGTTGCAGGTTACATTTTTTGATTGAAAAGCACATTGAGACTGTTTTCTGAAGGTTCAGCAATAGATGGTTCTTGAGGAGCCACTCTTGGACATCAACCATACTTGTAGACAGTACATCTGCAGCCTGTGCTGGAGTCTTGGCAGCTGTGTAAATAACTGCATCATCTGCATAAAGTTGGCATGTTGCAGCTGAGCAGTGTAACGGCAAGTCATTAATAAAAATGCTGAAAAGTAAAGGACCAAGAATGGACCCTTGTGGGATACCCATGCGGTTGTTTAAAAATGAGGATTTATCCTGGTGAACTTTTACACACTGTTCTCTATTCTGGAGATAAGATGCAAACCATTCTAATGTATTTGGGGAGAAGTTAAAAGATACCATTTTGGATAAAAGCAAACTGTGGTTTACAGTATCGAAAGCCTTTTTGAGATCTAGAAAAACAGCTCCTACCACATTACCCCTGTCCAAGGACTGTTTGACGTTTTCAATAAGGCAACAATTTGCTGTTTCTGTTGAGTATCCTGGTCTAAAACCAAATTGATGTGGATGAAGAAGTTGACTGTCTTGTAAGTAGTCTATCAGCTGTGTAGCTACAACTTTTTCAAGAACCTTAGATAGGACTGGTAAGATAGAGATTGGGCGGTAATTGCATATATCGTCTTTACTGCCTGATTTATGAACTGGTATGACGACAGCTTTTTTCCAGCCAGATGGAAATGTACTAGACCTAATGGAGAGATTAATGAGATGAGTCAGTGGTTTGATTAATATTTTGCTGTGCATTTTGAGAAAGGAGGTGCTCATATTGTAGATATCATTAGTTTTTGAGTTTGACGGTGTTTTAACAATACCAGCAACATCAACCAGCTTTGCCCACCCTCTGTTATAACAAAATGTATATATTTACTTTCATAAGCTAAATCTTTTTAGAATCATAGTTGACAAATTTGGGAGCAAATGCCTCCTCCGTCTTGTGATGGCGAACATCAACATTGGTTTACAAACTCTTCTTCTGTGGTGTCCAGAAGTGAGGTTTTAGGATGGTTCTGTGCCCGCCATCAGTCCTCCAAGGCAAGAGCAGTAAGTTATACGTGTCTGCCACCTTGTGAGGTGGAATTTTTAGTACAACTGGGGAATTTTTGGCCACGTCACAAAACGTCACATGACGGTCGCAGCACTGCGCCATAGGCAGTGGGGGCACTATCTGTTCATGCAGTCAAGGATGTTAAAGGGTTAACATACAAACACTTCATAGAATTAAAATTAACGGGCTACTTGCGTTTTACTTGGAGCCTAAAAATTCAGGTGACTAGAGCCACTACATCACACTTCCTTGTTATCATGTGATTGCGACTGGTTCATCTCGGTTACTCTCGGGTCTTTCTTGAGATCTAGAGTTATTTTGTATAATTCTCACAGTCTTGTGTTTCGAGCTCTGTTCTTATCCATGCTGTGGCAAAACACATAGCTGGTAGGGATGAACGCAAAGGGCCATCCACTGCATCTGCAACGGACTGCATCCAGAGTCTATATAAATCCTGGGTTAGTGTCAAGCCTCTCATACAACTCACTATATGCCTTGAAATGGTTACCAAATATCGGATCAACCCATCTCTGCTTGATAGTATAGGTAACAGTGTAAGTGTTAATGGTGTATATTAATTAAGCAGATTAGAATGGTGTTTGAGTTGTGGTTAAAAATGGACCCTTAATTTTGCTTAAACTCTTGAAGTCATTTATGAGAATGCGGCTCTACTTTCAGCTCAACATAAAATCATATCCCCTCTAGACTTCCTTGCGTTTGTCTCAACTTTGGCCCTGTGGCAATGGATTTAAGCCAGCCTACATCTGTGTACTGCTGCTACATCAGATGTTGAATAATCACCAGAGATGCATGCTGCTTCTTTGTTTTAAATGTTCATGTTTTGGCTGCTCCTGCTGCAGAAGCAGCTTTGTCTTTGCCACTTTCCTCCCACTATGGGTAGCAGTAGTGTGTTATGGAAGCCTTGTGCAGCCCTCTGAAAGTCTGTCAGCATGTCTCCCCTGCTACTTAATGACGGCTAAAAGTGAGTGAGTTCTTTGTTTAAAGGGCCTTATTTAAGAGTAGATGTTTTGGATATACTCTTAAATAAGACCCTTTAAACAAAGAACTCACTCGCTTTTAGCCATAGATGTTTTGGATATAGGGGCAGCACGGTGGTGGAGTAGTTAGCACTGCAGCAGCACAGCAACTCACCCTTGGCCGGGGGATCCTGGGTTCGATCCCAGCCCCTGACCAACGGTGATCTGTGTGGAGTTTGCATGTTCTCCAGGTGTCTGCGTGGGTTTACCCCGGGATTTCTTCGGTTTCCTCCCACATGCCAAAAACATGAAAGTTGGGTTAATTGGCATCAAACTGGGGATTCTAAATTGTCCGTAGGTATGACTTAGAGTGAATGGTTGTCTCTGTGTTGGCCCTACGATGGACTGGCAATCTGTCCAGGGTGTACCCTGCCTCTTGCCCAAAGATGCTGGGATAGGCTACAGCCCCCCCCCCCCCCCCCCGGTGACCTGATAAGGATTAAGCAGAAGAAGATGGATGGATGTTTTAGATATAGAAGTTCCATACAGTGATGGCAAAGGCGTAAACTGCTGTTATAGCATGGACTGAAGAATATCATACAGCTGGCATTTGCCTGTAGGCTTAAGCGAATGTGTCATTTCATCAGCTTATATCAGAGGCTTGGCATATTTCTACTGGCTAACCCACTGCCTGACGTTGAGGTGAAATTAAGTTTATGAACTTACTTTGATCACAGCAGAACATCCATGAGAGGAATGACTCGTGGTTGTAAGATAAATGAAGACTAGATGGATCATATAGCAGAGTTGTACAGAAAAACAACTTGATCACATTATAGTAAGCAAAGGGTTTATTTTTGGTACAGGACAGAAAGGGAAGCAAAGCTACTGAAATGTTTTTAGATCAGTTTAAACAAAAACAGAATCAGTCTTGCTACCTAAAAACTTATTTCCACATTGAATAAGTACTTTATCAAATCCAAGAGGCTTGATGCAGATTGTTCTATTGTTTGAAACTTTTATTGAATATCAAAAATGTGATGATGCACCTTAACTTTTGAATCATTCTGATCAGCATGGTAGCATAAGACTGAAGTTGGTTTTCTGAACTTAATCTAAAATGTAAAAACTGCAGTCAATATTTTGTCACATCGACTCACTTGACTACAGCTGGTTTTACTTTTAATCAAAGTATTACAAATGTACAAAAAAACCCCACTACTGTGGAAAGACTGAAATTCTTCAAAACTGCTAAGCACTTGACGTTGGTCTTCTGTGTTGCCTTTGATGTTAAGCCATCATTCACTCTGGGGGTCATTTGTAGCAAGAGTGATTTATGTAGCACATTCCATTAAGCAGTCCTTCCAGGATTTCGGGGGCCATCTTTTGAGTATTGTGGCCCAAAAAGCCTGAATTTATGGGAGCTTTTATAAAAAGTTGCAATAAAAGGCTCGTTTTAGATTTCTGCCCCCCCCCCCCCCCCCCAGGATTCAAATATTTTGTCAATACTACTATACATACAGGAAAAATGAAATGCCGTTTCTCTCTTCAGTGGTGTGCAATATAAAAATAATTGAATAAGGCTGGAAAAAAGCAGTCGATGTACAATAATGCTATCTGTAGTGCAAATGGCGACAAAGATAAAACCCAGACATTCCATCGTACAAATAAAGATAAACGATAAAACCCAGCAATCCTATATACAGAAGTAAAGCAGTAACACTCGTAGTTGAGTTTGATGCGGTGGTGTAGGTACAGACAGTGACGGATTGGACTGCACAGGATCAATATTGCAATAACGCACAGCAGCAGATATGGCATTTGTGCAAATGGTTGCAGTAAGGTGCAGAGACATACAGCACCAGATGTATTACTGTTGGTGTGTCAGTCTTTGTGCCAGCAGCTGAGGTAGTTATTGTGCGGGTGAGTGCATTACAGTACGGGGGTGCAGGTGAACAGAGTTCAGGGTCCTGATGGCCTGGTGAGCAAAGCTGTTTAGCAGTCCTACAGTGGGGCAAAAAAGTATTTTGTCAGCCACCAATTGTGCAAGTTCTCCCACTTAAAAGATGAGAGGTCTCCAGTTTTCATCATAGCTATACCTCAACTATGAGACAAAATGAGGGGGGAAAAAATCCAGAAAATCACATTGAAGGATTTTTAATGAATTAATTGGTAAATTCCTTGGTAAAATAAGTATTTGGTCACCTACAAACAAGCAAGATTTCTGGCTCTCACAGACCTGTAACTTCTTCAAGAGGCTCCTCTGTCCTCCACTCGTTACCTGTATTAATGGCACCTGTTTGAACTCATTATCACTATAAAAGACACCTGTCCACAACCTCAAACAGTCAGACTCCAAACTCCACTATGGCCAAGACCAAAGAGCTGTCAAAGGACACCAGAAACAAAATTGTAGACCTGCACCAGGCTGGGAAGACTGAATCTACAATAGGTAAGCAGCTTGGTGTGAAGAAATCAACTGTGGGAGCAATTATTAGAAAATGGAAGACATACAAGACCACTGATAATCTCCCTCCATCTGGGGCTGCACGCAAGATCTCACCCCGTGAGGTCAAAATGATCACGAGAATGGTGAGCAAAAATCCCGGAACCACACGGGGGGACCTAGTGAATAACCTGCAGAGAGCTGGGACCAAAGTAACAAAGGCTACATCAGTAACACACTACGCCGCCAGGGACTCAAATCCTGCAGTGCCAGACGTGTTCCCCTGCTTAAGCCAGTACATGTCCAGGCCCGTCTGAAATTTGCTAGAGAGCATTTGGATGATCCAGAAGAGGATTGGGAGAATGTCATATGGTCAGATGAAACCAAAATGGAACTTTATTGTAAAAACTCAACTTGTCGTGTTTGGAGGAGAAAGAACACCATACCTACTGTGAAGCAAGGGGGTGGATTATACTTTGGGGCTGTTTTTCTGCAAAGGGACCAGGACGACTGATCTGTGTAAAGGAAAGAATGAATGGGGCCATGTATCGTGAGATTTTGAGTGAAAACCTTCCATCAGCAAGGGCATTGAAGATGAAACGTGGCTGGGTCTTTCAGCATGACAATGATCCCAAACACACTGCCCGGGCAACGGAGTGGCTTCGTAAGAAGCATTTCAAGGTCCTGGAGTGGCCTAGCCAGTCTCCAGTTCTCAACCCCATAGAAAATCTTTGGAGGGAGTTGAAAGTCCGTGTTGCCCAGCGACAGCCCCAAAACATCACTGCTCTAGAGGAGATCTGCATGGAGGAATGGGCCAAAATACCAGCAACAGTGTGTAAAAACCTTGTGAAGACTTACAGAAAACGTTTGACCTCTGTCATTGCCAACAAAGGGTATATAACAAAGTATTGAGATGAACTTTTGTTATTGACCAAATACTTATTTTACTGAGGAATTTACCAATTAATTCATTAAAAATTCTTCAATGTGATTTTCTGGGTTTTTTTTTTCCTCATTTTGTCTCTCATAGTTGAGGTATACCTATGATGAAAATTGGAGACCTCTCTCATCTTTTAAGTGGGAGAACTTGCACAATTGGTGGCTGACTAAATACTTCTTTTCCCCACTGTATGAAGCGGGCCCAGAGGCTCTGATACCTTATCCCCGAGGGCAGGGGGCTGAAGAGGGAGTGTGAGGGGTGGAAGGTGTCTCCTGCAATGTTGATGGCTCTGTGGGTGAGGTAGATGTCCGGGTGGGGTGGGGGGCAGTGGGGCACTGATTTTGCTGGCACCTTTCACTGCGCATTGTAGTGTCTTTGGGCAGGAGACGGTGCGGTTTCCATACCCCACACAGTGATGCAGCTGGTGAGGATGCTCTCAGCGGTGCCACGGTAGAATGAGCACATGGAGGGATGGGCCTCATGCTCTCCTCAGTTTGCGGAGGAAATGGAGGTAAGTTTGAGCTTTGAGTGATGTGGTGGTGTTGGACCAGGAGAGGTCCTCAGAGATGTGCACCCCCAGGAACTTGGTGCTGCTCACCCTCTCCACAGCTGCTCCATTGATGATCAGAGGGGGATGTTGTGTGTCCCCCCTCCAGAAGTCGACCACAATCTCCTTGGTTTTTCCCATGTTCAGGAAGAGATTGTCTTTACACCATTGGACCAGTTGGCTCACCTCATTTGTGTTGGTGGCCTCCTCTCTGTTGATGTGGCCCACCACCGTCGTGTCATCCGCAAATATGACGATGTGGTTGGTGCTGTAGCCTGGTACAGTCATGGGTCAGCAGGGTGAAGAGCAGCAGGCAGAGCACGCACCCTTGTGGGGCCCCTGTGCTCAGTGTGATGGTCTTGGAGGTGTTTCTACCGACCCACACATTCTGTGGCCTCCCGCTCTCTCATTCTCGCCGCGTCATTGAGAATGTCATTTATGACGTTTTCAGTGTCAAGTCAAATTCCTCGTATATTTACCTGTTATTTACTTGTAAATGTGCTTGGCAATAAACTTATTCTGATTCTGTGAGAAAGTGCAGAACCCAGTTACAGAGAGAGGTTTTGAGTCCCAAGTGTCTGAGTTTTTGTTAGGTGCTGGGGGATGATTGTGTTGAATGCTGAACTGAAGTCCAAGAACAGCATTCAGATGTAGGAGTTTTTTGAGTCCAGGTGGGTGAGGGCTGGATGGAGAGCAGCAGAGATGGCGTCTTCTCTGGATCTGTTTTACCTGTATGCCAACTGAGATGAGTCGTGGGAGGGAGGATGAACTTGATGATCTGCATGACCAGCCACTTGAAGCACTTCATTATGATGGGGGTTAGTGCTACGGGCCGGTAATCGGTGGATGGGACAGGCTTCTTTGGGGGCTGGTATTATGGTAGCAGTTTTGAAACATGTAGGGACAACAGCTCGACTCAAGGAGATGTTGAAGATGTCAGCCAGGACATTCTTGAACTCCTCCGCACAGTCCTTCAGAATGCGACCTGGTATGTTGTCTGGTCCAGCTGCCTTGTGTGGCTGATCCTGGAGAGGGTCGTCTTCTTGCTAGCTGGATCCAGACATATAGCCTGCTCGTCTGGGGGAGGAGTGGCCTTCTGTGCTGATGTGCTGTTGTTTCAAAGCGGCCAAAGAAGTCATTTAGGTTGTTAAGCACTGTGATGTCACTTGCACAGGTCTGAGGTGGAGATTTGTAGTTGGTGAGGGTCTGTGTGCCACGCCAGAGGGAACGTGCATCTTTGGTCATCCCACATCACTAAACTATAATCGTGTTGAGTGATGTGGGATGATAGGAGTTATCTGCTCCTCATTTCAACAAAAACTAATTATTACTAGTCATTATACAACAGCTGACAACTTTGATTACTTGAAAAACTCTTTTAAATTGACAAACGTGTAACTCATGGCAAAATTTGATCGGGATCAAAAGAATTTCGCTCTTACCATTCATTTCAATGGAATTTTTTTTTCAATTTGAGGTCCCATATGTGGAAGTAGAGGGGGTGTGAATAAGCGTCTCTATTAGTGGTAGCTGCTATGTTCTTTGGCCATATAAGCATAATTAGCATAGCTGACTACATTCTATTCATCTTAATTTAAAATCTCAATCACGTACCTTGTCGCAGTCTGCTGCTTGTGCGTGATGTAGCTGGATGCCGTCTGCCGAGACGCTGCAATATCATTGTTGAGGTATGCCATCTCACTGCTCGGCTTTACAGTGTACATACTGCACAATGTTTTCCTTCAATTTGAGCTTGAAATGATCCCAGACTTGATACTTTGTCATTTTCTGACTTTTTTCCTTTTTGCCATTGCTCTGTCACTTTTCTCCTTGCTCCGCTGAATCCATGATGTCACGCCATTAAACAAACCCACCTCTTGTTTACATAGCGTGACTAGGAGGAGGTAATACCGAAAGGTCATAATAGACCAGAAGTGCTACGTTAAACGAAGCTTTGAATCAATGAATTTATAATGGAATTACTCAAATTATTCATGTAATTGTTGCAGCCCTAACCAACATTGTAGGCTACTCTTGCTGAAAATTTGAACAAAAAGGATGGTTAAAATAATTATCCATTACAACACCTAAATCGCATTGAAAACATGTTGAGTATAGATTTGGAAATTATGGCAGCACCTTCATTTGAAAACTCCCTTAGAACATTAGTCCCCAACCACTTAGTACCAACTGCAGAAAAAAAAGTATTCTTTTCTCTATATTGTCTGTCTTCTTTTTCAGAAAAATTACAGAATATTCTTTTTCCGTGCCTAACTCCTGCCTTTCTCTGTCTGCACATCTCGACAAACACATGTGACATCAGACAGATGCTTATCTTTGCTTTCAATACCCTGGGGGTTTGCCAGGGGCGTGCGTTGCTCTCGGTCCAGACCAGAGGATCACGGGTTCATAACTCATTTAAAACATGTAGTTTTGTTTTTTTGTTTTAAACCTCAAAATGTAAAGGGTTACATCACTGGCTGTCGTATTATAGTTGCTTTTTTCTGGTTTTATGGTGTCTCTTCTCTGACCCATGCTACTGCAAAGGAACCGGTATTTATCCAGTCATCTGGGACTAAATCATTTTAAACAATTTCCAGTTCAAAACCAAAACCAGTTCAGTTTTTTTCTTTGAGTGCATACACTACCCACAAAAAGTTCGGGATATTCAGCCTTCGCGTGAAATTTCAGGATGCACCTAAAACTCACTATAACCTTTACAGGTGAACTTAATTTGACCTTCTCTAACCTTTTGAATGCACATGTCCAACTGTTGAATGTTTCAGTACTTTTTGCATAACTTGCTGTTCTCTAACCAGGTGCTTAATGGCAAAATTCACAACAGGTGTTTGATCCATGAATCGACCATTAAATTTTCTGGTTCAGTTAGAATTTGTATTTTAACAGTCCTCTTCATCATGCTGTTCACATTTTGGCATCATGAGACCAAGACACTTAACAGTTGCTCAACAGTACCTCACCATTGTGAGGTTTCAAACAGGATATTCTCAGAGGGAAGTGACCACTGAGCGTAGTGTCACAAAGTATCATCAGCAGGTCGCAACAGATAGACTGAAAGAGTCACAGAAAGGCATAGAAGTGGACATCCTTTGGCCACATCCCATGCTGATGACCGCTTCATTGTGAACAGTGCCCTGCGGAACCGGATGATGAATTCCACTCAACTCGAGGCACATTTAAGGGAGGTGAGGGGCACCCAAGTATCACGTCAGACCATTCAAAACAGTTTACATCAGCGTGGTCTGCGTGCTAGATAACCTGTAAGGGTACCTGACCACACCACCGTGCACAGGCTTCGTTTGCATGGGCCAGGGAGCAATTTACGCTGGCCAAGTGGACCTCAGTGCTGTTCTGATGAAAGTCGATTCATGTTGAGCAGAAATGATTGCCACCAACAATGTTGGAGACCTCAAGGAGAGTGCTATGCATCAGTCACTGTCACCATGTTACAGTCTAGGCAGGTGTCTAGTCAACACAGAACTGCCTTACACCTTGTGAATGGTACAGTGACAAGCCGATACTACCTGAATAACACCATTAATCCAGTCATTGTGCCCCTGCATGAACAATACTCTAGCTCAGGGGTGTCCAATCATGTGCCATGGAGGGCCAAGACCCTGCAGGTTTTCTCTTCTACCCAGTCTCTTCACCAGGTGTTTTCACTTATCAGCAATAAGTGGGAAGAAATTCAGTGAAATCTGCCATTGAAGACACTGGTTGGAGGTAAAGCCTGCAGGGTCTTGGCCCTCCATGGCACATGATTAGACACCCCTGCTCTAGCTCATCGAGGTTGCATCATTTGGGAATGGCTGCTGGAGGCAGGGGTACCTCAAATGGAGTGGCCTACACTTTCTCCAGACCTGAATCCCATAGAAAACCTATGGGATCAGCTGAGTTGCTGTGTAGAGGCTCATAATCCTGCACCCCACAACCTCAGTGACCTAAGGGCTGTCCTTAAAGGCCAAATGTCACGTAACAGGGTACTTTAAATATCTTGAAACTAGATATAAAAGGGAACCGATCCGTTCGGGTCTTGGTGCATATGCTTCAGTAACAACGGAATATTTGTTAATTTAAAACTGCCGCGCTTGGCCTGACACGGCCCCTGGAATCGCCTGGGGAAGAAGGCGGAAGTGACGAAATCGATTGTACCCTAGTTTGATGCTTGGGGTATTTCAATTGATTGTTTATATGGAGACTGGAAGGTTGAAGTGAGCAACAAGAAAGGAAAAAAATTGGATATTTCACCCATACCTTAAAACGGGACTATCAGGGACAGCTGGGTAATAAGGGACACTTCTCTGGGAAATGTTTTCATACCTGTCAAGTGAGACGTTTTCGCCGTACTTCAACACCGTAAAAAGCGGCTATAAGGAACGGCGGAGCAACAAGGCACACCTCTCTGGGATCTCTGTCTGTTCCGCAACCGCTGCACAGCTCAACGTGTTAAACCATTGTCCTAATGACTTCTCATTGTAGTGAGAACAGCTCAAGCTGAGCGATCAGCCCGCCCAGACAATTAAACTGAGTGACTCCACACTTCTCATGGTAGTGCGAATAGCTGACGCTGAGCGATCTGCCAGCACCAGCTGTGGCTGATCACACACACAGGAGTGCTCCGCAAAACACTCATTTTTTTTTCCAGTATATTTTTCCTTTTGGGCATACAGAAATGGCAATACGCCTGTTTTTGCTAAAATTGCATTTTCCCTGTATTTTCCTTAAAATATTTGACAATAACAACACGAACTACATTTAAAACATTTCCCAGAAAAGTGTCCAGCACCACTCCGCCCACCAAAATACGGCGAAAACGTCTCCCTTGACAGGTATGCGCCTCCATTTTCATATTGATCTGGTCAATTTCTTGACAGCAGCGGCTCTCCTCCACTGTAGTAATAATGGCTTCCGAAAAATCAATATTTATGGGGCGCCCTCGACAGACCCCCTTCGGCTTCGCAATTCTGGAGGCGATTAATGTCCAGTTCAATGACATTTTCCACTGGTTCTGCTCTCTGGTCATCGTTGGAACTGTTGTCATCAGACAAAGCATCTGATTCCGTCTCGGACGGCTCGAACCGGTAAGGTTCTATGCCTCTGTCACTGTCTGAACCACTGACAAAAAAAAGACGAAAAAGACAAAACTAAACTAATTTGTTCACAATCGCTGTCACTTTCCGTCATGATTGTCCAATGTTGATAAGTGTGAATGTGGATAGGCAGGGCAGCCAGGGTACAACTGGTGATGTCAAAAACATGGGCGTGGTCTGGACTGGCTGTCACAAGCCAGCAAGCAAGGTGGGGCCTTCACCTGGTGTATTTTGTGCAATTATGTAAATACAGGTGGGTGATATGGTCTCCGGTATGAATATTTGGTTTAAGCTATGTGTATTTTATCTAAATTCGTTGTCATTTAGAAAAAAAAATTACGTGACATTTGGCCTTTAAAGAAGAGTGGAATGCCATGCCTAAGCAGACAATAAGTCAACTTGTGAACAGCATGAGACATCATTGTCAAGCTGTAATTGATGCTCAAGGGCACATGACAAGTTGAGACACTGACATTTTTTGTTGTGGTATACCCACCACTGTTGTTGGCTTGTTTCAATAAATTGTTTGAGATGAGGAAATCACCATTGCATGCTTCGACATAAATGCCCTACTTTCATATGTCACTGCAGTGTGAACTTTTTACATTTTCCATAAATTTCACACAAAAGCCAAATATCCCTAACTTTTTGAGTGATTTGTCTTTGTGACATTAAACAGTTAAGTACTAGTTAAATATACAGTGGGGCAAAAAAGTATTTAGTCAGCCACCAATTGTGCAAGTTCTCCCACTTAAAAGATGAGGTCTCCAATTTTCATCATAGGTATACCTCAACTATGAGAGACAAAATGAGGGAAAAAATCCAGAAAATCACATTGAAAGATTTTTGATGAATTAATTGGTAAATTCCTCAGTAAAATAAGTATTTGGTCACCTACAAACAAGCAAGATTTCTGGCTCTCAGACCTGTAACTTCTTCTTTAAGAGGCTCCCCTGTCCTCCACTCGTTACCTGTATTAATGGCACCTGTTTGAACTCATTATCAGTATAAAAGACACCTGTCCACAACCTCAAACAGTCAGACTCCAAACTCCACTATGGCCAAGACCAAAGAGCTGTCAAAGGAGACCAGAAACAAAATTGTAGACCTGCACCAGGCTGGGAAGACTGAATCTGCAATAGGTAAGCAGCTTGGTGTGACGAAATCAACTGTGGGAGCAATTATTAGAAAATGGAAGACATACAAGACCACTGATAATCTCCCTCGATCTGGGGCTCCACGCAAGATCTCACCCCGTGGGGTCAAAATGATCACGAGAACGGTGAGCAAAAATCCCAGAACTACATGGGGGGACCTAGTGAATGACCTGCAGAGAGCTGGGACCAAAGTAACAAAGGCTACATCAGAAACACACTACGCCGCCAGGGACTCAAATCCTGCAGTGCCAGACGTGTCCCCCTGCTTAAGCCAGTACATGTCCAGGACCGTCTGAAGTTTGCTAGGGAGCGTTTGGATGATCCAGAAGAGGATTGGGAGAATGTCATATGGTCAGATGAAACCAAAATAGAACTTTTTGGTAAAAACTCAACTTGTCGTGTTTGGAGGAGAGAGAACACCATACCTACTGTGAAACATGGGGGTGGAAACATACTTTTGGCTCTTTTCCATAGTCACAGTTCTTTTTTACTTGTTTCGATTCTCCACTACTTCTTTCTCCCTGGGTTGTTGATCCATTACAACCCTGTAAAGCCGCGTAAACTCGGTAGTGGGCGGGATTGAGGTGGCGCCACACTGCTGACGTCAATCACGCGACCGAATCCTTCACAACAAAGAAAATGGCGGATTAGGAGCGGAGGATTTCCACGTTGCTTCTTCTCTGGCTTTTGAACACAATAAATGAATGTTTTTAACCGGAGAAGAGAGTTTTACAGGAGAAGACAACGTGCATTGAGAGAACACACGTTGGGGCAGTACCAGAGACTCGTTGTTGCCATTGGGGAATATCAAGCAGCGGAATATGAAGCAGAGAGCTTAACTACCCGGCACATCAGGCACATCAAGCACACGAGGAAACAGTTTTTGGTAATTTAATGCTTTCTATTGTCATTTTATCGTCATGTCATTGTTGTGTACAGCATTTTGATGTCGCAAGGTTATCAGTATTAATATGTATGCTGTGTGTGTGTTCTAGTTGGCTGCGTTGTTGCAAAATCAACGCTGCAGACCATGGACCTGGGCAGTAAACTGTAGCTCGCAGTGGTGGGAGAATATTGTCCCCAGCTTCTCAAGCACACAGTGGTTGCAGAACTTCCGGATGTCCGAGGACACTTTCACCTACTTGTGCCACAAATTGCGTCCATGCATGGAGCCTCATTCATGTGCATACATATGTCAAACGTTTGTTTTTTAAATAAAATTTGGTGCACTTTTCGTCTGTCTCCTCTGTTGTTCATAACGGTTAACTGATAAGGGACAACTAATTAAATGCTAAAACCTTGTAATTGACCTCGGAATTATATGTGGATACTCATTATATTTCCAATTAATCATAGCCCTATTTTACTTACAAAATAATTTAAATTACTTTAAAAAAAAAAAAAAAAAAAGCCAATTCAACTGTAGTAAAATTCTTGTTTTTGTGTATCATTTTCCCATTGATAGTTATTTTTAAGGGATATGTGTTCAGGGATGGGAAATTACACGCTAAAACACCGTAGAAAATGACTGCAGAAAAATGCAGCAGCTGAACAACTCCCTTTTGGTTTGATTGAATTGCCAATTGACCTTGGAATTATATGTGGACACTTGTTATATTTCCAGTTAATCCTAGCCCACTTTTACTTACAAAATAATTTTAAAAATTTTAAAGAGGCAATCCAACTGTAGCACCATTTTGCATCTTGAGTGTCATTTGAGTATCATTTTCCCATCTATTGATATTTATAAGGCATATGTGTTCAGGGATGGGTAATTACACGTTAAAACACCTTAGAAAAATGACTACAACAAAAAAGGCAGCAGCTAGACTACTCACTTTTGGTTTGATGGAATTGCAAATTGACCTTGGAATTATATGTGGAAAATTATTTCCAGTTAATCCTAGCCCATTTTGTCTTACAAAATAAATTTAAAAATGTTAAAGAAAGTCAATCAAACTGTTGCACCATTTTTTATGTCGAGTGTCATTTGAGTACCATTTTCCAATCTATTGATATTTATAAGGGATATGTGTTCAGGGATGGGTAATTACACGTTAAAACACCTTAGAAAAATGACTACAACAAAAAAGGCAGCAGCTAGACTACTCACTTTTGGTTTGATGGAATTGCAAATTGACCTTGGAATTATATGTGGAAAATTATTTCCAGTTAATCCTAGCCCATTTTGTCTTACAAAATAAATTTAAAAATGTTAAAGAAAGTCAATCAAACTGTTGCACCATTTTTTATGTCGAGTGTCATTTGAGTACCATTTTCCAATCTATTGATATTTATAAGGGATATGTGTTCAGGGATGGGTAATTACACGTTAAAACACCTTAGAAAAATGACTACAACAAAAAAGGCAGCAGCTAGACTACTCACTTTTGGTTTGATGGAATTGCAAATTGACCTTGGAATTATATGTGGAAAATTATTTCCAGTTAATCCTAGCCCATTTTGTCTTACAAAATAAATTTAAAAATGTTAAAGAAAGTCAAACTGTTGCACCATTTTTTATGTCGAGTGTCATTTGAGTACCATTTTCCAATCTATTGATATTTATAAGGGATATGTGTTCAGGGATGGGTAATTACACGTTAAAACACCTTAGAAAATCACTGCAAAAAAAAAAAACAGCAGCTAGACAACTCACTTTGGGTTTGATGGAATTGTCAATGGACCACGAAATTTTCTGATGAAACTTTTATTCCTATAAAATACTGTGACATTGTCAGACTGGCCAACACCAAATTATAATTTTATTTTTCAAACCTATGACACTTGGGATGTATTGAATCAGAAAATCATAGGTTTATCTTATTCATGTCAACGTTTACAACTACAAAACTGCTATATTTGGGTTTACATGTATGGGTATTTTCCCTTTATATTATACTAGACTCCTTATAATGTATTGAAATTCTCTGAATTTGGAATGACGAACATTCAATTTACATGTACTTACCTTTTACCTACTTCGACTTTTACCTTCATCAGTGTCTACTGCTGAATGTAAAGTACACCTGTGCCTCTGCTTACAATTTAACTTGAACACTGTACACAATTTAGAGAAATGTATACAACCGTGATAATTTTTATGAACTTTAACAATAACATTTACATTACCTTTAAAAATCATGACACCTTTATGGATGAACAGCGGCATTTGGGTAATATGAGGCAATGGAATGTGTATGTAATTATTCGCCTTTCTCATTTAGTTATAACAAACAAACCACACTTTTATCCAAAAAAGTAACAATTTAATAACATTAGAAATATTCCCAAAACATGTTTAAAAACGGGGATTTTTCAGTACTTCGACCAGACTGCCAAAATGGTTTAGGAAAACTCTGAAAGAAGCTGTCTCGGTCAGCTCATCCCTTCTGAATGCTTCTTCCTTCTCCTGGGCTGACTGCAGGTTTGCTGCAAGCATTCGTAGCTCCTGATGGTGTCTTTCGCGCTGTTCGTGGAGCCGTTCGTGCTGTTCGAGCATCCTATCATGGGCCAGCATCTCAGGTTGTTATGGAAACACCCCTGCATCTAGTGTTTTTTTTAAACGTATAAAGACATTATTTTCTTTAGACGCATAAGGAATTTAAAATCACATTAAAAAAACCGGGTGGTCATTTTCAGTTGTGCCTTACCAGAACTTGCCCGGGACATGACGGTTACTGATGGAGCTGCCGATATTGCGGACAATGGTCTCGACACCGATTCTCGCCCCCAGACAGACGCCGGAGTGATTCTAGAAGGAAAATGCACACAATACAGCTCACCAACAAAGTGCAACATGTACAGAAAACACAAAACTTTTTAACCAGAATACAATAATAAGCTTCTTTCAGCGTTTGGTTTAAGTGAATACTGAAATAAAAGCGTGAAGCTGCTACCTCACAGCAAGCTGCGGAGGTAGCCGGATATTAGCTGGCTAACCATCATCACTAACCATTGCCCACAATCGAAAAAATGTCTTTATTGCTTAAAAGAAGTGAGCTTTTGACCGAAAGGACCAATTGGCGAAAAGACAGACAATATTAAAACACTCGCCGTCAACGTTTTCCAATTGCGTGGCCGTGTCGAGCACATTGTCTCTGCCATTGCTAGCAGGCCGATATGGCGTCCATCTGCTCGTACCATTTCCACTCCTATCTACTCGCACCACTGTCCGTTATGGTCCTTTATGGCCCGAAAATTGCTCATTTTTTTTCTTTTGGACATCGTTAACACAATTGTGAAGCCGCTCACCGTGGTTACTCGCTGAAATTACAAATGGCGGTCGTGTAGCTAAAACAGAAAACGGACGCATTTGTGACGTTACACGCTGACCAATCAGCGGCTAGCAGTCGACTGACGTCAAATCACACCTCGATTTTTCTCGCTTGTCCCCTGCCCCTAAACTGGCACGAAAATCGTATCGGTTAAAGCAAGTAGGGTACTGTGGAAAGAGCGAGAAAGTGAATAAAGTAAAAATAAGTAAAGCTAAGGTGATACTTGTGGAAAAGTGCCTTTTGGGGCTGTTTTTCTGCGAAGGGACCAGGACGACTGATCCGTGTAAAGGAAAGACTGAATGGGGCCATGTATCATGAGATTTTGAGTGAAAACCTCCTTCCACCAGCAAGGGCATTGAAGATGAAACGTGGCTGGGTCTTTCAGCATGACAGTGATCCCAAACACACCCCCTGGGCAACGAAGGAGTGGCTTCGTAAGAAGCATTTCAAGGTCCTGGAGTGGCCTAGTCAGTCTCCAGATCTCAACCCAATAGAAAATCTTTGGAGGGAGTTGAAAGTCCGTGTTGCCTAGCGACAGCCCCAAAACATCACTGCTCTAGAGGAGATCTGCTTGGAAGAATGGGCCAAAATACCAGCAACAGTGTGTGAAAACCTTGTGAAAACTTACAGAAAACGTTTGACCTCTGTCATTGCCAACAAAGGGTATATAACAAAGTACTGAAATGAACTTTTGTTATTGACCAAATACTTATTTTACCGAGGAATTTACCAATTAATTCATTAAAAATCCTTCAATGTGATTTTCTGGATTTTTTTTTCTCCTCATTTTGTCTCTCATAGTTGAGGTATACCTATGATGAAAATTGGAGACCTCTCTCATCTTTTAAGTGGGAGAACTTGCACAATTGGTGGCTGACTAAATACTTTTTTACCCCACTGTAGCACATGTTCACATCAGCCATCCCAAGGTGCTTTAAGCTCAAACTAAACTTAAGGTTGAAAACCCAAAATATCAATTTGCTTATATTGTGCAATGTTTTGAAAATGCTTGCATTGGTAAACTTGACCAGCAGTGTAGTTGTGGAGAAACCCAGCAGTGTGGGTGGAGGAAATTGAATTTCCTCTGTGCACATAGAGTGGGTGTCAATCTATTGTCCATGTTAGAGAATAACTGCAGGAGGAGGGGAACATATTGAGCGTTGGCTACCCCAGTGTCGTCTGCTGGTGTGAAAGCGGAACAGTTGCTTCTAATTTTTAATTTAAAAACATGCTTGTCACAGAGTTGGGTAATTTATTGAACAATGGATACATGGTTTGTTTTGACTGCTTATTTGTGTGCATTTCAGGTATTATTTTATCTACATGTTGCCTCAGTGTATCCATTACCCTGACTTAACATTAAATGCATCTTTTTTTTTTTTTTTTTATTTTGTGATGGTAGGACAGAGCCTAGGCTACGGATTTGTGAATTATGTGGATCCGAAGGATGCAGAAAAAGCCATCAATACCTTAAATGGCTTGAGACTTCAGACCAAAACCATCAAGGTAAGATTTGTTATCGGTTGTCATTCATGGCATATTACACAAATCCAGTATAAGCTGTTCATGTCTAGCTCTTTTGGTTGGAGTATAAGCATAATGAGGCAGGAGCATGTGGGGTGGAAAGGGAGCCTATTGTTAATCTGGGCACAGGCAGCTTTGCCTGGGCCTGAAGTAGAGCAGAACTGTTTCTATGGTTGCATGTGCTGTAGCACTGCTGTATGCCTTTACAGGGAGGTGGCTGCCATTAGCATTCATCAGGCAATGTAGCACTCAATGTGCTGGTGGAAAAACTCATTTGCTTCATATAGTGCTGCAGGATTTGTGGCTGGTGGAGCCAGATTATAAGATGCAACGCTTCAGTGGTCTTACAAGGAGTTAGCCTTCTCTTATCAGGCAGAGGGGTGTCAAGGAAATTTTCTGAGGCAAAAATGCATTGTGATAATTTAAACGGCACTGAATTTGTAAGTTGTATGCTTGATTAATTCAGTTTTTACACCTGAATATTATACAGATACTTTGTTAATGACTGTGGAAATCTATGACATGTTATGAGCCATGCAGCTTCATTGGAATCTGAGCCAATCTTTCCCCTTGCCTCGTTACCTGGTATTCTAAATTCATACCTCTTAAAGTAGAACATGGTAACATTTCCCTGTATCACCAATTCCAAATTCTCAAGCTGCTCTGTCACAAGTGCAGATAAATCCAAGTAAAATAGAGGTATGCTGTGCAAATATTAGCATCAACTAATGGGTGACAGACTGGATAGAGGCAGGGTGGGAGTTGTCTGGATGTAGGCAGGAAGCTTGAGCTTCTATAAAATCCTTTTTATTAGCCTTGGTTGTAGTGTAAGATGTTGTGGTGTTACCACAATGCTGTCTTAAGTATTGTTTCTGTTGTATCCCCAAACATCTGGAGAATTCCAGGCCGTATCTTAATGCAGCTGTGTTTGGGTGACAGTCAAACCGCAAGTTACATCATGTAGACTTAAATAAAAGGCACAACGAAGCAGACTGACCTGTTTTGTTTTTTGTTTTGTTTTTTTTTGATATGCATTCATTCCTTCACACAACCCACCCTTAAAATGCTTACCATATTGGCTCAAAATGTAGGCATTATTGATTCCTGCATCTTACCAGATGAATGTCTACATGACTGAAAAGGAATTGACCATAGAGAGAAATGAATTTGACTACTGAGGGGTGTAATGTTGTATTGATGGGTTCCCCTTCTATTTTCCATTGCCTGCCTGTTTGTGGATAAATATTTGTTTATGCTCTGTATTTATGTAGCTTGCTGCTAGAAAATCTGTAAATTTGTCCTGACTAGAGACTGCAATGGGCGGGATTAGTTTTAAGATGCTGCCGCACTGCTCTGTTGATAGCAATTTTCAAGGCGTGTTGAATTTATATTTAAACTGCTGTCTAGACGAGGCTGATGCAGCAACTGTTTGTCAGGACTGATGGGCAGAAACATGTCAGTGATTTGTCTTCATTCAATCAGTCAAGAATTCATCCTTAGGTTTGCACTTTAGAAGAGAAATTACATCCTTAACTATGCAGAAATTAATTTGAGTGCACCCTGTACTGTTGCTGAACCAAGTGAAAATGAGGAACTGTGGTGTATTTTAAAAAGTAAAAAAAAAAACCCAAAACTGATATATGCTATATCAGCAAATTACTTTTCATGAAATGCTATCAACTTTTTGGCCTCCACATTGACTTTATCCATCAAAGGTGTGCACCAGCTTCATTGGTCAGTAAAACCAGGACTGCACACTGAAACGGAAATAGAATAGTACTTGTTGGCACAATTGCATGCAGGTTTTATTGATGCAACAGAGTATTAACGGGCTTTATGTGGACTATAACTACACAATTTTCAAAGGCTGTAAAAGATGTAAAATACTGGCTGTATAAGGTATTAGGAAAATGCAGCATTGTAAAATCAGGGCTGTACGTTAACTTTTTTGCTCATAGCACTGGTGCTACAGAGGTTCATAGTTATGTAGCACAAGACAAACTTGTAGTACAAGAACATGTTACTTCTCTGAAACTGACTGCAAGTAAGAATAAGGACCTGTACTTGGAACACTTCTCTAGTCTTAAAGACCGCTCAAAGTGCTTCACTAATACTAACTCTCTATTCTAAGGGCCTATCAGACACAGATACCTAGGGACAATTTAGAATGCCCAATTAACCTAACGTGCATGTCTTTGCATTGTGGGAGGAAACCAGAGCACCTGGAGTAAACCCACACAGCACAGGGAGAGCACGCAAACTCCACACAGAAAGCCTTCCACCCCTGCCAGCCTTGCAATTCGAATCTGGAACCTTCTAGCTGTTGGGCAACAGTGCTAACCCTGTACCACCATGCAAGTAGTGCAGTTTAACTATTAAAAACATAGTATTTCACCTTGTGATTAAAAACAACTTGTCAAGATTAGTAGAATTATTTCAACCTTTTGAGTGTGACTGTCGCCAGATTGCGACATAGCCCCTAGTGGTCAAGGGTGGTAAATATTTTTTGTCAGTAAAATAGTTCAGATTTCCAAGGCTATAACTTGAAAATTGCAAGAGATAATGGCTTACTGTCAATTAGAAAGATGTAAAATATGATCCAAAATTTCAGATAGGAGTAAATTTACACATCTAATTTGCATAATGTCGCGGCACCTCTTTAAATTCCAAGTCAAAACTGGACTTTGGATGCATTTACACAAAAAAATGGTTGTTCTTTTGACACTTTTTTTTTTTGGTACAGAGGTACCTCATCTTCACAGTATATGAACAAGAAATCAGTACATTAAAAAAAAAAAAAAATTCTCACTTACTTTTGACAAAGGGGGGCTGGCTGGGTGGGTGGTGAGGTCGCTGCATTTTCACCCATCATGGTTCATGTTTTGCATTCTGCCGGTAATTTAAAATCTCTACCACATCTACAAAGTCTTAGGATTATCCCACATAAATTTCGCTTGTATCCCGCGGCTATTTTCCGCGTACAAAGCCGAAAAAGTGACAGTGACGATCGTGGCCATATTAGCTTTCTGGGCTAACTGCTACAAATGGGAAAAGGAAATGAGTTCTTCTTCTTTGGTGTACTACGTGTCATCCACTGAGTCCTCCAACGGATGTCTGCCACCTTTTGAAACTGGCAAATCAGTACAAATTCCCAATGCAGGCAATCGTGTCAGTGAGAAGGCAGGCGCAGTGCCGCACTCTGCCACTAGGGGCATGCAAATTCTCACACTCAAAGGGTTAAATTTACTTACATTTCCACATCAGTAGTCATCTAACCACCTGAACAGACTCACCACACCATACAAACTAATGGGCCAAGTTTGACCCGCGAGCCATATGTTTGACACCCCTGGACTAGACCGTAAAAATAGCCCACGTCACCCCATGGAGCTTCCTTTTTCTCCGTCGCACTTCTCCAGAGACTGGCACAAAATCCACTGTGAGCCCAGTACAGGAGAAGCTGGAAGAAACATAAAAAAGGTTTCTTTTATAAGAACATTTTTTTCAGTCACTGCGACCAGCTTGTCCTGTCAGTGAGGGACGAGCTATGCATCTGTTAACCTCGCATATCTGCTGCTTTTTTTTTTTTTTCCTGCCCCATGATGGCCCCCTCTAAAATAAAACGTGTCCCACTTTGAGTGGCGTTTAAGTGCAGCCTGTGCACGCAAGCAGTGTTATGAAAGCAATATAAAAGTTGTTCACCGCCGATACCGGGGTGGGTGGGTTTATTTGGCAATCCTCTGTAGCGGAGGACAAAGAATAGCAACCATTGAACTATATGGATCAGTGTATTCCACCACTGATGAATGAATGAATGTATGAATTTATTTTTTCAGATAGTACAGTACAGGTTAAAAGACACTGAATAATATAACAACAAGGTCAAATTAGACAGACTCCTCCTACTATACAATTCCACGTAAGTTATCCGAAATGGGTGATGGCTGAAGCCGCAGCTTATATTGCCCACCCATATTCCATCCAAGAATTCAAAAGAGAAAAAAGAGAAAAGACAAGAGCGATTACAATTTAAAACAAAGCTAAGACAAGATGTGACTGAGAAAAAGAAAACTAAGCTAGGCTAAGTTAAGCGGTTACTATTCAAAAACAAATCTAAGACAGAATGTCAGAGAAAAAAAAAAAGAAAAAAAACTAAGCTACAACACAGGCTGGATGTGTCAATCCTTATGTGAGTTTACATGTCGTCTTGTAAATATGTTTGGAGTATTTCTTCCTTTAGTTTTTGTTTAAATTGTCCAAGCGTTGTACATGATTTTAATTCAGGTCCAAAATCGTTCCATAATCTGACTCCTTGCACTGAAATACAGTGTTGCTTGGTGGTTGTTCTCACTGTAGGCTTTTGAAATATACATGTTCCTCTGAAGTGATATCGTTTCTCCCTTGTTTGGAACAACTTTTGGATATTTGCGGGCAGTGATAAATTCTTCACTTTGAACATTATTATTGCGGTTTTAAAGTCAACCAGATCTTTCAACTTGAGTTTTTTGTTTAAGAAAAAGTGGGTTTGTCGGTTCCCTGTAAGCTGATTTGTTTATTATTCTAATAGCTCTCTTTTGAAGCATAAAGAGTGGATATATGTTTGTTTTATATGTATTTCCCCATACTTCATTACAATATGTCATGTATGGGAGTATTAATGAATGATACAAGGTGTATAGTGTGGGTTGATTCAGCAAATATTTCACTCTGTGTAATATTGCAATTGATTTGGATACTTTACCTTTAATATAATTAATATGTGACTTCCAACACAGTTTATCAATTATTACTCCAAGAAATTTAGTTTCAGATACCCTTTCGATCTCTACACCATTTACACTGAGTTTGGGTACTGGGTTGTTGTGATGATTGTTAGACTATAAATTTTCTTACTTTAATTGAGCGTTAATTTGTTTGAATCAAACCACAGTTTAAGCTTTCCTAATTCCTTTCCGAGTGTATCCGAGTGGATCTGTGCGGAGTTTGAGACGGGGTAACAATATTTAAAGACTTACAAAAATGCCGGTGACGCCAAATAGCGGCCTGCATCACCAGCTTCTGGGTTGATGGCGCAATCAGCAATGTGAGGACACAAAACTTGATATACCAGAGAAATGCAGAAGAAGAGACCTGCTTAAAGTCTGAAAAGTGGAAGGTTGTTGAGGTGTGAATTCATGCTAATGGACCTCATGACTGTGTCTCACCAATTGTAGTTTGAAAGCGGCTATACACACAAATGGGTCTGTTTCTCATTACACTGGTGCTACTTGAGTTCATTCATTCTTCGCATAGACCAATTTTCACATCGCACGTGCAACATGTCGCACTGTACAATCCTGAAAATGTGATCTGCATAACTCTAAATGTTGTTGCTTTGAATGCAGGTTGATTTGCTTGGACCTTCAGTTGGCACACAGCTTGGTGTTAAGTGGGACACAGCATCTGTTAGTTGATCATACTGTGTGTGATTTCATAGAACATGAATTACCTTGTACAAACTTTTGTATTGGGGCTAAACAGTTTAGGGAAAATCTGCCTTAATATGCAACTTTTTTATGTTCAGTGTGTTCCCCTGTAGCAACAGAAGGAAAGAGGGTTGCAACTAGGGCCGGTAACAATCCCTGATTTCCAGAATTGTTTCTGATTCTTGAGATTCTGATTCGATCTGGGAAATTACCATTAACAGCCATTTTACTTGCCAGGAAAAAAAATCTTCAAGACCTAATGCTGCAAATTGTACCAAGAATACTCTAATACATAAATTATCACATATAGAACTGACCCAAAATCAGTTACAATAATGCACTTATTCAACTTATGATTTCACAAAGTGTTCACAAGTGCTTTTAGTGCAAAGGGTGTGTAGTGTCAAGTTAACAACCCAGAGTAAGTAAACAAATTCAGTACATGAAGCATGTAGACATAATCTCACTGTATTTCAGTGCCTCCAGGATTTTGACGGCTGTTTTTGATTGTTGTGGCCCAAAGCCTAAATTTGTGGGAGCTTTCCCAAAAAGTTGATATTTTTGAGGTTTTTTGCACTGAAAGTTGTGAGGAAGTACAGATTTTAAAGTAGCTGCTTTTTCCATAGTTTACAGTGATGCTGTTCTATGTAACACCACAAGAAAAACACAGGATTGCCAAAAATTTCCTGTTAAACAATGATTTATGTAGAATTAAATGCTCAGTAAAACTGTCAAAAAATGACTAACATTGTATTCTTGCTGAGAACTTAAATTAGAAAAAATTAGCCATTACAACAACTAAATTGCATTGAATGCATATTGGAGTATAGAGAAAATTATGGCAGCACCTTCTTGAATCTTGAATTTACAAACTAAGACCCTGAAAAATTTGAGGTCGTCTTCTGTGCTGAAATCCACATGAAGCAGGGATGGCTCCTCCACTGACAACCTCTTCCCTTCAGAAAGTCTCAGTGCAGGATGGAGCTTGTAGTGGAAACCCAGTCTTCATAGATGTGAAGGGGAGGTGAAAATAATAAATTTCACAGTAAAATTAATAATCATATTAAATCCCCACAACACAGTAGGGTTTAATAATTTAGTTTTTGTTTATATTTTAACTACAAATTAACTTTCAATTATTAAAGGGTTTCAATTGATTTCCTAGGAAGATTTGTTCATTTCAGTTTAGTTCTATTGAGTCAAAATTGCTCGTACTGCAGCCTTTATTAATTCTGCCATTTTCATTTTGTGATTTATTATCTTCAAATCTCTCACTTAAGTGCTATAAGTCCATAATCTCATAAAATATACCTTTACTCTGCATTTATTCACGTTGCTTAACCAACAGTTAACTCTGTCAATAGCTTGTAAAAAAAAAAAAAAAAAAAACGCCATCATGCCGGATAAATTACTAATTTACAACATAAATGTTAAAACGGATATTTTACTTACAATTTCATGCTTTACCCAGAAAGGATAATAAAACAAAGATCAATTGTGATGCGCATTGTGAACAGAAGGGTAAAGAATGATATATTGAGGCAGGCCAGAAAGCTACGGGGAACAGAAGTTTACCTAAATGAACATTTAACAGACTAATGCTGAAATGGCACGGCAAGCATGGATGCTGAAAAGACAAAATAAGATACAGGCAACATGGACAAGAAATTGTAGAGTTTGGATCAAACTAAATGGAACACAGTGGTGCAGTGGTTAGCACTGTTGCCTTACAGCTAGAAGGTTCCTGGTTCGAATCCCCAGGCTGGCAGGGGTTGGAACCTTTCTGTGTGGAGTTTGCATGTTCTCCCTGTGCTGCGTGGGTTTACTCCGGGGGCTCCGGTTTCCTCCCACAATCCAAAGACATGCATGTTAGGTTAATTGGCTGTTCTAATTTGTCCCTAGATATGTTTCCTATAGGCCCTTAGAATAGAGGGTTAGTACTAGTGAAAGCGCTTTGAGTGGTCTTTGTGACTAGAAAAGCGCTATATAAGTGCAGGTTAGTTAGTTAACACCTGAGGAAGCAAAGGCGATAATAATCAGATCTTACTGACTTAAATAAATATAGATGAACACTGATTAAGAAAATTGAGACTATGATAATCCATATCCACACACGGCAAGAATAGTTCTTTTGACATACCATGTCAATGTACTTTCAAAAAAAAAACTAAACAAAACAAACAAAACTTATGACTGACTTGAGTAGACATCAATCATCCCCAGTTGGAGGAAGTCATTTGACAGAGTGAGGAAATTCAAACTCTGAAAATATGCCATTATGCTGAACATAAACTACAAGAGATGGAGAATGATACTGATCCTGATGACCACTTTTTCAATAATATTCATAATCATTGTGAATATTACACTGAAAAGCAATTCAAAAGTCAAGTGCAACTACTGTAGATGGTAAACTATCAATAATACACTTCCAACAGCAGAAGTCTTAACAAAAACTTTGCACAGATTCAGGACTATTTAAAACAGCTAGACAGAAAATTTACAGCTATCGCAGTCTCTGAAACTTGGCTTAATGAAGAGTAGGCTCCCCTGATGGCAATAGAGGAATATCAGATGTTTCATATTAACAGATATCAAAAAAAGGGTGGTGGTGTTGCACTGTATATTGATGACCTGTATAGGTGTAAGCATGTAAAGGGAATGTCCTTTGCACTACCAGGGATTTTGGAATGTGTTACTGTTGAGATCGACCAAGATAAAACAAAAAAATCTAAGTTGTGTATATATAGAATGCCGGGAACTTGCATTGAGACATTCAGAGATAAGTTAGTCGAGCTGTACAATATTATTACTAGTAAGAAAATGGTTGTAATTTGTGGAGATTTCAATATTGATTTACTAAATCCATTTCAACAAAATGTAATTAGAGTTCATGAATTCTGTGTACAGTATGAGTCTATATCCCACAATAACACATCCCAGTAGAATCACAGTTCACACTGCTACACTTATTGACAACCTGTTTGTTAATATTATTAAGAAAATAGAAAGTGGATTATTGATAAATGATATGTGACCATTTGCCAATCTTTCCACTTATCCATGGCCACACGGGGGCCAATACAGAAAAAAATGTAATATCTTTCAGATACAAATCACAAAATGCAATCAGTTCTTTTAAAGAAGACTTGCTGAAGCAAGACTGGACAAAAGTCTGTATCAGATGTAAATGAAGCCTATGACCAGGGATGGCAATTTTCCGCAGATTTCCGCCGATTTATTTTCAAATTGATCATTTCTGTGAATCGTCTAAATCCGTTGAGAAAATTTTAGGGGGGGTAAGGTACCTTATTGTTACCGATTTTAGCGAAAATCAACACGATTACATAAGCGCTCGGCACTTCCCCGGGTCAAGTCTCCCGCGATAACCTGGATGTTTGGTACTCAAGCTACTGCTGTATTGTAAACAGCCCTGCGATTGGATAGTTGCAAACGATTGGACCAGTCAAATGGCTCGTTGTATGCTTTGTCAAAAATTCATGGCGGCGTGTTCTCAGGGATGTGATTTTTTTTTAAAAAAAATTTTCTCTCTAATTCGCCAAATTCCGCTTTTTTTTTTTTTTTTTTTTTTTTTTTATCTTCCAGGAAGATTAAGTACGTTAGCGGCTTGTGGTCCACGAACGCAGTGAAGGTGCGCCCTTTCAGCCAGAACTGGAAGTGGCATATGGCCAGGTGGAGAGCCATTAACTCTGTCGAACACGCTGTATTTACGGTCACTGTCATGCAAAGACCTGCTAAAAAAGGTGAGCGGCTGCCAAGAACCGGCAACGCATTGCTCCACGACGGCCGCCAATGCCCATGTCCGGGGCGTCGGTAGTGAGCGCTATCCGAGCCACCGGGTCTGGGTGCGCCAGTAGTGCAGAGTTTGCCAGAGCTGTTTTAACCTCAGAACGCCTGCTCCCACTCAGGAGTCCAGTCGACTCTGTCTGCCGGTTTCCGTTTCTTGAGTGCGGCGTACAACGGCTGTATGAGCTGGGCTGCGCGGGGGAGGAAACGATTATAAAAATTAACCATCCCCAAAAACTCCTGCAGCGCCCAGTCATTGATGTTTAGGAGAAAAAAATAGCAAAACAATTTAGTTGCATTACTTTTATGATTCCAAACAGTTTGAAATTGACGGTGCACAGTGGACATTGACTCATAACTTTCGAATATTTCCAAGACTTAGCTACATCAGTGATTGTGCAAAATGAACTGCTCAAGACTCAATGGAGATTGAAACTGGTGATCTGAAATGAATGCTGAAATTATAAAAAGTAATGGAATGAATGAATTTTATTTCTATTATGGAATAGATAAAATTAACTGATTTTGATTTGATCAAGTGTTAAAGCATGTGATGGATAATGCTTGTTGGAATATTTTAGGAATGCTGTCTTCTTGGAACATAAGTCAATATTATACAGTAATAAGTGGCATTCAGCTGTTTTGTCATTTAAGCACAGTTCTGGTACTTAAAAATCATAAAAACCCAGGAGCTTCGGGGGGCTTTGCCCCCCCCACCGGGGCTCTGCCCCAGACCCCCTGCTAAATTTTCAGATAATTTCCCCAACCCCAAATCACATCCCTGGTTTGTGTTGGAATTCTGAGCTTCCGGTATCGTTTTCAGCCGAATTATGAGATTTTTATCGAAGGATCAGGAGTCGTCAGTGCGAGAAATGGACAAAAGTGTCAAAAATAAATTCCAATGGAATTGGCTTGAGAGAAAAGTGATGGTAAAGGTGAAAATTGGCTCAAAGTTCGACGAGGTAACAAACACTCGGACAGTTTCTGAAGAAACCAGAAAAGGAGATGAAGTTCAGAGACTGACACAGCTTGCTGCCAAAAGGAAGAAAGTTTCACATTAAAAGTGACTTTGACCAGTGTAAATAGTGTATTAAACTCTTATAGAACTGTTAAATATGTTGGACTAAAGACAGTGAGACAACATTGAAGAAAAAGTTAACTTTTCATTAAATTTAAGGATTTATCTAAGTCTAGTATTTCATTTTTTTAATCATTTTTTTTCCATCTAAATTACTTCTGTTTTACTGAAAACCTCTCAGCTTCAGGGGGCTGCCCCCCCCCCCGGCCCCCCCATAAGTCAGTCGACCAAATTGGTTTTCAGCTGAAATCAGAATTTCCTGTTGCCATCCCTGTATGACACATTTATAAACATTGTAACCACTCTTTATGGAAAAAATTGTCCATTAGTAAAGAAAAAGCTTAAACATAAATTTAAGCCATGGTTAACCAAAGGATTACAAAAGGCGTGTAAAAAGAAAAATTCATTATATAAAGCTTTTCTAAAGAAAAGGAAAAAAGATGCAGAGCAGCGGTATAAAACATACGAAAACAAGTTAACATATATGAGATGTAGTAAAAGAGACTATTACAGTAAAGAACTGGAGAAAAACAGACAATATTAAAAATACATGGACAATACTTAATAATATTCTTGGAAGTAAAAACAGAAATACAAGCTGCCCAACCAATTTTTCAAAAAATAATAAAATGACTGAGTGTGAATGCAGTTTCACCTGCAGATGAATTTAATAACTTTTTTGTTAACATTAGTCCTAATTTGGCTCGAGAAATACCCGTTACGGCACCTACGGGTGATACAGTAAGCAAAAACACTGCTATAAAAGACTCCATTTTCATAAAGAACAGACGAGAGAGAGGTCATTGAAATTGTTAAATTGTTTAAAAGTAAAACGTCTGCGGACTGTGATGGTATTGACATGCTCTTAGTCAAAACTATTATTGAATGCTAAGTGAAACCACTGACGTATATTTGTAACCTGTCTCTCCAAACAGGTATATTTCCCAATGCAATGAAAATGGATAAAGTAATTCCGATATACAAGACGGGTGACAGAGGGGAACTTTCAAACTATAGACCAATTTCACTATTGCCGCAATTTTCCAAGATACTTGAAAAAATACTATGAGAGAATTGACAACTTCATAATGACGAATAATTTGTGTGAGCAGCAATACGGTTTCAGACACAAGAGGGCAACTGCATTTGCTCTAATGGAATTTATAGAAAAAAATATCAACTGCCGTTGAAAATAGAGTACTCAGTTGGGGTATTCCTTGATCTTATAAAAGCATTTGATACAGTGGATCATAATTTATTATTAAAGAAACTACAAAATTGTGGTATTAGGGGGGTAGCACTGTCCTGGTTATGTAGTTACTTAAAGAATAGATATCAGTATGTATGTGTTGGTAACAAAAACTCAGTTACTGAAGGTTAGTTGTGGAGACCCACAGGGTTCAGTTTTGGGGCCACTGTTATTCAATATGTATATACTGTAAATGATATATGTAAAGTTTCAGAAAAAATGGATTTAATATTGTTTGCCGATGACGCTAATCTATTATGCAGTGGAAGCAATTTGGAACAACTTTTGGATACACTTGGAAAGGAATTGGGAAAGCTTAAACTGTGGTTTGATTCAAACAAATTAACGCTCAATTTAAGTAAGACAAAATTTATAGTTTTTAACAACCATCACAGCAACTTAGTATCTAAACTCAGTGTAAATGGTGTAGAGCAGGGGTCACCAACGCGGTGCCCGCGGGCACCATGTCGCCCGCAAGGACCACATGAGTCGCCCGCAGGCCTGTTCTAAAAATAGCACAACTCGCAAGTGAGCTGCGTCTAAGATGTAATTTTTTTCTGCCGCTATTTTTTAAAATCACACTTGCATTTATATAGATTTTAAAATGACTGTCTTAAAAATAAAAAAATGAAAATGTTTCTTATACGTAAAGTTAAGGTGAATCTGACCTAGTTCAAAGGTCAGTATTGTGCGCATGACAAAATCTTCGCGCTTGTGGAGCGTAAGCTAGCGGGCAGTGAAGGTGGTGAGCGCAGTGCACTTTCCTAGCCCAAAAACATGGCAAAAAAAAAAGACAGTTTATCATTTTCAAAGTGAGCGGGAGGAAGAGTTCTTTTTTACTACCGTGAAAGGAAGCTGCGTGTATTTCATTTGCGTGGCGACGGCGAAGCGCCACTTCACTACCCACTTTTTTTTTTTTTTTTTTTTTTTGACTTGTACCCGTAGGTGGATTTGTTCTGCAGTCCGGTGACAAGCCACCAGCCGCTGCGTGCGCAAGCGCCTCTTAACTCCCTAACCTGCATGTTTTTGCATGAAAAAAATCAGAACATGCAAACTCCACACAGATCACTGTTGTCCAGGGGCAGGGATTGAACCCACGATCCCCACAATTCCCCCAGCCGAGGGTAAACTGCTGCCGTGGTGCTAACCACTGCTCCACCGTGCATATAAGCACTCTCAGCGCTGTTTAGTTTCTTCTCACGAAAGGACAGCGCTGGTTATTACTCCAGCATGATTCTTGGCAAGAACTGTATGGATATAATTCCAGTGAAGAAGAACACACAAAAGTGTGTTTATTAAATGTAACAGATTTTGAGCAGAATTGCAGCAGATTTGTTCAGTTAAAAATGTGATAAGATTTATTTAATATGAAAGTTGATTTTTCTTAAATGTTGCATAACTTTTTCAAACATGGTTCAACATAGTTCATGAATTAAAAGGGTTTAGTTTTTATGGTTAAAAGGGACTGGTGAAAACTGGACATTTTTTTAATGAAATGTAGAAGTGATCATCTGAACAATTGCTGAGATTAATAAAAATAGTGTTGAATATTGATCTTGTCTGTTACCCACTCTAAGTTATTGATAATTATATATATATATATATATATATATACAGTGATCCCTCGCTACTTCGCGCTTCACCTTTCGCGCCCTCAGTGCATCGCGGATTTTTCAAAAATATTCATCAAAAATTCAAAATTGAGAAATAATGGGCGGGCGCTAGCAGAAGGCAGGGAGAATACATTAGACCATCAGGTGTCAACACGGAGAGCAGCACAACTCTCTGTTAGCTGTTCTCGTGTTTGCTCGGCTCGGAAATCTCGCAAGCTGATTGGCCGAGACGTTTCACCCCGCAAGCTGATTGGCCGAGACGTTTCACCCACCTCCTCTCCCTGCCAAGCACCCATGAAGGGAAGGAAGACCGCATTCATTGCTTTTTATCGCTCGTGTTACTTAGTCTCGCCGCGTGGAACTTTTTGCTGTTCTCTTGTGCCATTTTGTGCGAAATAGTCTTCCCGTCGAGCCACTACGCCGCCTCCTGCAGCTTCAGCTCTATCGGAAGCTGCCCTCGATGATCCTGAGCCTCCAGCACCTCACGGAGGCGTCAGCTGAGGAGCAGTAAAGCTCTCATTAACCTGTGCAGTAAATCATTTTCATCTTGAGTTACGTATCTTGTTATAAGAATAAAAGAGTTCTAAAAACATATTTATGTACACTTTGTTTACATCTACGTATGTATGTACACGTACACACACACACACGTGTATCATATGAGAGAGAGGGAGAATGAACGTACGTATTATTTATGGATGACGTCATTAGGGGTGACGCTACTTCGCGGTTTTTCACTTTTCGCGGTCGGTTCTGGAACCCATTAACCGCGATAAGTGAGGGATCACTGTATATATATATATATATATATATATATATATATATATATATATATACAATTTGTTATTTTAGAGGAGTGTCAAGCTGGTGCCCTTCACGAGACTCGATACCCATGAAGTAGCTCTTGGTTTCAAAAAGGTTGGTGACCCCTGGTGTAGAGATTGAAAGGGTATCCGAAACTAAATTTCTTGGAACAATAATTAACTGTGTTGGAAGTTACATATTAATTATATTAAAGGTGAAATATCTAAATCAATTGCAATACTACACAGAGTGAAATATTTGAATCAACCCACACTATATACTTTGTCATTCATTAATACTTCCATACATGACACATTGTACTGAAGTATGGGGAAATACATATAAAACAAACATATATCCAGTCTTTATGCTTCAGAAGAGAGCTATTAGAATAATAAAGCTGCTTACAGGGAACCAACAAACCCACTTTTTCTTAAATTAAAAGCTCTCAAGTTGAAAGATCTGGTTGACTTTAAAACTGCAGTAATGTTTAAAGTGAAGAATCTATCACTGCCCGCAAATATCCAAAAGTTGTTCCAAATAAGGGAGAAACAATATCATTTCAGAGGAACATGTATATTTCAGAAACCTTCAGTGAGAACTACCACCAAGCAACACTGTGTTTCAGTGCAAGGAGTCAGATTATGGAACGATTTTGGACCTGAATTAAAATCATGTACAACGCTTGGACAATTTAAACAAAAACTAAAGGAAGAAATACTCCAAACATATATACAAGATGACATGTAAAATCACACAAGGATTGTCATATCCAGTCTGTGTTGTGTTGTTGCTTAGTTGTTTTTTTTTTTTGTCACATTTTGTCTTGGCTTTGTTCCGAATTGTAATCGCTCTTGTTTTTTTTCTTTTGAATTCATGGATGGAATATGGGTGGGCAATATAAGCTGCGGCTTCAGCCATCACCCATTTCAGATGACTTATGTTGAACTGTATAATCAGAGGAGTTATTGTTTAATTTGACCTTGTTGGATTTTTTTTTCTTTTTTCCCCTTTGTTATATTATTCTTTCTTTTTAATCTTTACTTTAAATCTATCCGAAATAAAGATTCATTCATTCATTTCAGCAACTCCAAGTCTCCCTCTCTTTTCACAAGTTTCAGCCAGTCTCTGTGCATTTTCAGTTTATCAATCGTCGACTTTATGTTGCAACACAGCACTGCATGTAGTACAAAACAGTTTATCCCCGCTTTATGAAAAATATTCGGAAACTGTTGAGGACAGTCTTTGATAAATTAATAGAGACGCACGTCAGACTCGGCTCATGGTTAACATGGAAGTAAAGACATGCACACATGCAGCAGGGAACTCTTGCTGGATGAGAACCGTTTTAACACCACAGAAGAACTAGCATATCAGTTGGCTTGTTAGGTCCATTAGCGGTCCGGGTGTTTCTGGTTTTTGGCTGCAGTTCCTGGCTCACTGACCCGGTTTCGACCCAGTCAGACTCAGCAGACATTCAGACATAAAGCATTATATTAAAAGATCGATCCACGTATTTTGTGGATTGATATCGGCTCAGTCAAACGTGGATCTGGATATTCTATCAATCTTCTGAACCCACCCCTAGTTGCAACTAAAGATTTTTGTTGGATTAACTTTTTTTTTTTTTTTTTTGGTTGACTAGTCATTTGGTTTATAAAATATATATATATTTTTTTTTAATATATATCAGTATTCCGAAGCCCACCATCTTCATCAGATGTCATGGTTTGTCAATAAATGGGTGAAAACTGAAATTATTCAAGTTTTAAAGCAAAAAAGTGACACATTTTTATCTCTGAACCTGAAAAACATTTTTATATTTTTGTACGGGAAAAGCGAGGAGTCAGTTCTCAAGTTACAGGCCACTGCTTCTTTGGGGCAGTGGTGGCCTAATGGGCTAGAGATGTGGACTGGTGAGCAGAAGGTCATTGGTTCAATCTTTGGACCAACAGGATCAGATCTGGGTGGGACAGATGATGTAGCAGTGTTTGCCCCACCCTCCTTAACCCCACTGTGGTGTCCTTGAGCAAGGGCCTTCAACCCCAACTGCTCCAGTGGAGCTGCTCAGTGGCCACAAGTCAGTCTGTGGTTGTACTGGGAAGCTTCCAGGTGTGAATGTGTACCTGAGTGTGAACAGGGTGTTCTTGAAAAGAAGAGGTTCCCTCTCAAAGGACTTTACCTGTATAATAAAGGTTAAAATGCTGAACCAGCTTACCTGCATTAGAAGTCTCCATTGCACGGACATCTCTTCAGGCTTTTTGGCTCTTGTTGCACTGAACAATATCCTCCCCCCCCCCCCCCTTTGGGTGGCTGAATAAATTCAACCTGTTGCAGCTAAAGTGGAAAGAAAATAGACCACTGTGCATTGGCAACTTTGCAATGTAGTTTTGGTGTTAAAATTTGTGGGCAGATTATCTGCACTGCTTTAGCACCCCCCCCCCATATTAAAAAAAAAATGGCTACAGTATGAAAAGGCCATTAAAAACTAAATATTTGTACACAATTAGATCCGGTTTCAGGTAACTGACTATAGAACAGCTATTGCCTTCCCCTTATGCCGTAACTATAGAAATGCATATGCAACTGACTCAATAGCACAGTATTAATTTTCACACCTTTATCAAAATTTATATTGCTGTGAACGACAAGATGGCAACTCCAAAAGTTTAGATTTTTGAAGACGTTTTCAGGACATGAAAATGTACCAAGGGTGAAAACAAAATTGGGCATGATGTTAAAAATCCTTCCATAAGAAAGTAGAAAGGCATTCAGAGACCTCATACCTCTGACGAGGCTCATTTTCTCCCTCCCTCTGTCCATCCATCTGTCCATACCTTCCTTCTCCATCCCTCCATACATTGCAAGATACGGCCTTGGTGGAGGTATGCACTTATGGATCACTCCAAAATCTAATGGGTTTATGTGTAGCCCAAGAGCCACCCCTGGTGAAAATTTCAAACTCTGTTCAGCAGTTTCTGTCCTCCACCAGTCGAAGCCCAAAGGGGTCGAAGCACCCTTTGGGCGAAGGCCAAAGGGGGATTATGTTATGGGTCTGTCTGTCCGTCCATCTGTCCCACTTTTGTGAATTCAGCTCCTCCCAGAGTTTTGTTCAGATTGTATTGAAACTTGGTGTCAGGGTTGGATATATATACTGACGATGCGCATATTGCAATTTGACGGATATGACATTGAGGTCAGAGGTCACATTTTCCCTAAATCTTGTTAAATGCAATAACTAAACGAAATAAAGTAGGCTTTTGAAATCAATACAGTAGCTGTATCTAAGACACATCTTGGATGATTTACACCCTGACCTGACTACGGGTTTGGGATCAAAAGGTCAAATTTAACATTCCATTTGCACTATGGTAAATGCTAAATTTACTATTACTAAAAAATGAGCAAGTCTAGGGCCACCAAACAGATACTCTGGTTCACCTTGGGATCCTGACCTATGGGTTTGGGGTCAGGTCAATGGTTAAGGTTAATAGATGGATGGATAGATGTACTTTATTGATCCCAAACTAGAAAATTACAGTGTAACAGCAGCATGACAGATGACCAAAACGATAGAAACGCACACAGCATAATAGACAAAGGGATTACCCATGGAATATAAAACTGCTTAAATAACTTGTATACATCATAGGTGAATAGATGTTGACCCATATAAGATACATGAATCGTACCTGCTGTACAACGCAGGACTATCGGGTGCAGGGTGAAATGTGAGGTACCAATTAGACTGCAAGGTGCAGTATGGCAGCATGGTTATGACCAGAAATCAACATCAGAATGAGTTATTGTACAGTGAAATGGCATGTGGCAGGGAAAACTTCCTGTACCTAACGGTTAGGCAGCGAAGTTGTAGCAGTCTGCTGGAGAAAGTGCGCCGCTGTCTGCTCAGTGTGTGGTGGAGGGGGTGATCAGGATTGTCCATGATGGATCGAAGCTTTGGTTTCCTCCTCTCCACCAGTCTCGAAGGTCTCCGGCCTGAGACCAATTAGAGCCAGCCCGCTTGATAATCTTGTCAAGTCTGTTGGTGTCGCTGGCTCTGATACTTCTACCCCAACAGACGGCAGCAAAGAAGATGGCGCTGGTGACAGCGGTCTGGTAGAAAAGCTCCAGCATCCTGTTGTACACATTGAAGGAGCTCAGCTTCCTCAGGATGCAGTCTGCTCATCCCCTTCTTGTACACCGCATTGGTGTTGGGTTTCCAGTTAACATTTCCATTTGCACCATTACTATAAAATGAGTAAAGCTAGGGTCACCAAACTTGGTACATAGGTCCATCCTCTGACCCTGAAGGGTGACTATGGATTTGGGGTCGCAGGGTCAAAGGTCAACATCAAAATGGCTTATAAATATCTCAACAACAAAGAAAGCTAGTGTCACCAATCCTGGTACACGGATTCACTCTGAGACCATGACCTCTGACTACAGGTTTGGGGTCAGAGGACAAGGTTGGCACGCCTTATTGCCCTCTTACTATAGAACATGTAAAGCTCTCTAGGGTCACCAAACTTGCTACCTTGGGATCCTGCCCTACGACTATGGATTGTATACTTTGCTGTATATTTATGGATGATAGGTTTATTATTTGGTTCTGCCCCAGTAATTATATTGAAAAGTTAAACTGCTCTCCGTCAGGAAGTATTGGGATCTTCAAAGAAAACTGAGGCAGGGGATATTGCACTCGCCTCAGAGTGGTCTTGAGTAATCTTGCTAGCACATTGTGAGGAGAGCCTTGGTGGAGGTATGCTTTCTTGGATCATCACCAAAATCTAATGGGTTCCTCTGTAGCCAAAGGATCACCTCTGGTGAAAATGTAATCAAAATCCATCTAGCAGTTTTTGTGTAATCCTGTTGCACAAATGAGGGCCTTGGCGGAGGTATTAACTCTCAGGTCATCCCCAAAATCTAATGGGTTCATCTTTAGACCAAGGGCCACCTTTTGGTGAAAATTTTATCCAGATCTTTCCAAGTACTTTTTGGGTAATCCTGCTAACAAACGCCGGCAAAAACACACCCTCCTTGGTGGAGGTAATTAATCTGTGATGGAGTTTCCTGACACAAAGATTCACTTCCACTATTGGCTCACAGCTAGTGGAGGAATTCCTCTTTGACTCGGTTGGAGTGTAATGATTTGAATCACAGGGTCCCCTGACCTTGGACTTAAACACAGTGGGCAAATGCCAGCAGATGACGGGGCTCCCCAAATCATCACTGACTGTGGAAACGTCCTCACTGGACCTGAAGCATCTTGGATTGTGTGCGTCTCCATTCTTTCTCCAAACTCTGGGACCTTGATATCCAAATGACAGAACTTGGCGCTTGATTTGGAGAGTCATCTGTTGGTGATGGTCCACTGTGTAAAGTCCAAAGTCGGTGCAGCCATCTACCAGGAAATTTTGGAACACTTCATGCTTTCCTCTGCTGATAAGCTTTAGGAAATGCTGACTTCATTTTCCAGTAGAACTTGGCATCTGCTCACGCTGCCGAAAGTACAAATACCTGATTTATTGACCATGGTATCACTGTGCTTGATTGGCCAGCAAAAGCTCCTGACCTATGTGGTATTAACAAGAGGAAGATGACACACCAAACCAACAATGCAGATGAGCTGAAGGCTGCTATCAAAGCAACATGGGCTCCATAACACCTCAGCAGTGCCACAGGCTGATCGCCTCCATGCCACACTGCTTTGATGCAGTAATTCATGCAGAAGGAGCCCTGATCAAGTATTGTGTCCATGAACATACTTTTCAGTCAGCCAGCATTTCTATTAAAATTCATTTTTTTAAAATTGATCTTATGTAATATTTTTTGAGAAATTGAATTTTGAGTTTTCATTAGCTGTAAGCCATAATCATCAAAATTAAAAGAAATGAATGCTTGAAATATATCACTGTAATGTGAGAGTTTCACTTTTTGAATTGAATTAAAGCAATGAATTTACTTTTCGATAATGTTCTAATTTATTGCGATTCACCTGTGTAGGTGTGAGTCTGCCTTTCCAAAGGGTGAGAAAGACACTAGGTTTGTCAGTCTTGACGGTAAAGGATCGAAACGGACAATGAGAATTCCTGGGTAAATAGGCAATTCTGGCCTTGGCCTAGTAGGGCCGTAACAGATGCAAATCCCATCTGGATTTAGGTTTGATCGGTTTGTTTTTTAAATCTTCAGAACGAAATACGGTGACATGAAAACATCTAACCAGCCACTGTATTAGATAGTATATCTATCCATCCATCCATCTAATGCAGTGGCTGGTTGGATGTTTTGATGGTCACCAGCAGAGAGCACTGTCTAACAGGCTGTTAAGAGCAATATGAGGGGTAAAATTATCCTAGTGGTTTTCACTGAGTGCATTCAAGTATTTTATTTCAAATGCAGTTATCTTTGAGCCCTAGTTTATATGTATCTGTTTGTGTGTGATCAAACTTGCTCTAACATTAATGTACTGTTTGTGTTAACTGTCCCCACCTCTAGGTCTCCTATGCGCGTCCAAGCTCCGCTTCCATCAGAGATGCAAATTTGTATGTCAGTGGCTTGCCAAAAACTATGACACAGAAAGAACTGGAGCAGCTCTTTTCTCAATACGGACGCATCATTACCTCACGTATTTTGGTGGACCAGGTGACTGGTGAGTAGAATGTGACAGCTTTCCTTCCTATTCTTGTTCCTTTTCTGTCATTTTCCTGTCCCCTTTTCTTTTGGGTCTCAAAATGACATAACCAGGGTTGAGAAATGTATCAGTCAGTGGTATGAGGCTCCCAAAAATGCAATTTTCCACTAGAGGTGTTCATAAATATGCATAGATGGAATATGAAAATGACTATAAAGTTGTAGGACTCGATGCTTCGTAATTTCTTTTTCCTCCCATTTTCCCATCTGCTTGTACTCACCTTCTCTTGTTTTTCCCCTTTTTTCTTTCCATCCCCGAGGTGTACACGTGAAGCCTGTTTTACAGCAGGAAATGAAATGCATTTAGAGCAGTTATATTCGCCATTCCTCAGCTGTCATGTAGAAGTAGAACCCTCATGAAACACTAATAAACAAAATCTTTCTCTGGGACATTTGCCTGCAGTTCTGCCCCAGTGTGCCAAAACAAATCCCTTCTAGCATAAATTATAGAAAATGTTTTTATTTTCTAACATTACAATTGTTCCAAGAAAGTTCTATTTGGAAAATTATCAGAAATGTATATTACGACTGGCCTATACTGATTAACAAAGTAATATTTTGATGCAAACTTGATTTAATACTGTGGTTCCTAGTGACAGAATAACTATGGCTATTTGAGCATGACTGAATCAAATGCTTCTTGTAGTAAGTTACATAGAATGAAAGGGTGAAGAGCTGTCATGCTTAGACTTGCAAGTATTTAGGGGTGTGCATATTTATGCATCCAGGTTTAGTTTTTTAAGTCACAAAAACCTGGGATTTTAACAGGCTATTTATATCCACTGTAAACTGTCATTGGTGGTGAATGTATGTTGAATTGTTTATCATGACAATAAGAAACTCGGCATGTGACTAACTGTATCTTTACATCTTCCGTAGGTGTCTCCAGAGGGGTTGGGTTCATCCGTTTTGACCGGCGAGTTGAGGCTGAAGAGGCCATCAAGGGTCTAAACTGTCAGAAGCCGCCAGGTGCCATTGAACCCATCACGGTGAAGTTTGCAAACAACCCGAGTCAGAAGACCAGCCAGGCGCTGCTGTCTCAGCTGTATCAGTCGCCTAATCGAAGGTACCCAGGGCCCCTCGCACAGCAGGCACAACGCTTCAGGTAAAACGGGCACACCAAATATAAAACAAAATTACCAAGACCTTTAATACTGCTGGTGAAGTAGATTTTGATGACCCTTTGAGGTTTTTAATTGATATTAAGCATCCATCACAGCAGTACTGTAGGGGTGCAAATTGTCGATTAATTCATTGATTGATTCACCTTATTGAATTGATAATTAAATGATACGCAGCGTTTTTCCTGAGAATTTGAATTTCCCTTGGTACATTATGGTCTATAACATAAAAAGCCAACTCAGAAAAGTAAATATCAAGGCTGCTATAATACAGGTGTGTGCACTGGCTGATATTAAACTTCATCAATAAATTCTGAATAAAAAAAAAGGTGTAGACTTGGTCCACATAATATTGAAAACTACATGAAATCGGACTTACTCTCTGAGAACTGTTGATTTTACATGCCAGTCATCAGTGTAGTGGCAAGTGACTGCAGTGTAGCTTTCTGTAGTTGGTGCAGTCCAACAATCTGTCGTCAGCACTACATTTTCAATGGCTAGCTGTGTTTTCAGGTCAGCTTCCCCCCCCCCCCCCCCTTGTAGCGTACTTACAAGCGGGTAATTATCATTCCTCTAGACCAGGGGTGTCCAATTGTGCTATGGAGGGCCAAGACCCTGCAGGTTTCCTTCTACCCCATTTTTTTCAGCAGGTGTTTTCACTTATCAGCAATCAGTGGGTATAAATTCACTGAAATCTGCTGAAGACACTGGTTGGAGGTAAAGCCTGAGGGATCTTGGCCCTCCATGGCACATGATTGGACACCCCTGCTCTAGACAGAGTATTATACCCTGGCTCTGAAGTTCATCAGCTCCCGAAAGCCCTCTCCTTCAACAGTACGTATTGGCATCATGTCTTTTTCAGTTGTGTAGCAAATCCTCGGAGTAATGCTCTCCGTCTTGCTCTCATCACATACCTGCCTCCCCAAGACTGTGGTAACTGTCGGTTGTGATGAAGCCAAAGTAGTCGCTTCTTGCAGCATGGTTGAATGCAAGTTTATTAGGTGGTAACTTGGCGAAGTGGTTGAGCTGTTGTATTTCACTTTAGTACCACATAGTGTACAGTGCATCCGGAAAGTATTCAGAGCGCTTCGCTTTTTCCACATTTTGTTACAGCCTTATTCCAAAAGGGATTAAATTAAATTTTTTTCCTCAAAATTCTACACACAATATCCCATAATGACAATGTGAAGTTTTTTGAGATTTTTGAAAATTTATTAAAAATAAAAAGCTTAAAAAAAAAATCACATGTACATAAGTATTCACAGCCTTTGCCATGAAGCTCAAAATTGAGCTCAGGTGCATCCTGCTTCCACTGATCATCCTAGAGATGTTTCTTCAGCTTAATTGGAGTCCACCTGTGGTAAATTCAGTAGATTGGACATGATTTGGAAAGGCACACACCTGTCTATATAAGGTCCTACAGTTGACAGTGCATGTCGGAGCACAAACCAAGCATGAAGTCAAAGGAATTGTCTGTAGACCTCCGAGATAGGATTGTCTCAAGGCACAAATGTGGGGAAGGGTACAGAAAAATTTCTGCTGCTTTGAAGGTCCTAATGAGCACAGTGGCCTCCATCATCCATAAATGGAAGAAGTTCAGAACCACTGCAACTCTTCCTAGAGCTGGCCTGCCATCGAAACTGAGCAATCGGGGGAGGGCCTTAGTCAGGGAGGTGACCAAAAACCCTATGGTCACCCTGTCAGAGCTCCAGTGTTCCTCTGTGGAGAAAGGAGAACCTTCCAGAAGGACAACCATCTCTGCAGCAATCCACCAATCGGGCCTGTATGGTAGAGTGGCCAGACGGAGGCCACTCCTGAGTAAAAGGCACATGGCAGCCCACTTGGAGTTTGCCAAAAGGCACCTGAAGGACTCTCAGACCATGAGAAACAAAATTCTCTGGTCTGATGAGACAAAGATTGAACTCTTTGGCGTGAATGCCAGGCGTCATGTTTGGACGAAACCAGGCACTGCTTATAACTATGCCAATGGTGGTGGCAGCATCATGCTGTGGGGACATTTTTCCAGTGGCAGGAACTGGGAGACTAGTCATGATAGAGGGAAAGATGAATGCAGGAATGTACAGACACATCCTGGATGAAAGCCTGCTCCAGAGTGCTCGTGACGTCAGACTGGGGTGACTGTTCATCTTTCAGCAGCACAATGACCCAAAGCACACAGCAAAGATATCAAAGGAGTGGCTTCAGGACAACTCTGTGAATGTCCTTGACTGGCCTAGCCAGAGCCCAGACTTGAATGCTGTGCACCGACCTTTTCCATCCAACCTGATGGAGCTTGAGAGGTGCTGCAAAGAGGAATGGGCCAAACTGTGTAATGATGGGTGTGCCAAGCTTGTGGCACATTCAAAAAGACTTGAGGCTGTAATTGCTGCCAAAGGTGCATCAGCAAAGTATTGAGCAAAGGCTGTGAATACTTATGTACATGTGATTTCTTAGATTATTTTTAATTAATAAATTTGCGAAAATCTCAAAACTTTTTTCACATTCTCATTATGGGGTATTGTGTGTGGAATTTTGAAACTAAAAATGAATTTAATCCATTTTGGAATAAGGCTGTAACCTAACAAAATGTGGAAAAAGTGAAGCGCTCTGAATACTTTCTGGATGCACTGTACATTTAGTGCCGTTGGCGTTTACCAGTTTAAAATGATCCCACATTGCACTCCGTTTAGACCGCTTCATTTTCTCGAGTCAAGTACGTCGGGTGTGGTAGAGATTACGCTATAGCGCCCTCCCCAGGACTGTTTACGCCACTACATTTGATAAAATAAACTGTTCAAAAGAATGGTGCCACTTTCAATTAATAACTAATTTAGTCCATCAAATTCTTATCGACAATCGAAAGTCAATTAATCATTAACATCCCTAGTACTTGGATATTGTGTGTTGATCAATTTTCTGGACAGAATATACAATTCCCATATTCACATGTTTTTTACTTTGCTGTGGTCCTCCTGTTGCAAATCTAGGCCTAACATGCCCTGAGTGTGTGTAATTTCTTGTGCCAACTTGCAAATGTGATGGTTTTTCCAACAACTGGCCAGTCATGAGCAAAAGATAATTCTGTGAGGTTCCATTAATGCTGTAATATTCATGATCAACGGTGTTGGTGGGTGTGTAGGATCAAGAGTGAGTATCCATGGATCCTGAGTCTACAATGAATTTATCCAAAATTAAGACCTTAATATTTATCCTTAAATGACAACCAGTCCTTAAGTCTACCTTTTAAATGTCATAAATGCAGCTGATGATGAGCATGATGGCTGTTTGCTCGTGTTTATGGGGTGAGATCCTTGTAGTCTTTCACTGACTTCTAGTTAACTGCTGTTGCATTTTAACAGCAGAATGAACGGTAACAATTTGTTGTAAATTTGCAAGTTTTTCATGTAAATGTATAACTTGATTGCATAAAGTTATGCCTTTTTCTAACAAGTTGCATCATTGTGGTACGGGGGGTGGATTTCAGGCAATTTATTTTAATGAAAGCACCAAGGTGCAGCTGCCTTGGTGTGACCTCTACTGGCCCGGCTTAGTTATTACAATACCTTTTTTCACAGTTCGATTGATGGTATAATGGTAAGTTAAATTTGTGTTTATTTTGAAAACAAAGCCTTATCTCGAAATTCTGGCAAATTAAGTCGAAAATATGGCGATATAATGATACAAGCCTCAAGTTGCACTTGATTGTGACCGGGCACACTGAAAAGCTAAGACAGATCCACACAACCACACACATAGTGATTACCATATGCCTCCATTGCACCGAGGCATAATAACGTAATATCTAGTTCCAACATCAGTCCTGGTGAGGCACAGATTTAATGTGAACTGGACTGATGGCCCAAAATGTGCAGTAATTTCAGCTTCAGTAAATTGACAAGGCCAGTTGTAATGTGGTCACAAACTTATTTTGCAAATGTAGGGTCTTAAAAAGCTTAGATTTAACTTCCATATGCAATAGCTGCAGATACCAGGCGTATTTGTGGGCAACAGGGTAAGAAGCTAATGGTGGCAATAATGGTTCAGGGATGTCATCCTGACAGCAGGCATCTGCTTCTTAAAGTTTGCCACATGCAAATTAACACCCCCCTGTTGGTTTGTTTTCATTAAGGTTGGACAATTTGCTGAACATGGCCTACGGAGTCAAAAGGTAAGCAGATTTATGGATGAATATTTTCTAGTATGGGTTTATTTGATCACAAGGGAAACTGACTCTGAGCAAGCACTAGGCAATACTGCGTAGGTAGTTAACGCTGCATAAAATAACTGTTATTCAATATAAGATTGAATATCAAAGCAAATGCCTTTGTTTATGCATAGCAATAATCACTGTTGGTGAGACTGAACAGGATTGTTTTAAATAGCAAGTGAAGATAAATATTTGGCTAAACGTCACAATCTGTCAAGCTGTCTTACTTGCACCAGTGTTTCCACACGTTTGAACTCTTCTTGAGCAGCCATCGGTTTACCTGATCACCCCAGATATTTTAAGACACTTTTTTAAATCTCTACACAGGTGGACTGCCAACTGTTGGTGCGCTTTGTTTCAGATACTGTTGGTCATCTTGCTTCATCATCTTAAATATTTAATATTCATTATCAAACAGGTCACATCACTGGTTCATCTGTAGCATGTGAAATAGTTGCTTTATATCTAGAGTATATATGTTGCCTGCTCTAGTCACATAACCTAGTTGCCAGGGTTGGTGTTATGCAAGTTAAACATGTTCTGTCATTTGCTTTCAGTTGGCTGATGAATGTGTCTCCCCCAATCTGGTAAATAACTGTATAAAATAAAATGAGGTGGCAGTGGTGCAGTGGAGTGCTTTAATCTCGACATGTCACAACTTGTGATAGATTAAAGCCTTGTCTACACTGCTTGTCTACATAACAAAGGGCAGGCTTTAACAACCTTACTTGCTATTGCACAAAATTGCACACTTGTATTTTGAGCTGCACACTCTTACCTTGATCTATTATGGACAGCCCTGTCCTGTTTTAAACTTTGTTGCGTCAGGCATCTTTCAGGTTTTGCCAGGATACCAGTTTGTCTCAGTTCAGTTTTATAAGAATGTCTTCCTTGAGCATGATTGAAGTCCAGTTCCCTGAAAGCTCAGAGAGGCTTCACCAGCAACAATAGACGTGTGATTTCTCCTCTGCCTCACTCGATGGCTGACGTCTTCGTTGCCAAATCTCTCTCGGGGTCCTTGATGCTGGGAGCACACCTGTCATAGTGGATGTTCCCTCAGAGGCCAACTGGAGCAGCTAATCTTATGTGACACCTGCTGCAATAATTTATAGACTTCCGTGCACTTGGAATTTTGTTTCTTAAAACTGCAAAACCACATTTACCAAAGGCTGGGGCTTTCAGCACGTCATCATTCCAGTCTTCTTGGCTCAAACCCTCACATTGTGGAGTTTATTTCCCATTATAATTAGACTCCTGTGGCTTGTTGCTTTTTCGATCCCAGTCTCAAAAAGAAGCTACAGTTTCTAAATTTAGTCCGTGTTTTGTAAAGAAAATGTGCCGTTTAATTGGAATGCCCTGTTAGCTTTTTAGTCAGGGTAATGAGTTATTTGGGCTGACTTGGGTCACTTTACAAATTAATGTTGACTAAATGACTCATGGAAAAGAATGATCTGGTTTTTCTATATAAGGATGTGTAGTGGTACAGTGTTACATGACTCCAGCTCACTGTGCGTGCATGTCTCTCAAATGTTGATCCCTGTAGACTTGTCGGAGTCTGTTAAGCTTGTTGGCTCATTGATGTCTTGTTATAAAATGGCCCATTTTGTGCTCTTTTGAGCTCTCACCTTGAACCACGTTTCTTTTTATGTTTTAACAGCAGGTTCTCCCCAATGGCCATAGACGGGGTGACCAGTTTGGCTGGCATTAACATCCCAGGGCACGCGAGCACTGGCTGGTGCATCTTCGTCTACAACCTGGCTCCAGACGCGGATGAAAGCATCCTGTGGCAGATGTTTGGGCCGTTTGGTGCCGTCACAAATGTCAAGGTTATTCGCGATTTCAACACCAACAAGTGCAAAGGATTTGGGTTTGTCACCATGACTAACTACGACGAGGCAGCTGTGGCCATCGCCAGCCTGAACGGATATCGCCTCGGGGACAGAGTTCTTCAAGTCTCATTCAAAACCAACAAAACACACAAAGCCTAATGCCCGCAGAGGACCATACCTTTCTACATTAGTGAAAAAAACAAAAAAACAAAAACAGCTTTGTAAATCAGTGTCACAGAGAACGTTTAGCATCCAACAATGTGATTTCGTTTTTTCATTGCTTTGCTCTGAATCTCAATACACTTAAAAACAAGAAAAAAACAGCAGGTTTGACCGCCTGTTTGACTCGCTGTCTTAACAGATGGACCATCTAGGTTTTGTCATTTTGCTGCACATCTGCTTTGAAAGTCTTGTAAGGTTATGTGTAGTGATTTTTTTTATTTATTTTTTTTTTTTTACTTTTGTGTACTGATTGGCCATAGGTGCATTATGCCTGGATTGGTAAGCAAGTATTTACTTTGAGCTACTTGCTATATATATATATATATATATATATTTTTTTTTTTTTTTTTGTCGTTGATTTTGTAAGTATTTTTTGTTTGTTGTAATGAGTTGGTTATTGGTTGGCTGCATAATGTTGCTTATTGTAAACATAAGAGATAAAAAAACAACAAAAAAATTCTTAAAGCAGTACCTTGCCAAAGAGCTAAGAACCTCTTTGATGTGGGTTTAAAAAGCATCTATTTTTATAAAAAGAAAAATTTGGAGAAACTTTTTACTGGACCTGGACAAAATATTTTGACTTGGATACTTTAAGAAATATCTTCATATGACATCTTGTGAGCTTTTGAACTTTACAAGAAAGTTTGCAGTGGTTGAAATTTCTGGAGAGATTTATGATGTAAAAGATACCTTTTGAGATCTTTGTATTATCTTTAGATTCTAGAATCAGTGGCAGTGCTGGTTTCATTTGTAAGATCATCCGTGTTCCCCATCATCCTGGTTGTTAGTCGCTTTCAGTCCGATTTGGAAGCGTAACAAAGTGCATGAAAATTCTAACCTGGAGATATCTTCAAGGCAAACGGGGGGATAAAAATCAGTTCTTCCTCTAAGATTCACTTCAGATGGAGCTCATGGTGTTTCGTGATGTACCTATGATATTTCATTGACTATTTTTTTTTTGTCTTAATGTCAACCATTAAGGGTTTTTACATACTTTGTATGAAAGATTGAGGACAAGCCAATGAAGGCAGTGATTTAAATCAGACGTATAGAAGGGAGTACTCCTGAGCTTTGAGCTGTGTAAATAAGTCCTTCTTTATGTTGAGTATTTGCCAGATTTCTTTATGTTCTCGTTTGGACTTGATTGGAAAGTGTGATTTAATATATATTTTTTTCATGGAGTATGTACTTTTTTTTTTTTTTTCTTCCCCCTTGGATGTTTCTTTCCCTTAGTTCAAATACTTGATTCGTTGTCCTATGGACTAGCATTACAGTGCATCAAATTTGTTGTTTGGTCTGTAGATAGTCTTGCTTCGTTTAAAAAAAAAAAAAAGGGAAAAAAGTATTAAACTATAGACATTTGTTTGGTTTTTATATATAAACATTATAAATATATATTTATGTGGTAAAGAATGGATATAGACCACAGTTTTGAACTATTTGATTACTTTTTCATAATCATATATATACGTAATGCATATAACCTGTCTTTAAAATCGTAAAAAGGTGTATATTGCTTTATTCACATAGGGGGAAGCCCGGTGAAGTAGTTTCATCGATGGCAAAATTGAAGTTTACCGAACAACATCTAGCTAACCTCGAACAAACCTGCGGAGGCCGGTTGAGCCTGTAGGTGCACAGCAAACTGTACCTGCATCCTGTTTGGTATTTCAACCAATTAGTCATGCTTCCCCTTAAATAAGCAGTGTGCTATGCATTATATAATTATCTTTGCGACTGCTTTTTTTCTTTATCTATTCCTTCTTTGTGTTACTTGTACAAGTTAAACTTTAAGTCTAGATGAGTTGTGATACTTGCTGCTGTCGGGAGGGAGGGCACATTTTCATGCCTGACCAGTCATTGTTGAAACCAATTTGTTTTTTTCTCTAACCTCTGTATAATTGGATCGTGGCAGATTGTGCTGATGGTCTGGCATGACAAATGTTCCCTCCTGCCCCTCTTATCTCAATTCCTAATATGAGAATGATTATTTATTTGAAGTTGTATAGTCTGACTTGGTTCACAGCCTTTTTGGAATAGAATCTTTTTTTGAGTATTTAAAAGGATGTACATGTTCTTTTTGTGTTTGGATACTTTGGATTTTTTTTTTCCATGTTGAGTACATCAATAAATAAGTTGAAGGGCAATGCAGCTTGGTGAATGGACCCTATTATTCATTTCCTGGTTGTAAAGGAACACAGTGGCCCAGCAGATCCTTGCAAAAGTCTGTGTAGTTCATTTTAAAGTCACACTGGATATTCAACCTTACTGCAAAATGTTATTCGAAAAGCAAAATTCTCCCATCTCATATTGCAGCAATACAGAAATGTGGTGCAGCAGTGGGGTTGATCTGCCGTTTCCTCACGTCAGTTAAAACCGTATGTCTGGGGTTCACACCTGTCCTGTATGAATCCTGCCCCCATCCCCACTTCAGCCAATTCAGGATATCTTCAGCTGACTGTGAAACTGTCTGTAATGTTATGGGCTGGAATGTAAATAAGCTTTTTCCAAAGTGTTTCAAGCAATCAATGAATATCGCACCCAATATGCTTGCTGCTGTGACTAACGTTGGCGCCTTTATGTACCGGCTTTAAATAGCATCAAAATCAGGACCTTAAAAGTATTACACACACACACACACACACACTTGGCTGCTCCTTGTTAGGGATGCCACAGCGGATAATGGGTCTGCATATTTGATTTGGCAATGATTTTATGAAAGATGCCCTCTGATGCAACCCTCCTCATTTACCCAGCCTTGGGACCAGTGCAAGGGGTACACTGACTTGTGCATCCTCCTGTGATCGGGTAATCAACTTTCCTTTCCCCGTTATGCTGAGCACCAAGCTAAAAGGTGGGGAGTACTTTTTTTTTTTTTTAATAAATGGTCTTTAGTAATGACCCAGCTGGGAGTGTGTATGTATTAAATTTCATGTAAACTGGTTGATTTTGTTTAAACATTTTTTTTTTAATTCTTAGGGTTAAATAAGTAGTGTAACAGACTTCCTTTCAGTCTCTATAGCAATCTTGGGGACTGTTGCACAAATAAAGGACAATAGTTTCAGAAACTTGAAGAAAATTAATTTTATCAAATATCGGGTTCCACTACCAATAAATAAGACTGATGCAAACCTGTTTTTTTGATAGCAATTTTAATTCAGAAAAATAATTTATGGCGCCTGCGCCCACTTTAACCGGCTCTCCCTGCCTCCCCTGACACCTGGTGAAACTTTCTGAATAATTAAAAGTTCAGTGGTCTGAACCTGAGGGGGGTTTCTTCCATCTTCTCAGATATTCTAATGGTGTCCCAATTCACCCTTTGCCCTACTTCAGTTTTGTGCATTCACTGTGAATGTGCAAAACGGCGGTAGGGTGAGGGGCTGAATTGGGACTAGAGATTAACTGAGAATTGTCCTTCATTGACAGATTTTTTTTCTTCAGCAATGACTAAAAATTCTGAAAGCTGTCTGACAGGTTAGACTGAGGGTGATCTAATTAAAGTTAATTAAAATGGCATTAATAGATTATGACAGAATTTTTACAAGCCTGTCAAAATGATAGTCTGGCACAACCTCTGATTGGGATGCACTCTTAGTTTATAAAAAAAAGTGCTTTTCGTACATGATGGCAATACTTGGCTGAATGTTTTCCCAATCCAGTAAGTACTGTTCCACTCTTACAATGCTGTGTTCATTAGTAATATTTTTAGTTGGACAGTGAACCTAATGAAAGTTTATTCAGCTCAGCTAACATTAACGTGCCTGTCAAAATGGTAACGGCAACGTTCATTACCAAAAATCACCAGTGGAAAACTGTACTTTGTCAGCTCTTCTCACATGAGCTGTTGGTGCCAGATTTCTTTTGTAGGGTCATTCTAGAAACGCAGCACACCTAATTAAATTATTCCTTCTGCACAATCTTAATTTCTACATAAAAATTACAGCTGAACAAGACTCACTGCAGAAAATTTCCAGGCTTGGTGGCAAAAGTTGACAAAAATCTTCGGTTGATTTTTATCCCCTGCTGGTTGATACGGCCGTGTCAGTCCATCGGTCCCACAAAAGGTACCCGTTTTATGGGGGGGACGCATCTCAGCTTTGTTTCAGATTTTTTGAAACTTAGTGCCAGGGTTCAATATACACAAGGAAAAGTTGAAAATTCCTCTCAATCGGTAAGATATTGGATTGTCAAAGAAAGCGAGTGCAATATTGCACTTGCCTTGAAGTGCTCTGTTCACATACTGTTAGCGTGATCATTTACATACAGTATTAAATGTATAACAAAAGTGAACACAATGGGAGAATGACTCAAACTTGTCTAATAAAACATGCTGGCAGGTTGCAAGACTTTGGCCTTTTTTGAGCAGCCATTGGTCTGGTGGTCTACCAGGCCACTATAATGTTGAAGGACCCCTGCACTGGGTGGTCGAAGGGGATTACAGCACTTTGATGGCTTAGAAGCCATAACAATCTTCATTATTCATTGTTTTGCCAGTATGGCTGCAAAGTTGGCTTTAAATTTCTTTGTAAATGGTATTAAAAAGGTCTTTAAGTCCTAAATTTCACCTGAACACCCCTGTGTACCATGATACTGAAAGTTTCCAAACAAATGGCTACATGCCATTAATTCTGACAAAACTGGTGTTTCCATTCAAATTTATCCACTTACAGGGTCCAGAGGACAGCTCAGTTCTTGGATTCCCGGCCAATGCACCGGTTTTGTCAGAATTTGAGTCTCAAAAGTTAAGGGGATTGATCTGTTTATTCAGAGAGATCTGCTTGTGACAAAACATCAGATCTTTCATACACACATTGGGTGAGTGAGCAAGTAGCTGAAACTGCTTGATGTCAGATCTCGAGGTCGACAAACTGAACCCAAATGAATGCAGATCAAAGCAGTGTATAATAAGTTTTACAATTTTCTCAGCTATAAATAAGGAAACATATAAACTTGTAATGCAATCCATCTATAAATGCTAGGAATGTGTGTGCGTCTGTGCTTCTCATATCAAACCGTTTGTCAGACAGGCCTCAGATTTTATAAGTGCATTGCTGAGGTTATGAGTGTGTGCATCCCTGAGTATGGAGTTGTTCGAAATATGTAATTTTTATCTAAAGTTTATTGCGTTCTCATGCTCTGACTTCTAGAAGTGTGGGTTGGGTTTCGGATTCACTCTGTACTGATTGGATAATACACAATATCAGTCACCACAGGGTTCTGTGAGCAAAGCAAGGAAGCAAAAAGCGACAAATTTGACTAGAAAAAGATACTGAAGATTTAATGCTTAAAAAAAAAATTATACCATAAAGTTGTCGTGATTGCGTAGATCTAAAGGATAATTTGGCATATGTGGAGAACACGAGGCACGAGCAGACTGGGCAAAGTGTCAGTGGGGACCCGGGTCTGGCAAAGAACACCTGTGTATAATGTAGCAGCGGCCCAACCAGGCAGACCAGTCCTTCGTGGGGAGGCATGCCCAGCGTACACGGTCAGTGGTAGCTGGGAGTCCTGACTGCTGCTTCACCCGTGTGCTACCACTGTCCTTTGCTTTCCTTTCCTTCGTATCTAAGAATTAAAAACTTAATACCGCCATGATTGTGGAGCGGAATGGCCGGAATGATTTAACGACCAAACAGGACACAAATGGCCAAATAACGAAAAATCATTTTTGATTGTTTACTGACAAATGGCCAGCACTGATGCAATGGTTGTAGTCAAACGGGTCCTTCTGCTGTGTATAATAATGTTAGCTGTTTTGTAGTTAATTCGGTTAAGCCTTTATTAATCCCATAATGGGGACTACTATATAAAATGATGCACTACAATGGGTCTCAAATATTTGTAAATGTGTCCTGTTATAGTACTGCATGAGTCTGACAATACACAGAAGAAATTCAATTTTACTTAACTCCATCACTGAACAGTGGTATCAACTAAAATAATGAACAATCTCATTCCCTAAAGTGCAAGATTCACTATTGTGAATATACTGCAAGCAATAAAAGATCACACAAATAAGTGATCTGAAACAGTTGCTAATATTGGATGTCTCATTTGTTTTCAATATTTAGGTATTGTGTAATTAATATTCACGCAATCAAATCTGTGGCGTTCAGTCCCTTTTATATTTGTCAAAGTCTAATGTGATTGCCTACATATAGGCTACACCTCTTTATTCCACTTTCAGACACAGCCTGTATTTGGGCCTGTAGAGCCTAATTGGGATACCTGCTTCAGACAGGAATACTTGCGTTCTATGGGCATGCACTAGTCATAATAAACGCTGAATAGATGATTAAGACTTGACTGTACTATTGTCACAGCATTAGCTAAATTGGACCTTGCATACCAAGTACTGAAGGGGGAAAAAAAAAACCTCATTTGTGAAGCTTTTGCTTGCTAAACTTTTCTTGTATAAACCCGAATCAGATTTTTACCTCATTGGATGACTCGTTGAGCATAAAGATGGAAATTATACCTAAACTTCAATGTCCGGGGTGGGGGGGGGGGTGATCTATTTCTGAGCTATGTGGTGAGATTGGGATGGTGTTGAGCTATAATTGGGGCACAGTTCAGGTGCTGACTTGAATGTTCGAACACAAAGAGCAGCGCAAGGCTTAAAGGAAGAAGCCTGGTATAGAGTATTGATTTCTTTTCTTCCCCCCCCTTTTTATATATATATATATATATATATATCATGCTTCACTTGAGGCTGACAGTTGCTGATGATGAAATTGCCTGCTTTGAAGTGTGCTTCCCTACTGTGCAGCCACCTCGTATGGCCCGACTGTCATTTTAGGAGCATTGCAAGGATGCTGGAGAAACCACAATACCTTCTTTTTTTTTTTTCGTAAAAAGCTTTTCTAAAGTACTGATTGGGAGTGGGATTTACAGCACATTGCTGAGTCTAATGAAACCAATATTTACAGCACGCTCAATCATGTACTCATTCTAGCACTGTTTGGCTCGAGCAGATAAGGAGGCTGCACTGTGAGCTGTCTAAAAAGCTTTCTCTTCGATATTTACTGTTCCATTAGCTTGAGTGTAAGAACAGAAATATTCTTCCACTGAGAGCAGGGAAAGGTCTTTTTTTTTTTTTTTTTTTTTGCCTTTTTAAAAGCATGCATATGTCAATATTAAGATTGCATGACATTTCTCTGGCTTTACTGGAAGCTGATAATGATGTAAGGAGCTTTGGCTGAGTGACAGTAAATTTGGTTTTTATCTGACATGTTAGAGGCTGTTCTCCCAGCTGAAGCTGGTTCTATCGTGGCAGTACAAATGATATGGCCGGGCATCTTTTAACTCAGCCGAGATTCCATGCCACTGGCAAAAACAGGATTAGGCTTCAACAGTTAATGGCCATCAAAGATGAGTTGGTGTTGGTCGAGATCACATCTGTCTAGTTATCTGACATAAAGAAACAGATTTTCAGTGGGTTTCCTCGAGCTGCGCTCTGAATCATTAGTGTTTTGACTTGTGCTTGAAAATTAGTTCGACTCCCCTTTCAGTGCTTTGGACAAGCTTCCATTCAAGATGGTTAGATGAAATACAAGGAAGCAAAAATTAGCCAAAAACTACCCATCCATCCATCTTCTACCGCTTTTCCGGAGGTCCGGGTCATGGAGGCAGCAGTTAAAGCAGAGAAGCCCAGACTTCCCTCTCCCCAGCCACCTGCTCCAGCTCTTCAGAGAGGATACCAAGGCATTCCCAGACCAGCTGGGAGACGGTCTGTCCACGGAGTCCTGGGTCTGCCCCGGGGTCTCCTTCCAGTGGAACGTGTCCAAAACGCCTAAAGTGGGAGGCATCCAGGCGGCATCCTAATCAGATGCCCATACCACCTCAACTGACTCCTTTCAATGTGGAGGAGCAGTGGTTCTACTCTGAGCCTCTCCCGGATGACTGTGCTCCTCACCCCATCTCTGAGGGTGAGTCCAGCAATCCTACGGAGAAAGCTCATTTCAGCTGCTTGTATCCGCAATCTCATTCTTTCGGTCATTACTCAAAGCTCATGACCATAGGTGAGAGTAGGAACGTAGATTGACTGGTAAATTGACAGCTTTGCCTTAGAACTCAGCTCCCTCTTCACCACAACAGACCGGTACAAAATCCGCATCACTGCAGATGCTGCTCCAATCCGTCTTGTCAATCTCTCGCGCCATTCTCCCCTCACTCGTGAATAAGACCCCAAGATACTTACACTCCTCCACTTGGGGCAGGAGCCTGTCCCCCACACAGAGGACAATCCACCTTTTTCCAGCTGAGGACCATGGACTCGGACTTGGAGGTGCTGATTCTCATCCCAGCCGCTTCACACTCAACAGCAAACCGTCCCAGCAAGAACTGTAGGTCATTGCTGGATGAAGCCAAGAGATGAGATCCTGTGGTCACAAAGCATGACACCCTCCATTCCCTGGCTGCGCCTAGAAATCTTGTCCATAAAAATTATGAACAGGATCGAAACTAGTAGAAAAACTACTAGTTTCAAAATATGATACCTTGCAAATGTCATTAATATACAAAATAAACAATCTGGGGCCTAATACTGACCCTTGGGGAACTCCACAAGTAATTTCTGACTTGATCTAAATTCACCCAGCTGCACAAACTGTTGTCTGTTTTTAATATAACTTCTAAGCCAATTTAAGACTAACCCTCTTACACCATAGTCCTCCAATTTTTTTTTATTTTTTTTTTTTAAGTAAAATGTCATGATCTATTGTGTCAAATGCTTCCCCCACCCCCAAGTCTATAAACACACCCACAGCATGCGTCTTGTTAATAGAACTGGTCATTTCCTCGATCATCTCTATCAATGTCATTGGTGTTGCTCTATCTGCCCGGAACCCATACTGACTGTCCATTAATAAATTGTTTTTCAATGAAACTGTCCAATCTTGTAACAGAGTTTTTCCAGTATTTTAGAGAACTGGGAAAGTAAGGATACAGGCCTGTAATTTGTAAACTGATTGTCTCCTGCTTTATACAGTGGGATAACTTTTGCAGTTTTCATTTTGCATGGAAATACAGTATACCCGTATTGAATGACAAATTGAAGAGATACTCTAATGGTTCAACAATACAATTACTTTTTTCATGAGTCATATCAATATCATCCCAATCCTTAGTTTTTTTTACATTTGCTAACAATCTCTATAATTTCATTTTTATTCACAGCCCTTAAAATCACTGAGCTAGGATTTCTGTCTCCATGATCCTTAATAACACCTCCCTCTTTAAGCTGTGGGTCATTTATTTGATCAGCCAGTTTAGATCCAACATAAAATAAATAAACCCATCTACTACTTCATTCATATTATTATCATATCACCATCAATGAAAATATCTTGGCTTAAAATTTTCTGTCAAGGAGTCCTAGCTTAAAAGTGATTAAAGAGCACTCTTAGAACAACTCTGGGCAAGGAAAATCCAAAAGCTTTTATCTTGGTGAGGAGGTGTGGCTGACATTGTCTATGTGTCAAATAAACTAATCTACTACTACTACATCATTTCTAGGTATGACGCTGCCCTTTGAGAGCTGTGATTGGTCAGTACTGAGAGAAGGGGGAGGGAGGGTAGCAGTTAAAGCTGATGGTGTACAGAACTTTAAATGGTGCACAAATGTTATCTAAAAGTCAAATATTACAGCAACCAAACCTTGGACATACAGCGGGGGAGATAAGTATTGAACAAGTCAACATTTTTTTTTCATTAAACATATTTCTGATGGAGCCAGTGACGTGAGCCTTTCACCAGATATCGGTAACAACCCAAGTAATCCATACAGGTACATCTCAAAAAATTAGAATATCATAAAGTTCAATATTTTTTCACTCATTTCACAAAGTGAAACCCATATATAGATGCATTACACAGAGTGATATATTTCAAGTGTTTATTTTAATTTTGATGATTATGGTTTACAGCCCATGAAAACCCCAAATTCAGTTTCTCAAAAAATTAGAACATTACATAAAATTAATTTTTAAAAACAGTTTTTTAATAGAAATGTTGGCCAACTGAAAAGTATGTCCATGGACACACTCAATACTTGGTCAGGGCTCCTTTTGGACTAATTACTGTATCAATGTGGCGTGGCATGGAGGTGATCAGCCTGTGGCACTGCTGAGGTGTTATGAAGGTCCAGGTTGCTTTGATAGTGACCTTCAGCTGATCTGCATTGTTGGGTCTGGTGTCTCATCTTCCTCTTGACAATACTCCATCGATTTTCTATGGGGTTTAAGTCAGGAGAGTTTGCTGGCCGATCAAACACAGTGACGCCATGGTCATTAAACCAGGTTTTGATACTTTTGGCAGTATGGGCAGGTGCCAAATCCTGCAGGAAAATGAAATCAGGATCTCCATAAAGGTTGTCAGCAGAGGGAAGCATGAAGTGCTCTAAAATTTCCTGGTAGACGACTGTGCTGACTTTGATCTCAAAACACAGTGGACCAACACCAGCAGATGACCTCTGTTCAGATAAAAGTAAATTTTGCATTTCATTTGGAAATCAAAGTCCCAGAGTCTCGAAAGAGTGGAGAGGCACAGAATCTAAGTTGCTTGAAGTTTAGTGTGAAGTTTCCACAGTCAGTGATGATTTGAGGAACCATGTCATCTGCTGGTGTTGGTCCACTGTGTTTTATCAAGACCAAAGTCAGCGCAGGAAATTTTAGAACACTTCATGCTTCCCTCTGCTGACAAGCTTTATGGAGAAGCTGATTTCATTTTCCAGCAGGACACCTCCCCCCCCCCCCTGCCAAAAGTATCAAAACCTGGTTTAATGACCATGGCATCACTGTTTGATTGGCCAGCAAACTATCCTGACCTATACCCCACAGAGAATCTATGGAGTATTGTCAAGAGGAAGATGAGACACCAGACCCAACAATGCAGACGAGCTGCAGGTCATTATCAAAGCAACCTGGACCTTCATAACACCTCAGCAGTGCCACAGGCTGATCACCTCCATGCCACGCCACATTGATACAGTAATTAATCCAAAAGGAGCCCCGACCAAGTATTGAGTGTGTACATGGATGTACTTTTCAGTCGGACATTTCTATTCAAAAACTATTTTTAAAAATTAAATTTATGTAATATTCTAATTTTTTGAGAAACTGAAATTGGGGTTTTCATGGGCTGTAAGTCATAATCATCAAAATTAAACACTTGAAATATTTCACCCTCTGTGAAATATTTCACAGAAGAATAAGTATTGAACATGCTTGGTGAAATTCATTTAATATTCAGTAGAAAAGCCTTTGTTGGTAATAACCGCTTCCAGATGCCTCCTGTGTGGAGAAAGTAGGCACAGGCATTGCTCAGGAGTGATTTTAGCCCATTCTTCCACACAAACTGTCAAATCTTAAAGGTTCTGTGGTGTTGTCTTCTATGAACTCTGATCTTCAGTTCATTCCATAGATTTACAGTTGGATTCAGGTCAGGTGACTGGGCAATTCCGGCAGCTTTATTTTCCTTCTCTGGAGCCAATTGAGTTTCCTTGACTTGCTTGTCTTGCTGAAATGTCTACCCTCGTTTCATCTTCAGCATCTTGGCAGATAGCTACACGTTCCTATCAAGGATGTCTCTGTACATTTGTCCATTCCTCTTTCCTTCAATTATATGAAGTCTGCCTGTACCATGTGCTGAAAAACACTCCCACACCATGATGCTCCCACCTCCAAACTTCACTGTTGATATGGTGTCTTGGGGCTGATATGCAGTGCCATTTCTCCTCCAAACATGCTGTTGTGCCATCCAGAAAGTTGACTATAAAAAAGACTATATTCCCCCAGTATTTTACTGACTTGTCCAAATGCTCTGCAGCAAACGTTAAACAAGCTTCAACATGCTTTTTCTTCAGCAATGGAGATTTGTGAGGTGAGCAGGCATAGAGCCCATGTCAGCTGAATGCATTACTTATTGTTTTCTTTGAAATGGCAGTACCTGCTAACTCCAGGTCTTTCTGGAGCTCTCCACGAGTGGTCTTTGGCTCTTGGATAATTCTTCTGGTAACTCTTTTGACTCCTCTGCCAGAAATCTTGTGAGGATCTCCTGGTCGTAGCCGGTTTATGGTAAAATGATGTTCTTTCTAATTCCGAATGATGGCTCCAACAGTGCTCACTGGAACATTAAACTGTTTGGAAATGCACCTGTAACTAGCGCCATCATTATGTTTTGCAACAGTAAGGTTGCGAAGGTCTAGAGAGAGCTCTTTGCTTCTACCCATCATGAGTTCTTTGTGGTGTGACAATCTGATATTCACAGACCATTTTAAAGGCTGTCAGTCAAGACTTAACCAGCTGAAATTAATTTGCACTGATGGGGGATGGAATGACTTTCTGAATTCTGATGGATTTCAGTTGATTTCTTGGCTTTCTATGCCTTTCTGCACCTCTTTTAGTGTTCAATACTTATTCCCTGTCATTCCACTTTATTAAATATAACTTGTCTTGTGAACACAATTGCCTTGATTTCTTTGTATGTATGAATTATTTGGGTTGTTACTGATATCTGGTGAAAATCTCAGATCAATGGCTCCATCAGAAATATGTTTGAGAAAAATGTTGACGTGCTCAATATTTATTTTCCCCACTGTATGTACAACAGTAACACAGTAAACTCACAGTTGAACTTAGGGGTAATGCTTATTTTCCAATATTTAACATGTCCCATCAGCCGCAAGGGCTGCTGGGAAACGAGAAGCCGAAATGGCCCTGCTGAACACTCATTTACCATTCACAGCAACAGTTGATACCTTATATGGTGGTTATTTTTCTAAATCTTTGTCATAAATTGTGTGTGATTTGAGGCAGATGACCTGAGAGGCGAGGTGTGGCGATTTTAATAGGATCGATCCAACCATTCATTCATCTTCAACGCTTAGTCCTTTTCAGGTCCGGGGGGGGCTGGGGCCGATCCAACAGTCTCCCTCCTAATGACTGGGACACCACCATCATATGAAGGAATACAGTTATAGATGCAATCTACTGAAGACAGTGTGAGTCTGGACAGCGGCAGATGTGGGGAGCAACCACCAGTGATACAGCATTGTTGTGCTGTTGCGATGTTGGCGCATCACTAATACAATCAGCTAAAAACATTTTATAATACAGCCCAGAGTTTTGGTACTTTGTGTGCTTTTAGTGAACTTACAGGTGTAAATCATTAAGAACAGTGAAATATTAAATACTGGAGTAATCAGCATTGGGGGTTTTTAATAACTGCATGGTGCTTTCCTTGTATTTTCACTTAAAGTACATGAAAGCACACAAAGTTCCCTGTAACTTTGGGCAGTATTATAAAGTGTTATACATTACCACAGCACAATCCAACCTGTGACGTTTAATGAGCTCGTCGTCATTCATTGTTTCAGGAACATTTCTCCTGTCTTTCTTCTATTTTCTTCTCCTCTTAAACAACTCCTAAGCTCCTTAAAAGCTTAGGAGCACTTTAACAGGCTAAGATGCTTTATAAATAACTTTTGTTTTTACTAGTTTCTTCTGAATTTGGGGAGAAAATCTTAAATGTCACAATTCTGAGAATTTTCTAAGAATTGCATCACTACGAGTAATTGGCAGCACTAGGACACTTTGTGCATACAAGCCCTGATTTTTTTTTTTTTTTTTAAGTCAGCCTCCAGTTATTTTTTACTCCAGTAGAGATGACCTTAAACTAATTTGTTTCTCTACTGCAACTAAAGCATTCTTACAATCACAATATCTAAAATTGAATTGCACAACCTGTAAAACACTGAAATGCAAATGTTAATATTGTCAATGTTTCAGACAGTGGCAAGAAAAAATATGAACCTTTTGGAATTACCTGGTGTTGTGCATTAATTGGTCATAAAATGTGATCTGAAAATGCAAGTATAGAGAGACACAGTGTACTTAACCTAATCCCACACACTTATAATATTTCATGTCTTTATTGCATACATCATTAAATGTTGACAGCGCTGGTAGAAAAAGTAAGTGAACCCTTGGATTTAATAACGAGTCAAACCTTCTTTGGCAGCAATAACGTCCAAAAAAGGCTTCCGGTAGCTGCTGATCAGACCTGTACAAGGGTCACATTTGCCATTCACAAAAAACCTCCAAAGATTTCCACAGAGAAATGATCAAGAATTGTTGATTTGCATAAAACTGGAAAGTGATACAGAGTAAACTCCAAGTTATTCACCAGTCCACATGTAGACAAATTCACACATGACCCAATTAATACAGAAAATCAGATGATTCCAAAGAGTTCATACTTGATCTTGCCACTGTATAACACTGGCAAAGTATGTTAAACTGTCACATTCTGTTTAGTGATCATAAAGTATGTTTAATATATTTCATAATGCTTTCATGTTACAAAACTTTAGTGGGGATTAGGGCTGGGGAATTTGACCTTTAATCAGCATCACAGTTAATTAAACTTGAGCTTTGTGCTTCCGGTTATGGCGGCCACGTAGGAAGACGTGTTTCACACTGCTCTGCTCCTAAAAATAAAGAGTTTACTAAAACTCTCTTAATTGGAACAAAAACCCATCCCAGCGTTTAGATGCGGATATGGTAAAGACCAAGGCTGGGAAATTAGGTGGAGGAAAAAGGAATTCGACAAAACAACCCAAGCTAACAGACTTCCATGCTCGAGGCAAAACAGAAAAAACTCCAGAGACGATGGCGGAGAATGGAGCCAGCAGCGGAGCGGGAACTGCTGAAGAGGGGACAAACGCAGTGCTCATCGCCATCAACTCCATGAGAACAGAGTTTTTGTCTAAATTTGATGGAATTATAGCAGCGATAGAAGGAATGAGAAAGGAAATGACTGTTTGGAGCGAGTATCGCAGGCAGAGCTCCGAATTTCAAGCGCTGAAGATGACGTCACCAGCCTATAATCGAAGTTGCAAACACTGGAATTAAAATGTAAATGTCTGGAAGATAACGTCCTGGACTTGGAATCTCGCTCGCGACGGAATAATTTGAGGCTGGTGGGCCTCCCGAAAGCAGCAGAGGAACGGGACCCGTGTTCCTTTTTGGAAAAGTAGATTCCAGAAGTACTGAACAACGCGGATCTGCAGTCATCGGTTGTTTTAGAGAGCACTCACCGAATCGGCCCACCGAGATGAGACACCACCGACGACGCTGATTATGAAGTTTCTCAACTACAGAGACAAGATGACGGTCACCAACGCGGCACGAGCTAAAGGGGAAATTAAATACCAGGATCAACAAGTGCGGTTCTACCCAGATTTGGCCACAGGAATTCAACAATTAAGGAGGCAGTTCGACCCCGCCCGCAAAGAGCTTTGCAACCTGGGGATTTGTCATGGAGTAATTCATCCAGCAAGACTGCTGGTCACATATAAGTGGAGAACCCACACCTTCAAGACTCCTCAAGAGGCGCAGGAGCTCATCAAGCAGATCCAAAAGGAGACTGGTGGGGGCTAAGCATGAACATGACAAAGGTAGAACATTTAAGCATTTGTACAGGCATCTGATTGATCTGAAACATATAACATGTCTACAAAATACAGACTGTATTAAAAAAAAAAAAAGCTATGATGTACAAAGTTGCTATAAAACTTTGAAGTTATGTTGAAAAAACTACAGAAGACAGTTAATGTCATAAAAATAGTAGTCAGGGTGATTGAGAGGAGAAAGAGAGAGTGGTTTGACTGATCCTTGCAGGTGTGGAACAGTCACTAGCTATAACGGGAGATGGAATTTTTTTGATTTTGGGGGGATTACCACGAATGTGGGGAAGGGGAATTTGTTTTTGTTTGGTATGTAGGATGAATGTTCCATCATCCATGTTTTTGCTTCTCTGTAAGAGTGTGTTCATATTGCAAGGTAATCTCAAACTCCTTATTGATCATAGATCAAAGCGTTAATCTTAATTTAACTTCATGTGTAGGAAAACGTTAATTTTGGATAACCTCTAGTGAACCCTCAAACAGTGTGGATTAGATGCTAATGGCAAATGTGAATATTCTTAATAAATGTACCTAAGAGACTATAATGTAATGATTAATAGTATATGGGAGCATTTATAGGGAATGTATTAAAGGACTGAATATGCACTGTCTAGATATGAGCTGTCAATGGAAGTAGTAGCGTTTCTACGCCAGAGGTGGCGCTCAGTAATGTTAAGACACTGTGTAATGTGAGAGAACACCATAGAAGAAGAGTGTAGGCGCTCTAGTGAGTGTGTTCCAGAGAGCGTTCGAGAGAGAAGTCGAGAGCGAGTGTAGAGAGAGTGTTGAGACAAGATGGTGTCTAACTATGTGCTGTGTAAGTGATGTGCCGTGCCGTGTGAGCTGGGAGAAGTCAATAAACAGTCGCTGCAAAGTCTAAACAGCTTGGCTCAATCATCCTTCCTCCCCTTCGCCCCTCCTGGGTGTAACAAAACTTGGTAGCAGAGGATGGTTCAGTCATGTCTCAGACGGTGAGTGAGCAAATAAAAAAGAGAGGCCGTAACGATGGAGCTGGAGCAGCTACAAGCTAAGCTAACTGAGGCCTTGGTGCCGTTACGGGCCGAACAGCTAAATGAGGTCTGTTTATTTGCAAAGATAAGCCCAGCCGAACCGTCTAAGAAGTACACGCTGATACGACTGTTAATCGAGGAGGTGGAGAAAGCCATTGAACGCGAAGAGGAGGATGTAGTCCGCGAGTTTCTGCTAAAGCTAATAGCATGTGCTAACAAAGCTAAGCTAAGTGAACCGTTGACGCAGGCAGCGACAACGGCCGGCACAAGCCGCGAGGCGGAGGCACTCGCCAGTTTACAGAGCCAGTATGCCGCTCTGCATGAAAGTATCATTGATTCAACTAAACGGGTTGAAGAGGAAATAATACGGATGATCAGGCCGCGCCGCCACCGGGCCGCCATTTTGAGACACAGCCCGAGACCGCGCCGCCACAGAGCCGCCATTTTGTGATACAGCCCGCGGTCCCCACAGCGCCCCTACCGCCAGAAGTGATCATTAAACGGGAGTTTAAGATAAACGGGCAGATAGGGGAGAGGGGCCAAAAAGACAAGTTGTCTTATTCCAATCTCACTCACCAGATTAATATGGGCTTAAAGAAAAAGCACAGTGAGGCTGAGATAATTGAGGCTGTTGTCAAAGCAGTGAGTCCTGGATTGTTTGCGCGCTATGCTGGAGATTAAGTCAGATCTCTCACTGCCACAGCTGCGCATAATCCTGCGAGGACATTATAAAGAAGATGGTTCCACTGACTTGTATCATCGTCTGATAAATCTCACACAAGACAGTAATGAGTCACCTCAGAACTTCCTGTTTCGTGCCATTGAGCTGAAGGAAAGACTTTTAGCAGCATCCAGAGACCCTGGCACTGAAGAGCAGTTTAGTTCTGATCTTATTCAGAGGAAGTTTCTGAGGGCGGTGGAAACAGGACTGATCAGTGTTGATGTGAAATATCAACTGAAGCGTTATTTGGAGGATCTTGCCGTCACCGATGAGCTACTGATTTCAAAGATGAATGCAGCAGCCAGTCTTGAATGGGAACGGCATCAGAAATTTAAAAGGCACACAAAAGAACTAAAAGTTCGAGAATGCCGAGTGGAAAACCAAACGGGTCAGTATGCAACCGAGAGAGAAGTGGATGGCCAAGAGCGCCCCCTACCATCGACAAAAGGAAAAATCCTTAAATCCCAAAGCACAGTGACCCGTACGGAATCTGAGCTCCTGAACATCGTCACGCAGCTGAAGAGTGACATGGAGGAGATCAAAAGGGCCATACGTGAGTCTCCCAGAGCACCTCGCGCTCAAAGAGCCAGGAGGACACGTGGCTGCAAGAGATGTCAGTCCACCAGCAACGGCGAACAATGCAATCACTGCTTCCGGTGTGGAGTTAGCGGCCACATGTCAAGGGAATGTCGGATAGGGAGGAGACTCGGAAGAGGAACAGGGCAAGTAGACACGGCGGCTAATACTGTCACAACCACATCGGAACAAGCTAACACACAAGAACTGTATGAGCTCGTTACTGACAGTATTCGGAGGTTAGAAGCAAGGCTGGTAGCTCAGGCCGAGGTACCTCCTGTAGAAACGGTCTGTGTTAATCTACTGTCCCCTAATCGTCAATTACAGTTACTCAATTTGGTTGGAAAAAAATGTGTCATCACCTGCTTCCTCGATGACAAGGAGACACAAGCATTGTGGGACACAGGGTCACAGGTTTGTTTAATGAATGACACCTGTAGACAGGAGCACCTGCCACACACCACCGTCAGAGACTTAGCCGAGTTGGTGGGTCCAATTATCCTGAGTGGGAGGGCAGTGAACCAGACACCGATTCCATTCTCAGGGTGGGTCGAAGTCACATTTAAGCTGCCGACAGTTGGTCGCCCACCGGTGGAACTCTCAGTTCCTGTGCTAGTGGTGAAGGAAGATGGAGTGGCAGAGCTGCCTATCATTGGGTTCAACGTGATTGACCATGTCCTGAAGATGGGCATTAAATCCCCTTGTGCTATCAGTGAAGCTGTTAGCGCAGCCTTCTCATTTGACTGTAAGAAAACAGAGGTGTTTTTGAAAGTGATGCAAAGTGAGGAGGATAAGCTGGGGGAAGGAATGGTAAAAGTTGGCAGTGAGTTGGTTACCATCCCTGCTGGCCAAACCAAAACAGTCAAAGGTTGTGTCAGAGCAGGCTCACTTCCAGACACACAAGACGTCTTATTTGAGCCGAGTCAGTACACCCAGTTACCAGAGGGTTTACAGATGCAAAGTGGGTTGGTGCAGTTATGGAAAGGGAAGCGATCTATGCTCAAAATACCTATAACAAACAGTACGTCCCGTGATATCCAGCTGCCCGCTAAGACCATTTTGGGGGAAACGCGGAGAGTTAAAACTGCTTATCCGGCAGATATTAGACCCCCTGCTGTAAACCAAGCGACCGTCGACCCAACGACAAGTGAGACAGGAAGAAACAAAGAGACCGAGATGAACTGTGCTGTCAAAGAGACTATGGACATGTGGGACCCTCCAGTTCCCCTTGATCATCTCTCGCCCATACAGCAAGAGCAAGTAAAACAGCTACTACGGGAGGAACGGCAAGCTTTTTCCCGTGATGAGTATGATGTAGGGACAATTCCCTCTTTACAGTTGAAGATCCGACTCAAAGATCACGATCCTGTCAAAAAGACTTATGTTTCTGTTCCCAAACCACTTCATAAAGAAGTAAAGGAGTATTTAGAAGACCTGCTTAACAGGGGCTGGATCACCAAATCCAAGTCATCGTATTCCAGTCCAATTGTCTGTGTGCGAAAGAAAGATGGAGGTCTGCGTTTGTGTTGTGACTTTAGAGAATTGAACAAGAAGTCTATCCCAGACAGACACCCAATTCCCCGCATACAGGATATGCTGAACAGTCTAAGTGGGAGTGTGTGGTTTTCAGTCCTCGACCAAGGGAAGGCGTATCATCAGGGTTTCCTGGAAGAGTCGAGTAGGCCCCTCACTGCATTTATCACTCCCTGGGGTTTGTTTGAGTGGGTAAGGATTCCATTTGGTTTGTCCTCAGCACCAGCAGCATTCCAAAGATCTATGGAGGAGTGCTTGTGGGGGTTGAGAGATGATGTTTGTCTGCCTTACCTCGATGATAACCTTGTTCATTCACAGACTTTTGAAGATCACTTGTGAGACCTGAGAAGCGTCCTGCACCGCTATCAAAGCCATGGAGTGAAGTTGACTCCCCGGAAATGTGAGTTATTCAAGCAGCAGGTACGTTTTCTTGGTAAAATGGTAACAGGACAGGGTTACACCATGGACCCTGCGGACATTGCCCCCGTGCAGACACTCAAACAGCAGCAACCTTCCACTGCTGGAGAGTTAAGGAAATTGCTAGGTTTTATTTCATATTACCGCAGCTATATTCCAAACTTCTCTCGTATAGCAAAGCCTCTTTACGACCTTCTGGCTAAAGATCACACAGACAAAGCAAAGAAAAACTCAAACATGTCAAAAAGAACGATGGTGGCCGCTTACCCTCATCTCATGTGATCAGGTGGCGCCCAGAGCATCAAGCAGTAGTTTGTCAGCTTGTTGACCTTCTTACCCAACCCCCAGTGTTAGGTTACCCGAACTTTGAAGAACCCTTCATTTTACACTGTGACGCTTCACAGGAGGGGCTTGGGGCGGTGTTATACCAGCGACAACAAGACAAACTGGTGGTGATAGCATATGGCTCCAGGACACTGTCAAATTCAGAGAAGAACTACCACCTTCATTCAGGGAAGCTGGAGTTTCTTGCCATGAAGTGGGCCATCTGTGAGAGGTTTCGGGATTATCTGTACTATTCTCCACCATTCACTGTCTATACGGACAATAATCCCCTAACGTATGTGCTCACCACCGCAAAGTTAAATGCAACCACACAGAGGTGGGTAGCAGAACTAGCTGATTTCCAGTTTGTGATTAAGTATCGCCCTGGAAAAGCAAACAGAGATGCAGATGGACTTTCACGTATGCCCCTAGATATGGAGCAGTACATGAACAGATGTACACAAAATGTTGATCCTGATGTGATGAATTGTGTGACACAGGCAGTCAAGGTAAAGTCACACGAAAGTGAACCATGGCTTTGCCCAGTCACCATTTCTACTCTCATCAGTGAAGCAGACCAAGAAGCCAGCTCTATAGCTGAAATATCAAAGACTGATCTAAAAAGAGCTCAAGAAGAAGACTCCGTGATTGGAGAGGTGTTGCGCTATGTGTTGTCAAAACAATGGCCAAGAAGTGTAAAGCAGCACAACAGTAGAATTGCAGCTCTAGTCAGGCAAAAACACAAGCTGTACTTGGAAGATGATGGACTGCTTTACAGGAGAACGGCAACACATGACCAGCTACTCCTACCCCAGAAGTTTCACAAACTCCTGTTCAAAGAGCTCCATGAAAACATGGGTCATTTAGGGGTAGAGAGAGTGATGAACTTGATAAGAGAGCGTTTTTATTGGGCTCACATGCAAAGAGATGTGGAGCACTACATCACTAAAGTTTGCAGTTGTTTAAAGAACAAACGTCCCAATAAGATAACAAGGGCACCACTGACTAACATTGTCACCACGTACCCGTTTGAATTAGTGTCAGTGGATTTCCTGCATTTGGAGAAGTGCAAAGGAGGATATGAGTATATCCTGGTTGTAATGGACCATTTTACTCATTTTGCCCAGGCTTACCCATGTCGTAACAAAGCTGCCCACACCGCTGCTGAGAAGATCTTTGGAGATTTTGCCCTCAAGTTTGGTTTCCCCACACGACTCCATCATGATCAGGGAAGAGAGTTCCAAAATAAACTTTTTGCAAAGCTCCAAGAGTACAGTGGTGTGCAGGGGTCCCGAACAACGCCCTACCATCCCCAAGGGAATGGGCAGGTGGAACGATTTAATTGTACACTGTTGGCAATGCTCAGAAATTTGCCCGAAGCAGCTAAGGAAGACTGGAAGTCCTCTCTGGCAAAAGTGGTTCATGCCTATAATTGTACGCGTAGTGAAGCTACGGGGTACGCACCATATTTTCTGTTGTTTGGTCGTAGTCCAAAGTTGCCTATTGATCTGATGTTTGGCCTCACAACAAGAGAGCAGAGTGTTTCTCAGCAAGACTATGCTGAAAAGTGGAGAGCTACAATGACTGAAGCTTACAAACTCGCTTCTAAAACAGCAAACAAAGAAGGGATGAGAAGTAAAGCCCTTTATGATAAAAAGGTTCACGGTGCTGAGTTACTCCCTGGATCCAGAGTATTGGTTCGAAACTTGACCGAAAAGGGTGGGCCAGGAAAATTAAGATCATACTGGGAAGACAAGGTGTATGTCGTGACCCAAAAGAAGTACCCAGACAGTCCAGTATATGAAATCAGACCTGAAACTGGCAAGGGACGTAATCGGGTCATACACAGAAACCTTTTGTTACCATGTGACTTTCTTCCCATGGAAACAGTGAAGCATGCCTCTAAGAAAACAAGAGAAAGAGACTCTAAAAGACAAAGGCATGTGGACAGACAAAGCAACACGGATGATGAAGATGAAGAGGGTTGGAATGCCATAATTGGATTACGAGCTGGGAAGGATCAAGAGCAACGTCCACTGAGAGCCGATGCACCGAAGTTCTACCCGCATGATGACACTACTCCGGAGGATGAGGACCAGGACCCAGATGACGTCACGCAGGTGCAGCTGGCACCAGAGGTCGACGATCCGGTGGTTCCAGATCCAGCTGAGGCAGACCAGGACCAGAGTGATGAGGTGTCGGAGTCCAGTTCCAGTGACCAGGAGGGACCTGACGAGATTCCTGCTAAAACGTATCCTTCAAGAATAAGAAAACAGCCATTGAGACTGACTTATGATAAGTTAGGTCAACCTAGCACTTCATTGCACTTCATCTGTCTAGAACAAAGGTGTAGAAGCTAAAGATAACCATTGGTCAGACATAAATGTCTTGAAAAGTAACTTGGTAGTTACTGTGATGGTTGGTAAAAAAATTGAAAAAAAGAACAAAAAAATTTAAAAACACAAAAAGAGACTGGCAGTATGTTACTAAGGCACAGGCATCACACAAAGGTTTATTTGGTAGGTTATGACTAGATTGAGTATCCTTACTCTCAGGAAAGATGCAGATACCCACCATGATGGATGGAGCGGTTGAAGGTTATCATGCACTAAGACCTCTTCTGCAAATGTATTGCATGGAATAGGAGATACATGCTGTACTATGGACAATTACCAGTTGCATCTTTATAGACTTTAATGAACTCTGACTCCTGTGTAGTGATACCCTACTTAACATGTAATGCATGATTACCAAATGTGAACTGACAGAAGAAAAGAGGAAAAAAAAACTACTATTTTCAGAAAGGTGTAATGTCGGGACGACATTAACTTTTTGAGGGGTGAGTGTAGGAAAACGTTAATTTTGGATAACCTCTAGTGAACCCTCAAACAGTGTGGATTAGATGCTAATGGCAAATGTGAATATTCTTAATAAATGTACCTAAGAGACTATAATGTAATGATTAATAGTATATGGGAGCATTTATAGGGAATGTATTAAAGGACTGAATATGCACTGTCTAGATATGAGCTGTCAATGGAAGTAGTAGCGTTTCTACGCCAGAGGTGGCGCTCAGTAATGTTAAGACACTGTGTAATGTGAGAGAACACCATAGAAGAGTGTAGGCGCTCTAGTGAGAGTGTTCCAGAGAACGTTCAAGAGAGAAGTCGAGAGTGAGTGTAGAGAGAGTGTTGAGACAAGATGGTGTCTAACTATGTGCTGTGCAAGTGATGTGCCGTGCCGTGTGAGCTGGGAGAAGTCAATAAACAGTCGCTGCAAAGTCTAAACAGCTTGGCTCAATCATCCTTCCTCCCCTTCGCCCCTCCTGGGTGTAACACATGGAATTGCAGAGGTCTACAAAATCTTAAAAAACTTAAACAAGTTATGAATAAAATAAAAGACAGATTCAAAAATTGTATTTTTACAAGAAACTCATCTATTAGAGGAGGATGTAAAAAGAATTAGGAGAAGATGGCAAGGTAATGTGTTCACCTCATTATTTTCATCCCGAGCCAGGGGAGTTATGACTCTCATACATAAAACAGTCCCATTTCAAATGAAAAATGTAATTAGAGACAAATTTGGAAGATATCTAATCATCCAAGGATCTTTATTAGAAAATATAAATCTGGTGAACTTATACGGCCCCAATATTGATGATTAAAACTTCTTTGTTAATTTATTCCTCACTTTATCATCACTTACAGGGCAACATATAATAGCAGGGGATTTTAATTGTACATTGAATCCCAGTATAGATAGATCAACAGGACTGGACTGTACGCACAATGGATGTAGGATGACCATTAATCATTTTATGAAAGAACTGAGATTGCTAGATATATGGAGAGAAATGAAACCACAAGTCGAAGCTTATTCTTGTTGTTCTAATACCTATAAGACATTCTCACGTATTGACTATTTTTTGATCTCTACAGAATTAATGTCCAAGATTCAAAACTGTTTCTATGATAACATTGTGATCTCTGATCATGCACCCTGCTGTCTAATATATGTAGATAAGAAATTGACAAAGGACCCAGTTAGGTGGCATTTTCAACATAAATGGCTTCAGGATGAGGAATTTAAGTACATAGAAAAACAGATGAGTTCTTTGATATTAATACTACACAAACAACGCCATGCATAAAGTGGGAGGCTTTCAAAGCTTTTATTAGGGGGCATATTATTAGTTATACAGGTTCAAAATCTAAGAAGACCCAAGAGGAGAGAGTCCAACTGGAACGTAAAATAAAAATCCTTCAAGAAAAGGTGTATGCAGGAAGTAACCCACAGTTAGAGAACGAATTACTGATTCTGAGAGCTAAATATGACAAATCAGCGAATAGAGCTGCCTCGAGTCTTCTAAGATTGAAGCAAACTTTTTACGAACAAGGTGAAAAATCAGGAAAATTATTGGCATGGCAGATTAAACAATTAGAATCTAAAACACCAATTACCAGTATTATAAGTAACTGACGGGTAGTTATAGATCCTTTAGAAATTAATAGTGCCTTTAGAGATTATTATGGAAAACTATATGATACAAAAAAATAAAACTGACTTAACAAAATTAAATGGGTTTTTGGGTGGATTATCTATACCATGTATTCCAAATGAAAACGGGGAGATACTGGAGTCTAAAATTAGTCAAGAAGTTGGGCAAGCCATTGATGATATGAAATCAGGAAAAAGAGCAGGACCAGATGGTCTTCCAGTTGACCTCTATAAAAAATTTAAATTAATAAAACCAATGTTGGAAATGGTTTTAGAAGCATTTCAAAATGGTAATTTACCACCATACATGAATGCCTTAATTATACTGTTACCAAAACCAGGTAAACCCCCTAATAAATGTGAAAACATGAGACCAATAAGCCTATTAAATGCTGATCTTAAAATAATCTGTAAAATTTTAGCAAAATGACTACAAGAAATATTACCAAATATTACTAACCGAGATCAGAATGGCTTTATAATGGGAAGACAAGGCTTCCATAATGTAAGAAGACTATTTAATATTATTTATTTCAATAAAGAAGCACCAGATACAGCTCTCTTATCATTGGATGCCGAAAAGGCCTTTGATAGGGTCGAATGGCCCTATCTTTTTGAAGTTCTACAAAGGTTTGGATTTGGAAATAATTTCATAAAATGGGTCCAGATAATATACAATAATGCTACAGCAGAAATCCTAACAAACAGCAATATCTCAAAATCAATAAAAATCAATAGAGGATGTTGACAAGGCTGTCCACTTTCACCTTTACTGTTTACTATGGCAATTGAACCTTTAGCGATGGCAGAACGTTTACATCCACAAATATATGGAATTAAAGTAGGACCAACAGAACATAAAATCTCCCTGTATGCTGATGACATAATTTTGTTTATGTTGAATTTTAAAAAATCAATTCCGACCTTGTTAAATTTAATAAAGAACTTTGGGGATATATCAGGATATAAAATAAACAAAACAACATCTTCAATATTAATGCTAAATGAGACCCAGAGAAATCACCCAGCTCCTGAGGTAAACCAATTCAATGTTGTAAATCAGTTTAAATATTTAGGAATTCAAATTTTGCCTAAGCTAGAATCAGTCGCCAATGCCAACTATGAAGCCTTAATGACAGATATTAATGAGTTACTTCAGAGATGGATGCCACTACCAATGTCGATGATCGGGAGAATTAATATACTTAAAAGTAATATCTTACCAAAAATACTTTATTTCAAAACATTCCTTTACCACCACCTTCAGATCTATTTTCAAGAATTTAAAAAAAGTTAGTGGAATTTATATGGAACAATAGGAAGGCTAGATTACGTTTGTCCTTACTATATTTACCATTTGATCGTGGAGGTCTGAAATGTCCAAACTTTGTTGTATTACTGGTCAGCACAACTGAGGTCTGACATATTATTTTTCATCAAATGATCTTCCTCACTGGACTGAAATGGAATCATACAATTTACCTTTACCTCTTCCCTTATTCATATACTCAGACTCAGCTAAAAAACTACAGAAACAAGTTAAAAATCCAATTGTAAAGCACATGATCAAAATATGGTGTGAAACCAAAAAGTATTTAAAAGAACCACACTCACTGTCACAATTTAGCCCAATATGGGGTAATCAATATTTTACACCAGGGAGAGCGGATACTGTATTTCGTCGTCAGCCTCCGTCGGTCTATGATGACCATGGAAGAGAATCCTAAACATCTACTCTGCTGGAACAGCACAACCCGTGGCCGAACAGGCCGATGCGCACCGGTGTTCTACCTTCCAGCGTTGGGCTTTGGTAGGATTCAAGCCTGGGCAGGAAGATATGGAGGACAAGATGTTACCCATGCAGCATGTCCCCCCCTCTCCACGTCACTGATGAATCCAAAGGAACAGCAGGGCTGCTATAGTTTGGCACCAGCGCCGTCGCAGGAGCTGCCAGAACGATGTTGAGCACAACAGAGAACTGCCTTAGGGGCTCCAACTCCGGATTTTTCCTCAGGGTTGACTCCCGAAGCCTTTCCTGTGACCGGGTGTGCCGAAAGGCAGCGGCGGTTTGAAATCAGGGTTTACCTTCCCCTAGATGGGCTACCTTCCCAGGTTGACGAGCCACCATCTACCCGAAGCATCTGGTTTTAAGGCGCCAGAGATCCGCCCTCGCCCCTTCTCCTATTAGTAAAAGCAGTTCCGCCGGGCTTAGAGACTAAACCACACGGGCAGGCTAGGAGTTGGACTTAGTTGTCAGAGGCTTTTCGAGACGCACGCCGTAAGGAGCATTTTATGAGCACTGGGAGCTTAACCCCAGTGCCGCTCCTGGCTATGACAACCTTGGAACCAAAATAAAATATGGAATATAAAAGGGATTCAAAAGATTCAAGACTTAATATTTGTCACGCTCAGATAACATAATGTCTTTTGAAGAACTGAGGATTAAATTCAATCTTAATAGAACACACTTTTTTAAATATCTTCAGCTTAGAAATTTTATTCAATCAAATCAAAATAATGCTCTCACCCGACCTACTTATTCATTTTTGGAAAAAATTTTGATGAAAGATAGTAAGAGAAAGGGTATTATTTCAGAGTTTTACAACTCACTGACACTATACTCAAGTGAAAACTCACAGAAAAGACTGAATTACTGGAAAGAGGACCTGCAAATTGAAATTTCAGAGGAACAATGGGAAATGGCTTGTGCAGGAGCTCAAACCAAATCAATAAATGTACATCTTAAGCTGATACATTTTAAATGGTTAATGTGGATGTATGTTACACCAGTGGAATTAAACAGATATAACAAAAACATACCAGATACATGCACAAAATGTATGGAAAGTAAAGGAACCCTATTTCACTGTTCATGGGAATGTAGAAAAATCAGAATGTTTTGGGAAGAGGTGAGGGTAACAATTGAAAAAATAATTTCAAAACAAATCATATTGAACCCTAAACTGTTTTTGTTGGGTATGTATCCAGAAAAACATAACTTTAATAAGAGTGAAAAAGCATTCATAGACCTCAGTTTGCTTAATGCCAAAAAATGTATTGCACTACTGTGGAAAAAGATTCATAGACCAGATGTGACTCAGTGATTAAGACAAATGTTAACAAACCTTCCACTAGAAAGAATAACATATATACTGAAATCAAAGGAAAATGTGTTTGAGAATATATGGAGACCTTTCACTGATTATGTAAAGAATTTAAACATAAAGTCTGAAGAAGAAGGTGAATGATGTGTGGACCTTGCAAATTCCAAGCTGTTGAATGTATATTATGTATTCTTGTATAATAGATTACCTAGACTAAACAGAGGAGCATTGTTGTTGATTTGTGTTTAATGGATGTTGTTGTTGTTTTTTTTGATGACCCATTTTTTTGTTATTGTTCTTTTTAATTTTTGTGTTAGTGTCTGATTGTGCCATGTTTGTATTAAAAAAAGGTTCAATAAAAAATACTGTGGAAAAAAGAAAAAAAAAACTTGAGCTTTGTTTTTTTTTTTTTTCCCTCCTCCTGATTTCTTCTCCCTTATAGTTCAGTGACAAGCAATATTACTCAAGAGCCTGGTATCATATTACTGCAGTGCAGTAGTAAACGAGCATAATAAAGAACAGACCTATTGCCATTTCACACACAAACATTATCCAGAGATAAAGTCAGTGCTTGTTTACATAGCGCTTGACAGTTGGGTTCACATGACTCCTAACTGCAGTTAGCTAGCTTGTTGGCTGTGTAGGCCATGATTGCACTACCATCACATAGTGATTATAAGTCTTTTATCAGGTTCTTACAGTGCATCTGGAAAGTATTCAGAGCTTCACTTTTTCCACATTTTGTTATAGCTTTATTACAAAATGGATTAAATTCATTTTTTCCCTCAAAATTCTACACACAATACCCCATAATGACAATGTGAAAGGGTTGTTGGTTTTTTTTTTTTTTTGTTTTACATTTTTGAAAATTTATTAAAAATAAACTAAGAAATCACTGATCATCCTTGAGATGTTTCTACAGCTTAATTGGAGTCCATCCATCCATCTTCTACCGCTTTTCCGGAGGTCCGGGTCGTGGAGGCAGCAGTTCAAGCAGAGAAGCCCAGACTTCCCTCTCCCCAGCCACCTGCTTCAGCTCTTCAGAGAAGACACCAAGGCGTTCCCAGACCAGCTGGGAGACGGTCTCTCCACCGAGTCCTGGGTCTGCCCCGGGGTCTCCTCCCAGTGGGACGTGCCCGAAACGCCTCAAGTGGGAGGCATCCTAATCAGATGCCCATACCACCTCAACTGACTCCTTTCAATGTGGAGGAGCAGCGGTTCTACTCTGAGCCTCTCCCGGATGACTGAGCTCCTCACCCTATCTCTGAGGGTGAGTCCAGCGATTCTATGGAGAAAGCTCATTTCAGCCGCTTGTATCCGCGATCGTGTTCTTTCGGTCATTACCCAAAGCTTGTGACCATAGGTGAGAGTAGGAACGTAGATTGACTGGTAAATCGACAGCTTTGCCTTAGAACTCAGCTCCCTCTTCACCACAACAGACCGGTACAACGTCTGCATCACTGCAGATGCTGCTCCAATCCGTCTGTCAATCTCTCGCTCCATTTTCCCCTCACTCGTGAACAAGACCCCAAGATACTTAAACTCCTCCACTTGGGGCAGGAGCCTGTCCCCAACCCAGAGAGGACAATCCACCTTTTTCCGGCTGAGGACCATGGACTCGGACTTGGAGGTGCTGATTCTCATCCCAGCCGCTTCACACTCAGCGGCAAACCATCCCAGCAAGAGCTGTAGGTCATTGCTGGATGAAGCCAACATGACAACATCATCTGCAAACAACAGAGATGAGATCCAGTGGTCACCAACCATGACACCCTCCATTCCCTGGCTGCGCCTAGAAATCCTGTCCATAAAAATTATGAACAGGATCAGTGACAAAGGGCAGCCCTGGCAGAGTCCAACTCTCACTGGGAATGACTCCAACCGAGTGTTGGCAATACGAACCAAACTCTCACAACGGTCGTACAGAGACCGAATAGCTTGTAACAACAAGCCTGATACCCCATACTCCCGAAGCACCCCCCACAAAAAACCACGAGGGACATGGCCAAATGCCTTCTCCAAGTCCACAAAACATATGTAAACTGGTTGGGCAAACTCCCACGAACCTTCAAGAATTCTCGAGAGGGTAAAGAGCTGGTCCGATGTGCCACAGCCAGGACGAAAACGACATTGCTCCTCCTGAATCCGAAGTTTGACCAACGGCCGGACTCTCCTCTCCAGTACCTTGGCATAGACCTTCCCAGGGAGGCTGAAAAGTGTGATCCCTCTAAAGTTGGAGCACACCCTCCGGTCCCCTTTTTTGAAGAGAGGAACCACCACCCCGGTTTGTCATGCCAAAGGCACTGCCCCCGACTTCCACGCAATGTTGCAGAGGCGTGTCAACCATGACAACCCTACAGCATCCAGGGCCTTGAGGTACTCAGGGCGAATCTCATCCACCCCTGGGGCCCGGCCACCAAGGAGATTAACCACCATGGTGACCTCAGCCCCTGTGATAGGCAAGTCATCCCCCTCGTCCCCAAACCCTGCTTCCTCTGTGGAAGGCGTATCAGTGGGATTGAGGGGATCCTCGAAGTATTCCTTCCACCGCCCGACGATATCCCCAGTCAAAGTCAAGTGTCCCATCCGCACCATACACAGTTTGGACAGGGAGCTGCTGTCCCCTCCTGAGCCGCCGGACAGTTTGCCAGAATCTCTTCGAGGCCGACCGAAAGTCTTGTTCCATGGCCTCACCGAACTCCTCCCATACCCAGGTTTTTGCTTCAGCAACCACCCGAGCTGCACTCCGCTTGGTCTGCCGGTACACCTCAGCTGCTTCGGGAGTCCCACAAGCCAACCAAGCTTGATAGGACTCCTTCTTCAGCTTAGTGGCCCCCCTCACCACTGGTGTCCACCACTTGATTCGGGGGTTGCCACCACGAGATGCACCGACCACCTTGCGGCTCTGGGCCACCACTTCAACAACAGAGGTGGAGAACATGGCACATTCAGACTCCATGTCTCTAGACTCCCTCGGAATGTGGTTGAAGTTCTTCTGGAGGTGGGAGTTGAAGACCTCCCGGACAGGGGCCTCACCCAGACGTTCCCAGCACACCCTCACTATACGTTTGGGTCTACCAGGTCTGAATGGCTTCCTCCTCTGCCATCGGATCCAACTCACCACCAGGTGGTGATCAGTTGACAGCTCTGCACCTCTCTTTACCCAGGTGTCCAAGACATACAGTATGGTCACAGGTCTGATGACACGATAACAAAATCGATCATCGACCTGCGACCTAGGGTGTCCTGGTGCCAGGTGCACATATGGACACCCTTATGCTTGAACATGGTGTTTGTTATGGACAAACTGTGGATGGCACAGAAGTCCAACAACTGAACACCACTCGGATTCAGATCGGGCAGGCCGTTCCTCCCAGTCACCCCCCTCCAGGTTTCACTGTTGTTGCCCACGTGCGCACTGAAGTCCCCCAGTAGGATAATGGAGTCTCCAAAAGGAGCACCCTCCAGCACCCCTGTCACAGACTCCAAAAAGGGTGGGTACTCTGAAACATCATTTGGTGCATAGGCACAAATGATGGTCAGGATCCGTTTCCCAACCCAAAGGCGCAGGGAAGCAACCCTTTCGTCCACCGGGGAAAACTCCAATATAGAGGCAGCAAGGTGGGGGGGATACAAGAATACCCACCCTTGCTCATCGCCTCTCGCCTGGGGAAACTCCAGAAAAGGCCAAGCTCCAGCCCCTCTCCAGGAGACTGGTTCCGGAACCGGAGCTGTGTGTTGAGGTGAGGCCGACTATATCTAGCCGGTATCTCTCAATCTCGTACACCAGCTCAGGCTCCTTCCCCATCAGACAGGTGACATTTCACGTACCAAAAGCCAGTTTAGAAAGCTTGGGATCAGTCCGCCAAGGTCTCCGCCTTTGACCACCACCTAATCCACATAGCACCGGACCCTCATGACCTCTCCTGCAGGTGGTGAGCCCACTGGAGGGCGGACCCATGTAACTTCTTTGAGCTGAGCCCGGCCGGGTCCCATGGATGGAAACCCGGCCACCAGACGCTAGCCTTTGAACCCCTCCCCCAGGCCTGGCTCCAGGGTGGGGCCCCGGTAACCCCATACCGGGCGGCGTACACTGAATCCTTCAGGATCAGGTTACTTTATTTGTACCCATAGGTAGATTTGTTTGATACAGAATTTATCATGAGAGTCTGTTGGATCGTTCTTAGTCTGGCACTTCACCCAGGACCAGTTTGTCTTGGGTGACCCTATCAGAGGCAAATTGACCCGGACAACATGGCTCCTGGGATCACTGGGGCACGCAAACCCCCCCACCACGATAAGGTGACGATCCATGAGAGGGAATTGGAGTCCACCTGTGGTAAATTCAGTTGATTGGACATGATTTGGAAAGGCACATGCCTGTCTATATAAGGTCCCACAGTTGACTGTGCATGTCGGAGCACAAACCAAGCATGAAGTCAAAGGACTTGTCTGTAGACCTCCGAGACAGGATTGTCTCGAGGCACAAATCTGGGGAAGGATACAGAAAAATTTCTGCTGCTTTGAAGGTCCCAATGAGCACAGTGACCTCAATCATCTGTAAATGGAAGAAGTTAGGAACCACCAGGACTCTTCCTACAGCTGGCCGGCCACCTAAACTGAGCGACTGGGGGAGAAGGGCCTTAGTCAGAGAGGTGACCAAGAACCCGACAGTCACTCTGTCAGAGCTCCAGCATTCCTCTGTGGAGAGAGGAGAACCTTCCAGAAGGACAACCTTCCAGCAATCCACCAATCAGGCCTGTATGGTAGAGTGGCCAGACAGAAGCCACTCCTTAGTAAAAGGCACATGGCAGCCTGACTGGAGTTTGCCGAAAGGCACCTGAAGCACTCTGACCATGAGAAACAAAATTCTCTGGTCTGATGAGGCAAAGACTGAACTCTTTGGTGTGAATGTCAGACATCATGTTTGGAGGAACCCAGGCACTGCTCATCACCAGACCAATACCATCCCTACAGTGAAGTATGGTGGTGGCAGCATCATGCTGTGGAGATGTTTTTCAGCAGCAGGAACTGGGAGACTATTCAGGATAGAGAGAAAGATGAATACAGCAATGTACAGAGACATCCTGGATGAAAACCTGCTCCGGAGTGCTCTTGACCTCAGACTGAGGTGACGGTTCATCTTTCTGCAGGACAACAACCCTAAGCACACAGCAATGATATCAAGAGTGGCTTCAGGACAACTCTGTGAATGTCCTTGAGTAGGCCAGCCAGAGCCCAGACTTGAATCCAAGTGAACATCTCTGGAGAGATTTGAAAATGGCTGTGCACCAACGCTTCCCATCCAACCTGATGGAGCTTGAGAGGTGCTGCAAAGAGGAATGGGCCAAACTGCCCAAAGATGGGTGTGCCAAGGTTGTGGCATCATATTCAAAAAGACTTGAGGCTGTAATTGCTCAATACTTTGATGTAGCTTTGGCAGCAAAGGCTGTGAATACTTATGCTCATGTGATTTCTTAGATTTTTTCAAATTTATTAAAAATAAACTAACTTTTTTCACATCGTCATTATGGGGTATTGTGTGTAGAATTTTGAAGGAAAAAAATGAATTTAATCCATTTTGGAATAAGGCTGTAACATAAAATGTGGAAAAAGTGAAGCTCTGAATACTTTCTGGATGCACTGTAAATACAACCTTAGCTTGTCCATTTTTTCATCCATTCCCCCTGTAAAACGGTTGCAATGATGCACATTGCTTTCAGAGGCAACAGTGACTTAGTTTCAGGCATCTATGTGTAAGTTTCTGCACATTTTGCTCACTTCTTGCTAGCTTCAGATCATCACATACTGTGTGAATGGAGACCACATTGCTTTTCCTTACAAGCAGTTTTAATTTGATGTGCTGTTTCTGGGCATGTCTTAAAGGGACGGTATGTGAAAAGCTCCCTACACACATATACACACAAAAGGAAGAGGGGAAAACAAAACAAAATAAACAGACATGAGCAAGATTATGTTGGTTTTACACCCTGAACATCAGTTTTGGTTTTAATTTAGTTAATCGTCCAGCTCAAGTGGGGATGGCAAAATTTATTATATATCCCAATATACTTTTTTGTTCAATTACTTATCCTCATTTAAAACTTTTAAGGTGATTATTTGCAAAGAAAATGAGCTTTTCTTTGTGATGTACACTACTCACAAAAAGTTAGGGATATTTGGCTTTCAGGTGAAATTTATGGAAAATAGTAGGGCATTTATGTTTAAGTTAACCGGTTTAACCGGTTCCGGTTCTGCCGGACCGGTGGCGCCACACGAGTAGGCTGCCCGTTGCAACAGCCTTTTTTTTTTATCTTCCTTCTTCTTTCTACACCTTTCACTCTGTATATATATCACGGATGCACGGATCGCCCCGGGGTCTCCCGGGTCGGCGGACGGAGCCACGGTTTGCAGCGGGAGACGCTACAGCGGGGAGGAGCTAGTGCTAGCTAGCACTTGGCCACCGCCCGGTGCTAATGGGAAACTCGACATACCGGGAGCTGTAGCGAAAACGACGCGGGTGCCGGGCTGGAGTTTAGGCAGCGTGCAAGAAATATAAGACAGAATAATAAAGAGCGATGGCAAGAACCAAGCAGACTGCCCGTAAAATCTACTGGAGGAAAAAGCCCCCCAGGAGACAGCTATCCACCAGGGCTGCTCGGAGAGGCGCTCCGGCCACCGGCAGAGTGAAGAGGCCTCGCCGTCACAGGCCCGTGGCTCTGAGAGAGATCCGTCGCTGCCAGAAATCCACGGAGCTGCTCATCCGTAAGCTGCCCGTCCAGCGCCTGGTGAGGGAGATCGCTCAGGACTTCAAGACCGTCCTGCGTTTCCTGAGCTTTGCCGTCATGGCTCTGCAGGAGACCAGCGAGGCCCACCTGGTGGTCTCTGCTTCGCTAAGGGGGTCACCATCATGCCCAAAGACTTCCAGCTGGTCCGCCGCATCCGCGGAGAGAGAGCTTAGATTTTCTGCTGCACATTCACCAACCAACCATAATGCTCTGCACTGTGTGTCTGTAGATATACATTTATAGTAATATGGACATATGTTTACTAGATGTTGTTTTTTCTTGCCTTTTGATTGTTGCTCTGAGTGTTGCTATCCCTGTGCTGTTGCAATCCTGGAATTTCCCCATTGTGGGACTAATAAAGGCTTATCTTATCTTAAGTGTACAATGGTGATTTCCTCATCTCAAACAGTTTGATACAAAAGCCAACAACAGTTTTGGGTATACTGTGCCACAACAAAAAAATGTCAGTGACTCAATAACTTGTCATGTGCCCTTGAGCATCAATTACAGCTTGACAATGACGTCTCATGCTGTTCACAAGTTGACTTATTGTCTACTGAGGCATGACATTCCACTCTTCTTGAAGGGTGGCCCCCAGATCATTGAGGTTGTGGGGTACAGGGTTATGATCCTCGACATGGCAACTCAGCTGATCCCATAGGTTTTCTATGGGATTCAGGTCTGAAGAAAGTGCAGGCCACTCCATTTGAGGTACCCCAGCCTCCAGCAGCCGTTCCCTAATGATGCAATCTTGATGAGCTGGAGCATTGTCATTGATGAAGATGAAATTAAGCCCGTGTTGTTCATGCAGGAGCACAATGTCTGGATTAATGAGGTTATTCCAGTAGTATTGGCTTGTCACTGTACCATTCACAAGGTGTAGGGCAGTTCTGTATTGATTAGACACACCTGCTCAGACTGTAACACCACTACCACCAAAGGCTTGTCTGGTGACAACAGTGGCTGATGCATAGCACTCTCCTTGACATCTCCAACATTGTTGGCGGCCATCATTTCTGCTCAGCGTGAATCGACTTTCATCAGAGAACAGCATTGAGGCCCACTGGTACATGCAAGATGATAACACCTGTTTCTGGTGTGGTCAGGTACCCTTGCAGGTCATCTAGCATGCTGATATAAATGGTTTTGAATGTCTGATATGACACTTGGGTGCCTCTAACCTCCCTTAGATGTGCCTGGAGCTGAGTGGCATTCATCTTCTGGTTCTGCAGGGCACTGTTCACAATGAAGCAGTCATCAGCATGGGATGTGGCCAAAGGACGTCCACTTCTATGCCTTTCTGTGACTCTTCCAGTCTCTCTGTATCTCTGTTGCGACCTGCTGATAACACTCTGTAACACTCTAAGCTCAGTGGCCACTTCCCTCTGAAAACATCCTGTTTGAAGCCTCGCAATGGCGAGGTACTGTTGATCAATTGTGAGGTGTCGTTTCGGTTTCATGTCAAAATATGAACAGCATGATAGAGGACTGTTTAAATACGAATTCTAATTGAACCACAAAATTTGTTGGTCAATTCATGGCTCAAACATCCATTGTGAATTTTGCCGTTAACCACCTTGTTAGAGAACAGCAAGTTACATAAAAAATACTGAAACATTGAACAGTTGGACATGTGCATTCAAAAGGTTAGAGAAGGTCAAATTAAGTTCACCTGTAAAGGTTATAGTGTGGGAATGTGGGAATGACGAGACAGGGTTCTCTCAAGTCAGCTTTATTCACATTCACCAACATCTCAAAGAAGAGGACAACACAGGAAACTCTCGTCCTTAAATACCCGGACTCTCACAGTTCACAAGTCACATGCATCACAGATCACGTTGCATTATAATTGACAGTAACAATGCATCCCTTCTCTCTATCACCCCCACTGTCTACAATGCATCTCCTCTTTAATCCTTTAATAACACCCCCACAGTCTCAAGCCTTGCATACCAAAGCTAACATCCTTGCAGCTTCCTGTAATCTCCAAGGAAGCTCTGCCTTTGTTCTGATCTAAAATGTGAGTCACAAAGTAGGTCACATATGTGTGTCCACCACAATAGTGCCTTTTAGGTGCATCCTGAAATTTCACCCAAAAGTCGAATATCCCTAACTTTTTGTGAGTAGTGTATATTTGTGATACTCATTTGGAAGAACTACACATGCAGAAATTAGGATTGCCATCTTTAGCAACAATACAATTTATTTTCCATCCATCCATCTTCTACTGCTTTTCCGGAGGTCCGGGTCGCGGAGGCAGCAGTTCAAGCAGAGAAGCCCAGCCTTGCCTCTCCCCAGCCACCTGCTCCAGCTCTTCAGAGAGGATACCAAGGCGTTCCCAGACCAGCTGGGAGACATAGTCTCTCCACCAAGTCCTGGGTCTGCCCTGGGGTCTCCTCCCAGTGGGACGTGCCCGAAACACCTCAAGTGGGAGGCGTCCAGGAGGCATCCTAATCAGATGCCCATACCACCTCAACTGACTCCTTTCAATGTGGAGGAGCAGCGGTTCTACTCTGAACCTCTCCCGGATGACTGAGCTCCTCACCCTATCTCTGAGGGTGAGTCCAGCAATCCTATGGAGAAAGCTCATTTCAGCCGCTTGTATACGCGATCTCATTCTTTCGGTCATTACCCAAAGCTCGTGACCATAGGTGAGAGTAGGAGCGTAGATTGACTGGTAAATCGACAGCTTTGCCTTAGAACTCAGGTCCCTCTTCACCACAACAGACCGGTACAACGTCCGCATCACTGCAGATCCGATCTGTCTGTCAATCTCTCGCTCCATTCTCCCCTCACTCATGAATAAAACCCAAAGATACTTAAACTCCTCCACTTGGGGCAGGAGCCTGTCCCCAACACAGAGAGGACAATCCACCTTTTTCGGCTGAGGACCATGGACTCGGACTTGGAGGTGCTGATTCTCATCCAAGCCACTTCACACTGACGGTTTGTCAGCGGCAAACCGTCCCAGCAAGAACTGTAGGTCATTGCTGGATGAAACCAACAGGACATCATCATCTGCAAACAACAGCGATAAGATCCTGTGGTCACCAAGCATGACACCCTCCATTCCCTGGCTGCGCCTAGAAATCCTATCCATAAAAATTATGAACAGGATCGGTGACAAAGGGCAGCCCTGGCAGAGTCCAACTCTCACTGGGAATGAGTCCGACCAAGTGTTGGCAATACGAACCAAGCTCTCACAACGGTTGTACAGAGACCGAATAGCTCGTAACAACAAGCCCGATACCCTATACTCCCGAAGCACCCCCCACAAAAAAACATGAGGGATGCGGTCGAATGCCTTCTCCAAGTCCACAAAATACATGTAAACTGGTTGGGCAAACTCCCACGAACCCTCGAGAATTCTCGAGAGGGTAAAGAGCTGGTCTGATGTGCCACGGCCAGGACGAAAACCACATTGTTCCTCCTGAATTCGAGGTTCGACCAACGGCCGGACTCTCCTCTCCAGTACCTTGGCATAGACCTTCCCAGGGAGGCTGAGGAGTTTTCCTCTTTTAAAAAAAATCCCCACATAATGTCTACAGGATTTATATGTTCATTTTATTGGACTTAATAGGCAATTTCTTGTCTTTGATTCGGTCTTTAAACTTGTGTGGGACTTTTGAAAACTCTGTTTTTAGTGGTGCCTCATGAGTGCTAAATAAACTGCAGCCACATTCATATTATCAATTTCTAGTTAGGTTACCACAAAGCATACAACACAAGGTCTCAATAAAACCTCTTTCCAAATGTATCATACAGTGTCTTCAGTCTTTCTTTGATCTATCTGAAATATAGACATTACAATATAATTCAATATCTTTGTCTTGATAACATTTAAAGCCCCTTTTATTCTTCACCATTTCCATCCAATTCTCATGGTGTCTACTCTTATCTACAAATCAAACTATTTCCATGAAACAGCCAAGGAACAATCCCTTAGAACGGCAAAGACTGCACTCTTGAACCCTTTATCAGTTACTTGAAGCTTTGGTTGCATATGGACAGTGGTTGGGTCTTATTGCCAACTGTGTAAAGAAAAGACAAATTATTTTCTGTTTGGAAGTCATTTTGAATACATTTTTCATGTGGGAATTGTAGCGGCCCTGATACTGTGCCCTGGGGCATCCCATAATTGGTCTAAAGATAAATGTTATTGTGTTAAAGTGTCATATTTTCTAGGGTAGGGAGGGGAAAAAAAACTTTATCCTGTTTGTCCTTGATGTACAGCTGTGAAGTGATGCAGCTTTGACCTGCAGTTCCCTCATGGCCACTACATGAAGAGTTGAACTGCTGCAGTATTGCCCTCCATACATCTTTTTCACTAACCCACATTTCAGTCTGTGTATTAATGAAGAAAAGGGTCACACAGATGACCTCGCTGCTATGACACCTATTTACTACTTGCCCTCATAGCAGCCCTCCCTCTACATGTGCAACCTTGCATACTGCAAAATGGGATCTAATGGAACAGGAGCTAAAACATGCTGCCGCATTTTGTCTGGAGCTGCTGATGTCAGCAAGTGGCACGTCACCACATTTGCATATGGCCTGTCTGCTGACATGATTTTTGGCCCAGCAGGTTTTCTGTTTAAGCTCATGTGTATTTTGCTAGTACCTCTATTGCTGAGGGTGCTCAGATTCATTGAGAGGCAACAGCCATTTTTGTGCTCGGTTTTCTCTTGTCCTGTACATTAAGAGGAAAAATAAGTCAAACAAATGTAACAATGAAATCCAGAGGGACAGTTGTAGTTTTTAGAAAGTTTTAAATAGTTCCACATGCTGTCCTAATAGTAGTCTTAAATGACAAAATCTGCAAATTTCTGACCCCAGAAAAGAGGAACGTGCCAATCAAGCAGCATCTAGTAGGTGAAATGTACTGTACAGTATATGGTCGGGTGCCAATTCTGGTTGTAAACACAACAGGCTTGCCAACTAACTGTGTTTGTTCTCCAACTCAACTAGAGAAGTAGTTAGGGTCACTTAAACTTGGCAGACAGAGTGTCCATTGAATTGGTACTCCTGGCTATACTTCTACAAAGGCCAGGCTACTTTTTTACTGAGTGAACTGAGAAAAACTTAAGATCCATGTTTTATCAAAGAATGGGACACCTGTGGAGTTCCATAGACTTTGGTAATTGGTGTGGTCTGAATATGGGAATAACCCTGCTATAGAATTCTAGAGTACCTTGATCAAAGGAGAGGGCTTTTGTAATATAAGGGCTGCATTAAATCTGGATTTTCTTTTCATTTAAGGGCAATCAATTTAATGTCAGTACCGACAAAACTAAGCCATGATTCAATTCTCAAATTTATCTTCATTTAAAAAAAAAAAAAAATGAAGCACATTGTCAATGCACCAACTATCAGATGAATCATGATCCTTTTTGCTAAATGGGCAATTGTTGAAAATACAGTTTGAATGTGCAGTTTATGGTTTTTAATCATGTGACAAACTTTAAGGATATATTAGATGATTAGAAAAAAAAACAAACTTCTGTACCCATTCTATCTGTGTACATACTGTAGGAAATCAAGAGTGGGATGTTTCTGACTTATAGTCCTCATACTGTGTATAAAAGATGCTGCTATTCCAGCACTGCAGTCAATTAGAATAGAATAGGCTTTATTGTCATTGTACAGTTGTGGGCGCTCCACCAGGCTACTGCGCAATAAAGTAAGAGAGAAGAATTTGAAATAAAACTGTTACAGAACACACGATTAACCATACGACTGAGGTAAAAGTAAAAATAACAAATAGCCCATAGGCATATATACAGGTGTGGTAGTGGTTTTGTGGGTGGAACTATGTACACAGGAGTGCAGAAGACATAATAGAGTAAAATGGCCCAAGGATTATGGAAAATATGTGCAATAGTGATTTCACGGTGGGTCAGTATACATGAAAGTGAGGACTGCAAAGACAGGTGAGTTATAGTGATAATTAAAAGGTCCTCAGTTCTGTGCATCTGAGCATTCAGAGGGAGGGGGTGGGGCCTCTGTTTGCAGTTCAGATGGCCCAGGGGAAGAAACGGTTTGTCAGTCTGGAGGTGTGGGACCTGATCGATCTGAACCGTCGTCCAGACGGAAGCAGGCCAGACGGGTGGTGGGCAGAATGTGAGGGGTCTCCTGTGACGGCCTTGATCTTTCTGAGACAGGAGGATCTGGAGATGTCTTCCAGGGAGGGCAGAGGGCTGCCATTAATTTTTTGGGTGGTGTTGATGACTCTCTGCACAGCCTTCCTGTTCTCGGCCGTGGAGCCGGCGTCCCACACACCCAGACAGTAGGTGAGTACATTCTCCACTGAGCAGCAATAGAAGGCCAGCAGCAGCTTCTGGTCCACGTTGTGCTTCCTCAGGACATGGAGGAAGTGCAGCCGCTGCTGGGCTTTCTTCACCAGGGCCTTGGTGTTGACAGTCTAGGAGAGGTCAGAGGAGATGTGGGTGCCCAGGAACCTGAAGGTGGGGACGTTTTCCACATGGTCGCAATTTACGGGGGGGGGGGAGGGGTGTCCTGTCTGTTATTCCTGAAGTCCAGAATGAGTTCTTTGGGTTTTTGGACATTCAGTTTCAGGTTGTTTGCTTGGCACCACAGCAGCAGATTCTCTACCTCCGCCCTGTATGTCTTCTCTTCGTTGTCAGTGATGAGCCCAACCAAGGTGGTGTCATTCGCGTATTTCATGACAGTGGTTGGGTGGGTTGGAATACAGTAAAAGGTGTACAGGGAGTACAGTAGAGGGCTTAGCACGCAGCCTTGGGGGGAGCCAGTGCTAAGAGACAGTGTGAAGGAGTGGTGGGGGCCAAGTCTGACTGTTTGTGGGCGACTGGTGAGAAAGTTCTTTATCCAGGAGCAGGTAGGGGGGGATCTGGAGAAGGTGCAGTTTGTTAATCAGGATGTCCGGGATGATGGTGTTGAAAGCTGAGCTGTAGTCCACGAAGAGCATCCTCACATAGCTCCTTGGATTCTCCAGGTGGCTTAGCACTCTATGGAGAGTGGAGGCAATGGCGTCTTCCACAGACCAGTTCTCCCTGTAGGCAAACTGATGGGGGTCGAAGGAGGGGGGAAGACAGTCCCTGATGTGCTGGGACACCAGTCGCTCAAAGCATTTCATGACTATGGACGTGAGTACTATGGGTCTGTAGTCATTCAGGCTGTCAATTGCGGCCTTTTGGGGATGGGGATGATGGTGGGGGCCTTGAGGCAGGAGGGGATGGTGGCGTGTGTCAGGGAGAGGTTGAACAACTTGGTGAGGATCCCTGCCAGCTGGTCTGCACATGCTTTGACCACCGCTCCTGGAATGCCATCTGGACCAGCAGCTCTGCAGGGGTTTACTGCTCTCAGTTGCCTCCTCACCTCGTGCACCTGTGGGGGGAGGTGTGCTCAAACTGGGCAAAGAAGCTGTTAAGTTCCTCTGCCAAAGTGAGGCTGCTGTCTGATGCTGAGGGGCCCTGGCCCCTGTAGATTAGCTATCCTTTCAAGAAAGCAAGCTAGAAAAAAAGAAACAAAAGGCAAATGAGAGGAAATGACAAAGCGTACCCAACACTGTAAATTTCAGTGATGGAGAAAAAAATAATCTTTCTACTAGTCTAATTTTAACAGTTTTGTTCTCCAAGCTAAATGCTGTTGTAGTTGTTGAATTACATGAGTAGAGGTAATGTTGGACAATGACTTTATTTCTGTCTGTTAAGGGTTTAAAGGGGTCACTGACTGAAAAATGATATGTTTGTAGGTTTTAACTGTCTGAAATGAGTCTACTGGTCACCTAATTACCCAAAATTTCCAAAACAGTCAATTCTCTTAAAAAAAAAACCCACACAGTCTCTCATTTTTCTTACCCCGAGAAATGTTTTATAGATAGATACTTTATTTCGAACAAAAAAGTATAACAAAAACAAAACAAATGACAAATGCAATAAAGTAACAGTATACAGTGTTTGAAAGGGAGAAGGAAGAAGTGAACACTTAATTCCATCTCCTCTTTTCCATAAATACACCCATGTGAATTATATACAAATTACCACCTTTAAGACCCCAAGTAAACAATTTACTGTATTTTTTACATATCAACATTAACACCCATCCATCCTAACATACATTGATGTCCATACATCAAAACCAGCCTCAAACAACACAGAAATACACAGTGCTGTCCCACCCACCATTCCATAGTGTCCCATAATGTCCCAGAGTGAGCATAGTGAATCGTACATATAAATACTACCCTTCTAACATATATCCTTTCAGCAAATAATGTTTATACCTTTTTTGAATTGATTTCTGTTTGTACATAGTTTCAGTTCCAGCTCCAGACTGTTCCACAAATCCACCCCACACACAGATATGCACATACTTTTCTTGGTTGTTCGTATCTTGGGTTTTGTAAAGTTTGTCTCCTCTCAAATTATGATCATTGTCTCTTTTTTTAAATATTTTTTGTATATTAGTTGGGAGTTGATTATTAATTGCCCTGTACATTACTTGTGCTGTCTTAAATTTAACTAAATCGATGAACTTTATGACATGTGACTTTAAAAACAACAAATTGGTATGGTCTCTATATCCTACATTGTTTATTATCCTTATAGCTCTTTTTTGTAATGTGCATATTGACTGTAGGTTGGTCTTGTAGGTGTTTCCCCAGACTTCTACACAGTAGTTAAGATAAGGTAAAAACAGTGAATTGTACAGTAAGACCAATGATTTATAGTCCAAGATGGCTGCACGGTGGCGCAGTGGTTTAGCACTGTGGCAGCACAGTTTTACCTTCGGCCGGGGGATTGCGGGGATCATGAGATCGTGGGTTCGATCCCAGCCCCCGACCAACAGTGAGCTGTGTGGAGTTTGCATGTTCTCCCCGTGTTGCGCGGGTTTACTCAGGGATTTCTCCGGTTTCCTCCCGCATACCAAAAACATGTAGGTTTAGGGCGCTCGCACACGCAGTGACCAGCAGCCGGTGGCTTGTCACCAGACTGCAAACCAAGTCTACCTACGGGTACAAATAAGTAACAAAAAAAAAAAAAAAGATGTCTTGTCTTCCCCAGTATCCCTATACATTTTGCTAACTTGGCCCAGATGTGACTGATGTGAGGTTTCCAGCAGATTTTATTGTCTAGCGTCACCCCCAGAAACTTATTTTCCTGTACTGTTTCTATTCTGGTATCATCTATCGTTACCATTATTTCATGATTTATTTTATAATTTCCAAACAACATAATCTTTGTTTTTTTTAGATTTAGAGATAATTTATTTTTGTTGAACCACTGCGTTAACTTTTTCATTTCAGTTGTGACCACCTCTAAAACCTGCTGCAAATTCTCACCAGTGCAAAGGATATTTGTGTCATCCGCAAACAAAATAAATTTCAGAAATTTTGATACTTGGCATATGTCATTTATATACAAAATAAAGAGTTTGGGTCCCAAAACTGACCCCTGGGGCACACCACAAGTGATGCCCATGAAGAATGATTTGTGCTCACCAATTTGTACAAATTATTGTCTGTTACTTAAATAACTTTCCACCCAACTCAGTCCTACCCCTCTTATCCCATACCTTTCCAGTTTCCTTAGTAGTATTCTGTGGTCAATGGTGTCAAAAGCTTTCTTTAAATCTATAAATACTCCTACAGCAACCTTTTTTTTTTATCTATACAACTAGTAATTTCTTCTATAAGTTAGATCAGTGCCAAAGATGTAGATTTATCTGCTCTAAAACCATACTGGCTTTCTGTAAGGAGGTTGTGTTTTTCAATGAAATCATCCAGTCTCTTAGTGAAGATTTTTTCAAGTATTTTGGAGAATTGTGAGAGTAAAGAGACTGGCCTGTAATTTGTGAAACAATGACTGTCTCCTGTTTTGTATAGAGGTATTACTTTTGCTATTTTCATTTTGTCTGGAAATTTACCAGTTTGAAATGACAGGTTACAGATGTGGGTGAGTGGCTTAACACTTCCTTCAATTACTTTTTTCACTATTGTCATGTCAGTTTCATTCCAGTCTGTTGATTTTTTGTTCTTAAATTTACTCACAGTCTCGATAATTTCCTTTTCAGTAACTGCACCCAAAAAGATTGTGTTTGGATTTCTATCTTCTATTTCATTTACAGAACCACTGTTGTTTGTTTCTGGTGTCACTATTGATTTTGCTAATTCAGGACCAAAGTTTACAAAAAATTTATTGAAACCACTGACCACATCCTCCATATTATTTATCAAATTGCCATTTTCAATAAAATATTCTGGATAATTAGCATTCTTAGGTCGATTACTAATAATCCCATTGAGTACTTGCCATATTCCTCTTAAGTTATTTTTGTTATCCTCTAATATTCTGTTGTAATATTCTTTCTTACAGGTCCTCATTATATTAGTAAGCTTATTTTTATATCTTTTATATTTGATCTCAGCTTCCACCATTCTGCATTTAATGAATTGTTCATATAATGTGTTCTTCTTTTTACATGCATTTATTAACCCCTTGGTGACCCAAGGAATATTTTTTTGTTGCTGTCTGTCACTGTATTGTTTTATAGGACAGTTTTTATTGTACAATGATTGAAATATTTGTAAAAAATTATCATATGCTTTATTTGTCATTTTCATCATAAACTGTCTTCCAATCTTGTATTAATAATTCCTTTGTCAGTAAACACATTGATTCTTCGGTTCTTATTCTTTTATATTTAATATTTTTGGTATAGTTTTTCTTCCTATAATCACATTGATAGACAACAAAAATCGGCAGGTGGTCACTGATATCATTCAATAAAAGCCCACTCCTGATATTATTTTCCATAATGTTTGTGAATATGTTATCTATTAGTGTGGCACTGTGTGAAGTGATTCTGCTAGGTCCGGTAATTGTTGGATGTAAGCCCATACTGTACATTGTGTTGATAAATTCTTCTGTCAAACTGTTGTTTTTAGTTCATCAGATCTATATTGAAATCCCCACAGATGAACATAACTTTATGAGTTAGTTTTGCATACATTTTTTCCATCCAGTCCTTAAATAAGTCAATGTTTGATCCAGGTGTTCTATATACACAGCTCACTACTACATTCTTCACATTGTCTAGACAGATTTCTATTGCAATACATTCAAATAAATCATCCACAGTTACTGACAGATTTTCAACAACCTTGTATTTCAAGCTCTTGTCAACATAAATTGCAACTCCTCCTCCTTTTTTCACTTTTCTATTTATATAATTTAATTCATAGCCATCCATGGTAAAATCCACTCCTTTCTCTTCACTGAGCCATGTCTCTGATATTGCCACAATATTGAATGGCTCTTTAAACTGATGTAAATAATCTTTAATGTTATTAAAGTTGGCATAGAGACTTCTGCTGTTGAAGTGGATCATAGAAATATTGAAATCAGATGTGACCATTGTGTTAAACTGATCATCTGTGTAGTAACTACAGTCATTATTGATGGAGCTAAAAATAAATTATCAGGGTCTGTTATATTCTACGTCCTGTGGGTTGTGATCTGTATATTCAAAAACTTTCAGTTCCTGTTTGATCTTTTGTTTCATGTTGTTAAATGTCTTGTAGCAGATGAGTATAATCCTTCAGTGTCCTACAATTGTCTTTTGTTGCTGTGACTCCAGTTCATAATATTCATTGATATTTGTCCAGTTCCTTAATATTACGGATGTTAATGACCTTGGCTTCTTCAGGTGATCCGTTTAATTTGATGTATATTTTACAGTTTGATGTCCAGGTGTTTTGAATCTTTTTCTGCTTTCTCATGTATCTTGCTTTTCTGGCTATTTTTGTGTTTTCTTTTGTGAGGTGCTCGTTTACGTAAATGTTCGTTCCTTTCAGTTTCCTACCTTGTTTCAACAGCGCAGTCTTGTGTTTTCTATTGACAAACCTCATGATCACAGCCGATTTGTCGCCGTTTTTCCTGGGCAGCGGGTGGCAGGTCTCTATGGTGTTGCAGTCCAGCTGAATTCCTTTGGACTGCATGAAGGCCGCCACTTGTTGCTCCGTGGATTCGTCTTCCAGCTCACCGAGCCTCCCTCCGCTGTCCGCGGCCACCGCTCGCGCGTATGATCGGGGTTTAATGTGGAGCCCTGTGATGATCACGTCGTTCACCCAGGTGTTCTGCTCCAGTTCCGACACTCTGCTCTCCAGATACGCCAGCCTCTTTTCCTTCTCAGCGTTCTGGATCCGCAGCGCTTTCACCTCCTCGATCAGGTCCAGGATGTTTCTTTGCTGCAGCTTAACGGCAGAAATCTCTTCCGCCAAGAAATCCAGCGCTTTTTTAATTTCGTCCACCTCCTCAGTCTGCTGAGCTTTCTTGGGACCCATGATCCCGGCCGATGATCGTTGATTGTGATCGTAGGAAAAAAAAAAAAAACACGTGGGAGAAATCCCTTTGTTCTCCCTGAGCGTGAGGGGCCTGATTGCTTCACCAGCCACTACAATATTAAGTTACAAGACTGGCAATTTCTCTTTTTTCGCATGAGCAGGTTTATTCTCCAGCAGTAGTAACAAAAAAAAAAAACAGCTCAAAACGCTAGCTCTAAACTGAGTTTTAAGCAAGAAACGAACTGGGAGCCTTTACCTGTGTGTCCTCACCTTACAGGAACCGGAAGTGTTTTGACTTTTTTGTGGAAATCGTTAACTTCACGTTTTGAAAAAGCCAACCCACCGCCATCCGTTAGACCAGCCCACTGCTTTATCATTGGCCCGTCTACCTGTCTGTAATGTATATGGAAGTGGTGCTAAAGGTAGCCTATTAACCCCCAAGCTAACACTGGTAACAGGAAGCTCAAACCAAGCGTGGCTTATATTGTTATTTTCTTCAGATCTTAGGGTGCTTTCACACCTAAATTTGTTTAATTTGGTCCGAATCAGTTGACAAGTTTTTTACTTTGTATCATTTTCTCCTCGGTTCGGTCCCCTTTCCCCCAGGCAAAAATTGAGGCAGACCACAAGCAGACCAAACTGCGTCACGCTAATCCCACAAGACTTGCGTCAGAACGTTCTCTGTTCTTATTGGTCAGATTTTTTTGCCGCGAGAACAAATAAGAAATACAGGAAGTAGGATGACTACCGTGTATTTATTCATTTCGGGGAGAAAATAATACAAATCGTAGAGTAATCTACGGGGGGTTTTCATTGCCCTGGTTATCGTTTATTACATACGTGCATATACCACTTTTGGCAAATCGTACAGTTTGAGTACTGTTGTTTTGGTAGGCACTTCAGTGCGATTACCATGTTCTCACCAGACAAAACGAACCGCACTATCGCAGAAAACAAACTTCAGTTCGACTGAAACAGACTAAAGCCTGCAGGTGTGAAAGCACCCTTAGTCACCACAATAACCATCCCTGTTACCACCTGGTTCACTGGTCCGCGGCTCACAATGTGCCTCATGTCGCTCCGGCCTGTCTCTCGGTGGTTTCGTGGCGGGTTGCCGGCATGCCAGTCACGGGGAGCTTGGAGCCAGCAGTCCCAGGCAGCATCCCCGGGTCGTGGCAACTGCCTGCCCCGGCACCCGGTGTGCAGCGCAGGCAGTTGCCACGACCCGGGGATGCCGCCTGGAGCTGCTGGCTCAACTCCCTCACCATCCTTCAGGCATACTCTCACGGGTAGCATGGGGGAGCCACTTTATGATGGGGAAGACATCCACTCCCCCTCCCCACTCCCATCCCCAGCTGCCCGTGGGAGAGGAGCGGAGTACTGTGGAGCGAGACATTACCCTTTAAGATCCCATGGTTTGGCCACCAGCCTCGGTTTGCGGCGATCGGTGGTTGCGCAGTGCTGGCAGCTTGTTTTTTTTTGTTTTTTTTTTCTTCCATGCTGGCAGTTTAATGTGGCGTCTCGACGGGGTTGTTGGGTTGCACAAACAACTGTGGATCGGTGAATCAGCGCTGCTCATCCAAGCTGGAAGGAGCCGGCTAGAATCTACTCAGCTAATGGCTAACTGACGTAAGAGGGAGGGCGGAGTTGAACAGCTGAAGTCTGTTTCTTAAAGTGACAGGCTATAAATGTTTGAAGAAAGTCAAGAAAAATAAAAAACAAATTTGCTTCAATAATTAAAAAAATTAAAGAAAATGTAAACAAAATATGTCACAATCACTTCATTAAGACATGGGTCAACTGTTAAAATGTGTAAAAAGTGCAGTCAATGACCTCTTTAAGATACAAAAACTCCACATCCAAGTATTCTTTCGTGTCATCAGGGGGGCAGGGGGTTGTATTGATCCCCAAAAACAGGTATTGATAAACTCTTGGGTATCAGTTAACCAATTGGGTTTTCAGTTCACTAGATGGTGACAGTAAGCACGCATTGTTGGGTGGAGTCATAGCTGACACACTCAACCCACAAGGACAGAAAAAAAACTTGGAACACAAGGGCCACTGCTCAGCCATTGCTGCATCATCCAGAGGCGACAGCGTTAGCAGACAACAGTCAAGCTAAAACAGTGCCAGTTAAAAATCAACCAACTTCGTAAACAACTAGCCGACAGACCCACCTCCAAACTCCGAGTGAGCCAAGAAGATAGAAGTCAACCGTGCACCACACGTGCAAAGACCTGCATCCATACAGCGCTGCAGAAAACGAAGACCCCGACACATAGCCCAGAATATGTGACGCCATTCCACTGCTGTGGTGGTCCCGAAACTCCACCGAGAAGTGAAGCCCAAAGCTGGGAAATCCTGGAGTGCTGCAGAAAGGATCGCACCAACCAATGACGTGTGGATCTCCAGAGTAGCAAACCCACACTCAACTACCACAGCACACCATCCCACGGATGACTGAGATCCTCCAGCCACCAAAACAAAAGCGACTGAATACTGTATTATATGAAACAGATGTTGACAGTTTTACTTCATGGACACAATTTGAAATTGAATACTGGGAGGGGGTATGGTACTGTATATGGTATTGCTATACGCCTATCATGAATTCACAGTACTTAAGGAATCGTAGTATCGTGATAGGACAGCATTGTGACTCAAGTATCATGATTGTATCGTAATGTGAGGTCTCTGGCGGTTCCCACCCTAGCTTCATGTTTATGTAGCAATCTGGTGCAGGTAATAAAAGTATATCATAAGTCATAATTTTATAAGTTTACTCTGTGTTTTGTATCTTTCCACATGAAAAAAGTGCTTGTTTTCAGGCTCATGTCTCATGTATTTATTGGGTCAGGATAGTTGGCAAGTTGTCTAAACCCTGTACTAACCTTATTTGGACTATCCTTAAAACTGAACCTTCAGAAAAAAAAACCCAAACAAAAACCAACAAAAGATCCATCCATCTCACTTCCTCTGATGCAGTTGTTCACTCAATTCACTCATCATTGTCTTTCATCCACAGATGAAATGCTCTTGAACATGTTAACTGAAAAAGGCTTTAATCTGATTGGGGTGGAGTAGATGAATAGTGGTACTTTATGTGGCTTATATATGATCCTTTTAATGGGCCGGTGTCACGGATAATTACAAGTGCCTTCTCCGTGTGTGAGGTTCTTCCATTAAGCACTTCCTGAAATGTTCTTTTTAACAAGTGCCTGGGAAGGGTTCGACGTGCTGCAGCTGCCTATTTGAGGGGATAAGTGGTGATCAGTGGTTCTTGTTGATTGTGCACAAATTCAAATGAGTCAACCACAAAGTTGAAAACAGTGAAATTGAGTGAAAGTATCACTTTTTACTAGCTTGAAATTAATTAAATGTTGAAGGTCAAAGGAAATGAGACCCTTTTTTGATGCTCTGCTCTCTGAAATGGCCTCAGCCTGGCAGCCACTGACAGGAAAGCAGTCAAAATTGCATAGCATGATGTGCAATGTTGAATGGTTCTCTTTTGCATCATATTTCCATTTGTCAGACATCAAAGGCATTCGGCTCAGTAGAGGACCTTGTTCTGCTGTCTTCATATTTCGTGCAGTCCATGGTCAGACATGCTCAGTGATTGGATTTAAGTTCTTACATCACAAGTGGTTGGAGCTTGGCTTCTTCCAGCCTTGTCAGATCAGCACTGACTTCCGTCAACAAGGCATCATCTATCTTCCCTAACAACTCTTAACAGGGCTCCATGTTATTCTCCCTATGAGGCCTTGGCACCTCCGTTCCATAATGAGGCCGCAAAGAAAAGGGGTGCAGATTAAAATAACAGCCTTAACTAATCCATAACGGGCCGATGAGACGCCACGTTCGGGAAAACCGTGTCATTTCTCATTTTGCAGCGCCATGGTAAAATCTCTCCCTCTCCAACCCCCACGCAAAACAAGCCCTGAGAATAGCAGCTGTGGCAAGCCGCCGGCATGAGAACAGCAATCAACAAACCAAAGATTCTTCTCTTGTCTCCAGTATCTCGCTTTCTCGGCTCTCACCAGTAGTCTGAGAAGAACAGAGGAAAATCCATGCCTCTGACTGTTGGCTCTGGAAATCAAAGATGAGTTTCAGCTCGAAGGAAACAACTAAGGACTGCTGTCTCGGGGACAGAGGCTGCTCTGCCACTGATTGTTATCGACAAGACTTTTTTTTTTTTTTTTTTTCTCTCAGTAATGGGGCAAACAGGGTTTTCTTGAGTCACTGAGACTTTCAATCCAAGACTTTTTTTTTTTTTAAAGTCCACTCACACATGGAAGATTTAGCGTTTACTGGGGACCTTTACTGGTCACAAGTAAACATGTGGCACTCCAAAATTTGTCATAAACCTTAAAAATATGCAATAGGAGTCACCAGAGATTTAATAAGCATTTATGCTGAAAAGTTGGCTTCTCCCACAAAAACATTAAAAAGCCATCAGGGAAAGGTTTGGTTGTGTTTTGTGGTGGGTATGATACTTCCTAGAACCAGAGCTACTCACATTTTGACTCCTGCACTGCCAGATAACAGATGGGCAAACTTTGGACTGAAGATCACATCAACCTGACCTTAAAGCCTAGTAATCTGAAAAAGGAGTTCTAGGACCAGAGGCATAATAAAACAAAAGTCGATATTGAGTCATCTGAAAACTGGCGAAGTCTTAGGGGGCTTCACACCTAACCTGTTTGGTCTGGACTGTTCCGTTTGATCCGGATCAAAATTTTCGGTGTGAAAGTTCACCTGAACCATGGTCCAGAACAAAGAACTGAAATTCAGTCTGGCAAAAGGAGGAGGTCTCGGTCCAGATAAAACTAAATCTTTGTCCGGTTTGTTTAGAGTGTGAAATCAATTTTCAGAAAGGTTCGGACTTTTGAACCAAACGCAGGAAGCTAAGGCAGTCAAAAAGAGGGAAAATGAGCCTTGGTAGGACTCGGAGACAGTTAAAGACCCAGTTTTTAATTGAAATATGGCCCATTAGCAGCATAGATAGTAAAAATGTAGAAACTTACCAGATATTTTCAGGGTGGATATGACAGTTTTTTAACGATTGGAGGAACAGTGCCAGGTGGAGATCATCACGGCAGATGACAATGATAATGAAGGCCTGGATAATATTCTAGCCTCACAAAACTAGTTCACTGACTAATATGATGGAGTCTTCCTCTGTTTCAGCTTAAAGTGTCAGAATCAGAATCAGGTTTATTGCCATTGTTCATGTTGTACACAAACTAGGAATTTGTCTCGGTACAATGCTGCAACATTAAACATGATAAGATAAGAGAAATAAACTATACATGTAATAAAGTGTAGGATAAGATTAAGTGATACTGGTCAACAGTTAAAATATATATTAGCCAGCAGCAGATACTGTGGAGAACTATATAGTGCAGTCGGTAATGCAGGAAGAAAACAGTGATGATTGACATGAGTCTGGTTGAGCTGCTGTACATGGTGCACGAGAGTCACTTAGTGTTCAGCAGTCTAATGGCAGAGGGGAAGAAGCTGTTCATGTGACGGGAGGTTTTAGTCTGGATGGACCGAAGTCTTCTACCAGAGGGGAGGGGGGCAAACAGTACGTGACCAGGGTGTGAGGGATCGGCTATGATCCGACCAGCACGCCTCCGGGTCCTGGAGATGTACAGATCCTGGAGAGATGGGAGCTTGCAGCCGATCACCTTCTCAGCAGTGCGCACGACGCGCTGCAGCCTTAGTCTGTCCCTGGCAGTGGCTCCTGCGTACCACACGGTTATGGAGGTGGTGAGGATGGGCTCGATGATGGCTGTGTAGAACTGCACTAACATCTTGGTGGGTAGCTTGAGCTTCCTCAGCTGCCGCAGGAAGAACATCCTCTGCTGGGCTTTTTTGATGAGTGAGCTGATGGTCAGCTCCCATTTGAGGTCCCTGGTGATGGTAGTGCCTAGGAAGCGGAAGGAATCAGCAGTGGTGATGGGAGAGCCTGAGAGGGTGAGGGGGGGCAGAGGAGTAGTGACTTTCCTGAAGTCTACAATCATCTCCACTGTCTTCAGAGCGTTCAGCTGCAGGTTGTTATTGCTGCACCAGGACGCCAGCTGGGCCACCTCTCTCCTGTAGGCGGACTCGTCGCCGTTGGAGATGAGCCCGATGAGGGTGGTGTCGTCCGCAAACTTGATCAACTTGACAGACTGGTGGCTGGAGGTGCAGGAGTTGGTGTAAAGGGAGAAGAGTAGGGGGGAAAGTACACAGCCCTGGGGTGATCCGGTGCTGATGCTAGTATAGTCTGAGACAGTCTTTCCCAGCCGCACATGCTGCCTCCGGTCCGTCAGGAAGTCGATGATCCACCTGCAGAGGGAGTCAGGCACGTTGAGCAGGGACAGCTTGTCCCGGAGCAGAGCGGGGCGGATGGTGTTGAATGCGGAGCTGAAGTCCACAAACAGGATCCTGGCGTAGGTTCCCGGGGAGTCCAGGTGCTGCAGGATGGAGTGGAGGGCCAGGTTGACTGCATCGTCTACAGACCTGTTGGCTCGGTAGGCAAACTGCAGCGGGTCCAGGAGAGGGGTGGTGATGGACTTGAGGTGGGACAGGACCAGGCGCTCAAAGGACTTCATGACTACAGAGGTGAGCGCTACAGGTCTGTAGTCATTAAGTCCAGTGATCCGTGGCTTCTTGGGGACAGGGATGATGGTGGAGGATTTGAGGCAGGATGGCACGTGGCATAACTTAAGGGAGGTGTTAAAAATGTCTGTGAATACAGGAGCCAGCTGTTTCGCACAGAGTCTCAGGGTGGAGGGAGACACGCTGTCTGGGCCGGGGGCCTTGCGCGGGTTCAGTCTGGAGAACTGTTTGAGCACATCCTGCTCACTGATGATAAGGGGAGGGGGGGAGGAGGGGGGGGTGCCTTAAATGAAGTAGGGAATGTGGAGGCTGTGGAGCTGGAGGGAGGGGGGGAGTTGGACACAGATGACGAGGTGTCAAAACGGGCATAGTGTTGGGACAGTCTCTGACAAAGGGCTTTGTCATCCTGACCTTTAGGAGCCTGAGGCCGATAGTTGGTGATCTGCCTCAGTCCTCTCCACACGGAAGCCGAATCATTAGCAGTGAACTGCTGCTGGAGTCTCTCTGAGTACACAGATTTAGCCCTCTTCAGCTCTCTGTTAAACCGGTATTTAACCTCCCTGTAGCAGTCCCTGTCTCCACTTTTCAGCGCTGCTTCCTTCTCCTTCCTGATCTGTCTGAGCTTAGCTGTGAACCAGGGTTTGTCATTAGAGTAACTCACCCTGGTGCGTGATGGAAGAATGTTCTCTTCACAAAAGTGGATATATGAGTTCACAGTGTCCGTGTACTCATCCAGATCATGCGTGGCTCCTTTAAGCATGCCCCAGTCAGATATTTCCATGCACGTTTCCAGCTTCTCCTCAGCTTCACTGGTCCGTATCTTCGTAGTGCTCACAACAGGTTTAGTGAGCTTCAATCTCTGTCTGTATGTGGGAATGAGGTGAACCATCACGTGATCAGATAATCCCAGCGCAGCTCGAAGGACAGCGCGATATGCGTCTTTCACTGTGGTGTAACAGTGATCCAGTGTGTTTAATCCTCTGGTGGGGCATTTAATAAACTGTTTGTAGCGGGGGAGATCGTGGCTCAGATTGCACTGATTAAAGTCGCCAGCCACAATAATCAGCGAGTCTGGAAAACTCCGCTCTGTGTGTTGAATGTGATCCGCGAGCACGCGCTGAGCTTCGCGCGTGTCCGCGTCGGGAGGGGCGTACACAGCGATCAGTATAAAAGAAGCAAACTCCCGCGGGGAATAGAAGGGCTTGCAATTGATAACAAGAAATTCCAAGGCAGGAGAACAGTGTTTGGAAATTACCGTTACATCAGAGCACCAGATGCAGTTGATGTAGAAGCAGACTCCGCCTCCTGTGGTCTTGCCGGAAAGCTCTGTGTCACGATCAGCACGGAAGAGCTGGAAGCCGTCGAGGCGCAGCGCGCTGTCCGGTATATTTTCCCGGAGCCAGGTCTCAGTAAAGCAGAGGACAGCTGAGGAGGCGAGGTCCTTAAAACGCATCAGCAGTCTCAGTTCATCCACCTTGTTAGTGAGAGAGTTGGTATTGGACAGAAATATGCCAGGCAGCGCCGTTCGCGAGCCTCTCCTGCGAAGTCGCACGAGAGCGCCCGCTCGTCTACCTCTCTTTCGCCGTCTCACTTTCCGAGCCAAACAATAAACCAGATCGGCGGCAGGGGCTAGAAAAACTGGGAGGAGGTCCGTGGGGGTGAAAGTCCTGATATTTAAAAGTTCTTCACGGGTATAAGTGCAAGCAGAAACACAATTGACAAACAAAAACAAACAAAGAGCGCAGCGAAGCACCATGTCGACCGCTGTGGGCGCCATCTTGGATCGAAAAAAGCCTCTACATCTACATCCCTGAGCAAGCTCAGACACTGCAGTAGCGTGTGGTTACTGATGTGCCCAGAACTGCAGAAAAGCACCTGTGCCAACTACGTACATAGTGTCATCATGACAACAGGATGTCAGCGTGTTATGTGAAGTTGTTTGGTCGGCTTGGATAAAGAGCAGTGTGTGAATCCAAACCTAACCAAATGTATACAATGTAACAAAACAAAAACTTTCGTCTGGACCTTGGTGCGGACATTCAGGTGTGAAAACACCCTGTCAAAAAGAACATATTAGAACAACTTACTACGTAGGAGTCGTCTTCGTTTGCCAGTGTGTGCTAGAACTCCTACAGGTTTGTGTGTTCTCAGTCCTGTCCTTAGCTTGGCACCATGTGGAAAAAAGGTTGGAAACCACCACCTGACATAACAAAGAGGCCGTGGAGTATTTTCTCTGATGCATTCTCAAAACATTTCAATAATGTGAAAGATATAGTTTCAAAACAGTTCAATTACAAAAAGGTAAACTTTAATATTTCCTATATTTGCACAAAGTGAGCTGCTTCGAGCCTTTTTTTTGTTTTAAATTGTGCTTATTATGACTTGACTTTTTATTAAATTATTGACTCATGATTTTCTAACTTTGAGATGCACTAGTGTCTCTTCTGAGCTGAACTTGCTACCAAAAAACCTTCAATCTGCAACCTTTTTAAAATACCCAGACCACTTACGCAGACCGCTGATAAGTCATAATATACCAAGACGACATATGCAAACCAACATGTATTAAACAAATTACAATCAAAGCAGCAAATATTATAAAACAAGGTTGCAGTGGTCAGTAGTTGCAAATCATAACATTAACAGCTTGTTTTTCTATGCAAATTAATTATATTCATAAGTCTGTAAGGTTTCATCAGTAGCACGCCTTTTCCATTATATGACTAATATGCACAGCACAATGTATACAGTATATAAAAAAAATTGCTCATACCAGCTCACTGTTGGGATTATCTCCAGTAATTAGTCATTGAAACAGAAAAATGTAACACACTGTTGTAAAATCCCCAAGAAATCATTTTAGGTGAGGAGAATCTCACTGCTGTTGTCGAGCAGCTGTAGCTACATTCAGCAGGAGTGTCAGTTTCTCTCATCGCACAGCCACAGAGACCAGCAGCAGCATTTTTTGGCCGTTTTCCACCACTTGCACAGCGACTGCAGGCCACAATATGAATGACAATGTTGAGCACCTTCCGTGCGTGCAAGTGTCATGTTGGCTGTCGTTTTCTGCCTTGCGCTTGAGCCATGCCATCATTTCCAAAGCCAAAGATGAGGCAGAAAAGCCAGTAGAAAGTGGCCACAGTGTGTGCAGCAGAGCTCAGCTCATGTTCTGTACATCTGGACTCATTTGCATGTTTACGTTTCCATACATTTATGCGATGTGAGGTTTGCATCAGTTTGTTTACATCTGCCTGGCAAAAAAAGGGTGAAGTGGCTGCTGGCTGCTTCTCTGGCGTCTGCTCAGCCATAATAAGGTCTGATTTAGGGTCGACCAGTGCACACCAGGAATAGTGCCTCGTCCCTCATTTCCTCTGCAGCCAGTGAAGATGAGATCTCTTCACAATATTTACCCGGGGAATAATGATGTTTGATTTGACTCACTTCTGGGTGTGTCTCTGTGAGGGCTATTTTTCGCCCACTGCGGCCACTGAGAGAGAAAACAGACTATGTCCACAGAAAGAAAGAGGAGAAAAAAAAAAAAGTACATCCCTCAGATCATTGTTTATGGATGATGCCAGGTCGGCGTATTTCTGTGCATGGCCTTCAGAATGAAGAGCTGCTGTTGTGCTCAGTTGATAGCGTGACTCACACTTGGTTTCTTCGCTTATTGCGTTTCACATAGATGCTCCTGACCATCTAATGCTGGCTTCAGTGCGAGGATGCTCCTTTGCAGATGCTCGATTCTGTAAAGAAGAGCTCCCAGAAGCACAGAAGGCCCAGGCATGGACATTTAAAAAGCCACATCTTATACAGTACAAAGGAGAAAGCTGCTCAGACTGAAAGAGACATGAAATGAACAGCGCTGCCGTGACCATTCATGTTGCTTGATGGTTGTTCTGTCCCTTTGTGGTTGTTCAGCATCATTTTTTGTGCTGGCTCTGTGTCCATTACAATTTAAGTATCTTGCGATCACTTTTGTGTCTCTTTGTGAGTGCCGAGGCATAAAATGTTGGCTCCAGAAAGTGAAAGTCCTATGCATCATTTCTTTCAGCCGTTCACTGACCCAGCTGATTCTCATAAGCACAGCTCTACAGCCAGGTATGAGCTCATCACTTATGAGAATGATTAGCCAACTTTTACTGTGCAGCAGCTTCCTACTGTACATACAGTGGTGTGAAAAAGTGTTTGTCCCCTTCCTGATTTCTCATTTTTTTGTATGTCACACAAATGTTTCAGATCATCAAACAAATTTAAATATTAGACAAAGATAGCACAAGTAAACACAAAATGCAGTTTTTAAATGAAGGTGTTTATTATCAAGGGTAAAAAAAAATCCAATCCTACATGGCTCTGAGTGGAAAAAGTGATTGCCCCCTCTGTTAAAACATAAATTAACTGTGGTTTATCACATCTTTGGAAAACTGAGTTCAATTTCTCCAGCCACACCCAGGCCTGATTACTGCCACACCTGTTCTCAATCAAGAAATCACTTGAATAGGACCTGCCTGACAAAGTGAAGTAGACCAAAAGATCCTCAAAAGCTAGACATCATGTTGCGATCCAAAGAAATTCAGGAACAAATGAGAAACAAAGTGAGATCTGTCAGTCTAGAAAAGGTTATAAAGAAATTTCTAAAGTTTTGGGACTCCAGCAAACCACAGTGAGAGCCATTATCCATAAATGGCGAAAACATGGAACAGTGGTGAACCTTCCCAGGAGTGGCCAGCCAACCAAAATTATCCCAAGAGTGCAGCAATGACTCATCCAAGAGGTCATAAAAGACCCCACAACAACATCCAAAGAACTGCAGGCCTCACTTATGACTCCACCATAAGAAAGAGACTGGGCAAAAATAGCCTGCATGGCAGAGTTCCAAGACAAAAACCAGTGCTGAGCAAAAAGAACATAAAGGCTCATCTCGGTTTTACCAGAAAACATCTTGATGATCCCCAAGACTTTTTTGAAAATACTCTGTGGACTGACAAGACAAAAGTTGAACTTTTTGGAAGGTGTGTGTCCCATTACATCCTGAGTAAAAGTAACACAGGATTTCAGAAAAGGAACATCATACCAACAGTAAAATATGGTGGTGGTAGTGTTATGGTCTGGGGCTGTTTTGCTGCTTCAGGACCTGGAAGACTTGCTGTGGTAAATGGAACTATGAATTCTACTGTCTACCAAAAAATCCTGAAGAAGAATATCCGGCCATCTGTTTGTGACCTCAAGCTGAAGCAGACTTGGGTTCTGCAGCAGGACAATAATACCAAACACACCAGCAAGTTCACCTCTGAATGGCTTAAGAAAAACAAAATGAAGACTTTGGAGTGGCCTAGTCAAAGTCCCAACCTAAATCTGATTAAGATGTTGTGGCATGACCTTAAAAAGGCGGTTCATGCTCAAAAATCCTCCAATGCGGCTGAATTACAATAGTTCTGCAAAGATGAGTGGGCCAAAATTCCTCCACAGCGCTGTAAAAGACTCATTGCCAGTTATTGCAAACGCTTGATTGCAGTTGTTGCTGCTAAGGGTGGCCCAACCAGTTATTAGGTTTAGGGGGCAATCACTTTTTCACACAGGGCCATGTAGGTTTAGAATTTTTTTTCCCTTAATAATAAACATCTTCATTTAAAAACAGCATTTTATGTTTACGTGTGTTACCTTTGTCTAATATTTAAATTTGTTTGATGATCTGAAACATTTAAGTGTGACAAACATACAAAAAAAATGAGAAATCAGGAAGGGGGCAAACACTTTTTCACACCACTGTACATGTCATAGTTTCTTTTTTTAATGCATGTACCATTATTAGCGTGATAACATTCCTTTCCCCCCATTCTATTATGGTGAAAGCAGAACCCTCTCAGTGCATGAATCACAACCTACTGACTGTGGATTATCTACTCCACAGCTCTACCATGAGCCACCATTCTGGATAACACAGAGGATTGACCCCACCACTCCACCGTAGCTTCCATTACTTTCAGTAGCTGTGCAGCCTAGGTTTCATAGAAAACAGAGATCAGAATTAGAATCATCTTTACTGGCCAGGTATACAACTACACACAAGGAATTTGACAACAACTGTCTTTTCTCTCTGCGTACACATTAAAAAACTAGGAGAGATATGTGTATAAAAAATTAAAATTAAAAAAAGGAGAAATTAAAAAAAAAACACTGAAGTATGTTTATACAGAGGCAGAAAAAGTAAAACAGCAATTGAATTCACCTTCGAGACAACTACATTTGTACAACTTTGGATAGTTCCACACTGGTATCTACAGAGAGCTTATGTTTGGTGGTGCAAATATGTAATGAATGTACCGTCTGCAGAAGTACAACCTTCCCAAGTCTTGAGTGGGTTCAGCTGTTCAACCTCCCGTCTGGATGCAGATTGATCACCATCTCGGATGAGACCCATGACAGTAGCATCATCTGCATACTTTAGGAGTTTCACAGAAGGATGCACTCAGGTGCAGTCATTTGTATAGAGAGGAAAGAGTTGATAGATGCCATCCCCGATACGACACATAATGTCCCACATATTGTGTAAAGTATTAGTAGTGCCAGCTATTAAATTGCAATTTGGACATATTTTTTTTTTCTGTGTATAACAATAAGCAAAGCTTGAGATTACCAGAGTTTAATGTTACTACCACTAGTAGTGGGTAAAATGTCGGGGTGAGTAATCATGGCTCAACGAAGTAAAACTTCTGTACCATATTTGTTCCAGCCATTCACTAGCCCAGCTGACTCTGATAAGCACAGCTCTACAGTCAGCTAGATGAGCTTATTATTTCCACCTTTGTGAGACATGCTTTTCAGAATCGGCTGTGTTCTTCAATGGTTGGAACATTTTTTTTAAACCACTCTGTGCTACAAGTATGTGCCCCAAAGCACTATTCATGCTGTGCAGCAGACAAGTATTGTAATGAAGTATTAGAGCAAATCTGGCAATGACAAGTAAAAAAGTCTTCAATGCCCCTGAGAGTGTTGGTGTGCGTTTGTGTAGGGAGGGCAGAGTTAAGACGGGCCTTAGACATTTATAGGGACATGCACTGAAACGAGTTCTCAGACAGGCTGCAAAAGATGAAAATTTTTACCAAAATATGTCACAAACATTTCACTAACACCTGTGTGAGTTGTTAAAATGTGGAAAAAGTGCAATTAATGACCCCTTTAATGAACCATCTAATATGAGGTAAAGATATTTCATAGGAAAAGGGACCAAAAACCAACAGTGCATCTGGAAAGTATTCACACTTCACTTTTTCCACATTTTATGTTACAGCCTTATTCCAAAAGGAATTAATTTTTCCCTCAAAATTCTACTCACAATATCCCATAATGACAACATGAAAAAAGTTTTTTTTTTTTTTTTTAGATTTTGGCAAATTTATTAAAAACAAAAAAAACACCTAAGAAATCACATGTACATAAGTATTCACAGCCTTTACCATGGAGCTCAGGTTCATCCTGTTTCCACTGATCATCCTTGAGATGTTTCTACAGCTTAATTGGAGTCCAGCTGTGGTAAATTCAGTTGATTGGACATGATTTGGAAAGGCACACACCTGTCTATATAAGGGCCCACAGTTGACAGTGCATGTCAGAGCACAAATCAAGCATGAAATCAAAGGAATTGTCTGTAGACCTCCAAGACAGGATTATCTCGAGGCACAAATCTGGGAAAGGGTACAAAAAATTTCTGCTGCTTTGAAGGTCCCAGTGAGCACAGTGGCCTCCATCATCCATAAATGAAAAAAGTTTGGAACCACCAGGTCTCTTCCTGGAGCTGGCCGGCCGTCTAAACTGAGCGACTGGGGGAGAAGGGCCTTCGTGAGGAAGGTGACCAAGAACCCAATGGTCACTCTGACAGAGCTCCAGCATTGTTCTGTGAAGAGAGGAGAACCTTCCAGGACAACCATCTCTGCAGCAATCCACCAATCAGGCCTGTATGGTAGAGTAACCAGATGGAAACCACTCCTTAGTAAAAGGTACAAGGCAGCCTGCCAGGAATTTGCCAAAAGGCACCTGAAGGACTCTCAGACCATGAGAAACAAAATTCTCTGGTCTGATGAGACAAAGATTAAACTCTTTGGCATGAATAGCATTTGTCATATTTGGAGGAATCCAGGCACCGTTCATAACCACGCCAATATTGGGAGCAACATCATGCTGTGGGGATGTTTTTCAGCAGCAGGAACTGGGAGACTAGTCAGGATAGAGGGAAAGATGAATGCAGCAATGTAGAGACATCCTGGATGAAAACCTGCTCCAGAGCGCTCTTGACCTCAGACTGGGGTGACGGTTCATCTTTCAGCAGCACAATGACCCAAAGCACACAGCCAAGATATCAAAGGAGTGGCTTCAGGAACAACTCTGTGAATGTCCTTGACTGGCCCAGCCAGAGCCCAGACTTGAATCCAATTGAACATCTCTGCAGAGATCTGAAAATGGCTGTGCACCGACCCTTTCCATCCAACCTGATGGAGCTTGAGAGGTGCTGCAACGAGGAATGGGCTACACTGCCCAAAGATGGGTGTGCCAAGCTTGTGGCATCATATTCAAAAAGACTTGAGGCTGTAATTGTTGCCAAAGGTGCATCAACAAAGTACTGAGCAAAGACTGTGAATACTTATGTACATGTGATTTCTTAGTTTTTTTATTTTTAAGAAATTTGCAAAAATTAAAAAAAAAAAAATTCAAATTGTCATTTTGGGGTGTTGTGTGTAGAATTTTGAGGAAAAAATGAATTTAATCCCTTTTGGAATAAGGCTGTAACATAACAAAATGTGGAAAAAGTGAAGCGCTGTGAATATTTTCCGGATGCACTGTATGATTCCTTTACATAACAACATACATACATACATAATCCCTCTAACATAACATGTCATTAACTACATTTTAGATTTGAAAATGCAGTTAATGGCAATCTGTGGCTGTGTACTTACCTTTTCCTCATCTCTTTAGCTCAGGTGCTCCTGACATCCCAGCTACACTAACACACTGTAATATTTACCTCATTACATTCTGCATTCTCTCCGAGGAGCACAGTCATTTGCATGGCTGCTTGTCAAACCATGTTAATATTGACAAAGATTTGCTCCCATCTTAATCATGTCACATAAAAGGTATACAAAGTTGTTTATGACTGCTCCACTGCTGAGCAATAGCCACATCCCGTACTGCTGTGCACATTAAAAGAGATGGCACTTTGTTCCGAGTAGCAACTGCAAATCACAGACGTCAGAGAGGTAGAGGGGGGGAAAATGGATGAGTGGCGATGGCAGTTTGAGTCTAACGAAGATGCATTTACATATTAAACCACACGGCAGCCGCATGCTGGAGCAACGCTCTGTTTGAATTGCATGTTCTAGACAGCCTTCACTCACTGTAAAGAGTAGCAGGGGCCTCACCGCTGTGACTGCAGCACTGTAAATTTGAAGTTGTTTACGGATGCTGCCATTTTGGTGCGCTCCGGGAGGGAAACTTGGAGCGGGGCCTATTACCGGCAGCTTGATGAGAGTGCAGTGAGGCGAGTTAATTAATACAACATCCCTGGGCCCATGGGCCAGGCTGCAAAGCTAACCCAGGAGGGAGGAAGAGATGGAGAGCGGCAGACAAAGGAAAAGGGACGGAGGAAAGGGCAAGTCATGAGAAGGATTTAGTACCGTTTATGCAGAGAGGATGGCAATGAGGACAGAAAGGCTACAGCACCTGCTGGCATACTGCAAAGAAGCAGCGATATGGCTGATTTAGTTGTAATCAGACAACATGATTATTTAATGTGTCTCAAGGTGGACACGATTGGATTAGGATGCCATTGCCATAAATCTGAGCCAAGTGACACCACAACCATAACTGAAGCTCTAAGATAACTCCATCTCAATCACTAAAACCTCGAAAAATGCATTTTTTTTCTTTTTAGCTCAAAGAAAATAATGTCTGAGCAAAAATATATGTACAATATTTTTGTACAATCTGTCGAGATTTCACATGGCATTACTTCTACCCTAGGCAAGTCATTTTAGGGATTATGCCACAAGTGCCTGTTGTGGAGAAGTTTTTTTAAAGCTCATTTAGTTGGATGATCCTGGGCACGAGTGGCTTAACAATTCAAGATGGCTGCACCCATACATTGCACATCAACAGTAATGCAAAATGAATTATTTATCAGTACTTTTGTCTCTTGTAGCTGGCTGTACTGCCTAACTTCTCTCTCTACTATGTTTGTGTCCACCAATTACTGTTGTTTTCACTTGGTGCTGTTAGTTTTTTCCAACACTATAGTCAGGGTTTTCTATCTTGTTGCACTGGAACATTTCCCACTTGGATGCAATTTCATTTTGGCATCTGGTTTCCGACATGAGACTGTAGAAGGAAGGCACCATCAGAGCATACAGTACCTGTGTATATGCCACATACAAAGATACAACAAAAACTTCAGTCAGGACACTGGACACGGTACAATTTACAAAGCTGTGAAAAAGTATTTGCCCCCTTCCAGATTTCTTATATCTTTGCATATTTGTTACACTTAAATGTTTCAAATGAAACAAATTTTAATGTTAATTAGACAAAGATAACTTCAGTAAATACAAAATACAGTTTTTCAATGATGATTTCATTTATTAAGGGGAAAAAAGCTATCCAAACCTACCTGGGCCTGTGGAAAAGTGATTGCCCCCTAAACCTAATAATTGGTTGTGCTGTCCTTGCCGGCAACAACTGCAATCAAGTGTTTGTGATAACTGGCAATGAGTCTTTTACATCACTGCTGAGGAATTCTGAGCCACTCTTCTTTGCAGAACTGTTTTAATTCAGCCACATTGGAGGGCTTGATCTTGAGGTCATGAACTGATGTCCAGACATTCTCCTTCAGGATTTTCTGGTAGACAGCAGAATTCATGGTTCCATCACTTACGGCAAGTCATCCAGGTCCTGAAGCAGCAAAGCAGCCCCAGACCATCACACTACCACCACCATGTTTGACTGTTGGTATGATGCTCTTTTTATGAAATGCTGCGTTAGTTTTATGCCAGATGTAACGGGATGCATGGCTTCCAGAAATTTCAACTTTTGTCTTGACAGTCCAAAGACTATTTTCTTCTTATTAAAGTGTTGAGGATCATCAAAATGTTTTTTTGGCAAAGGTGAGATGAGCCTTTGTGTTCTTCTCTTCTTTTTCATCTGAATTTCTTTAGATCGCAGCACAATGTGTTGCTTTTTGAGATCTTTTAGCCTACTTCACTTTGTCTGAAAGGTTCTATTTATGTGATTTCTTGATTCAACAGGTCAGGCAGTAATCAAGCCTGGGTGTGGGTACCAAAATTGAAAACTCAGCCCCCACCCCCCAGCCCTGAAGGGCCAGGAAGGTTTGGATAGCTTTTTTCCCTTTAATAAATGAAATCATCATTTAAAAACTGCATTTTGTTTAAAATCAAAGTTTGATGATCTGAAATATTCAATGTGACAAATATGCAAAAATACAAGAAATCAGGAAGGGAGCAAACACTGTTTCACAGCACTGTAGTTCTTTCTGATATTGGCAATCAACACTTGGCCGCATCCATAATTTTCTATAGAACAAAAGTGTTCAGGAAGAAAGCAGTGTTGTTCTCAGAAAGCAGCCTAAAGTCACAAAAAGAAAAAAAAATACTCCCATGTTGTCATATTCATACATTTTCCAGCATGAATGGTCTGATAAGACTTCATCATGTCCCTCAGTGTCTGACATGGTTGTGATGTGGTCATGGCAACAAATCCTCCAACTAATCAACTAATGCATAAAAACTAGGGTTGGGAATTGATTAAAACTTTGTAACTAATTAATTATAATTGTGATGCAAGTTAGGTTAATTGGCATCAAAAGTGGGGATTCTAAATTGTCCTTAGGTATGACTGTGAGAGTGAATGGTTGTCTGTCTCTCTGTGTTGGCCCTGTGATGGACTGGCGATCTGTCCAGGGTGTACCCTGCCTCTCGCCCAAAGATGCTGGGATAGGCTCCAGCCCCCCGCGACCTGAAAAGGATTAAGCGGAAGAAGATGGATGGATGGATTTGGATCTGATTACTCACTAAATTACAGTGAAGAAACAATGAAAAAGTATTTAAGCAACATTTAATTGCATTTTTTTCTTCATAAAATATACCTGTGACCCTCATATTTAACAAAAATACAGCTAGAGCAACATAAAACATTTGATAGTCATGAATGTGTATTATTTTTTTACGACAGCAATTTGTAATATTTATTTTCAGTTCATTGTAAAGAGGGTGTTCATTTCTTTGCAAAACTACCATTTTTAACATTGTCGTTACATTTCCTGTTTTATTTTGAAATGGTCAAAAAGGAAGTCAGTGCTTCTGCTGAAGGTAGAACGATCTGGGAAAGCAGCAGAAATTCCCTCAGCAAGTGGCATCTTGCTCATCTTCCCGGCCAGACACTGGCATCACCTCTGAGGCAACGAGGCAACTTGTCTTGCTAGAACTCGCTGTTCCCTAGGAACAGCACATCGTGGCAGTGGACGAGAGGAAACATGCCAAGTACCAGGAGCGAGTGGAGGAGTGCAGGACCAGAGGCTGGAAAACCATTTGTAAGCCAGTGGAGGTGGGTTGTAGGGGCTTTGCAGGTCACTCACGCTGTCAAGTCTTCAGTCAGCTGGGCATCACAGGAGCGACCAAGAGGAGGGCCATACAGTCTATTAGTGAAACTGAAGATAAGTCCACCAGGTAGCTTTGGATCAAGTGGGCTGACCCATGAGTTGCTGCTGCTGGGACACAGGTCTGTGTGTGATCAAGCTCGGCTGGGTAAGGGTGTCTGATGTTGAAAGACCCGAAACACCCAATGATTCTAGGTACATCGCTGAAGATGTGTCCCAGTGCATCGAGGAGATGTATTTCAAACATACAAGGTAACTTTCCTAATTATCTCAACCCTTAAAAGTACAAACAAATATTGCAATTCTTAATTTATTTCCAGAGCTTCTGACCTTAATGGTGAGTTAGAAGATTTGATCAATTTTATACTGATGTGTGTTTTTTTGCTCACTTTGACAGAAACTCTCCATATTTTCATATTTTGTAGTAGCCCCAATCAATAATGCTGCATCATGTGTGTGTTTGTGTTTGTGTGTGTGTGTGCATGCACTAAGTGGGGTTTGTGCTCACAGAATTAGGTCACCCCGAGTACCAGAGTTTAATGTGGTGTAAATTTAAATGCTGAAAAACAAGATCTACTCTTGTTTTAAGCTGAGCCAGCTGTTGAGAAAACCAGTCACCACTGCTGACACCACAAGAAGTGACCTCTCAGCATCAATTTTTTTTATTAATTAATTGGATCACATTAATTGAAAAAGTTAACACATTAATATTTACAGCCGTAATAAAAGCATACCCCTTGTTCCTCCTCTTAGAGTGTGGCAATGTGACCCATCTCAAAGGTAGTGAGGTCACCGTTATTCACACTTTTCCCCTTTTCAAAAGCACTCAATTCATTCCGCATTCGTGGTTCATTTCTGGGTTGCTGACTTACTTCTTTTAATCAATAAACAGCCTAAATATTACAGTATTAATTTGGTATTGCAACAAAATGTTTTAGTCAAGGTTAGGGTTATGGCTAGGAGAAGATGAGGGTCTACTTCAAACAGAATCCTCACCCTCTGCCGTCTCACTGCATGTAGTTATTTTCACAACCACCAGAGATCACATGTTTCAAAACATAGTGTGAAGTGCAATTCCTACCAGTAAAAACTCTTTATATGGTTGTTTTCTGTTAGAAGACAGTCTTGGCCATGGACAAAAAACTAATCATGTTGTTTAAACTCATATCTGGATGTTTCTGCCCATTTTGTATTTCTCTTTCAAACACTAACAGAGAATGTCTTTCTGTTGGTAGACTGAACCACTTCCCCCACCCTTTTCTCTGACAAACTAGTTAAAAACTGACTTCTAATAACCCACCCTTGTTTTACAGTATGACCAGCAGGGGCTCCCGATAAAGTATCAGTTTGTCAGTATGTGGGTGAGAAAACATTTCTGAAGTATAAATCTAGAAAATGCACATTTCCAGGAAGGTGATGAAAGTAAAAAAGAAAAAAAAAATAGCACATGTTGCATTCCAGGTGTTAAAGAAAAAAAAAAATCCTGAGCCTGAACTTTTTTTTCCTGGGGGCAGGGTCACAGGGGTGGAGACACACATGTGCATGCACACATATCCATTTTATATATATATATATATATATATATATATATATATAGTATACACACACACACACACACACACACACACACACACACACACAGTTAGGCCCAGAAATATTTGGACAGTGACACAATCTTCATGATTTGGGCTCTGCACGCCACCACATTGGATTTGAAATGAAACAACTACAACGGAATTGAAGTGCAGACTTTAAGGTTTAAATCAAGGGGTTGAACAAAAATATATGATTAAACATGTAGGAATTGTAGTTATTTTTATATAAACGCTCCTCATTTCAGGGGCTCAAAAGTAATTGGACAAATAAACATAACCCTAAGTAAAATGTTACTTTTTAATATTTTGTTGAGAATCCTTTGCAGGCAATGACTGCCTGAAGTCTGGAACCCATGGACATCACCAAACGCTGGGTTTCCTCCTTTGTGATGCTTTGCCAGGCCTTTACTGCAGCTGTCTTCAGTTGTTGCTTGTTTGTGGGTCTTTCTGCCTTAAGTTTTGTCTTGAGCAAGTGAAATACATGCTCGATTGGGTTGAGATCTGGTGATTGACTTGGCCATTGCAGAATATTCCACTTCTTTGCTTTAAAAAACTCCTGGATTGCTTTTGCAGTATGTTTTGGATCATTGGTGAAGCAACGTCCAATCAACTTTGCTGCATTTGGCTGAATCTGAGCAGAAAGTATATCCCTATACACTTCAGAATTCATCCGGCTGCTTCTGTCTTTTGTCACATCATCAATAAACACAAGTGACCCAGTGCCAATGGAAGCCATGCATGCCCATGCCATCACACTGCCTCCACCATGTTTTACAGAAGATGTGGTGTGCTTTGGATCATGAGCTGTTCCAATTCTTCTCCAAACTTTCTTCTTCCCATCATTCTGGTACAGAATCTGTCTCATCTGTCCAAAGAATGCTGTTCCAGAACTGGGCTGGCTTCTTCAGGTGTTTTTTGGCAAAGTCAATTCTGGCCTTTCTATTTTTGAGGCTGATTAACGGTTTGCACCTTGTGGTGAATCCTTTGTATTTACTCTCATGAAGTCTTCTCTTTATGGTAGACTTAGATACTGATACACCTACTTCCTGGAGAGTGTTCTTCACTTGAGTGGATGTTGTGAAGGGGTTGTGAAAGGATTCTGCGATCATCCACCACTGTTGTCTTCTGTGGACGTCCAGGCCTTTTTGAGTTCCCAAGCTCACCAGTGCACTCTTTTTTTCTCAGAATGTACCAAACTGTTGATTTGGCCACTCCTAACATTTCTGCTATCTCTCTGATGGATTTCTTCTTCTTTTTTCAGCCTCAGGATGGTCTGTTTCACCTCTAATGAGAGTTCCTTTGACCGCATGTTGTGTGTTCACAGCAACAGCTTCCAAATGCAAACGCCACTCCTGGAATCAACTCCAGACCTTTTAACTACTTAATTGATGACAGGTTAACGAGGGAAGAGCCCATGCAGCCTTGTTATTTTTTTTGCAGCCTTCTGAGTCAATTGTCCAATTACTTTTGGTCCCTTGAAAAAGAGGCGGCTACGTATTAAAGAGCTGTAATTCCTAAACCCTTGCTCCAGTTTTGATGTGAATACTCTCAAATTACAGCTGAGAGTCTGCACTTTAAGCCCATATTGATTATATAATTGTATCCTGAATATGTTTTCATAAACAGCTAAAATAACAAAACTTGTGTCACTGTCCAAATATTTTTGGGCCTAACTGTATATATATATATATATATATATATATATATATGGACAAAATTGTTGGTACCCCTCTGTTAATGAAAGAAAAACCCACAATGGTCACAGAAATAACTTGAATCTGACAAAAGTGGTAATAAATAAAAATTCTATGAAAATTAACCAATGAAAATCAGACAATGCTTTTGAATTGTGGTTCAACAGAATTATTTTAAAAAACAAACTCATGTAAACAGGCCTGGACAAAAATGATGGTACCCCTAGAAAAGATTGAAAATAATGTGACCGTAGGAACATGTTCAACCAAGATGTGTCCTATAATTAACATCACAAGTGTCTACAAACTAGACACTTGTGTCTAGTAAACACAAAATGCAGTTTTTAAATGAAGGTGTTTATTATTGAGGGTAAAAAAAAAAATCCAAACCTGCATGGCCCTGTGTGAAAAAGTGATCCATCCCCCATGAAAACATAAATTAACTGTGGTTTATCACATCTTTGGAAAGCTGAGTTCAATTTCTCTAGCCACACCCAGGCCTGATTACTGCCACACCTGTTCTCAATCAAGAAATTACTTAAATAGGACCTGCCTGACAAAGTGAAGTAGACCAAAAGATCATCAAAAGCTAGACATCATGCTGTGATTCAAAGAAATTCAGGAACAAATGAGAAACAAAGTAATTGAGATTGATAAGTCTAGAAAAGGTTATAAGGCCATTTCTACAGCTTTGGGACTCCAGTGAACAACAGTGAGAGCCATTATCCACAAATGGCGAAAACATGGAACTGTGGTGAACCTTCCCAGGAGTGGTCGGTTGACCAAAATTACCCCAAGAATGCAGCAGTGACTCATCCAAAAGGTCACAAAAGATCCCACAACAACATCCAAAGAACTGCAGGCATCACTTGCCTCAGTTAAGGTCAGTGTTCATGACTCCACCAAAAGAAAGAGACTGGGCAAAAATGGCCTGCATGGCAGAGTTCCAAGACGAAAACTACCACTGCACAAAAAAACATAAAGGCTTGTCTCAGTTTTGCCAGAAAGCATCTTGATGATCCCCAAGACTTTTGGGAAAATACTCTGTGGACTGACAACTGACAACAAAAGCTGAAATTTTTAGAAGGTGTGTGTCGCATTACAGCCGGCGTAAAAGTAACACAGCATTTCAGAAAAGGAACATCATACCAACAGTAAATTGTGGTGGTGGTAGTGTGATGGTCTGGAGCTGTTTTGCTGCTTCAGGACCTGGAAGACTTGCTGTGGTAAATGAAACAATGAATTCTGCTGTCTACCTAAAAATTCTGAAGGGCAATCACTTTTTCACACAGGACCATGTAGGTTTGGATTTTTTTTCCCCCTTAAAGTAGAACTGAACCCACCTTTTGGAGCAAAAAGTAGAATAGCAGATTAATTCCTTATTACCTATTGTATTTTTCAACACATAAAAGAAATTTTTAGGCCGTGCGATGGCCAAGCTATAAGCCGATAAAGTTTTGCCTCTGGCTGGCAGTGCCAAACAAACCGGAAGTAGTGCAGACGATGCTGCGTGACGTCACGAGTGTGATCCCTAAACAAAACAACAATGGCAGATGATAGCAGTTCCAGCAGTTCCATCAGTCAAGAAAACCAGAGTTTTCAGAGTGAAGAGGCATTCAGGATCGGTGACGAGACAGAGGAGGATGCAGGAGTGTGGCAGGTGGCAGGCATGCACAAGGGCGAGCCCGGGAGACAGAGATCTAATGCACCTGTGACAGCAGCTGGCAGACAGCGATGCAGAGGCGAGGTCCGCCGCCGGGGAATACAGTGATCCCTCACTTATCGCGTTTAATGGGGACCAGAACCGACGGGCTCTCCGTGTTGATACCTGATGTTCTAATGTAGTCCATCAGGTACGGAGAGCCCGCACAACTCAAAATCCACCTCTCTGACCACCGCTCCACTCCTCTCCGCCCACCTTTTCACCGCTCGGGAATCTCGCAAGCTGATTGGCCGAGACGTTTTACCCAGCTTCTCTCCCTGCAGAGCGCCTTCTTTATCGCTCGTGTTGCTTAGTGGCACTTTTCGCTGTTCTCTTGTGCCTTTTTGTGCAAAATAGTGCTTGTGACGCCCTTGGGGGGGGGGGGGTGACACTACTTTGCGGTTTTTCACTTTCGCGGTCGGTTCTGGTCCCCATTAAATGCGATAAGTGAGGGATCACTGTAATATCTATATCTAGAAACGCATCGCTTCCCGGTCGCTTTTCCTCCCCCTTTCTTTTCTTTCGTCGCCATGACACCTTTCCTTGGCCACTGAACAGATCTTCCCAGGTGTTTTGTAGTCGACTATCACGACAAAATGCACCAGAAACAACCAGTGTCAACGTGCTCGCAATGGTAAACATAGAGGACTGTGTCACACTCGTGACGTCACGCGGAACTCCGGCTGCACTTCCGGTTAATCGGCGGATTTGTCTGATTTTTCAGGGCGGGAAATTCAAAATCGCGATTTTCTCCAAGATTCCGGGATTTGTGGAGGGGGTGCCAATGATAAATTATCTTTATAATTGTATGTACTATCACCCAGTGCCGTTCAATGCCGTTCAGTTCAGTTCTACTTTAATAATAAACATCTTCATTTCAAAACTGCATTTTGTGTTTACTTGTGTTATCTTTGTCTAATATTTAAATTTGTTTGATGATCTGAAACATTTAAGTGTGACAAACACACAAAAAAGAGAAATTAGGAAGGGGGCAAACACTTTTTCACGCTCTCTGTGTGTGTGTGTGTGTGTGTGTGTGTGTGTGTGTGTGTGTGTGTGTGTGTGTGTGTGTGTGTGTGCGCGCGCGCGCAAATATATATACAGCCGTGGACAAAATTGTTGGTACCCCTCTGTTAATGAAAGAAAAACCCACAATGGTCACAGAAATAACTTGAATCTGACAAAAGTGGTAATAAATAAAAATTCTATGAAAATTAACCAATGAAAATCAGACAGTGCTTTTGAATTGTGGTTCAACAGAATTACTTTAAAAAATAAACTCATGAAACAGGCCTGGACAAAAATGATGGTACCCCTAGAAAAGATTGAAAATAATGTGACCGTAGGAACATGTTCAACCAAGATGTGTCCTATAATTAACATCACAAGTGTCTACAAACTTGTAATCAGTCAGTCGGCCTATTAAAGGGTGACAAGTAGTCACTGTGCTGTTTGGTGACATGGTGTGCACCGCACCAAACATGGACCAGAGGAAGCAAAGGAGAGAGTTGTCTCAGGAGATTAGAAAGAAAATTATAGACAAGCAAGTTAAAGGTAAAGACTATAAGACCATCTCCAAGCAGCTTGATGTTCCTGTGACTACAGTTGCACATATCATTCAGAAATTTAAGCTCCACGGGACTGAAGCCAACCTCCCTGGATGTGGCTGCAGGAGGGGATGGATAATATGAATGGTAACAAAAGAGCCCAGAACAACCTCTAAACACATTCATGGTGAACTCCAAGGTCAAGGTACATCAGTGTCAGATTGCACCATCCGTCGTCGTTTGAGCCAAAGTGGACTTCATGGGAGATGACCAAGGAGGACACCACTGTTGAAAACAAATCATAAAAAAAGCCAGAATGGAATTTGCCAAACTGCATGTTGACAAGCCACAAAGCTTCTGGGAGAATGTCCTATGGACAGACGAGACAAAACTGCAACTTTTTGGCAAGGCACATCAGCTCTATGTTCACAGACGCAAAAATGAAGCATACCAAGAAAAGAACACTGTCCCTACTGTGAAACATGGAGGAGGTTCTGTTATGGTCTGGGGCTGCTTTGCTGCATCTGGCACAGGGTGTCTTGAATCTGTGCAGGGTACAATGAAATCTCAAGACTATCAAGGTATTCTAGAGAGAAATGTGCTGCCCAGTGTCAGACAGCTTGGTCTCAGTCGCAGGTCATGGGTCTTGCAACAGGATAATGACCCAAAACACACAGCTAAAAACACCCAAGAATGGCTAAGAGTGAAACATTGGACTATTCTAAAGTGGCCTTCTATGAGCCCTGATCTAAATCCTATTGAACATCTGTGGAAGGAGCTGAAACATGCCATCTGGAGAAGGCACCCTTCAAACCTGAGACAACTGGAGCAGTTTGCTCATGAGGAGTGGGCCAAAATACCTGCAGAGAGGTGCAGAAGTCTCACTGACAGTTACAGAAATCGTTTGATTGCAGTGATTGCCTCAAAAGGTTGTGCAACAAAATATTAAGTTAAGGGTACCATCATTTTTGTCCAGGCCTGTTTCATGAGTTTGTTTTTTAAAATAATTCTGTTGAACCACAATTCAAAAGCATTGTCTGATTTTCATTGGTTAATTTTCATAGAATTTTTATTTATTACCACTTTTGTCAGATTCAAGTTATTTATGTGACCATTGTGGGTTTTTCTTTCATTAACAGAGGGGTACCAACAATTTTGTCCACGGCTGTACATAGTGTGATGACCCAGCACACTGCGGACGGACACTATCTCACACTCATCAGGGCTGGAGGAAACGGAGGACAATTTACATACGGACAGAGAGCCCCAGGGGGTAATCAGACGGGATTGTTATGTATGCATCCTCAGAGAGGACGTCCGGGCCGGGCGCTAGCTGATGTCATGCTAATGATGTGTATTGACTGATGTGTATTAGATGACAATCACTATGTTAATGTGCCATGCATTCTCTCTGTCTGTATAACGTGTATAAAAGAGCTTGTGACACATGCCTGGGCAACGCCGTAGCTCACCGAGCTACAAAGCGTGTTTCAATATGTTGGAGGAAATAAAACCTTGTACCCTTCCAGCTCATTGCATCTCGCCTGTTCTATTACCTCCACGTTGGTGACCCTGGACGTGCATGGTGCGTCTCTCGACTATGCCATTTTCTCCACACTGGTGACCTGACGATGACAAGAGAGAATGACCGTCTACTCCCTCTCACCGCGCTGTGGATTCCAGAGGACTAGAGAACGCCTGCATCCTCTCCATCCACACCGGAGCGTGCTCTCCGGAGCGGGCAGCGCTGGGACCGACACACACCATGAACGGCGACACGAGCGAACCGAAGGAAACAGCCTGAATGGGGAAGATCATCGGCATTGTCTGCGTTGATTTCCACCAAGCTCCCCGACCATGATTCACCTCCCGACAGCGAACTTTCTGTGCACAGAAGCCCCGCGCACACACCGCAAGATTACAAGGACAGCGCAGCTTCCAGCTATGTGGTCACTGCGCCAGGCGCGCGCCACGCACCAGGGACAAACCGGCTCCACAGACTTATACATCGTCCTCCACCACTGCACATGCCCAAGAAACACGGCCGATCACCATCTTAAACCTTTAGGGCTGCTCACGCACCTGAAGCAGACATGCAGCCCGCACACAGGACTTTGTATGGGTTTCTCAGCCACGGCGCACAACGGGAATTTAGCCGATTGCTTTGCCCGATGCCTTTAGGGCTGCTCCCGCACCTTAAACCAAACCGCCAAGCCCCTCACACAGCTTCAGTTCTTTTCACAGCTGCTACGCATCCTCGGGGAATTTGGCCATTCGCCTTCCCCACATCCTCGCGGGACTGAGCCGCACGAGGAGTCAGAGACTTAATTTTTTTTTTTTTTTTGCACAGCCACTGCGGATCACCACCAGGTTTACCGAGAAAGTCTCTCACCATGGCAGATCCAGATCCATGCAATTTTTGTGCGGCCCAGACACCTCTGACGTCCCGGGCCGGCACTCACTTATTCCCACCCCCCTCCCCCTCCTCCTCCACAGCGCTCTTCTCGCACCTCACTCCCTAAAGCCGGCCGATCGCCGGTTTGTTCCATTGCGCACGATGCGCACCGGCCCTGTGCGCCCACGATCCATGGCCGTTCAACGTGCTGGAACTCGGAGTGGAGCACACTGTCTTTTCCACCCCTCCCCCGTCCCCCCATGGACTGACATGTCCTCCGACACTCCTCTACAGCAGGACAGTTCTACTGGAGCTGGAGCCCAAACAACCGGGGGGGTCACAGCCCCTTTTGAGTGTTCTGGGGGGAGCCGTGTGGTGACCCAGCACACTGCGGACGGACACTATCTCACACTCATCAGGGCTGGAGGAAACAGAGGACAATTTACAAACGGACGGAGAGCCCCGGGGGCAAGACGGGACTGTTATGTATGCATACTCAGAGAGGACGTCCGGGCCGGGCGCTAGCTGATGTCATGCTAATGATGTGTATTGACTGATGTGTATTAGATGACAATCACTATGCTCATGTGCCATGCATTCTCTCTGTCTGTATAACATGTATAAAAGACCTTGTGACACATGCCTGGGCAACGCAGTAGCTCACCGAGCTACAAAGCGTGTTTCAGTATGTTGGAGGAAATAAAACCTTGTACCCTTCCAGCTTGTTGCATCTTGCCTGATCTATTACCTCCACAATACAATGATTTTCCTTGAAGCTAGTAACATATCTGCCATACCCATTGATAAATTCAGACTAGATTATGGTGGACTGTTTGAAACAGCAATACCAAGGAAGGTCAGTAGGTGACAATAGTACTTCATAGTAGTAGATTAGTTTATTTGACAGGGACAGTGCAATAAACATAGACAATTAATCAAAGACAATCAATCTGATGTGTTGCACATAGAGTGTATAGCTATTAGCTAATTTGCAACTCTTGTCCCTGGATGGGCTTTAGACCTCCAAGACCTTCCCACCCCGCCCCATAAGCTCATGGGTTGAATGGCGAGAAGGGCGTGTCCATGGTAACATGTATGAAGTCATACTAACGTTGATGTTCAGTTATGATCATGTCTGTGTTCTGATGAAACTCTGAAAATTTCACGTCATTCTGGCCAGCCGTGCGTGAGTAATAATCATCTCACTCTAATGTGGTGCAAACATCTAATATTCAGGATGCTGTTGCTATCAAGTTATATATATTATGTACAGAAAGACCTACAATCTATAACATGAAATTTATGAATAAGGGTATGTGAAACTAATTCACTGGTTGAATAAGATTTAATGAGCAACTGTTCAGTAAAGGGTATATGGAAAAGGCCATTGATTTGTAATTTTTAATCTGTAATTTCACAGTTTGGGATCAATAAAGTACATCTATCTATTTACCATTTTTTAATGGAAAGTGCAACATTTGCCCCATGTTACTTTTAACAACAAATGGTCAGCCGCAACAGTGAACTGTATACAATACTCTAAATTGCATTATTTCGAGCACAACATCCAGAAACAAGCTCCTGGTTCTCTAATTTTTCACGCCCAGCGCCATTTGTTTTTAAGTCGTTTGTCAATTTGGACATCTTCCCCAAGCTTCAAAAACTTACTCACCATCCTACAGAATGTATGAAAGGTTTTGTGTGTATGCTCACACAAAACCTTACTCACTCTCGCTGTCCGATTAGGAGTGCGCCACTGATTTCCATAGAAAAACTGGATAGATCACGGCCACCAAAAGTGAAGCCACCAGGCCACCATATTAGTACAACCAAAACACTCAGTGAGTCAATGGAAAATGAATGGGTTTAGTAGTCAACGGTGCCACTTTTACCTCAATAACTTCCCAAAAAGTTAACAGATTTTGAACTTCTTGGTATGGAGACACAACTTATAATCCTGCGCAACCGGTGAACTATGGAAATCAATGGCCGCTAAACATGTCAACTCAATTCCCTCCCTAATATGGTGGCCAAGTGGCTTCACTCGGCTCTGTACTTGCTAATGGGACGTGAGCTATCCAGGTTTTCTATAGAGCTCAGTAGAGCACGCAAACTCAATATGTTCCGCCATCCCAAATACTATATTCACTGCTCTAGATATCTTAAAAGAACTCCAAATTATGCAGAACTGACAGTTTATTTTGAGCATTATTCATCCACCATTGCCAATAGCTTGGACAAAAAGTGTTTCTGCATACAGAAATGGGAAGTAAATATCCTTGCAGCCACAAAAAAAAAAAAAGACACACGCCGGAAATCCAGTACGGTGCCGGAAAACTTTAAGCCCTGTGCATTCTCAAAATCCACTGCCTGTTTGATGGCGGTTTGATCCAAAAAACAGGTCTGTTTACCAGCCTAATGCCAGTGAATCCCAACTGGCAGTGGTGGCCTCATGGTTAGGGATGTGGACTGGTGAGCGGAAGGTTGCTGGTTCAATACCAGGACCAGCAGGATCAGATCTGGGTGGGACAGATGACATACAGTGGTGTGAAAAAGTGTTTGCCCCCTTCCTGACTTCTCTCTTTTTTTTTTTTAAATGTTTGAGATCATCAAACAAATTTAAATATCAGACAAAGATAACACAAGTAAACACAAAATGCAGTTTTTAAATGAAGGTGTTTATTATTAAGGGTAAAAAAAAAATCCAAACCTACATGGCCCTGTGTGAAAAAGTCACCCCCCCCCCCTCGTTAAAACATAAATTAACTGTAGTTTATCACATCTTTGGAAAGCTGAGTTCAATTTCTCTAGCCACACCCAGGCCTGATTACTGCCACACCTGTTCTCAATCAAGAAATCACTTAAATAGGACCTCCCTGACAAAGTGAAGTAGAGCAAAAGATCCTTAAGAGCTAGACATCATGCTGTGATCCAAAGAAATTCAGGAACAAATGAGAAACAAAGTAATTGAGATCCATCAGTCTGGAAAAGTTTATAAAGCCATTTCTAAAGCTTTGGGACTCCAGCAAACCACAGTGAGAGCCATCCATCCATCCATCCATCCATCTTCTACCGCTTTTCCGGAGGTCCGGGTCGCGGAGGCAGCAGTTCAAGCAGAGAAGCCCAGACTTCCCTCTCCCCAGCCACCTGCTCCAGCTCTTCAGAGGGGATACCAAGGCGTTCCCAGACTAGCTGGGAGACATAGTCTCTCCACCGAGTCCTGGGTCTGCCCCGGGGTCTCCTCCCAGTGGGACGTGCCTGAAACACCTCAAGTGGGAGACGTCCAGGAGGCATCCTAATCAGATGCCCATACCACCTCAACTGACTCCTTTCAATGTGGAGTCAACAGTGAGAGCCATTATCCACAAATGGCGAAAACATGGAACAGTGTTGTACGTTCCCAGGAGTAGCCGTCCAACCTAAATTACCTCAAGAGTGCAAAGACGACTCATCCAAGAGGTCATCAAAGACCCCACAACAACATCCAAAGAACTGCTGGCCTCACTTGCCTCAGTTAAGGTCAGTGTTCATGACTCCACCATAAGAAAGAGACCGGGCAAAAATGGCCTGCATGGTAGAGTTCCAAGACAAAAACCACTGCTGAGCAAAAATAAGATAAAGGCTCGTCTCACTTTTGCCAGAACACAGCTTGATGATCCCCAAGACTTTTGGGAAAATACTCTGTGGACTGACGAGACAAAAGTTGAACTTTTTGGAAGGTGTGTGTCCCATTACATCTGGCATAAAAGTAACACAGGATTTCAGAAAAGGAACATCATACCAACAGTAAAATATGGTGGTGGTAGTGTTATGGTCTGGGGCTGTTTTGCTGCTTCAGGACCTGGAAAACTTGCTGTGGTAAATGGAACCATGAATTCTGCTGTCTAACAAAAATTCCTGAAGGAGAATGTCTGGCCATCTGTTCGTGACCTCAAGCTGAAGCGCACTTGGGTTCTGCAGCAGGACAGTGGTCCAAAATACACCAGCAAGTCCACCTCTGAACGGCTCAAGAAAAACAAAATGAAGACTTTGGAGTAGCCTAGTCAAAGCCCTGACCTGAATCCCGTTAAGATGCTGTGGCATGACCTTCAAAAGGTGGTTCATTCTCGAAAACCCTCCAATGTGGCTGAATTACAACAATTCTGCAAAGATGAGTGGGCCACAATTCCTCCACAGCACTGTAAAAGACTCATTGCCAGTTATCACAAACACTTGATCGCGGTTGTTGCTGCTAAGGGTGGCCCAACCAGTTATTAGGTTTAGGGGGCAATCACTTTTTCACACAGGACCATGTAGGTTTGGATTTTTTTCCCTTAATAATAAACACCTTCATTTAAAAAAACGTATTTTGTGTTTACTTGTGTTATCTTTGTCTAATATTTAAATTTGTGTGATGATCTAAAACATTTAAGTGTGACAAACATACAAAAAAATGAGAAATCAGGAAGGGGGCAAACACTTTTTCACACCACTGTAGCAGTGTTTGCCCCACCCTCCTTAACCCCACTGTGGTGCCCTTGAGCAAGGCCTTTAACTCCAACTGCTCCAGTGGAGCTGCTCAGTGGCCACAGGTCAGTCTGTGGTTGTACTGGGCAGCTTCCAGGTGTGAGTCTGTAACTGTGTGAACAGAGTGTCCTTGAAAAAGAGATGTTGCCTCTCAGTGGAACTACCCTGTCTAAATAAAGGTTAAAATAAAATTTAAAAAAGGACATGAGGGCCTAAAACAGCTGGATTTCCATACTATGTGCATAGATTTTTAAAAAATTATTATCCTTTGCATTGTAAAATCAAACTCAAATAAAAAAATGTGAACTTCAGCTTTTGTGCATGAGGTTGGGAATGAGGGGTGAGTTTTCCCATGTGCTGAGGCTACATTTTCTCCAAGCCTTGTATTCAGGTGGTGATACAGGACCGCACCACTACACTACAAGCTGGTTATGTCAAATATTTTACAGCGCCATTAAAAATGTATCTGCTACAACCCCACTGTTTTGTTTTTTTTTACCTCCTGCACTAACTGGATACCACCACTAAAGGCAGATTAAGCCAAGGACTGACAGCAGTCCAAATGGGAGAGACCTTCAACAAAGAAACCGTTTCGGGGCCCAACTCCCTCCCGCATATACATGAAGCAAAAGGATCAACTGTCCTCCTCCACCCTTTAAAACAAAAAAGCAGCAACTTTGGGTCCCTCTCCCCCTGCAACCAATTTTTTTTCTTTCTTTTTTTTTTTGTAAACTGTGGGGCTAAGATGTTGTCACCCCAGGCACCGCAGTCGTTGCTTTCCCTTAACTTTGCCTCAGCGAGAAAACTCCTGTCTGTTGAGCTCCATCAAATAAGAGAAAAAAAACTTGCCTGGAGATAGAAGTCCATTGGGAGGTCCTCGCCTCCCCCTCTTTCTCGCTCTCACTCCTTCTGCATCCATTTAGTTCAGCTGATTTTTTTTTTTTTTTAAACTTGGGGACCAAGGTTGTCAAACAATAACTCTTTTTCCCCAGCTGAAGAGTCAAAAAGCAAAACAAAACAAATAACAATCTGCAAATTCAGCTTTCCAGGCGTGTTCCTTATTGTAATACATAACAATGCTTGCAGACTCTGACTGAATGCATGGCTGGGGCTGGCCAGTGGTCTGAAAGGTGAAATGCTGATATCATTCCTATGATGAGGCAGCTTCATTCAGTGAATAAGTCTATCATGGCAGCAAATCGGCCGAACGACGGCACCAAAATACTGTAAATAGCAAGTCTTGCCAGTAGGCACAAAAGAGATGGAGAGGCTATAAATAGCCTGAATAAATCCCCCTAATCAGGAAGTGAGAGAAGCATGTGTTGTGTTGATATAGGAAACTGGTGGCTGAATCCCATTTTAAATGCTTTCGCCAGCTTTTCGTTTTGGTTAGTGTTTAGAATTCACCCGATAATTACCATATTAAAATGCATGTAGGAGTCTGTGCAGTTGTGCTGGGAAAAGATAAGACTGCGAGAGTAGGGAGAGAGAAGAGAGGGAAAAAAAAAAAAGTCGACCGGAGGCCTATCAGTCAGTTCTGAATTGCTTTATAATTACTAAGATGCAGAGACATAATTTCCGTCTAAAAATAATGCAAAGTTTCATTCCCTCCCCGCACCCTTAATGCCGTTGTGTGTGCGTTTTGGGGAGGTGGGGGTGACCCTCCCTTTCTCTCTCGTCCGAATACATTAACTTAACCTCTTCCTGTATTAGTCGACGCTGTGCCATGCTAAGCACACTGTAGCCTAGTTTCTGCACAGCATGGATGTTTCCACCTGCCTGTTGTGGGAACGCAGAAGAATTCCAGCTCTGACACATTGGGGTTGTGTTCATGAATGTGACATTCGGCTGGATGTAGTTTCTTGACTTGATGGACTGTTCAGCAAGTTATGGTCTTTATCAGGTCTGCATAGTCATTACATGTTAACTCCACAGAGGAGAACTGCAAATCCAAAGGTGGTGTTTTAGCAAGGATGTGCACAGGTATGGGTTACTGTTGCCTGGGTACAGCATTATGGGCCAGCTTGAACTTAATTTCTCTCTTTTTTTCTGAGGAACAGCTGGTTACATTTAAGCACCAAATGGGGTCATCTAGCCTGCCTGACCAAGCTGACACTCAAACAACAAATCTCATCAGATAAGATCGTAACGGACAGCTTTATGGCTTTGTTTTTCTCCACAGAAGGAAGTGACAATAATTGTGGGTAAAAAAAAAATGCCACCTTATGGAGTAAGCCTGAATTTCTGGTTAACATGTCTCTTTAAAGTTGGATGCAATATTTGTTACACTGGGCAAGAGCCCATTTGCTACCTTTCTATCTTCCTGTCATGCCATCTAAAAAATTATAATTTTAAAAAAATAACTGTTGTGACTTTTTTATAAACATGTCGCTTCATACTAGTAAATTTTTGGTGTTTTTTTGTCCTTGTCATAATCTATTTTCATGTAACTTTGAGACTTTATTCTTATATTTGCACTTTTATGACTTCGTACTTCTGGCGCCACACGAGACGGCTGCCTTTTTGCAACAGCGGCTCAATTCTGAGTTTTTCTTCCTATTTCTTATTTACTATCTGGCTTCTGATCACGGACACACAGATCACCCCAAATGTCTCCTGAGCCAGCGGACGGAGCCAGTGTTTATAGCAGGAGACAGTACAACAGGGACCAGCTGTTAGCACTTAACCAGCCCACGGTGCTAACACAAAAACTTGACATACCGGGAGAAATAAGACGGAAACGTCGTGGATGTCGAGCTGGAGTATGACGGTGGGCGAGGAATATAAGGTACAGACCCGTCCTCCCATCCGTAATTATGGGGAACGTTCAATCGCTACTCAATAAAACAGATGAGCTAGCGGCTATGTCCCGCTACGAAAGCGTCGTCAGAGAGATTACCATGATGTTGTTTACCAAGACATGGCTAACAGAACTAGCAACAGATGCTAACATCGAACTGGAGGGTTTCCACGCAATACGAGCAGACCAGACACCAGACAGTGGGAAGGCAAAGGGCGCAGGAGTGATAATGTATGTCAGTAACAGCTGGTGTAAACTGGGACATATCACGGTTAAAGAGCAACACTGCAGCAAAGACACTGAGTTGCTAGCTGTTAGCATGCGGCCTGTTTATCTCCCGAGGGAATACTCACACGTGATCTGCATTGTTATTTATGCAAATCCAACGGTGAACGGTGGGGAAGCGCGTGACGCCATCCACTCAGTAACTGGCAGGCTGCTGACAGAACACCCAGATGACCTCCTCCTCATCTCCGGTGATTTTAACAATATCTCACTGTCCCCCATTCTGCCCACATCCATTCTGCCCACATTCATCCACTATGTCACATGCCACACTAGAGACAATAAAACACTGAACTTGCTGTATTCTATGCAAACACTAAGGAGACGTACACCTCATCACCATTCCCCCCACTCGGGAGATCGGATCACAACTTGGTTCATCTCCTGCCGGTGTACAAACCCCTAGTACATAGACAACTTCCGGTTATGCGCACAGTGAAGATGTGGTCTGAGGAGGCAATGGACACTCTAAGGACTGTTTTGAAATCACTGCCTGGGAACAGCTCTGCGATCCACACAGTGAGGACATCAACAGCCTCACTCACACCATCATGGACTACATCAACTTCTATGTGGACAACACCGTACCCACCAAGATCATATGGTGTTGCTCAAACAACAAACCCTGGATCAACCCTGAGATAAAATCACTACTGAAAGAGAAGAAGAGGATCTTCAGGTCGGGGAACAGGGAGATGCTGAAGTCCGTACAGAGGGAGCTAAGGAGGAAAATCAGAGAAGGCAAGGACAGCTTCAGGAAGAAGATGGAGGACAAGCTGCAACAGAGCCACATCGGCGGGGTTTGGAGAAACCTCAAAACCATCTCTGGGCTCCAGAATACCTTCTCCTAGGCCACGGGGGGCAGGGAGTGGGTGAACAATCTGAACCTGTTTTTTAACAGGTCTGACCAACCACCCCCCACCACCTGCACAACAACCACTGCTGCCTCTACCGTCATCGAGACCTGCTGTACACCCCCCCACACCAACACCCCCCCCCCCCACTCCCAGCACACAGCCCCCCAATCTGACCCTCACTAAGACCCAGGTGAGGGCAGAGCTGAGGAAGATCAAGGCGAGTCTGGACTGCATCAGCGCAAAGCTCCTCAAGTCCTGCGCAGACCAGCTGTGTGGGATTGTGGAGCACATCTTCAACCTGAGCCAGAAGCTGGGGGGGGGGGGGGGGGGTACCACAGTTGTGGAAAACATCTTGTGTGGTACCTGTACCAAAGATTTCCCACCCCAAAGACCTGAACAGCTACAGACCAGTGGCCCTGATGTCTCACATGATGAAGACCCTGGAGAGACTGCTCCTTGCTCACCTCCGCCCCCTGGTGAGACCAGCGATGGATCCACTCCAGTTCGCCTACCAGCATGGCATCGGGGTGGAGGATGCAGTGATCTTCCTCCTTCACCGTTCCCTGTTCCACCTGGAAAAGCCTGGGAACGTGGTGAGGATCATGTTCTTTGACTTCTCCAGTGCTTTCAACACCATCCAACTGATGATTCTGAGGGACAAGCTGCTGTGCGCAGGGGTGGACCAGCACCTGTCATCATGGATCCTGGACTACCTCGCAAACCAGCCACAGTTTGTGAGAACCTGGGATTGCGTGTCCGACATGATCATCGGCAGCACGGGGGCCCCCCAGGGAATGGCTTTGGCTCCCTTCCTGTTCACCCTTTATACTGCGGACTTCTCACACAACACAACACACTGCCATCTACAGAAGTTCTCTGACGACTCTGTGATCGTCGGCCTCATCTCCAACGGAGATGAAGCTGAGTACTTATCCAGGACTTTGTGGACTGGTGCCATCGGAACTGCCTCCAGATCAATGCGAGAAAAACTAAGGAGCTGATGGTGGACTGCCACAGGCAAGGACAACCCCTCACAGCACCAGTAAACATCCAGGGAACAGACATTGAGATGGTGACATCCTACAAGTACCTGGGTGTTCATTTGAACAATAAACTAGACTGGTCACACAATACTGACGCACTCTACAAGAAGGGACAGCGCAGGCCGTTCCTACTGAGGAGGCTCAGGTCTTTTGGTGTACAAGGGGTGCTCCTGAAGACCTTGTATGATTCGGTGGTGGCATCAGCCATCACTTTTGGAGTGGTCTGCTGGGGCAGTGGCATCACAGCAGCCGATAGGAAGAGACTGAACAAACTGATCAAGAAAGCTAGCTCTGTCCTGGGGCAGCGCCTTGATCCGGTGGAGGAGATAGGAGAGAGAAGGATGGTGGCTAAGCTGTCATCTCTGTTGGAGTCCGAGTCCCACCCCATGCAGGACATACTGAACGCACTGAGGAGCTCATTTAGCAGTAGGCTACATCATCCTAGGTGCGCGACTGAGAGGTTTCGCAGGTCCTTCCTACCTACAGCTGTCAGACTTTATAACCTAAGCAGGGCTGCTCGCACAGATAGCAAAAAAACGTGATGACCTAATAGTATTGAATGCAAAAGACGCAACAGACTTACACAAATGGTCCCCTCCAGTACACAACTAGGACAATATCGGTCGCTACGGAGGGTGACAATATGTATGGGTACATATTCATACCATGTGGGGTAACTAAATAGACGGTTATGCTGTTTATTCCATCTAGCTACAATGCTCCACACTGTGTATATATATTTATGTGTACATATGTATATTCACTACTCTTATTTTCTTATCTTCTAAATTATTGCTCTGAGTGTTGCTATCCCTGTGCTGTTGCAATCCTGGAATTTCCCCATTGTGGGACTAAAAAAGGCTTATCTTATCTTATAGTAAATCTGGAACTTTTTAATTATAAATTTGTGACTTTTTTAAATGTAAAATTTGCATTTTTTTTCCTTGTAAATTTGTAATTGCATCTGCAAAGTAATATTTTCATGTTGGTTTGTCTGATATTTAGCAGGATTATGACCTACTCAATGGATTTTGATGAAATTTTCACCAGAGGTGGCCCTTGGGCTCCAGATGAACCCACTAGATTTTGGAGGTGATCCGGGTCAGGCTGCAGATTCTAGATCACTTTTTCACTTTCTTTAACGTTGTGAGATAAGACCATGGTGGGGGTATGTGCTCTCTGAGTGCCCTCTAGTTTTTGTATGCGATTTTGGAAAAATAGTTATAATGTAGGAGTCAAGAATTGAGGAGACTGGATGATTTTTCCAGTAACTGCTTTAATTCCCCATTCATCCTACGTCCTCTCTTGATCGGAGTGAAAAGAGGCAGGACGCAGTCACACACATACATTTATACATTCATCTTCTAACAATACATCACACACAAAAGTCACAATACTCAGCTACATCCTTTCATCTCTAATAGAACACCCAGAGTCCTTCTGTTCTCCTTTCCGACCCCCAAAGGTCAGGCCGGGTAATCTTCTCCTCTCTCCTGAGTCCCCAGGGGGTGCAGACATGTCTTCCTCTTGAGGTGTGAAGCCAATACACATGGCTAGCTCAAAGTCTCTCTTGGCTGAATTCAGCCAGCCACATGTGAGTTACATAGGTTATAACTATGGGCTCCACATCACTCCCCCCTTCCACGCGAAAGTCTGGGCACCCACATACAGTCATACAACAGTCATACAGCACGTCACCCCCCCAACAGAATCTCACAGCAACCCAAACAACCTGACCAAAAAAACAAACAAAAAAAAAACAAACCACATCATGCTGCATGCAGCTTAGGTTTCAATCTTCTCCCGAATCTGCTGTATGCAGGTCTCCTACTCTGTGTTGGGCCGTCCTGCTGTGCATCTGTGGAGTGAGGGGGAGAAGGGTTATTTGCCCCCCGTGGGGGGTCCCGGGGCTGCCCCTTTGAGGCCTGCCGCGTCGAGGCACGCCCGCCGGCCGTACAGACTCGTTATGCAACACAAAAGCAGGCTTTAATCTATCAATACTGATCGTCTCCCTCCTGCCCCGAAAATCTAGCACAAAATATTTCTCCCCGGTTTCCAGCACTCGGAATGGACTGTCGTAAGGTGGACGGAGACTATGCCGCTGAGCATCGTGCCTGACAAAAACAAACTCTGCGTCTCGTAAAGCCTGGGGCACGAACACACGTGGGAAAGAGTGATGAGCGGGGCCCGGGAGCATTTCTGCTCCCGTGTTACTCAGAGACCCCCGGATCGGGGGAGGCCCTGGTGCCGTGTGGTCGGGTAAAAACTCGCCTGGCAGCCTGAGCGGTTGTGTGAAGACCAATTCTGCTGGTGAGGCATCTAGATTCTCTTTGGGTGCCGAACGCAACCCCAAATTTCCGGTTCCGGCTCTGCCGGACCGGCGGCGCCACACGAGTCGGCTGCCTGTTGCAACAGCCTTTTTTTTATCTTCCTTCTTCTTTCTACACCTTTCACTCTGTATATATATCACGGACGCACGGATCGCCCCGGGAGTCTCCCGGGTCGGCGGACGGAGCCACGGTTTGCAGCGGGAGACGTTACAGCGGGGAGGAGCTAGTGCTAGCTAGCACTTGGCCGCCGCCCGGTGCTAATGGGAAACTCGACATACTGGGAGCTGTAGCGAAAACGAAGCGGGTGCCGGGCTGGAGTTTAGGCGGCATGAAAGAAATATAAGACAGAATAATAAAGAGCGATGGCAAGAACCAAGCAGACCGCCCGTAAAATCTACTGGAGGAAGAAGCCCCCCCAGGAGACAGCTAGCCACCAGGGCTGCTCGGAGAGGCGCTCTGGCCACCAGCAGAGTGAAGAGGCCTCGCCGTCACAGGTCCGTGGCTCTGAGAGAGATCCGTCGCTACCAGAAATCCACGGAGCTGCTCATCCGTAAGCTGCCCGTCCAGCGCCTGGTGAGGGAGATCGCTCAGGACTTCAAGACCGTCCTGCGTTTCCTGAGTTTCGCCGTCATGGCTCTGCAGGAGACCAGCGAGACCCACCTGGTGGTCTCTTCTTCGCTAAGGGGGTCACCATCATGCCCAAAGACTTCCAGCTGGCCCGCTGCATCCGCGGAGAGAGAGCTTAGACTTTCTGCTGCACATCCACCAGCCATAATGCTCTGCACTGTGTGTCTATATATATACATTTATAGTAATATGGACATATGTTTGCTAGATGTTGTTTTTTCTTGCCTTCTGATTGTTGCTCTGAGTGTTGCTGTCCCTGTGCTGTTGCAATCCTGGAATTTCCCCATTGTGGGACTAATAAAGGCTTATCTTATCTTATCTTATCTTAATAAAACCCATGGTAGTTTGTTTACCCAATCTGTGTCCGTCAGTGACGCTCTGATAGTGCAGGGGTTAATTGCATATTTCATAAGAATCCTTCAAATGGTGACACAAGCATGAAATTCTCCACAAATATGCTTTAATGTCCTCTCTTTCAGAAAAGGGTCCTGGCCACGCCAAAAATTCAAGATGGCCGCCATTTTCCAAGATGGCTGCCAGAATGTGACAATTTTTTGTTATTTTTCCTCTTTTCTTAATTTAATTTTCCAAGTGAACCATGTTTATGCTCTTATATACTAATTTTACAGATTTTGTTGTCTCTGATATAAATTTAAGAAGGTTAGCCTTCAATGTGGTGCCCAAAATGGCTGCTACTCCTTGAAAATTATGATTTATCCATCGTAAATTGAGCATATTTAACATACACATGTAATCGTTTCTGGATGTGGATCTTGGTTGGTGTGGTGCAGATCCCATTCAACCGTTTTTATAAACTACAGTTGTGACTGTGATTGCAATTAAAAAAAAACAAGAGTGATTGTCAGCACACAACCAGGGCACACTGGTGTCAATCACTGCTGTGTAACTCGGCATGGGGTTCAGTGTCAACTGATCTAGCTTTACTAACACTGCAGTATTAGACTAGTTGTAGTAGTATATGCATAGTTTAGTGTCCCAAATGCTTTCTAACAGCCCCATATCATGTAGCTACTAAACTGTAGTTTTTTAGTTATTAGATACTAGTTAGAGAGTCGCACCTGAATTGACAGGATGTGCCAGCGCGGGAGAGCCGAGCCAAGGGTAAGGGGGTTATGCATGTCTCGCCAAATGTTCATGTACTTACCCGGATGGTGTACAGATCACACGGGACTTAAATGGCACTGGATGAATGATCGGGCTAGGTGTAGGGCAACCGAACCTAGTTGAATCCCATACAGTAATGTGTGCACAATTTGATTAGGGTGGTAAAAGGATAGCCCCTCGGCCTTAATCAAGACACATCATGGCAGAAGCGAATGTGATATCTGCCAATCGGAAAACAAATTGGAGCTTGTGTTGCCTTTGCCAGAAGGACAAAATAGGTGAGGGCCTGACATCCACTCCAAGTCATCATTCCCCAGAACATGATGGATACAAAATGCTGGCAAGGAACATTCCCATGTTCAGCGAAATCAATGACATGCCATTGAGAATAGATCCAACGAGGCTGGATGAAGGTGATGGCATAGAAGCCACACTCAGGAAAAATATGGCAAAATACCATGTGAGCTGTCGCTTGTTGTTCAACAACACTAAATTGCAACGGGCACAAAAGCGCCATTTCAGTAGTCAAACCAGTGAAACTGAGACTGGAGCTTGTCAGTCAAAACTGCAGCGAAAAAGTCATGACAGTCAGACATGCATTTTCTGTGAAAAAGTGGCACCTGCATCAGACCTCAGAGAGGCCAGTACAACGGGCCTAGACAAGAGGCTGCGCGACATTGCAGAGATGCTTGGTGATGGTAAGCTTCTTGCAAGATTGACTGGTGGTGATGTCATTGCACAGGAGTTCAAGTACCATAATGTTTGCCTTCGGGCTCTCTACAACAGGGAAAGGGCGCACCTGAGGAACCTTGAGAAACGTGACACTAAGTCACAACCAGATGTGTATCCAATGGTGATCTCAGAATTGGTTGCATACCTTGTTGAAAGCAACCTATGTTCAGAAGGACCAGTTACATTTCGCATGCCAGATATCTGCCACATGTACCAAAAGCGTCTGGAACAGCTGGGGGTGGACTCACCAAATGTGAATTCCACTAGACTGAAAGAAAAGCTATTGGCTGAAATTCCAGGACTTGAGGCTCACAGATCTGGCGCAGATCATAGAGAAGTGATACTTACATTTCAGGAAGATGTAGGCAAAGCGCTTGCTCAATCCACAGATCTTTCAGATGCACTTATCATTGCTAAAGCAGCAAAGATCCTCAGAAGATGTATACTTGACCACAAGTCTAGATTTGAAGGTACATTTTCTCAGGGTTGTGTGCAAAATGCTATACCTCCCCTTCTGCTTCAATTTGTGGGGATGGTTGAGCATGGTGCTGACATAAAATCACAGCTGAGATTCGGGGCATCAAAGTCAGACCAGGCAATTGCTTAGCTCATGCAATTCAACTGCTACACCCGCTACAAGGAAGGAGCAGCAACTCACAGGCATTCTAAAGACAGAGAGACCCCATTTCCCGTGTACATGGGGCTCTCTGTTTATGCCAAAACCAGAAAGAGGAATCTGGTTGAGATGTTGTTCGATCATGGTCTCAGTATCTCTTATGACAGAGTGCTGGAGATCTCTGCTCAACTTGGAGATGCAACAGTCAGCAAGTATGTTGAGGAGGGTGTGGTTTGTCCTCCAGTGCTGCGGAAAGGGTTGTTCACTACTGCAGTGATGGATAACATTGATCACAATCCCTCTGCAACAACTGCAACTACCTCCTTTCATGGCACAAGCATCTCTCTGTTCCAACATCCCACAAAGGATAATAGTGGACAGGAACGAGGGCAACTCAGGTTTGGGCCTGAGAAAGTAAAGTCAGTTCCTGAACTTCCTGATACATTCACAAATATCTCTCCAGCTTCCTTCCGGACAACAAATCCTGTTCCACCAGGTACTGCAATGCCAAAACCACCCACAGATATTCTGGGGCCACAACTAGCACTAGAGTACCAGTGGCTGGACAAGGTCTCAGTGACACAAGAAGTTGATGATGCATTGAACCTAACATGGTCAGCACATCATGCTTCAATGAAGAGAAGCCCTGAATTTGAAGTTACCATTACTTCTTTGCTTCCTCTCCTGCGGGATCCAGCTCATTCAGTTGCTACAGTCAAACATGTAACGAACAAAGTAAAAGATGTTGTTGATTTCCTCAACCCTGGCCAGGTACCTGTCATCACAGCTGACCAGCCAATCTACGCCATAGCAAAGCAGGTGCAGTGGCAGTGGCCAGGTCAGTATGGTGAGGACAAGTACCTGGTCATGTTTGGTGGTCTGCACATTGAGATGGCAGCACTGAAGTCGCTGGGTACTATCCTCCAAGCCAGTGGATGGACAGGAGCTCTAGTTGAAGCTGGTGTGGCTTCATCTGGCACTGCAGAGTCCTTCCTGTCAGCTGCAAGTGTTACCAGGACGCGACAGATGCACCAAGTGACAGCCTCCAGCTTGTACAAACTCTTGAAAGCTGCATATGATGAGTACTGTACTGAGCAGGAAAATCAAGATGAAGAGGCACTGGACTTTGAGAAGTGGTGTGACTCCCGAAAACAGGATAGTCCACAGTTTCACTTCTGGCACATGGTACTATCCATGGAGCTTGTTGTCTTTCTGCTGATTAGATCTTTCCGCGAGGGAAATTTTGCTCTCTACTGCCAGGCACTACATGAACTGATACCCTGTTTCTTTGCCAACAACAATACAAACTATGCTCGTTGGCTGCCCATCCACCTCAGGGACATGCTTATGCTAGAGATTTCACACCCAGAGTTAGACAAAGAGTTTAAAGCTGGCAACTTTGTGGTGCACAAGACCCGTCGTCCTTTCTCAGCAATGGCTCTAGATCAAGCCCATGAGCAGACCAATGCCATCATCAAGGCTGATGGTGGAGCCATTGGGTTGACAGAAGATCCATCTGCACTCAGGCGATGGATGTTAGCTGGCCCAGAGGTCAGTCGCTTGTTATCTGTTTATGACACAGAGGCCCAACGCAAAGAAATTCCCGAGCAAGCAACACACCATGAGCAAAACCCACAGACACAGAAGACTTTTCTGGACAAGGTCAACAAGCTTTCTGCAGCCTTGCAAAACCTAGGCAGTCCTTTTCAGGAAGAAAGTTCTGACTTGTATTCCATTGACACCAAGGATATTGCCCACCCCAACACAGCAGAGCTTCTCAAGACACACATGAACAGAGGCCATGCCAAGTTCCAGGAGTTCTCAGATGCTCTGGCAAGCCGCCCTGCCTCCATGTATGAACCCATCAAGAAGAATGTGACCAACTTCTTCCAACAAGAATCGGCTAGTCCTGTACAGTCAAAGCAAAGGCTATTGAAAGAAGACTGTCAGTTATTCTCCTGACAGTCTCTCTCTCTTGTGAGAAACAGTTCATGATGACAATCCCATGATTTAAAGTTCATTTAAATGAAAAAAGCATGTTTATTTCAACAGATATATGGTCTCGGTGTGAGATTGCCAGATACTGATGGCGGCCATCTTGAAAAAAGGTCGCCATCTTGAATTTTCACGTGGCCAGGACCCTAATCTGAAAGAGTATATCCAGGAGGGTATCTGTGCAAAATTTCATGCTTGTGTCACCATTTGAAGGATTTTTTTAGTTATCTGCTCCACTATGAGGGCTGCCTTCAAAGACCTGTGAAAACGCTCGCATAAACCGTTGGCCTGGGGATGGTAAGCGGTCGTGCGATGTACCGCCGCTCCTAAGCCGCTGGCCACTGCTGACCACAGTTCTGACGCAAATTGAGGTCCCCTATCAGATGTAATATCTGACGGGACCCCGAACCGCGCTACTCAGGCTGTTAAAAAAGCGCGTGCCACCTCTGCCGCTGTGGTCGATGTTAATGGGACCACTTCCGGCCAACGAGTGGTTCGGTCTACCATTGTCAAGAGATGCGTGAACCCTTGTGAAGTGGGCAGGGGGCCCACGAGGTCCACGTGCACATGATCGAACCTTTTAGCCGGAATGTGGAACGGTTCTAAGGGCACCTTAGTGTGCCTGTGAATCTTAGCGCGCTGGCAAGCCATGCAGGTTTTAGCCCACTCCTTCACATGCTTGCGCAGGCTCGGCCAAACAAACTTCTCCGCCACCATTTTCACCGAAGCGCGCACCCCTGGGTGCGCTAGGGAGTGCACGGCGTCAAAAACGCGACGGTGCCACGCGGCTGGCACCACCGGGCGCGGTCGCCCGGTGGATACATCGCAAATAAGCGGGGGGGAACCAGTTTGTAGATTTCTGCGTTCCAGCCTTAACCCTGTTGGTCCAGACAGAAGCGCGCGCACGTCCGCGTCCTCGCTCTGCTCCGCCGCCATGGCTGCATAATCTATTCCCACGTGGACCGGAGCCGCGCGTGTGTCCGCGCTGTTACCGCGCTCTGGGTAAGCGGCCGCGCAATCCGTTTCCGCGCGGACGGGTGCTGTTACCGCGCGTGACAAACAGTCTGCCAACACATTGATTTTACCGGCTACGTGCTGAATATCGGTGGTAAATTCAGAAATTGCGGCCAGCTGTCTCTGTTGCCGCCCTGACCACGGTTCTGAAGTTTTGGACATCGCAAAAGTGAGCGGTTTGTGGTCGACAAACGCAGTGAAACGCCGCCCTTCCAACCAGAACTGGAAATGGCGAATAGCCAAGTGGAGCGCCAGCAGCTCCCTGTCAAACGCGCTGTATTTTCGCTCAGTCTCGCGTAGGGATCTGCTGAAGAATGCGAGTGGTTGCCAAACCCCGGCAACCTGCTGTTCTGCTACGGCCCCTATGGCCACATCTGACGCGTCCGTGGTTAGCGCTATGGGGGCTGCCGGGTCTGGGTGGGCCAACAGTGCCGCGTTTGCCAGTGCCCGTTAAACCTCTGTGAATGCGCGCTCCCGCTCCGGGGACCATTCAATCACATGGGAGGGCTTCTGCTTTTTGAGCGCGGTGTACAAGGGCTGCATAAGCTGCGCTGCGTGGGGTATGAAACGGTTATAAAAATTCACCATCCCCAAAAATTCTTGCAACGCTTTTACCGTTGGAGGCTGGGGAAAATCTGCCACCGCGCGTACTTTGGCCGGCAGAGGAACTGCTCCCTCCGAGGAAACGCGGTGCCCTAAAAAGTTGATTTGTGCCACGCCAAAATGGCACTTGGCCGGGTTGATTATCAACCCATGCTCTCCTAACCTCTGAAAAACTGTCGTGAGGTGTTTTGCGTGCTCCTTCTCGGAGGTGCTGGCTACCAAAATGTCGTCTAAATAGACAAAAACGAAAGAAAGGTCGCGCAACACTGCATCCATCATCCGTTGGAAGGTTTGTGCGGTGCCTTTAAGGCCAAAAGGCATTCGTAAAAACTCAAAAAGCCCGAACGGGGTTATTACGGCTGTTTTGGGGATGTCCTCTGGTCGGAGCGGGACTTGGTGATAACCGCGGACCAGGTCTATTTTAGAAAAAATTTGCGCCTTCGCCAAATGCACTGAAAAGTCCTGGATATGCGGAATCGGGTACCGGTCCTGCGCCGTGGCATTGTTCAACCTGCGGTAATCGCCACAAGGTCTCCATGAGCCGTCAGCTTTAGGTACCATGTGGAGGGGGGAAGCCCAAGCGGACTTCGAGCGGCGAATTATGCCCAACCTTTCCAGGTTGGCGAACTCCTCGCGCGCAATGGAGAGTTTAGCTGCATCCAAGCGCCGAGCCTTCGCAAAAACGGGTGGGCCACTCGTGGTAATAAAGTGCTCCACCCCGTGCTTCGCCACCTTAGCTGAAAAAGTAGGAACTGTGAGTGCTGGGAACTGGTGTAGAAGGCTGTGAAACTTACCACCTGCTGTGGCGACATTGGTCTGAACTGGCGGCGGGCACACCCGAGCTGCACAAGGGATAGAACAGAAAGAGAGTGCATTTACTAGTCGTTTGTTGGCCAGATCAACTAACAAACCATGTGAACACAGAAAATCAGCACCTAACATATTGAAGCTCACTGCCGCCATGATGAAATTCCACTCATAGGCGCGGCCGTGGAAGGACAGAGACAAGGTTCTCTCTCCGTACGTCTTGATGCTGGAGCCGTTGGCCGCTGTCGCTCCGTCTCCGCGGGGTCCCGCGACCCGATCAGCATAGGTGGCAGTGATGAAGCTCCTCTGGGCTCCGGTCTCCACTAGGAATTGCCGCCCAGAGCCCGCGTCCGTAAGGTAAAGCAGCTTGTTCCGTTCGCCGAGAGTGGAAGCTGCTAACGACTCACGGCCCGATCGTTTCCCTGCTTTTTTGAACTTGCAGGGCGGAATGCATTTGTGCGCCTTTCTCAGCGAAACGTCGATGGTAAAAACAGAGGCCGTCATCTCCCCTGCCACGGAATCTCGCCGCTGCTGTCGCCGCTGGGGTGGTCACTGCCGTCTCTGGCTCCACACTGCCCCCGGCCGCCGCGCCGAGGTCTGCCGCTGCCACGGAAGCCTCTGGTTCCTCGCAGGTGTTGAGGAGCCGCTCCGCCTCTTGGGCCAGGTCGCGGAAGTCCTGCTGGGTCAAACATCTCCTGCTGGACAGGGAACCTCTCGTGTGCGCTGGGAGGGTTCTCAGGAAAATATGTTTGAAAAGGAACGCGTCGTTGTCCGTCCCGATCATTTGCAGCATGTCCTCCATGAGGACAGTCTGCCTGCGTCCACCTCTGTCGCGCAGGTCCAGCAGCTGCCTGGCTCTTGCCTCAGACGACGGCACGAAGCTCCTGATGAGGGTGGCTTTCAGCACGTCGTATTTGCCGGCAGCGGGTGGTTGCTGCACCAGGCTCCGCACACACCAAGCCGTGCGGCTGTCGAGCGTCGCCATGACATTATGGAATTTAATGTCATCCGCTGAAACTCCCCCAAGCAGGAACCGCGACTCCACATGCTGGAACCATGAGTGCGGGTCGCTTTGCCAGAACTCGGGGAGCTTAATCAGTCTTGTGCCCCTGCTGGCATTCCCCGGTGAATCCGGGTCTGAGCGGCTGTCTCCCAGCTCTTCCATATCGATCACGAGGCTGTCCTCCAGCCTCGGCGTGCTCAGATTCATGCGTAGGTCACCAATTGTAGGAGTCAAGAATTGAGGAGACTGGATGATTTTTCCAGTAACTGCTTTAATTCCCCATTCATCCTACGTCCTCTCTCGATCGGAGTGAAAAGAGACAGGATGCAGTCACACACATACATTTATACATTCATCTTCTAACAATACATCACACACAAAAGTCACAATACTCAGCTACATCCTTTCATCTCTAATAGAACACCCAGAGTCCTTCTGTTCTCCTTTCCGACCCCCAAAGGTCAGGCCGGGTAATCTTCTCCTCTCTCCTGAGTCCCCAGGGGGTGCAGACATGTCTTCCTCTTGAGGTGTGAAGTCAATACACATGGCTAGCTCAAAGTCTCTCTTGGCTAAATTCAGCCAGCCACATGTGAGTTATTTTTCTTCTTTTTTTCATTTTTTTGTAATTAAAGATTTTTGACAGAAAATTTGGACTTTGTGAAAATTTTAGGCTTTTTTCTCTGAAAAATTTACATTCACATTTTTTTCTTCTTTGCAACTTGTCCTCAACATTTTTCCCTACTTATGCCTGTATGTTGATATTCTTTTTCAAGAGCTTTTTTGTTGTTAACATGTTACTTTTCTCAATTTTGAAACATTTCCTTTATCATGATTTCTTGTCATATATTTTCAAGAATTGCAACTGTGCATTTACAGTGCATCCAGAAAGTATTCACAGCGCTTCATTTTTTTTTCTACATTTAATGTTACAGCCTTACACCAAAATGGAATAAATTAATTTTTTTCCTAAAAATTCTACATAAAATACCCCATAATGACAGTGTGAAAAAAGTTTTGGTTTTTTTTGAGATTTCTGCAAATTTGTTAAAAATAAAAAACTAAGAAATCATATGTACATAAGTATTCACAGCCTTTGCTCAATACTTTGTTGATGAACTTTTGGCAGCAATTACAACCTCAAGTCTTATTGAACATGATGCCACAAGCTTGGCACACCTACCTTTGGGCAGTTTTGTTCATTCCTCTTTGCAGCACCTCTCATGCTCTATCAGGCTGGATGGGAAGCGTTGGTGCACAACCATTTTCAGATCTCTCCAGAGATGTTCAATTGGATTCAAGTCTGGGCTCTGGCTGGCCCACTCAAGGACATTCACAGAGTTGTCCTGAAGCCACTCCTTTGATATCTTGGCTGTGTGCTTAGGGTCGTTGTCCTGCTGAACGATGAACTGTCGCCCCAGTCTGACGTCAAGAGCATGCTGGAGCAGGTTTTCATCCAGGATGTCTCTGTATATTGCTGCATTAATCTTTCCCTCTATCCTGACTAGTCTCCCAGTTCCTGCCACTGAAAAACATCCCCACAACATGATGCTGCCACCACTACGCTTCACTGTAGGGATGGTATTGGCCTGGTGATGAGCAGTGCCTGGTGTCCTCCAAACATGACACCTGGCATTCACGCCAAAGAGTTCAATCTTTGTCTCATCAGACCAGACAATTTTGTTTCTCATGGTCTGACAATCCTTCAGGTGCCTTTTTGCAAACTCCAGGCAGGCCGCCATGTGCCTTTTACTAAGGAGTGGCTTCTGTCTGGTCACTCTATCATACAGGCCTGATTGGTGGATTGCTGCTGAAATGGTTGTCCTTCTGGAAGGTTTTCTGTACCTTTTGCCAGATTTGTGCCTCGAGACAATCCTGTCTTGGAGGTCTACAGACAATTCCTTTGACTTCATGCTTGGTTTGTGCTCTGACATGCAGTCAACTGTGGAACCTTATATAGACAGGTGTGTGCCTTTCCAAATCATGTCCAATCAACTGAATTTACCACAGCTGAACACAAATTAAGCTGTAGAAAGATCTCATGGATGATCAGTGGAAACAGGATGCACCTGAGCTTAATTTTGAGCTGCATGGCAAAGGCTGTGAATGCTTATGTACATAAGATTTTAGTTTTTTTATTTTTAATAAATTTACTAAAATCTAAAACAAAAAACTTTTTCACATTGTCATTGTGGGGTATTATGTGTAGAAATTTGAGGAAAAAATGAATTTAATCTATTTTGGAATAAGGCTGTAACATAACAAAATGTGGAAAAAGTGAAGCGCTGTGAATACTTTTCGGACGCACTGTATGACTTTTCCTCATAAATTTGCAGTTTCTCTCATGAATTAGTGGCCTTTGCCTTATAAATTCACATTTTTTTTCTTGTAATTTTGTCTTTGTTTTGGTTTGGTTTAGAGCAACGACGCCTCAAAATGTCTGTGCATGTCCCTGTGTTTTAGACAGATTTGTTGTCCAAGTTTCTGTAGGAGAGAATAAAATAATGTCACAAAAATCCTACATAATGCACTGAAATAAAGTGGAAACCTGAAAAGAAAAACCATAATTGGGGCACTTCAATGTTTAACATGGGTTTGGGGCTGCTGTTAGTGATGCACTGGTAAATACCTGGAAACCTGAAATCTCAGAAGAAATAAGCCTTGGAAGGCAAAGGACAGAAAAGGGAAAGAATTTGGAAGGGAAGGTAGCAGGAGAGGGTGGGCAGGTTCTCCTATGATGAAATATTGATGGCACCGACTTTGATTTTGCAATAGGTACTTTTGATCCAGATCTGTCACGGCAGAAGAGACACCCTCCCCTCCTATTCTTCCTCAGGTGTATCACTGGTCTTTTCGATTTCGAAAAATGCCATCCACCCTCCACCACCTTTGATCAAATGTGTAGACTTTGAAGGAGAACTTATAGAGATCAATGGCGTGTGTATACAAGCAGGCAGATCCTGTCGCTCTATAACTCAGTATGTTGCAGCGGTAGCTGGATGAGAGCCAATGGCAGAGTTTTTGGAATTAGTCAGTTGTTGACTTTTATTTATCATGACTGCTGCTGCTGTAATTGATGACTGAATCAACACAGTCTGGAACATCAACCGCTGACTTTTTAGCTTTTTTTTTTTTTTGGCTGAGCAGCTATCATGCCTCTTTTGCCTCTCAGCGCTCATCTGAAATTCAAATCCAAAGCTTCCAAAAGGGAGAGGGGAAAAAGCAAGCTCTATTATTTAAAGAGAGCGATTTCATTAACAAAAACTCAGAGCTACAGTTTAAATCCAGAGGCTACACTCTCAGTGTGTTCACATCACTTCGCAGATTTGTCAACTCACCCCAGTGCATCTCTGCGTGCTTTTTCCCACTCTTTTGTCCTCTCACAAGAGTCAAGTGCTCTTTTCTTTTGGTCTGTGTGGGGTGGAATCGCAGTGTCCCGTGCAACGCTGTATCCCTGGGTAATGGAGCAAAGAGCCATCTGTCTGTCTGTCTGGCCATCCGTCCACTCCCTCAGATCCTATCAGTGTGTCTCACCTGCTAATGAGAGGCTAGCAGGTACTGTGCTGCAGCCCTTAAAATGAATGGCTTCCCCACACAGCACAGTCCCCCCCCACACACACACCGCCAGCTTTTTCTTCCTCTTCTTTGTCCCCTTTCCTCTACACCCCTGCCTGCAGCTTGCTGACACTCAATTCTGACCATTTTTCCATTAGGTTTTTGAAAGCAGCCACTAAATTTGAGGCACTGCACGATGACCACATGAGCCGCGGGAAAGGGGGGGGGGAGGAAGCTAGCAGCTCATCTTCTTTCCCCAAGCACAGTTTCATTCTTCTGAAAGCCCAAATTGGCTCCTCATTGTTTACCCCCATTACTTACAAGCAGGCATTTACATTTTCTCGCACCCTCCTCTTGGATGACCCGTTATGCAACACACACACACACAATAATGGTCACGCTATATCTTTGAAATGCAAAGCAGCCGAAGACACAGATGCGGCTTCGTTAATTATTACCATAATTGTATAAGTATGTGGAAACTGCTACACAAAATGAAGCAATGACTATTATCAGGTTGATAACCAATAATTACTTACAAACTCTGTGCTCATTAAGCAGATCCTGTGGAGAAACTGAGCTCAGTATAGCCCTCCAGAATCCCCTCCCCTCGCCCACCAGGATCCCGCTGCTCGCTGTCTCTCTCTCTCGTTAATATCCCAGTTATTCCTCACCTCTTCCTTCATCATAGTCTGCATTTCATTATTATTCATGTTGCTCTCTTCATTTCTCTCGTACCTGCTCCTCACTGTCCCTTTCACACTCCCCCCTCCCTTCTCTTTCCTTGGCCTTCCATCCTCTACCTACCATCATTTTTCTTCCCTCCGCACATTTTCCTGCTACATCCTGTTTATTTATGTACAGGGCACGCCGGTCCCCTCCCTCCCTCCTCTCTCTGGTGTTTCTCTCCCTGAAAGATTAACCATCCCCTCTGCATCTCTTCTCATCTATCATCCTAATGGGGGCTACAAGAGGGGAAAAAAACAACAATTTGCAGAGGGAGAAGCAGCCACAGAAGGGCAAGAAAACGCGTCTGGATTGCCACTGTCGATCAAGTCCCAGCCTGTCGCTGGTTTAATTTATGTGGCGCTGCTGGCACAGGACCAGGCTTCATCCTAACCGCCGTCCGCTACAATGCGTGTTGTGCTGTGCATGCGTACAAATTCTCAAACGTGTAAACACCTAAATGGCATTTTGGTTATCGAGGGTGGTTGAAAAATGGGTGTCAGCAATCTGCACCGACATGCCAAACCCATATTTCCCCTCTGCTGTACCTCCAAAGAGCTACCAAGTGGGTGGGGAGCAATATTATAGCCATATTTTCAAATGACATTATACACCGTGTTCCAAATTATTATGCAAATAGGATTTTAGTGTCATAAACATTCAAATTTTTGTTTTTCAATTAAACTCATGGATGGTATTGTGTATCGGGGCTCTTTGGATCACTGATATCAATCTCAGACACCTGTCATAATTAGTTTGCTAAGTGAGCCCAATTAAAGGAAAACTACTTAAGAAGGATGTTCCACACATTAAGCATGCCACAGGTTTCAAGCAATATGGGAAAGAAAAAGGATCTCTCTGCTGCCGAAAAGCATCAAATAGGGCAATGCCTTGGACAAGGTATGCAAACATTAGATATTTCACAAAAACTTAAGCATGATCATCGTACTGTGAAGAAATTTGTAGCTGAGTCAGAACACAAATGGGTTCGTGCAGATAAAGGCATGATGAGGAAGGGTTCTGCCAGACAAATTCATCAGATAAAATGTCATTACAAAGCAGTAAACAGGTATTTGAAGCTGCTGGTGCCTCTGGAGTCCCACGAACCTCAAGGTGTAGGATCCTCCAGAGGCTTGCAGTTGTGAATAAACCTACTATTCGGCCACCCCTAACCAATGCTCACAAGCAGAAACAGTTGCAGTGGGCCCAGAAATACATGAAGATTAATTTTTAATTTAATTAAAGTCTTGTTTACTGATGAATGCCATGCAACCCTGGATGGTCCAGATGGATGAAGTAGTGGCTGGATTGGTAGATGACCACCATGTCCCAACAAGGCTGTGATGTCAGCAAGGAGGTAGCAGAGTCATGTTTTGGGCCGGAATCATGGAGAGGGAGCTGGTAGGCCCCTTTAGGGTCCCTGAAGATGTGAAAATGCCCTCGGCAAAGTATAAAGAGTTTCTGACTGATCACTTTCTTCCATGGTACAAAATGAAGAACCGTGCCTTCCGTAGCAAAATTATCTTCATGCATGACAATGCACTATCTCATGCTGCAAAGAATACCTCTGTGTCATTGGCTGCTATGGGCATAAAAGGAGAGAAACCCATGGTGTGGCCCCTATCCTCCCCTGACCTCAACCCATTTGAGAACCTTTGGAGCATCCTCAAGCAAAATATCTATGAGGGTGGGGGGAAGTTCACATCAAAACAGCAGTTGTGGGAGGCTATTCTTACATCTTGCAAAGAAATTCAAGTAGAAACTCTCCAAAAACTCACAAGTTCAATGGATGCAAGAATTGTGAAGGTTATGTCAAAGAAAGGGTCCTATGTTAACGTGTAACTTGGCCTGCTAAGATGTTTTTGATTGAAATAGCTTTTGATTTCAGTAAATATGACCTCCTAACTCTGCAAATTCAACAAGTGACCATTTTCAGTTCTTTATAACCAATAAAATGTTTTGAAACACTGTTGTGCATAATAATTTGGAACAGTGCATTTTGAGGGGTTTTTTTATTTTTGCAAAAATAGTTATCATTGGGAGGTTTGTTCAATCAAATTTGAATTATGCTCTAACAGTTGATGACTTGAAAATTATACTGTCATTTACATCGACTATTTAGGAAAATCAGAGACAGATATCATTTGCATAAAAATTTGGAATGCAGTATATATTGGATAGTTTGCTTGCTGCCCTTTACTTTGTAACTGTGGCCACCTGAGATGGGTAGTAACTTGTTACATTTACTACAAGTACATGTACTTGAGCCCCTCCGTGGATCCCCATCTTATCGCGGTGGAGGGGTTTGAGTGCCCTAATGATCCCAGGAGCTATGCTGTTGGGGGTTACTAGCCCCTGGTAAGGTTTCCCAAGGAAAACTGGTCCTGTAGGTCCATACCAGGAGCGGTCCATGGATGCCCATGAAGAGGTTACAGCCAGGACCTGGTCTACCCAATGGAGCCACATGGGTCTGCTCTCCAGTGGACTCACCACCTGCAGGAGGAACCATGGGGATCATGGTGCTATGTGAATTGGTAGGAAGTCTGGACATCTCTTCTGGGACTGCTGCCCCCACAACCTGGATCCCCGAAAAAGCAGGAGAAGATGGCTGGATGGACATGTACGTGAGCCAGTTTTTCACCAAATAGTACATCACTTGAATACACTTACAGCATTAAGCAAAAATTATACTTTTTTCCTCAAGTGCTGTGATTTAGTTGCACTCTAAGTTACTGATTTAACAAACTGGTTATAAATGTGCTTGTTTATTTTACCAGAAATTATGCAGGTGCACCGATGCATCGTTTGTTGAATTTACAATTTAAATATAATTTTAATGTTGAATCATTTTTCTTCTATTCTGGGTTCAGCTGCAACAGAAAAAAAAAAAAAACTAATTATGAGTGTGTCCTGTTTTCCCTTTTTTTCTATTCAAATGTAATCACTGTTCTATCCTGCACATGAAATACAGTGTATATTTTATTACTACTTACTTTTTTCTAGTGGTGAAAGATGATTAAAAATTTTAACTGCCATTGATCTTTTGAAATTGCTAGTAACTCTAATTAACTGCACTTGAATTGCATTTTTTGTCTATATAATGTATCTTAAATTGGTCATTTTTCAGGTTTTTCATACTATTATTAACATGAGATTGGACAAATATGCTTGCTTTCTGCAACTGTGGGTTTATTTCAAGATTTCAACATGTCAAAAATGACAAAATCTATCCAGAATATTCTCCAAAAAACTCTTGTAAGTACTGCAGAAATACTGCATGTACAAACAATAGATGGGCGGGACATACTGACCTCATTGCAGCATTACTGACAGTACTATCACAATTCAGCTTCCAATTTTACTCTGGTAGTGTTAAGTAAACATTCACTGTTATTTAAGCAGCTGAACACAAAACAATGGTCCTCAGGTGTCACAACAGACACAGTTGGCACCATGTCTGACATGTTTCACACTCTAAAGCCCATCTGGCATAAAAGCCTAAAAAACAGAGTATCAATAAACTACCTGCTCTGCTTCGGCGGGCTCTGCACCCTCCTTTGTCTGTTCAGCCCGACTGCCCCAGGCATGGTGGTGCTGGTCCCGTATTAGGCCTGAGCCCCTGGGTGGACCTTGGTTCACTCGCAGTGCGGATTGTTTCTGGCGGGCCCTCATCCGCCATGGTGCCAGTTGCCCCCCAGGGGGCGGCTGATCATTCCACGATCACCGTTGAGGGTTTGTTGGTTGTGAAGTTGTCTGGGCATCTCCGTTGCAGATTCACTGCATCAGCTGTGTGCTTCACTAGCGGGTGGCATTTGTGGTTTGGCGTGCTCCGGTAATGGCTGGGTTTGAGTTGACGCTTGACACGGGTTGCTTTGTTCTTGTCGGGAGAGTCATCCAGCGGTTCTTTGGAGTTGGGCCTGCTGCTCAGAACACCCCTCTTCTTTATTTCCATTTTGGTTCATGGAGGCCTCCATCCTGGGTTGCAATCCACCATGTGCTGCACCACCTCCTGGCTTCCCAAACTGTGGCGGCCATGGGCTGCAAGTATGGAAAGCTAACAAGGTCAAAAACCCATGTTTATGAATAATCGTGAGAAATCCCAATCAAATGGGGTGTTGAGTTAACTGGCTATTTAACTCTTTCACCAGTATTCTCCTTTTTATATTATTTGAATTGTGTTATAGAGAACATGTGGATAGTTCATATTTTATTCTCTATATGCTAACACAAGAGGAGGAAAAACCATAAGGTGGCAAATTTTACAGAAAAAAATTGTCAATTTCTGAATAAAACGTTGCATATGATCAGGACAAAATGTGGAAATTTATAACAAAAAAGGAAGTACATTTATTCTAAAAAGATCACAAACTTATGCAAATAAAGTTTCAAATATAGATGCAAATACAAATTTAAAACTTACATTAAAATGTTACAAATTTATAAAAAGAAGTTTCACACTGACGAGTAAATGTACAAGAACATGCCACAATTGGTGACAGTAAAGGCAAAACTCACTACTCAAGTAGCTTTTTCATATTAGATACTTTCTTACTCAAGAAATGTTTTGGGTCAAGTCAACTGTATTTATATACTGTAGCACATTTCATACAAGTGTAATTTTAATTATAAGGTAATGCTACTTTTACTTGTAACTTACCCTGCTGGAATAAAAAGATGGCGCTCCCCTATGGGCAACGTTGCAGAGCTCTCATAGTAAAATCTGTATTTTTTTCTGCTACTTTTCTCACTTTTAATACGTTGCGTCAGGGCAGCACCTAAAGTAGATGGTAAATATGACCGGGCGACCCTGCTGCAACTGAGAGAGCAAAGTTGGAGTTTGATTTCTGACTCTGGTGTGCTGGACTCCTTCCCAGAATTGTTGGTGACGCCTGGCCAGCCCACGGCTGATGTCAACAAGCCGAAGAGGCGACGAGGAAGGAGGGGAGGAGTCAACCGGAGGCTATGCTACCTGGCTAGCAGAGGCAGGTTAACTCTCCCATTTATACTACTCGCTAACGTCTAGTCTTTAGAAACTAAAATGAATGAGCTACATGCACGGATATCAAAGCAGCGTTACATGCGGGACTGTTACATGCTGTGTCTATGTGAAACATGGCTGGGAGAGGACACACCAGATGAGACTGTAACACTGCCAGCTTACACTATTTACAGAGCAGACCGCGACACAGAGAGGAGTGGTAAGACCTGGGGGGGGGGGGCAGCTATCTTGGTGAAGCGGTCCTGGTGTACTGACTGTAAAGTTGTTTCTCATTGCTGCACTTAAGATATGGAATATTTGACCTTAAAGTGCAGACCATTTAATTTACCCAGACAACTGCAATGTATTATTGTGAGTGTTGTGTATATTCCCCCCTCAGCAAAGGAGGAGGCTGCAGTGAACGAACTGCGCAACATGATTAATGAACATGAGAACATGTATCCTGACAGTGCTTTTATTATCCTGGGAGATTTTAACCATTGCAATCTCAGGAAAAGAAAATGCCAAAATTGCATCAGTTTGTGACTTTTCCCACTAGGGGAAATAATATACTGGATCACTGCTACAGCAACATTAAGAATGCATATATTGCAGTGCTCAAACCTCATTTTGGCAAATCTGACCATCTGGCAATTCTGTTAAAGCCCATTTACACCAAATGGCTGAAGGTTGACCCGGTGGTAGTTAAAACCTTCAACACCTGGACTGACAGTGCACTGGCAAACCTGCAAAGTTGCCTGGAGGTCACAGATATGGATGTCTTCAAAGAGGCTACAGAAAATATACACGACTATACAGAAATTGTCAGTGAACATCTATCTGTGTCTCCTCTAGAACTGTTTGTGTCTTCCCAAATCAAAAATCCTGGTTTAATACTGATGTGTGCATGAAAATCAGGAAAAGATGCAAGGCTTTCAAGTCGGGGGACAACGAGGAATACAAACGGGCTCGTTATGAACGACGTAAATCCATCAGGACTGCTAAAAGAGAATACTCCCATAAACTTGAAAGCCTCTACCTGCAAAACAACACACGCAGTATGTGGCAGGGAATTCAGTCTGTCATGAACTACAGGAAGAACACAGACATTGAGGTCAGAGACCCCACCCTACCAGACAGTCTCAATAGGTTTTATGCCAGATTTGATAGCCTTAATACAGACACCCCTATAAAACACGCTTGCAATTCTATGGACTCTGCTTTCACGGTGACACACACACACACACAGGTCTTGAGTGCTCTGAAGCAGGTGAATCCCCGTAAGGCTGTAGGTCCTGATGGAGTTTCACCCAGAGTTCTGAAGACCTGTGCAGAACAATTAGCTGGTGTGTATACAGACATTTTCAATTTGTCTTTAAAGCAAGCAGTTGTCCCATATATATTTAAATCCTCTATTATTATCCCAGTTTCAAAGAAACCTCATGCATCCAGTCTAAATGATTTTAGGCCAGTAGCGCTTACATCAGTAGCTGTAAAGTGCCTGGAAAAGTTGATCTTCAAACACATCAACTCAGTGGTCCCAGAAACTATTGACCATCTACAGTTTGCCTACCGTCCAAACAGATCAGTGGACAACGCAGTGGCCGTGGCACTCCACCACATCTTGCAACACCTGGACTTTAGCAGAACATATGTCAGGATGTTTTTCCTTGACTGTAGTTCTGCTTTTAACACCATCAGGCCAGGTAAGTTGATTGAGAAGCTGACCGACCTTGGGATTCCAACTTCCACCTGCAATTGGATATTGGATTTCCTCACGGACAGACCACAGGTGGTGAGGATGGGAGGAAGAGTCTCTTCGGAACTTACAGTCAGCACCGGTTCACCACAGGGATGTTGCCTCAGCCCTAAGCTCTTCACTCTGTATACACATGACTGTCTCTCCACTCCGGAGAACACAGTAATTATTAAATATGCAGATGACACGACCATCTTAGGCCTCATTAAAGGTGGAGACGAAAAGGAGTACAGGACAGTGGTCAGCAATACTGTGGTTTATGGTGAGGGAAACAACCTCATCCTAAACATGGAAAAAACGGGGGAATGGTAATAGATTTTAGGAAGAAAGCTCCCCCTCTGCAGCCCCTCACCACCAGGGAACTGATGTTGAGAGAGTGGACAGCCACAAGCTCTTCGGTCTCCATGTTGCATCTGACCTGAGTTGAACTGTAAATACTACTGCAACGGTTAAAAAAAAGTCCAGAAGCGGCTCTATTTTATCAGACTGCTCAGGAAGGCTGGGGTGAGTCGTCGTCCCCTCACACTAGTCTACAGAGGTTTGGTGGAGAGCATCCTCACAACGGGAATCACTGTGTGGTATGGTAACACCACCCAGGCAGAGAGGAAAGCTCTCCAGAGAGTGGTAAGGACAGCAGAGAAGATCATTAGGACTGAACTGCCATCTATGGACACTATATACACACAGTGTCGCAAGAAAAAAGCACATAAAATCATTACTGATAAACACCATCCAGCCCATACTCTTCTCAGGCACAAGCAGACGGTATATACCCTGAGAAAAAGTAGAGCGGACAGTATTAATCAAATCAAATCACCCTTATTGTCATTCAACCGTACAACCAATCATGTACAGCAGAACGAGATTGTGCTTTACCTATCTACAGTGTAAATCACACACACCCCAAGTGCAGAATCAGAGGGTCGCTGCCATGCAAGGCGCCGCCACAGAGTTCCCTCCTCCATTACATTTATTGCTGAGCACCAAGCTGGATGGCAGGAAGTTCCACTTTTATATGGTCTTCGGCATGACCCGACCGGGATTTGAACCCCTGCCTCCCGGGTGTGGGGCGGATGCTCTACCAACCGAGCCACCACTCTGGTATTATTACCCATAAAGCACGTTTTTATAACAGTTTTTTCCCTGCCGCAGTTAGACTGATGGCGAATGTTGGGTAAAGGACTTTAACAGTTAAAGGCACAATTCAAATAGGAAAGCACTGCAGTTTACAGCGGTCTCTTTTTATAGTAACTTATTGGGTACTTATAGAGTGTGTTTTAAAATCAGGATAGCACTGTTTTTTATTGGAGTATTCTATTTTTAATTATTATTGACCTATGGCTCTGCACAATTAATTCCTATGTGCCTAAACTGCATGTTTGAGTACAAATGGCAAATAAAGTTCTTGATTCTTGAATAAAATTTCTGGCTGCTCTACTCACTTCTAGTGGACACTAGGTTGTGCATGTGACCCATTGCTATAGTACAGGCCTTAATCACTCATCTATTAATGCATTAGTCTGGTGAATAATGCAGCTTCATTGTCATAAATTCCTTCTCATGCTAGTTTTATTTGGATGCTTGTTAACAGATGTACACTAGTTTTGGTTTTGATGCAAATTTAGTTAGTAGTTTTACATGCTTTAAAAATTCCAATTTATAGCCAAAGTATTCTTTACTTTTGACTTATTTAAATCAAGAACATGATGCATAATTCACTTGTTTTCAGCTTTAAACGTGGCTTTTTTTCCTTCATCTAATTTTTGATGACCCCTTCTGATCTCTCCGTACTGCTGCACTTAAAAGAGAAACACAGAGCTCTATTCCTCTGTGTCCAAATTAAGCTGACCTCTAACAAAAAAAAAGGTAAGTGTTAAAAAAATACTGATGACTGATTACTCTTTCCCTTTGAACTACAGTAAATCCCTGCTGGAAATGCTGCAACAGAGGTGTGTCATTATGATAAGGTTTTATAGATGTAGCAGCAGCTCCTAACACTGCCTATATCCTCTCCCTGTTGATTAATTTCAATTTGTAACAAGTGTTAATTACTTTTCCATGAATGCCGTCTATTCTAGTTTGATACAGAACTGACTCCGATTCGTCCTTGTGACATTCTAAACTAGAAAAGCACTCGGAGAGCGCAGACCTCCGCCAAGCGCCACAGTTCCCCCCATACAGTGTTTGTGTGTACGTTGTCAGATTCCTTGACCATGAAAACATCTGAGTAGCAATTGGATTCACAATGACAGGATTAGTGGTTCAGTAGTAAAAGCATTACCTCCTTGGCGGAGGTAATAAACTGAAGTGTTGGTGTTGTGTCCATGTCCTGCATCTGCAAACTCCCAGGCTGGGGGCGTTGCAATTGAATGAATGAATTAATTAATCTTTATTTTGAATAGATTAAGAGTACAGGTTAAAAGAAAGTGAATAATATAACAAAGGGGGTAATAAAATCCAACAAGGTCAAATTAGACAATAGCTCCTCTGATTATACAGTTCAACATAAGTTATCCGAAATATGTGATGGCTGAATCCGCAGCTTATATTGGCCACCCATGTTCCATCCAAGAATTCAAAAGAAAAAACAAAAGAAGTCATGACACAACTGCGTACAACCCACAGGCCAATGGGTTATGTGAGCGTTTTAGATGACTGAAAGCAGCACTGAGGGCTTCACTGACGGATGCCAATTAGGTAGACGGGTTGGCGTGGGTTTTATTCAAAATTCAAACGTTTATTTCAAACTCAGGGTTCATATTAAATGCAGAACTAAAAGGAGTAGAAAATAAATAAATTAAAGTATATACAGATCAGCAGACAGTCGGCGGTCTTGTAACAACAATAACATACAATATTGGACTCAGTATAAAATGGAACGCCACCACTTCCAAATGCTGGAGTGAAGTGTGAGTGACGAGTTGACAATTGCTGATATAAGATGATTGTTACATGGCAGCAACCTTCTCATCAAACTGTAAACATTGTTACGTATCAACTCGCCAAAAGACGGAATGTTCACAGACACAAACATCTTGCTTGCACTCGACCTTCGTGGTACATCATATACATATCCGGCGGCGGACAGCTGCCCGTCTCAGCTTTTGCAGCGTCGCGCAAACACAGGCACGGTGGCGGGCCCAGCCCACCAGTGTTTTCCGCGTGCTTTTGTGCCTAAAACGTTGAAGAACGCGGAGTTTATGTTGGTCAGACACGATGACCAGCGCCCTCCATTGCGCCTGCGCACATGTTGAAAATAGCCGTATGTCACAGTGTTAAAGAATGCTATAAAAAATTCCTGTATCCAGACGGTGATCCGGATCATCCCCAAAATTTAATCAGTTCTTCCTTGTACCATTTCCAACAACACCTGAAAGTTTCATGGAAATCCGTCCAAGACTTTTTGAGTTATCTTGCTAACCAACAGACAAACAGACAGACAGACAGACAGACAGACAGACAGACAGACAGACAGACAAACAAACAGACAAACACACAGACAAACCCCGGCAAAAACATTACCTCCTCCTGGCCTTTTCGGCCTGGCGGAGGTAACCAGGGATGGGCAACTTTGACGGTAGCGAGTGCCACAAATTTTTTTTTCCTCACTTCCTGAGGGCCAGATTTACATGTGAACCTACCGTGATTGGGGAGGGGGGGTATTATTTCCTGCAAAGTTAAAAGTTTCACAATTAAAACTGAAACTGAGAACAAAAGCTACTCCGTGTTTTATCATATTAGAATTAAAATTACTGATCAAATTATATCTGCCCTGCAATGGACTGGCGATCTGTCCAGCGTGTACCCTGCCTCTCGCCCTAAGATGCTGGGATAAGCTCCAGCCCCCCCACACGACATGAAAAGGATTAAGCAGTAGAAGATGGGTGGATGGATAAAATTATATCATGACCTAATTTTTAAAACTCTTTCCATCAAAATGATGAGCAGAGAAACTCTGAATGATAATTAACAAAAGAAACCAAGAAGAAAGGGAAATACTGTATGTCGAGGCTTATCTTGCTCTTGGACTCATTGTGGGTGTGGAGGGGCAGAGAAATAGCTGTGTGGGCTTGGTAATGTCTGGATCCCCAAAATGGGAAATTAAAAAAAAAAGTTTAAGAGCCACTGGTATAAATGAACAACAACAAAAAAAAGTCAGCAGATTGCAACAGCCAGTCTCTGAACTTGTATTGCTGACATGGGATTTTAACACTGTGCTTTGGTCGCACTCTTGAGAAAGAAACCTCAAAACTTTGAATATTTTTCTGTACAATTAAGGAAAGCCTCCGAGCTCCATGAGACTTCACCTGCCAAACAAGAATAAATGCTACAGCTCCTCAGCTGTGCAATTTATTCTGTTTAAAAGCAGCCTACTTTGTACATTTACTGTTGTTTATAGCCTGTTAATGCAGTCTTAGCATGCAAAACATAACTGACAACACACTGGTGCACACTGCTGCTCCCACTAATAGCAACCTCACTCTCGCTCTATCACTTGCAGAGAGTGTCATTTAGGTTTTGATTACAGCTCCCTCTGCAGGGAGCCTTTATAATTTAAGAATACGGTCCAAACGTGATACAAATAAATAAATTATTTTGGGAAATGGACTGGCGGGCTGCAGTGGATGTTGCCCATCCCTGTTCTACACCATAAAGGTTTGTTATAGATACTGAAGCTGCACTTTGGAAATAGATAGGGGCTTGTCTAAGGAGGACAGAAATGTCAATACATATAAAAAAAAAATAATTAAAATAAAGATCCAGTTACTGTGGTAACACAAATTGTCACTATATTATGGAATATATGGAACAAGTGCCATGGTTGTCTGACAACATGCAGACTTTCATATGTTTTCTCTGGATGCGGAAAATAAACGTCCTAAGAAAACAGGGCTCTCGGTTTTGATTAAAAGCACATTTTGATATTTAAGTCAAGATGATGTTTCTTATTGCACTTGTGTGTCAGTGGGATGGATAAGGGATTGAATGACTGAGTGGGTGGAGATGCATGTACTTTAAATAACTGATATGGTGGAGGGGTGTAGTGATGATTTATCATGTTACTTTATTGTACTTTGGATACGTATTTATAGTTTGTATTTGCAAATGTTCTTACCCGCCACAGAGACTGTCAATGGAAATTAGAGTTAGCTTAATCTGGTACAAAGTATCTCCTCTGCTGTGAGATGACATATCATAATGTACAACCCCAATTCCAATGAAGTTGGGACATTGTGCAAAATGTAAATAAAACACAATACAATGATTTAGTTAAAAATTCTTTTCAACCTATATAACATTGAATATACAACAAAGACGAGGTATTTAATGTTCAAACTGATAATCTTTATTGTTTTGTTGCAAATATTCACTCATTTTGAATTTGATGCCTGAAACACATTCCAAAAAAGCTGGGACAGGGGCAACAAAAGAATGGGAAAGTTGAGGAATGCTTAAAAAAAAACAACTTTTTGGAAAATTTCACAGGTCAACAGGTTAATGGGAAACAGGTGAGTGTCATAAATGGGTATAAAAGGTGCATCCCCAAAAGGCTCAGTTGTTCACAAGCGAAGGGCGAGGTTCATCACTTTGTGAAAAACTGTGTGGGGAAAAAGTACATAGAACAGTTTAAGAACAATGTTTCTCAATGTGAAATTGCAAGGAATTTGGGGATTTTCTCATCTATAGTCCATAATATCAAAAGATTTACAGAATCTGGAGAAATTTCTGCATGTAAGCAGCAAGGCCGAAAATCAACACTGAATGCCCGTGACCTTTGATCCCTCAGGCAGCACTGCTTTAAAGGGTACTGGTACTGGTCATTATAATTAATTGTGCTTTAGGTATTACATATAAACAAAAGATGGGCTTATTCAGTAAAAATAACACCATAAAGGCAGTATACTGAATAATTTTATTCCATAAATTACCCGCTCGGATAGAACCAATGGAGAACAGCCATTGCCGGCCGGAAGTGATGTACAGTCATTGATTCCGGCTTACTGCGGACGAGTAAACAACGTGTTCAGCAGATGCTCAGTGGGTTGCGATCCGAGTTGAAAACAGCATGAAATCTGCATGAATATATACTGCACAAACCGTTCTTGGAAATGGCCTTCATTGACGACATGATCCTCAGGTACCTCTGGGGACCAGCACCTGAAGGGGACCTGACGAACAGGCAAGTTCCCAGTCAAGTAACTTCAGAACAGGTTGAATAAATCTTGATATACTAGAATTTTATTTCATTAAATTATATGCGGGTAGATTTGCTTGTACATGGTTGTAAAAAATTACATAAAATTCTAATGTTAAAACTTTGCTGACTGTTATACTGCAGTCCACTCAGTCGCACAAAGCAACGACTGTGTGTCACTACCGGTGCTGGAACAGCCCATGTAGAGGCAACATGTTGCTGACCATACTTGACTGACGGAGCAGCGACTTCGAACTCACGTGTACTTGACAAGGACTCATGACCAAGATTACCTGATGGAACCACTAGTATCATACTTGATCCTTTGAAATAGCTATTTATTAAAATTCACTACAGGTACCCTTTAAAAACCAACATCATCTATAAAGGATATTACCACATGGGATCAGGAACACTTCCAAAACCCTTTTGGTTTTAATGTGTTTATTAAAATAGCACACGTGAAAAATCACATATGCAATACAGCTTTTTTTTTTTTTATAAACACTTAGAACACTTTGCTATGTCCCTGTAGCAGTGTAATTAAAACAAATCAAAAGTTCACATTAGACTTAAAGTTAACTGTATTGAAGTAATTTGAAAATAAACATTGAAAAGTTGCACTGTTGCACTAATATGACATTAATTGGAAAAAAAAAAACCTGGGGAGGAATTATAAATATATGAAGTGTGAAGATAATTTATAATGTTTGCAAAGACGTGAAATAGTCAATAAAGTTGTTCCATTTTTGGAAAAAAAGTTCTGAATTGCCTCTAATTGTGGAATTGATCTTATCTATTTTGATCAATGACACAATGTCTTTGAGCCACATAGAGATAGATGGAGGTTTAGGAGATTTCCAGAGGAGTAAGATACAGTGCCTCGCTAATAGAGAAGTAAAGGCCAATATTTTATGTTGTGTGGGAGTTATTGGGAGGGGAACAAGAGGAATCCCAAAGACATCAATGTGAGGGTCCATTTGAATCTGGGTTCTCAGAACTGTGGACAAGGTAATGAAAAAGTCTGCCCAAAACTTATGCAGCTGACTACAGGAATAAAACGTGTGTCTGGTCACAGAGTGAAGCATGACATCTGTCACACTGGTCCGCTATGCTGGGATAGATTTTTGACAGTCTAGACTTTGAGAAATAAACTCTGTTGAGAACCTTAAACTGTATTAATTGTAACCGGACACAAGGTGTACATGATCTAGCAGAGAGAACAGCATTATCCCACCTATTATCACTTACCTCAATTCCCAGCTCCTGCTCCCAGGCCTGTTTATTTTTCACTACAGTACAAGAATCTAGTGCCGTGACAGAATTATAAATTTTGGAGATGACAGATGTTTGACCAAATCCAAAAGCTAAAAGGTTGTCCCATGGTTGATCAGAAGGGAGCAAAGGAAAGCAAGGAAAAAGGGACGAGACAAAGTGTCTAAGCTGAAAGTAAAGAAATAGGTGGGAAGCAGGGAGATTAAAGTCAGTGGCTAGGTCAGAAAAATTGCAAAGATGCCATCTTTATAAAGATCGCTAACAATTCTAATCCCTCTGTTGTGCCACAGAAGATATGAAGCATTATTAAGAGGAGGAGGAAATAAAGAGTTTTTGAATAGTGGCATCTTCACAGACGGAGACAGGAACTTGAAATGATGTCTAAACTGTGACCAAATCTTAAGCATGGACAAAACCACCAGGTTCTTTGTAAACTTAGCTGGGTTAAAAGATAACGGAGAGGTTAGCAGTGCTGCAGCTGAAGAAGATAGAAAAGACTCAATTTCAAGTCTACACCATAACTGTTCAGGAAAATGAAGCCAGTATAGCAATTTATGAATATGTGAAGACCAATAATACAAAAGAAGATTAGGGAGGGAAAGACCCCCATCAGAAGTGAATTTCTGTAATAAGGATAAACTTAGTCTAGCGGTCTTCCCTCTCCATAAAAATGAGGAAATAATCTGATCTAAAGATTTAAAGAAGTGCTTGGGTAGGAAAAGAGGAATAGACCGAAATAGGTAGACACCGTGGCAAGAAATTCATTTTAATGGTATTAAGTCTACCTACCAATGATAGAGGAAGAGAGTTCCATCTCTGACAGTCTGCCTTAATCTGAGCAATCAAGGGGGCAAAATTGGCCAAATAAAATGATGATAAAGAGCGGGTGATGTTGACCCCCAAATATTTAAACCCCAATGGGCAAATTTTGAAAGGAATGTCAAATTGGGTTTAAGGCCATAGAATTTACAGGAAAGCATACACTCTTGCCAAAATTTACCTTACAGCCGGAAAAAGAACCAAACTTCTCTAATAAGGACAAAATTGGTGGCACACTAATCAATGGCCTGGACGCATATAAAAGAAGATCGTCCGCATAAAGAGATAGCTTAAGTTCAATGCCAGAGCAAAAAAGACCATGAAATGAAGGAAGAGATTTTAAAGCCACTGAAAATGGCTCTATGGCTAAAGCGAACAAGAGAGGAGACAAGGGACACCCCTGTCTTCTGCCATGAGATAAGCTAAAATAATCAGAATGTGTGTTGTTTGTAACAATGTTAGCCTGGGGAGAAGTGTATAAAAGTTAATCCATGACACAAACTTCCTCCCAAAGCCAAACTTGTTCAACACCGCAAAAACATAATTCCACTCGACATGATCAAACGCTTTCTCTGCATCCAATGAAATAATAACTTCAGGATCTAGAGAAGAGTGATCAGAGAAGATGGTGTTAAAAAGCGTGCGAACAATAAAAAACAGCTGACGCCCCTTAATGAAACTGTTCTGGTCCTGAGATATAACTTCAGGAAGGACTTTTTCCAGTCGGGTTGCTAACACTTTGGTGAGAATCTTCACATCAACATTGAGAAGCGAAACAGGTCTGTAGGAAGTACAAGATGTGGGATCCTTATCTTTTTTCAAAAGGAGAGATATAGACGCCTGGGTCAGCGTAGATGGCAAAACACCTCGCTCTAAAGATTCATTATAAATGGCACAAAGAAGAGGAGACAGCTTAATAATAAACATTTTTTTAAAATTCAACAGGAAACCCGTCAGGGCCGGGTGCTTTCTGACTGTGCATGGATTTAATTGCACACGTAATTTCTTCTAGAGTGAGCGGTGTACCAAACCCATCAGCAAGCTGTCGATCTATAATGGGAATATCCAGATTCTGAAGGAAAGCAATAATTTCACTTGTATCTGTGGAGGATTGAGATTTATAAAGGTTTGAGTAAAAACCTTTAAACTTTCATTTATTGCTGTCGGGTCTGAGACTATATTTCCAGACAAGTTTTTGATTTGAGGGATTACTCGAACAGAAGCTTGGTGCTTTAGTTGGTGAGCTAAAAGTCGACTTGGTGTCTCTCCATGTTCGTAATAATTTGCCTGAGATCATAATATAAGACGTTCAGCCTCATTTGTTGTAAGAAGGTCTAGTTGTAATTGAAGGTCTTATCGTTGTTTCAATAGTCTCTGTGATGGATTAGAAGTATTTTTTTTCTGTCAATATCCTGAATATTAAATAACAAAAAAGGGGACCGGAGGGTGTGCTCCAACTTTAGAGGGATCACACTCCTCAGCCTCCCTGGGAAGGTCTATGCCAAGGTACTGGAGAGGAGAGTCCGGCCGTTGGTCGAACATCGGATTCAGGAGGAGCAATGTGGTTTTCGTCCTGGCCGTGGCACATCGGACCAGCTCTTTACCCTCTCGAGAATTCTTGAGGGTTCGTGGGAGTTTGCCCAACCAGTTTACATGTGTTTTGTGGACTTGGAGAAAGCATTTGACCGCGTCCCTCGTGGATTTTTGTGGGGGGTGCTTCGGGAGTATGGGGTATCGGGCTTGTTGTTACGAGCTATTCGGTCTCTGTACGACCGTTGTGAGAGTTTGGTTCGTATTGCCAACACTCGGTCGGAGTCATTCCCAGTGAGAGTTGGACTCCGCCAGGGCTGCCCTTTGTCACCAATCCTGTTCATAATTTTTATGGACAGGATTTCTAGGCGCAGCCAGGGAATGGAGGGTGTCATGCTTGGTGACCACAGGATCTCATCTCTGTTTGCAGATGATGTTGTCCTGTTGGCTTCATCCAGCAATGACCTACAGCTCTTGCTGGGACGGTTTGCCGCTGAGTGTGAAGCGGCTGGGATGAGAATCAGCACCTCCAAGTCCGAGTCCATGGTCCTCAGCCGGAAAAAGGTGGATTGTCCTCTCCGGGTTGGGGACAGGCTCCTGCCCCAAGTGGAGGAGTTTAAGTATCTTGGGGTCTTGTTCACGAGTGAGGGGAAAATGGAGCGAGAGATCGACAGACGGATTGGAGCAGCATCTGCAGTGATGCGGACGTTGTACCGGTCTGTTGTGGTGAAGAGGGAGCTTAGTTCTAAGGCAAAGCTGTCGATTTACCAGTCAATCTACGTTCCTACTCTCACCTATGGTCACGAGCTTTGGGTAATGACCGAAAGAACGAGATCGCGGATACAAGCGGCTGAAATGAGCTTTCTCCGTAGGATTGCTGGACTCACCCTCAGAGATAGGGTGAGGAGCTCAGTCATCCGGGAGAGGCTCAGAGTAGAACCGCTGCTCCTTCACATTGAAAGGAGTCAGTTGAGGTGGTATGGGCATCTGATTAGGATGCCTCCTGGACGCCTCCCACTTGAGGTGTTTCAGGCACGTCCCATTGGGAGGAGACCCCGGGGCAGACCCAGGACTCGGTGAAGAGACTATGTCTCCCAGCTGGTCTGGGAACGCCTTGGTATCCCCTCTGAAGAGCTGGAGCAGGTGGCTGGGGAGAGGGAAGTCTGGGCTTCTCTGCTTGAACTGCTGCCTCCGCGACCCGGACCTCCGGAAAAGCGGTAGAAGATGGATGGATGGATGGATTAAATAACAAGTCATTCAACTTGTTTTTTTCAGTTCTATTACGATGTGTTGAATAGGAAATGATTTGCCCTCGTTGATAAGCTTTAAGCAATTCCCACAATAGAGAGGAAGAAATTGAACCGCTACTGTTAGTAAATAAAAAAATCATCAATTGCCGATGCGGTCAAAGTGTTAAATTTGTTGTCTGATAATAATGTATTAAATCTCCATGGTGAAGAAAAGCAAGGGTAATTTTTAAATGCTATGTCGCGGCTGAGAGGGGCATGATCTGAAATGACAATTGGATGATACTCAGTGGATGTCACCCGAGATAATAAAGACCCATCAACAAAAAAATAATCGATTCGGGAATAGGATTGATGCACCTGTGAAAAAAAAGAATAAGCTCTGACATGCAGATTCAAAAGTCTCCAGGGGTCAACCCTGGGTGTTGACCCAGGGGTCAACAGGGTGTTGGATGGAGGACGGGCACTTGCTCAAACTAAGCATAACGTGCATCACACACGGAGAGCTGCTCCGACAAAAGTCCAGCGGGGTAATGCTGCTTTACTCTGCATTATTTTACTGCTCTGTGGAGACGTTCACCTGAACCCTGGACCGGTGGACGCCCAACAGCCGCAGCAGATGACTACAGCAGCAGCAGCACCGGTGACCTGTATCTGAAACGATTTCATCACAATGTTTCAAGGTAACGCACGCCATGTGTCTAAGACGACAAACAACAACAGCTGCTGTAACCAACTAAACTCGTTACAGACGGCCGCTGCCTTCAAACAACACAAAACCAAACTTTTTCAAACTGTCAATCATGCATCTGTACTGTGGAACCCGCAAACAAAGCCAAAGGGAATATTTGGAGGACATTTAAACATATGCAGCGTCATTTCGAAAACAGAACAACTGGAACATTTACTCACGGACTCAAATCTGGATTATCTGTGTCTCACAGAAACTTGGATGAACACCATGTCTCCTCTATCTGTGTTTACAATCCCCGGATATAATGTTTACAGACGAGACCGAGGGAAAGGAAAAGGGGGCGGGGTTTTGATTTACGTTAAAGACTGCATTGACAGTTACCAGATTGACATCTCCGATCAAACTCTGGAATGTGTCGGGGTCACAATAAGGCTATCTCCCCAAATGTCATTCATTGTACTCGCTGTGTATCGCCCACCAAATGCAACTAATGACTTTTTTTACTCTGGTTTGGCTGAAATCTTAAAGAAATATGAAAGAAAGGAAATATTGCTAATGGGTGATTTTAATATAAACTGGCTTGATAAAGCACGAAGAAAAAAGCTGAAAGACATTACCAATTCTACACAAATGACACAATTAATAAATAAACCTACAAGACTGACTAAAAATTCACAAACTTTGATTGACCTAATTTTTAGTAATAAGCCAGATAGGGTAACCAAAACATAAAATTTGATAACAGGTTTGTCAGACCATAATCTTACTTTAGTAGCCAGAAAATTAAACAGACTAAGGTATAGGGATCAACAGCAAATTAAAAAATCATCTAAAATTTCTTACATTCCAAAGAAAAATCCACAGGTCAGTAAAATGCCACCCAAAAAAGAGGAAATGGAAGAAATTAAAAAAACTCTGAACTTTGTGTTAGATGAACTGGCCAAAGTGACTAGCCAGCAGGACAAAATATTAGACCTAATACAGGAGGTACAAGCCCTACATTCAATAATAAAAGAAAAAGACAAAAAAATTATGGACCTGGAGCAACACGGGCGTCTTTTGGAGCAACGCGTTGAGGATCTTGAACAAGGTTCTCGCATTGATGACATAGTTATAAGTGGACTAGACATCAGATATCAGTCGTACGCCCATGCCGCTACAGGACTGAGTGGTGAACATGCTTCCATAAGTGAATCAATGTCCTTAGAAAACCAAGTGCTTCAGTTCCTTAATGATAAAGACATTAAGGTAGAAGCCAATGCGATCTCAGCCTGTTATGCTTTACCGAAGAAAGATAACAAAACAAAGAAATTAATTGTGATGCGCTTTGTGAACAGGAGGGTGAAAAATGACATACTGAGGCAGGCCAAAAAACTAAAGGAAACTCAAGTTTACCTAAATGAACACCTGACAAAAAAAAACGCTGAATTAGCACGGCAGGCACGGATGCTAAAGAAACATAATAAGATACAGTCAACCTGGACAAGAAATTGTAGAATTTGGATTAAACTAAATGGAACACCTGAGCAAGCAAAAAGTATAATGATCAGAGATGCTACTGACTTAGATAAATACAGATGAACACTGACTATGAAACACAGAGTGAGGAAACTCAAACTCTAAAAATATGCCACTATGCTGAACATAAACCACAAGAGATGGAGAATGATATTGATCCTGATAACCACTTTTTCAATAATATTCATAACCACTGTGAATATTACACTGAAAAGCAATTCAAAAGTCAAGTGCAATTAGATGGTAAACTGTCAATAATACACTTCAATAGCAGAAGTCTTAACAAAAACTTCTCACAGATTCAGGACTATTTAAAACAGCTAAACAGAAAATTCACAGCTATAGCAGTCTCTGAAACCTGGCTTAATGAAGACCAGGCTCCCCTGATGGCAATAGAGGGATATCAGATGTTTAACATTAACAGATCTCAAAAAAAGGGTGGTGGTGTTGCACTGTATATTGATGACCTATATAGATGTAAGCTTGTAAATGAAATGTCCTCAGCACTACCAGGGCTTCTGGAATGTGTTACTGTTGAGATTGACCTAGACAAAACAAAAAATCTAATCATAAGCTGCATATACAGAACGCCGGGAACTTGCATTGAGACATTCAGAGATAAATTAGTCGAGCTGTACAATAATATTACTAGTAAGAAAATGGTAGCAATTTGTGGAGATTTCAATATTGACCTACTTAATCCACATCAACAAAATGTAGTTACAGAGTTCATGAACTCTATGTACAGCATGAGTCTATATCCCACAATAACACATCCCAGTAGAATCACAGCTCACTCTGCTACACTTATTGACAACCTGTTTGTCAATGTTCTCGACAAGAAAATAGAAAGTGGATTATTGATAAATGATATAAGCGACCACTTGCCAATCTTTGCACTTATCCATGGCCACACGGGGCCCAACCCAGAAAAAATCTCAAAATCGTTCAGACACAAATCACCAAACGCAATCAGTTCTTTTAAAGAGGACTTGCTGAAGCAAGACTGGACAGAAGTCTATGTATCAGATGTAAATGAAGCCTATGACGCATTTACAAACATTGTAACCACTCTTTATGAAAAAAACTGCCCATTAGTTAAAAAAAAGCTTAAACACAAATTTACTGACAAACCATGGCTAACCAAAGGACTACAAAAGGCGTGTAAAAAGAAAAATTTATTATATAAAGCTTTCATAAAGAAAAGGACAAAAGAAGCAGAGCAGCGGTATAAAACATACAAAAATAAGTTAACATATATAATAAGATGTAGTAAAAGAGACTATTACAGTAAAGAACTGGAAAAAAACAAAGACAATATTAAAAATACATGGACAATAATCAACAGTATCCTTGGAAATAAAAGCAGAAATACCAGCTACCCAACTAACACTCCAAAAAATAATAAATCGACTCCGAATGTGAATATAGCTTCACCTGCAGATGAATTTAATAATTTTTTTGTTAACATTGGACCTAAACTGGCCCGAGAAATACCCACTACGGTGCCAACAGGTGATTCAATATGCAATAACACTGCTGTAAAAGACACCATCTTCATAAAGAACACAGACGAAAGAGAGGTCATTGAAATTGTTAAATCGTTCAAAAGTAAAACATCTACTGACTGCGATGGTATTGATATGCTACTAGTCAAAACTGTTATCGAATGCATCGTGAAACCACTGACGTATATCTGTAACCTGTCTCTCCAATCAGGTATATTTCCCAATGCAATGAAAATAGCTAAAGTAATTCCGATTTACAAGACAGGCGACAGAGGGGAACTCTCCAACTACAGACCAATTTCACTATTACCGCAATTTTCCAAGATACTTGAAAAAATATTCTATGAGAGAATTGACAACTTCATACTGAAGAATGATTTATTGTGTGAGCAGCAATATGGGTTCAGACACAAAAGGACAACAGCATATGCCTTAATGGAATTTACAGAAAAAATATCAACAGCCATTGAAAATAAAGAGTATTCAGTTGGAGTATTCCTGGATCTTAAAAAAGCATTTGATACAGTAGATCACAATCTATTATTAAAGAAACTACAAAATTGTGGTATCAGAGGGGTAGCACTGTCCTGGTTAAGAAGTTACTTAAAGAATAGATATCAGTTTGTATGTGTTAACAACAAAAACTCAGAGCTACTGAAGGTCACCTGTGGAGTCCCACAGGGTTCAGTTTTGGGACCATTATTATTCAATATGTATATAAATGATATATGTAAAGTTTCAGAAAAAATGGACTTAATATTGTTTGCTGATGACACTAACCTGCTATGCAGTGGAAACAACTTGGAACAACTTCTGGATACACTCGGAAAGGAATTAGGAAAGCTGAAACTGTGGTTTGATTTGAACAAATTAACGCTCAATTTAAGCAAGACAAAATTTATAGTCTTTAACAACCATCACAACTACCCAGTACCCAAACTCAGTGTAAATGGTGTAGAGATTGAAAGGGTATCCGAAACTAAATTCCTTGGAGTAATAATTGATAACAAACTGTGTTGGAAGCCACATATTAATTATATAAAAGGTAAAGTATCCAAATCAATTGCAATATTACACAGAGTGAAAAATTTGCTGAATCAACCCACACTATACACCTTGTATCATTCATTAATACTCCCATACATGACATATTGTAATGAAGTATGGGGAAATACATATAAAACAAACATATATCCACTCTTTATGCTTCAAAAGAGAGCTATTAGAATAATCAACAAAGCAGCTTACAGGGAACCAACAAACCCACTTTTTCTTAAACAAAAAACTCTCAAGTTGAAAGATCTGATCGACTTTAAAACCGCAATAATAATGTTCAAAGTGAAGAATCTATCACTGCCCGCAAATATCCAAAAGTTGTTCCAAACAAGGGAGAAACGATATCACTTCAGAGGAACATGTATATTTCAAAAGCCTACAGTGAGAACAACTACCAAGCAACATTGTATTTCAGTGCAAGGTGTCAGATTATGGAACGATTTTGGACCTGAATTAAAATCATGTACAAAGCTTGGACAATTTAAACAAAAACTAAAGGAAGAAATACTCCAAACATATTTACAAGACGACATGTAAACTCACATAAGGATTGACATTTCCAGCCTGTGTTGTGTTATAGCTTAGTTTTTCTTTTTTCTCTGTGACACTATGTCTTAGATTTGTTTTTGAATAGTAACCGCTTAACTTAGACTAGCTCAGTTTTCTTTTTCTCTCAGTCATATTTTGTCTTAGCCTTGTTTTAAATTGTAATCGCTCTTGTCTTGTTTTCTCTTTTTTCTCCTTTGAATTCTTGGATGGAATATGGGTGGGCAATATAAGCTGCGGCTTCAGCCATCACCCATTTCGGATAACTCACGTGGAATTGTATAGTAGAAGGAGTCTTTGTCTAATTTGACCTTGTTGTTATATTATACAGTTTCTTTTAACCTGTAATGTACTATCCGAAATAAATTCATTCATTCATTCATTCATTCATTCATTCATTCATTCAAAAATCAAATCTTCCTTGAGAATGACTTAAGCAAAATAAACACAGAGTTTCAATATGATAAAACCTGTGACCAGTCATGCAGAAATATTACAACAGCTATAACAGATATTATTGCAAAATATACAGAATTGAAACAAAGAAAGTCCAATAAAAAGTGGCTGCCATGGTTTAACACCTCTCTTTGGGGCCTCATGAAACAAAGAGATATGGCCCTCAAAAAATTTCTTAAGTCAGGGCTAACCCCTGATCATTACACTTATAGAAGCTTGAGAAATAAAGTCACTATACAACTTCGAAAAGCAAAGGCTAACTTTCTTCTCAATATAATAAAGGATGCAAAAGGCAACAATAAACTTATTTGGAGAAGCATGGATAAACTATTGGGAAAAGAAAAACCAAGATGTGATGACTTAAAGCTAAAAATAAATTCTGTTATCCAAAACAACAACACTGAGCTGGCAAAACATTTTAATGATTATTTTATAAACTCTGTGTCACAATTGGCAAAGAATTTTTCTAAGCCAAACTGCACTCATGAATTCCACTGTGACACTCATTCTTTTAAATTGAGTAATGTAGATGAAGGGAATATCTCTAAAATCATATCCAATCTTAACAATAGTAAAGCTAAAGACATATTTGGAATGGATACAGCTTTTCTGAAAGAACACAAAGAAATTTTAACACCAGTATTAACAAAAATTATAAATTAATCCATAAATGAGAGTACCTTTCCCACAATTTTGAAAACAGCCATTGTACGGCCAGTGTACAAATCAGGTGATAAGCTCCAGGTCGCAAATTACAGACCCATCAGCGTACTCCCAACCATTTCCAAAGGCTTGGAGAAAGCTGTAGCACAACAGCTGGTGGACCACCTTGACTCCATGGCAGCACTTAACCCCTTTCAGTTTGGTTTTAGGAAAGGATATTCCACTGAAACAGCATGCTGCTATCTATTAGAAAACATCAAATCCAGCTTGGATGGGGGAGGGGTAGTGGGGGCTGTTTTTCTTGACCTGCGAAAGGCTTTTGATACAGTTAACCATGAGTTACTTTTAAACAAATTATCACAATTCTTCCCTTCATAAAAATACATAAAATTGGATAAGGTCATACCTCAGTGACAGACAGCAGTGTGTAATTGTAAATAATGTTACATCTCCTTTAAAAGCATGCAGTATGGGTGTACCGCAGGGCTCTATTTTAGGGCCTTTGCTGTTTACATTATATATTAATGATCTCCCGTCTGTGTGTAATGCAAATATAATTATGTATGCTGACGACACTGTGGTATATACTCATGGCAAAACGACTGAAGAGGTGACTGAAAAATTAACACAGGAAATGGAGAAAGTCTCACATTGGTTGAGGAATTCTTGTTTAACCTTAAACGTCGATAAAACTGTGTCAATGTTTTTTACAAATCGCTACAAATCCAAGAATTCTTGTCATATCTTGATAGAAGGACAAAAAATTAAGAATGTGACTGAATTTAAATATTTAGGTGTTACACTCGACTCAGATTTAAGCTTTAAAAAACACATTAAAAAGATGACAAACACGATCAAATTTAATTGTGCTAATTTCAAACATATCAGAAATTCACTGTCTACTGAAGCATCAAGTATGTAAAATGCTATGATAATTCCACATTTTCTTTACTGTATGACAAGAAAAGACGAACGTTCCATCACTGCCCAATCCTGTCCAAATATAACCTGTTGAGCTTTGAAAATTTAATTATGTATACAAATGTGTGTCTTTTGTTTAAGATAATCCATAACTCTGCTGCTCCTCCCTTAAAAAGGTTTGTTTCATTAAGTTCTGTAAATACATCTCGGACAACTCGATCAACAGCACGTGGCAAGTGCAGGATTCCTAAGCACAAGACAACATTAGCAAATTCAACATTTTCATGTGTGGCTATGCGACAGTGGAACATGTTACCAACGGAGTTACTTGCAATAACAGACTATCACACATTTTCACGCTTGGTGAAAAAACATTTAATCTCTAAGCAGACCTGTGTCCATAATGTGCTGTGATGTAAAGATGTTAGAGTGTGTGATGTTGACAGTGGGACCAATAAGAGTCAGTGGTTTGATGTGAAAAATTGTTTATATGGATGGAGTTATAAAAATGTATTATTGTATGTTTTAGTTCTTATCAATGTTTTGGGTTCTTATCAATGATATTAATGTTTTTTTTAGTTTTTAGCAATGCTTGGTTCTAGTTTTTTAATCAATGTTTGGTTTTAGTTTTTTATCAATGCTTACTTGTAGTTTTAGCAAATGTCTGCTTTTTAATGCTAACACCAGCCTGCCCAGGGACTACAGGTGGAAATTAGCACTTGTGCTATAACCTGGTACAATGCATCTTTCCTCTTTAAGGTCAATGTACGTATATTGTGCATGTCCCTGCATAAAGAAATAAATAAAAGAAAAAAAGAAAAGAACATACCTGTAACATAAAATCAGATATTGATTTGGCCATGCGAGATTGTGTAAAGGATCTGAGACTAGAGCGATCCAGAGATGGATTCATTACACAATTAAGATCACCGCCTAGAATAAGACAATGGGTGATAAGAAGAGGAAGAGTATGTAATAATTTGCAAAATCTGGACTGTTAAAATTTGGAGCATAGATGTTTACTAAAAGAACAGGATTATTCAGTAACACACCTGCAGTTATCAAATATCTGTCATTGTTGTCTACTGTCATTTCAGCGATAGTAAAATTGACACTTTTACTGATTAAAATAGCTACTCCTCTGGCTTTTGAATTAAAGGATGAGTGAAATACCTTACCAACCCATGGACATTTAAGTCGAAAATGTTCACCATCTCGTAAATGTGTTTCTTGCAAAAATATTATGTCAACTTTCATCCGTTTCAGGTCAGCGAACACCTTCGCTCGCTTAACTGGGTTAAGACCTTTCACATTCCAACTCAAAAATTAGATAGAACAACCTCCACCTAAACTCTGTGAGCTACACGAATCATGGCCAGTCATTCACGAATAGCCATTGAAAGTAGAATTCCCCCCTAAAAAAACAAAGCAAAAGACCAACAGGGACATAGCTTAAAGAACACCACAAACCCACCCCCCAATAAACACCTTCTCTGTATCCAACCCCAAACGTTGGAACAGCAGTGTAGACTCCAATAGGAGTCATCCTCTAAGTAGCACTTACAGTTGTTAGAACTACAGCTAAAAATAGCAGATGGAACCTGCAGAGTAGAACTAAATAGCATTCAATATTTGGCACTTTGCCATAGTGTTTAATATAACAAATTGCAGAAACAAGCCAGTTTTTTAATTATCTAAAACAAATAGCACCCTAAAAATAACAAAAAAAAAGAAAAAAGAAAGATAAGTAACCAATACTAGAAAAAAGTTGTTTTCACACACAGAAAACCCTGGGCCGACATAAATTATTTACAATTTACAGAACAATATATTGTATTTATTACTAAATATATTCAAGTCTCTTATACCTCAATTTAAATAACAAAAGCATGTCTGTAGATGAGGTCACCTCTCTTGGGCATAGACCAAAATAGCTATTGTAAATAACTAAAATTCAAACCTTTCAAGTGTGTGTGGTATAAAACTCACCAATATTAAGGCATTAAATTTAAAAAAAAAGGGAAAAAAAGGAAAAAAGTCAGCCAAAATGATTCCAGTTACCAGATCTATTTGGATATTGACTTGATGAAAGTCTTTGCTTCCTCTGGAGACGTAAAGTCGCGCTGCACCCCCTTGTAGGTGACGCGTAGCCGGGCTGGGTAAAAGAGACTGAACCGGACCCCCTCAATATCACGCAACTGGCGGTGAACCTCACTGAAGGCGGAGCGAGCTCACGCCGTCCTGGCAGTATGGTCTGGGAAGACTGAGGTGGTCATGTTTCCATGCTTGATCTGCTGAAGCTCCTTTGCCTTCTTCAAAATCTGGGCGCAATCAGAGTAATAATGAAGCCTCGCCACTACAGCCCAGGGCCGCTCACCCGCTCTGGGTTTGGCTGCGGGAATCCAATGAGCTTGAGCCACCAGCGACTCCCCTTCAAGAGTGAAGGCCTCCATCAGCAGTTTCGCCACATTAGCTGTAGTTGTTGAGCCCGGATCATCTTCTGAAACCCCGATGATTCTGACATTGTTACGGCGAGATCTGGACTCTAAGTCTTCACATTTGTCCTCCAGCCTTGCAACAGTTTTAGTTAAATGCTCTACTGTCTTTTGGAGAGCTATAATATCATCTGTGCAAGTGGATAGGGACCGCTCCACTTCAGCTACGGTACCTTTCAGCCTGGTGAGGCTAACCTGCATGGCGGAGATATTAGCAGACAGCTCCCTTTTCAGTGTCACCAAATCAGCCTGAATTGAAGACAGACTGTCACCGAGAGCTGACTGAAGTTCCATTTTGAAAATAGCAGCCACATCAGCCCAGAGAGCTGACAATAATTCAGTTTTTAGCATGGCTGCATCGACTATGGTGGCGGCAGGTAGCTCGTCAGTCACAGTCATCCACTGGGGGAAGGCTTCTCTGCCACACGAGGAGTCGCTTCAAGCAACAGCCTGCAGGTGAGGCTGGATAGTATTACCTCCTTTGTTCGACTTAAGGGGCATTTTGTATCAAAAAAATTGGTGTGCTAAATAGTGAACTTAGCAAAAAAGTTCTGGCTTGTACAATCAGTAAAAAGTGCCTATTAATATAAATGTTGAATAACTCTGCAGGAGCTCACTGCAAAGCAACCTATTCCATGTCTCACCAAACCGGAAGTCCCAAAACCTTTTTGGCAGTTAACGGAGTCTGTCACTACATCTACAAGTGCAAGTTAAAACTCTACCATGCAAAGCAAAAGCCATATACTGTATCAACAACACCAAGAAACACCCCTGGTTGCTCTGGGCACTGAACTCATCTGAAATGGATTGACGGAAAGTGGAAGTGTGCTGTGGTCTGACGGCTCCACATCTGAAACTGTTTTTAGAACGTTTTGGGTAACTTGCACATCTATGAAGGCACTATTAATGCTGAACGGTACATACAGGTTTTGAAGCAACATATGCTGCCCTCTAAGCAACGTCTTTTTCAGGTACAGTGGGGCAAAAAAGTATTTAGTCAGCCACCAATTGTGCAAGTTCTCCCACTTAAAAGATGAGAGAGGTCTCCAATTTTCATCATAGGTATACCTCAACTATGAGAGACAGAATGAGAAAAAAAAATCCAGGAAATCACATTGAAGGATTTTTAATGAATTAATTGGTAAATTCCTCAGTAAAATAAGTATTTGGTCACCTACAAACAAGATTTCTGGCTCTCACAGACCTGTAACTTCTTCTTTAAGAGGCTCCTCTGTCCTCCACTCATTACCTGTATTAATGGCACCTGTTTGAACTCGTTATCAGTATAAAAGACACCTGTCCACAACCTCAAACAGTCAGACTCCAAACTCCACTATGGCCAAGACCAAAGAGCTGTCAAAGGACACCAGAAACAAAATTGTAGACCTGCACCAGGCTGGGAAGACTGAATCTGCAATAGGTAAGCAGCTTGGTGTGAAGAAATCAACTGTGGGAGCAATTATTAGAAAATGGAAGACATACAAGACCACTGATAATCTCCCTCGATCTGGGGCTTCACGCAAGATCTCACCCCGTGGGGTCAAAATGATCATGAGAACGGTGAGGAAAAATCCCAGAACCACATGGGGGGACCTAGTGAATGACCTGCAGAGAGCTGGGACCAAAGTAACAAAGGCTACCATCAGTAACACACTACGCCGCCAGGGACTCAAATCCTGCAGTGCCAGACGTGTCCCCCTGCTTAAGCCAGTACATGTCCAGGCCCGTCTGAAGTTTGCTAGAGAGCATTTGGATGATCCAGAAGAGGATTGGGAGAATGTCATATGGTCAGATGAAACCAAAATAGAACTTTTTGGTAAAAACTTAGCTTGTCGTGTTTGGAGGAGAAAGAACACCATACCTACTGTGAAGCATGGGGGTGGAAACATCATACTTTGGAGCTGTTTTTCTGCAAAGGGACCAGGACGACTGATCCGTGTAAAGGAAAGAATGAATGGGGCCATGTATCGTGAGATTTTGAGTGAAAACCTCCTTCCACCAGCAAGGGCATTGAAGATGAAACGTGGCTGGGTCTTTCAGCACGACAATGATCCCAAACACACCGCCCAGGCAATGAAGGAATGGCTTTGTAAGAAGAATTTCAAGGTCCTGGAGTGGCCTAGCCAGTCTCTAGATCTCAACCCCATAGAAAATCTTTGGAGAGAGTTGAAAGTCTGTGTTGCCCAGCGACAGCCCCAAAACATCACTGCTCTAGAGGAGATCTGCATGGAGGAATGTGTGAAAACCTTGTGAAAACTTACAGAAAACGTTTGACCTCTGTCATTGCCAACAAAGGGTATATAACAAAGTATTGAGATGAACTTTTGTTATTGACCAAATACTTATTTTACCGAGGAATTTAACAATTAATTCATTAAAAATCCTTCAATGTGATTTTCTAGATTTTTTTTTTCTTATTTTGTCTCTCATAGTTGAGGTATACCTATGATGAAAATTGGAGACCTCTCTCATCTTTTAAGTGGGAGAACTTGCACAATTGGTGGCTGACTAAATACTTTTTTACCCCACCGTGTACATCCCTGCTTATTTCAGCAAGACAATGCCAAGCCACATTCTCCACGTGTTACAACAGCGTGGCTTCATACTAAAAGAGCGTGTGTACTAGATTGGCCTGCCTGCAGCCCAGACCTGTCTCCCATTGAAAATGTGTGGCACATTACGAAACACAAAATACGACAACAGAGAACCCGGCCTATTGAGTGAATGAAGTTGTACATCAAACAAGAATGGGAAAGAATTCCACCTACTAAGCTTCAACAATTAGTGTCCTCAGTTCCTAAACGTTCATTAAGTGTCGTTAAAAGGAAAGATGATGTATCACAGTGGTAAACATGCCCCTGTCCCAGCTTTTTTGGAACATGTTGAACATATCAAATTCAAAATGAATGAATATTTGCAAAAAAACAAAGTTTTTTAGTTTGAACATTAAATATCATGAGCCCTATTTTGACAGTCATCAGCGGACTTTTGCGCCAGACTTCCCACTGTACGCCAGCATTTTTGCTAGTTTCTGTCAGTGCATTGTCTGTTTTTAATGTTTTGTGTCACACCATCTAATTTTGGTCAAAATAGGAGCAATAGCACAGGGAAATTTGTTTTTGAAAACATCCATCCATCCATCCATTTTCTTCCGCTTAATCCTTTTCGGGCCGCGGGGGGGGGGGGGGGGGGCTGCAGCCTATCCCAGCATCTTTATAGGAACCTTTCTGTGTGGAGTTTGCATGTTCTCCCTGTGCTGTGTGGGTTTACTCCGGGGGCTCCGGTTTCCTCCCACAATCCAAAGACATGTATGCGAGGTTAATTGGTTGATCTAAACTGTCCCTAGATATCTGTCTCCTATAGCCCTTAGAATAGAGGGTTAGCACTAGTGAAGCACTTTGAGTGGTCTTTGAGACTAGAAAAAGTGCTATATAAGTACAGGTCCTTATCCCTTATCCTTTATGACAAAAATATTATCATATGCCACATTTTTATAATTGTTCCCTACATTTGTTTTCTAGTACATTTAAAAAAATTCTACAATTTTGGCTGTATTGGTCTCCATATATTTCTGCAAGAACAAGCTGATAATGATGTGATTAACATCCACAAGCCGAGATATGACTCACTTCTTTGGCAGTCTTAGTTAAAGCACCCTAATTGAAAAGGCCCCCTCTATATTATATTTACTCCATGCGACTCTAATAGGAATAAAAAGGCCAAGTATTCCCAGGCTTCCCAGCCCCTCTGCCTCCTCTCATCAAGCCTCCTTAACTGTAAGTGGGAGCAGCGACTGCGGGAGGCCCCGGGTAACCACATGCTATCACAGCTCGGCCTTCCAGCCTCCAACCGCGACACGCTTACACTCATCCACTCCACAGGGGAAGTGTTGAGCCTCGCTCGCCAACATGAGAGCACAAACACAGAAACATTCGCCCTCATCAGACAGACAGAGCTGCTCCCTCCTCTCCCAGTTTCACATTTCTCCCTCTGATCCTCCCATTGCTGTTTGCTACCCAGTTAGTTTATCGCTCTCCTCCTCTGAAAGAGCACTTTTCCCTCAAGCGCCATCCCTGTCTCTGTCATTTTTGCTGCTGTTTATTTGTCTGAGTAGCTTTCCCTTCCTCCTCCTCCCCCTCCTTTTACCCATCCTCCTGTCAATATTAGTCTTTGTTCATCTGCATCTCTAATTCTCTCACTTTTCTTGAACGCTGCGGTGTCAGTGCACTCCGAGCACAGTAACGTGTGATGCTGATGCTGCAGCATACCAACCGGGGCTTTGACATGTTATAGATTTTGAGATAATTCCTCAGACCCTTATTGGACTCTGTTTGCCATTGTTTAGGCAATAGCAGTCACACTTGTTTTGTTTTGTCGGAACATCTCGCTGTAAAAATAGAAACAGTCTGTGCACAAAGTCGCCCTTAGCTCCTCAAAAAACCTTAATTAAGGCACAAAGGAGCCACTATAAAGGTAGACTGTAACTCTTGAAAGGGAAAAGAAACACACTCTGCCTGTAAAAAAAAAATGAAAAGCAGAATTCATAAGAAATAAATTGCACATTTAAAAACTTTGAAGGGATTTATAACTTTAGCATTTATTAGACGTGATACACAGCCAGATGCTCGCAAAGAAAACTAAGAAGTTGCTTCAACAACTTTAATTTCTTCTATGCTGGTGCTGCTCTGGGGATTTAATCAACAAAATTAAGCAGGTATTTCAGCACAACAGAAGTTACACAGACTAGATGTTAGCAATGGATCGCCTGAGACTATGTGATGCAAAGACAGGCCCTTATAAAAACTCACAGCTCTTCCTCACTTTCATTGTTTTTAATCTCATTCCACACACAATGATCCTCTGGTGGGTCTGCATCCAGGTGGCACTCAAGAAAAAAGTCAGGGTCAAAGGTCGGGAGGTTTCATAAGGCCACAATGAGCTACTCAGTTAATGACAGTCTGGTTGCTAATATATTTTAATTTAACATCAATATAATGCTGCGTGAGATAGTGTTTATCTGCAAGAGCATGGCCAATAGCCGATTTTGGGGGGGGGAAAAAAGAAAAGAAAACTTCTTATACAACAGATAGTCTTCTACTGAAAATATGAGTCAGGATAACTATCTTAGAAACCACTGAGTTTATTACAAACAACATCGTTCCACTATGCTCCAGCATCTGCTCACCATGTGTTACAAAGAAGAGTTGCAATGCACTAGTCAGCCAACTTGTGAAACTATAATCACCATGCATAAATTATATTATATATTCATAACTAGAAAGCACTCAGAATTAATACTAAATGAGTTGACAATTATCTGATTATTCTTCTTTCAGCTGCTCCCTTTAGGGGTCACCACAGTAGATCATCTGCCTCCATCTCACCCTAGTCCTTGCATCTTCCTCTGTAACACCAACCCTCTCCATGTCCTCCTTCACTACATCCATGAATCTTCTCTGTGGTCTTCCTCTTTTCCTCCTGCCTGCCAGCTCCATCTTCAACATCCTTTGTCAAATATATCCACTATCCCTCCTCTGCACAAGTCCAAACCATCGCAGCCTTGCCTCTCTTACTTTGTCTCCAAATCGCTCAACCTGAGCTGTCCCTCTGATGTACTCATTTCTAATCTTGTCCCTCCTAGTCACTCCCAATGAAGATCTTAGCCTCTTCAACTCTGCCACCTCCAGCTCCACCTCCTGTCTTTTTGTCAGCGCCACCATCTCCAAACCATACATCATAGCAGGTCTCACTACCGTCTTGTAAATCTTCCCTTTCACTCTAGCTGCAATCATTCTGTGGTAAATTACCCCTGACACTCGTCTCCACCCACTCCATCCTGCCTGCACTCTCTTCCCTTGTGCACCGTCCATTGGTTTGGAGTTTTGACCCCAGGTATTTAAACTCATCTACCTTCACTACCTCTACTCCTTGCATCTTCACGTTACACCTGCCTCCCTCTGATTCATAAATGTTTTCTGTCTTGCTTCTGACTTTCATGCCTCTTCTCTCTAATGTGTACTGCCGCTGCTTCAGGTTCTCTTCCACCTGCTCCCTACTCTTGCTACAGATCACAATCTCATTTGTGAACATTATGGTCCATGGAGAATCCCTTCTGACTGTCTGTCAGCCTGTCCATCACCATGGCAAACAAGAATGGACAGAGCCGATCTCTGATGTAATCCCACCTCCACCTTGAATCCATCTGCAATTCCTACAGCACACCTCACCACTGTCTTGCTGTCCTTATACATGTCCTGCACCTTCATTTACTTCTCTGCCACTCCTGACTTTCTCATACAGTAGCACACTTCCTTTCTTGGTACCCTATCATATGGTCTCTCTAGATTCACAAACACACAGTGCAACTCCTTCTGAACTTCTCTACACTTCTCCATCAACACTCTTAAAGCAGACATTGCATCTGTAGTACTCCAATTGCCTCTAGCAAAAAGGTTTTGTTGTCGGTGCTGTTTGTTAGCGGGCTTACACAAAAACCACTCACCCAATTTCAATGAAATTTGGTAGCAGAACGGCGCATGAATCTTGGGCTGTTATTCATGAGCGAGGGCAGAATGGAGCGGGAGACTGACAGACGGATTGCAGCATCTGCAGTGATGTGGATGTTGTCATCAGTCTTTTGTGGTAAAGAGGAAGCTGACCTCTAGAGCAAAGCCGTCAGTCTACCAGTCCATCTATATTCCTACCCTCACCTATGGTCAGAAACTTTGGGTAGTGACTGTAAGAATGAGGTTAGCGTAGAGCTGCTGCTTCTCCACATCAAAAAGGACCAGCTGACTAGGATGCCTCCCATGTGGCGTGTTTTGAATACATCCCACTGGGAGGGGACTCTGGGGCAGATCCAGGACACGCTGGAGAGAACCTCATATTTTTTTGAAATACTGACAAACCTTTAAGCGACTCTATATAAATGATTAGGAGCTGGGCCTGAGCCTATAACCTGTATGCACTGTATCCTCTAAAACACATTTAAATGCTGTCATGTGTTGAGAATCTGTACAATAAAGGCTGACTGTGAGTTGTCATTATTGTGAATTAATAGATTGGAGTAACCGCCGGCTGAAAGGAGCAGGATGTCACTGTCGCATGCTGATTCAACACCATGGCCCTTTTTTTTCCCTCCCTCTTTGCCCTGAGGATATAACTGGCTTCCCTTCAAAGGAAGAAGCATAAAAACAATCTCCAAAAGAGCGAAGAGGCACTGAGTTGTAGTGGGCGTCAGTCAACCAGTCAGTCACTAGTCAGTCAGTCAGGCAAGAGCCCTGCTGTCTCCCACTCCACACAACAGGTACCTTGAACTAGTTTCTACAAAGCTGAGTCGGGGATTTAATGCAATATAAAGCCTCTGGGCCCTTTTAGCAATTTGGAGTCAACACACAAATACGCCCACACTCAACTGGAGTGAGTTTCCATCCCTGCCCCTTCATGTGCAAATGTGCTGAATGGAGGTGTGTAAGTATGTGCTCAGCGTGTGCTCGGTTTCCCTACAGAATCCTTCCCACTACGCCCTCCTTCCCTTTTCTGATCTGTAGAAACACATAATCAGCCAGTCCGTTAAAAAAAAAAAAAGTACAGAAACACGCCTGCTTTCCCCCCCCCTCCCTTTTTTAATAACTGTCCATTTAAGCTGCAATCTTCCAATGCGGTTCCCACCCACGCTGTGTGGGGTGAAGCACGCAAGTAATTGAACACATGATGATCATTCAGCAAAGTGAGGAGTTGTTAAGTTGTTGCAGATCGTCAAATCTGCTCCTTTGTGAGAGCAGCTTTTATCCAAGGAAAAGTTCTCCACGAGACCCGATCACATGGTCACCATATGGCAATGCTGCAGCATGAAGCTCTTCCCCAAATGCACATTAATGTAATGCTGACTCGCGTGCTAACAGACAGAAAGCTGCTCCCGACACCGTGGGGATGATTGGCAGGATTTCCAGCTGTTGGTGGAGTTAGAAGCCTGTGAAGAGTTAAGTGTGTTTGAGCTGACACCAGCTTTGGCATCTGTTGCATACATAACCACAGAATGAGAGGAAGATTACAATACACAGTTGATATTGTCTTTATATCCATAATTTTATTTGTCTTGCCAGTTTAGCGCATCTATTTGGATGTTTGCCTTTCCAGGAGCAGAGATGAACGTGGTAATTACAGAATGAACCACGGGGCTGTGCAGTAATAACATTGCATTATGTTGCACCGAAAGTCAAACAATGTCACCCCAACTTTAATATTTGTGCTTGGTTAATTTTGAAACATTTTAGCAGTAATGATCCTCATCTGGCGCGCTCTGCGCCCAAGCAAATTAAACTGACCATCATTTTGAAAACTGAAGCAAAGAGCGACTGGCTTGATTCACCATCAAATAGCGTGTGTGGATGGGAGCTGACGGCGGATAAATAAAAAGCAGCAGTCCCTCGGCTGCAGGGCCTGAGGCCATTGCATCGCTGGCAGGCAAACAGCCACCCAGCTGCCCCAGTAGGATAGGAATACATCAGGCAGCCTATTGGCTACCTGACAGCTGATTTAGCTCCCCCTTAATGAGCAGAGGACTCTGCTGAAGAAACACCACACTCTGTTACATAACAGCATCATAGACGGCATGCACAGTAACAAGCAGCACGCTCAGGCTTGAGGAAACAATACATGTTGCATTCAAAATAAAATGCACCTGACAATCGTGACTAAAACTCTGAATATTAAGAGTGTAGCTTATGGTACAGCATACTTTTAATACATGTATATTTCAACCTTTTTTTTTTTTAGCAAAACTAAAAGCATTTCTCTGTCTATTAATCATTCTATTTACACAGTGATTATGCTGGTGCTTGTTCTAATTTCTGATGCTGCACTATATTCTTTTTCTTAGCCCCTGTGTAACTTTCTGATGAATCACAGTTCCTTGGTGCAACCTTCACTTCAAACAAGACGTACAGTATTTGCTTTTAGAGCAGTCTTAAGATAGAGCTTTTGTCTCGGAGGAATTTCTTCCACAGACATTTTTCTATTGAAACTTTAGCCATGTTTAATAACAGCTTCCACAATGACACATCAACTACTAGTCTGAAACTATTAAAAAGCATAACAGGTCCTCTTTAAGTGTAAAAACACTTGAAATTACTGCTGTAGGAACAGTACTTAGAGCACAGAGTTGACTGACTGGATTGCTCTGTAACCCAATACTGACCTCCCACTTGGTGGGTGGGCCTCATTATCTCAGCCATTCACCAAGGATGTAAACATGCAACGACAGATTGCAAATTTACCCATTAAACACTTACTTACTTAAAACCTGCTAATAGCAGGTCTACTGGTTGACTGATTATTTCAGAGATTGGTCCATAGTGACATACTGACTTAAAAGGCTTACCCTAAAAGTATGGGCAACACATTCAAGTGACATTTGTTCTGTATGGCTAATAGTAATAATGATAAAAGTAATAAAAACAAACAAAAATGGTGCATATTTATAAAATCCAAGCTTACACCCCCTCAAAAAATCCAAAGTTGATGCAGATGGTTGATTATTGACTTCATATGTGAGACACCAAGAATATAAATCAACTAATAAGCGGATTCATCACATACAGCCTTTTTTTTGTGCGCAAAACCTAGGCTACATAAGGCTGCATGTCCACAGAGAGGGTTTTTTTTTCCCACTGGGAGCATCTATTTTCTATTCATTTTCAATGCAGTTGAGTGCTCAATGCCCTTGGTGCAAAACGCTCTCAGCGGTCAGCATTTCTTGTTGCCGCAGTCTGTTACCTGTGCCTCTGTGTGCCATGCCCGTCCACCGAGTGCTTTCGTTTATTTTATATTAATTTGTCTCTGTTTGCCTCTGTCTCAAACGTCATTGGCTCTGGACCCCAGGAGACGCCTATAAAGGAGGCGGCGCGGCGCTGAGACAGGCACTTTACTTCCTCGACAGCCAGCATCCACCACCAGCCCAGCTCACTCTCCATTACCTTAGTTTTTTCTATAGTTTTGCCTGTCATTCTAAGTTGAGTTGGGCGTTTTCGGGCTTTCTTTCGTTAAGTTAGATTCTTTTGGTCAGGTTAGGGATGACGACTGAATCCAACAGCTTATTGCTGGGTTGGGTTCTTGGTCTTCTCCCCCTTTTGTTTATTTCAGCCGGAGCTCCCATCTCCTTTCACTTAGTTATGTTGTAAGTAGTTTTTGTCTTCCAATAAAAACTGGTGATCGCTACAAATTGAGTGACTCTCACATGTTCGGTCCCTCTGAGCCATTTATGGGGCCATAACACGATCATAGCATTTAAGCTTGATTTTCAACTTCAACTTTTGGAGCGCTACTTTACTCATCAGCAGCACACCTCTCTAACCAACCAGCCAGATTTGGGCTAAAATGACACTGTGATCAATATTTGAAAGCAAAAGCGTGAAGGGATGCGTGTTTTCTTACCAGTTGGAGGCGGTTTAGTATAGTCAGTAGAGGGCCTCAGTGCAAAATGTGTGAAACGCCGATGGCAAGCTGTGAGTGACAGCTCAAGCGGTTGCTAGGATACAGGGTGGAGACCTTTTGTCAGAGCCCAGAGGAGGTTCAGAGCACTCCAAGTGACAAAAAAAAGTGCACTGTGGACATGCAGCCTTATTCATCAGATTCTTTTAAAATTCGGTTGGAATGTTTCTTGGGGGAAAGTCTGGAAACTACAACATTTTCATCAAGTTCACATTCATGAATACTCTGGTGACCAATTTGTATTTTTTTTTAACATTTAGCTGTTATCTGTCTCAGCAGTGATGCATGCTGGGGGTTTGTGGTAACTAGTGAACATACTGGGAGTTGTCGGAGGGGATTTCTGCTGGTGATTTCTACATCATTTTCATCAAGTTCCCATCCAAGATGGTGTCTCTAGAGGCCATATTGTAGTTTTTAAAAAGTTACCCACTCAAAGCTGTGTGTTTAGCTTCTTTTTGTCAACTCATGTACAAAAACGCTCCCTTTTCTCCTTGTTTATTGCTGACTTGTTTGTGCTGGCTCTGTTTAATAAAGAAGAGCAAAGCAGGGTGTGTGAATATAAGTAGGTTTGAGATTTCTAAAATTGAATCTATGTACAGTATATTGTCTATAAAGAGCTGGTCACATTAGGGTTATAGTGAGTGTTCTACTTTAGTGTTGTGTTGATAAAAGTAAAAAAAAAATGTAAATGTTCACATTAGAAGTAAAGTCAGTCTACTGTCTGGCATGTTTTATCATAAACTGAATATAAAAGATGGATGTTGTCATAGTGAGACATACACTTCTATACTGTACATTCTGACTTTTGTGCAGCCAGAGAAGTTGCTCCCTGCTGCTCGCATAAGATAAAAGGGCTCCTTCTTTATATGTACTTCATTCTGTTTTGTTTATAACTGTAAAATATTATATCAATGCTAAAAGATACAAAAAACCCAAACATATCACTACTTCTTTCCTTTAAGAGCCATGGACGGTGATAACAATGTGGTCACTATGAAAGCAAGGATACTGTCCTTTTGTTTCACTTTTTAAAGAGTAAATACATTAGCAGCAGTGTTTCCACATCCTGAAACTAATCTGATTTCACTCATTTACACCCTGATCTCACCTTAGCCTCAAGTGAAAACTCTTATAGACAATAATGTGAAGAATGTCTGATAAATCATTCAATAAATTATCTGTACTGTTCAAAATTAATATGCAACAGATATAAGGCAGCAGTGTAACAATTGATGAAAGTTGAAGTGATCTCAGTGCAGTGATTCTGACCTTAGCTAGACTAGCATGGAAGTATATATATGTTCTGACAACACAGATGTCAGAGGGGACCCTGAGGACCCCAGCCTGTCACCGTGGGCTAGCCAGTGGAGGACGGGGTCCAAGTTATTCTAGGCTAGGCCAGTAAGGGACGGGGGTCACAGTTCACTGTGTATACCCTGCTGCTTTAGCACCGGCTGACAGGCCACAGGAGTTTGGAAGTCCATGATGTACTGGCATTTGCTGGGCTCCTTCACTGATCGCAAGCCTGTCTCCGTTCCGCATGTCAGTGTGACCTAGAAAAGCACAAAGGAGGAAAAGTTGAGGTGGTGTGGGGAGAGGAGCCATTGTTAGCCAGAGTCAAGAGCCATGTCAGTTTTATCTCACAAAGGCAGCTGATTTAAGTTGTCCTCAGTCTCATTTTACTGATTTTCTGACTGTTCCTTTTTTTTTTCTCTCTCTCTCTCTCTCACTGTAGTGTTTGCAGCAAATGCCATGCAAGAAACCTACAATGTGTCAAATATGTTCGCGTCTCTCTGCAAATTACCCACATTGAGAGTTTTCCTGCCTGCAATCAGAGCGTACAAAAACCAAGAGTGGATCTGCACGAGTCCACCGCTGCCATCCCCCACACGCGAACAGGACAGGGGAGTGTGTGATTACCGCTGTCATGACTTTATAATGGGTGACTTTGATGCCCCCTGCAAGAAAGTGGAGGGGAAAACAACTTATTTTACTTCAAAGTTGTTTCCATAGCAACTCCTCACACCATTCGCCGCTCAGGACAGACAGTCCCTGTGGTGAATAAAAGCACCTGGACAAGACAAACCTGACAAGTATTGTTCCCAAGTTGAAAGTGTATGGAAGTGGTGATTTGGCTTGGTCTCATACTTTGACTAAAACGCTACTGTTATATAATTTGGTGAATTTGTTCAATGTTTGGTGAGATCTGACTTGTAATGTGAGAGCCATCAGGCTTGTCTGGAGTCGATAAAAACATACCATAAACTTCTTATTTAATGTGTAAAACTCATGATTCCCAGTCAAGACACGTCAACTCACTGTTTTTAGATTGTACAAGTTTAATAATTGGATAAGGCTTTGTGAAGCATTTCATTTAAATACAAATCTCCTCAGCCCTAGTACCAAAAAGTGTTTATCACAAACTGGGAAAATAAGCTCTAGGGGAATGAAGATAAACTGTCTTCTTCTGCACCCACTTTAAGTCTTTTTAAAAATCTGTCTCTTCTACATCTGTAGGCAAAATATCAGGGGCTCTGTATAAACTCCCAGTAGAATTTTTGCCAGAGAAATAACCCGGTTATATTTAAAGGTCACATATTATGCAAAATTCACTTTTCGGTGGTTTATAAACAATAACATATCCCTAATCTGTCAACAAACACCGCAGAAGGGAGAAAAATTCACCCTTTCTCTCTTTTGCTTGCTCCACTTTTCTGAAAACTGTCTTCTCAGTCAAAATCAGAAGTTCACCCCTCTTGATGTCACTGAAGGAGAAATCACATCCCCCAGGTTGGGTGCCACTCTTTCAGCTCGGTGTGTGTTCCACCCGTTCATCCCCGTTTCCCTCCCAAATGCAGGGAAGACAAAGTACTAGCAAAGTCTATTTTTACCCCCATGATAACACATCCCACATCATTTTGGCTTATTTTGATAAAATTGTGGCCTTGATAGCCAGGGAGATGAGGCTCCTATTGTTGGCTTGGCTAGACGGCTGTGGTTGTCTTCTAACCCAGGAGGCATCACACTGGTCATGTGACAGCCCAACACATCAGCTCACTAGAGTCAGCTTATCTGACGCTTGTGGTCGGATTATATGATTAATTTCTATATATTCCATCCACCACCACTAGACCTCCGTGTTCTCATCTGGCTCATTAATCAATTCACTAATAGTGGTTTAAAAATTTGACAACCACACACAACAGAAGCAGTTTCTTTTATGAAATGTCTTCCAGCAGTCATCGCGACCATAGCATGGAAAAAAGAAAATGGGACATAGTCTGTGATTCAGTAGATACTCTCAACAAATAAAGGCTGACTCGGAACCACTAGATCTGTGTGGGACAGTGACACTCAGGATAAACCTGTAAGAGCGTTGCACTGTAACATACGTTTACGGTGATGGGAATAAACGCTCCTAGGAAGGAGGCAGGTCTTATGGCTCCATTTCTTTGCTCTTTAATTTTTTTGAATACTGGTCACATGACCCCTCACTAACACCGCTCCCTCTATGTGTTTAGATTCTTGCTCGCTAGATCACCGTCTGTCTTCCTGTCCCCAGGAGGAGAAGGAAGATACTGAAGGTGTTCTGTCCTGAACGTCAAGTTTCTCGACTGTTTTTCTCTGCTCACTTCAGGAGGAGCGAGTGGATTAGTGGATTAGAGCAGATGAGAAGTGGACATAGATTAAAAAAAAAAGAATGGTTCCCAAGCACGACTGGAATCCCATCATTCATCATAATGAGCTGTTCAATAGAACTGGATCGGTCACAAATGATGCAACACTGTATAACATTTCTACTTTAAAATTAAGTAATGTTAACTTTCATTTTTGAAGGCAATACACTGTTTCCCTTGATATTTTTTCTTTTATTTTTTAGTCACGCGCTGATTCAAAACTATGCACACATACCAAATGTTTGGTTATTCATTTTTCACTAGAAACAAGATGTTTGGTTGATTATTTCTATGCAAAAAAAGTATTAAAGAAGAAAGTGACTGCAAGTTGACTCAAACTTATTTTATCATGAACAAACCTTAAATAGCTGGTCAAAAACAACATGCTTCCACAGTAGGAGAAACAATGGTAACACTGAACTTTTGCTCACCAGTAGTAATTGCTGGGATTTAGGAACATGGGTTTGTCACCTAAAGAAGTGTAAAGGAGCCACAAACATGATGAGGGACACTGTAAACAAGCCTACAGTTTAGTCATTTCATATGGCAAATACAGTGAGCCTAGCTGCTTTATATGCTGTACGAGAATGGATGGAGTAGAACGTGCTTGCCTCGATCTATTCTTCCAAATTTTTCCTAGCCCACAGAATGCATTTACGAGGGCTGCTCATTAAAGATTTCCCCTGACCCACTTCCAGTTATTGTAGGAGACTGAAATTGCATATGTATAATAATACACATCTCTAGTGTTGTGTAAGGGGAACTATGGTTCTGGATGTGTGTTGCCCTACGACATGTATTGTGATTACTCAGGAAGAAAGGTTCCAGTAAAGCATGGTTAAAGCAGCATTCATGAGTCCATCATTATCATAAATAGTTGCCCACCCTGGCAATAAGGTAACATGATGTTAGAAGTAAACACAGAATAGTCTGGAGAAAAAAAGGAAAACAATGAGCCAAGAGGGAGGAATGGCGGTGCCACAGCTGTCACCATCAAGCAAGTTTGACTTTGCCAATCCAAAAGAGTGGCCTCGCTGGATGAAGAGGTTTGAATGCTACAGAACAGTGACAAAAATGGACCAGCAGTCACAGGAATATCAGGTGAATTGCCTTCATGTATGCTGCTGGAGGCGACGCAGAGGACATATTAAACACACTACCGTTAACCAAGGAGCAGAAAAAAATCATATGAAGCCGTAAAGGGAGCTTTCACGACACACTGTGTTAGCACGAGGAACATTATATATGAAAGTTTATGAAAGTTGGGACCTCGTGGACCCTGTGAGTCCCCTCCTGTATACTTGGGCCCCCTTACTCCATATGTCAAATCCACAGGTAGGAACCTTGGTTTTATTATGGACAGTGATTTTAAATTAAACTAGCTAAAGTAAAATCCAGTCTCTCTAGACCGCACCTGGAAACAGTAATCCATGCTTTTATTACCTCCGCCAAGGAGGTAATGTTTTTGCTGGGGTTTGTCTGTCTGTCTGTCTGTCTGTCTGTCTGTTAACAACATAACTCAAAAAGTTATGAACGGATTTTGATGAAATTTTCAGGAAAGGTGTGTAATGGCATGGGGAACAGATGATTAGATTTTGGTGATGATCTGAGAGTGCATACCCCCACCAAGGGCTTTCTTTGTATTTGTGCAGCAGGATTACACAAAAACTACTGGATGGATTTGGTTGAAATTTTCACCAGAGGTGGTTCTTGCGCTACAGAGGAACCCATTACATTTTGGTGATGATCTCAGAATGCATACCTCAGCCAAGGCTTTTATCTTCTCACAGAGCGCTAGCAACAATACTCCAAAACTGATGAATGGATTTTGATGAAATTTTCAGGAAAGGTGTGTTGTGCTGACCTGTCAGATATTGGGTGGGGTTATGTTCCCTCTAGTGGTGGTTTGCGTTACTGCACCTTTAATTGTAGCTACTTCCTGTTTCCTATAAAAACCCTTTTTCTTTGTTCAATCTGCCATGATGAAAGCAATGTGAAAATGTGCTCGCCAGAAATTTGGTTGTACTAACCTAGGAGTGGAACCAACAGTAAGTTAATGCTGAAAATTGTTGTAATACTTGTTTAAGATGACCATAGTTTGGAATATGATGTTAAAAACGCAAAATTTAAGCTATAAAAAGATCGCGATTAAAAGGTGTTAATGGCTAATCCTTTGCAATGGTACTTAGCTAACTGCTGAGTCATTTAGCCCTTTGTTAGCCCAAGTTATATTGTGTTGTAATGGTGCTTCGTGTGAAAGCTAGTTAGCTATTCATTTGGCTATGCTTACCTGCTTACTTAGCTGTGTAGCTGTCCTCTGTAAAATAAAAATGTGTTAGTATAATTTCGTAATACTTACCTGATTTAACTTACCTTAACTTTGTAACCTGTGGAAACTGTGAAATACTTACCTTAGTTTGAATCTGTAGAGCAAATTACTTACCTGAGTTAAGTGCCTGTAATAAGAGAAACTGTTTATATACAGAGTGTTGTATTATTATTTCTTATGTAACATTCTGTATTATGTATATTTCATTGTGTTTCAGTTTTACAAGAAAAAAGACAAACAAGACAAAAACGATTTCAGTAAATCAGTCAACCTGGAATCAGTCTGCTGTCTTTATTGTTCGCTATCTGTCTACAATACCCAGCCGTATTACCAGGACAGAATAGTAAAATGTTGACCACGCAGCGGGGATAGGCAGCTGAAATACGGTGAACAGCACACAGAAGCAAGCCAAGATGAGCCACGCTGGTGAGGAGGACCGTCCGTCTCAGTTGGAGACAAGGTCTCAAGCCTCAAATTCACACAAGTCCTCCAGAGCATCAACCCGGTCATCTGCCAGCATCGTTGCAGCAAGAGCCAGAGCTAAGGCTGAAGCAGCTAAAGTCAAAGCATCCTTTGCAGAGAAGGAGGCAACCATGATGAAACAAAGGGCTTCAGTAGAGGCTGCCATGATTAAAGAAAGGGCTTCAATAGACGCAAATCTTCACGTGCTACAACAAGAGAAAGAAGCAACTGCAGCATCAAGAGAGGCAGCTATATTGGAAGAAGCTGCAGCAGCAGAGCTCGATCCAAGACACAGCGACTCTCTTGGTGAGCTACAGAATCTAGCCCTTGATGATCCAGTGAGACGCACACGACGCTACGTGGAAACACAGCCATTCGATGCACATGCACCACAGTTGCAACCAGGCCCAACTCCACAGCAACAAATTGATCATCAAGCACCGGTGAATTCACACCTCTTTAGCATTAAAGAACAAGATTCACTGTATGAGTCTTTCGTGGACAGAAATGAACACAAGCCCATGATGGTTGGACACAACGTTCCTCATTCTGCCCCAAGGCCATTTGTTCCAAAGCAGGAACATTCACCTGTTCTCCCTGACATTAAAAGGAATGACACTGCAGCTAACCCTCCAGCCTCTCATCCCAACCAGGGAAACAAATCCTCACCTCCATCAACACAAACCCATGTCTTGGCCCAGTATCTCATGAGAAAAGAGATGGTGAGCTCAGGACTCCTTACCTTTGACGACTGCCCAGAAAACTACTGGGCGTGGAAGGCCTCCTTCCTAGCAGCCACAAAGGAGCTTAACCTCTCGGAGCAAGAAGAGCTCAACCTACTGATCAAATGGTTGGGGCCCAAGTCGTCAGCTCAAGCCATGAGGATCAGGTCTGTGCATGTAAACAATCCTAGACTAGGTGTGTGGACGGTATGGGAGCGCTTGGAGGAAACTTATGGAAGCCCAGAGGTGATTGAAAGTGCCCTAATAAAAAAATTGGACGCCTTCCCAGTCATCTCTAACAAAGAGACACACAAGCTCAGAGAGTTAGGAGACTTGTTTTAAAGAGCTACAAGCTGCTAAGTCAGAGGGATTCTTACCTGGGCTCATGTATCTTGATACAGCTCGAGGGGTAAATCCAATTGTGGAGAAGCTTCCATTCTCACTTCGTGAACGCTGGATGACACAGGGATCCAGGTACAAGGAAGTTTATCATGTGCCTTTCCCACCATTCAGCTACTTTGCGGAATTTGTATGTTCTCAAGCTAAGACTCGCAATGACCCCAGTTTCGCATTCAACCTTTCCTCTACTCCCAATCAGTCAAAAGGTGAGAAAGACCAAAAACACATCTACAAATCCGCTGTAACAGTGAGGAAAACTGATGTCACAGCCGCAGGTGGTGCATCTCGGGACAGCACATCTGTGAAGAAAACTGAACCGGACAAAGAATGTCCAATCCACAACAAACCACATCCGCTCACAAAATGCCGTGGGTTCCGAGGAAAGCACCTGGATGAGAGGAAAGCGTACTTAAAGGAGAACTCGATCTGCTTTAGATGTTGTGCCAGCACCAAGCACATTGCCAAAGACTGTAAGACCGCACTCAAATGCAGAGAGTGTGAGAGTGACAAGCACACTTCAGCGATGCATCCTGGTCCAGCACCATGGTCGCCTCATGGGCAGGCTGGGCACTCACCTGGGAATGACCAGAGCGGGGAGCAAGGAGGGGAGCAAAGCGGGGAGAGTGAAGTTGCAGCAACTCCTGTTGTCACTTCTAAGTGCACAGAGATATGTGGCGATGCACCCCAGCCTAGATCCTGTTCTAAAATCTGCTTGGTCAAGGTTTCCCATGCTGATAATCCAAGCAAGTCTCACATAGTATATGCTGTACTCGATGACCAAAGCAATAGGTCTTTAGTGAAATCTGAGTTCTTCAGTCTGTTGGGTATTAACAGCAGGGCATCCCCCTACACGCTAAAAACATGCTCAGGTAGAGTGGAGACTGCAGGAAGGAAAGCAACCAACATCATTGTGGAATCTCTCGATGGGAAGACCAAGGTCACACTGCCCACATTGCTGGAGTGTGAATACTTACCTGGTGACCGGTCAGAGATCCCGACCCCTGAGTGCGCACAATATTTCCCTCACCTCAGACCAGTGGCTGACAGAATCCCTGCACTTGACAACAGTGCACCCATTCTTCTGCTACTAGGCCGAGATGTTTTGAGCTTGCACAAGGTGCGAGAGCAGCGCAACGGACCACACGACTCGCCATACGCTCAGCGCCTTGATCTCAGCTGGGTCACAGTGGGAGAGCTGTGTCTGGGTGGCGCTCACAAGACTCAGGAAGTCAATGCTTATAAGACCCATGTCCTCCAAAATGGACGCCCTTCCTTCTTTAAGCCCTGCACTAACAGCATTCACATCAAGGAAAGACCCAGTGAACCGATTCAGTGCAGCCTTCAGTTCCCAACTCGCAGTGAGGAAGCCATTCCAGAGACATGTAGGGATGGTCTTGGTGAAAGTGTGTTCCAGACAACACCAGCCGACAACAAACCAGCCATGTCAGTAGATGACAGTGAGTTTCTGAGAATAATGGAAGACGAGGTGTATATGGACAATGAAAACCACTGGGTGGCGCCACTACCCTTTCATACTCCTCGTAAGCGTCTTCCATGCAACAGAGAGCAGGCTGCTCAAAGACTCCAATCCCTCCAACGCTCATTCAGGAAGAAACCTGACATGAAACAGCACTTCTTTGATTTTATGCAAAAGGTCATTGACAACCAACAGGCCGAGCCAGCTCCTCCACTACAGCTCAGGCAGGAGTGCTGGTATCTGCCGACATTTGGCGTATACCACCCTCAGAAGCCGGGAAAAATAAGAGTTGTATTTGACTCCAGCGCGGAGTACAAGGGGACATCATTGAATGATGTGCTTCTCAGTGGACCCAACCTGAACAACACACTAATAGGAGTCCTATTACGGTTCAGAAGAGAACAAATTGCTGCTACCGCCGACATAGAGCAAATGTTCTATGGGTTCAAGGTCAGAGAGGACCACCGCCACTTCCTCAGGTTTCTCTGGCACAAAGACAATGATCCAGACAAGGACATCATTGACTACTGGATGACTGTGCATGTATTCGGCAACAGCCCGTCTCCAGCAGTAGCGACTTATGGGCTGAGGAGAGCTGCAGAGCAAGGAGAAGCTGAGCATGGTAGTGATGCAAAGGAGTTCATCTTCAGGAACTTTTACGTCGACGATGGGCTCACGTCATTGGCCAAGGAGCATGAGGTGATCGATCTCCTGCAGCGAACCAAGGCTCTGCTAGCTGAGAGCAACTTAAAACTCCACAAGATCGCCTCAGACAGTCCGAGGGTCATGGAGGCTTTCCCAGTGGAGGAACGAGCAAGTGACCTGAAAGATCTCGATCTGGGAGCAGACCCATTGCCCCTTCAAAGGAGCTTAGGCCTGAACTGGGTGCTCCAGACTGACAGCTTCACATTCCGAGTCTCAAGAGACATTAAGCCATTTAGTCGGAGAGGCATGCTGTCCACCATAAACAGTCTTTACGATTTCCTTGGATTCGCTTCTCCCATCACTGTCCAGGGAAAGGCATTGGTGAGAGACATCTCCTCTGAACAGTGTGAGTGGGACACGCCTCTCCCACCAGAGAAAGAGGCACACTGGAGAACATGGATCAACTCCTTAACAGACCTGGAGCAGCTTTGCATTAGCAGATCATACCTACCTACCTCCTTGTCATGCTGTAACAGGATAGAACTCTGTGTTTTCGCAGATGCTTCAACTCTAGCGATAGCTGCCGTAGCTTACCTGCGTGCCTTAGATTCTGAAGGAAGATGGCACGTAGGATTTGTTATGGGTAAATCAAAACTTGCACCTTACCCCATGCACACCATTCCACGCCTGGAGTTGTGTGCAGCTGTCTTGGCCGTTGAGCTGGTAGAAGTGATCCAGTCTGAGATAGACATAGAGCTACAGGCAGTCAAGTTCTTCACTGACAGCCGCATTGTGCTGGGCTACATTCACAACAGTTCACGAAGGTTCTACACCTACGTAGCTAACCGAGTAGCTCGCATTCGTGGATCTACTGAACCAGAACAGTGGCAGTACATCTTGACAGACCAGAACCCTGCAGACCAGGGAACCAGACCACTTTCAGCAGCTCAACTTTCATCTTCCAGCTGGTTGCTCGGTCCCCAGTTTCTCAGGCAGTCAGCTACGGATAAGGTTGAGGAGGCTGAAACGTTTGAGCTTGTTGATGCAGACACAGACAAAGAAGTTAGGCCACAAGCCACCTGTCTACTTACCAAAGTTACAGAACAGCCTCTTGGCTCAGAAAGATTTGAACGCTTCTCTTCTTGGAAGAGCCTAGTAAGAGGTATGGCACTTCTTGTTCATGTAGCCAAGTCTTTCTCTGGAGAGAATAGTGATGGTTGCAAGGGATGGCATCAATGCAGCCAGCTTCTCGCCACAGAGCGGTCCCAAGCAAAGACGAAAATCTTCAAGGCTGTACAGGAGGATGTTTATGAAGAGGAGCTGAAATGCTTAATTCAGGGTTCAACAGTGCACTGTCAAAGCTCCCTTGCAAAGCTTGACCCCTTCATCGATGAGAATGGATTGATCAGAGTCGGAGGTCGGATACGCAGGGCAGACTTGGGAGACCAAGAGAAACACCCACTGATCCTACCAGCCGGCCATCATGTGACCACTCTCCTGGTCCGACACTACCATGACAAAGTAGCCCACCAGGGTCGGCACTTCACAGAGGGTGCACTGCGTACCGCTGGTGTTTGGATAGTAGGAGGTAGGAAGCTCATCTCCAGCATCATTTTCAAATGTGTTACTTGTAGGAAGTTGAGAGGACGGAGAGAAGTGCAGAAGATGTCAGATCTGCCGGCAGATAGGCTGGCAACGGATCCCCCCTTTACTCACGTAGGGCTCGACGTCTTTGGCCCATGGACTGTCACCACTCGGCGGACACGAGGTGGTGCCGCTGAGAGCAAAAGGTGGGCAGTCATCTTTACTTGCTTGAGCACCAGAGCGGTGCACCTTGAGGTTATTGAATCCATGTCGACCTCAAGCTTCATCAACGCCATGAGGCGTTTCCTATCCATTCGTGGACCTGTCAAGCACTTAAGGTCGGATAGAGGCACTAATTTCATCGGTGCATGCCGTGAGCTTCAAATCAACACTGACGATCTTGAGATCAAGAACTATCTGCAAGAGCAGGGATGTACATGGACCTTCAATGCTCCCCATTCTTCACACATGGGTGGAGCCTGGGAGAGGTTAATTGGAGTGGCAAGACGCATACTGGATGGACTGCTTGCGAAGGATGGTGCTACCCGACTGTTTCATGAAGTCCTTACAACCTTGATGGCTGAGGTTATGGCTATCATGAATGCACGCCCGCTAGTCCCAGTCTCCAACGATGCAGAGGTACCTGAAATCCTCTCACCTGCCACTCTGCTCACCCAGAAGGCGAGTGTCAGTCCTGCACCCCTGGGAGACTTCGACCTGGATCACCTCAGCCAGGTCCAGTGGCGCCAGGTCCAGAGCTTGGCGGACTCCTTCTGGAAGAGGTGGTGGTCGGAGTACCTGGCCACACTTCAACCACGGAGGAAGTGGACCTCCGAGAAGTCCAGTCTCCAGGAAGGTGACATTGTTTTGATAAAGGACAATCAAGCAAAGCGCAACATGTGGCCTCTAGGGCGAATAGTTAAGGCCATTCCTAGTTCAGACAACAAGGTCCGTAAGGTCACAGTTAAGACCTCTAGCCAAGGGGTAGTTAAAGAGTACCTTAGACCCATCTCTGATGTTGTGCTACTGATGTCACTAGAGAAGAGTAAATAGTGGTATACATGTATACCAAGCGGGGAGTGTGCTGACCTGTCAGATATTGGGTGGGGTTATGTTCCCTCTAGTGGTGGTTTGTGTTACTGCACCTTTAATTGTAGCTACTTCCTGTTTCCTATAAAAACCCTTTTTCTTTGTTCAATCTGCCATGATGAAAGCAATGTGAAAATGTGCTCGCCAGAAATTTGGTTGTACGAACCTAGGAGTGGAACCAACAGTAAGTTAATGCTGAAAATTGTTGTAATACTTGTTTAAGATGACCATAGTTTGGAATATGATGTTAAAAACGCAAAATTTAAGCTATAAAAAGATCGCGATTAAAAGGTGTTAATGGCTAATCGTTTGCAATGGTACTTAGCTAACTGCTGAGTCATTTAGCCCTTTGTTAGCCCAAGTTATATTGTGTTGTAATTAGGGATGGGCATTCGGTGAAATTTTCTTCACCGATCGCCGGGAGAATTAATGATTAATAATCGGTTAATCATTAACATTTTTAGGTAGGTAGACTACATTAGAACATCAGGTATCAGCACGGAGGGCACGGAGAGCCGCACAACTCAAATCTACCTCTCTCTCTCAAATCTCTCTCTCTCTGTTCTCGTGTTTGCTCGGCTCGGGAATCTCGCAAGCTGATTGGCCAAGACGTTTCACCCCGCAAGCTGATTGGCCGAGACGTTTTACCCAGCTCTCTCTCCCTGCCCAGCGGCCACCCAACAAACGAAGACCGCATTCATTGCTCTATCGCTCGTATTGCTTAGTCTAGCCGCGTGGAACTTTTTGCTGTTCTCTTGTGCCATTTTGTGCGAAATAGTCTTCCCGTCGAGGCACTACGCCGCCTCCTGCAGCTTCCCTCGACGTGTGTACACCGAATCTTCATGACCTTCTCAATAAAGTTTCTGAAAAAAAAAAAAGAATCTTCACGACCACCATTACTCAGCGCGCAACCACTGTTGGCGGTTTCTTCGCGTAATAAGGGTGTTCCATGGACCCTGTCGATGAGGTATATTTGTATGCTGCATTGCAGTGATTGCAGTACACCTGGTCATTTTTTAAATTGAAATGGTCCCACGCAACACTTCGCCGTAACCGCCTCATGATTTGGCGATCGCCCTACGGAAGCCCGCATGTATCAACGGAGGCACGCCAGGGTACGGCGATGGTGTAATGTTGCCCCCTGGTGCCCAAATTTTGCCATTGCATTGTTTGAGGACGGCCGTGCACTAGGCCTTAATAACCTCGGATTGTTTAAAAAAAAAAAAAACACGGTTTGTCGACGAAAATGAACTTCCTCGGTGAAATTCTTAATGATCAATTATCGGTTAATCGGTAAATTATGCCCATCCCTAGTTGTAATGGTGCTTCGTGTGAAAGCTAGTTAGCTATTCATTTGGCTATGCTTACCTGCTTACTTAGCTGTGTAGCTGTCCTCTGTAAAATAAAAATGTGTTAGTATAATTTCGTAATACTTACCTGATTTAACTTACCTTAACTTTGTAACCTGTGGAAACTGTGAAATACTTACCTTAGTTTGAATCTGTAGAGCAAATTACTTACCTGAGTTAAGTGCCTGTAATAAGAGAAACTGTTTATATACAGAGTGTTGTATTATTATTTCTTATGTAACATTCTGTATTATGTATATTTCATTGTGTTTCAGTTTTACAAGAAAAAAGACAAACAAGACAAAAACGATTTCAGTAAATCAGTCAACCTGGAATCAGTCTGCTGTCTTTATTGTTCGCTATCTGTCTACAATACCCAGCCGTATTACCAGGACAGAATATGTGTAATGGCACGGGGAACAGATGATTAGATTTTGGTGATGATCTGAGTGCATACCTCCACCAAGACCTTTGTTTGTATTTGTGCAGCAGGATTACACATAAACTACTGGATGGATTTGGATGAAATTTTCACCAGAGGTGCTTCTTGGGCTACAGAGGAACCCATTATATTTTGGTGATGATTTGACAATGCATACCTCAGCCAAGGCTCTTATCTTCTCACAGTGTGTTACCAACAATACTCCAAAACCGATGGACAGACTTTGATGCAATTTTCGCCACAAGTGGCTATAGGCCTACACACAAACCCATTACATTCTGGAGGTCATCCATGACAAACGGAAGGAGACTTGGCGGAGGTATGTGCTCTATGAGTGCTTTTCTAGTTTCATTTATTTTTATTTCATCTCGGCTGGATTACTGTAACGCACTTTACACCGGTGTCAGCCAGTCATCTGTTTCCCGTCTGCAGCTGGTTCAAAACACCACTGCTCGTCTTTTAACAGGTACACATGGAAGAGATCACATCACACCCATCTTAACTTCACTCCACTGGCTGCCCGTGCATTTTAGAGTTTATTTTAAAATTCTTTTATTTGTTTTTAAATCCTTGAACGGTCTTGCTCTGCCTTACCACTTTGAGCTTCTGCATCCCTATGCTCCCACCCGGTCCCTCAGGTCAGCTGAACAGCTGCTTCTGGGGGTGCCAAAGGCAAGGCGCAAGCTCAGAGGGGACAGAGCCTTTTCGATCATGGTCCCCAGGTTATGGAATGATTTACCCCTGGACATCAGACAAGCATCTTCACTGTCCATTTTTAAAACCTGCCTTAAAACACACTTTTACTCCCTGGCCTTCGACCCAGTATGAGACATTGATTTTATTGAATGAAATGGATTTGTATTTATTTATTTTACAGGATTAAGCAGAAGAAGATGGATAGACCTTTTATTTTATTTATGAATTTGTTTATTTTTTACTGTGGTTCTTGTGTTAGCGCCCTTTGTGCTAGTGCCCTGCTTTTATGTTCTTTTGCTGTACAGTACTTTGTGTAGCGAGTGTTGCTTTTAACCTCTTGCACTCCGTTGTACCGCGGGCGGGCAAGTCTCTGCGTCCCAGAGCGCACGAGGGTGCTCTCGTGTGCCCTCGTGCGCTCTAGGACGCATGATGGAGCTGCGTCCAAGCGCGCACTGAAAATAAAAGCTGCAGACACAGCCGCGAACAGATTAGTTCATCTGATTGACCTCTCATTCGACTAATAAGAGCCTTGAATTGGGTTTCTGAAACCTTGAAGAACCAATGAATGAAAACTAGCAAGAAGGACCCGCCTACCAAAGCTGTGAATGCAGTGAGCCAATTGAAGCAGAGAAGTTCGCGAGCTGTTTTTTGTAAGGCTGGATGAAGACAGACTGCTGCAGCAGATAAAAAAGGACCCGCAGGAAGAACCGTCACAGACCCAGCAGCACGGAGACCACCCACAAGTGCTACCTGTGTGACAGGGACTGCCATTCACACATCGGCCTCTTCAGTCACAGGCGGTGCTTTTTTTTTTTTTTTTATTCGAGCAGAATAGACGTTTAGGATTCTCTTCCATGGTCATCATAGACCGATGGAGGCCGACGACGAAGGTCGTAAATCATTCGCCAAAACCGCAATCATGGAATTATGTTTTGACCGGGTCGCGAGACCAGAACCACGAGCGGACCAGCATCACGTTCGTCTGACAATGACGAAGAGAAGTTCGCCAGGACGCTGCTGTGAAGAGGTAAGGTGTTATAAGCTAAATTATTCTTTATCCCTGAAAATTGTAATCAAAAATGACTTTTGACCGATCGATAAATTACAACTGTGCGGCGCACGAAGTCTGAAGTTCGTGCGCCGCATCCAGACCGTGAACCCCCCCCCCCCCCCCCGCGGTGACTGCGCCGCTGTCGCCACATCGCCACATGAGTCTATTCTGTCATGTAGCGATGGCCGATGTCCGTCCTCTGTAGCGAGGGGGGGGGACAACCCCCCCTCCACACAAACACAGTAGCGAGGGGGTGGGGGAAGCCGCGGTGACTGCGCCGCTGTCGCCACATCGCCACATGAGTCTATTCCGTCATGTAGCGATGGCTGATGTCTGTCCTCTGTAGCGAGGGGGGGGGCACACACAGCCCTGAATGTCACCTTTCATTAGAGCCCAAGATGAAGCTTCTATATTGAATCATTCAAAAGTTACAGACGTTTTTCCAAACTGTGCCATTTGGCACAATTTGGCACAGTTCCAAAACGCCTGGGAACTACCTGAGGAAAAAGCTGTGTAATATATTCATTTTTTGTGGTATTGTTACAAAATTTTTACCTCTGCTGGATAACACTTGGTTCTACATTTCTGTTGCATTTTCCAGCCCGGATCTGAAGCTGTGTGTTATTTGCAAGCATTTGTATCCAAAAAAAACACCCAGGCTAAATTTATTTTCTTCAAGTTCAGTATGTTTAGATGACTGTAACTCAATGGCCGGAGCACTTAGAGAGATTATGACTGTTTTGCCAAAAAATTCAAAGTGTTTTCTTTTAAATGAGACCAATCCCATGAAGATGCTGCAAAGGGTTGAAGAACAGCTTTCAATTTACTTTGGGCACGTTATTTTTTGGCGTTTTTAGGGAAATTGACCGGAGTGCAAGGGGTTAAAGTGCTTTATAAATAAAGTTGATTGATTGATTGATTGATTGATTGATTGAAAGAACGTGCTTTAACAGCTGCCAGGTGAGAGGGTGGAGTCCTTTATTACAGCCGTGCACACGCTGGCAGAGCACAGTGAGTTTGGGAATTTGAGAGATGAATTAATTAGAGACCACATTGTAGTTGGCATTAGAGATGCTAAACTACTGGACAGTCTCCAGTTAGACCCAGAATTAACACTGGAAAAGGCTATGACACGAGTAAGACAAAGTGCAGTGGTGAAGAAGCAGCAGCCATTGATACGTGGGACTGAACAGGTTACAGCACAAGTTGAAACAATAAACAAAAAGAAAACGGGGGGGGGGGGGTAACAAAGAGAAAATAGACACAAAACAGTTATGCACCAGATGTGGACAATTTAAGAGACGTGTAGCGTGACCTTGAGTTCCAGTCTATAAAATCATTCTTTGCTGAAGAAAAATTGTTTCAACTGCTAAGTCTGGGCATGAACTGCTTCTATCATCCAAGGACCAGAGTTGTAACACTATCCATCGGCCATAAAGTGGAAGTTAATCCCTTCTCCAAGACTTAGTCATTCTCCATTTTCTGCTCTTTGGCAAAGGAATGTTTCAAATTGGCAGATTTATGGTTGACATAATCCACACTTGTGGGAGTCAAGATTCTCCAGTAAACAACCAGACAGTTTCACAGTGCCATCTGGTGGACAAATCAGGAATATTTAATATTTTTCTCTTTGCAGCGGAATTTATGCAATATGGACAAATAAACTAATTCATATTTTTTTCTCTCAAGACAGTATCTGCTACTGAAGACCTGGTTGAACTCTGGGGATGGACAATGTGGTTTCAAATGCTTTCATTGATATGATTTGATATGGTCTGCTTTATTTTCAGGAAGAAATTAATTCTTGCATGCTTACTATTACAAATTAAAAACAGTTACAATGCAGAGACATTGTATGTTATTATTATTGAGTAGAATATCTTAGTCATCAAAGTTGAAGGAATTTATGCTTTATTCAACACACATACTTTAGGATATCAAACGTCTCTATCTCTGCTCTGTGGGGGACCCCCACCTCAGAGACTTTAACTGACCAATAGAGCTCCAGGCTCCCTTGCATTTCCCTTTTTTAGGTGCAGTTTATGATTTTTGTTGAACGAAGTGCAAATGTAATTGGTTCAGCTCAGATTTCATGAAATTCAGTGAGATTCTGCCACCCCTAGGAAAACCTGTTTTTCTATTTCCTTTGTTCAGTTTTGGGCCGTTGGTCAAGCTGTAAGGAGCCTCTTCTGCTCTTCCATTTTTTTTCTCTTTTCCAAGTAAGGCCCAGAGCCTGTCCTGCTCTGTGAAAATTCTTTTACTTTTCTTTAAAGTTCAATTTTTCCTTCTTTTAATCTTTTCTTTAAATTACTGTGCAAGGTGGTTTTGTTTGATTTTTTTCTAAGCTTAAACAAACTCATTTAAATCACCAACATTGGAAGAAACAAATTTGTAACGTGTTTTGCCTCCATTTTGAATTTCTAATATGACTTTGTACAATAAACCAATTCCTTCTTCAGTGCATACACGAAGACCTCGCTCAGCCTGCTGAAGATCAGCCTTTGTGATCTCTGGAGTAGGCCATAACCATGGTAAGGAGCCTGTCTGTCAGTCTTCCAACAGAACCCACGCTGGTCCAGTTGAAACAGAACCAGTGGACCCACCTGCTACCTTCTGGGACGCAATGACTCTGTGGCTGACAGCCTGTTGTTTAATTTAAACCTAATTCTTCAGAATATTCCTGGTATGTGTTCTTTAAACTTAATTTCATGCAAACCCCCATCAGAATTTCAAAATGCATTTTGTCCTTTCATTAATCTACATTCTTTTTCAGAGTAACACCAATTTTCCATTTTTATAAATAGTTAATCATCATTTTCTTCATAAAATTGCATCCACTTTTCTTAACTAATGCTATTTTATGGTTTTCCAATTTCCAGTATACTGACAAATTAAACTACACTTTATTTGGTTCCACAAATGCTTGATTCATAAGTAACTCAGTAATAGTCTATAATGCCCACAATACATGTTGAATTCTCTGTTTTAAAGTTATCCAAATGTGTTAACCTTTTGAGTGTGAGATTTTGGATGCCCCTAGTGGTAGAGTGTGGCGCTGCGCCTGTCAAATCAAATCAAATCAAATCAAATCAACCTTTATTGCCATATTGCTGTACATACAACTGTAGTGCAGGCAAGATGAAATTGTGTTTCTCTCGGCATCCATATACGTAAAGAACATGATTTAAGGCACACTCACACATATCTTCACCCCCCACCCCACCACCTCCATTCACACATCCCTGAGACATACTTGAAAAAACTAACTAACTATAATATACAAATAATATACATAATGTCCGTAGGTGCAGTAGTGTGTATGAGAGATTCCGGATCAACTGTTCAGCATCCTAACAGCTTGGGGAAGGAAGCTGTTAATCAGTCTGGTGGTTCTGCCTCTGATGCTCCGGAATGGTTTGCCAGATGGCAGAAGTTCAAAGTGTTTATGCAGAGGGTGAGAACGGTCCTTGACAATGTTCAGTGCCCTGCTCCTACAACGGTTCTGAAAAAGTTCATGGACAGAGGGGAGGGAGACTCCAATTACCCTCTCAGCTCCCTTAACTATCCTCTGCAGGGCTTTTTTGTCTGACATACTGCAGCTGGAGTACCATGTAGCAATACAGTACATCAGAACACTCTCCACCACACCTCTGTAGAAGGTCCTGAGGGTGCAGATGGGGAGAGAGGCCTGTTTGAGTTTCCTCAAGAAGTGCAGTCTCTGCTGGGCCCGCTTCCTGATCCCCAAGGAATTCTTGCTCCAGGTCAGGTCCTGCGAGATCTGCACTCCAAGGAACTTGATGTTCTCCACTCTCTCCACTAAACGGCTGCCGATGCTGAGGGGGACGTGTTCAGGCTGTGACCGCCGGAAGTCGATAATCATCTCCTTTGTTTTGTCCACGTTGAGCACCAGATTGCTCTCCCTGCACCAGCCCTCCAGGTCTCTCACTTCTTCCCTGTACATTGATTCCTCATCCCTCTGAATAAGTCCCACCACTGTGGTGTCATCTGCAAACTTAATAATTTGGTTCTCCTCATGTCTGGATACACAGTCATGTGTTAGAGGTGTAAACAACAGTGGACTGAGTACGCAGCCTTGAGGGGATCCAGTGCTCAGCGTGACAGAGTTGGAGATGTTGTTTCCAACCTGGACAGACTGAGGTCTCTCAGTCAGGAAATCCAGGATCCAGAGACATGTGGCGGTGTTCAGACCAAGAAGGAGTAATTTCTCCATCAGTCTCTGGGGAATAATGGTGTTGAATGCTGAACTGAAATCAATGTACAGGAGTCTGGCGTAGGTGTCTTTCTGATCCAGGTGGGTGATGACAGAGTGTAGGGTGGTGACTATAGCATCCTCCGTGGAGTGGTTTGAACGATATGCAAACTGGAGCGGGTCGTGTGATGCAGGGAGGCAGGCTGTAATGTGTGGTTTGACAAGCTGTTCAAAACACTTCATCACAATTGGTGTCAGTGCAACAGGACGATAGTCATTCAGTCAGGAAACAACTGGTTTCTTTGCCACCGGTACTATGATAGAGGTCTTGAAGCATCTGGGAACGATGGTCTGACTCAGGGAGATGTTATAAATGTCAGTCAGTACATCCACCAACAAGTTCGCGCAGTCTCGGAGCACACGTCCTGGGATGTTGTCCGGACCTGCAGCTTTACGTGGGTTGACTCTGGTTAGGGTCCTCCGTGTGTCCGTTGTGTTGATGGTAAAAGCTGGTCCGACCAATGGTGGGGATGGGCCAGCCCTCCCTCTGATTGTCGAGTTTGATGCTTCAAAACGTGCAAAGAAGTTGTTGAGCTTGTCTGGAAGCGAAGCGTCGTCATCATCGACCCTCTGCCTAGACTTATAGCCCGTCAGTGTCCGAACTCCCTGCCACATCTGCTTGGTGTTCCTAGTGTCACAGAGGTGTCCCTGGATTTTCTCCGCATAGGTGCGTTTCGCCGTCTTAATTCCTTTTGAGAGCGCAGACCTGGCTGAGCGGAGGGCGATCTTGTCCTTCGCTCTGAAGGCTGCATCTCTGGCTGTAAGCAGCGAGCGCACCTCTGCGGTCATCCAGGGCTTATGGTTTCATCTGTCATCTCATTCTGACATGATCGGCTCTACTGAGGATTTGTACTGATTTGTACTGATCTGCCAGTTTCAGAAGGTGGCAGACATCCATTGGAGGACTCAATGGATGACACGTAATACACCAAAGAAGAAGAACGCCTCATTTCCTTTTCCTGTTTTTAGCATTTTAGCCCAGAAAGCTAATATGGCTGCCATCTGTCATCGTGCACCGTCACTTAGTCGGCTTTGTATGCGGAAAATAGCCGCGGGATACAAGCAAAATTTATGTGGGATAATTATAAGACTTTGTAGATGTGGTAGAGAGTGTAAATGACCGACAGAATGCAAAATAATGACCACAATGGGTGAAAACGCAGCGACCACGCCAGCCAGCCAGCCCCCCTTTGTCAAGAGTTAGTGAGGAATTTCTGTGTTTTTTTTAATATTGTACTGATTTCTTGTTCATATACTTTGAAGATAAGATGATGAGGTACCTCTGTACAAAAAACGGTGTCAAAAGACTGAACCATTCTTTGTGTAAATACGTCCAAAGTCCAGTTTTGACTGAGTTATGAAATTTAAAGAGGTGCCCCGACATTATGCAAATTAGATGAGTAAATTTATTCCTTTCTGAAACTTTGGATCATATTTTACATCTTTCTAATTGACAGTAAACCATTATCTCTTACCACTTTCAAGTTATAGCCTTGGAAATCTGAACTATTTTATTGACAAAAAATATTTACCACTCTTGACCACTAGGGGTTATATCGCAATTTGGCGACAGACACACTCAAAGAGTTAACCTAGTTTGACATTTCTTATTAAACTATTGAAAGACATATGGGAGTTATTGTTTGATTTCATGTCCATCTTCTTGATTATCAGCCAACAAGAACTCACAAGGGTTTTTTGAGACTGATTCATAATTGGTACAAATAAAGAATTGTTAATAAATTGTCCATTATCTGGACTGGTGCCCTACGAGGACCTGAGTGTAATGAAAATAAATATTCATTCCTACTCACATTCATATTTACATTAATACTAGTACCAACATTAAAATACCTACTGTATAAACCCATAAATCCGCTACACATGCATGGAAAGATTGTCCCGCCATTAGTGCTGAGTGCAGAAAGTGCCATAAAAGAGGACACTTTGCAAAAAATGCAGATCAATCAGTGGTGTCCACCAGATCTCAGAAGCACGGGATGAGAGTAATGTGGAGGAGGGTTTTGCCTTCTTAGGAGAGATGTGCTCCGTAGAGAAGGATGAGTGGATTGAAACCCTGCAACTAAATGGAGAAAAATCTGTCTTCAAACTAGATACAGGTGCCTGTGTTACAGCAATGCCAAGCAACATGTACTCTGTTGAAAAGCATGGCGCTCTGCAGACACCACAAAAAGTACTGTATGGTCCAAGTAAGCAAAGACTGAAAACGCAAGGATGCTTCAAAGGCGAACTGCACATGGAAACAAATAAAACAAAACAGAACATTTATTTTGTCATGGATCTGTCAAAGCCACTGCTGGGTCTCCTTGCAATAAAAACATTGAAGTTAATAAAGAGGGTGCATGAGATTAAAGCTCAAAAAGAGGACTTTAAGACCCTGTACCCCATAGTGTTTTCAGGGTTAGGGAAGCTAAATGAGCCCTACAGTATCGAGCTGGAACCCAGTGCAGTCCCATATGCGCTGTCCACCCCACGTCGAGTTCCTCTGCCACTGAAGGATAAAGTCAAGGCGCAACTGGAACGTATGGAGGACATGGGGGTGATTTCAAAGGTGACTCAACCTACACCCTGGTGCGCTGGTCTGGTGGTGGAGCCATAAGTGCAACCTGGAAAGATTCAGCTGTGCGTTGACCTGACACATCTGAACAAGTGGGTACTTAAAGAGAGACACATACTCCCCACAGTCAACCACACATTAGCCATGCTAGCAGGAGCTAAGGTTTTTACAAAGCTTGATGCAATATCGGGGTTTTGGCAAATTCCGCTGTCTGAAGAGAGCAGACTCCTCATTCGGTCGTTATGCATTCAATCAGCTACCATTTGGGATCTCGTCTGCCCCGGAGCATTTTCAGCATTGCATGTCACAGATGCTGGAGGGGTGTGAAGGTGTGGTGTGTCATGCTGACGACATTGTGGTTCACGGTAAGGACATGCACCAGCACAACACCAGACTGCATCAAGTGTTGAAAAGACTAAAAGAGGTGGGACTGACATTAAATGAAAAATGTTGAGTTTGCAAAAGACAGCATGATGTTTGTGGGCCACCGTATTTCTGCAGATGGAGTAACGCCAGACCCAGACAAGGTCAGAGCAATCATGGAAATGCCAGAACCAACAGGAGTGGATGATGTGAGGAGAGTGATGGGAACGGCCAACTACTTAGGCAAGTTTCAGCCTCACTTCACATCATACACCCAGCCCATAAAAGATTTGGTCAGCGAGAAAAATGAGTGGTGTTGGGAGGCACCGCAGAAAGAAGCATTTCAGAGGCTTAAATCAGAACTGAGCTCAACCAGAGTGCTTGCCTCATACTCATCAACAGCAGAGACAAGTGTTGCAGCTGATGCCTCGTCTTATGGTCTCAGGGCTGTACTAAACCAGCAACAGCCTGATGGTACATAGAGATCTGTGGTTTTCATCTCAGGGGGGCTGACAGAAGCGGAAAAACATTACGCCCAAATTGAGAAGGAGGCTTTTTAGCAGTGACGTGGGCATGTGAGCGGCTGGCTCCTTACCTCCAGGGATGAAAGTTCAGGTTAGAGACTGACCATAAGCCCCTAGTGCCACTGCTAAGCACCAAAGCACTAGATGAGCTTCCTCCGAGAGTTTTCAGATTCAGACTGAGACTGATAAAAAAGTTCACATTTAATATTGTGCATGTGCCTGGTAAGAGTCTAGTGACCGCAGACACATTGTCATGAGCCCCTGTTAAACAGACCCTCACACAAGAGGAGGAAGAGAATGATGCAGAGGTGAAGGTGTTTGTGGATTCAGTGATCCAGCGCCTACCTGCAACAGAGACTAGACTGAAATAAATCCAAGAGGAACAGAGAAATTATCCTGTGTGAGCTAAACTAATCTTTTATTGCAAAACAGGATGGCCAGAAACACATGCTCTCCCACCAGAACTTGCAGCATATGGTCCAGAAAAACAGAACCTGACCGTAGCAGGAGAACTACTGCTACGGGGACAAAGAATTGTGATTCCTTCTTGTACAAGACAAGAAATCCTCTCCAAGCTCCATTGTGGTCATCAAGACATCATAAAGTGCAGAGCAAGAGCATGACAGTCAGTGTGGTGGCCAGGGCTCTCTGTACAAATAAATAAGATGGTGAAGAGCTGTGATGTTTGTTCCAAGCACAGAACAGCACAGAAGGAGCCCCTACTAGTCACTCCAGTACAAGAAAGATCCTGGAAAAGAGCGGGAACTGACCTCTTCTTCTTGGACAAAAAGACTGATCTGCTAATTGTGAATTATTTCTCTCGGTATATTGAGGTGGCACACCTTAAGGTGGCATCAGCTGGAACAGTTGTTGCGGCTTTGAAGGAAGTATTCTGTCACCACGGAATACCAAAGACTGTAATTTCAGACAGTGGTCCACAATATAGCAGCAAACTTTTCAGAGCCTTTTCCAAAGAGTATGGATGCAACCACATCACAAGCAGCCCTGGATACCTGCAGGCTAACGGTGAAGCTGAGCAGGTTGTGGCCACTGTCAAAAGTCTGTGGAAAGGAGGAGATGATAAACTACAAGCACTGATGACTTACAGAGCAACTCTGCTGGAATGTGGCTACTCTCCCTCACAGCTCTTCATGGGGAGACAACTTCGCACTACCATACCACAACTCCCAGAATCGCTACATCCCCACTGGCTGAACATCAGAGGATTCACGAAGTGGGAGGAGAGAGCGAAGGAGAAACAGCGACAACTACAATGTGCATCATAGAGCTCAAGCACTGAAGCCTCTACAGCCAAGTCAAAACATCTGACTCCCAAAGGAGAAGAAACAGGGGACAGTGGTTCAGCATGCAGAGACACTCAGATCTTACATCACTGGCACCGATGAAGGACAGATCAGGAGAAACAGGGGGCATATGCATACTGTACACAACCCAGACATACAAACACTACCAGTTACAGATGCTAAAGAAAATACACAGTCACCTAACACTGATAAGCATGCAGACATCAGTCACAGAGACACAGATAAAACAAACACACCATATGTAACAACTTCTGGTAGTGTCTAGACTGCCAGTACGTTTGGATTTGTAAAAGAAAAAAAAATATGTGTGTGCTGACATTAACTAACTGATTATAAATGCTCAAGTTATGTTGTTGTCCTGAAGGAAATGTGACAGATGTCTAAGAGGGGAAGTTCTTGACTTAAGGCGGGAGGTGCTGTGTAAGGGGAACTATGGTTCCGGGTGTGTGTTGCCCTACGACATGCATTGTGGTTACTCAGGAAGAAAGGTACCAGTAAAGCGTGGTTAAAGCAGCATTCGTGAGTCCATCATTATTATAAATACTCACCCATCTTGGCAATAATGTAACATTTAGGTCACGTGGTAATTTGCAGTTCTTAAGTCTGCAGAGTTTCTCTTTTACAGGTGCTAAGGTGGAGAAAGGTGTGATAATGGAGCCAGTTGAATGCAGACCGATCATCAGGTTCCTGTACTCGAGAGGCCGCACACCACGGGAGTTTGATGAGATGAAAGAGACTTTATGCGGAGAATGCCCCATCATATGATATAGTCATGCACTGGCATTGACAGTTCACGTAGGGTCGGACATCCGTGGAACGACACCTATTCCCAGGCGACCACAGTGCGCCACTGACGAAGACACCATTTGGCAAGTGGAGGCCACCATTTTGGAGGAACACTGCATAACCGCTGGCCAACTATCCGAAGATGTCAAGATTTGCACATGCAGAAGTTGTCTGCACGATGGATTCCCTGATTGCTTACACCATTCCAGAAGCAGGAACAAATCACATGCTCCCAGGCTCTTTTGGCTATGTGCCAAGAAAACCAGGAAGACTTTTTCAACAGACTAAACATGGGTCCATCACTATGTTCCAGAGACTAAAGCCCAGTGGAAGCAATGGAAGCATTATGACTCAGCACCTCTGAAGAAGATATGTGTCCAACTCTTGGCAAGCAAGGTCATGCTTGTGGTCTTTTGGGATAAGCATGAACTATTGATGATGATTTCCTGACAAAGGGTACCACAATTACCAGGACTTACTACACTTCACTGCTGCAGCAATTGTGGAAGGCCATCAAAACCGAGAGGCATGGCATGCTGAAGGTGTCCGCCTCCTGTAAGACAACGCCTTAGTTCACAACTCACATGCTGCCCAGACGGAAGCACGGCCCTGCAGCTATGAAATCCTTCCTCACCCCCCTTACTCTCGTGACCTCACACCATCTGACTTCCACCCCATTCCAACCATGAAGTCATTTTTGAAGGGCAAGCACTTCCAAGACGATGAAATGCTCATTTCTGAGGTCAAGTCATGGCTTCTTACGTAATCTGCAGACTTTTACAGGTGCATAAAGTGATGGGAAAAGTGTGTGACCCTTGGTGGTACCGATGTAGTCAGAAACTAATAACTGTGCCAAGTTTGGTTCCTCAGTCCGTGGGAAATGAGTCAGGGGAAATCTTTAATGAACAGCCCTCATAAACATTGTTTAATCATCTCACTCTTCTTGTGTCCTTTTTAGCACCCTATTCCCAAGTTGTGTCAATTCATCTGGTGACAAAAGTCTCAAAAGTGGCTCCAATAAACAGAAACCACTCATGAAGGGCTAGGCAAGGATACTTTAGATGTGCATATTTGAGAGATAAGACCACAGAATTCAATTAATAGAAATTACACAGTGTAGCCTTGGATTGTATCCATAAGTAAAACAATACATCACTGATCCCTCTGTTCAAATATTTTTTTAAAAAAGATACCACAGCAAGAGAGCTCAACCCAAAGCTGAGATTCAGCATTTCAAATATAATGAGCGTCTACTTCTGACGAGACTTCATTTATGCCGCCTGTGCACGGTTAGGGGGTCGCATCAAAGGAATTCAATTTAGTCTTTTCAAAGGGGGCCCCTGGATGACACGAGTACATGCATTTGCAAATGACATTTATTGGACTCTGATTTGAAGTAGGGGGCCCGGGCAAAGAAAATGAGGTGATTAAATGTGCTACATTATTGATTGAGCAAATTCTCACACAAACGGGTAAATGAATCCCATAAAAAGTAAGTGAAAGAGGACGGGATACTGGGGAAAATGTAGCGGAAGAGACAGCTGCACGAGAATGCAAACTGGGCAGCATTAACCATCAAAAACCCAATGTAGACTGACAAAGAAGGGGGAAGCCAGTCAGCTGCAATCAAGCGGCATTGGACAAAACATATTTTTGCCAGGCTGCGGGACTGAATGTCACTAAATGATTGACTAAGTGCTGAATGCTGAGCTGCACATGCACAGAGTAAGAGAGCGCAGACTGGCCAACAAAGGAGCCAAATTTTCCCTGATTGATGTGGAGAGAGGAGATCATCTTCCTGTTTCCCCCCTGAGTTCCTACAGTGGAACCCAACTAACATTTAAGGTGGTTTATCTGCAACATGTTCATCTAAAATCCTGTTCAGAAAAAAATACTTTAAAGTCGGAATCACTGTGCTTTTCAAAACTATTTATATGGCCTTATTTTAGAAATGCCTCTCTTTTATTTCTAATCTACCATGTTACTACAAATTCAGCTCTTTATTCATCCTCAACCTGATAATTCTAGAAAAATATCTCAGCAGAAAACACTTGAGATTTTCACTTTTTTCCCCTCGCAAAGCTACAATGAATGAAACTAAGCACACTGCTGACTGTTACACATTGTAGTACTGATAGAAATGAGCATTTTCTTTTTTTAAGACAAGAGGTACATCTAGAGAATCAGCCTCCCCCTCATGGATCGTCACCTTATCGTGGTGGGGGGGTTTGCGTGCCCCAGTGATCCCAGGAGCTATGTTGTCCGGGGCAATTTGCCTCTGATAGGGTCTCCCAAGACAAACTGGTCCTGGGTGAAGGGCCAGACGAAGAACGATCCAACAGACTCTCATGATAAATTGTATATCAAGGATTCAGTGTACCCCGCCCGGTATGGGGTTACCGGGGCCCCACCCTGGAGCCAGGCCTGGGGGAGGGGCTCGAAGGCTAGCGTCTGGTGGCCGGGTTTCCACCCATGGGACCCGGCCGGGCTCAGCCCGAAGGAGTTACATGGGTCCGCCCTCCAGTAGGTTCACCACCTGCAGGAGGGATCATGGAAGTCCGGTGCTATGTGGATTAGGTGGCAGTCAAAGGCGGAGACCTTGGCGGACTGATCCCAAGCTTTCTAAACTGGCTTTTGGTACGTGGAATGTCACCTCTCTGGTGGGGAAGGAGCCTGAGCTGGTGTACGAGATTGAGCGATACCGGCTAGATATAGTCGGCCTCACCTCAACACACAGCTCCGGTTCCGGAACCAGTCTCCTGGAGAGGGGCTGGAGCTTGGCCTTTTCTGGAGTTGCCCCGGGCGAGAGGCGACGAGCAGGGGTAGGTATTCTTGTATCGCCCCACCTTGCTGCCTCTATATTGGAGTTTTCCCCGGTGGACGAAAGGGTTGCTTCCCTGCGCCTTCGGGTTGGGAAACGGGTCCTGACCATCATTTGTGCCTATGCACCAAATGATGTTTCAGAGTACCCACCCTTTTTGGAGTCTGTGACTGGGGTGCTGGAGGGTGCTCCTCCTGGAGACTCCATTGTCCTACTGGGGGACTTCAATGCGCACGTGGGCAACGACAGTGAAACCTGGAGGGGGGTGATTGGGAGGAACGGCCTGCCCGATCTGAACCCGAGTGGTGTTCAGTTATTGGACTTCTGTGCTAACCACAGTCTGTCTATAACGAACACCATGTTCAAGCATAAGGGTGTCCATATGTGCACCTGGCACCAGGACACCCTAGGCCGCAGGTCGATGATCGATTTTGTTATCGTATCATCAGACCTGCGACCGTATGTCTTGGACACCCGAGTAAAGAGAGGTGCAGAGCTGTCAACTGATCACCACCTGGTGGTGAGTTGGATCCGATGGCAGGGGAGGAAGCCATTCAGACCTGGTAGACCCAAACGTATAGTGAGGGTGTGCTGGGAGCGTCTGGCTGAGGCCCCTGTCCGGGAGGTCTTCAACTCCCACCTCCGGAAGAACTTCAACCACATTCCGAGGGAGTCTGGAGACATGGAGTCTGAATGGGCCATGTTCTCCACCTCTGTTGTTGAAGCGGCAGCCCAGAGCTGCGGCCGCAAGGTGGTCGGTGCATCTCGTGGTGGCAACCCCCGAACCAAGTGGTGGACACCAGTGGTGAGGGGGGCCATTAAGCTGAAGAAGGAGTCCTATCAAGCTTGGTTGGCTTGTGGGACTCCCGAAGCAGCTGAGGTGTACCGGCAGGCCAAGCGGAGTGCAGCTCGGGTGGTTGCTGAAGCAAAAACCCGGGTATGGGAGGAGTTCGGTGAGGCCATGGAACAAGACTTTCGGTCGGCTTCAAAGAGATTCTGGCAAACTGTTCGGCGGCTCAGGAGGGGAAAGCAGCTCCCCGTCCACACTGTGTATGGTGCGGATGGGACACTGTTGACTTCAACTGGGGATATCGTCGGGCGGTGGAAGGAATACTTCGAGGATCTCCTCAATCCCACTGATACGCCTTCCACAGAGGAAGCAGGGTTTGGGGACGAGGGGGATGACTCGCCTATCACAGGGGCTGAGGTCGCCAAGGTGGTTAAAAATCTCCTTGGTGGCCGGGCCCCGGGGGTGGACGAGATTCGCCCCGAGTACCTCAAGGCCCTGGATGTTGTTGGGTTGTCATGGTTGACACGCCTCTGCAACATTGCGTGGAGGTCGGGGGCAGTGCCTTTGGCATGGCAAACCGGGGTGGTGGTTCCTCTCTTCAAAAAAGGGGACCGGAGGGTGTGCTCCAACTTTAGAGGGATCACACTCCTCAGCCTCCCTGGGAAGGTCTATGCCAAGGTACTGGAGAGGAGAGTCCGGCCGTTGGTCGAACCTCGGATTCAGGAGGAGCAATGTGGTTTTCGTCCTGGCCGTGGCACATCGGACCAGCTCTTTACCCTCTCGAGAATTCTTGAGGGTTCGTGGGAGTTTGCCCAACCAGTTTACATGTGTTTTGTGGACTTGGAGAAGGCATTTGACCGCGTCCCTCGTGGATTTTTGTGGGGGGTGCTTCGGGAGTATGGGGTATTGGGCTTGTTGTTACGAGCTATTCGGTCTCTGTACGACCGTTGTGAGAGTTTAGTTCGCATTGCCAACACTCGGTCGGAGTCATTCCCAGTGAGAGTTGGACTCCGCCAGGGCTGCCCTTTGTCACCGGTCCTGTTCATAATTTTTATGGACAGGATTTCTAGGCGCAGCCAGGGAATGGAGGGTGTCATGCTTGGTGACCACAGGATCTCATCTCTGTTGTTTGCAGATGATGTTGTCCTGTTGGCTTCATCCAGCAATGACCTACAGCTCTTGCTGGGACGGTTTGCCGCTGAGTGTGAAGCGGCTGGGATGAGAATCAGCACCTCCAAGTCCGAGTCCATGGTCCTCAGCCGGAAAAAGGTGGATTGTCCTCTCCGGGTTGGGGACAGGCTCCTGCCCCAAGTGGAGGAGTTTAAGTATCTTGGGGTCTTGTTCACGAGTGAGGGGAAAATGGAGCGAGAGATCGACAGACGGATTGGAGCAGCATCTGCAGTGATGCGGACGTTGTACCGGTCTGTTGTGGTGAAGAGGGAGCTTAGTTCTAAGGCAAAGCTGTCGATTTACCAGTCAATCTACGTTCCTACTCTCACCTATGGTCACGAGCTTTGGGTAATGACCGAAAGAACGAGATCGCGGATACAAGCGGCTGAAATGAGCTTTCTCCGTAGGATTGCTGGACTCACCCTCAGAGATAGGGTGAGGAGCTCAGTCATCCGGGAGAGGCTCAGAGTAGAACCGCTGCTCCTCCACATTGAAAGGAGTCAGTTGAGGTGGTATGGGCATCTGATTAGGATGCCTCCTGGACGCCTCCCACTTGAGGTGTTTCAGGCACGTCCCACTGGGAGGAGACCCCGGGGCAGACCCAGGACTCGGTGGAGAGACTATGTCTCCCAGCTAGTCTGGGAACGCCTTGGTATCCCCTCTGAAGAGCTGGAGCAGGTGGCTGGGGAGAGGGAAGTCTGGGCTTCTCTGCTTGAACTGCTGCCTCCGCGACCCGGACCTCCGGAAAAGCGGTAGAAGATGGATGGATGGATGGATGGAGGTACATCTAGAGAATCAGCCTGAAATCAAAGGGACGTACACTGCAAAAATATTCCCTACAAATGCTAATAAGAAAAGGGATGAACACTCTTTTAACGACTCAAACCAAAAAAACCAAAAAAATCTGTGGATCACTTCTAACATCTGTATATTTAATTTAAGATGAAGATCTTATGGTTGTGCAGTCTTTCCATTTATTTGGGCAGCCTGCCAACGTACATACAGTTATATGGTATAGACAGCATATACAACTTTAGAGAATTTAATTTAGTTTGGATATGTTTTTCACCTGGGCGTTTTATGCAAAAATAACTGGAATTAAAAAAAAAAAAAAAAACGATATTATGAACATTTTTAATTCCCATAATTTTCTTTAAAAAAGCTAAACATTCATATATTCTATATTCATTACATGTATGCTTTAATATTTAGTTTTCTGTTTTGTTTTAAAGGCCCCAAGTTGTTAGTTTTCATCCTACTCATTAATATTAATGAGCCCGTCTTGTGATTAGGTAAAGGGTTTTGAGTGAACCAATCACAAGTAAGGAGGTGGGGCTTGTTGATTTGTGATGTCATAAAACCCAGGATGGGGACCTTTAAGCCCATCGCCACCTTATCATGGTGGAGGTTTGTGCATGCCCTAATAATTCCAGATGCTATGTTGTAGCTGGCGACTTGCCCCTAGTAGGGCCTCCCGACACAAATTGGTCCTGGGGGACGGGCCAGACCATGAGCGGTCCAGTGGATCCCTATAACAAAAAAACGTTCCATCAAGGGCCCAAGAAGGAGCTGCATGGGTCCGCCCTCTAGTGGGCTCACTAGTGGTATGTTTGTCTACTCTATAAGTATACAGATGTTTAAGTACTTACTGTGGTAGTTCGTGAGCCCACTTGCCAGCAGGGTTCTCCGTTCTCATACACCATCTGATGGTACTGGTTTTTTGGTGGTCCGACCCACATCCCCCACTTCCTGAAACCAGAAATGAGGTGACATAAGAAACTATTTGGCTTCAGTTAACATTATTTATATAGTTATGAGTTCCTATCTCTTGTTCAAACTGATTTTTGAGAACAAACTGAGGACATGAATGACGACTTTTTTTTGAACAGCACTCAGTCAGCTTATTGAAAGAAAAAAAAAACAAAAAACAAAAAAACAAAACAACACTTCCTCCCAGCAAAAATAAAAGAAAAGCTGGCAAGATAGCCAGTCTGGCAGTGCCCTTCTTTGGTTCCTGGCACCAGCGCGCTTTTGTCCCCTCTCCTGTTCAACAATGGAAGGGAAATATTAATTAACATTTTGTCAGAAATAATACTGTACGCTCACGAGGGAGGGAAGAAGGGAAAACAGTGAAGCGTGTTTCAAATGAGGCTGAGTCTGCCCAGTGCAAGCTAATTACATTCTCACCAAACATTGCAGGGAGAGTTAAGGAAACCAAAGCAAATCAGGGTGCCAGAAGACACTGCCCAGCACAGTACTGACAGATGCCATTTTAGTTCCACTAACTTCCTCTGATCTTTGGTCGAGCTCGAGCAGCTTCTTTCGAGGCGGTGTCAACTGTAGCCGTGTTACTGGTAACTATTGATTTTTGTACAACCTTGTAATCCTGTTATGAGAGAAGAGGGTGTCGGGGTGCGGTGGGGGGGGGGGAATCTTTTCTGCATTTGCTGCATGGCTGACTGAAGATTGCACAGAAATGTGTCATGCTCTGATCTCTTGCCCTACATCAGCGAGGAACCATTTTCTGTCTGCAATACTCACCGCAGAACATAAATAATGGAATCAATCTTTGCCTCACTTTCAGGGAAACAAACAGTAAATGGGAAAAAAAGAAACCTGTAGGCCCTTTATTTCCTAATGACTCCTCAGTCTTCTATTAATCATTCTGGGTGGGTGGGGGAGCTATAAATTCAAAGTATTGTTCTTTTAATTTGCCTAAGTGCTTCCCCCACTATTGCCAATCCCACCACAAGTAACGCTTGATCAATGTGCCCACACTGACCTTTCTGCAACGGATTAACAGCACGACCTGCCTCTTATTGCTTTTAGTATTAGGAAAGACAATCTGCTTTATTTTACAACCTATTATGATAGTTTTATACAGTCTCTTAATTGATCTCAACAGGATATTACACTGATGGCCTGAAATGAAGTCCTTTCGATTTTACTGATGTGCAAACTGATTAGCAATGTGCTTGGTGTAATATCTTATTCGCCCCAGACACGGCTGCACCGTTGGCCATTATACTTAATTTATAATCTTATTTCTTTGAAATAAATGTGTTATTGTTCTTTTAGACGGGCTCAAGAAATGAGAAAAATGAGCATTGCAAATTGTAAAAAGTTACAAATTTACATTAAAAAAGTCACAATGTTTTCAAAAAATAGTCAAAAAACTGTGAGCAAAAAGTAATATTTTGAAGAAGAATGTTTGAAATGTATAAGTTAATTCATTAAAGCCTCAAATGTACAAAAAAGTCGCAAACCTATGAGAAAAAGCTGCAAATTTGTGAGTAAAAACTTGCACATTTATGTGGCAAAAACAGCAAATTTATGTTTAAATAAACCTTTCAAATATGCAAGGAAACTTGAAACATTTGCAGGAAAATCATCCTAAGTGTAGTATTGTAGTCCAGACCGCACCAAGACCAGACTGAGACCAGAGTGGTGCAAGATCAAGACAAGGGCAAGACTTTACAGAGTCAAGACGTGCACACACAGAGGTCTTGGTGTCTGCCCGTCTTGGTCCTGGTGTGGTCTTAGTCTGGTATGGACTACAACAGGACCTCAATGTATGAGAAAAAAAAAAAAACTTGCAAATTTACTAGAAAAATCATAAATATAGGAGGAAAAACTTTGCAAGTAGAAGAAATTCTACTTGAGCAGAATTTCTGGCTACTCCACCCACTTCTGTTTATGTCTGATCTTTAATAATGACAGAAGGCACACGATTTAAAAATACAACTTTATTCTAGATGGTTTCTGACATGCATTCTGCTCATCTTCAGACATTTTCTTCCACTCTGACCTTAGTGAGGGAAAACATGGAGCCCTCTTTGATACCAAAAGGCACTCTGTGGCTTTCACAGACACGTGGCTGTCTTCAGGTCCCTGAGTGCAAGTCTTCTGCTGGTCATGATGCGCATAGCTTAGTTAAGATGCCTGAATGGGTCAGTCAGGGGTGAATTGCTCACATAAGTGGAAGCCAGCTGAGCCTTTTTTTTTTATTATTTTGAGCCCATTTGATTGGGTTTTAGCACTCTGTTAGCACCGGGAGGCCCTTAAATGGACTGCTGTCAGGGCCGGCACACATGTCAAGATGAGCAGAGAGTGACGGTGCTCGGGCACTCGCTGCGAGCTGACCAGCAATCCCTGGCGCTTCACCTCCATGTCTCTTCATGCATCCCCCCCACCCCCCACCCCCTACTGTGGAACACATCTCATTCCCTAACTGTACCTTCCCTCACTTCCCTTCTTAATCTCCATTCTCACTCTGTCAGCTCTCTTGAGCCCTGGGAGGCAGCGTAGGCTCTGTCAATTAGGCTAGAGTTATTGCAGATATGGCCAACACAATCCAGTGTTCCAGTCACAAGATGGGATCTTATTGACAGATCATTCCCTGTAATAATACCTACTTGCACTTGGTATTGGCAGGCCATTTCATACCATCACTCTTCAGTTATCACCAGACTAGTGCACAGCTTGGTATTAATATCATGGTACCGGGGTGCATAAACTTTATTGTATGTTAGCCTGACCCTGTGACAGACAATACAGCTCATCTCAAATGTGCAAATTGACCTCTCTGGCTCAGTGACAGCTTCATTTTCTCATCCAATTTGTCACAGTTTGGCTTTAAGCTGCCACTGTGATACAAATCATGCTCACTCACTCGCACTCTTCACGGCAGGGTCAGCCTCCCTAAATGATCGGCGTTGCCGTGTGTGTTTTCTTGTTTGCCCATCTGCTGCACCTGTTTGCTTATCTGACAAAAGCCCCAAATTTAGTATTCACATTGTGAAAACAGGTTTTGTGAAAAATTATGAAAATACGGAGGATGAATGTTAAGATTAGAAACAACCTACTCCATCTGAAATAGGAAAGCAAAAATTGTTAGGTTTCAGAGCAGGCACGGAGGAGAGAGAACCCAAAACGCAGGCAATATTCCAGTTTACAGTAGTTCATTTTGAATAGAAAAACTGCAGCACGGGGGCTGAACATAAACTAATCTAAACTTAAACTCAAGAGGAATAACTAAGATAAAGAAACAGACAATTAATGTAACAAATCTTGGAGAACAAAGGAACCAGGAAACATGGGAGCAATCCAAAGAACCCAGGAGGGTAGACACCATAACACGGTCTATGATGCCACAAGGCAGGGAAGGCCAACACTAATCAACTGACGAGAATCAACTGATGAAGCTACATAACACAAAAGGTAAAGCAGAAAACCATAACCAAGGATAAACAGGAAGACAGTACCAAAAAATGAAACTAAACAAAACCAAAACAGAAAGTACTTTCACAATACACCCAATTCAAAAATGAGGCAAAATAAAGACAAGGATAGCACAGGGAGAACTATGGAGTACATAAGGAAATGGGGAGACCAAACCAGAAAAGATTAAACTCCAAAGATAACTAAGGACTGTAGAACTTAAACAAGGATATATTTACAAAACTAGACCAGGATGATGCGGGAATACTCAAAATAAACAGAACAAAATAAATCATCATAATAATCATCTCCCAAAATAATAACACAAGAGATGTAGTAGTAATAAGTCCAAAGTAATTAAACACAAAAACACAGACTTCCACTTAATGATCTATAGTGGGAGACATGGAAGAGAAGCCCTTTTAAGCCTTAAAACACACAGAATCTCATTTACAGATATGGTTCTCTTTGTCTGGCCTTCCTAATCTTATAAAATGCACCTTCCATCAAAGAAAACCCTTTAATGGCCCCATATACAGCCAACTAAACCTATTACCTGCACATTTATTTTACACTGTGTGTGAAAGAGTGAGCCTCCAAGAAGTCGAACGTACTCTTCCCTACATTAAGGAACGATCTCATTTAAATTTCTCTCAGAATAAGTAAGGTTTGACTCTTAAGAGCAGATGGAGTTGCCCACAAAAAAGCTCATCAGAAGAGCAGTTTCAGCTACTTGTTCAAAATAAAGAATGATAAAATTGCAGAAAAGACACTGGATTATGGTGTTAATCATAGCTGATTTTGAATTAAAAACATAGTTGTAGCTGGAATACTACAGTAGCTTTATTATCTAATCCTCGTGATGGAGAGTAATTAACATTAAAAAGCTGATTAGGTTACTTTTCTTCTTCTGATAATGGGTTTTGCCGATATAAGCTCCTCATTTCTTTAAAATGACATGGTCGCCGGTGGTTTAGTTTCAAACTTCATCGCGGCGCTAATCCATATGCCTCGAGTGATAAATCCAAAAGATCCACGCCTAATCTGACTCCACAAAAACTGGAGAGTAACCCCCGCTGATGCAGCCGCAAATCAACCTTTCACAAGCAATTAACATTTGGACTACTCCACTCTGGTGTTTAAACACCCTGCAGTTCTGGGCGGTGGGGTGGGGTACGGGCCATAATCGTATTTTAGTGCGTGGCTCAGAGGGCGCGTGTATGTCTGTAGCTTACGTTTTAAGACCCCGGGACTTCACAGGAGAAAACATGGACGGAGAAAATGGCGGCTCACTTTTGGTGGGTCTGCTGTTTCCTCAAGTAAACAGAATATACAGTGGTGTGAAAAAGTGTTTGCCCCCTTCCTGATTTCTCATTTTTTTGTATGTTTGTCACACTTAAATATTTCAGATCATCAAACAAATTTAAATATCAGACAAAGATAACACAAGTAAACACAAAATGCAGTTTTTAATTGATGGTGTTTATTATTAAGGGTAAATAAAAATCCAAACCTGCATGGCCCTGTGTGAAAAAGTGATTGCCAAAGTGGTTACTTACTAAGCATCACACTGGTAAGTGAAGACCAAAGCAACTCTCATAAAGAAATATACGACTGACGTTGTCCTTATTATTCCATTTTCCAGTTTATTGAAGGCAACATTTTGTAACAGTTCACCAACACTACGTACTATTAATTTTGTTCCTGGATCGTATATCTTATTTCTTAATTGTTATTGCCTAAACGTGTAACAAATGATCACTATTATCTTCAAAATGTCATTTTGTGACCTGGACAATGACATTCAGAAATTAATCAATTCCTTCTTATAATGGCATATTTGCACATTTTTGTTATATGTAATGTATGAATCAGAAAATAAATTAAAAAAAACCCCATAAGATTCAAAATTGACATGCATATACAAAAAAAATTAACAAAACTTAAAGGGGTCCTTGACCGCACTTTCCCCCCATTTTTATAGCTCTTACAGGTCTTAATGAAATATTTCTGATATATTTTGGCCAATTTTTTTTTTATTTGCTTATTGTGGCATCATTGTGAATTGCAGCCTTCCTCAAAACGGCCTGTTTCAGTGCATGTCTCTTTAAATGCTCAAAAAGTGCAATTAATTCTGCCCTCCCTCTTACATCACTGTTGGTAATCTTAGCTGGCTAGCTCCTAGCTCAAAAAGCGAGCCTGAGCCAACTAACATAAATTTGTCTGAAAGAATGAATGAAATAAAGCATCACCGGTGGACAGGAGTGTGTTGTTTCAATGGTTGATAAGATATCACTGGTCCCTGGATAACAATAAGGATGCAAACATTCGTGAATGGTCCCCTAAAGCACCTAGCTGATGCCAGCTAGCTGCTAGCGACCACCTAGCAAAGCAAATGCTAATGGATCGATGTAGCATCACAAAAAAAAATATAACAAAATAACCTAGAATGATGCAGGATATATTATCCACTGTGGATTAGTGAACCAAGTGGAAACATGGATGTCTATAGGGTGACTGCAATCTAAAGAAAATGACCATATAAACCATGCTCGGTAAGCGAACTCTGTAAACCCTTTGTCTCCCCGCTCATAGACGGACAGCTAGGCTGGCCTATAACAGAGGAGCAGGAGGGTATCAAGGATGGGCTTACCTTTTCTTGGCATTGAGGAACAAACCTGAAAGAATTAAATCGGCTCATTGGACACAGAAACTATATAAAGGCTGTGTGTTTTTTAAGAGAAGTGAGTGTTTTGATATTTTCCGATAACCACATGACCAACAGACAAATTTCAGAAGGTTAAAACCTTTAAAAACTGCATAGTCAATGACCCCTTTAACAAAAATGTGAGTAAAGTTTGAAAAAGAAAAAGAAAATAGGAGTCCTTTCAATTTACTTTAGGCATAAGAAATTGGCAAATAAAACTTTGTGCAGGACCAAGTAAAACTTTTATTACCTAGAGCAAATACCAGAATAAAATAAATGAGAAAACATTTAACTTAAAAGTTTATAAAAAGTGTTTTAGTTCTATATGAAAATACTGGGGCAAATTTTCTAGTAAAGAAACAACTAGGGCTGTATTACAATGATATGCTCCATAATCAGTTGTCACTGACGCAGAACACATTTATGGGCCTTTCCAAGTTCATTTCCTTATCACAGCAGCACATAAATGAATTTTCCATTGCGCGCAAAGTGTAAAAGAGGCTGGTCTAATTATTCAGACGTGCGTTTAGGATAATCCAAACCAAAGTGTTCCTGCTCATCCCTTTAGTGCACAGAGGCGCATTATCTAAAGTGAACTGTGATCATGAAAGCTTGTTTAAGATGGATTTTGCACTGGCCAAAGGGCATGCACGAAAATGCACGCGATAGTAACGTTGCTTGGTAATATGGAAGACATCAATCACAGCTGATGCCCAGTTAGTTATTCTAGAAAGAACAAATGGGTAAACATGGGTAAACATGGTATTTCAACCATGTTTCACTGTCTCCCATTCTACCCACGTTCACCCAGTATGTCACATGCCACACTAGAGACAATAAAACACTGGATTTATTCTACGCAAACACTAAGGAGGCGTACACCTCATCACAACTCCCCCCACTCGGGAGATCGGATCACAACTTGGTTCATCTCCGGCCGGTGTACAAACCCCTAGTGCACAGACAACCTCCGGCCATGCACACTGTGGAGTTATGGTCTGAGGAGACAATGGACACCCTAAAGGGCTGTTTTGAAGCCACCGCCTGGAAGCAGCTCTGCGATCCACATGGTGAGGACATCGATGGCCTCATTCACACCTTCACGGGCTACCTCAGCTTCTGTGTGGACAAATCCGTTCCCACCAAGACCATACGGCGTCACTCAAACAACAAACCCTGGATCAACCCTGAGATAAAAACACTTCTGAGAGAGAAGAAGAGGATCTTCAGGTCAGGGAACAGGGAGATGCTGAAGTCCGTACAGAGGGAGCTGAGGAGAAAGATCAGAGAAGGCAAGGACAGCTTCAGGAAGAAGATGGAGGACAAGCTGCAACAGAGCGACATCAGCGGGGTCTGGAGAAACCTCAAAACCATCTCGGGGCTCCAGAATACCTCCCCCCAGGCCACAGGGGGCAGGGAGTGGGCGAACAACCTGAATCTGTTTTTCAATAGATTTGACCAACCGCCCTCCCCCCTGACTGCACAACAACCACTGCTGCCTCTAAAGAAATCAAGTCCTGCTGCCCACTCCCCACTCCACCAACACCCCCCCACTCCCAACACACAGCCCCCCATCCTGACCCTGACCAGGACCCAGGTGAGGACGGAGCTGAGGAAGATCAAGGCGAGGAAGGCGCCGGGACCGGACGGCATCAGCGCAAAGCTCCTCAAGTCCTGTGCAGACCAGCTGTGTGGGATTGTGACGTATATCTTCAACATGAGCCTGAAACTGGGGAGGGTACCACAGCTGTGGAAAACATCTTGTGTGGTACCTGTACCAAAAACTTCCCACCCCAAAGACCTGAACAGCTACAGACCGGTGGCCTTGACGTCCCACTTGATGAAGACCCTGGAGAGACTGCTCCTTGCTCACCTCCGCCCCCTGGTGGAACCAGCGATGGATCCACTCCAGTTCGCCTACCAGCATGGCATTGGGGTGGAGGATGCGGTGATCTTCCTCCTTCACCGTTCTCTGTCCCACCTGGAGAAGCCCGGGAATATGGTGAGGATCATGTTCTTTGACTTCTCCAGTGCTTTCAACACCATCCAACCGATGATCCTGAAGGACAAGCTGCTGCGCGCAGGGGTGGACCAGCACCTGTCATCATGGATCCTGGACTACCTCACGAACCGGCCTCAGTTTGTGAGAACCCGGGACTGTGTGTCCGACACGATCATCAGTAGCACGGGGGCCCCCCAGGGAACGGTGCTGGCTCCCTTCCTGTTCACTCTTTATACTGCGGACTTCTCACACAACACAACACACTGCCATCTACAGAAGTTCTCTGATGACTCTGCGATCGTTGGCCTCATCTCCAATGGAGATGAAGCTGAGTACAGAGGGCTTATCCAGGACTTCGTGGACTGGTGCCATCGGAACTGCCTCCAGATCAACGCGAGGAAAACTAAGGAGCTGGTGGTGGACTGCCGCAGGCATGGGCAGCCCCTCACAGTACCAGTAAATATACAGGGAACAGACATCGAGATGGTGACATCCTATAAGTACCTGGGTATTCATCTGAACAATAAACTAGACTGGTCACACAATACTGATGCACTCTACAAGAAGGGACAGCGCAGGCTGTTCCTGCTGAGGAGACTCAGGTCTTTTGGTGTACAAGGGGCGCTGCTGAAGTCATTCTATGACACGGTGGTGGCATCAGCCATCACTTTTGGAGTGGTCTGCTGGGGCAGTGGCATTACTGCAGCCGATAGGAAGAGACTGAACAAACTGATTAAGAAAGCTAGCTCTGTCCTGGGGCAGCGCCTTGATCCGATGGAGGAGATAGGAGAGAGAAGGACGGTGGCTAAACTGTCATCTCTGCTGGAGTCCGAGTTCCACCCTATGCAGGACATACTGAATGCACTGAGGAGCTCATTTAGCAGCAGACTACATCATCCCAGGTGCACAACCGAGAGGTTTCGTAGGTCCTTCCTACCAACGGCTGTCAGACTGTACAACCTAAGCAGGGCTGCTCGCAGAGATAGCAAAAAGACGTAACAAACTAATAGTTTTTTGAATGCAAAAGATGCAATAGACTTACACAATGGTCCCCTCCGGCATACAACTAGGAACATACCGGTCGCTATGGAGGGTGAGAATATGTATGGGCACATAATCATACCATGTAGGATAACTAAGTAGACGGTTATGCTGTTTCATTCCATCTAGCAACAATGCTCTGCACTGTGTGTGTTTATATATTTGCATATTTATTCCATCTAGCTACAATGCTCAGCACTGGGTGTGTTTATATATTTATATATCTACATATTATTCCATCTAGCTACATTGCTCCGCACTGTGTGTGTTTATATACTTGCATATTTATTCCACCTAGCTGCAATGCTCCGTACTGTGGGTGTTTATATATTTACATATTTATTCCATCTAGCTACAATGCTCTGCACTGTGTGTTCATATATTCATATATTTATTCCATCCAGCTACAATGCTCTGCACTGTGTGTCTGTGTGTGTGTGTATATATATATATTTTATAGTAATACGTACATATGTTTATTAGCTGCTCTTGCTTGCTTGTTTTTTTTCTTGCCTTCTGATTGTTGCTCTGAGTGTTGCTATCCCTGTGCTGTTGCAATCCTGGAATTTCCCCGTTGTGGGACTAATAAAGGCTTATCTTATCTTATAGCTAATGCTGGGCTGGAAAATCAGCTGAATGGTTTAATGTAGTGTGCACGGATGCAACACAGACATGAATGGGTCTGAAACTTCGGAAAAGAGGACGATGCCTACAATGGTGCGGAAGTCGATCCCGGCCCAAGGGGAGATGGAGTGCTCCCTCTTCTGTTGCTTTCACCAACCGAGGGTTAATCGAACAATAGAACACTGGTGTTGGGCAAGTCACTAAAAAAATAGTAACTAATTACAGTTACTAGTTACTTAAATTCAAAAGTAACTGAGTTACTTTACCAATTACTGCATGATTAAAGTAACTAGTTACTTGGAGAAGTAACTTTCATATTACTTTTAAATACATACTTAACCCCTTAGCATTCCTGCCAACTTCCAGCCAATGTGAAACGTTCTGTGGGTGGAAAACTAGAATTTTAAGAGGCTAAGAAAGAAGATCTTTCACTATTCATCATTACATGTTGTCTGACACACAGATGAGACAAAAACATTGCATGGCCAGATTAGAAAAATTGATCTATATACCTTCTTGTAACTAAAATGTAATGATTCACTGCATCAAAAGTTTTTGGCTTTTTTAGGTCCAGTAAAGTTGCTCCCACAACCTGACCTTAATCTATTGATTTTTTGGTTTTCAATTTGTTTAATCAAGTAGGAGTTAGCACTCTAAGCTGAATAATTTGGTCAGAAGCCACAGAGAGGATGAAAGTAATTATTACACTCCATATACTCCAATAATTGTGTAGCAACAGTTTTTTTTTTCTAAAACTTTGGAGAAAATTGGTAATATACTAACAGACACATACCTGATTTATAGCTCTAGATTTAAATCCCTTACCATTTCAGCCAGTGTCCAGTCAATGTAAAATGTCCCAAGGGTGGGGCATCTTGCACACATAGCAAGATAATTTAATTAATAGATTACATTACAGGCTTATTAATGTCAGGCTAAAAAACAAACTGTTTCAAACAGAGCTTTTAGAATATGTTTAGTCTGTTTTATCCTGCCTCGAGAGCTCTTATTGTGGGAAAAATCTGAAGAAAATCAACATGATATTGCCAGTAATTTCCTCATTTTGGAGTGAGAGTTGGCAACACTGCATAAATTATGCATATATTTCAAATGTGAAATATACTGTCTGGGTACATATCCATATTCTGCAGGGTAATTTTACAAACCGTAATGCTGTTGATACCATCTAGCTGCAATGTTCCTGCACAGTGTATATAACTGTGTACATATGTATATTTGTTTACTGCTTTGGCTAACCAGTTCTTATCTTGTTATCTTATTTACTATTGCTCTGAGTGTTGCTATCCCTTTGCTGCTGTAATCCTGGAATTTCCCCATTGTGGGACTAATAAAGGCTTATCTTATCTTATCTTATCTTATAAAGCTATCCATGCTTATCTTACCTTTATGATTATGAATTTAATCTGACGTGCAGTGATCCAAAGAAAATGTCCATTATCCACAGTCCAAATGTCTGCTGTGACAGAGACATGATCCAGTCCTTCAAATTCCTTTTGGACATCAAAGTCCATTTTTGAATGAATAATCTTTATCCAGGTAGCAAGTAAATGCATTTTAATTTCTGTGGATCACAATCCAGCTGTCTGATGAAAAGTGTTATCATGTCTTCAGTCTGGAACGACGTATCTGGCAATCAGTCGGTTTAATTCTTGCTGGGTCACAAACTGTCCAAATGCATACCTGTGCTTGAAATCCAGTCGTGGGTGTTGAGACAAGAGTATTTCCACTTTACATCCAGCCATGGCTGTTCAGAATATAGTAGATCCACTTCACGGTGTTGCTAGCATAGTATAGCACTAGCTTTGTCAGAGCTGAAGACTGCCGTAAGTCTCAACCAGCTCTTTAGTTTGCAACCCATCAATATGCTGTTGTCTTTAACCACGACAAAAGAAAAATAATCTGTCTATTTCCACAAAAACAAAGTAGCGTCATCTTATTCTCCGCTCAGTAATTGAGACTCACAGGCTCTCTGCAACAGGTCACGTCAACTGATGGCTGCATCAGCTCCATAGGGTCAGTTTGTATATTCATTTATTTGCACTAAAAATATCTGTCCATTACAAGTAATGAGTAACGCATCTGATCAGATTTCAGTAACTGTAACACATTACTGAATTTTTAAATAGTAATTCTGTTACACAGCACATTACTGCAAAAGTAGTGGTGTTACAGTAACTCATTACCCAACACTGTAGAACACACACAGGCTCCCTGTTCATTCATTCATTCATTGCCCTAAAAAAATCATACATTAATGCCTAATCTATAGACTCCAATGGTAAGTCCACAATTAAAATGTGAGTGTGGATGGAATTTTAAAAAAGTATTTAGTGTATCATCACATAAATAAAATTACGGGTAATTATATTATGACTGTTACAACTCTCTCCTTTAAAACAACAGAAAATCCCAGCGCATGCTGTTTCCTCGTGAGCTCTGGAGCTGCGCGATTTCAAAACACGCTACTGCAATAGCATTAAACAATGCGCTTCTGACAACAGGCCTCCTTTTTCCTGATCAAAAGCGCATTGTCATCACATGCACCATAATACCTCATGCGCACTGCCACACCTCTTTGAAATGAGCCTCCTTCTCCCAGCACATAGCGGGCGCACTGTCTACTGGTAATTAGATGGCGTGATGCAAAGTGTTAAAAGCAGAAAATACGCTGACAGAAACTAACAGAAACATCGGTGTATGGCAGGAAGTCCGCTTATGACCGTAAAAAGGAGGACCACTAAAAATGAGGGTAAAATCCTGTTTATAATGTAGGTGGAATAAATGATAATATCTTGAAAAATTCCCTCATAGAAAACATGTAAAGCAACAAAATATTTCATTTAATGCTTATTCTGTGATCTCCTCAAAGCATCAAAGCAAAAACACACATAAAAGTATTTTGATAACCTCCCCAAAGGAATGGCAGAATGTATTCTGCTTGTGTTTGTTTGTCTGTCTGCCTGCAGGATTACGCAAAAACTACTGGAGGGATTTGGATGAAATTTTCCCCAGGGGCAGTCATTGGGCTACAGATGGACCCATTAGATTTTGGAGATGATTTGAGAGTGTATACCACTGCTAAGGCCCTATCTTTTCACAATGTGTTAGCAGGATTATGAAGAAACTACTGGATGGATTTTGATGAAAGTTTCACAGGTGGCCCTTGGCCTGCGGGTGAACCCCATAGATTCTGGAGGTGACTCATGAGTGCATACCTCCACCAGGGTCCTATCTCTCACTGGATGGAGGCACGGATAGACAGGGAGAGCGATATGGAGCCTTGGCGTAGGTATGGGCTCTCTGAGTGCCTGCTAGTTATTTTAGGGACTTGCAGTATTTTGTTTAGGTTCACACAGCTTTAAAAAAAAGTTGCAAATTTTCTCTATCTTCTCTACATTTAATGTAATCTAGACAGCATCTAAACCCCAGTTCCTCTTGGTACAAATGTACAGAATTGACAATAAAGTCAGAATAAAAACAGCTGCAGCAACATTTACATTTCTGGAAAAATGACAGCTTTACAGGGAGCTCGCATCACTTTCTGTTACAGACAGCAATGAACATCAGGCCAGATCCTTTCAACTGGCTCCATTTATTTGCTACTTTGAAGAAATAAGAACTGTCACATTAGATTTACCAACTCATATTACTACTTCTCCCACAACTGGCCCCCATACTGAATCCTAACCTTCTTCTCTGTTAATGAAATCCAGTACCTGTGTTAAGATGGAGTAAAGTCTACGCTTATTACCGTCACCTTTCCTTCTGTAGCATCCACTCATTAGCTGCTGCAGAAAATGAATTATACCTCACAGCTATGCTTTTCGCTGCTTTAACAAGGGGTCTGGAGCACCATGTTAGTCTGCTCACTGTGCCGTTAATGCGCTAATCATTTACAGCATGAGACGTGGCAATGCGCGGGCAGGTAGAGAGAGTAATTTGGGAATGGCTGGTTAATTTGGATTTGTTGAAGCTCTCATAGGCAGGCAGCACTAAGCATCGCTAACCTCTACTACTCGTGTCAGGTCACCAATCACAGCGCGGCGTTCGGGGAAGAGGCTTGCGCGCCATCATTACTGTGCCAGTCGGTGACATTCCTCTCACCCTCCGACCACCCATTGTGCCCAGTGCCTTAATTAATAATTCATACGCACAGGAACATGTGAAGGGTGCATACTCAGCCGCAGCTTTGCTCCCAATTCATTCCATTCACGCCCCCCTTTTCTTTGTCGGTAGGCATTTCGGAAATGTTACATATAGGGCAAAACTATCATTATACACATGAAGGTGCACGAATAAATTAACCTTCAGGATTTAAATATCAGGTGGCAGGCAAGATGCTTTTATTTTGAGCAACTGCTCCGCTGCCCAGCCGTCTAATGTATAGCGCGCTGACCCACATAATTACTCTGAAATACTGAGCAACAACCGCGGCACAATTTTATTTAGCATTTTTCTGCATAAACAGCAGACTGCAGGGCCATTTTTTTTTAATGTGCCGTTACAGAACAAACTCGGGGAGCATATTTCATCAACACCTCCTGACAGATATGAATCAGGGTTGATGTCAAACCCAAATCAGTATTCTGTTAACAGCTCACTTGTGCCTCATTAACGACCGGGCAAGATGTTGCCATGGCTACACAGCGGAAAGGCCATCAGGGGTTCACAGTGTCAGACCCCCCCCCCACCCCCTTCGTGACCCACTCCCTACTATTTTAACCCTCTCCTCAGACACACAACAGTCATTACCCCTCGATGGCACGTGGGCTGCTAAGTACAGGGACCATATATCATAAAAAAATGCATTAGATATGTGGGATATATATGGTCTTTTCTTATAGCAGTGAGTGTGTTATATAAATGGATTTCTTTATCTGCTTGACTGTCTGTGGCTCTATCATGACACTATGGCATGCTTCTGCTGGCTGCCATGTTTCCAGGTAAAGGGGGGTCCCTCTCTTCGCTAATGGCACTCAAGCAAATGACCTTGACAGCTTGAAAATGAGCACATTAAAGTAGAACACTTAAATGTATAATTATGCACTTGTTCCAGCGGAACTGTCACTGCTCTGTAGGTTAAATTATTGTGGCTTAGATAAGATTGGAAATAAATAAATAATAAAATATATGCATTTTTTTTTCTCCCCCGACTGCCCATCAAAACAATTAAGGGATCAGCTTTGATATGAACACATGAAAGGGAGCATCACTGCACTCATTAAGTGAGCACATTCAAAAATAAAGCAAGGCAGTGGAGGGTAAAGCAACAAACACAGTCATTAGTCTTTTTACTATGCATGGAAATGTGATGGGCTTGGGCTTTAACAAGACAGACTGAAGAGTTTGATTAAAAAATAAATCAGACAATGTATGTTATGCATTAAGAACACTGAGTACCCAGCTGCTTGATGTTCTTGGCTGTATTAGGAAGTCAACGTGAAAATGTGTTATCGTATACAGTAGACTGGGTTTGTGTTCAAATGGATAGCCACACTGATGTAATCAACGACTAAAGCCAGCAGAGGCAGTGACACGACAAATCAAAGAAACAAGAAATTTTGTGGGTTAAAAAAGTATGCTATTACCGCAAAAATTAAAATCAGTCAAAACTTCATTTATATTGCACTTTTCATACAAAAAGTTGTAACACAAAGTGCTTAACAAATTAAAAATATGACACAATTACCCCCACCCCCCTTGCACCCCCTCCCCCCACACACATAAACACACATCAGTGTGAGACAAGGCTGAGCGCCGAGGATCCTAGTGTAGAAGCACCATCCCAGGGAGCCATCAACATGAGGGAAGCGCCAAGTCCGCAGCTAATTTATTAACGGAGTGGTGGCTCAGTTGGTAGAGCATCTGCCCCACACCCGGGAGGCAGGGGTTCAAATCCTGGCCGGGTCATGCCGAAGACCATATAAAAGTGGAACTTCCTGCCGTCCAGCTTGGTGCTCAGCAAAAATGGAATGGAGGAGGGAAAATTGTGGCGGCGCCTTGCATGGCAGCGGCCCTCTGATTCTGCACTTGGGGTGTGTGTGATTGACACAGTAGATAGGTAAAGCACAATCTCGTTCTACTGTACATGATTGGTTGTACAGTTGAATGACAATAAAGGGTGATTTTAATTTAATTTAATTTAATTTTAATTTAATTTAATTTACAGGGACACCACCTCTGCGACCACCCAAGCCCAGTCATTGGGTGGGCGAGGGCAGTCACAAGTCACCCCCCTGAAGCTAGAACCAGGCAACCCTCTGTGGGAGGGCCCCCCAAGAGGAAACACTGGAGTTAAGATACATAATTTGTTAATAAAGATAATCATAAACACCCCCCCATTTAAACTCAAAACAGTTTAAAATGTAATAGTATTTAATAAAAACGTGACCAATTATAACAAGAACCACATAAAATGAGTTTAAAATCAAAATTAAGAAAGTGAAAATAGGAAACTAATCAAAAGCAAGGTTAAAATAGTAGGTCTTGAGCCTGCTTTGAAAAACATGAACATTCTTGGCAGCCCTGATGTTCTCAGGTGGGCTGTTCCACAAGCGTGGGCCATAGTAACTAAAAGCAGCCTCACTGTGGGTGCGTGTTCTGATGGTAGGGATAATTAAAAGGCCAGTACTAGAGGACCTCAGGGGCCGTGAGGGGCTCATATGTTAAAAGTAGTTCTGATAAGTAAGAAGGCCCAAGACCGTGTAGACATTTATAAACTAGTAAAATCGATCCTGAAGAACACGGGGAGCCAATGCAGTAACTTTAAATCCGCCATGATGTGAAATGATATTTCCTGGTATATCTTTGAAATATAAATCGCTGCCCAGTATAGTGCAAAACTCTATTATTGGCCAGCCTAGCTATCCATCATGTAGAAAGGTGGAGAACCAAAGGTGTTAGCTTTAGAGCTAACAGTGGTACTGGGAAGCTTGCACCAAGCATTGTTTATATTGTTAATTTCTTTAGATTTCAGTCACCCTAAAATACATCCCTGTTTCCACCTGGTTAACTAATCCACAGTCGATAATACATATTGCATCATTCTGGCTTATTTTGTTATATTTTCACCATGATTTTACTTTAAACTGTTAACAGTAGCATGCTAGGCGGTCTAAGTTGATTGCTGTAATCAGATACAGCTCACCTCGGTGGGGAGGAGGTGACGGACAGGCCACCTGGATCACTGAATCGCTATTTTCTATAAATTCTATTCATCCCCACTGGAATCCATCCATCCATCCATCTTCTACGGCTTATCTGGGGATCCAGGTCGTGGGGTCAGCAGTCCAAGCAGAGTAGACCTGCCACCCGGTTCACATAGCACCATGATCCCCATGACCCCTCCTGCAGGTGGTGAGCCCACTGGAGAGTGGACCCACGTGGCTCCTATGGTTACACTTGGCCCTTGATGCAACATTTTTCATGGAGATCCACTGGACCGCACTAGTCTGGCCCTTCACCCAGAACCAATTTGCCTTGGGAGACCCTACCAGGAGCAACATCGCCCCTGGGATCATTCAGGCATTCAAACCCCTCCACCACAATAAGGTGGCGATCAGCGGAGGGGCCCACTGGAATCCTTGTTCATCTAACAACACCTGATCATATATTTCATTCTGGAGTTATTTAGCTTAGAAGTTTTATTTTCTCAGCTGTGACTGAAGCCCGCCAGCTGGAGCACTTATTCACAAATGTTTCTGTGCTTATTGTACTCCAGAGACTGGCCATATCGTATCGACTAATAAAACCACACACCCCTGCCAACCACTGATGCATTATTTCTTTCATTCTTTGAGACAAATTTACACTATGTTAGCTGGCTCCCAGTTAGGCAGGTACGGGCAGCTAATATTAGCAATGATGTGACGTAAGAGGGAGGGTGGAGCAGAGCAGTAGTAGTAGTAGTAGTAAAGTGACAGAGCACTAAAACCAGCCATTTTCAGAAAGGCTAGAAAAATTAAAAAATAAATTTGCTGCAGTGATTAAATCAAATTAGAACAAAATATGCCACAAACATTTCCTTAAGACATGTGTGAGCTGTTAATTTGTGGGGAAAAAAGTGCAATCAATGACCCCTGTAATCATTTCTATTGATTTTATTGTTCATTAATATCATGTGTGTAATCTCCATTTGCTGCCAGTGAAGCCTCAATTCTGCGGGGGACTGATGCCACTAAGTTATCAATCTGACGATGAGGATTGTGGTCCCATTCTGTGAGCATCACCGCCTCAAGCTCAGCATGATTTGTCGGTGTGGGATCCTGAATGTGTACACGCTGATCGAGAACATCCTACAGAGGTTCTGATGGGGAGTTTTACTGTATGCATCGAGATCACAGGGTTTACTTTATTGTACATTTGTTAACCTAGTAAAATACTAACTGTTTAAAGGCACATAATAATTCTAAGCATGTACAGAACTTTGTTTTCTCTGTGTTGTATTTTAATGCCTCTCAGTATATCTTAAAGAAGCTACCCCACAAGGAATATTATGGATATACTGTACATCATGACAAACTTAATGATATTTTTAGTTTAACCTTACTTTTGAATATAAAAATGAGCCAGTTGGTAGTCACTGAACATGTAATTTAAGTATTGGAGTGTGAATGTGTTTTACGTATATTTGATAGTTTGTCAAATAAGGTCTAGGGCTGACATAATTACTTGCAATTATTTCCTCATGAGATAGATTTTAGACAAAGGTGTTTCTCTCTCTCTCTAGTGATTGGTTCCATCTTCAGTTGTGCTCTTGTATTAAAATAGTAGAACTCTTGCTCCCATGAAGGGTTAGTGCCAAAACTCGTAAGCATAGGCTTACTGCGTACGTGAGGCAGTAAAGAAGAAGATGAGACTCATTTGTACTGAACACTTTCTTAATGGATGTGCTGCCTTTCAACAATTTGACAACATATTTAGCCTTGAAATACTTTTTAGGTTTCAGCAGTTTTAAAAAGAAATCACACACTGAGGCCTGCAGCTGAAAACCAGCAGGAAGGTTAACACTGGCATGTTCAGTAAGTTAAATTACAAATACAATTTGGGAAAAAGTATGGCTAATGCATATGTGCACATATTGTGATAGGCCTAGGCTAAAATACCAGGTGAATTTAGTATTTCTGCTTTTAGTGACCTAAAACTTAGCTTCCCCTGAGTCCTAGCTGGTTGAATGTCACTAGTTTAGGACATGGCATCAGCCTGCAGCTATATCGTAGTTGGTTTTAAACAAACATTGCTTTACTGAAGCTTCTGGAAGTTTGAACTTTTAACATTAAGTGTTTTAGCAATGCCAGCTTGCAAAACTAAAATATTTGGGATTCACATTTAAAACGAAGGCCCCATAGGTGCTTGTGGCACGGTAGCGTGAGATAGCTAAGCTTTGTGTCAGTCCAAAACAGCCAGCAGCACATACATATGACAGTCGCGCCTCAGTCACTCGCCTGTGATGCTGATGTCAACGTTGCAAAACACACGAGCTGCACCTCACTGCTCGCTGCATCCCCCGGTGGGTGGTCTGCTCAAGTCTGTCTACCCGCATCCAAGATGTCACTGGAAGGTTACAAATTTTCTCCTATATCTTCAAAACTAAACAGCAAACATGTTTGCGAGAAATAAGTGATGCAGTTGCTGAATATGTGCTTAGTTTCACTAGCAACCGCTATTTTAAAAGCTCAGCACGCGATTGACGGTTGGCAGGAGGTCATGGTGTAAAAAAGTTGCACTACCACCATTGACCTGGCATAATTATTACAACAACTTTTTCACACCTTGGGTGAGCCAGTGTGAACATGTGTTGCTTCCTGTTTATCTTGGCAACAAGATAAGCAGACAACCACAGAACAGTGGTTAGCACTGTTGCCTCACTACTGGAAGGTTCCAGGTTCAAATCCCCAGGCTGGCAGGGGTGGGAGCCTTTCTGTGTGGAGTTTGCGCGTTCTCCCTGTGCTGCCTGGGTTTACTCTGGGGGATCTGGTTTCCTCCCACAATCCAAAGACATGCATGTTAAGTTAATGGGTGATTCTTAATTGTCCCTAGGTATCTGTCTCTGATAGGCCCTGAGAATAGAGGGTTAGTGTGGCTACTAGTCAAGCGCTTTGAGTGGCCTTTGTGACTAGAAAAGCGCTATACAAGCACAGGCCCTTATCTTGAAACTCTGGCAAATTAAAAGTCAAGAAAACATGGTGATACACTGATACAAGCCTTTAGTTTTGGTTAGAAATTTAAAAAAAAGAATGATACCACTTACTTCAGCAAGTGGTATTAAACCCATTAAAGTGCCTCCATTTTATATTAAATTGACTGGAGAACGGTAGCACGCACATGGGTTATCATCTAGCATCCTCTCATCTGATGTCATAAGCGGTGTATGTAAATGAAAGACATACATCACCTGTTGGAAACCAGTTGTGAGAAACAAGACGTTAGCGTGTCTGAAAAACTGCGGCCCCTTCAACAAGCAAGGCTATAATGTCAGCTGTAATTTGCAAAGAGATATCTTGTATGAAATAAATATTGCTAATGAGACTAGAGTCTCATTAGCAATATTATATATACTTATATATATAAGTCCTTCGAGGTGCTGTAAGTAAACAACAGTAGTGCAGGGTCAATTGGTCCTGGGAATTTGAACGCAGTAGAGAAAACAGTAGGAACTGGGGTAAAGTTTGAAGTTCTGCTAGTTTCACAAGCCTGAACTAAGTAAACACTGTGGGACGTTCTTTAAACTTCTACACAGTGATATTTCATGTAGCAGACAAAGTTATCGCCTCCTACTGGCCACTAAAAAGAATGCATGTGTCTCCCAGCATTTCACACCTGTACTCGTGTTCATCATTTTACTTGGTGTGATTTTCCCACCCTTTATATTCACCCATCGTTGTTCGCTGACTCACATGTTATTCAGAGTATAGTGCAAACTGAAATAACACCAAGTAAGACTATTTTGTCAAAAGGTGGCAAAGTGTGTCAGTCCTGTCTCCGGTCGATGTCCAATTACTTTGTGCTCATTTGTAACCTGCTTGTGTTCGAGCAGTTTTACAGTAATAATCTTACAGCTCCCTTGTGATTGCTGTGCAATAAAATGGCCACCGACCGAGATAATTAGCTATGGTATTTTTTCCCCTGTTTATACACATGCTGCACAGCAGAAAAGGAAGAATGAAAAAAGAAAACAAAAACCACAAAGAAATTCATTTGAAGTGAGAATGGATGGGACACAAATTCCATTCAAACATGCCAGGTTTTCCCGCCACATTCATGAGGAATTGACTCTTATCGATCAAATGAGCACGCTTCCATATTACCATGGACACGGTTGAACCCCCCCCCCCCCTTCTCGACTCTGTGCCAATAAATTTGCTCAGATGGATCATTCAAACGAAGGCCTCTCAAAGGACTCCGACTGCCTGGAGCCATTCAAATCGCCGCACTTCATTCTCACGGCACCTGGGAATTTTCTCCATTACACGCTGATGATCTTTTATTCGGAGTACTACAAGAAGTGTATAGTGTCAAAAACGATATAGGGTCATGAGTGCTGGATTTAAAGTGGGTTCGGCAACAGGTGAGAGAAAATGGTGTGTGTGCACAAGGCTAAAAGGGGAAAAAAAATCAATAAACAGAATACGTTTGTCCGTCACATGCCGCCACAAACAGCTACCTTTATTTGTATTTTTCACGGTGGCCAGCACATCCCACTCTCTCTGGGGTTGCTTTGCGCTGTCATTTCAACTGCCAGGCTCCTTCGCAGTGGGCATACACAGTCGTTCACTGTGGTTTCAATGTTGCTAGGCTACCTCACTTCTCCGCTGCGTTCTGTTTGAAAATCTACTGTTCAATAAAGCAGTTCAAGGGAGACCTGTGGGTTTGAATACTGAACGATACAAACCAGCAGGAGTAACTGACAACACTAATAGCCTTTTTTTCCCCCCATCTCACAAAACACTTTCTTCCCCCCCACCTCAATTCAATATAAAACAGCAGCACAATGTGTGTCTGCCTCTACAAACCAAGCATCTCCTTCAGTCCAAATGTTCATACACCATATAAGAACATATACTGGATAACCTTCCTTGGCTACATTTCTCTGTTTTAAAAGTGCACCAAATGAGTCATAGGTGTGAAGAAAATCCTCCTTTTGTAGTCTTCCACTGTTCTCTTATGGCTCATGCACTCATATCCGCCCAGCAGTGTCTAGGAGTTATTAATATTCCTGTTTTGTCTATCCTGTTTTCAGCTTTGGATGTTGGGCGTACTCCAAGCTTTGGACTGTCAAACACAGCGTGCTTCCAAGGGCGAGGGGTGAACAAGCAAGCTGCTCGCTGGGGCTCTGCACAATTTTAGCACCGCCTTTTTGTTCTCTCCTCGCCAACGATGATGAGCGCTGGAGCAGTTTGACCCCCGGCACAATAGAAGGTCTAGCTCCTTGAACTTAGCGGGGCGACACGCGCCGACCCTCATGACCCCAACTGCGTGGCCACCTGATTTCCCTTGAGTCCCAAAGCAAAAACTCATTGGAAGACCTCTGAACTGATCCCTTCCTCCTCCTCTACAGCTCCATTTAAATCAACCCAGCCTCCTCTGAAAGAAAATGCATCTTATTAAAGTAGCGTCATTACTCTCGTCTTTCTCTTTTTTTGTTTAGGACTGCTTTCCACAGAAGGAGATCGCGGGGTGACCATTGAGAGATCAAACTGACCTGATCTCACAATGATCTCTCATCGATCTTTCAATGAACTTGATTGGTCTTTCATCAAATACTGAGCAATCCCCCACTGATCTTTCAGCCATCTCTACCTTCTGGGTGGAAAAAATTGGTGTTCACAGAAAGATCACTGAGAGATCATTGGGAGACTGATGAGCGCTCCTTGACCACTCAATGATCTCATCAATCTCGGAATGATCTCTTGCAATCTTTTAATGATCTGTCAGTGATCTTTCAATGAATGCCAAATTTTTCCACCCCAAAGTTAGAGAAAATAGCAAGCTCAGTGCCAGATTGCTGAACGTTTGATGAAAGATCAACAGAGTTCATTGAAAGATTGCTGGGAGATCACTGGGCTATCACTGGGAGATTGATGAGATCATTGAGCGATCATGTCCCTCTGGTGATCAGTGAGAGATTGTTTTGAATCAAACTTTATTTGTATAGCACTTTTCCAACATTGGATGCTGCGCAAAGTGCTATGCATAGATAAAAACAGTAGACAAATTTAGTTACATATATTTGCAAGATACATCCCACCCCTTCCAACCCTCCCATAAACACACACACACACACACACACACACAGAGGCAAATACACCACCCCCTACCTCTCTTACACACACATGTAAAATAAAAGAGACATTGCTCGGCACCGAGGCACCATGTGAAGGAGCAACCATCCTGTGGAGCTCCCCACGCCGGGAGATCACACTGCCCATAACCACAAGGCGTGCCACAGGGGCCACCCCAACCAGGACAGGCCAGGGCCCACACCACAGCTGTAGGCAATGGCATAAAGCCCCCACCTGCTCAAGCTAGAGTGACCCACGAAACCAACACCCCTGCAGATGGGCCAAGCAGCATCCAGCATGAGGGGCTCCACTGAGGAAATACTGGAGCTAAAACACATAAAATACAAGATAAAACTAAGAACACACAAAACAAGGGGAACTAAAAACCCATACTTAAAAGCTGAGCTAAAAACCCATCAAAATAAAAAGAGATAAGACAATCTAAAATCTTTTGGACCAAGTCAAAACCTTGTTGGCCATAACAATCACTGAAGATCATTGAGAGATCTTGGTCATCACGGAGAGATCACTGAAAGACCGTTAAGAGATCATGATGGTTATATTATTTTAGGTGTTTATGAGATTAAGTAAGGCAAATATTGTTCTATAATCTTTTTTAGCAAGTTAAAATCTGTCATATTTCCATGTTTATCCCTGCCAAACTACTAAAGGATCAATGTCAATGTTTCGAGCAAACTTCTGATCTCGCTCAAATGCTATTCCGGATAAGCACAGCAGTGGAGACACGCTTTAAAGAGTTGTCCTCTGTAACTCACGGCTGTCATAAAGAAATGGATTGAACTCTAAGCTAATTGCCGGATGCTGACAAAGCACTTGGTGTGTTATGAATTAGACTGATAGGTAGCTGCAGCAGAGCATGTATCATTATAAAAAATAAATAAGGGTTTGCCAGCTGGAAAGAACAGCTGGTGAAATTATATTGATGAGATTAGTGTTTATCTGGCCTGCACACTCAAGTGTTGTTGGTTTTTTTTTTTTAAACTTTGGCTTAATTTGCACAACTATCCCGAACTTTACTGTCAGTTGGATATCTTCAGTGAGTTGTTATGAATCAACTTTTGAGTCAAATTATGATATTTTTGGAGGCAGAGAGAGCTAAAATCTACAGAATGTAATGAGGGAAGCAGTGTGACAAACCAAAGATGCACAAAAAAAAAAATTAGCAGCATCCGAGCAGTGAGCAGTCACCTGTTCACACCCCAGCCCATGCAACACTTAAAGACTCTAGGACTAGTAGTAGGACTGGGCTAGTAGGAGCAGCAGAAAGGAGTATCAAGCTCCCAAAAAACCTTTAATCACACAAGACAGAGAGCAAAAAATCAGCCTGATGTTTTAACCATTTTCCAAAAGTCGACCACGCTAATATTTAAGAAGTTATCCTTTCATTTAAACCCTGTTTTTAAATAGCCAGTTGAAAGGGTTATGAAAAGTTAAGAGTGCCATAACAATAATTCTGTAGGTAATCTCCCATTATGCTCTACACAGATTCTATACATATTCTTTATGCATGCTTATGAACAAATATGTGGTGCTAGACTCTGGTAAACGGGAATTAGGCAGAGCTATAGAGCCCTCTTTCTACTCTCTCTCTCTCTCTCTCCTATTATTAGTCAGGTCTAATACTTAGTTACACGCCCCCAAAACCCAACACCCACGCACACTGTTGATCGCACATTCTAGAAACAGCGGCATGATCAGCGGATGGCCTGTTCATGTCAGAGTTAAATTGGCCAATCAGACAGTCACATACAAGCCCATCCTATTGTACGGGGGTTGGCCCAACCAACCCGAGAAGATAACTGTAAGTTGCACCCGGAAGTTGGGATCAGTCTGACGACGTCCCCTAGGGGGCTGAATCATGCTGATCCGGTGCTTCTTGCGTTACATGTGACCTCCAAATAAATGTTACATCTTTAAATTGAAGAACTTTCTTTCATTAACTTTCCTGAAAATGTCATCAAAATCCATCCACAACTTTTTGAGTTATGTTGCTAACAAACAAACAAACAGACAAACACTGGCAAAAAAATAACCTCCTTAGCGGAGGTAAATATTAGAAAATGTCATAAATTTCTGAAAAAACTTGCAAATTTACAAAGAAAAAAATCCAAAATTTGTTAGGAGAAAAATGACTTTTTAGAGAAAAGGTTGCAAAGTTACAAGGGAAATGTTTAAATTTATGAGGAAGGAACAAGTTTGCATGAAAGTCACAAATTTGGGTGGAAAAAAGTCACAATTATGACAAAAAGTGAGCTGAAACAGTTTTTTAAAATTCGCAAGTTTTCCTAAATCTTCAATATTGTACATTCGCAACTATACTCTCACTGACATATTCTATCCTTTACACTCATTCTTTACACAGTTCCTTACACTTTGTATGTGGATGGGGGATGGCAGCTTAACAAGGGTGATGGTTTTTGATCATCCAGAGATGAGTAAAAAAAAAGTGTTATAGAAGAAGATGAATTAGACATGACTAGAGTAGAATAGAGAAAAAATAAGATAATTTGAGGTAAAAGCAGCAAACACTCGGCCGAGTAGACTCAAAAAAAAAAAAAAGAAGCATATACATACGTATAGTTGTGTGCGCACCGACCTTATCCAAAGGGTACAAACATCATAGACGCACGCACAGAGCGGAGGTGGAGCATAAACAAGGCTTTAATGTCCCATGCACATAGATCTGCAGCTCTAACACACAAGACAACTAGTGTAGCTTGATAAACAAACCAGCAGTTCACACACGGATGGACCGCGTGTCACGTGGTTGTTGATTCTTGAAGAGAGAGCTGGTGCATTAAGTCTTGTTTATTTTTTCCTTAATACTTCAATATTTTTAGACCTGTTTTGAAGACAAAAACTCCACCAAATCAAGATACAGGTGACTGTTATACTTTAGTTTTCAGAGCAATCAGCAGACGTCTTATTTTTATACATTCCTCGAAAGGCAGATGTTCAAGCCCATTCATTCGTTCATCTTCTTCCGCTTAATCCTTTTCGGGTCGTGGGGTTGGGGGGGCTGGAGCCTATCCCAGCATCTTTGGGCGAGAGGCAGGGTACACCCTGGACAGATCGCCAGTCCATCACAGGGCCAACACAGAGAGACAGACAACCATTCACTCTCACACTCATACCTAAGGACAATTTAGAATTCCCAGTTTTTGATACCAATTAACCTAACTTGCATGTTTTTGGCATGTGGGAAGAAACCGGAGAAATCCCGGAGTAAACCCACGCAGACACGGGGAGAACATGCAAACTCCACACAGATCACTGTTGGTTGGGGGCTGGGATCGAACCCAGGATCCCCCGGCCAAGGGTGAGTTGCTGTGCTGCCGCAGTGCTAACCACTCCGCCACCACGCTGCCCGTTCAAACCCAGAGGCATTATTTAATTCCGAAACAAATTGAAAGGTCAGTAATGAGAAAGCATCTGACACCAGGGTAGAGATCAAGAGATGACGAGTTTTGTCATGAGACAGAATTTTGAAATGAGCCACATTGGTTTATTATAAAGCTGACTTTTCAGAATGAAACTGATTGTGGCACACATATTTGAGATGCTTAGACTACATATGTATAGCACACAGATTGAGATGCTTAAGCTGCATATGTATAGCACATTGATTGAGATGCTTAGACTGCATATGTATATTGTTGTACCTCACGTCTTAGAAGGAACAATAAGTCTGGACCTCCTGGGGATAACAGTAGGAGGTGGAGGTGCTTTTAGAAATGACTCTGAGAAGACTTCCTGACCACCAGGGTGTTAGGTGGAGGAAGAGGAGACCTGGGGGAGACGTATTGTCTATGGGGGGTTGAATGACAATGTTATGCTGTACTTTGATGTCCCGGGTATAAAATGGGGAGATTTGGGAAGTTGGTCCTCTTTTCTGTTTGAGAGGACGTTGGAGATGTGAGATGTTCAATAAACCTGAATTGAGAAATAAATTCAGCCTCTTCATTTCACGTTCTCCACATTGGTGACCTTAAGACGTACAATGACCAGAGACAATTCCCCCGAACCAGACTCGCCAGGGACCAGCCGAGCAAGCGCGGTCTCAGTCAAGCTACCAGAATTCTGGCAGGACAACCCAGACTCGTGGTTCCTCCTGTCCGAAGCCCAGTTCGCGCTCGGGGGAATAACAGCAGATGACACAAAATTCTACCACGTCATCGCCAAACTCAACAGCCGCACAGCTCGACATGTGCGGAGCCTGGTGCAGCACCCACCCGCTGGCGACAAATACAGCGGGTTGAAAGCTGCCCTCATCCAGCGTTTCACGCCCTCAGCCCAGGAGAGAGCTAGGAGACTCCTGGCTCTGCACGACTTGGGAGGAAGCACGCCTGTCGACCTGATGGAAGACATGCTGAAGCTGAGAGGCTCAGACAACGACAATTTCCTCTTCACGCACATCTTTCTGAGAACCCTACCATCGCAGATGAGGGTGACCCTGGCGGGCACTCATTTTGTGACCCAGCAGGACTTCCGCGCGCTGGCCCAGGAGGCGCAGCGGATCCTCAACGCCAGCGAAGAGCACACGGCCACCGCAGCAGCGGCAGACCTCGGCGCGGCGACCGGGAACAGCGGTGGGCCAGAGGCGACGGAGGCGGTCCCACCAACAACGGCGGCAGCAAAGCCCCGACACTGCGGAGGAGACGACCTCTGTTTTTACCATCGTCGTTTCGCAGAGAGGACACGCAAGTGTGTACCGCCGTGCCAGTTCAAGAGCTCGGGAAACGCCAGGACCGGGAGTCGGTAGCAGCTGTGGCCCTCGGCGAACGGAACAAGCTGCTCTACCTGACGGATGCGCGCTCTGGGAGACACTTCCTCGTGGACACGGGCTCCCAAGTGAGTTTCATCACCCCAACTTACGCTGACCGGCTGGCAGGCCCCGGGGGTGACGGAGCAACAGCGGCGAACGGCTCGAGCATTAAGACCTTCGGTGAAAGGACTCTACTTCTGTCCCTGCACGGCCGCACATATGAGTGGACTTTTATTATAGCAGCGGTGAGTTTCAACATGTTAGGTGCTGATTTTCTGTGCTCACATGGGTTGTTAGTTGATCTTCCCAATAGACGCCTGGTTAATGCACTCTCCTTTTACTCTATTCCTTGTGCAGCTCGAGTGTCCCCGCCACCAGCACAGGCCAACGTCGCCACAGCAGGCGGTAAGTTTCACACACTCTTCACTCAGTTTCCAGCACTCACAGTTCCCACTTTTTCGGCAACAGTTGCGAAACACGGGGTGGAGCACTTTATCACTACCGCTGGTCCCCCCGTCTTTGCGAAAGCTCGGCGCTTGGATGCAGCTAAACTGTCCATAGCGCGCGAGGAGTTCGCCAACCTGGAAAGGTTGGGCATCATCCGGCGTTCGAATAGCCCATGGGCTTCCCCACTTCACATGGTCCCTAAAGCTGACGGCTCGTGGCGACCTTGCGGTGATTTCCGCAGGTTAAACAACGCCACAGCGCATGACCGCTACCCAATCCCACATATTCAGGATTTTTCGGTACATCTGGCGGGGGCGCGCATTTTTTCTAAAATAGACTTGGTCTGCGGTTATCATCAAGTCCCAGTGCGCGCTGAGGACATTCCCAAAACAGCGGTGATAACCCCGTTTGGACTTTTTGAGTTTTTACGCATGCCGTTTGGGCTTAAAGGCGCCGCGCAAACCTTCCAGCGCATGACGGACGCGGTGTTACGCGATCTCCCTTTTGTGTTCGTCTACCTGGACGACATTTTGATAGCCAGCGCGTCCGAAGAAGAACACGAAAAACACCTCACGGCAGTTTTCCGGCGGTTGGGAGAGCACGGGTTAATAATCAACCCAGCTAAGTGCCAGTTCGGGGTGGCGCAGATCGATATTTTGGGGCACCGCGTCTCCCCAGAAGGGGCAGTTCCGCTACCGGACAAAGTGCGCGCAGTGGCAGATTTTCCCCAGCCACAAACAGTCAAAGCACTACAGGAGTTTTTAGGAATGGTGAATTTTTATAACCGTTTCCTCCCCCACGCAGCGCAGATCATGCAACCATTATATGCCGCACTTAAAACACAAAAACCCTCAAATGCAATCGAATGGTCCCCGGAGCGGGAGCGCGCATTCTCGGAGGTAAAAAAAGCCCTTGCAGACGCTGCGTTGTTGGCTCATCCAGACCCAACGGCCCGCATAGCGCTCACCACTGATGCGTCAGATTTGGCCATAGGGGCGGTAGTAGAGCAGCACGTTGCCGGGGTTTGGCAGCCGCTGGCCTTTTTCAGCAGGTCCTTGCGCGAGGCCGAGCGAAAATACAGCGCGTTTGACAGGGAGCTGTTAGCGCTCCACTTAACCATTCGCCACTTCCAATTCTGGCTAGAAGGTCGGCGTTTCACCGCATTTGTCGACCACAAACCGCTCACTTTTGCGATGGCCAAAATTTCGGAACCATGGTTGGGCCGGCAGCAGAGGCAGCTGGCCGCAATTTCGGAGTTTACTACTGATATTCAACACGTAGCGGGTAAACTCAATGTAGTGGCAGACTGCCTCTCTCGCGCGGTAACCGCGCCAGTCCGCACAGAGGTAGATTATATTACCGCAGCCGCAGAGCAAAATAACAGCACGGAGGCGCACGCGGCCCCAGTCCACGTGGGGATAGATTATGCAGCCATGGCAGTGGATCAGGGTAGCGACGCGGACGTGTGTGCGCTCCAGTCGGGACCAACAGGGTTAAGGCTGGAGAACAGGAGGCTGCAAAATGGTATGCCCCCCCTAATCTGCGATGTCTCTACTGGACGACCGCGTCCAGTAGTGCTGGCCGCATGGCGCCGCCGCGTTTTTGACTCGATTCACTCCCTGGAGCACCCAGGGGTGCGCGCGTCGTTAAAAATGGTAGCAGAGAAGTTTGTTTGGCCGAGCCTGCGCAAGCACGTTAAAGATTGGGCAAGAGCCTGTATGGCTTGCCAGCGGGCCAAAATACACAAGCACACAAAAGCCCCCTTAGAGCCGTTTCACATCCCGGCCAAGAGGTTCCATCATGTGCATGTCGACCTCGTAGGCCCCCTACCGTCGTCGCAAGGGTACACACATCTTTTGACAATGGTGGACCGCACCACGCGTTGGCCGGAAGTGGTCCCACTGGCATCAACCACAGCTGCAGAGGTGGCCTGCGCGTTTTTAACGGCTTGGGTAGCGCGTTTCGGGGTCCCGTCGGATATTACGTCCGACAGGGGACCTCAATTTGTGTCCGAGCTTTGGTCAGCGATGGCGCACAGCTTAGGTGTGACAATTCACCGCATTACCGCTTACCACCCCCAGGCTAATGGTTTATGCGAGCGTTTTCATAGATCATTGAAAGCAGCCCTCAGAGCGTCGCTTACGGATGCAAATTGGGTAAAGAGATTACCATGGGTTTTATTAGGGTTGCGTTCCGCACCTAAAGAGGACTTAAAAGCCTCTCCAGCTGAGTTGGTCTTCGCGCAACCACTCCGGCTGCTGGGAGAGTTTCTTCCAGATAATCCGGCGCCAGAGCGTCCCCCTGCTCAGCGGTCACTGAACGTCACGGGAGCAGACATGCTTCCGGGCCCCATTCATCACACTTTTCCGCGTGTTTTTGTACCTAAATCTTTAAAAAATGCCAAGTTTGTTTTTGTCAGGCACGAGGCTCAGCACTCAACCCTACGACCACCTTATGATGGCCCATATAGAGTGCTGGAAACAGGTGATAAGCATTTTTTGCTAGATTTGGGGGACAGGAGGGAGACAATTTGTATAGACAGACTGAAACCTGCTTTTGTGATGGCTGATGAAACTGTGCAAGTGGCGAGGGCTCCTCGACGCGGCAGGCCCCTAGGGAGCATGCCCCAGAGCCCCCACAGGGATTGACTAACAGTTCTCATCCTCAGATGACAGAATCACTGCAAGATGGCACCACAGGAGCGGCGAAGCCCGCTTTCAGCAAGTTTGGAAGACGGTTGAAGCCCAGACAGCATATGGACTGATGTTTGTGATTTTATCATGTTGTGGGGACGATGTTGTATTGTTTCATCTTCGACGTTTGGGGGGGGGGGGGGGTTATGTGGCACACATATTTGAGATGCTTAGACTACATATGTATAGCACACAGATTGAGATGCTTAAGCTGCATATGTATATTGTTGTACCTCACGTCTTAGAAGGAACAATAAGTCTGGACCTCCTGGGGATAACAGTAGGAGGTGGAGGTGCTTTTAGAAATGACTCTGAAAAGACTTCCTGACCACCAGGGTGTTAGGTGGAGGAAGAGGAGACCTGGGGGAGACGTATTGTCTATGGGGGGTTGAATGACAATGTTATGCTGTACTTTGATGTCCCGGGTATAAAATGGGGAGATTTGGGAAGTTGGTCCTCTTTTCTGTTTGAGAGGACGTTGGAGATGTGAGATGTTCAATAAACCTGAATTGAGAAATAAATTCAGCCTCTTCATTTCACGTTCTCCACATTGATCACTTTTATGTGCAGGGTCTTGCATGGAGCATTAGCTGTGGACAGTAGAGCCAGTAGTATGAACGACGGGACAGTGAATCATGAAGAAGACAAGCAGATGGTAACAGAATGTTGACGAAGGCTGAAGAGAACCGAGACCAGATGAATGAAAGGAAGTCTTTAATACTGAAAGAGATTATAGATGTGAGATGTGCAGCTTCATCAGCTAGTCCAGGGAAAGGTGAAGTCTTGTACACAGATGGATAGTGGATGGTAAAAATCGAGTGCTTCTGATGGAAAAAGTACGTAGGTGAAGAGAAAAGAACGGTAGATTTAGCAAGTGTAAATCAATCAAATCAATAAAGTATACAAAATCAAAAAAAAAAGTCTAGAAAATATTTTTGGTTTTGAGGTGGAAATGGAAAAAGAAATGAAGGCAGAGTGTGTGTAACCAAAGAAAAATAAAGATCTGTGTAACATTTGCAACTGTAGCTTTAAAAACCAAAGAAACAAAAAAACAACAATAAATAAATTAAATTTTGCTTAATCCTGAAGAGTGTCAGGAAGAATGCACAAACACAGGCAGCCATCTTAAATGTTTCCAAGTACTTAAAGTGGAAATGAGGCATTAGGTATCCAACTTTCAGTGCATTTCCCTTAATAGTGAATATTAACATTACGTAATGAGCAAACACTCACCACAAAGATTATAGCTTTACTGTATACTCCAGGGGTGTCCAACCATGTGCCATGGAGAGCCAAGACCCTGCAGGTTTTACCTCCAACCAGTGTCTTCAACAGCAGATTTCTGTGAACTTCTTCCCACTGATTGCTGATAAGTGAAAACACCTGCTGAAGAGACTGGGTAGAAAAGAAAACCTGCAGGGTCTTGGCTCTCCATGGCACATGGTTGGACACCCCTGGTATACTCAGTTATTTTAAGTCAGTCTAACACCCCAGTTATGTTCCTCCTCAATAGAGGGTATGCATAGGATGTCACCGAACAGAACTCTTGGAAGAAAAAAACACTGAGTGGCAAAAATGAGTAGCAGCATGGAGGTGTATGCCAGTACAACACAAAAATCCACGCAGCACTCAATTACAGTAGTACAAATAATACCTGATGGCATTGTGGAGAGTTAATCTTATTATTCCATCTTGTATTAATTAGCAAAGATTAAATAAAGACTTTGAATCAGTTCCTTTCTTGACTCAAGGTTGGAAATCTAAATAAGAAGGAAAAATAAAATTTGAAGGAAAAACATGCACTTATTTATGGAATGGCTGATACAAGGGGAGCCCGAGGATCCCCATGAATCTGTTTCTCTTATAAAAGGAGGCCAAAAGAAGGAGGGGGAGGACAGCAAAGAGGAGGAGGGAGCACGCCCCACAATGGAAACTGGGTGATATCCAGGCCGCTGCTGGCGGGAAGGAGGCGCCCACACCCACCACGGAAAAACTGGACTGCATGCTTAAGACTAGAACAGATAAGTGTACTCACTTCTACACATATACAGAAAATTAGCAAAAATTAAATTACTGCACGTAAAGTAAGAACTCCGGGTAATGACATACAGGACTTTTCAAGGTCAGAAAAGTAACGATCAAATTCTGCAAATGGCAAGCTACCAGTAGAACACCTATCAACACCTGTAAAAGTAGCATTGTACTCCATGTACTATAGGCAATTGAACAGATCTGATCCAAATTATGAACGGTCATTATTTGCAAATCCATCCTCCAGATTGGTCATAAAATTTGGACTGGTAAACAAGGAAATGTGTGGAAGCATCCATTGTCCTAATTGAAGAGGATAAGAGACATTTCAACCTATGGGGGGGGGGGGTTCCACACATCCCGCTGGTTAGACCCAAACACATGGATTGGAAAATGTTGGACATTTTTTTTGACACCTCTACTGTGGAATATAGCCATCCATGGAAAACCAATACCTGACCTTAACATAGAATAGTCTCCCAAATTAAAAGCATAAGCATTGTCTTTTAACTGGGTAACCACATCACAAAAGGCGGTACACATTGACGCCCAGAAATCTCCTATATGACCAATCTTAACATCAACAAATGAGGAGATGAGGAAAATTTGAAGCAAATTCCAAATAGGTTATGGTTAAAGGATAACCAGATGTAGATCTAACAAAAGGAGCAGAGTATGACACTATAAGCCATATATTCAGAAGCCCAGAAAGGTGTTAACAAATGCAATTTTCCACAGTGGGAGTCATCAGCAAGTCTTAGACCAACTGCTGGGTCGAGAGGAAGAGCTGAAGACCCCAAGACGGAGGATGATGACGAGGAAGACCATTCTGCCATCACAGATTATTTGTAAACACAGTGTGCTACTGATAATACATAAATCATACATAGCTCACCACACATAGGTACGGGTGTGAGACTTATAGTACTCTTGCGTGTTTACTTCCATCACGCTAATTACAGTTAGGTAGCCAGGATAATTGTGAAGGTTAGAAGTTCTAGAAGCCTGAATATAACAATGTATGGATAAGGATGTCTCCTAACATTGAACAATGTAATCTACTGCCTACCCACTGCTGAACATATAGGTCCCATCACCCAACACACTCATCACAACACAACCACTGCTTGCAGATTTCATATGGTCAACAATCACACACTCAAGGCTAATGGCAGATAACTTACAACCACACATAGTCAACCCCAGATGTGGTGAATAAGGATAAAATGGTACAGGCTCTAGCCATTGTGATGGCAACGCCTCAGGCCATTATTGGTCCTGCCCCGGCCAAGCCCTTTGTATCGGCACTCGAGCAAAGGTGTAGGGCACAGGGAAGATGCATGCCAGAGGGCACCAGACCATCATGACGTGTGCCTGCGACGTAGAAAAAGGTCGTAGGACGAGTGACTGTATGACTTCAGTCCCTAGAAGAAGAATGGACTGGTACCCAAGCGCATCCACTGCACCTCCAGCATCCGGGGTGGAGCCAGGAGCTCGAGCCTTACCAACACCAGCATCTCTACCTCTGTCCAGTGACAGGGGGCTAGCATTCCTGGGACAGCATCACTGAACTGTTCACTGGCTGGACTGGATGTTATCTATCCTCTGCTGCACCCACCGGACTGTCCTATAGACCTCATGGGATGAGGTGTGCCTCTGAAAGCGTGGGCACACAGTTGTTTTGAATGGTACCAGTGTGTGCAAATGAGATGGGACTGTGCTCCACAGCTGCGGATACAGGAAGCAGAGACAGAGGAAGGTCAAACCTCTGTCGCAACCGTGTGATGACGGCAGTCGAATGATGCGAGTCCTGGCAAGGGTCAACCGGTGGACAAAGGTTTCGTGGGCGTCGTGGATTGACAGTTTATCTGGACAAGGCCCTCTTAGACATCGCTGCACCGTGCTAGGGTGTCCACAAGGGGGGAGGCAAGGGTAGCGGAACCAACAATGGTGCAAGCCTCTTGGGTTGACACACAATGTAGGGACCTGTCTTATCCACTATCTGTTAATCGCTAGCGTCTCTCACACCATGCATAGTTGACATGATAAAATCATGTCAAAGGGGGGGAGTGAAAGGGTTATGAAAAGAGTGCCATAACAATAATTCTGTAGGTAATCTCCCATTATGCTCTACACAGATTCTATACATATTCTGTTTGCATGCTTATGAACAAATATGTGGTGCTAGAGTCTAGCACCACATATTTGTTCATAGTCTAGCAGCTAGACTCTGGTAAACGGGAATTAGGCAGAGCTATAGAGCCCTCTTTCTACTCTCTCTCTCTCTCCTATTATTAGTCAGGTCTAATATTTAGTTACATGCCCCCAAAACCCAACACCCACGCACACTGTTGATCGCACATTCTAGAAACAGCGGCGTGATCAATGGATGGCCTGTTCACGTCAGAGTTAAATTGGCCAATCAGACAGTCACATACAAGCCCATCCTATTGTACGGGGGTTGGCCCAACCAACCCGAGAAGATAACTGTAAGTTGCACCCGGAAGTCAGGATCAGTCTGACGACGTCCCCTAGGGGGCTGAATCATGCTGATCCGGCGCTGCTTGCTTTACACGTGACCTCCAAATAAATGTTGCATCTTTAAATTGAAGAAATCTCCGGCTTGTTCTTGGATCTTTCAATCAAAGAATCGGGTATTTTTCTAACACAGTCCAGAAATTTAGGTAGCCATAACATAGAATATTGAATGTCAAGCTTTATGGCATGTTTGTAGACATTATGAAAAACACTAGCGCTAATGTAGCTAAAGTGTAAAGACAAAACAGGGAAAATGTTTTCATAGTTCTGTTTAAATGGGCTTATTTTTCCCCAAAAAGTCACAATCTCCAACTATTTTCTAAACTGCTGGACAAATTAACGTATAAAGCAATAGTTACACCTGCTGAGGAACTGGGACTATCCTCGGAGGAACCAAGCTGTGCTCATTGAGACACCAGTTACATTTTGATAGGCATAATAGGTGGTGCGAGGCAGATCTGATGGATAATCTGACATTTCTGGCTCTCACTTTGATAGAAACATTAGAGACATTAAAGGAACATCAAGCGCCAGAAATCTGCTGTGCAATCAATGCAGTCTGTGGGCTTTTTTGAACAATTTCTGTCATAAAAACAATTTTGGTGTTCCAGAATACACTAAATTGTAAAATTGCTCATACAAGTTGTCTAATAAGTGTGGACAGTATTATAAGTGGTGCAATAATGCTGATATCAGTGCACCATCATTTGCAGCTGGTTAAAAAAAATCTGTTCAGAAAAAGTGCAGTCTTACAAAAATGTACAATCCATGACAAAAAAAAAATCACCAAACATGAATTGCAAGTATAGTTATTTTGCAGAATAAAAGCCAGAGTTGTTGTCCACCTATTATCTAGCTGTATTACATTAAATGAAATTTACTCCAAATGATTTCCAACAAAGAAGATCTGCCGTTTGGAGCAGTCCAACCAGAGCGCAGACATTCACACCAGACATGCTAAAAATATGGCTCTACTGAAGCAGCTCTGCAAAGAAGAACGGTCCAAAATTCCTCCCACGGCGTAACGACTGATCTCAACAACACGTGGGCTGGTAGGAAACTAATGTGACATGCTGGTGACAATATGAGGCATGTTTTTTTGTTTGTTTGTTTGTTAACATCGTGTGTGCTCTGTGAAACTAAGTCGGCCGTTTTATGACACATAGCTGATGTCTGGACGTTTTCCAGGTGCATCTGCTGTCCCTGTCAATGCACCTAGCATGCTTATGGTGGTGGGGGTGGGGGGTACATTATGAAGATTGACGACGCTGTCACAGTGGGATGGTGTTTGTCGCAATGCGAGCATTTTTTCCTCTGTTATCATTATGGCTGCTGTTTGTGTTGCAATAGCCATTTCACGAAGCGGTTGAGCTGCTCAGGCCAAGAGGCACAAAATGCTAAATGGAAAACAGAGATATTGGAATTCACGTGTTGTATAATACCTACATTTACAGATAATTGGGAGCATACAGTATGACTGTGGCGCTTTATGAAACCTTTGGCGATGTGTGTGGACGCAGCTACAAAAGAAAGCGTCCCCGCCGGGTTGATTTATTGTTCTTTAAGAACATTTGTGTAGTTAATGGTCTAAGGCCAACTATGCTGCAGAGCTGAGCATGAAGGAGGGTTCGGGCTCAGGGAACAATTTCGACTTTTATGAGCCTTGACACACTTCACAAAGCTGTGCTGGCCGTGAGCTGTAATCAAAATTCGTCTGTGACGCCATCAATTTAGCAACGCAAAAATGTGACGCATCAAATCCAAATTAGTCAAGACAGTGCATGTGAATATTAGCCATGTCGTCGCCACAGAATCCACACTTTCAGTGACAGACCACACATGTTAATGCTGTTGCCCCCCTCTTCTCTCTCACATGGTTGTCCTTTAGGATGCCGGAGCAGGTGTGATAAATGCTGCCGTTTAAATCAAAGCACTCCCCTCTCCCTCCTCGCCCCCTCCAGGGAGAAAGAGGATGCCTCAATGCAGATTGATATCAGGAGGCCTGGCCATATCCTGCAAGGCCTGACTGATGGTCTGCCTGGATAAAAAATGAACTTTATACCCACCATGTGAGCTGTAATTCATGGGTCCCCCATCCGCCACCCTCGTAGAAGCTAGTCCACCTTCACTACATGCACTCAAGAAATAGTGTAGTGCATCATATAGTGCTCCACTGCCTAGAAAATATCAATAAAAATAACCCAAAAATTTTTAATATTAGACAAGCATAACCTGAGGAAATACAAAATGCAGTTTTTAAATGATGATTTCATTTATTAAGGGGAAAAAGGTTATCCAAACCTACCTGGCCCTGTGTGAAAAAGTAGTCTCCACCCCCACCCCCCGCCACATCATGAATTAATTGTGATTAACCATTTTTATTTTTTGGAAAGATGAGTTCAATTTCCCTTCTCACAACCAGGTCTGATGACTGCCAGATCTGTTGAATCAAGAAATCACTTCAATAGAATCTGTCTGACAAAGTGAAGTAGGTTAAAAGATCTCAAAAAGTAACACATCACGCCACGATCTAAAGAATTTCAAGAACAGATGAGAAACAAAAACCCAGAGCAACATCTGAAGAACTGCAGGGCTCACTTGCCTCAGTTTGGACTCTGGTCCATGATTCAACAATAAGAAAGAGACTGGGCAAAAATGGCATTCATGGGAGAGTTCCAAGGCAAAAACCACTGCTGACCAGGAACACCACAAAAGCTTGACACATTTGCCAAAAAAAAAAAAAACCCTTGATGACCCCCCAAGACTTTTGGGAAAATACTCTGTGGACTGACAAGACTACAGTTCATTCATTCATCTTCTTCCTCATCTTCAGTACTGCACATCTGTCACAGTCAGAGAGCGCATCTGTACACCCGATGTGGAGCTTCTGTCCGTATCGCTATGCCCCTTTTATCTGTCCCGCGAGCTCCCCCAACTTTTCATCACGACTGTGCACATTCACCCGAGGGCAGACGCTGACTCCGCCTCCAGCACCATCTTTGATGTGGTACAGCGGCTGCAGTCAATTTCACCAGAGGCTCCAAACTTTATTTTTGGGGATTTTAACCATGTTTCTTTAAAGAAGACACTTAAAAACTTTTATCAGTATGTCTCCTGCCCAACCAGGCGAAAAAAGACATTGGACCTGTGCTATGGATCCATAGAGAGGGCCTATAAATCTATTCCCCTTCCTCCTTTAGGATCCTCAGATCACAACTGTGTACATTTGCTACCCACATATAAAACTGCTCTCAGAAGAGGCAAGGTGAAGACCAGAGACATAGATGTGTGGACAGAGGATTCAGTGCACTGCCTCCAGGAATGCTTTAACTGTACAGACTGGGAGGTGTTCACACTGTCCTGTGGGGATCATTTGGACTCTGGTAGACGTCACATGCTCATACATGGCTTTCTGTAAAAATATGATCGTTCCACGTAAACGTGTCAAAATATATCCCAACAACAAGCCATGGGTTACAAAATCAGTTAAATCCTGCTTACAGAGGAAAGCACATGCCTTTAAACAGGGGTCTGTTTCTGAGCTACAGGTTGCCACAAAAGAGCTGAAGTCCGAAATTTTAAGAGCAAAACAGAATTATAAATCAGAATTGGAAAGCAAGAAGGCAACAAAGAAACTTGGTTCAGCCTGGGCCAGTATGAAAACTATTGCAGGCCTTCAGAGCACAGAGAGCAGTAATCATGTGTTTTTAGATGGTTTTAATTCAGACACAGAGCTGACTAATGCTCTTAATTGTTTTTATGGTTGTTTTGATTCCTCTGATTTTAGCACAGAAACCCAAGATTTGAAACAGAAACTCAAAGACAATCAGCACTTTAATATTGAGGTGCAGGATATTAAAAGGGAGTTCTGTGCTGTAAAAGTGAACAAAAGTCAGGGCCCTGATAATATATTTTTTTTATTTTATTTTTTATTTATTTTTTTTTTTGTTACTTATTTGTACCCGTAGGTAGATTTGGTTTGCAGTCTGGTGACAAGCCACCGGCTGCTGGTCGCTGCATGCGCGAGCGCCCTAAACCTACATGTTTTTGGTATGCGGAAGGAAACCGGAGAAATCCCGGAGTAAACCCGCGCAACACGGGGAGAACATGCAAACTCCACACAGCTCACTGTTGGTCGGGGGCTGGGATCGAACCCACGATCTCATGATCCCCGCGGTCCCCCGGCCGAGGGTAAAACTGTGCTGCCACAGTGCTAAACCACTGCGCCACCGTGCAGCCCATATATATGTGGGCGACTGGTAAAGTCCTGTGCACGGGAATTGAGTCCTGTATTTCATTACATTTTCAATAAGTCCTTACAGACACAACATGTGCCTAAGATCTGGAAAGATGCCGTGGTTGTCCCCGTTCCAAAATCCAGCTGTCCTAAAACGGTAAACGACTTTAGACCAGTTGCTTTGACTTCAATTTTAATGAAAACTTCTGAAAAACTGGTCAGATTTGAGGTCCTAAAGCAGACTCAACATGCATTGGATCCTTTGCAGTTTGCATATAGGCCTCACAAAGGAGTGGAGGACGCCACTGTCACTCTGTTTAACATGCTTTTTAAACATCTGGATTTTAATGGGACACACGCCAGGCTTTTATTTGTGGACTTTTCCTCCGCCTTTAATACAATCCAACCTCATATTTTAGTTGAAAGGCTCCTGCAGCAATTTGATTTGAGCAATAATCTGGTGGGTTGGATTCTGGATTTCTTAACCAACAGGACACAGAGAGTAAGGGTCAATGGCACATTGTCTGACCAAAAGTGCTCTTCTACTGGCTCTCCTCAGGGGTGTGTGTTGTCACCACTACTCTTCATCCTGTACACAAACATGTGTCGGAGCAGACATGACAACAGACACATTATAAAGAATGCTGATGATTCAGTTATTGTCAGTCTCCTCCAGGATGGTGAGAGTGGCCACGGCCCAGTAGTTGATGATTTTGTTCACTGGTGTGAGGATTCCTACCTGCAGCTGAATACGACAAAAACTAAAGATATGATTATTGACTTTAGGAGGAAAACTCCCAGGCACAAAGTCACCGTACTAAAAGGTCAGACCACTGAATGTGTACAATCCTACAAATATCTTGTCTGCACAACAACCACTGCTGCCTCTAAAGAAATCAAGTCCTGCTGCCCACTCCCCACTCCACCAACACCCCCCCACTCCCAACACACAGCCCCCCATCCTGACCCTGACCAGGACCCAGGTGAGGACAGAGCTGAGGAAGATCAAGGCGAGGAAGGCGTCGGGACCGGATGGCATCAGCGCAAAGCTCCTCAAGTCCTGTGCAGACCAGCTGTGTGGGATTGTGACGTACATCTTCAACCTGAGCCTGAAACTGGGGAGGGTACCACAGCTGTGGAAAACATCTTGTGTGGTACCTGTACCAAAAACTTCCCACCCCAAAGACCTGAACAGCTACAGACCGGTGGCCTTGACGTCCCACTTGATGAAGACCCTGGAGAGACTGCTCCTTGCTCACCTCCGCCCCCTGGTGGAACCAGCGATGGATCCACTCCAGTTCGCCTACCAGCATGGCATTGGGGTGGAGGATGCGGTGATCTTCCTCCTTCACCGTTCTCTGTCCCACCTGGAGAAGCCCGGGAATATGGTGAGGATCATGTTCTTTGACTTCTCCAGTGCTTTCAACACCATCCAACCGATGATCCTGAAGGACAAGCTGCTGCGCGCAGGGGTGGACTAGCACCTGTCATCATGGATCCTGGACTACCTCACGAACCGGCCTCAGTTTGTGAGAACCCGGGACTGTGTGTCCGACACGATCATCAGTAGCACGGGGGCCCCCCAGGGAACGGTGCTGGCTCCCTTCCTGTTCACTCTTTATACTGCGGACTTCTCACACAACACAACACACTGCCATCTACAGAAGTTCTCTGATGACTCTGCGATCATTGGCCTCATCTCCAATGGAGATGAAGCTGAGTACAGAGGGCTTATCCAGGACTTCGTGGACTGGTGCCATCGGAACTGCCTCCAGATCAACGCGAGGAAAACTAAGGAGCTGGTGGTGGACTGTCGCAGGCAAGGACAACCCCTCACAGCACCAGTAAATATACAGGGAACAGACATCGAGATGGTGACAGCCTATAAGTACCTGGGTATTCATCTGAACAATAAACTAGACTGGTCACACAATACTGACGCACTCTACAAGAAGGGACAGCGCAGGCTGTTCCTGCTGAGGAGACTCAGGTCTTTTGGTGTACAAGGCGCGCTGCTGAAGACATTCTATGACACGGTGGTAGCATCAGCCATCACTTTTGGAGTGGTCTGCTGGGGCAGTGGCATTACTGCAGCCGATAGGAAGAGACTGAACAAACTGATTAAGAAAGCTAGCTCTGTCCTGGGGCAGCGCCTTGATCCGATGGAGGAGATAGGAGGGAGAAGGACGGTGGCTAAACTGTCATCTCTGCTGGAGTCCGAGTTCCACCCTATGCAGGACATACTGAATGCACTGAGGAGCTCATTTAGCAGCAGACTACATCATCCCAGGTGCACAACCGAGAGGTTTCGTAGGTCCTTCCTACCAACGGCTGTCAGACTGTACAACCTAAGCAGGGCTGCTCGCAGAGATAGCAAAAAGACGTAACAAACTAATAGTTTTTTGAATGCAAAAGATGCAATAGACTTACACAATGGTCCCCTCCAGCATACAACTAGGAAAATACTGGTCACTATGGAGGGTGAGAATATGTATGGGCACATAATCATACCATGTAGGATAACTAAGTAGACGGTTGTGCTGTTTCATCCCATCTAGCAACAATGCTCTGCACTGTGTGTGTTTATATATTTACATATTTATTCCATCTAGCTACAATGCTCCGCACTGGGTGTGTTTATATTTATATATCTATATATTTATTCCATCTAGCTACAATGCTCCACACTGTGTGTTTATATATCTACATATTATTCCATCTAGCTACATTGCTCCGTACTGTGGGTGTTTATATATTTACATATTTATTCCATCTAGCTACAATGCGCCGCACTGTGTGTTTACATATTCATATATTTATTCCATCCAGCTACAATGCTCTGCACTGTGTGTCTGTGTGTGTGTATATATATATTTTATAGTAATATGTACATATGTATATTAGCTGCTCTTGCTTGCTTGTTTTTTTTCTTGCCTTCTGATTGTTGCTCTGAGTGTTGCTATCCCTGTGCTGTTGCAATCCTGGAATTTCCCCGTTGTGGGACTAATAAAGGCTTATCTTATCTTATCTTATCTTATCTTGGGACGATTATTGATAGTAATTTAAACTTTGAAGAGAACTGTGAAAGGGTGTGCAAAAAGGGTCAGCAACTAAACATTTTGCATTTCATGAAAAGAGCATCATACCAACAGTCAAGCATGGTGGTGGTAGTGTTATGGTCTGGGGTTGCTTTGCTGCATCAGGACCTGAGTGACTTCCCTTAATTGATGGAACCATTAATTCTGCTCTCTATCAGGCAATCCTGAAGGAGAATGTCTGGACATCAGTTCAGGACCTCAAGCTCAAGCCCTCCAATGTGGCTGAATTAAAGCAATACTACAAAAATTCCTCAAAATTCCTCAACAGCGATGTAAAAGACTAACTGCCAGTTATCATAAATGGTTGACTGCAGTTGTTGCTACGAAGGGTGACACAACCAGTTATTAGGTTTAGGGGTAATTACATTTTCACACAGGGCCAAGTAGGTTTGGATAGCTTTATTCCTTAAAAGAAATCATCACTTAAAAACTGCATTTTGTATTTACTCAGGTTATCTTTGTCGAATATTAAAACATGTTTGATGATCTGAAACATTTGAGTGTGACAAACAGGTTCAGGTTCAGGTTACTTTATTTGTACCCGTAGGTAGATTTGTTTTGCAGTCTGGTGACATCCATATTTACAAGCCACAATTACATTCAACATAGACACCAACACAGGCACACATGAAGCTGACTATAAACATGATAAAAATACTCAAGGCTCCATCAATCAGGGTATAAAGACAAAGAGATGAGAGAAAAACCAGAGGTAAGAGAGAAGGGTCATATTAAAAAGTTGAAGACTAGTCAAAGAGGTTAAAAACTCAAAGGACTAAAACCCAATAAAAGATTTAGAACCCAAATAACATCCTACAAAAATAAGTAAATATACAATGGAATTGATAAATAGGTAACTAATATTATGTGCAATATATTGTTACAACTTGTTCAACTCTTTGACAGCAGCAGGAACAAAGCTGTTTTTGTAGTGCTGGGTTTTACTTTTGGGACAGCAAACCTCCGTCTTTAGGGAAGAAGCTGAAAGTTGCAGTGCAAAGGGTGGGAGTCATCATTTAAAAATGGAGGTAGCCATCCTCTGAACTTGTCTGGTGTACAGGGATGTCAGGCTCAGCTGTGACTCACCAAGCAAACAACTGGACCATCTAACTACCTGATCCAAGGATTTCCTCTGTTTCAGTTTTATCTGACCTAAACATGCAACAATATAAGAAATCAGGAAGGGGGCAAATACTTTTTCACAGCACTGTGTTAAACTAACATGTTTTATTCATTTACTAAGATAATTAAACACTCTGTTAAGTCTTTCTGACATTGCTGTAACCCGTGACATCAGTATAAATGTGCTGGAATGTGAATATACATTTGAAATCTGTGCTTTTTGGCAGAGATTATTCTGCAACTACGTGTCTGACCACTGCTTTCCTTGGGTTCTTCTGCCCTTCCATACCATGATGAGTGACAGGCAGGCAGCAGCGGCGGGGTCACATTAGTCACGGTTAGCATTCTGTTCCGCCTCTTTCCTGTGCTAAAAAACATGGTGAAGCCTTGCACTTTCGGCTCCAAAAGTGAACACACAGTGTGGGAGTTGATGGCGCAAAAGAAAGAAAGAAAAAAGAAGTAAACATGGCTTTTTCATGGATTCCATCTAATTTGCCACCTGAAAGCAAAACTATATTTACTGGGAAGGATGACGAATAAAAGGTGAAGTTTCAATTTTACATGGCGAGCAAAACTTAACGGAAGGAGACAAAATGTTTTCACTGTCAAAAATTTCAAATGGTCATTCTCTGATCTCCAAACGAGCTGTTAGTCTAAAACAGCAACGCAATCGAGTCGTCCTCTTTGGGGAGGAGTTGCGATGGACCATAAAAGCCTTTTTCTTTTTTTGTTGTTTCTTCTTCAGAGAGGTGTCAATGTGGATGGAATAGCGTTTCCATAATTGCACCCTATAAAACTGTTGGGTGACAGACAGATAAGGCTAATGAGAGAGTGGGAAAGGACAGTGAGGCGACATCCCATAATTATCACCTCAAATCTAAAATGCAAAGAAGAGGGAAAAAAGTGGAAAACAACAAAACATCAGTATGTCTTTTTTAAACAGGCTGACAGATATGTTACAGTGGAGATAAACGTGGTCATAGAAGCAAAACTCAAGAGCTAAATAGCAGCCTTTGTTTAAAATTTAAGATAACGCTGCACTCATTTTAATGGAACCCATTCAAACCAGTATAGTGTTTTTAAAAAAACAACAAATGACCATGTTTTTAAAACGTCTAAAACGACGCTCTTTGGTGGCATCTTTCACAGCAAATAGGCTTTTCAGCACGCTTATGTTGAGGAGTTGACACAGTAAATTCCCCGGGGGGTGAAGGGACCTGCATGTAAACCTTTTTGATGGAACTGAAGCCCTTGGAGGCTGAGGAAAATACAACCCCAGCAGTATAGAAAACAGCTCCCTATTTGTCATTGATCAAGAGGGTATTAAAACTATAACAAAGATTGGTTAGTGACTGATTAAAGGTCATGTGAAACTAACAGAGATTGAGTAACAATAAAAAAAAAAAGAATCGATAGCGCAAATATTGCTCTTAGGGTAACTTTATATGGGGACTGTAACAATGATTAAAGATCTTTCACAGGGCTGCAGAGGTGGGACTTGGTTCGGGCTGAATCATGAAATGAGCAATGTTGTCACTGAGTTTATCTGTTATAAATAAGAAAGAACAAACAATTTTTGCTTTATTGCATGGCGAAAGGCTCAAAGAAACAATACGTACACGAAGAACTAAAGCCGTTTCAGAAAATGTTTCTTCGTGTACCTTTTCCTATAAATTCTTATTACAGACCAAAATAAAAACGCAGTACTGTAAAACACTTTGAAAACTGTGTGTAACACTTAGTGTACTCGTATAAAATAATATATGCAGTGTTTCCACTGCCCCCAAACATGCCTTAGCTGTTCATTGATTGGGATTTTAACTGCCAATACAAAGATGAGGCACTTACCCTAATGACACCTCTGTACCTGCAGTATTCTTCTGTGTGACTTCATTGAATGGGCAAAGAGTGTACGTGTACCTGTAGAAGGGAAAAAAAACCCCAATCATAACGCATCCAATAAACTTCAGTCCCACATGTACAGTATATCAATATGTTTTGCTCAAGATGTTTCTATTAGGCCCAGTTTACACAACATTTTCGCTGAGAAAAATCCTTGTTCACACACAGTATGAATGCCAGGTCAGTAGGTGGCACTGAGTTTTTTTTTAATTGATTTGCTTATAACTACCCTCTACTACAGTGTGGTGATTATAAATAAACAAGACACTATAGCTAGGGGTGGGAATCATGAGGGACCTCACAATACGATATGTACTGCGATACTTGGGTCATGATGCAATATTATCATGATATTACGATTCTTAAGTAGCATGATACCATGTATTATATAAAAGTCAAATGGTTTTTATTACTCTCGTACCTAAATAGGTAAGTTTGTATTTGTAACATTCATGAATAATTTTTGATAAAGTATCACAGTACTGTGTCTCTGAATTGATACAGTATCACCACCACAAAGTATCACAACACTACAATGCATTAAGATTTCAGAGTGGGACTGTTACTCAGAGTGACTCTGGACTAAAAAACAAACAGCTTTTGCCTTCACTATTGCTGTTGTTCTTCTCATGCGTGCATATTAGCCTAAAAAATGGCCTGTGGGGTTTCCTCCCACAGGCCAAAAACATGCAAGTTAGGTTAACTGGAGACTCAAATGTGGCCCTAAGTATGAATGTGTGTGTGTGAATGATGGCTCATCCATCCAGGTGGATGCCCTGAATTTCCCTTTGGGGATTAATAAAGTATACAAAATAAAAAATATAAAAAAAATATATCTCTATATTAGCCACGTTCGAAGTAGGGCTGTTTTCATACTTCCAGTTTACAACCACAGATTGAAAATAAAGACGAAAGCCATTAGAGCTCTCCAAAAGTGAAACCCCGACATCCTGATCGCCCTCTGGTGGTGGGATGCAGTAAGACGATAAGCCCGACCCATTACTGTATGTAGCATTTTGATGATAACGAACAATGCTGCTCAAAAAAAGTTTTGAAAAGATGGTTTCTTTCCTCACAGGTAGCTCTTTTTTTTTTTTTTTTTACATGGATTTAGGCTCACATGTTTCAGATTAGTTTTAATTAGTTATTTGGTGGTATAAAAGTGACGTCTGGTAACAAATGAGCATGCTTGAGGGAGCCGCCTATGGACTTTAATGGGCAGACTCATAACCTACTAAATTAAAAACAGCTTAATCAATTAAAAACAATGTGGGAGAGATAGACACTTTTAAAACATACAATTAATTAACATTTTTCAAGCAGTGTGGAGAATCACAAACAAGCTGTTCTCCTTGGAACATAACCTCACCGCACACATACTGTCTAAAAGGTAATGAGAGGTCCAGAGAAGCTATCAATTAGCAAATAGTCCAGGATGGTGGTGGACAATAAAATCATAAGCACAAGCACCAGTTACAAACTTATCAAAGACCTTGATGGTGAAACTAACAGGGGAAAAGGCAGCCCAGCTTATTTCCTTGACATTTGAACCATCACAATGGTTGTTATAAAAAAGGAGTAGGATGCCTAGACAGCCAAGACGAGAAAAAGAGACAGAATTGGGGGGAGGCAGCATAAAGGGCCATAAGAGTGTGATTGGGATCAAAAAGTTGTGTGACAGAAAAGCAAGATGAAAGAAAAGAAAATGAGCATCAAACAAAGTGGAATAGCACTACAGCCTCTTCTGCTCTCATTTACAGGGTTGTATGAAATGTTTCTTATTTTGGACACTTTCATTTAGACATTCACATCAACTGTACATTTTATTCCCCTGATACAGTGGTGTGAAAAAGTGTTTGCCCCCTTCCTGATTTCTCTTTTTTTTGTATGTTTGTCACACTTAAATGTTTCAGATCATTAAACAAATTTAAATACTAAAGATAACACAAGTAAACACAAAATGCAGTTTTTAAAAGAAGGTGTTTATTATTAAGGGTAAAAAAAAAAACAAACTTACATGGCCCTGTATGAAAAAGTGATCTCCCCCCCATTAAAATATAAAGTAACTGTGGTTTATCACATCTTTGGAAAGCTGAGTTCAATTTCTCTAGCCACAACCAGGCGTGATTACTGCCACACCTGTTCTCAATAGAGAAATCACTTAAATAGGACCTGCCTGACAAAGGGAAGCAGAGCAAAAGATCCTCAAAAGCTAGACATCATGCTGTGATCCAAAGACATTCAGGAACAAATGAGAAGCAACGTAATTGAGATCTGTCAGTTTGGATAAGGTTATAAAGCCATTTCTAAAGCTTTGGGACTCCAGCGAACCACAGTGAGAGCCATTATCCACAAATGGCAAAAACATGGAACAGTGGTGAACCTTCCCAGGAGTGGCTGGCCAACCAAAATTATCCCAAGAGCGCAGTGACGACTCATCCAAGAGGTCACAAAAGACCCCACAACAACATCCAAAGAACTGCAGGCCTCACTTGCCTCAGTTAAGGTCAGTGTTCATGACTCCGCCATAAGAAAGAGACTGGGTAAAAATGGCCTGCATGGAAGAGTTCCAAGACGAAAACCACTGCTGAGCAAAAATAACATAAAGGCTCGTCTCAGTTTTGCCAGAAAACATCTTTATGATCCCGAAGACTTTTGGGAAAATACTCTGTGGACTAACGAGACAAAAGTTGAACTTTTTGGAAAGTGTGTGTCCCATTACATCCGGTGTAAAAGTAACACGGTATTTCAGAAAAGGAAAATCATACCAATAGTAAAAATGTGGTGGTGGTAGTGTGATGGTCTGGGGCTGTTTTGCTGCTTCAGGACCTGGAAGACTTGCTGTGGTAAATGGAACCATGAATTCTGCTGTCAACCAAAAAATCCTGAAGGAGAATGTCCGGCCATCTGTTCATGACCTCAAGCTGAAGTGCACTTGGGTTCTGCAAGAAGACAGTGATTCCAAACACACCAGCAAGTCCACCTCTGAATGGCTTAAGAAAAACAAAATGAAGACTTTGGAGTGGCCTAGTCAAAGTCCTGACTTGAATCTGATTGAGATGCTGTGGCATGACCTTAAAAAGGTGGCTCATGCTCGAAAACCCTCCAATGTGGCTGAATTACAACAAGTCTGCAAAGATGAGTGGGCCAAAATTCCTCCACAGTGCTGTAAAAGACTCATTGCCAGTTATCGCAAATGCTTGATTGCAGTTGTTGTTGCTAAGGGTGGCCCAACCAGTTATTAGGTTTGGGGGCAATCACTTTTTCACGCAGGGCCATGCAGGTTTGGATTTTTTTTCCTTTAATAATAAACACCTTCATTTAAAAACAGCATTTTGCGTTTACTTGTGTTATCTTTGTCTAATATTTAAACTTGTTTGATGATCTGAAACATTTAAGTGTGACAAACATACAAAAAAAAAAAAAGAGAAATCAGGAAGGGGGCAAACAATTTTTTTTACACCACTGTACATGAGATAAAATAAACTCTGAGAGGTGTCTGTTAAGTAAGCAATCGGAAAAATTGAAACATTTCAAAATATTTCAGAATAAAACTGGAAATATGCAACTTTTTGTACCAGAAAATGGTGTCATTCATGGAAGCATCTGTATGTGTTGTCCTGGTACATGTCTATTGTCAGAAATCTGATTTCAGGGGGTGGGCCAGTTTCTGGTGACTGACTGGGAAAATCTGACCTTATAAGATAAGATAAGATAAGCCTTTATTAGTCCCACAATGGGGAAATTCCAGGATTGCAACAGCACAGGGATAGCAACACTCAAAGCAACAATCAGAAGGCAAGAAAAAACAAGAGCAGCTAGTATACATATGTACATATTAATATATATATATATATATATATATATATATATATATATATATATATATATATATATATATAGACACACAGTGCGGAGCATTGTGGTTGGTGGATGTGCAGCAGAAAGTCTACACTGCTCTGCTGCAACATGCCAACTTTATGCAGATGATGCAGTTATTTACACAGCTGCCAAGACTCCAGCACAGGCTGCAGATGTACTGTCTACAAGTATGGTTGATGTCCAAGAGTGGCTCCTCCAGAATCATCGATTGCTGAACCTTCAGAAAACAGTTTCAATGTGCTTTTCAATCAAAAAATATAACCTGCAATGTTTTAAAGTTAATATACATGATCATGACATCAATCTAGTTACAGAATTCAAATACCTTGGCGTTGTACTAGATCCTCAACTCAAATTTAATCTTCATATAAAGAAAATTTCAAAAACAGTAAAAAAAAATCTGAACTGCTTTAAATTAATTAGATATTACATACCTTACGAACCTGCTGTACTGTATATGCATTCTATGGTTTTTTCTCATATATCATACTGTTTGACAGTCTGGGCTCAAGCAGCCCCTTCCACAATAAGACATATAGGTTCATTATATAATCAAATCCTAAAAATCTTGGACAAAAAGCCCATTAGGTGGCATCACTGTAATATTTAAAAAAAATACAACCTATTGAGTTTTGAGAGTTTCATTGACCTCTGTTTACTGAAATTAACTTTCAAATGTTTCCATAAATCAGCACCTGAGCCACTTGCTGGTTTCATCCAAAGACAGGACAGCAGCAGAGCCACCAGGAGTTCTGTTAACAATAACTGTAAAATATTCCACCGCAGAACCACATTTGGACAAACAGCTTTCTCTATAAAGGGCAGTCACATCTGGAACACAATGCCAAATGAAATTAAAATAATAACGGACTTTAAAACATTCACTAAAAAGGTTAAAAACTAGCTGAAAAATAAACAAGAATGTACCCATGTATGAAATGATTGTCTGCAGGGTGAGAGTGAATGAAGGGAAGGAATGAATGTGTTTGTTTATAGTGAGTGACGAAGGGAGGGAGGCCTGAAATAGGCAAATGTGTGTCAGGTTGTTATATTTGTGTATTTATAATATTTATAATATTTATAATTGTGTATTTATAATGTATTTATGTTTTTTGCATTGATGTATGTGGTTATTGTGTATTCCTTTTCTTTCCTTTTTTTTTTTTTTCTTTTTACTTGTTTCTCCTTTCTAAAGCCCATCCAGGGACAAGAGTTGCAAATTAGCTAATAGCTATACACTCTGTGCAACACATCAGATTGATTGTCATTGATTAACTGTCTATGTTTATTGCACTGTCCCTGTCAAATAAACAAATCTATCTATCTATCTATCTAAGCTCTCTCTCCGCGGATGGAGCGGGCCAGCTGGATGTCTTTGGGCATGATGGTGACCCTCTTGGCGTGGATGGCGCACAGATTGGTGTCCTCGAGGAGACCCACCAGGTAGGCCTCGCTGGCCTCCTGCAGAGCCATGATGGCGGAGCTCTGGAAGCGCAGGTCGGTCTTGAAGTCCTGAGCGATCTCCCTCACCAGGCGCTGGAAGGGCAGCTTACGGATGAGCAGCTCCGTGGATTTCTGGTAGCGACGGATCTCTCTCAGAGCCACGGTGCCGGGCCTGTAACGGTGAGGCTTCTTCACTCTGCCGGTGGCCGGAGCGCTTTTCCGAGCAGCCTTGGTGGCCAACTGCTTCCTGGGGGCTTTTTCCTCCAGTAGATTTACGGGCGGTCTGCTTGGTTCATGCCATCGCCCTTTATTATTCTGTCTTATATTTCTTGCACGCCGCCTAAACTCCAGCCCGGCACCCGCGTCATTTTCGCTTCAGTTCCCCGGTATGTCGAGTTTCTCCGTTAGCACCGGGTGGCGGTTGAGTGCTAGCTAGCTCTTCCCTGCTGTATCATCTCCTGCTGTAAACAGAGGCTCCGTCCGCCGACTCGGGAGACCTTTGGGGCGATCTGTGTGTCTGTGATATATATAGAGTGAAAGGTGTGCCGGATCAGAAAGTTATCACCGGATCAGAAAGAAGAAGGAAGATAAAAAGACTCAGAATTGAGCTGCTGTTGCAAAAGGCAGCCGACTCGTGTGGCGCCGGAAGTAAAAAAAAAAAAAAAAAAAACTCCTGGAAAGCAATCTAAGTCTGAGATTAAGAGCTGGAGAGCAACTATCTTGAAGATACACTCTACTAGTGTTTTATGTCACAATTAACTAAAACTTGAACTGTTCAGCTGTGAGAGCTAATGTTGCTAAAGCTGGCCAATGAGAGAAAACAGCTGCAGAAACTCGGCGTATGAAGATACCTTGCTGACAATAAAAGGGCACCTTGAGGATGAGTCACATTCCTTCATTTGGTATTTGACAGCCGAGTTTTATGTAGCTCTTTAAAATGTGTAACTGCAAACCACCACACCAGTCTCCACAGACCACAAGTCATTGGTGGTTGTGGGGTTGGGGGATGCACAGCATCTCTTAACGTCACGGACACGCTCGGACTCCTTTCCCCCAGAGAAGTGACATTTCAAGTACTCAAAGCCCAGCTATCTCTTTGACGTTCTCAGAGTACTTTGGTCATCTTCATCAAACTGTGTGATTCACTCTTCATCTGGCTCCTCTCCCACCACAAAATTACCATGCGAGACCGTACCAGAGGCTGACCCTGTTAAGAGCAATGATGAAATTTTAGATTCATAAAACTAGAGAGATAGAGTTTATTGTTTTTTATAGCAAGCTTTGATCCATCCAAGGACACCCAGCAGTCCAAGTTAGCTCATTCATCATATAACAAGTCAGCAGGATGCCCCAACCTGAAGGACCAACGGAGACCTCAAACAGCTGTTACAGAGAGTAAGGTGTTTTCACACATGACTTCACTTGCTTTGGTCCAAATCAGTTGATGAGTTTGTTATTTTGTATCATTTCCTCCTTGTTTCGGTTCCCTTTCACACAGGGAAAAATCCAAGCAGACCAAAATGAGTTTCGTCAAATCATACAAGAATTGCATGAGAAGGTTCTCTCCTTTTATTAGTCAGATGATTTTTACGACAGGAACAGGAACAGTAAACACATGAAGGTGGGTTCCTTACTAGTTCCACTCAAATATGTGTTTGATCAGAATGTGTGACATTGCCTGCATGTGTGTGGCTGATAATGGGAATAGAAGTGTCCAGATTCATTTTGAGCATCTGACAGACCTCCCGAAATTTGTTATTTCAATGATTTAATTATTTATTTAGCAGATGAAAGGATAAGGTGCCGGATTCTGAGGGGGTCACAGATTTCAGTGTGTTTTATTCAGTAAAGTTATTGTACTCCTCAAAGAGCTTTTTTTAGTGTTGTCGCGGCATTGAGGGGCTGACTTCTGAATCCCCCACCCTCCAACCGTTTGTTACCAAGTGCTTTTCTGTATTTGTGTGTGGTTCATCCTGCAGCATATTTTAGGTATTCAAAAGAAATAAACTAAAATCTGCTCATAATCATCCATCCATCCATCTTCTACCGTTTAATCCTTTTCAGGTCGCGGGGCGGGGGGGGGTGCTGGAGCCTATCCCAGCATCTTTGGGTGAGAGGGGCAGGGTACACCCTGGACAGATTGCCAGTCCATCGCAGGGCCAACACAGAAAGACAGACAACCATTCACTCTCACATTCATACTTAAGGACAAGTTAGAATCCAAGATGATACCAGTTAACCTAACCTGCATGTTTTTGCCTGTGGGAGGAAACCGGAGTATTCAGAGTAAAGCCACGCAGACACAGGAAGAATATGCAAACTCCACACAGAAGGGTCACCAATGGTCTGGGGTAAGCTCAAACCCACGATCAAATGTCCTCAAATCATGTATTCACCAGATGAGTCGGACTGTGACCACCTCTTTTTGGGGATCTTGGTGTGGTTGTTTTGGTGCGCACCCAAGTGCGATTACCGTGTTCTCACCAGACAGAACGAAGCACACTAATGGAGAAAACAAACTTGAGTTCGACCAAAACTAATTAAAGCCTGTAGGTATGAAAGTGCCCTTAAACTCTCAAGTGATTGGGTCCATCTTCTTTTTTCTTCCCCCCAAAAATCTCTCAACCAGAACCCTTGAAGGCACAACTGAATGCCAAATAAAACCAGGCAGTATGAGCAAAATGGCTCACCATCTTAAATAAATGAGACCAGTTAGACAAATACTGTAAACACATATAAATAAAAATAAAACTGGTAAATATATCTGAAATCTCATTTGGCACCAGCTTCTTTGTTCCGTATACAAGTCACTAGATTCATTAAGTTTGTAAAGCAGGTGTTTTAGCGACAACAAACATTCTCATATGAGCACAGAAGCAGATGGTAACTGATCGGCAGAAGCATGGGGAGGCAAGGAATAGGAAGAAGGAAAAGGATGCAATGAAAAAGCTATCAAATGAGTCCCAGTACCCCTGTATGTCTGTACCGCTCTCCCCTCTCTCTATCACACTCCCTCTTACCCTCAAGGCAAAGCCATCCATCCCAGCACACTTTTGCTGACATGCTATCACTGAAAAAAAGCTAGGTTGTTTAAGTGTGTGTGTGTGTGGGGGGGGGTGCGCACTGCAATCTGACCTTGGACACTCTCCACCATGTGGCAGCTTGTGAGAAAACAAAGGCAAGCAAAGCAGCACAGAAAATATGTTGCTGTTTTAAGGAAAAAAAAGTTATTAGAGATTAGAAAAGCTGATCTGTACATGCAGACTAAGGGGCAGGTTCATTAGCTGTCTGTCTGCAAGATGGACATTGCACAATTGCCATCTGGGTTATATAAATGGGACAAAACAGAAAGGTCAAACAGGCGCATTCACACAAACTGTCCTCGGCTATCCTTAGCAAAACAAGTGCAGCGTGACACAAAGGAGGAAATATCTGCCGAGATGGATGAGCGTGGACAAAGGAGAAGAGAATGACAGCGATGGAAATGTAAGTCTAAAAAGGCAGCCAGAAGAACAAAGCTGAACGACAGACAGAAGGGAAAGAAGAAATAAAAGTGGCGAAGAGAGTAGGAGGGAATCAGAGTGCACTGGTGGTGACGCTGTGCATATGAATCACCCGCAGTAGCGGCCACGAATATGACAGACAGTGACGTCTACACTAAGCGGGGGATACAAAGGATGAGAAAGAAACAGAAGATAAAACATGGTGGGACACTAATTAAACCTTTAACCAAAATTAGATGCAGCAGATCAAAAATGACAACAGTCATCCTCCTATTCAAGTCCGGGATTCTTCTGTCCCCCACGTTTGTTCCGTCTCTGTGACAATGCAGCTCTGACACTAGCCGTAATAGCTGGGTATCACTGTGTCAATCGTCGGCTGGTGTTCTTGGGCCTGAAGGTACACAGTTAGAGAATAAATATCTTTGAAGCAACCACTTAGGCCCTCGGGCAGTATTTAATGCTTCATTGGATTAGACAGCAGGCTCAGCTCACTCATGAACTAATGAATCCTGAAGCACAACTTCCTCTATATCAAATTCTTTATCATTTAGGTGGAATAAATTAATGCAACATATGCATAACTTGCAAGCAGTTAATAACTTGCAAAAAGTTAATATAATGGTGTTGTGAATACGATATTACACATGGATGTGTAACTTACATCTCACAGTGATCACACAAATAAGGGGAGGAATCGCTGCATGTTTGTGACACAACTGTTCAAAAAGTAAATTAAGTTATATGACCTTGTTGTTCTGGACCAGTTTAAATACATTGGAGGGCTTATTGACATCTGGATGAACGGAGGTCTAATTTTGTTACAAAGAAAAATCAAAAATAACATGTTTGTTTCACAAGCTGAAATAAAAGTAATAAGATTTTCTATGCACACAAAAGAAAAATGTCTATAATTGGACGTGGCACCTGTCAGGTGGAGGGGCAACCTTGGCAAAGGAAAAAAAAATCTCAATTATATGACAACTTCCTGACAGCTTCAGGAAGAAGATGGAGGACAAGCTGCAACAGAGCGACATCGGTGGGGTCTGGAGAAACCTTAAAACCATCTCTGGGCTCCAGAATACCTCCCCCAGGCCACGGGGGGCAGGGAGAGGGCGAACAATCTGAACCTGTTTTTTATAGGTTTGACCAGCCGCCCTCCCCCCCTGACTGCACAACAACCACTGCTGCCTCTAAAGACATCGAGTCCTGCTGCCCACTCCCCACTCCATCAACACCCCCCCACTCCCAACACACAGCCCCCCAACATGACCCTCACTAAGACCCAGGTGAGGACGGAGCTGAGGAAGATCAAGGCGAGGAAGGCGTCGGGACTGGACGGCATCAGCGCAAAGCTCCTCAAGTCCTGTGCAGACCAGCTGTGTGGGATTGTGGAGCTCATCTTCAACCTGAGCCTGAAGCTGGGGAGGGTACCACAGTTGTGGAAAACATCTTGTGTGGTACCTGTACCAAAGACTTCCCACCCCAAAGATCTGAACAGCTACAGACCAGTGGCCCTGACGTCCCACACAATGAAGACCCTGGAGAGACTGCTCCTTGCTCACCTCCGCCCCCTGGTGGGACCAGCGATGGATCCACTCCAGTTTGCCTACCAGCATGGCATTGGGGTGGAGGATGCAGTGATCTTCCCCCTTCACCGTTCTCTGTCCCACCTGGAGAAGCCCGGGAATGCGGTGAGGATCATGTTCTTTGACTTCTCCAGTGCTTTCAACACCATCCAACCGATGATCCTGAAGGACAAGCTGCTGTGCGCAGGGGTGGACCAGCACCTGTCATCATGGATCCTGGACTACCTCACTAACCGGCCACAGTTTGTGAGAACCTGGGACTGTGTGTCTGACACGATCATCGGTAGCACGGGGGCCCCCCAGGGAACGGTTTTGGCTCCCTTCCTGTTCACCCTTTATACTGCGGACTTCTCACACAACACAACACACTGCCATCTACAGAAGTTCTCTGACGACTCTGCAATCGTCGGCCTCATCTCCAACGGAGATGAAGCTGAGTACAGAGGACTTATCCAGGACTTCGTGGACTGGTCCCATCGGAACTGCCTCCAGATCAACGCGAGGAAAACTAAGGAGCTGGTGGTGGACTGCCGCAGGCAAGGACAACCCCTCACAGCACCAGTAAATATACAGGGAACTGACATTGAGATGGTGACATCCTACAAGTACCTGGGTGTTCATCTGAACAATAAACTAGACTGGTCACACAATAGCGATGCACTCTACAAGAAGGGACAGCGCAGGCTGTTCCTACTGAGGAGACTCAGGTCTTTTGGTGTACAAGGGGCGCTGCTGAAGACATTCTACGACACAGTGGTGGCATCAGCCATCACTTTTGGAGTGGTCTGCTGGGGCAGTGGCATTACAGCAGCCGACAGAAAGAGACTGAACAAACTGATCAAGAAAGCTAGCTCTGTCCTGGGGCAGCGCCTTGACCCAGTGGAGGAGATAGGAGAGAGAAGGACAGTGGCTAAACTGTCATCTCTGCTGGAGTCCGAGTCCCACCCTATGCAGGACATACTGAACGCACTGAGGAGCTCATTTAGCAGCAGACTACATCATCCTAGGTGTGCAACCGAGAGGTTTCGCAGGTCCTTCCTACCTACGGCTGTCAGACTGTATAACCTAAGCAGGGCTGCTCACACAGATAGCAAAAAAACGTGACAACCTAATAGTATTGAATGCAAAAGATGCAATAGACTTACACAATGGTCCCCTCCAGTATATACAACTAGGACAATATCGGTCGCGACGGAGGGTGACAATATGTATGGGTACATATTCATACTATGTAGGATAGCTAAGTAGACGGTTATGCTGTTTATTCCATCTTGCTACAATGCTCCGCACTTTGTATATATATTTATATATTTATGTGTATGTATGTATATCCACTGCTCTTATTTACACTACCGTTCAAAAGTTTGGGGTCACTTAGAAATTTCCTTATTTTTGAAAGAAAAGCACTTTTTTTCAATGAAGATAACTTTAAACTAATCAGAAATACACTCTATACATTGCTAATGTGGTAAATGACTATTCTAGCTGCAAATGTCTGGTTTTTGGTGCAGTATCTACATAGATGTATAGAGGCCCATTTCCAGCAACTATCACTCCAGTGTTCTAATGGTACAATGTGTTTGCTCATTGCGTCAGAAGGCTAATGGATGATTAGAAAACCCTTGTGCAATCATGTTAGGTCTGCAATGCTGTAATTGCTGCAAATGGAGGATTCTTTGACGAAAGCAAAGTTTGAAGGAAAAAATTATTATTTCAAATACAAATCATTATTTCTAACCTTGTCAATGTCTTGACTATACAGTATTTTCTATTCATTTTACAACTCATGGTGGTAAATAAGTGTGACTTTTCATGGAAAACACAAAATAATTGTCTGGGTGACCCCAAACTTTTGAACGGTAGTGTATATCTTCCGTATCTTCTTAATTATTGCTTTGAGTGTTGCTATCCCTGTGCTGTTGCAATCCTGGAATTTCCCCATTGTGGGACTAATAAAGGCTTATCTTATCTTACCTTATCTTAACCACTTGCGCTCCGTTGTTCCGCGGGCGGGCAAGTCTCTGCGTCCTAAGACGCACGAGGGCGCACTCGTGCGCACTCTGATGCATAGACCAGATTGTGGTGATGTAGGTGATGATGGTGATGTAGTGGCGTCCAAGCGCCACTAAAAAAAAAAATGCAGAGACAGCCGCGAACAGATTAGTTCATCTGATTGACCTCTCATTCGACTAATAAGAGCCTTGAATTGGGTTTCTGAAACCTTGAAGAGCCAATGAATGAAAACCTAGGAAGGAGGACCCGCCTACTGTGAATGCAGGAGCCAATTGAAGCACAGAAATTCAGGCTGGGTGAAGAGAGATTTACTGCTGCAGCAGATGAAAACAAAGGACGCTGGACGAATCTACTACAGACCCCGCAGCATGGAGAACACCCACAAGTGGGACCTGCACTCATTCCAGCAGAATAGACGTTTAGGATTCTCTTCCGTCATCATAGACCGACGGAGGCCGACGACAAAGGTCGTAAATCATTCACCAAAACCGCAATAATGGAATTATGTTTTGATCGGGATCCACGAGCCGAGCAGCGTCGCGTTCGTCTTACAATGGGGAAGAGAAGTTCGCCACGACTCTGCTGCTGTGAAGAGGTAAGGTGTTATAAGCTAAATTATTATTTCTCCCTGAAAACTGTAATCCAAAAATGACTTTTGACCGATCGGTAAATTACAACTGTACTGCGCACGAAGTACGAAGTGCGTGCGCCGCGATAAACGGTTCATTTGCCGTGTTCGGACCGTGAACGCCCCCCCCCCCTCGCTGCAGAAGAGGAGCGGGGGGGTGGCGTTCACGGTCCGAACGCCCCCGGTCCGCGGGGGGAAGCATATGAGTCTATTCCTTCATGTAGCGATGGCCGAACTCCGTCTTTTTTAGCGGGGGGGGGGGGGTTGTCCCCCCCCCACACACACACAGACACAGCCCTGAGTGTGACCTTTCATTAGAGCCCAAAATGAAGATTCTACATTGAATTATTCAAAAGTTACAGATGTTTTTCCAAACTGTGCCATTTGGCACAATTTGGCACAGTTCCAAAACGCCTGGGAACAGCCTGAGAACAAAGCTGTGTAAAATATTCATTTTTTGTGGTATTGTTACCAAATTTGGATCTCAGCTTGATAACACTTGGTTCTACATTTCTGTTGCATTTTCCAGCCGGATCGGACAGCTGTGTGTTATTTGTAAGCATTTGTATCCAAAAAAACACTGTGTCCAAATTTATTTTCTTCAAGTTCAGTATGTTTAGATGACTGTAACTCAGTGGCCGGAGCACGTAGAGAGATTATGTTTTTTTTGCCAAAAAATTCAAAGTGTTTTCTTTTAAATGAGACCAACCCCATGAAGATGCTGCAAAGGGTTGAATAACAGCTTTCGATTTACTTTGGGCACGTTATTTTTTGGCATTTTTAGGAAAATTGCCCGGAGTGCAAGGGGTTAAAAGGTTCAGATTTATGAGAAAAATAGTCAAATACAAAAGAAAAATGCCTCAAATATGTAGGACAAAAGATGCAACTATCCAAGAAAACATCAAATTTATGAGAAAAATCTCTCAAATATGAGAAAAACAAGAGCATTCTGGGGCAAGTGCCATATCCTCCACCTCTGTTTTATTTGAAGATCTCAATATCTTCCTGAAGGAGAGCAGTTTTCAACTTCCCCATGCCTATCATCAGTATACATCAAACCCTAGTACCAAATTTCAAAACCTTTGGGCATGTGGGAGGAAACTGGAGTAGCCGCTGAAAAGCCATGCAGACATGGACAGAACATGCAAACTCTACACAGACAGGTAGGTCCCAGCTGGCCAGCTCTTGGGCTCAAACCCAGGACTTTCTTACTATGAGGCAACAGTTCTGACCACTGGATCACTGAGTTTCCCATATACTATAATACATAAATATAATTCAGCTGCTTTACTGTCACTTTAAGCCTTAAATATGTGTTTTTTTGTCTTTTTTTTTTGGTACATGCTGATGACCCCTAACCAAGGCCAACACAGTAAAAAGGTGAGCATATTAATTCCTCAGTCAACTAAAATAGATTTAAACCAGGGAGAGGAATGAGAAAACAGCAATTAAACACTTCTCCCAGAAGACTGCTGTGTGACAGTGTGGGTGTAGTTCACTGGAGGTGACACTAAACTGCAGCAGCAGAGTACACTGGGACAGCGTGCCACAGGTCAAAGGTGATGCAGCAGTATAAAGTGACATTGTTAATTGTGTATTAAAAAAAAAAACTTCAAGGGAAATCAACAGTATTCATCTTGATGCCGCATACGGCAACCTTAGGTCAGGCAAAAAATAGAATGTGTTACAGCGATGCTAACATTGCATAACAGGTTATCTCCAGGTGGCGTTATCTGTCTGAGTCATTGGTGTGCTCTTGGCGATATTTTAAGGTTTACATTATTTATCATTAATAAATAAGGAGACATACTGGCCTACATTTATGCAGCTTACATGTAGGTACTGTAACTGTAACATTACCTACACAACAGGTCAGGCAATCTATTGATGCTATGTACATAAAAGGTAATTATGCTAGAAACTTACTTACCAAACTTGGATAATTAAGAGGGATGAAACATAAAACACTAATTATTTCTGGAATATATTCAAACAACATCTGTCTGATCTTAACTGAAAAATAAAAGGAAATTAATTTATACCGTTCTCATTTTGAGAGAAAACTGCACTCAGCTCTATCCCATCTGACTCACTAATCCTCCTATTGAATGCTAATGGTCCTTTAACGGATAAAAAGACGTATATGGTATACAAAAACGATCATCAGCCACCATTTGCTTTTTTTTGCCAACAGTTAAATGTGGAGAATGATACCACTGACAGCCAAGTTAGCTTAGCATGCTCAAAGATCTGAAACAGAGCAGACCCAGAATCATGGAAGCCCTCCAGACATCACCAGATAACTACAGTACAATAGACTGCATATAAAAATTACATAATGTTACTTTAAGACCACTATACCGTCTCAGCCTCCCAGTCACCATCTGTGAAGAAGCATTGCAGTGCATTTTGGTCATGTTGTGGCTAAAATCACAAGCAGTGGCGCCATGTTATCCGGACCTTCATTAGCATGAAGTGGAAGTCCTCTCTACTTTATGCAAATGAAAGCACCATAGGTGCTGATTCATCAGTGCTTGTGGCATGGTAGCATGGGATAGCTAAGAATTGTGTCAGTCCATGAATGCAAGCTTTTGAAATGCCTGGGATCTGTTTATGCACGTAGGATACTGACGTCACCTTTACAACACCTCATTAAATACTTATGGCTGAGTGGCAGCAATACATGGAATCTTTTAGGCACTCCATAAAGCTGAAAGCCTGTCAGATACCTTGAACATGTTGAACGTCTAAGTCACTGAGTTTAGTATTTCCTGTTTTCTTCCTTTCTTTATTTTTCTTTATATATGTGGATAACCCCTGGCATATCGATTGATTCAACTTTGCTTCTAATTTGTTAATGAAGTTGTTTTTTTTTTTTTTTAAAGAGGTAGATCATTGGTCGATGCGGAAGATGGTCTACTGGAGTGTGTTTATCCCATCCAAGATGGTGCTGGTGTTCTGACATACCTATCAGAACAGCATACCCTGGGTTACTGCGCATGCGCATGCATATATGTACAACAGAAATACATGGAGCTGAGCAAAGGTCCATCATTTCAGCTTACCGCCACAGACTTCATACAGCTGACCAAAGGTAAGCAATTACCTAATGTTATAACTGTACAGAGTTGCACACTGTTAGTGTTGTTGTTGCACTCTGTTTTATATATAACTGTAGTTACAGTGCAGTTAAAATAAAAAAAATGTAAAAAAAAAATGCTGTTGTATTGGAGAAAATAAGTAATATACAGATCGTTAAAAAAACACCGTTGTACTGGAGAAAATAAGTGGCATATAGATTGTTTTTGTGTAACTATAATTTTGATGTCTAAGTTTTTTTTTAAATGTTGTATGTGAATGTATGATTGATTGCCTTGTTTAGTTCTTCCACTGTATTAAACTATAGGTATGCCATAGGTATACTATAGGTATGCCAGTCTGTCAATATAAGTTAACCTATCAGAACATCACACTGCCACCTACTGGCCTGGCATAATTACAACAGCTTTTTCACAGCTTTGGTGAGTGTGAAGTGTGTTGGTTTTGTGTTCATCTTGACAACAAAATCTTATCTCAAAATTCATGCACTCAAATTAAAATTTGAGAAAACACGGCGATACAATGATACATGCCTTTAGTTTCCCTTGATTTTAAGCGGGTGAGATGAAAATCTGGTGACATACATGCATATAATTAAAGTCATTATATGTTGTAAATAACTAGCTGTCGTAAATGAAAAGTAAACACAGTCAGCATCTAAACCATTTACTTCTTACCTCAAATGTTTCAGAAAACATGTTTTGGTGTTTAGTTTTGAAGATATAGGAGAAAGTTTACTGGCCAGCCGCCATCTTGGATGTGGGCAACCTACTTGAACAGACTGCCCACTGGTTATATGTATCAGCCAATGAGGTGGAGCTAGTGTGTTCAGCCAATCAGCAGACACTATATTGTCAGCCATTTGTTGTGGCTTTGCTGGTTATGCCCTGTTCACAATTGTACCGGCTCCAATCTTGGGAGGCGGCGCAAAGCCCTTCCATCAAAACACACCTACCGCTGAATGTTTACACCATATTAAATCTTTCTGCAGCCAGAGAAGTTGCTCCCTGCTGGCCTTTACATGTAATGCAGCTTTAATGCCCTTAGCTGCTCAGCCAATTAAGTTCATTCACTGTAGAGCACAGTAGCAGTTTTAGAATCAATATTAGGGATTGCATTCACTGGGATGAATGTTTGCACAGAATTAAACATTAGAGACACCCACCATGTGTTTTCTCCACCACCTGAATCAATAGTGAATCCTCTGACCTGTTTGTAAAGGGAGAAGGGTTGACCAGCACCTATCTGTCCATTAATCAACGGCTTCAGCTTTAAGCCTCCATGTCAACAAGTCTACCCGTTGCTGAAGTGTCTTGGCCGCAAATTACAGCTGCACCTTTGACTTTCACCTGTCCACCACTTCTACAGACGTCTGTAATGCTAAACTGCAGTATAAAGACCACACTTGCACGCTAAAAAGAAATCAAAAGCTTAGTGCGCTTTACGGGCCTTACAGTCAAACCCCCCACTGTACGCAGTGTACCTTTCAAAAAAAAAAGAGTGGATAAAAATAAAATGGGCACCTGGAAAAGGACATTCCCTTGACTAAACTCAGATAAGTGCTGATTAGGTGAGTTTTGTCTTTGCTTGGGTCTAACACACAAAAATGCAGAGCTAGTAATGCGACAGTATACAGTACGCTTGGTAGTATTACACAACCTTGCTATTGTATTCCCTGACTCAAGAGCAGAAACTTTGTTGTGTTATACCATAAATCAATGTCACTTAACAATTAGGGTAACATTAATTTTACAAGTGTGCACAAACATTTATAGGTTAGAAGAAATACAGACAATTGTTACTTCAGTTTATTTAAAATACCTTTAATGATAATGTAAAGGAACATCCAGCAAAGCACTGAATGCTTAACTATACATAAAAAGGATAACTATGCAGGCATTTAACGAAGCCATTAAATAAAGTTTGTGTAACACTGTAGCATAAAGAGCCAAACTGTGGCTCATAACCTTATAATTACTGGTCTGGGAACACTTCACTGCACCATCATACTGTACTGTACTTTTCTTGTGTAGTAAGTTGAAGCTTATTCCTATCTTAACAGCAATTTACTTGTCTCAATACAGTACACCCCCCCCCCCCCCGCAACAAGAACAGCATCTATTATGGGTGTACCTGCTGTCAGAGATGAAGGGGAGAGAAGCCATTTGATTTATGTCTTGATGGGGAAAGAAGTTCTGCAGTGATCGGGTCTCTTTCCTAAAGAAAAAGGCGGGTTTAAAAATGCTGCCTTGAGCAGAAGGCTTATTTTTGGTGTCCCTAAAATTTGGAATGGTCATCTCATCAGATCTAAAGCTCAATTATGGGATTACGTTCCTGCAGTGTGGCTAATATTAGGACTATTTAAAATTCCATTTCCAGGGCTCTCATATCTAAAAAAAAAAAAGGGGGACTTTGTGATGAATATGTGCATATGGCATTAAGGTTTTTTTTTTTCAAGTAATGCTGGCAGCCAAAAGGCTTATCCATCTGCAACCACTTTTAAAATAAGACATATTATAATAAATATAGTGCTCTGTGGTATATAATAGTGCTCTCAGAAACAACATGAAGGGGCAATGTGAATGCACAGCAGAGCTCTGTTTTCCCCTTAAATTACCCAGAGAAAAAGAGCATATAGTGAAAGAGCTTCTCTCTCTCAGTGATGCCTCAATCTAAATGCAAACAATGGAAACAATACAATCCAAACCTGAAGCCAATTTAGTTTTTGAAGCCAACTCTAAGGCTAATGAGGTAAATAGCCTGTGGCAGATCAGTTAAAGCTACATTCTGCTGCCATCTTTCAGGATGCTATATTATTATTATTGTTATTACTGCCATTTTCCTCGCAAAACAACAGAAAGTTGACCTCATAGCAACAGCATGCTCCCATTATGCCACAAATATTTCTCATGAACCAGAAGTCCATCCTTCAAACTCCACCCCCCCCCCCCCCATTCCACAGTGATTGTGCCTGGACAGAATCTCCCGACAAATGAACAGCTCACATCCTCTGCACCAATAACACCCGCTCACACTCCCCATGCCCATTTCACCTGTGGGGAAAAACACTTCTGGTGGGACAGCAGGGAGAGGTTTGAATGCAGAGGCTGACCGACTGTATTTCTGTGTTGGTGTCCTGGAGTGTGTGCAGTATAGTAGCTGCATTTTTCGGGACCATTTCGTTTTTGATACTTCAATGAGACAGCCAGTCCCTTCACGTTTAACAGTCACATCTAGGGCCACTTCAGAATCTCCAGTAAACCTGCTTTTGGGCCTCCCTGTGGGAGGAAACCAGAGTACTGGAGTAAACCCATGCAACCAAAGGGAGAACATACTGTGACGTTTGTGGGATTCACACAAAGAAAGAGGAGCAAGATGGTTGTAACGAACAGGCTTTATTTACACACCACCAACCCCAACTACCTCTGAGCACAGAGAGGAGGGGAGGTCATTCTCCCAGACCTCCGTTTCAATCATGGTTACACACACATGATACAGCTTGCCCTAATCCTGCTAAACACTGCTGGATCATTATAGCGCAGTTATAATGACACAGCAGTATAATAACTCAGTAATAGCACATTTAATACACACACACAGTAACGTTTCAACTGGCAAAGCATGCTGGGAAATCCCTGCCCCCCTTAACATGGCCCCGACGTTACAATACAAACTCCATGCAGAAAAGGCTGGTTGCCTGGTTGGTGGATTTGAATCCAGGGCCTTCTTGGTATGAGGTGACAGTGCTGACCATTAGATTCTCATGCTGCTCTAGACTATATAAAGCTCTCACATCACCATAGCCCTCTAGTGGCTGGTTGCAGCATTACAATAAGCCCTGGCTTCCCCAATATTGCACAGCACTTTGCTAAACTTAAAAAAAATAAATAAATAAAAAAATAAAAATGCTTCCCAAAGCTAGTTTCTGTCCTCATAGGTAGCTCTTATTGTGCTGATATACAGTGGGGGAAAAAAGTATTGAACACTAACTAACTAACTAACCTGCACTTATATAGCGCTTTTCTAGTCACGTCAATATTGTTCTCATTAAACTATTTCTGACAGAGCCATTGACCTGAGATTTTCACCAGATATCAGTAACAACCCAAGTAATCCATACATGCAAAGAAATCAAGGCAATTGTAAGATAAGATAAGATAAGATAAGATAAGCCTTTATTAGTCCCACAATGGGGAAATTCGAGGATTGCAACAGCACAGGGATAGCAACACTCAGAGCAACAATCAGAAGGCAAGAGAAAAAAACAAGAGCAGCAAGTATATGTACATATAAATATATATATATATATATATATATATATATATATATATATATATATAGACACACAGTGCGGAGCATTGTAGCTAGATGGGATAGATATATAAATATATAAACACAGTGTGGAGCATTGTAGCTGGATGGAATAAATATGTAGATATATAAACACACACAGTATGGAGCATTATTGCTAGATAGAGTAAATATATAAATATATATATAAACACGCAGTGCGGAGCTAGATGGAATAATATGTAGATATACGTATAAACATAGTGCGGAGCATTGTAGCTAGATGGAATAGATATATGAATATATAAACACACAGTGCCGAGCATTGTAGCTAAATGGAATAAATATGTAAATATATAAACACACACAGTGTGGAGCATTGTTGCTAGATAGAGTAAATATATAAATATATATATAAACACGCAGTGCGGAGCATTGTAGCTAGATGGAATAAATATGTAAATATATAAACACACACAGTGCGGAGCATTGTAGCTAGATGGAATGAAACAGCACAACCGTCTACTTAGTTATCCTACATGGTATGATTATGTACCCATACATATTCTCACCCTCCATAGCGACCGGTATTTTCCTAGTTGTATACCGGAGGGGACCATTGTGTAAGTCTATTGCGTCTTTTGCATTCAATACTATTAGGTTGTCACGTCCTTTTGCTATCTCTGCGAGCAGCCCTGCTTAGGTTGTACAGTCTGACAGCCGTAGGTAGGAAGGACCTGCGAAACTTCTCGGTTGTGCACCTAGGATGATGTAGTCTGCTGCTAAATGAGCTCCTCAGTGCATTCAGTATGTCCTGCATAGGGTGGAACTCGGACTCCAGCAGAGATGACAGTTTAGCCACCATCCTTCTCTCTCCTATCTCCTCCACTGGGTCAGGGCGCTGCCCCAGGACAGAGCTAGCTTTCTTGATCAGTTTGTTCAGTCTCTTCCTATCGGCTGCTGTAATGCCACTGCCCCAGCAGACCACTCCAAAAGTGATGGCTGATGCCACCCCCGTTTCATAGAATGTCTTCAGCAGCGCCCCTTGTATACCAAAAGACCAGAGTCTCCTCAGTAGGAACAGCCTGCTCTGTCCCTTCTTGTAGAGTGCGTCAGTATTGTGTGACCAGTCTAGTTTATTGTTCAGATGAACACCCAGGTACTAATAGGATGTCACCATCTCAATGTCTGTTCCCTGTATATTTACTGGTGCTGTGAGGGGTTGTCCTTGCCTGCGGCAGTCCACCACCAGCTCCTTAGTTTTCCTCGCGTTGATCTGGAGGCAGTTCCGATGGCGCCAGTCCACGAAGTCCTGGATAAGCCCTCTGTACTCAGCTTCATCTCTGTTGGAGATAAGGCCAACAATCGCAGAGTCATCAGAGAACTTCTGTAGATGGCAGTGTGTTGTGTTGTGTGAGAAGTCCGCAGCATAAAGGGTGAACAGGAAGGGAGCCAAAACCGTTCCCTGGGGGGCCCCCGTGCTACCGATGATCGTGTCGGACACACAGTCCCGGGTTCTCACAAACTGAGGCCGGTTTGTGAGGTAGTCCAGGATCCATGATGACAGGTGCTGGTCCACCCCTGCGCACAGCAGCTTGTCCTTCAGGATCATCGGTTGGATGGTGCTGAAAGCACTGGAGAAGTCAAAGAACATGATCCTCACCACACTCCCGGGCTTCTCCAGGTGGGACAGAGAACGGTGAAGGAGGAAGATCGCCGCATCCTCCACCCCAATGCCATGCTGGTAGGCGAACTGGAGTGGATCCATCACTGGTCCCACCAGGGGGCGGAGGTGAGCAAGGAGCAGTCTCTCCAGGGTCTTCATCATGTGGGATGTCAAGGCCACTGGTCTGTAGCTGTTCAGATCTTTGGGGTGGGAAGTCTTTGGTACAGGTACCACACAAGATGTTTTCCACAGCTGTGGTAACCTCCCCAGCTTCAGGCTCAGATTGAAGATGTACTCCACAATCCCACACAGCTGGTCTGCACAGGATTTGAGGAGCTTTGCGCTGATGCCATCCGGTCCCGACGCCTTCCTCGCCTTGATCTTCCTCAGCTCCGTCCTCACCTGGGTCTTAGTGAGGGTCAGGTTGGGGGGCTGTGTGTTGGGAGTGGGTGGGGGTGTTGGTGGAGTGGGGAGTGGGCAGCAGGACTTGATGCCTTTAGAGGCAGCAGTGGTTGTTGTGCAGTCGGGGGGGAGGGCGGTTGGTCAAACCTATTGAAAAACAGATTCAGATTGTTCGCCCACTCCCTGCCCCCCGTGGCCTGGGGGGAGGTATTCTGGAGCCCAGAGATAGTTTTAAGGTTTCTCCAGACCCCACTGATGTCGCTCTGTTGCAGCTTGTCCTCCATCTTCTTCCTGAAGCTGTCCTTGCCTTCTCTGATCTTTCTCCTCAGCTCCCTCTGTACGGACTTCAGCATCTCCCTGTTCCCTGACCTGAAGATCCTCTTCTTCTCTCTCAGAAGTGTTTTTATCTCAGGGTTGATCCAGGGTTTGTTGTTTGAGCAACACCATATGGTCTTAGTGGGAACGGTGTTGTCCACACAGAAGTTGATGTAGTCCGTGATGGTGTGAGTGAGGCCATCGATGTCCTCACCATGTGGATCGCAGAGCTGCTCCCAGGCGGTGGTTTCAAAACAGCCCTTTAGAGTGTCCATTGCCTCCTCAGACCATAACTTTACTGTGCGCATGGCCGGAGGTTGTCTGTGCACTAGGGGTTTGTACACCGGCCGGAGATGAACCGAGTTGTGATCCGATCTCCCGAGTGGGGGGAGTTGTGATGAGGTGTACGCCTCCTTAGTGTTTGCGTAGAATAAGTCCAGTGTTTTATTGTCTCTAGTGTGGCATGTGACATACTGGGTAAACGTGGGTAGAATGGGAGACAGTGAAACATGATTGAAATCGCCTGAGATGAGGAGAAGAGCATCTGGGTGTTCTGTCTGCAGCCTGCCAGCTACTGAATGGATGACGTCACGCACTGTCCCAGCGTTCGCCGTCGGATTTGCATAAACAACAATGCAGATCACGTGTGAGTATTTCCTCGGGAGATATGTAGGCCGCATGCTAACAGCTAACAACTCAATGTCTTTGCTGCAGTGTCGTTGTTTAACAGTGATATGTCCCGGTCTGCACCAGTTGTTGTTAACATACATTATCACTCCACCACCCCTTGCTTTGCCACTGTCTGATGTTCGGTCTGCCTGTATTGCGTGGAAACCCTCCAGTTCAATGTTAGCATCTGCTGCTAATTCGGTTAGCCAAGTCTCTGTGAATAGATACAGACTACACTCCCGGTATATGCTATCGTAGCGGGAGATAGCCGCTAGCTCATCTACCTTTCCCAGTAACGATCGTACATTCCCCATAACAACGGATGGAAGGGTGGGTCTGTACCTTATATTTGTTGCCTTCCGCCTTACTCCAGCCCGGCACCCACGGTGTTTTCGCCTCAGTTCTCCCGGTATGTCAAGTTTTTCCGTTAGTACCGGGTGGCGGTTGAGTGCTAGCAGCTCTTCCTTGCTGTATCGTCTCCTGCTATAAACAGTGGCTCCATCCACCGGCTCAGGAGACATTTGGGGCAATCTGTGTGTCCGTGATATAAATGGAGTGAAAGGTGTGCCGGATCAGAGAGTTGTCACCAGATCAAAAGAGAGAGGAAGGAAAAAAAAGACTCAGAATTGAGCTGCTGTTGCAAAAGGCAGCCGGCTCGTGTGGCGCCGGAAGTGAAAAAAAAAAAAAATTGTGTTGACAAAACAAGTTATATTTAATAATGTGGAATGAAACAGGGAATAAGTATTCAACATGCTTGGTGAAATTCATTTAATATTTAGTAGAAAAGCCTTTGTTGGTAATAACAGCTTCTAGATGCCTCCTGTATGGATAAACGAGGTGCAGGCATTGCTCAGGAGTGATTTTAGCCCATTCTTCCACACAAACCGTCTTCAAATCTTGAAGGTTCCTTTGGTGTCTTCTATGAATTCTGATCTTCAGTTCGTTTCACAGATTTTCAATTGGATTCAGGTCAGGTGACTGACTGGGACATTCTAGCAGCATTATTTTCCTTCTCTGGAGCCAGTTGAGAGTTTCCTCGGCTGTGTATTTGGGATCATTGTCTTGCTGAAATGTCCTCCCTCATTTCATCTTCAGCATCTTGGCAGATGGCAACAGGTTCTTATCAAAGACGTCTCTGTACATTTGTCCATTCATCTTTCCTTCAATTATATGAAGTCTGCCTGTAACTTTCTAAAAACACCTCTTCACACTATGATGGGATGTGCAGTGCCATTTCTCCTACAAACATGCTGTCTGTTGTGACATCAAACAAGTTCAATTTTGGTCTCATCTGACCAGACTATATTCTCCCAGTATTTTACCTGCTTGCCCAAATGTTGTGCAACAAACTTTAATTGAGCTTCAACATGCTTTTTCTTCAGCAATGGAGTCTTGCGAGGTAAGCGGACATAGAGTCTATGTCGGTTGAGTGCATTACTTATTGTTTTCTTTGATACAGCAGAACCTGCTAACTCCAGGTCTTTCTGCAGCTCTCCACGAGCGGTCTTTGGCTCTTGGATAACTCTTTTGATAATTCTTTTGACTCCTCTGTCAGAAACTTTGCGAGGAGCTCCCGGTCGTGGCCGGTTTATGGTAAAATGATGTTCTTTCCACTTCCGAATGATGGCTCCAACAGTGCTCACTGTAACATTCAGCAGTTTTGAAATGTGCCTGTAACCAATGCCATCATTATGTTTTGCAACAATAAGGTTGTGAAGGTCTAGAGAGAGCTCTTTGCCTCTACCCATCATGAGTTCTTTGTGGTGTGACAATCTGATATTCACACACCTTTTTAAAGGTTATCAGTCGGGACTTAACCAGCTGAAATTAATTTGCTCTGATGGGGGATGGGATGGCTTGCTAAATACTGATGGATTTCAGCTGGTTTCCTGGCTTTCTATGCCTTTTGCACCTCTTTTTCTTCATGTGTTCAATACTTATTCCCCGTGTCTTCCCACTTTATTAAATACAACTTTTGTGAACACAGTTGCCTTGATTTCTTTGTATGAATGGATTACTTGGGTTGTTACTGATATCTGATATCTCAGAGTGATGCTGAGAAACTGATCCATGCTTTTGTTAGCTCTAGATTAGATTATTGTAACTCTTTATTATCAGGTTGTCCTAAAACCTCTCTAAAAAGTCTTCAGTTGATCCAAAATACTGTTGCAAGAGTTTTAACAGGTACTAGAAAGAGAGATCATATCTCTCCAGTTCTGGCCTCCCTTCATTGGCTTCCCATAGAGTTTAGAATTAAATTTAAAATCCTTCTTCTCACTTTTAAAGCTTTAAACAATCAGGCCCCTTTTTATTTAAAAGATCTGATATTACCCTATTATCCTAACAGAGCACTATGCTCTCAAAATACTGGATTACTTGTAATACCTAGAATCTCCAAAAGTACAATGGGGGGCAGAGCCTTCAGTTATCAAGCTCCTCTCTTGTGGAACCAGCTGCCAATCTGGATTTGGGAGTCAGACTCGATCTCTGTTTTTAAGATTAGGGTTAAAACCTTCCTTTTTGATATAACCTACAATTAGGGAGGGATCATGTGTTTCTGAACCCTCCCTTAGTTATGCTGCTATTAGGTTTAGACAGCCAGGGGACCTCCAATAATTGCACTGGGCTTCACTCCTTTCTTCATTCTCAATGAATTTTTTTCTTTTTTTTTTTGCTGGTCATTAACATCTGTTTGTTCTCTCCCATACATTGAGTCCCCATCGTGCTGTTTGCTCTCTACATGTCTGTTCTTTTCATCTTCTCTATCCCCTCACCCCCCAGCCAGTTGCAGCAGATGACTGCCCCTCCCTGAGCCTGATTCTGCTGGAGGTTTCTTCCTGTTAAAAGGGAATTTTTCCTCTCCACCATCGCCAAGCGCTTGCTCATAGAGGATTGCCTGATTGCTGGGGTCTTTCTGCAATTGTGGGGGTTTTCCCTACAGTTGAAAGTGCTGAGATGACTGTTGTTGTGAAATGGCGCTATATAAATAAAGTTGAATTGAATTAAATCTGGTGAAAATCTCAGGTCAATGACTCCATCAGAAATATGTTTAATGAGAAAAATGTTGCACATTCACGAGTGAGGGGAGAATGGAGCGAGTGATTGACAGACTGACCGGAGCAGCCTCTGCAATGATGTGGACGTTGTACCGGTCTGTTGTGGTGAAGAAGGAGCTCAGCTCTAAAGCAAAGCTGTCGATTTACTGGTCAATCTACATTCCTACCCTCACCTATGGTCATGAGAATTGGGTAATGACCAAAAGAATGAGATTACAGATACAAGCAGCTGAAATGAGTTTTCTCCGTAGGATTGCTGGACTCACCCTTAGAGACAGGGTGAGAAGCTCAGTCATCCGGAAGCAGCTCAGAGTAGAACCGCTGCTACTCCATATCTAAAGGAGCCAGTTGAGGTGGTTTGGGCATCTGATCAGGTTGCCTCCTGGACGCCTCCCACTTGAGGTGTTCTGGGGACGTTCAACTGGGAGGAGACCCCGGGCAGACCCAGGACACGCTGGAGAGACTATGTCTCGCAGCTGGTCTGGGGACATCTTGGTATCCTCTCTGAAGAGCTGGAGCAGGTGGTCGGAGAGAGGGAAGCCTGGGTTTCTCTGCTTGAGCTGCTGCCTCTGCGACCTGGACCTCCGGAAAAGTGGTAGAAGATGGATGGATAGATGGGTGGATGGATGGATGGAGAAAAATGTTGACATGTTCAATACTTATTTTCCCTGCTGTATAGTCAAGCCCTCATTTTTTTTTTACCATTTGGGGTTTAATTTAGTTATTTAGTGCTTGTGACAATGGTTGATGTGAAAGTGCTCTGGACCTGACCTAGATCCGAAGTCAAAAAGTAAAGGACAAGGTTACCTGGCCTCTTCATAGAATTTCACATTTATGACCAGTATGCGCTCGCTATTAGCACCAGGATCACCATATTTGGTACAGGGGTTGAACTTGAGGTCTCCTGGAGCTGACCTACTTTTTGGGTCAAAAAGTCAAAAGCCAAAATTACAGTCATCTCCTCTGTAACGCCACAAAAAAAAAAAAAAAAGAAGCTAGAGTCACCAGGCTTGGTACACAGCTCAACTTTGGGACCATCAACCATGTCAAATGGCAGTCAAGCGAGTGCAATTCCAGTTATAAACCGTTATGCTGTGGACAGGGGACCTAGGTACTGTGCCTTGAATCCCCTTCCCAGTCTGGGGGCCAATGACCCTCATTCCTGCATTACCCCGAGACCTTTTCAAACATCCACTTTCCTCTACAGTTTCTGTTATCCTTTCATCCTCTTGTACTTCCCAGTCTTCTTGGCGCTCCTCTTTTCTGATGTTGCGAGTGGCTTAGGTTTCAACATTTATCATAACTGTGCATCTTCAACAGTAGGTTTCTCTTTCAATTCTTCCAGCTCTTAGCAGTGACTCTTGGGCTGCCATAATCAGAGCATTAGAGCTTCATACAGGCTGGCATTTTCAAACCATCTCGAGGATTTCTTGATGTCACCTACTTCCTCTGTCTGCCCGAGGCATTCCCTCAGCAGTTTATCCCTGGGGTCTATCTTCTTGATGCTTTTATTCCTCTTCATTTCAAGCTGCATTGTGACCTGTGTAGTCTTTAGTCCTCAAATGCCCTCCAGTGTCCCCTTTAGTCAGTCGTTATATTAGGGTGCTAAACTTTTAGTGTTTAGCGTTAATGACTTTGACCTCACGAATATTTATACATTTCCCTGACTATCGAGTTTCACCTTTTGGAGGAATTTAATTTTTGTTGACCTCCTTGCATCCACATCACAGTGGAAAGATTTAACTGTATGATTTAAAAAAAAAAAAAAATCCTGCCTTCTGGTAATTCCACCCCTCAGCCACACTCGTTGATATATAAAAACACAAATGAACACACGTAGGAGTAGAGCTAGATGGCTCATTTAATTATTTATCTTTTTCCTTTTTCCACCACAAAAGTGTAAAAAATGTAAATGTACTTTAAATGTGTTAGTGAGTCTACTTCGGCTTAACTTAAGGTGATAATTAGAATTCCCACATTAGAAGTGAAAATAAAAAAAGAGCAAACAATCAGAAGCTTGGTGAGTTACTGGGGAACATCTGTTCTCACAACATTAACGCTCACTTTAACGCTCGTCTCCCTTTTGTGCAGTAAAGTGTATTTTTAAGAGCGAGAATAAAATCAATGAGGAGTAGCATTTCAGTGCATTTTTTTGATCCATTATGTACATGGATTTTTTTTTCCAATATCACACTCCACCAAAATGAACACAAACATTTTTTTAAAAAGTAAGTTGTACAAATATTTAGAGGCTGAAGGATGCTTACAGAGTGCACTTTTGGCAACTCAGTACATGAGTAAATTAAGAACAATGGCAAACACACACACACAGACATACAAAATTGTGAAAAAAGTGTTTTATAGAAATGTTGGCCTACTGAAAAGTATGTCCATGTACACACATGATACTTGGTCAGGGCTCCTTCTGCATGAATTACTGCATCACAGCAGTGTGGCATGGAGGCGATCAGCCTGTGGTATTGCTGAGGTGTTATGGAAGCTCAGGTTGCTTTGATAGCAGCCTTCAGCTCATCTACATTGTTGGGTCTGGTGTCTCATCTTCCTCTTGACAATACTCCATAGGTTCTTTAAGGGGGTTAGGTCAGGAGAGTTTGCTGGCCAGTCAAGCACAGTGATACCATGGTCATTAAACCAGGTATTGGTACTTTTGGCAGTGTGGGCAGGTGACAAATCCTGCTGGAAAATGAAATCAGCATCTCCATAAAACTTGTCAGGAGAGGGAAGCATGAAGTGCTCTAAAATTTCCTGGTAGATGACTACGCTGACTTTGGACTTCATAAAATACGGTGGACCAACACCAGTAGAGGACACGGCTCCCCAAATCATCATCTGATATTTGAAGGAGCCTAACGCTCAAATGGAATCTTCAAATCCTTAAACAGTCTTGCTTTTTGTATCTATCTTGAATAATTAACAATAATGCATGTCTTATGGTAAGAAGCAAACCGGTGCTGGCTGATGGCTATCACTTTCAGTTATAGTAGTTGTAGTTTTGTTTTTTTTTCCAGTGAAGTAAATTGTTAGGAGTGATCTATGTCGATAGTTAACTCCAAACTGCAGCACATCATCACTTCTTCTTCTCAAAACACGTAATAATAAATGGGTCAGATGCACTAAAGTCTCGACACCATTAACATGCAGAAAATGTCTGTGGTAATAAAACATCACAGTTAATACAACCACAAGCTCTTCAGTAAATCCAGACCTACTGTGAGGAAAATAAGTATTGAACACGTCAACATTTTTCTTATTACCTCCGCCAGGCCGCAGGCTAGGAGGTTATGTTTTTGCCGGGGTTTGTCTGTCTGTCTGTTTGTCTGTTGGTTAGCAAGATAACTCAAAAAGTTTTGGACGGATTTCCATGAAACTTTCAGGCGTTGTTGGAAATGGTACAAGGAAGAACTGATTAAATTTTGGGGATGATCCGGATCACCGTCTGGATCCAGGAATTTTTAAAAGGATTCTTTAACATTGTGAGATAGGGCCATTTTCAACATGTGTGCAGGCGCAATGGAGGGCGCTGGTCGTCATGTCTGACGAACACGAACTCCGCGTTCTTCAAAGTTTTAGGCACAAAAACACACGGAAAACTGTGGTGGGCAGGGCCCGGCAGCGTGCCTGTGTTTGCGCTACGCTGTAAAAGCTGAGATGGGCAGCTGTCCGGCGCGGGATTATTTGGCAGAAATTCCCCGGGCAGCCAAAGTGGCTGCGCAAAAACAAGCTCTCTGCCGGGGAAGCTTCCAAATCCTCTTTTGCCGCGGAGCACAACCCCAATAAAACCCACGGCAACCTGTCTACCCAATTTGCATCCGTCAGTGAACCCCTTAGTGCTGCTTTCAGTGATCTATGAAAACGCTCGCATAACCCATTGGCCTGTGGGTTGTACGCGGTTGTGCGATGAATTGCAACACCCGCAGCCTGGGAGTTTGGAGATGGAGGAGATGGACACAACAGCAACACTTGAGTTTATTACCTCCGCCAAGGAGGTAATGCTTTTACTACTGAACCACTAATCCTATCATTGTGAATCCAATTGCTAGTCATATGTTTTCATGGTCAAGGAATCTGAAAACGTACACACAAACACTGTATGGGGGGAACTGTGGCGCTAAACCGCCATTACGGAAAATCCCATTTTCGTCAATAACTACTGAACCACTAATCCTATCATTGTGAATCCAATTGCTAGTCATATGTTTTCATGGTCAAGGAATCTGAAAACGTACACACAAACACTGTATGGGGGGAACTGTGGTGCTTGGCGGAGGTCTGCGTTCTCCGAGTGCTTTTCTAGTTAAACATATTTCTGATGGAGCCACTGACCTGCGATTTTCACCAGATATCAGTAACAACCCAAGTAATCCATACATACAAAGAAATCAAGGCAACTGTGTTCACAAAACAAGTTATATTTAATAAAGTGAAATGAAGCAGGGAATAAGTATTGAACACGCCAGGTGAAATTCATTTAATATTTAGTAGAAAAGCCTTTGTTGGTAATAACAGCTTCCAGACGCCTCCTGTATGGAGAAACTAGGCACAGGCATTGCTCAGGAGTGATTTTAGCCCATTCTTCCACACAAACTGTCAAATCTTGAAGGTTCCGTGGGTGTCTTCTGTGAACTCTGATCTTCAGTTCGTTCCATAGATTTTCAATTGGATTCAGGACAGGTGACTGACTGGGACATTCTAGTAGCTTTATTTTCCTTCTCTGGAGCCAGTTGAGAATTTCCTCGGCTGTGTATTTGGGATCATTGTCTTGCTGAAATGTCCTCCCTCGTTTCATCTTCAGCATCTTGGCAGATGGCAACAGGTTCTTATCAAAGATGTCTCTGTACATTTGTCCATTCATCTTTCCTTCAATTATATGAAGTCTGCTTGTACCATGTGCTGAAAAACATCCCCACACCATGATGGGATGTGCAGTGCCATTTCTCCTCCAAACATGCTGTGTGTTGTGACACCCAAAAAGTTCAATTTCGGTCTCATCTGACCAGACTATATTTTCCAAGTATTTTACTGGCTTGCCCCAATATTGTGCAACAAACTTTAAACGAGCTTCAGCATGCTTTATCTTCAGCAATGGAGTCTTGTGAGGTGAGCGGGCATAGAGCCCATGTCAGTTGAGTGCATTACTTATTGTTTTTTTTTTTTTTTGAAACAGCAGTACCTGCTAACTCCACACCTTTCTGGAGCTCTCCACAAGTGGTCTTTGGCTCTTAGATAACTCTTCTGATAATTCTTTTGACTCCTCTGTCAGAAACCTTGCGAGGAGCTCCTAGTTGTAGCCGGTTTATGGTAAAATGATGTTGCACAACAGTGCTCACTGGAACATTCAGTTTAGAAATGCGCCTGTAACCAGTGCCATCATTATGTTTTGCAACAATAAGGTTGTGAAGGTCTAGAGAGAGCTCTTTGCTTCTACCCATCATGAGTTCTTTGTGGTGTGAAAATCTGATATTCACAGACCTTTTTAAAGGCTATCAGTCAGGACTTAGCCAGCTGAAATTAATTTGCACTGATGGGGGATGGGATGGCTTCCTAAAATCTGATGGATTTCAGCTAGTTTCTTGGCTTTCTATGCCTTTTTGCACTTCTTTTTCTTCATGTGTTCAATACTTATTCCCTGTGTCATTCCACTTTATTAAATATAACTTGTTTTGTGAACACAGTTGTCTTGATTTCTTTGCATGTATGGATTACTTGGGTTGTTACTGATATCTGGTGAAAATCTCAGGTCAGTGGCTCCATCAGAAATATGTTTAATGAGAAAAATGTTGATGTGTTCAATACTTATCTTCCCCTCTGTAAGTGCAAACTGTGTACAGAATAAGACGCTTCTTACAGTTGGGATAAATAAGCCATTTTTTCTACTTTGTCATTGTTTTAAGCTTGTCCTAATATATTTGTGTGACCAATACATCAAAATCTGAATAGATAAAATTCTAATTCTTTACTCTGATAAATGGGTTTGTCCTTTGTGACAGGGGACATTTATCTTGTTGACATTCAAAATGAGAAAAAAAGATTTATATTTGTAGCCTAATATCCTAATACAGCAGCTCAGTACTTAACACTCTCCAGAGGAAAAATACCTTTAAAAATTACTGGCTAAATTTACCTAAGGACTTACTTTTTCCCCCTGTTAATCATATTCATCTTTCATCACTATCCACAGAAGATTACCACTAAATAAAGCCTAATCCATGAACAAACGGACCCTTGAGGATTATCTAGTTTGTCCTTCAGAATTTTAAATTTGGTGTAACCACTACAAACAAGACTAAAACATCCTCAATGGCAGCGACACTGTGAATGTTACTGCGCTGCGATTTTAAATCATCTTTTCATTTTCTTAACCACTCATCCAACCCAGGGTGGGAGGAAAGGTGCCCCCACGTCCATTTTAAACACATGACCAAAACCCAAGGCTGTCTGGTCATGTGAAGCACTGGAGATGTTGTGGAGCTGGAGACAGGCAGCTGTTTTTCAAGCCAGCCGCACCACTGACTGCTTCAGTACAAACAGCTCGTAATGCATCATCTGAAAGGAAAATATTTGTGTAGGATGGCAATTACATTTTCACTGGAGATCTACAGTTGTGGAATTAGATCATATTAGATTTGATTAGACAGGATAACATCGACGTAGCTCTGTAGCTGGTTCAGGTTGCCACAGCGGGAACGGTAAATGAGACACAGCATGAAAATGAATGTAAGATAAACACAGTTTAACACAGGGTTTGTGATCTTTACACAACAAGAAACTTTACCATTTCTCTTTTGGGTTTTATCCCAAATGCCCCTATTGGTTCCCTATTGGAAACTTGAAGGATATCATAAGGTTTTTTTACATGTAAACTTTTATCATTAATATCAACTCATGTAAGATCTTGATACAAGTTTGATATTTTTCTGCTGCATACATGAAGGTAAACAGACAAGTCTATCATGTGCACCATTTCTAAGTCTAATGTTGGATCGTTGTTTCTCTCTTACTTCAACCCCTCTTTACGCAGGGGTGGAGATCATTGAGAGATGGCTGAGTGATGAAAAAATGGCCAGATCTCTCAAGGATATTTCAGTGACTTTCATGGTTCTCAAAGTTTTGACTCGGTTCAAAACAACCTCTTAATGATCATGAAAGGGAAGCAATCTCTAAAGGAATGCTCAACGATCCCCCAATGATCTCTCTGTGATCTTTCAATGAACTCTATTGGTCTTTCATTGAATGCGCAGTTATCCCTCACTGATTGATTGAAAGATCAATTGCTCCTTGACCGCTTAATGAGCTCATCAATTTCCCAATGATCTCTCTGTAATCTTTCAATGAATGCCAATTTATCAGTGACGGGTCACTAAGTGGTAGATTAAAGACCAGTAGAGTTCATTGAAAGATCACTGGGAGATGGATGAGATTGGTGAATGCTCCTTGAGAGATCAATTCCCTTTGGTGATCTTTGAGAGATTGTTGTGGACTGAGCCAAGATTTTGAGGAGATCATGGCAACTGTGGAGATCACTGGAAAATCACTGAGAGCTCACTGAGAGATCTTGGCAATCACTGAAAGCTCATTGAAAGATTGTTGAGCGATCTGGTCATTTTTTCCATCTTTCAATGATCTCTCAATGATCTCCACCCCTGTGTAAAGGGAGCAGAAGAGCACCAGAAACCTCTTAAATACATACCTCTTTGATTGCTCAAGAGACTCTCAATGATTCCTCAGAGAACTCTCTTGGTCCCTCAATGATCTCTCAAGGAGCTTTCAAAAATCTCTATAGATTGACATGAAAATCCCACTCAATCTCCCAAACATTTACACAGAAATGGCCTTTTTGTGGCTTTGGAAGATCGTTGAGCCATCAGGCCAACTTTTGATCTCTCAATGGTCACCCAATGATCTCCGTCTGTGCAAAGGGGCCCTACTTAGAAAATTAACCCAAGGGCAAATTACACAGTATTTTAGTAGCAACGTTTCTGACTAAGCCTCTGACTAAAGTTCAATGTCTGTGTAACAGCACTCACAGTTGGTATAGCACTTAGAAAATATAATCACAGCAGTTAAGGAAGATGATTAATTAGGATATAAATCAGCTCAGTCAGCTCTGACTTCAAATAGGAAGTCTAGGTGAGCTTTATCAAGCTGGAAATAACACAGAATGCTGTTAAATATAACCAAGTCTCTAAAACGCCACTCACTGCTCACGTCACAGGCCAAAGAACACAGAATTATGCGATGTGTTTTTGTTAAGACCCAAAGAACATCTACAGCCCTCAGGTCTACTGATGGACAAAAACTTGCTACTTCAGATGGGCACCCCTGCTGTGAACTCGGCAGAATCTCCAAGTGTTTCAGATGCTTAAGAGGCAGAGACCAGTATCCTCACAGAGCAAATGAGTGAGCGAGTGAGTGAGTGATTCAGCTCGATAATAAACATCTTCAACATGGCGTCTGAGCATTAAGAGGACCACTTCCTCTCCAAACATCCAGCAATAACTCCAAACATCAGCATTTATTTGAATGTGGGTCTTTGGCCATCCGGTGAATCATATCCTCGAGAATACTGAAAAAAAGAATGCATTTGGTCTCTTAAGAAAAAAAAAATATTCTTAGCCAGTATCTGCTAAAAGCTCCTCTGTATCCAACAGCTACTCATTGAGTTTCTATGGGTTTTTTCTTTGGTAATGGACAAGTAGGGTAGAGCAAGTTATGGCTTTTTAAAAGCTAAAAACAGCTACCTGGTTGTAAGAGCAGTGAGAGTGAGTCCAAAGAAAAAGAAACAAACAAAGCTGGCTGCCTGGTGTTAGATTAACTGTCGATCTGGCCGGTTTTGATCACTATTTTCTAGAACTTTTACTCACGGGAATCCTTGTTCATCGAGGTCTTGCTCTTAGATGTTACTTTAGCTTATTTTACTGTAGCTGATCTCTAACTAGGCCCAAAGGCTGAGAGGTGGCACTCGCAGTTTAGCCATTCAATCGTTTGCAAATGTTTCTGTGCTTATTGTACTCCAGGGACCAGTCGTATCATATGGACCCCTGTAGCCACACACTCCTGTCCACCAGTGATGCCTTATTTCATTCATTCTTTAAGACTTATTTGCATAAGTTGGCTCAGGCTTGCTACCCAAGCAAGGAGCTAGTCAGCAAAGGTTAGTAACAGTGACCAAAAATTGAGGGTGGAGTAAACTGTGGTTCCTGGGCATTTAAAGAGACATGCACTGAAACGAGCCATTTTGAGGAAGGCTGCAAAAGCTGATTCCCAATGATGCACATCAGGAAGAGAAGCATGGACCTCCATAAGCCTGGTTCATCCTTGGGTAGAATTTCCCGATTCCTGAAGGAGCCACATTTTCCTTTGTTCAAATAATTATACGCAAGTATAAACACCAGCCATCATAACGCTCAGGATGGAGATGGGTTTTGTGTCCCAGAGATGAATGTGTTTTGGTGCAAAATGCCCCCCTCCCCCCAGAACAAAAGCAAAAGACCTTGTCAAGATGCTGGCAGAAGCTGGTAAAAGAGTGTCATTATCTACAGTGAAATGAGTCCTGTACCGACATGAGCTGAAAGGCCACTCAGCAAAGAAGGAACACTACTCTAAAAGCAATATAAAAGACCAGATTTCAGTTTGCAAATGCACACAGTGACAAAGACCTTAATTTTTGGATACATGTCCTGTGGTCTGATGAAACTAAAATTGAACTCTTTGCCCATAATGACCATCGTTACATTTGGGGGAAAAAGAGGGATGCTTGCAAGCCTGAGAACACCATCCCAACTGTGAAGTACGGGAGTGGCAGCATCATGTTGTGGGGGTGTTTTGCTGCAGGGGGGGCTGGTGCACTTCACAGACTAGATGACATCATGAGGAAAGAACATTATGTGGAAATATTGAAGTAGCATATCAAGACATCAGCTGGGAAGTTAAAGCTTGGGTGCAAATGGGTCTTCCAAATGGACAATGACTCTCAGCATACCACCAAATTAATTACAAAGTGACTGAAGAAAAAGAAAGTCAATATTTTGGAGTAGCCATCACAAAGCCCTGATCTCAATCCCAGAGAAAATTTGTAGGCAGAGCTGAAAAGATGTGTGTGACCAAGATGGCCTACAAACCTGACCCAGTTACACCAGTTCTGTCAGGAGGAATGGGCCAAAATTACAGCAAACTATACTGAGAAGCTTGTAGAAGGCTAGCCAAAAGTTATAGAGTTTACAGGCAATGCTACTAAATATTAAGGAAATGCATATGAACTTCTGATTTTGAAGAAAGTAATTAAAAATTATTGAGCAAATAGAAATAATTTTGGTAATCCTAACTGAGAGAAAACAAGACAAGTTTAGTCTGATTTAATGTCAGATAGTGAGAAAAAAAAGATTGTGTCTTTTCATAAGGTGTATGTAAACTTCTGGTTTCAACTGTATGATTGTTTTTTTACTATCCAGTCTTACACCCTGTGTGCACGTTTTGACAATAGGTGACCGCTAGTGGCCATGGAAATGATACAAAGAAATCCAGTGAAGGGTTACAGTTGCTGCATCTGCAAACCAGCCACTAACTCTCTCCTAACTCTAACCATTACCCTTATCTTAACCAAAATATTCTTCATGCCCAAGCCTACCACGTCCCCTTAACTTAATCATCTAAAAATATTACTGGTTGACAAAATCACCAAACAAGAAGACAGTCTCAAATGAGAAAGTGAAAGTACACACTGACAGCATGAAAGGCCTTGACGCCACCCTCTGTGAGACACTAAATATACTGTAGGTGTATTATCATGTTTTGATTTGATTTGGAAGATGTGTTGGATTTTCGTGTGTGATAGTGAAGCCAAAATGTTTTTTTTTTATCTCAAGTTAGGAGCTTTGGGCTTCATAAAATTGGACCAAAGTGGTGTGAAGAGGACAAAAGAAAGCTAAATGGGAAGACAACCAGACCCAGAGGGCAAGTGAAGAGCCACAATGGTGCCATATAACTAGAAAATTTGCATAACAAAATATAATGGAAGGATATACTATAGCACCAGTGGCAGTCAGTGAGAATGACATGGTTTTTTTCTGCTTTTCAAACAACACAATTATCATAAAACCCAAAACAGTTCTATCATAACATCCTCCATTTATACAGCTAGCATTTCTGTTGGAAAAAAAAGGAAAAACTTTCAGAATAGCTGCCCACCAGGCGTTTCTGGGAATATCCTGGCGGCCAGCCTTTCTGACTGAATGCCAAACTATCTTTGCTCTGAACGTACCTGATATAGCCCTCTGCTGAAGGCACTGTCAGTAACAACTACCACAAGAAATCTGGAACTGTTGGTGGATACAAAAAACTATTAAAGCTGCAAGCAACTGTTTGCGGACCCTCGCTCCCCGCGCAACTGCGGACCCCGGCGCCCCTCGTACCTAGCTGGCTCAGAAAATTTCCCGGCGTCGCGGCAAGAGGTGCAAGAATAATAAAGTAAACTGTTTGGCGCAGTACTTCCTGTGAGCAGCAGGTGGCGCTATAACTTCTGTCAATCATTTTTATGTAGGAGCATGTGGGGCATTACTAATATCCACTGTACAAAATTTAGTGAAAATCACACAAAGTTTGTCCAAGTTACAACTTTCTGATGTTCCATGGTGAGGAGTCAACCTTCGCCATGTCGCCATGGCAACACTTCCCTGTGAGTAATGTGTTGCCCACCCATATAGGACTACATATGACAGTCACCTCAATCTATGTTCCAGATTTCATGACTCTAGGTCGTTCCCAACAATCCCAACAAGATCATGGATTGAATGGCGAGGAGGGCGTGTCCATGGTAACAGCAATGATGCCATGGTAAAGGTGATGAGCAGTTATGATCAACCATGTTGTCTGAAAATTGCACGTTATTCTGGCAAGTGGCACGTGAGTATGGCATGTGAGTTATGGCAACTTCCTGTCCTTTGGCGGTAGGGGGCACTGTCGCTATGTGTCATTCTTTATTATAGAAATTATCAGTATTGGCTACCTATTCACCAAACAAAATTTGGCTGAAATCAGTCAATGTATGCCAGAGTAAAAGCCATTGGAAGGGTGATGGCGATACTGCAAACTTGGCTACGCCCCTTCCACCAAACCGTTGGGCATTTGGAAAAGTTTTCAACAGCTTTTGATGGCACATGGGTATGGATGATTGTCACCATAAATGGTATCAATCAGACTACTTATTTCAGCAATACTGAAGAAAACCCTTGGTGTAACCTTCATGTCTCCAAGAGAGGGCACTATTATTACTCATGAATATTCATAGCTGTAATTATTCAGAGGCATACCCATATACATCATACCTACAGTGGGGCAAAAAAGTATTTAGTCAGCCACCAATTGTGCAAGTTCTCCCACTTAAAAGATGAGAGAGGTCTCCAATTTTCATCATAGGTATACCTCAACTATGAGAGACAAAATGAGAAAAAAAAAATCCAGAAAATCACATTGAAGGATTTCCCCACTGTATCTTGGTGCCAATCCGACATTCCATTCCCGAGGTATTAAAAAAACAACATGATGCAAACTTTCTGATGCAAAACTTTCTGCCTCCTATAGGTGGCACTATAGATTTCTATGAATATTGTTCTATAGAACTGTTTGAAATTGGACTGATATCCATAATACTGAATTTGGTTGAAATCCGTCAATGCATACAGGAGTTATTGCCGTCAGAATGGTCATACATTGATCATGGCAAGACATCAAACTTTGTCATGCCCCTACGGCCAAACTGTCCAGCTTTTAGAAAAGTTTCCAATAACATTTAATGGCACATGGGTATAGAAGATTGTCACCACAAATGAGTTCAATAGGACAAAAACCCTAGGACGAGTTTGATCAAATGTGCATCAATTGCGTGAGGTGGAAATCAGGTCACTGTCATTTCCTGCCAAAATGGCTGACATCCTGTTGGGTGTAGACCATCACTTCTATGGAGTTTGTTGCATGTCTTGACATGATCAACATCTCAGCTGATTTTAACCTTTCTGTGCGAAAGTAAGCGTGTGTCACTCCCCATTGACTTCACACGTTAGGTGGCGCTGTAGAGCCATTTTTGTGGGGTCATTTATTTTTCCTCCAAAATATTCAATTTTTCGCAAGTCTTAATGTCCCTGCAAAAAATGGTGAGTTTTCATGCACGTTCAGTACCCTAAAAATTAGATCTTAGAGGGAGAAGGAAAAAAAAATTAACAATTAAAGCTGCAAGCAGCTGGAAGAAGGCCCTCGCCCCCCACACACTCGCGGAAACTGGCGCCTGTTGGACCCAGCTGGCACAGAAAATTTCACGTCGTCACGGCATGCGCTGCGTGAATAATAAAGAAAACCATTTGATGCAGTACTTCCTGTGAGCAGTAGGTGGTGCTGTAAGTTTTGTCAACCATTTTTATGTAGGAGTATGTGGGGTCGGACTAATATCCATCTGAGAAAATTTGGTGAAAATCGGATGAAGTTTGTCCAAGTTGCAACTTTTCCATGTTCCGTGGTGAGGAGTCAACCGTCGCCATGTCGCCATGGTAACACTAACCTATCAGTTATGTGTTGCTGACCCATATAGGGCTACAGAGGACAGTCACCTCTACCTGTGCTCTAGATTTCATGACTCCAGGACCTTCCCAACCCTCCCCACAAGATCACGGATTGAATGGCGAGGAGGGCGTGTCCATGGTAACAAGTGTGACATCATGCTAAAGCTGATGTGCGGTTATGGTCTTCCCTGTGGTCTGATTAATCTCAGAAAATTTCACGTCATTCTGGCAAGTGGTGCATGAGTAATAAATAAAACAGTTTTCAGCAATTCTTCCTTTAACCACTAGGTGGTGCTGTAGAGTTCTATAAATATTGCTCTATAGAACTGTTTGGAATTGGACTGATATCCATAATATTGAATTTGGTTGAAATCCGACAATGCATACCAGAGTTATTGCCGTCAGAATGGTCACAGAATAATCACGGGGAGGCATCAAACTTTGCCACGCCCCTACGGCCAAACCGTGAGCTTTAAGAAAAGTTTGCAATAACTTTTAATGGCACATGGGTTTCGATGATTGTCACCACAAATGAGTTCAATCGGACAAAAACCCAAGGACGAGTTCGATCAAATGCGTGTCAATTGTGCGAGGTGAAAATCAGGTCACTGCCACTTCCTGCCAAAACTTCCTGTTGGGTGTAGACCATCACTTCTATGGAGTTTTTTGCATGTCTCAATATGATAAACACCTCACCCGATTTTCATCTTTCTACGCGAAAGTAAGCGTGTGCCACTCCCCATTGACTTCACATGTTAGGTGAAACCACTAGGTGGTGCTGTAGATTTCTATAAATATTGTTCTAGAGAACTGTTTGGAATTGGACTGATGTCCATAATATTGAATTTGGTTGAAATCCAACAATGAATACCAGAGTTATTGCCGTCAGAAAGGTCACAGAATGATCATGGCGAGGCATCAAATTTTGCCATGCCCCAAGGCCAACCCATCGAGGTTTAAGAAAAGTTTTCAATAACTTTTAATGGCACATGGGTATAGATGATTGTCACCACAAATGAGCTCAATTGGACAAAAAACCCTAGGACGAGTTCGATCAAATGCGCGTCAACTGCACAAGGTGAAAATGAGGTCACTGCCACTTCATGCCAAAACTTCCTGTTGGGTGTAGACCATCACTTCTATGGAGTTTTTTGCATGTCTCAATATGATAAACATCTCACCCGATTTTCATCTTTCTATGCGAAAGTAAGTGTGTGCCACTCCCCATTGACTTCACATGTTAGGTGGCGCTGTAGAGCCATTTTTGTGGGGTCATTCATATTTCCTCCAAAATATTAAATTTTTTGCCAGTCTTGAGATCCCTGCAAAAAATGGTGTTTTCATGCACGTTCACTACCCCAAAAATGAGATCTTAGATGGAGAAGAAGGAAAAAAAAAAATTCTAACAATTAAAGCTGCGAGCAGCTGTAAGCGAACCCTCGCCCCCAGTGCAACTGCGGACCCTGGCGCCCGTCATACCAAGCTGGCTCAGAAAATTTCCCGTTGTTGCAGCAAGCGCTGCGTGAATCATAAAGTAAACAGTTTGGCGCAGTACTTCCTTTGAGCAGTACGTGGCACTCTAACTTCTGTCAATCATTTTTATGTAGCAGTGTGTGGGGCCGGACTCATATCCATCGTAGAAAATTTGCTGAAAATCAGACAAAGTTTGTCCAAGTTCCAACTTTCTGATGTTCCATGGCGAGGAGTCAACCTTTGCCATGTTGCCATGGCAACACTTCCCTGTCAGTAATGTGTTGCCCACCCACATAGGACTACATATGACAGTCACCTCAACCTATGCTCCAGATTTAATGACTCCAGGTCATTCCCAACCATCCCAAAAAGATCATGGATTGAATGGTGAGGAGAGCGTGTCCATGGTAACAGCACTGATGAAATGATAAAGGTGATGTGCAGATATGATCAACCACGCTGTTTGATAAGCCTCAGAAAATTCCACATCATTCTGGCAAGTGGCACATGACTAATAAATATAACAGTTTTCAGGAATTCTTCCTTTAACCACTAGGTGGCACTATATCTTTTGTCAGGTATTTTTATAAGGGGCGGACAAGTTTTGCTTGAGTTACAGCTGTTTGATGTTGTCAGCGGAGGAGACAAACTTCGCCATGGTGTCATGGTAACGCCTTTTGAGACTGTGACTGACATTTGACAACTTTTTATGGCCAATGCCTATAGATGCTGCCATGTTAAAATGAGTTCAATGGGAGAAGGCCCCCAGGAGGAGTTTGTTCAAATGCGAGTGGGGCAGTACTTCCCATGAGCAGTAGGTGGTGCTGTAAGTTTTGTCAACCATTTTTATGTAGGAACATGCGGGGTCGGACTAATATCCACCATAGAAAATTTGGTGAAAATCGGATGAAATTTGTTCGTTGCAACTTTTTGAGGTTCCATGGCGAGGAGTCAACCTTCGCCATGTCACCATGGCAACACTTCCCTATCAGTTATGTGTTGCTGACCAATACAGGACTTCAGATCACAGTCACCTCTACCTATCGTCCAAATTTCATGACTCTAGGACCTTCCAAACCCTCCCCACAAGATCACAAATTGAATGACGAGGAGTGAGCGGGCCCTCGCCCCCCGCACAACCGTGGACCCCGGTGCATGCCATACCTAGCTGGCTCAGAAAATTTCCCTTCATCATGGGAAGCGCTGCGTGAATAATTAAGTAAACCATTTGGCGCAGTACTTTCTGTGAGTAGTGGAAAGCACTATTACTTTTGTGAATAATTTTTTGTAAGAGTATGTGGGGCGGGACTAATATCCATTGTAGAAAATTTGGTGAAAATCAGACAAAGTTTGTCCAACTTACAACTTTCTGACGTTCCATGGCGAGGAGTCAAACTTCGCCATGTCACCATGGAAACACTTCCCTGTCAGTAATGTGTTGCCCACCTACATAGGACAACATATGACAGTCACCTGAACCTATGTTTCAGATTTCATGACTCCAGGGCATTCCCAACCACCCCAACAAGATCAAACAAATGTGACGTCATAGTAATGTTGATGTGCAGTTATGATCATCCCAGTGGTCTGATGAATCTCAGAAAATTTCACATCATTCTGGCAAGTGGTGCGTGAGTAATAAAGAAAAGAGTTTTCAGCAATTCTTCCTTTAACCACTCGGTGGCACGATATCTTTTGTCAATTATTTTTAAATAGACGCATTTAGGGCGAGACTATTATCCATCATGGAAACTTTGGTGGACATCGGACATGATTTGCTCGAGTTACAGCTGTCTGATGTTGTAAGGGGCGGAGTCAAACTTCGCCATGGTGTAGTGGCCACACCTTTTGAGACTGTGACTCACATTTGATAACTTTTAATGGCCAGTGCCTACAGATGCCGCCATGTGAAAATGAGTTCAATGGGAGCAGGCCCCTAGGAGAAGTTTGTTCAAATGCAAATGGCACAGTACTTCCCGTGAGCAGTAGGTGGTGCTGTAAGTTTTGTCAACCATTTTTATGTAGGAGCATGCGGGGTTGGACTCAAATCCATTGTAGAAAATTTGGTGAAAATCGGATGAAATTTTGTTCGTTGCATCTTTTTGAGGTTCCATGGCGAGGAGTCAACCTTCGCCATGTCACCATGGCAACACTTCCCTATCAGTTATGTGTTGCTGACCCATATAGGACTACAGATGACAGTCACCTGCACCTATGCTCTAGATTTCATGACTCCAGGACCTTCCCAACCCTCCCCACAAGATCACGAATTGAATGGCGAGGAGGGCATGTCCAGGGTAAAAAGAGTGACATCATGCTAAAGTTGATGTACAGTTATGATCATCCCTGTGGTCTCATGAATCTCAGAAAATTTCACGTCATTCTGGCAAGTGGCACGTGAGTAATAAATAAAAGAGTTTTTAGCAATTCTTCCTTTAACCACTAGGTGGCGCTCTATCTTTTGTCAGGTACTTTTATACAGACACATTCGGGGCGGGACTATTGTCTATCATGGAAACTTTGGTGAACATCGGATAAGTTTTGTTCGAGTTACAGCTGTTTGATGTTGTAAGGGGAGGAGTCAAAATTCACCCTGGTGCCCTGGCCATACCTTTTGAGATTGCGACTTACATTTGATAACTTTTAATGGCCATGTTTTAATGGCTATAGGTGCTGCCATGTGAAAATGAGCTCAATCAGAGCAGGCCCCTAGGAGGAGTTCGTTCAAATGCGAGGGGTGGTTTTTGGCCAAATTGGAGGTGGGGCGACTTTGAGGCAAGATGGCGGCCTTCCTGTTGGCGGTGGGTAAGGGCCACAATGATGTTTTTTGCATGTCTTGAGGTGATGCACACCTCACCCAAATTTTATGTCTCTATGGCAAATTTACGGTCGCCAGTGTCCATAGACCTTGTACGTTTGGCCCCGCCCACAAAAATTAGGGTGGGGGGGGCACATACACTACCGTTCAAAAGTTTGGGGTCACCCAGACAATTATTTTGTGTTTTCCATGAAAAGTCACACTTATTTACCACCATGAGTTGTAAAATGAATAGAAAATATAGCCAAGACATTGACAAGGTTAGAAATAATGATTTGTATTTGAAATAATAATTTTTTCCAGATACTCAACCTGCTCAAAGGAAGGTCAGTTTTATAGCTTCTCTAACCAGCTAAACTGTTTTCAGCTGTGCTAACATGATTGCACAAGGGTTTTCTAATCATCCATTAGCCTTCTGACGCAATGAGCAAACACATTGTACCATTAGAACACTGGAGTGATAAGGGCCTTTTCCACTAGCACGCTTTAGCGCGACACGGGACGGCTCAGCACGCTTTGTACGCTTTTCCACAAGCCCCAACACGGTTTAACAGCCGCGATTCTCAGCCCCGCTCCAGGGCAGGGTACAGCAGTGCTGAGCTGTGCCGTGTTGTGACGTTAACAGACTGGTCCCCGCTGATTGGTCAGGTCGTAACCGGCGCTGATTGGTCAGGTTGTAACCGCCCCTCTCCTCCTCCTCTTCTACCGAATCTTCACGACCTTCTCAATAAAGTTTTTGAAAAAAAAAAAAAAAAAAGAATCTTCACGACCACCATTACTCAGCACGCAACCACTGTTGGCGGTTTCTTTTCAGTGTATTGCTGTGCTATTTTCATTTATTCTCTATCAAAAATGGCTTCGCGTAATAAGGGTGTTCCATGGACCAATAAGGAGGTGCAGTGTCTGCTCACTGCATTGTCAGACGAACGTATCCAGCGCGAGTTAGACGGAGCCGCCCGGAATGAAAAAATATACCGGGAGGTCTCGACATCGGAGTCCTTTAACGGTGAGTTTTAATTTTTTTTTATTGTGCATTTTTTTCGCAAATATATTCGGTAAGATGCTCAGTTTATTTATGCAATAAAAAAGCTGTTCATTTGTGGATGATGATCGCTGCTTTATTGCAGCACACTGCGGACTAAAGCTTTTATTTTAATTATTCATGTGAACAATACACTGAAATAAGCTTATGTAATCTTGTTAAAAACTATTGTCTTTTCTGTATATCTTGCACTTTCGTGCTGTATTTTATTGTGTGCATTTTCCTTGTAGAATCATCCCACGCGTCCGCCGCGACAGCCCGTCCGGATTAATTCAACCGAGCCTTCCTGAACCAGAGCTGGCAGAGACGGCTTCATTCAACCGAGCCTTGCTGACCCAGTTTGGGAAGCTGGTGTAGAGGCACTCAGTGGTCGGGGTGTATAAAATGTCGATTAACCTTCATGTTGTGTTGCAAAGTTTTTTTTTTATTTTAATATTTTGTATATAATAAAATGGAATTGTTTTGGAAAGTGTGGTTTGTCTGTTATAACACTGAATTATAAAACAGTATAATTACATAGAAATTCCATTGCCTAGTCTGATGAAAATGATGCTGATCATCCTGTCAGGGGTCAACCATTGTAAAGGTAATGTAATTTTTAACTAGACCAAAAAACAAATGTTTTTGTAAGCTTTCTGTTCTTTTTATTGAAATATCATAAAAAATTAGCACCAAGTCAAAGTAGGTACAAGTATATGTAAATTGAATGTTCTATCGGCATTCCAAATTCAGAGAATTACAATACTTTAGAAGGAGTGTAGCATCATCTAAACGGAAAATAATAATACTGTTGTTCCAAACGTTGACCTGAAGGTGAAAAACATGAATTTTTTTTATTCAGTACATCCAAAATGCCCTAGGATGTAAAAAATAATACAATTTGGTGTTGGCCAGTGTGCCACTGTCTCATTATTTAATACGAATAAAAACAAATTTCAGCTCATTATTTCTAGGTCATTTGGCAGTTAATTCAAAACAAAAGTGACTTGTGTTGTTGCAGCTTAATTATGAGATAAAATTAATTGTGAGATAAAACCACAGAGCGAGCAAGGCAATAATCCTTGGATCCTCCATTTTTTGTCTCGTGTAAATAAGGACTCAGTCGGGTGCGTAACGTCACGGGAGTGTGGCCCCGCCTCGCTGGGAATCTGCTGCCGCCCCACTTCTAAAACCTCCTAACACAAACCATCACAGCACAAGCACAACACCGTGCTAATGGAGACAGAAGCATTCCGAGCCGGACTGAAGTGAATCGAGCCGTACCGAGGTGTGCTGGGCTAGTGGAAAACAGGCTTATATAGTTGCTGGAAATGGGCCTCTATACACCTATGTAGATACTGCACCAAAAACCAGACATTTGCAGCTAGAATAGTCATTTACCACATTAGCAATGTATATTAGATATTAGAGTGTATTTCTGATTAGTTTAAAGTTATCTTCATTGAAAAAAACAGTGCTTTTCTTTCAAAAATAAGGAAATTTCTAAGTGACCCCAAACTTTTGAACGGTAGTGTATCTCTTCTAGTTTATTGAATTTTTCACTGGGTCTGAGGGGTTTGCATAAAAAAATTGCGTTTTGGTTAACGTTCAGAGGGTGAAAAATTGATCGTTTAGGCCAGGGGTGTCCAACCATGTGCCATGGAGAGCCAAGACCCTGCAGGTTTTACCTCCAACCAGTGTCTTCAACAGCAGATTTCTGTGAACTTCTTCCCACTGATTGCTGATAAGTGAAAACACCTGCTGAAGAGACTGGGTAGAAGAGAAAACCTGCAGGGTCTTGGCTCTCCATGGCACCTGGTTGGACACCCCTGGTTTAGGCGGAATAAAAATAATAAACAGAGCAATTAAAATAGAGCTTTCGCCAGCTGACGTTGTCAGTGGCTCAGGCCCTAAAAAATTAAAGCTGCAAGCAGCTGTAAGCGGTCCCTCACCCCCTGTGCAACCGCGGACCCCGGCACCCGTTGTACCTAGCTGGCTCAGAATAATAAAGCTGTGTGAATAATCAAATAAACAGTTTGACGCAGTACTTCCTGTGAGCAGTAGGTAGTGTGATAACTTTTGTCAATCATTTTTATGTAAGAGCATGTGGGGCAGGACTAATATCCATTGTAGAAAATTTGGTGAAAATAGACAAAGTTTGTCCAAGTTACAACTTTCCGATGTTCCATGGCGAGGAGTCAACCTTCACCATGTCGCCATGGCAACACTTCCCTGTCAGTTATGTGTTGCCCACCCATATAGGACTACATACAGTGGGGTAAAAAAGTATTTAGTCAGCCACCAATTGTGCAAGTTCTCCCACTTAAAAGATGAGAGAGGTCTCCAATTTTCATCATAGGTATACCTCAACTATGAGAGACAAAATGAGAAAAAACAAATCCAGAAAATCACACTGAAGGATTTTTAATGAATGAATTGGTAAATTCCTCGGTAAAATAAGTATTTGGTCACCTACAAACAAGCAAGATTTCTGGCTCCCACAGACCTGTAACTTCTTCCTTAAGAGGCTCCTCTGTCCTCCACTGTTTACCTGTATTAATGGCACCTGTTTGAACTCGTTATCAGTGTAAAAGACACCTGTCCACAAACTCAAACAGTCAGACTCCAAACTCCACTATGGCCAAGACCAAAGAGCTGTCAAAGGACACCAGAAACAAAATTGTAGACCTGCACCAGGCTGGGAAGACTGAATCTGCAATAGGTAAGCAGCTTGGTGTGAAGAAATCAACTGTGGGAGCAATTATTAGAAAATGGAAGACATACAAGACCACTGATAATTTCCCTCCATCTGGGGCTCCACGCAAGACCTCACCCCGTGGGGTCAAAATGATCACGAGAACGGTGAGCAAAAATCCCAGAACCACATGGGGGGACCTAGTGAATGACCTGCAGAGAGCTGGGACCAAAGTAACAAAGGCTACAATCAGTAACACACTACGCCGCCAGGGACTCAAATCCTGCAGTGCCAGACGTGTCCCCCTGCTTAAGCCAGTACATGTCCAGGCTCGTCTGAAGTTTGCTAGCGAGCATTTGGATGATCCAGAAGAGGATTGGGAGAATGTCATATGGTCAGATGAAACCAAAATAGAACTTTATTGTAAAAACTCAACTTGTCGTGTTTGGAGGAGAAAGAACACCATACCTACTGTGAAGCATGGGGGTGGAAACATCATGCTTTGGGGCTGTTTTTCTGCAAAGGGACCAGGACGACTGATCAGTGTAAAGGAAAGAATGAATGGGGCCATGTATCGTGAGATTTTAAGTGAAAACCTCCTTCCATCAGCAAGGGCATTGAAGATGAAACGTGGCTGGGTCTTTCAGCATGACAATGATCCCAAACACACCGACCGGGCAATGAAGGAGTGGCTTTGTAAGAAGCATTTCAAGGTCCTGGAGTGGCCTAGCCAGTCTCCAGATCTCAACCCCATAGAAAATCTTTGGGAGGGAGTTGAAAGTCCGTGTTGCCCAGCGACAGCCCCAAAACATCACTGCTCTAGAGGAGATCTGCATGGAGGAATGGGCCAAAATACCAGCAACAGTGTGTGAAAACCTTGTGAAGACTTACAGAAGACGTTTGACCTCTGTCATTACCAACAAAGGGTATATAACAAAGTATTGAGATGAACTTTTGTTATTGACCAAATACTTATTTTACTGAGGGATTTACCAATTAATTTATTAAAAATCCTTCAATGTGATTTTCTGGATTTTTTTTTTCTCATTTTGTCTCTCATAGTTGAGGTATACCTATGATGAAAATTGGAGACCTCTCTCATCTTTTAAGTGGGAGAACTTGCACAATTGGTGGCTGACTAAATACTTTTTTGCTCCACTGTATGACAGTCACCTCAACCTATGTTCCAGATTTCATGACTCCAGGTTGTTCCCAACCATCCCAACAAGATCACGGCTTGAATGGTGAGGAAGGCATGTTCATGGTAACAGCAGTGACGCCATGCTAAAGGTGATGTGCAGTTATGATCAACCAGGTGGTCTGATAAACCTCAGAAAATTGCAAGTTATTCTGGCAAGTGGCGCGTGAGTATGGCATGTGAGTTATGACAACTTCCTGTCCTTTGACAGTAGGGGGTGCTGTCGCTGTGTGTCATTCTTTATTATAGAAATTATCAGTATTGGCTACCTATTCACCACAAAAAATTTGGTTGATGTGACGATGGAGTGTCACCACTGTATGACTTATTGTATGTGTGAATATGTTGTATTTATAATACTGTAAATGTTATTATGATTGTTTATAAAAGTTGCACACATTATTTTGGGATCTGTCTTTTGTTTAATTTGAATGCCCTTGGGAGATAATTGTATGGTTAAGTATTTGGTAAAATAATTGATAATAATTTATTTCACATACCTTTGCCAACATGCTTCCTGTGGGTGTCCGGGCAAAAGACTCCGTTAGGGGTTGAGGGCCTTATATAGGACACCAGCAGGAAGGAAGCATGTATGGTAAGTTAGAGGGGTGGTTTAGCTTTGTAAATAAGGGTTTTGAACTATTTATTGAATTATTTATATTGTTATTTATTATATGTTATTTATTTTGTATAGTCGGGAAAGTATTTATGTATTTTTAGAGATTAGTGGGTATGTATAAACGATGGAAGGGTTATTGTTTTACCTGGGATTATGGTAGGGGCTAATTAGCCCTAATTATCTCCAGTTAGTATAAAACAGGTGTGATGATTGATAATGGTGTGTTTGTTCGTTTGTGGATTGTTGCTGAGAATCGTGTCGGATGTTTCTGGAACCATTTACTTGTGAGTTATTGAAAATAAAAATTGACTAATTGGAAACTGAAATCTGGCCTCGCCTCGCTGTTATCCTGACAGTTGAAATCAGTCAATGTATGCCAGAGTAAAAGCCTTTGGAAGGGTGATGGCGATACTGCAAACTTGGCCACGTCGCTTCCGCCAAACCGTCAAGCATTTGGAAAAGTTTTCAATAGCTTTTGATGGCACATGGGAATAGATGATTGTCACCATAAATGGTACAACTCAGACAATTTATTTCAGAGATATTGAAGAAAACCTTTGTTGTACCCTTCATGTCTCCAAAAGAGGGCGCTATTGCTACTCATGAATACTCATAGCTGTAATTGTTCAGAGGCATACCCATATACACCATACCTATCTTGGTGCCAATCCGACATTCCATTCCCGAGGTATTAAAAAAAACAACATAATGCAAACTTTCTGATGCAAAACGTTCTGATGCAAAACTTTCTGCTTCCTATAGGTGGCACTGTAGATTTCTATGAATATTGTTCTATAGAACTGTTTGGAATTAGACTGATATCCATAATATTGAATTTGGGTGAAATCCGACAATGCATACCAGAGTTATTGCCGTCAGAATGGTCATAGAATGATCATGGCGAGGCATCAAATTTTGCCACACCGCTACGGCCAAACTGTCCAGCTTATGGAAAAGTTTTCAATAACTTTTAATGGCACATGGGTATAGATGATTGTCACCACAAATGAGCTCAATCGGACAGAAATCCTAGGACGAGTTTGATCAAATGTGCGAGGTGGGAATCAGGTCACTGCCACTTTCTGCCAAAATGGCTGACTTCCTGTCCGGTGTAGACCATCACTTTTATGGAGTTTTTTGCATGTCTTGACATGACAAACATCTCACCCGATTTTCATCTTTCTACGCGAAAGTAAGCGTGTGCCGCTCCCCATTGACTTCACATGTTAGGTGGCTCTGTAGAGCCATTTTTGTGGGGTCATTCATATTTCCTCCAAAATATTAATTTTTTTGCCAGGCTTGAGGTCCCTACAAAAAATGGTGAGTTTTCATGCACGTTTACTACCCCAAAAATGGGATCTTAGATGGAGAAGAAGAGGAAAAATTTTTTTTTAACAATTACAACAGGGCTCTCGCCCACTGACGTCAGTGGCTCGGGCCCTAATTAAAAACAGTTGGAAAATTTGGAAGACATAATCTCAACTAATTAATTGTTCGAAACAAAGCTATTTCTTTTGTTTTTAGAGCTTTAATTAAGAATCATGTGAAATAATTTTGTGACTTTAAAAGGGTGAATGTAAGCCATTGTAGGACTAATTGTTTAATGGCTACAAAAAGATAACGATATCACAGAATTGCTTCATAATGCACATCTTAAAGAAGACAAATGCCATCTCTCTCCCTCTGTCATTATTGACAATTGACTAAATGTGACCTTTTGAAGTTAATTAATTGCATGAGCAGCTCAGTGAGAGCGATGTTAAATTTCATGCTTTAATTTAACAACAGCGACTGTGCCACATCTATCATAATTTGAAAGCTAAGGGTGTGACAAAGTGCTTATGCTCTAAGGCACAGACCTGCTTATACAGCTCCTGCAGCATGGCCACTTCTTTTAACAGCACTCCCATTATGGTCCTGAGCCTCTTTTGCACCCCTAATAGAGTGGGAGAAATGGCGCTTTCATTTTATTTGTGTGCATCCATGCATTAATCACTGCCAAAGTCGCATTTGCTTCTTCACTATATCAGTTGTAATAGCAAGAGTCCACCATGCTACATGCTAAAGATAGGCATAATGAATGACCATACATTTAACTGATAATGAAAGCTCATTTATTTAAATTATTCATCCTTATATCCACTAAAATGAAAGTGCTATTTTCAGGAAAATACTTGGCACTTCAGCATTTCTAACATGTTCTCAATGTCCACAGGCAGACAGTTAATAGCTTATCAACTAAAACATCCAACGGTCCTGCCAAACCCTGTTTGTAACTAGACAGTACTGGTGCTACAACGGTTATGAAATCTACTTCATATATCTCTTTGACTCTTCAAATATATGCTACTCTCAGCACACACATTGAGGACTCAACACCAGCAGTCTCGCCGTGGTTTAGATCCCATTTGAAACAGCTCCCTCTAGGCTATCCTTATGTGGTCTCTCTTTCCTCCCAAGAAGAACCCCCTGCACTCTTAAGGCCATGTGATGTTCCACAGACAGTTGGAAGTGTCACTTGTGCTGCGTTATCCTCTCTTTTCTGTCAAAGCCGAACAACAGTGACAGGCATGACTCACTGAAGCGCTGTACTTTCTAATGACACGGGAGGGGAGGCTGAGTCAATCTGACCTGACAGTCTTGCATAAATCACGGCCCTTCAATTTAAGTTGCTTTGAGGAGTGTCAACAAATCCACAGAAGGAATATTAGGCTCCGCTGTAGGTAGGGACTCCGCCTCTGAGAACTCATTATGGGGTGTCTCCCTTCATGCTGTGCCAGACAGCGAAGACTGAACTGCCAAGCTTATTTCGGATTCACTGGCAGAATCCTGAAGTTTTAAATTCTTGACTTGTGATCAGGGCTCACCAGTACCCCAAAGACCATTTTGGAGGAAAATACAGTGGATATAAAAAGTCTATACACACCCCTGTTCAAATACCAGGTTTTAGTGATGTAAAAAAAAATGAGACCAAGATGAATCATTTCAAAACTTTTTCCACCAATAATGTGACTTATAACCTGTACAACCCATTTGAAAAACAACCTGAAATCTTTTAAGGGGAAAAATAAATAAAAGACTTTCAATAACCTGGTTGCACAAATATGCACACCCTTAAACTAATACTTTATTGTAGCACCTTTGACTTTTATTCCAGCACTCAGTCTTTTTGGGTAGGAGTCTATCAGTGGGGCACATATTGATGTGGCAATATTTCCCCACTCTTCTTTGCAAAAACGCTCCAAATCTGTCAGATTGAGAGGGCATCTCCTGTGCATAGCCCTCTTCAGATCACCCCACAGATGTTTGATGGGATTCACGTCTGGACTCTGGCTGGGCCATTCCAAAAACCTTAATCTTCTTCTGGTGAAGCCATTATTTTGTTGATTTGGGTGTGTGCTTTGGGTCATTGTCATGCTGAAAGATGAAGTTCTTCTTCATCGTCAGCTTTCTAGCAGAAGCCTGAAGGTTTTGTGCCAACACTGACTGGTATTTGGAATTATTCATAATTCCCCACACCCTGACTAAGGCCCCAGTTCCAGCTGAAAGAAAAACAGCCCCCGAAGCATGATGCTGCCACCACCATGCTTCACTGTAGGTATGGTGTTCTTTTGGTGATGAGCAGTGTTGTGTTTGTGCCAGATACACCTTTTGGAATTATGGCCAAAAAGTTCCACCTTGGTTTCATCGGACCATAACACATTTTCCCACATGCGTTTGGAAGATTTCAAATGTGTTTTTGCAAAATGTGGTCGGGCTTGGATGTTTTTCTTCGTAAGATAAGGCTTCTGTCTTGCCACCCTACCCCATAGCCCAGACATATGAAGAAGACAAGAGATTGCTGTCACATGTACTAAACAGCCAGTACTTGCCAGAAATTCCTGCAGCTCCTTCAATGTTGCTGTCAGCCTCTTGGCAGCCTCCCTGACCACTTTTCTTCTCGTCTTTTCATCAATGTTGGAGGGATGTCCAGTTCTTGGTAATGTCACTGTTGTGTCATATTTTCTCTACTTAATGATGACTGTCTTCACTGTGTTCCATGGTATATTTAATGCCTTGGAAATTCTTTTGTACCTTTCTCCTGACTGATACCTTTGAACAATGAGATCCCTCTGATGCTTTGGAAGCTCTCTACAGACCATGGCTTGTGCTGTAAGATGTGACTACAAAAATGTCAGGAAAAGCCTACTAGAACAGCTGAACTTTATTTGGGGTTAATCAGAAGCACTTTAAACGGTGGCAAGTGTGTGCTGAGTCCCATTAACATGAGTTTGAATGTGATTAAAATATTCAAGATTCAAAGATTTTATTTGTCAGTACTACTACACATACAGGACATACAGGAGAACTGAAATGGCGTTTCTCTCTCTCTTCAGTGGTGTGCACAATATAAAAAAGAAAAAGGAATAAGGCTGGAAAAAAACAACAACAGCAGTCAATGTACAGTAATGCAACCCGTAGTGCAAATGGCGACAAAAGATAGACCCAGACCTCCCATAGTGCAAATAGAGATAAACGATTAACGATGATGAAACCCAACAATCCTGCATACAGAAAACTAGAGATGTAATACCCGTAGCTGCAGTTTAACACAAGTAAGCACAAACTGCAGTTTTTAAATGAAGGTGTTTATTATTAAGGGTAAAAAAAATCCAAACCTAAATGGCTCTGTGTGAAAAAGTTATTGCCCCCCTGTTAAAACATAAATTAATTGTGGTTTATCACATCTTTGGAAAGCTGAGCTCAATTTTCTAGCCATTTCTAAAGCTTTGGGACTCCAGTGAACCACAGTGAGAGCCATTATCCACAAATGGCAAAAACATGAAACAGTGGTGAACCTTCCCAGGAGTGGCTGGCCAACCAAAACTACCCCAAGAGCACAGAAACGACTCATCAAAGAGGTCACAAAAGACACCACAATAACATCCAAAGAACTGCAGGCCTCACTTGCCTCAGTTAAGGTCAGTGTTCATGACTCTGCCATAAGAAAGAGACTGGGTAAAAATGGCCTGCATGGCAGAGTTCCAAGACAAAAACCACTGCTGAGCAAAACGAATATAAAGGCTCATCTCAGTTTTGCCAGAAAACATCTTGATGATCCTTAAGACTTTTGGGAAAATACTCTGTGGACTGATGAGACAAAAGTTGAACTTTGTTAGGATAATTGGCATCAAAAGTGGGGATTCTAAATTGTCCTTAGGTATGACTGTGAGAGTGAATGGTTGTCTGTCTCTCTGTGTTGGCCCTGCGATGGACTGGCGATCTGTCCAGGGTGTACCCTGCCTCTCGCCCAAAGATGCTGGGATAGGCTCCAGCCCCCCCTGCGACCCGAAAAGGATCAAGCGGAAGAAGATGAATGAAGATGTGTCCCATTACATCCGGTGTAAAAGTAACACAGCATTTCAGAAAAGGAACATCATACCAACAGTAAAATATGGTGGTGGTAGTGTGATGGTCTGGGGCTGTTTTGCTGCTTCAGGACCTGGAAGACTTGCTGTGGTAAATGGAACCATGAATTCTGCTGTCTACCAAAAAATCCTGAAGGAGAAAGTCTGGCCGTCTGTTCATGGCCTCAAGCTGAAGCACAGTTGGGTTCTGCAGCAGGACAATGATCGAAAACAAACCAGCAAGTCCACCTCTGAATGGCTTAAGAAAAAAAAATGAAGACTTTGGAGTGGCCTCATCAAAGTCCTGACCTGAATCCGATTGAAATACTGTGGCATGACCTTAAAAAGGCACGGTGGCGCAGTGGTTAGCAATGCGGCAGCACAGTTTACCCTCGGTCGGGGAATCCCAAAGATCGTGGGTTCGATCCCTGCCCCCGGCCAACAGTGATCTGTGTGGAGTTTGCAAGTTCTCCCCGTGTTGCGTGGGTTTATTCCGGGATTTCTCCGGTTTCCTCCCGCATGCCCAAAACATGCAGGTTAGGGATACGGGGCGCTTGCGCACGCAGCGACCGGCAGCTGGTGGCTTGTCACCAGACTGCAAAACAAATCTACCTACGGGTACAAAATAAGTACAAAAAAAAATAAATAAATTATATAGCCCTTTAAAACAACCCGTAGGTGACCAAAGTGCTTTACAGAAAAATAAACAGCATTAAAAACACACACAGCATTAAAAACAAATAACATAAACAAAGAAATAAGAATAAATACCTAAAAATGAGAATAAAATAAAAACAAATGCCAAGACAAATATCACCACTACTGGGTATTAAAAGCCATCCTAAACAAATATGTTTTAAGTTCTGATTTAAAAAGGGCCAGGTCAGAGATAGCACGTAGGTCAGGGGGGAGATTATTTCAGAGCCTGGGGGTAACAACAGAAAAGGCTCGGTCACCCCAATGTTTATACCTTGACCTAGGCACATCCAGCAAAAGCTGATTGGATGACCTCAAAGCCCTGCCTTGGTCCTGGACAATCAAAATCTCAGACATATAAACCGGACCAAGGCCATTAAGAGCTTTAAAAACAAAAAGCAAAAGTTTAAAATTAATTCTAAAATGGACTGGAAGCCAATGAAGTGAATAAAGGATCGGAGTAATGTGCTCTCGCCTAGGTGTGTTGGTCAAAAGACGGGCCGCTGCATTTTGCACAAGTTGAAGGCGGCCGAGAGAAGACTGAGAGATGCCAACATAAAGTGCATTGCAGTAATCAAGTCGAGACATGATTAAAGCATGGATGGCTATCTCAAGACATGACAGCTCAGGAAAGGTTTGGCTTTGGATAGCAGACGTAATTGATAAAAGCTCATCTTGACTACATTGTCAATCTGTTGATCAAATTTTAAATGGCTGTCAAAAATCACCCCCAAATTTCTGACAGCTGAACTGAGCCTTAAAGAGAGGGTACCAAAGCCAGCCGTTACAGTATCCCCAAACGCAATACATTCTGTTTAAGTTTAAGCACTTTGCAATATTTGACACCATTTCTCAACTTTTTACATCTCTCACAGCTGCACATGTTGTCCCCTTTGAGTTCATCAGCAGCAAAAAAAAGCAGCAAGGCAATCCTCCAGCGTCACCATAGGCCCCCAAAACCAACTCGGAATGCATGAGACTACAAACCGCCGTATGGAGTCCATGATGTAGGAGATCCAGCCCTGGGAGCTCGTAAGTGGTCTGGACAGACCCCGGTTTTGACCGGCAGGTTCTGGTGGATGGATGAGTGCAGCTTTGCCAAGTCCTCTTTGCCGGGAATAGGGAGGGATAAATCTTGGAAGGTTTCCACAGTCGTAGAGGCCCTGTTGCACGTCAAACACTGGACCAGACTGAGGATGGAGCCTTCATTTAAAAACTGCATTTTGTGTTTACTTATGTTATCTTTGTCTAATATTTAAATTTGTTTGATGATCTGAAACATTTAAGTGTGACAAACATACAAAAAAAAAAAAAGAGAAATCAGGATGAGGGCAAACACTTTTTCACACCACTGTACATGAAAAGGTGAAGATGAAACCAACAGGACAACATCATCCGCAAACAGCAGAGATGAGATCCTATGGTCACCAAATATGACACCCTCCATTCCCTGACTGCGCCTAGATATCCTGTCCATAAAATTATGAACAGGATCGGTGACAAAGGGCAGCCCTGGTGGAGTCCAACTCTCACTTTGAATGAGTCCAACCGAGTGTTGGCAATATGAACCAAACTCTCACAATGGTCGTATAGAGACAGGATAACTCATAACAACAAGCCTGATACTCCATACTCCCGAAGCACCCCCCACAAAAACACGACGGACATGGCTGAATGCCTTCTCCAAGTCCACAAAACACATGTAAACTGGTTGGGCAAACTCCCACAAACCCTCGTGGCTTTTTGAGAGGGTAAAGAGCTGGTCCGATGTGCCACAGCCAGTCTGAAAAAGACAATGCTCCTCCTAAATCCTGAAGTTTTATAAGTCATTATTCGTTTTAATTCAGAGAAAGTGGTTAGAAGAAAATGCAGAGTCCTTGTACACCGTATATTAGGCTGTAATTGTCAGTGTCAAAGCCAATGTGAACTTTATATATATATATATATATATATATATATATATATATATATATATATATATATATGGCACATTTAAAAAACCAACAAAGTTGACCAAATTGCTTTACATGTGATAAAAATAAATAAAATACATACAATAAGATACATATGTAATAGATAAAATAAAATTAAGACAAGCTGAAAACACAGAGACCACAACATAACATGACCTGTATGACTCAAACTGAACTCGAATTAAAAGCCAAATTAAAAAGATGGGTTTTAAGCTGTGATTCTGTAAGGATTCTGCGGTGTGTCTATGGAGTGGCAGGCTGTTCCATAATCTAGGGGTGGCCACTGCTAAGGCCCTATCCCCTCTCTGTTTTAATTTGCTTTTAGGCTGCACTAAAAGCAACTGGTTGGATGACCTTAATGCTTGAGCAGGAGAATAAAAGTCCAGAAGCTCAGTTAAATAAAAGGGTGCCAAACCATTCAGAACCTTAAAGGTAAGTAAAAGAATTTTAAAATCGATGCAGAAATGGACTGGGAGCCAGTGACGACCTGCCAAAACTGGAGTGATGTGATCATACGCACTGCAAATGGTGGATAATGGATTTTTCCAAACCAAAATAAAGTGAGTTGCAGTAGTCCAGTTTAGTGGTGATAAAAGTATGAATAAGTTTTTCCAGGTCTTTGTGGGGTAAATAAGATCTGGCCTTAGCAAGTTGATGTAACTGATAAAAGCTTGACTGAATGACTGTGTTCAGTTGCTTTTAAAAGAACTATCTAAAACACACCAAGGCTTTTAACAGTCGAACAACAGGAAGCAAGATGATCAGGCGTATCAGTAATGCTACTCAGAGAGGTACATTTTCCAAATAAAATAATTTCTTTTTTGTTTTTGTTTCAATGAAGAAAATTTTGTGTCAGCCATTCTTTGACCTCAAGTAAACAGTTCAGGAAGGGCTGCAGTGGATTGCGAGTGTTAAACTGAATGGGAATATAAATTTGAATATCATCAGCATAACAATGAAATGGAATGTTGTGTTTTCTGAAGATATTACCCAAGGCAGCATGTACAAGGAGAACAAATTGGATCCCAAAATGGACCCTTGAGGCACACCACAGGGAATGAGACTGTGCAAGAGGAGAAATCTCCCACAAGAACAGAAAATTACCTTTCAGACAAATAAGACTCAAACCATGATAAAACAGTACCAGTTAGACCAACACGTTGAAGTCTTGATAGCAGAACAGTGTTGTCAACTGTATCAAAAGTGGCTGTTAAATCTGAAAGAACTAAAACAACAGAGCTCCCAGAATCAGCAGTTTAAAGAAGATCATTAAAAACTCTTGAAAGGGCAGTCTCGGTGGTGTGGGAAGATTTACTGTAAAACCAGACTGGAACACTTCGCCAATACCATAACTGTTTAAAAAAGTCTGAAGTTGATTAACACCCCCCCCCCCCCCCCAGGATTTTACCCAGAAAGGGCAGTTTTGACATTGGTCTGTAGTGACCAAGGACATCTGGGTCCAGATTTCTCTTTTTAAGAATAGGCGGCAGAACAGCATGTTTAAAAACAGAAGGTACACAGCCTGTAGACAGTGAAGCATTTAACAACATGAGAATACAAGGCCCAATAACATGAAGTGTTTCTTTAAAAATGGGAAAGGAGTACATCATACAGGGAGTTTGAAGGACGCAGATGAAAACATCTCCTTTAAAACAGCAAAAGTCACTGACTTGAACTGCTGAAGGGCAGCTGGGAACCCAGGAGGTAAGGGTGGAAGTGGAACAGCTAAGGTGTGCGAAGACCTTAGGGCAGAGATTTTATCAACAAGAACTTTAACAAGCTTTCACAGAGCACAAAGGAACAATGTCACTGGGGTTTACAATAGAATTAGAAATATTAAAAAGAACTTGGGGCTTGTGACTATTTCTCGAGATCATATTAGAAAGAAAAATAGATTTGGGAGGTTTTACAGTTTTCTGGTACTCAGAGAGACAGTAATTGTGCACTTAATCATTCAACTTGAAAGTCTACAATAACAAAATGCTGTTTTTTTCCATCCATTTTGAAATAAGAGGACAAAAAAATGAGAGCTTTAATGCCAGTCAGTACAAATTAATTATAACCAGAAAAGAGGTGAGTAGATGAGCAACTTCTCTGACAAACGCAAAGGCAAAAATTATAAAAAATTTGGAATGGAGCATAAAAAAGTAAACATGAACAAGTCAAGTTTAAAGGGGTCAATGACTGAAAACTTGTGTTTTTGTAAGTTATTAACCTTCTGAAAGGTGTGTACTGGTCATGTGATTATCAAAAAAATACCAAAATGCTCACTTCTCTAAAAAAAAAGATGGAAAAAACAGCATTTGTGTCATTTTCCCGGATTTACCACGGGACATCACTGACACAGAAACCCAGCCCAGCATGTCCTTGATACCGGCCCGCTGCTCTATTATTGGCCAGCCTAGTCATCAATCAAGTGGACAACAAGTTAGCTTACCATGCATAGTTTATATTGTTATTTTCTTTAGATTTTACTCACCCTAAAAGACATCACTGTTTCCAACTAGTTCACAGTCGACAATATACCTTGTGCCATTTTGGCTTATTTCATTATATTTTTACTGTGAAGCTATGGGAAGGAGGAGGTGGGGGGGGGGTGAAAAGTTCATAGGCTGAAAAGTTCATAGTGGTCAAATGTGGTTTATTTTTCAACATGGTCTCTTCTTCGGTCCACACACTTCTTCCATCGGTGTTGCAACGCTTGGATCACTGTGGTTGAAAAATAAACATTTGGTAAAATTTGACCACTATGAACTTTTCAGCCCCCCCCCCCCCGCCCAAAAAAAAAATACATTGATTAAGCTCTGTTAGCATTAACTTGACTAGGCGGCTGGTCAGCATTGGTCATTGCCTAGCGTTGGTTTAACTGATCCAATTGGTTTGGATCACTACTTTCTATAACTTCTCTTCACCACTACTGGAATCCCTGTTCATCTACCAACATTTGGCCATATAAGTCATTCTTAGACCTTATTTTAAGCGGCTAGCTAATGCCAGCAAGCTCGCCGCTGGTGGCTAGTTAGCCACTCATTCACAAATGTTTCTGGGCTTAATGCACTCCAGCACTCCATATTCTATCAACCACTGAAACCATATACAGCTGCCCACCAGGGATTCATCATTTCATTATTCTATCCATCTTCTTCGGCTTAATCCTTTTTGGGTCGCGGGGGGCTGGAGCCTATCCCAGCATCTTTGGGCGAGAGGCAGGGTAGACCCTGGACAGATCGCCAGTCTATCGCAGGGCCAACACAGAGAGACAGACAACCATTCACTCTCACAGTCATACCTAAGGACAATTTAGAATCCCCAGTTTGATGCCAATTAACCTAACTTGCATGTTTTTGGCATGTGAGAGGAAACCGGAGAAATCCCGGAGTAAACCCACGCAGACATGGGGAGAATATTTCATTCATTCTTAAAGAAAAATGCTAGTTGGCTCAGCGGTAACAGGTCAAGTCAGCTCTGACACAGTCAGACCCCAAGTCAGCCCTGCGTTTCCCAACAGCGCAAGGGGAGAACCTCTGCAAAACAGTTAAAAAGACTTTTCTCGGTTACCAACAAATACAAGGAGTTTTACAGAAATTCTCCACTCGTGCCATGAAAGATCCCAGGGCTGACTCAGCCTGTCATGCTGCTGTTACACTGTAATTTCCTAGTTTGGGATCGATCGCTATCTATCTGTCTGGCTCAGAACACATCCAGGCTAAAGGATAGGAGCTAGCCAGTCAATGTTAGCAACTGTAAGAGAGAGAGCAGAGTTGAATCCAGTCTGAAGATTTAAATGTATATAGCGGGAAAAATAAGTATTGAACACATCAAAATTTTTCTCATTAAACATATTTCATATTTTTTTCCAGTGAAGTAAATTGTTAGGAGTGATCTATGTCGATAGTTAACTCCAAACTGCAGCACATCATCACTTCTTCTTCTCAAAACACATAATAATAAATGGGTCAAATGCATTAAAGTCTCGACACCATTACCATGCAGAAAATGCCTGTGGTAAAAAAACATCACAGTTAATACAACCACAAGCTCTTCAGTAAATCCAGACCTACAGGTACATCTCAAAAAATTAGAATATCATGAAAAAGTTCAATATTTTTTGTCACTCATTTCAGAAAGTGAAATTCATATATAGATTCATTACACAGAGAGTGATATATTTCAAGTGTTTATTTATTTTAATTTTCATGATTATGGCTCACAGCCCAAGAAAACCCCAAATTCAGTTTTTCAAAAAATTAGAATATTACATAAAATTAATTTTAAAAAATAGTTTTTTAATGGAAATGTTGGCCAACTGAAAAGTATGTCCATGTACACACCCAATACTTGGTCGGGGCTCCTTCTGGATTAATTACTGTATCAGTGTGGTGCGGCATGGAGGTGATCAGCCTGTGGCACTGCTGAGGTGTTATGAAGGTCCAGGTTGCTTTGATAATGACCTTCAGCTCGTCTGCATTGTTGGGTCTGGTGTCTCTCATCTTCCTCTTGACAATACTCCATAGATTCTCAATGGGGTTTAGGTTAGGAGAGTTTGCTGGCCAATCAAACACAGTGATGCCATGGTCATTAAATCAGGTTTTGATACTTTTGGCAGTTTGGGGAGGGTGCCAATTCCTGCTGGGAAATGAAATCAGCTTCTCCATAAAGCTTGTCAGCAGAGGGAAGCATGAAGTGATCTAAAATTTCCTGGTAGATGACTGTGCTGACTTTGGTCTTGATAAAACACAGTGGACCAACACCAGCAGATGACCTCTGTTCAGATAAAAGTAAATTTTGCATTTCATTTGGAAATCAAAGTCCCAGAGTCTGAAGCAAGAGTGGAGAGGCACATAATGTAAGCTGCTTGAGGTTTAGTGTGAAGTTTCCACAGTCAGTGATGATTTGAGGAACCATGTCATCTGCTGGTGTTTGTCCACTGTGTTTTATCAAGACCAAAGTCAGAGCAGTCGTCTACCAGGAAATTTTAGAGCACTTCATGCTTCCCTCTGCTGACAAGCTTTATGGAGAAGCTGATTTCATTTTCCAACAGGACTTGGTACCCCCCATACACTGCCAAAAGTATCAAAACCTGGTTTAATGACCATGGCATCACTGTCCTTGATTGGCCAGCAAACTCTCCTGACCTAAACCCCATAGAGAATCAATGGAGTATTGTCAAGAGGAAGATGAGAGACACCAGACCCAACAATGCAGACAAGCTGAAGGTCACTATCAAAGCAACCTGGACCTTCGTAACACCTCAGCAGTGCCACAGGCTGATCACCTCCATGCCACGCTACATTGATACAGTAATTAATCCAGAAGGAGCCCTGACCAAGTATTGAGTGTGTACATGGACATACTTTTCAGTCGGCCCACATTTCCATAAAAGAAAAAATATTTTTTAGATGGGAAAAAGAGGGGAATTTCACTTTACAACTGGAAATATGGGAAAAGCTAAATAAACAACAATGGAAAAGTACCTCATCCCTGCTGTGGAGAGAATTTGGATGGAAAAATTTGGTAAGATTTTTCAGAACACCTGCACAAAACAAATTTACTCGTAAGAGGTTGAATTGTTGGCGCTTGTGTGGTGAAGAGACTGCAAATCATTTTCATGTGTTTTGGTCATGCCCAGTTATCCACCAATATTGGACCAATGTACAGACAATATTGGGGAAAATATTCAAAATAACAGTTCCCTTTTCTTTTGTAACTTTGTATTTGGGTTTACTACCAGAATCACTGGAAAGACGAGGAGAAAAACACTTATTCACTGTTTTAATATTGGCAAGTAAAAAAGCTCTAACAAAAAAATGGATGTTGAAGGACTGTCCTACACCTGAAGATTGGATTAACGTGATTCAGGACATTTATTTGATGGAAAAGTTGACATTCGCACTGAGACAGGACATGGATGGGTTCTTGAACTTTTGGTAACCCTGGAACGCATATGTGTCTTCCATTAAATCTAATCTTTGACAAATACCATTTCAATAATGGCACCTCTCTTTGTTCCAATGCTACTCAGATACTCTTTTATTTTTTGTCTTGTTTTTTTTGTTTGTTTTTTTGTTCTTTCTTTAATTTCTCTTTTTCTTTCACTTAAAAAAAGGATGTTGTAATAATTATTTTTCCAATGTTGTCAAAAAACAAAAAAAGGGAACGTGATGAAAATGTAAACAATGCAATGCTATAATGACATGTATACCCTTTACAAAAACTTAAATAAAAAAAATAATAATTTTATGTAATATTCTAATTTGGCGTTTTCATGGGCTGTAAGCCATAATCATGAAAATTAAAATAAATAAACACTTGAAATATATCACTCTTTATGTAATGAATCTATATGATATACAGTATGGGTTTCACTTTCTGAAATGAGGGACAAAAAATATTGAACTTTTTCATGATATTCTAATTTTTTGAGATCTACTTGTAATGCGGGGAAACTAAGTATTGAACATAGATAGATGTACTTTATTGATCCCAAACTGGGAAATTACAGTGGGAAATTAACATGTCAACATTTTTCTCATTAAACATATTTCTGATGGAGCCATTGACCTGCTATTTTCACCAGATATCAATAACAACCCAAGGAATCCATACATACAAAGAAATCAAGGCAACTGTGTTCACAAGTTATATTTAATAAAGTGGAATGACAAAGGAATAAGTATTGAACACGCTTGGTGAAATTCATTTAATATTTAGTAGAAAAGCCTTTGTTGGTAATAACAGCTTCCAGACATCTCCTGTATGGAGAAACTAGGTGCAGGCATTGCTCAGGAGTGATTTTAGCCCATTCTTCCACACAAACTGTCAAATCTCAAAGGTTCCATGTGTGTCTTCTATGAACGCCAATCTTCAATTGGATTCAGGTCAGGTGACTGACTGGACCATTCTAGCAGCTTTATTTTCCTTCTCTGGAGCCAGTTTTTGGGACCATTATTATTCAATATGTATATAAATGATATATGTAAAGTTTCAGAAAAAATGGACTTAATATTGTTTGCTGATGACACTAACCTGCTATGCAGTGGAAACAACTTGGAACAACTTCTGGATACACTCGGAAAGGAATTAGGAAAGCTGAAACTGTGGTTTGATTCAAACAAATTAACGCTCAATTTAAGCAAGACAAAATTTATAGTCTTTAACAACCATCACAACTACCCAGTACCCAAACTCAGTGTAAATGGTGTAGAGATTGAAAGGGTATCCGAAACTAAATTCCTTGGAGTAATAATTGATAACAAACTGTGTTGGAAGCCACATATTAATTATATAAAAGGTAAAGTATCCAAATCAATTGCAATATTACACAGAGTGAAAAATTTGCTGAATCAACCCACACTATACACCTTGTATCATTCATTAATACTCCCATACATGACATATTGTAATGAAGTATGGGGAAATACATATAAAACAAACATATATCCACTCTTTATGCTTCAAAAGAGAGCTATTAGAATAATCAACAAAGCAGCTTACAGGGAACCAACAAACCCACTTTTTCTTAAACAAAAAACTCTCAAGTTGAAAGATCTGATCGACTTTAAAACCGCAATAATAATGTTCAAAGTGAAGAATCTATCACTGCCCGCAAATATCCAAAAGTTGTTCCAAACAAGGGAGAAACGATATCACTTCAGAGGAACATGTATATTTCAAAAGCCTACAGTGAGAACAACTACCAAGCAACACTGTATTTCAGTGCAAGGTGTCAGATTATGGAACGATTTTGGACCTGAATTAAAATCATGTACAAAGCTTGGACAATTTAAACAAAAACTAAAGGAAGAAATACTCCAAACATATTTACAAGACGACATGTAAACTCACATAAGGATTGACATTTCCAGCCTGTGTTGTGTTATAGCTTAGTTTTTCTTTTTTCTCTGTGACACTATGTCTTAGATTTGTTTTTGAATAGTAACCGCTTAACTTAGACTAGCTCAGTTTTCTTTTTCTCTCAGTCATATTTTGTCTTAGCCTTGTTTTAAATTGTAATCGCTCCTGTCTTGTTTTCTCTTTTTTCTCCTTTGAATTCTTGGATGGAATATGGGTGGGCAATATAAGCTGCGGCTTCAGCCATCACCCATTTCGGATAACTCACGTGGAATTGTATAGTAGAAGGAGTCTTTGTCTAATTTGACCTTGTTGTTATATTATACAGTTTCTTTTAACCTGTAATGTACTATCCGAAATAAATTCATTCATTCATTCATTCATTCATTCATTCATTCATTCAGTTGAAAGTTTCCTTGGCTGTGTATTTGGGATCAATGTCTTGCTGAAATGTCCACCTTCATTTCATCTTCAGCATCTTGGCAGATGGCAACAGGTTCTTATCAAGGATGTCTCTGTACATTTGTCCATTCATCTTTGCTTCACTTATACGTATGAAGTCTGCCTGCATCATGTGCTGAAAAACACCACCACACCATGATGCTCCCACCTCCAAACTTCACTGTTGGTATGGTGTTTTGGGGCTGATGTGCAATACCATTTTTCTTCCAAACATGGTGCATGTTGTGGCATCCAAAAAGTTCAATTTTGGTCTCATCTGCCCAGACTATAGTCTCCCAGTATTTTACTGGCTTGCCTAAATGTTGTGCAGCAAACTTTAAACAAACTTCAACATGCTTTTCCTTCAGCAATGGAGTCTTGTGAGGTGAGCAGGCATAGAGCCCATGTTGGTTCAGTGCATGACTTATTGTTTTCTTTGAAACAGCAGTACCTGCTAACTCCAGGTATTTCTGGAGCTCTCCATGAGTGGTTTTTGATTCTTGGAAAATTCTTCTGATAATTCTTTTGACTCCTCTGTCAGAAATTTTGTGACGAGCTCCTGCTCGTGGCCGGTTTATGGTAAAATGATGTTCTTTCCACTTCTGAATAATGGCTCCAACAGTGCTCATTGCAACATTCAGCAGTTTAGAAATGTGCCAGTCATCAATGCCATCATTATGTTTTGCAACAATAAGGTTGTCAAGGTCTAGAGTGAGCTTTTTGCTTCTACTCATCATGAGTTCTTTGTGGTGTGACAATCTGATATTCACAGACCTTTTTAAAGGCTATCAGTCAGGACTTAACCAGCTGAAATTAATTTGCACTGATGGGGATGGGATGGCTTCCTAAATACTGATAGATTTCAGCTGGTTTCTTGGCTTTCTATGCCTTTTTGCACCTCTTTTCTTCATGTGTTCAATACTTATTCCCTGTGTCGTTCCACTTTATTAAATATAACTTGTTTTGTGAACACAGTTGCCTTGATATCTTTGTATATATGGATTACTTGGATTGTTACTGATATATGGTGAAAATCTCAGGTCAATGGCGCCATCAGAAATACTGTATGTTTAATGAGAAAAATGTTGATGTGTTCAATACTTATTTAAATATGCTGCAAAAATTTAATATCTAAAGAAAATTTGAACAAAATATGTCACAAGCATTTCATTAAGACGTGTGTGAGCTGTTAAAATGAATGAAAAAAGTGCAATCAATGGCCCCATTAAGGCAAATAACAGTTTTCATTTTCTTATTCCATTAAGACAGTCTAGTGTACCTAGCTGGTGCATGCATAGAGTTCTTACTGTTCTTTTACTGGTTTTACTTGAAACTTTTTACTGACACACCTGCAGTGCAAATTTTATTCATTTCAATAATGCAAAGCTATTAGTTATATATAAGGCAGAAAATGTTTTGTACAGCAAACTTTTATGGCTTCAGGCACTTATCTGTGATATTGGCTGCCACTCCGGCAAGGGGAAAGAAGGGAACAATTTAATCAAATGTGAGAGATCTAAACGCCAGGGTGGGTTGTAAGATGATTTCAGGTGCTGATCAAAAAGCTAGAAAAAGAAGTCAGTGGTTCTTTTCCATTATTGGAGAGCAGCTGCAGCTCTGCTGCTCAGAAAGCCATTGGTTAATGTGTCTGTCAGTGTCATGTCTTTTCAGGATCATGGTTCAAGGCAAAAAGCAAGGATAAAGGGGGGCTAGAAGGGGGACTGGTATATTGCAAAGAGGGTGCTGGTAGGTCAAAGGCCCTTCAACTGAATTGACACAAGCAGATATTGTGCTCTCCAGTGATTTGAAGGATGAAAAATAACATGGAATGTATGATGCCAACAGAGCAGGGAAAGCACAGTATAGGTTTCTGTGCAGGAGACTGACTGTGCAATAACAGACTGGATGTACTCAACTTTTCCCCCTGAGCTACAACCATTTAAAGTTGTAATTGTGTACTTTGATAAGGTTTACTTTCACAAAATTGTACACAGCAGAGCTGTAAACAGTACAGCTTTCTAAAGAATGAACAAAATAATGCTACAGTTGAGTCTTGTGAGTTTAAATTGAGATGTAAAATGCTCTTAAATATGAATTATGAATTTAAACATCCAGCTCTTATTATAATAGACTCTGAGATATTTAAACTTCTCTTCTGAAGTCAGAAGCTCATTGCCAACCCAGAAAGGGCAATGGACACTTCTAGTTGAGAACTATGGTTTTGGACTTGAAGTAGCTGATTCTTTTTGCGATCACTTTAATTTTGGCTCCAAAATGTCCTAATGCCCCCCCTCCGCAGATCACCACCTTATCGTACAAGACCAACCTACAAGCAATATGCACATTACAAAAAAGAGCTATAAGGATAATAAACAATGCAGGATATAGAGACCATACCAATTCATTGTTCTTGAAGTCACATGTCATAAAGTTCATCGATTTAGTTAAATTTAAGACAGCACAAGTAATGTACAGGGCAATTAACAATCAACTCCCAACTAATATACAAAAAATATTTAAAAAATGAGACAATGATCATAATTTGAGAGGAGACTTAAACTTCACAAAACCCAAGATACGTACAACCAAGAAAAGTATGTGCATATCTGTCTGTGGGGTGGATTTGTGGAACAGTCTGGAGCCGGAACTGAAACTATGTACAAACAGAAATCAATTTAAAAAGAGGTATAAGCACCATTTGTTGAAAGGATATATGTTAGAAGGGTAGAATTTATATGTACGATTCATTATGGGACACTATGGAATGGTGGGTGGGACAGCACTGTGTGTATCTGTGTCGTTTGAGACTGGTTTTGATATATGGACTTCATTGTATGTTAGAATGGACAGGTGTTAATGTTGATCTGTAAAAAATACAGTAAATTGTTTACTTGGGGTATTAAAGGTAGTAATTTGTATAAAATTCACATGGGTGTATCGATGGAAAAGAGGAGTTGGAATTAGTAAGTGTACACTTCTTCCTTCTCCCTTTCGAACAGTGTATACTGTAACTTTATTGCATTTGCTATTTGCTTGTTTTTTGTTATTTTTTTTGTGTTCGAAATAAACTATCTATCTATCTATCTATCTATCTATCGTGGTGGAGGGGTTTGCATGCCCTAATGATCCCAGGAGCTATGTGTCGGGGGCTTTTTGCTCTTGCTTGGGTCTCCCAAGGCAAATTGGTTCTGGGTAAAGGGCCAGACCAAGCACTGCCCAGTGAATTGTTACAAGGACCCAGTATACCCAAAGAAGCCACAAGGGTTCACCCAACTTTCCACAGATGGAGATCACGGGTGGCCACTGAGAAATCAAAAATTGGCCAGATCTCTCAACAATCTCCCAAAGCCTCAAAAAAATAAATGTATAAATGTTTGGTAGATCATTGTGCAATTTTCATGGCAATCTATAGAGCTTTTAGAAAGATCCATGAGAGATCCTTAAGAGACCAAGAGAGATTGCTGAGGGATCTGTGAAACATTTTTTATTGCACATTTCAAAATTACACTCTGTTCCTGATACTGTATCCCCAAAACACAGTACATCATGTTTTTACACTGTAAGCCTCGCCTTCAATGACACTCAGGGTTTCTGCTGGTAACATTTCTGCGTGGTGGGTTGCCACGCTAAGAAAGATGTATAATTTTTAAAAAAGAGCCAGACAGGAGCCATGACTAGGAGTTCAAGAGCGTGCCACTGTTGTGACAATTCCAGCTGCCAGCCAAGTGTATCCAGCATCGCTGTCTAAGAGACAAAACTAAATCCGTAGTGTTTCCCCTACCATTATATTAGGGTAATATGTCACATCAATTGGTCAGGTCAGGCACTGATTTGCTTGCTACCGGATAACCATGAAAACCGGTACTACCTTTCTCATGGGTGGGGCCGTCAACGACTCAACCGGCAACCCCGCCCTTTCGAGAGCGTGGAGGGTGAAACTGGGCATCCTGGCAGAACTAAAAACAATATCTGTCACAGGTCTGTATTGGACCACTCCCAGTTACACGGGGTGAGACTGGACATCCTGGCAGATAAGCAACACATCTCGCAAGGTCTGTGGTGGACCACTCCCAGTTACACGGGGTGAGACTGGACATCCTGGCAGATAAACAACACATCTGTCGCAAGGTCTGTGGTGGACTTTTGCCAGTTGGTGCATCATGACATGCACCACACAAACAGCAGAGATAAACAAACCTATCATCTGGTCAGTCACTGCAACAGATACTGGAGTCAGTTTGTCTTGGCCTGTCCTTGTCACTGATAAGACCTCTATCTGACAAGACTGTGCCACTAGTCCAGCAAAAGCTAGCGGTACTCAAATACTTTGCAAGCAGTTTCATGAAATGGTCAGTCAAAGCAACTCATACCGGCTCGGATGTCACCCGGGTTATCAAGGTCTGTGCTGATCTGTTCACACTCCGACAGGCAGTGAAAAGTATGTTAGGAGCAGGAAGAGAGAAGAAGAGGGAAAATAGCAGCCTTGTGTGTAGCAGAAGGGAATGTACGCGCTCTGATGGACAGATCATCATCACAGCGCCCAGAAAACCAGACCGCGCTTGTGGCCTTGGAAATGAACAGGTACAATGTAGACATAGCTGCACTTAGTGAAACAAGATTTCCTGGATATGACAGTTTGGAAGGGTACATCTTCTTTTGGAGTGGGAAATCAACTCATGAAAGGAGAGAAGCAGGAGTAGGCTTTGCAGTTAGAAAGGAGATAGCAGCAATGCTTGATGAGGAACCAGTGCCAATCAACGACAGGATAATGACCATGAGACTCCCACTACAGCGGAAGATGTATGCCACACTCATCAACGTGTATGCCCCAACAATGACCAACACAGAGAAGGCGAAGGAAGAGTTCTACAGTGATTTACATGAGACTATCAGGCGTGTACCGTCTGATGACAGGCTGATACTCGTTGGAGATTTTAATTGCTAGAGTTGGTTCGGACACTGAGAAATGGAAAGGAGTGCTAGGCAGTCATGGAGTAGGCCAGTGCAATGCTAATGGAGAACTTCTACTTGCACTATATTCAGAGTATAACCTTGTGATAACCAACACCCTATTTAAGCGCAAGGACACACACAAGAAGACATGGATGCACGCAAGATGCAAACACTGGCACTTGTTAGACTACATCATAGTAAGGCAGAGAGACATAAGGGATGTATTGAACACCAGAACAATGAGAGGTGCAGACTGTGGTACTGATCATGTTATGCTGAGATCTAGATTAAGGATTTGCAGACAAAGCAGACAGGAAGGACATGAAAACATTCTTCACAGGTTTGAGAGAAATCTATGGCCCTAAACCAAGAAGATTGATCCAACTAAAGGCTATGGATAGTGAAATGGTTTTGCAGGAGAAAGACGAGATCCTGGACAGATTTGCAGACCACTTTGACCAACTACTAAACAACCCTGGAGATCTTGTTGAAGAGGCTAAAGAAGCTCTAGTGCAGCGACCAGTTGTATCAAGTCTGGATGAACCACCAAATCTTGATGAACTAATGGCAGCTATCAGGACAACACAGGATGGTAAAGCTCCAGGAAGGGATGGAATTCCAACAGAAGTGTGGAAATTTGGTGGTGCTCAGCTGACCAAATGCTTGCACAAGCTCATCCAAGAGATATGGGATGCCCAGAAAGTACCTCAAGACTGGAAGGATGCAAGTATTGTGCCTTTGTTCAAGAAAGGTGACAGGAAAGATTGTGGAAATTATTGAGGTACAGTATATCACTGCTAGCCACTGTTGGTAAGATTCTCTCACGTGTACTACTGAACAGACTCAATAAACAAATCTCGTAGAATGTACTACCGGAAACCCAGTGTGGCTTTAGAAGTGGAAGAAGCACAATGAACATGATTTTCTGCTTGAAACAGGTTCAAGAAAAGTGTATCGAACAGAACATGCCGCTTTATGTAGTCTTCATTGACTTCAGTAAAGCCTTTGATACTGTCTCCAACGGCACACGGTGAGGAGAGAAAAAAGACGAGGATTTAAACACTGGGTTACACCACACACACATTTATTAACACATAACATACAGACACAGAACAGCTTGGATCCTCGTTAGCGTCCTCAAGGTGGCCCTACACACACACAGGAGGAAAACAGTGGCGGAAGAGCACACAGACAGTTACTCACTGTGGGGGGGGGGGGGCAGACCGAGTTGTCACAGCAAGAATCCAAGACACACAGGCAGTCCTTATTGACATGACGGTTGATGGCAGAGAGAAACCATCTAACACGTACAATAATCTAGCTGAGTCTGTCTAGTGAAGAGCTCCTTTAATACAGACGCCGCTGGCGTGACAAATAGGAATCACCTGGGCGAGGCACGGACAGATAATTACCGGGGACTGGAAACAGCTGATGCGCCAGAAGGAGAGCGAGGGGGCATGGCTAGGCCGGCAGCCTGTCAGCAGCATGAGAGAAAGGTGATGACAGATGCTGACTAACAGCTGCCGGTCAGGCAGTGGCTAGAGGCATGACATAAGCACAAGAATACATCAAAACACACATAACCAGCAAAGCCAATCCCACAAAGAGATAGAGGCCGAGCTGGGGAAAGCCAAACCGGCTCGGCACGTGACAAAGCCCCTCCTTCTAGGGGTGGATACCAGACACCCACGGTAACATCGTAAGAACCCCCCCCCCCCCCCGCCCCACCAATCCCCACAGGCAAAACAATGACACATGAACCCGGGTGGGAGGTAGGGGGAACAGGAAAGGAGGGAACACAATACCCTGCCCAGGGTCCACAATTAACCTCCCCCCCCCCCCCCCAAGTCCATGGGTGTTAGGGCTCAGGAGGCCACCCAGAGTCCCAGACCCAGCAGAGGTCCGGTGGACTGAATCCGGCGGCCTGCCGGACAACATGGGAAACCAGACCTGGGGAGTCAATTCTTCTGGCGGCCGGCCCACGTTGCTCAGCCACCAGGACGGAGGGAGCGAAGCAGGAGGCGATCTGCCCACCGGAAGGCAACCGGACCGGGGAGAGGGAACCTCCACGGCCTCCTCAGTGGCACTCGCGGTGGACCCCGACTGGGCCAGCTCCACTGCACCCACGACAGACTCCAGCGGGAGCCTCACTGTGCCGGCTCCGCTGCACCCGCGATGGACTCCAGCAGGAGCCTAGTTGTGCCCATGGTAGCCCCTGACCAGACAGGCTCCGCTGCACCCACAGTGGACTCCAGCGGGAGTCAGGCTGCTTCCACGGTGGCCCCTGACTGGGCCGGCTCCGCTGCACCCGCGAAGAACCCCGATTGGGCCAGAGCTGCACTCACGGTGAGCAGACCAACCCGCAGGAGCACCAGGCTGAGGAGGCGATCGATGGGAGGAGCCCTGACGACCCTGGCAGGAGAAGCTGGAGAAGCGGCGTCCTCCTTTGGCAGGACCGGACCCTCGGCAATCTCCGGCGGCGACACACCCTCTCCGGTGACCCTGGTTGAAGGCTCAGAGGAAGCAGGAGAAGAAAGATGGTTAGGGTCGCTGGCAGCGGCGGAGCCCAGCAAAGGAAGTTCAGATGCGACTCTCCTCACCCAGAGCCAGGCAAGATCTCTCTAAAACTGGCATAAGAAAAACAAGAGAGATTACTTGCCTGAGCTCGAGCTCCACCGCAGTCCAGGACTCCGTCGATCCCGGCGATGAACACTCGGGCCCGGCCTCCAAGAGGTCCAGCTCCGGCTCCCAGTCCGCTACAGATGCCTCCGCAGCTGGCAAGATGGTGTTGGCAGCCCTGTTGTCCACCTGCAGCAGCTCCAACGCTGGGGATTCCACCAGCGTGGCTGCAGGAGGACCTCTCCATGCTGACTCCGGGAATGGATCATCCAAAGCCAGTGGCTCCTCCACTGTCTGATGACCCTGACCTTGAGCCAGCTGGCCCTCAGGGAGAATGGGAGGAGACAAGGAGAGGGGAAAAATTGAATTAATATTTGCAGCCGGAGGAGGGGACCCAGCGGACTGCTGAAACTGGGCCTCTCCCTCGGGAGACAGACAAGGTTTGCAACTAGATTGAGTGGAATGAAAAAACACTTGCCTGTCATCCCGGTTCCCGATGTTGACAGCTGCAAACAGTTGGGAGTCACCCTTCTCCATGTCACTGAACCCTTCAAAGGACTGTGGAGTTGCCGGCTCCGATGACGTGGAGGTGGGCATGGCCGGGACAATCTCAGAGGGCCTCTCGGCGACTGGAGTTATGATGGCCGCTGAAGACGAGAGGGGCTTCCTCCAGCGAGGCTTCCTTTTTCTCACGGTCGGTTGGGGCATCAGATAGTCCAGGATTCTGAGCACACCATCCGGCCGCAAGTAATCAAGGCCGATGATCTCCAGAGTAACAGGGAACAACGGCGGTGTAGCCGTGGGGGGCTCGAGCACTGGGAGCTCTTCACTTGACCCCATGCATGGCACGGTGAAGATCTCCCGGAGAATCTTGGTCGCCTCCGGATGGGCCCACAGGCTATCCCGATACATCACTCTCACCACCGTATTCCGAGCCCATCGAGCTGTCTCGGATAAACCGGGCTCCAGCGTCCGCGAGAGTATGTCCTCCAGCAGACAAAGCGAGCGCAGCTCCCTCTCCAGCAGCTCAGTCATCGTGCCTGGATGCAGGTGAGTGGAAAGGAGACAGTCCCAAAAATGAAAAAAAAAATGATTAGAGTGGGTGTAACCCGCTAAATCGTTTTATGGCTGGATTATTCTGTCATGAGCTCCCCGTGCACCTCTCCAATGGCGCACAGCGAGGGGAGAAAAAGGACGAGGACATAAATGCTGGGTTACACCACACACACATTTATTAACACATAACTTAACATACAGACACAGAACAGCTTGGATCCTCGTTAGCGTCGTCAAGGTGGCCCTACCCACACAGAGGAGGAAAACAGCGGTGGAACAGTGCACAGACAGTTACTCACTGTGGGGGGGGCAGATTGAGTCGTCACAGCGAGAATCCAAGACACACATACAGTCCTTAGTGACGTGGCGGTTGACGGCAGAGAGAAACCATCTAACACATACAATAATCTAGCGGCGACTGAATGAATGAATGAATGAATTTTATTTCGGATTTCGGATAGTACATTACAGGTTAAAAGAAACTGTATAATATAACAACAAGGTCAAATTAGACAAAGACTCCTTCTACTATACAATTCCACGTGAGTTATCCGAAATGGGTGATGGCTGAAGCCGCAGCTTATATTGCCCACCCATATTCCATCCAAGAATTCAAAGGAGAAAAAAGAGAAAACAAGACAAGAGCGATTACAATTTAAAACAAGGCTAAGACAAAATATGACTGAGAGAAAAAGAAAACTGAGCTAGTCTAAGTTAAGCGGTTACTATTCAAAAACAAATCTAAGACATAGTGTCACAGAGAAAAAAGAAAAACTAAGCTATAACACAACACAGGCTGGAAATGTCAATCCTTATGTGAGTTTACATGTCGTCTTGTAAATATGTTTGGAGTATTTCTTCCTTTAGTTTTTGTTTAAATTGTCCAAGCTTTGTACATGATTTTAATTCAGGTCCAAAATCGTTCCATAATCTGACACCTTGCACTGAAATACAGTGTTGCTTGGTAGTTGTTCTCACTGTAGGCTTTTGAAATATACATGTTCCTCTGTCTGACTGTCTAGTGAAGAGCTCCTTTAATACAGACGCCGCTGGTGTGACAAATAGGAATCACCTGGGCGAGGCACGGACAGATAATTACCGGGGACTGGAAACAGCTGATGCGCCAGAAGGAGAGCGAAGGGGCGTGGCTAGGCCGGCAGCCTGTCAGCAGCATGAGAGAAAGATGATGACAGATGCTGACTAACAGCTGCCGGTCAGGTAGTGGCTAGAGGCATGGCATAAGTACAAGAATACATCAAAACACACATACAGTGAGGCAAAAAAATATTTAGTCAGCCACCAATTGTGCAAGTTCTCCCTCTTAAAAGATGAGAGAGGTCTCCAATTTTCATCATAGGTATACCTCAACTATGAGAGACAAAATGAGAAAAAAAAAATCCAGAAAATCACATTGAAGGATTTTTAATGAATTAATTGGTAAATTCCTCAGTAAAATAAGTATTTGGTCACCTACAAACAAGCAAGATTTCTGGCTCTCACAGACCTGTAACTTCTTCTTTAAGAGGCTCCTCTGTCCTCCACTCGTTACCTGTATTAATGGCACCTGTTTGAACTCGTTATCAGTATAAAAGACACCTGTCCACAACCTCATACAATCAGACTCCAAACTCCACTATGGCCAAGACCAAAGAGCTGTCAAAGGACACCAGAAACAAAATTGTAGACCTGCACCAGGCTGGCAAGACTGAATCTGCAATAGGTAAGCAGCTTGGTGTGAAGAAATCAACTGTGGGAGCAATTATTAGAAAATGGAAGACATACAAGACCACTGATAATCTCCCTCCATCTGGGGCTCCATGCAAGATCTCACCCCGTGGGGTCAAAATGATCATGAGAACGGTGAGCAAAATTCCCAGAACCACATGGGGGGACCTAGTGAATGACCTGCAGAGAGCTGGGACCAAAGTAACAAAGGCTACATCAGAAACACACTACACCGCCAGGGACTCAAATCCTGCAGTGCCAGACGTGTCCCCCTGCTTAAGCCAGTACATGTCCAGGCCCGTCTGAAATTTGCTAGAGAGCATCTGGATGATCCAGAAGAGGATTGGGAGAATGTCATATGGTCAGATGAAACCAAAATAGAACTTTATTGTAAAAACTCAACTTGTCGTGTTTGGAGGAGAAAGAACACCATACCTACTGTGAAGCATGGGGGTGGAAACATCATACTTTGGGGCTGTTTTTCTGCAAAGGGACCAGGACGACTGATCCATGTAAAGGAAAGAATGAATGGGGCCATGTATCGTGAGATTTTGAGTGAAAACCTCCTTCCACCAGCAAGGGCAATGAAGATGAAACGTGGCTAGGTCTTTCAGCATGACAATGATCCCAAACACACCACCCGGGCAATGAAGGAGTGGCTTCGTAAGAAGAATTTCAAGGTCCTGGAGTGGCCTAGCCAGTCTCCAGATCTCAACCCCATAGAAAATCTTTGAAGGGAGTTGAAAGTCCGTGTTGCCCAGCGACAGCCCAAAACATCACTGCTCTAGAGGAGATCTGCATGGAGGAATGGGCCAAAATACCAGCAACAGTGTGTGAAAACCTTGTGAAAACTTACAGAAAACGTTTGACCTCTGTCATTGCCAACAAAGAGTATATAACAAAGTATCGAGATGAACTTTTGTTATTGACCAAATACTTATTTTACCGAGGAATTTACCAATTAATTCATTAAAAATCCTTCAATGTGATTTTCTGGATTTTTTTTTTCTTATTTTGTCTCTCATAGTTGAGGTATACCTATGATGAAAATTGGAGACCTCTCTCATCTTTTAAGTGGGAGAACTTGCACAACTGGTGGCTGACTAAATACTTTTTTACCCCACTGTAACCAGCAAAACCAACCCCACAAAGAGATAGAGGCCGAGCTGGGGAAAGCCAAGCCGGCTCAGCACGTGACAAGAAAAAGGTAAAAATTTTACCATAAACTATTTAAATTTATAAGAAAAACTAATTTCATTATAAGATAAGATAAGATAAGATAAGCCTTTATTAGTCCCACAATGGGGAAATTCCAGGATTGCAACAGCATAGGGATAGCAACACTCAGAGCAACAATCAGAAGGCAAGAAAAAAACAACATCTAGTAAACATATGTCCATATTACTATAAATGTATACTGTATATATATAGACACACAGTGCAGAGCATTATGGCTGGTGAATGTGCAGCAGAAAGTCTAAGCTCTCTCTCCGCGGATGCAGCGGGCCAGCTGGAAGTCTATTATAAAAATAAACAAAAAATTATCATAAAATAATCCACAAATTAATGATGATAAAGTATCAAATATACAAGAAGTCATACTTTTACACGAGGAAATCACAGATTTATGAGGAAAATAGTTGCAAATTTAGGTAAAAACAAATTTACAGAGGAAAAAGTAGAAAAGTACAAGAAAATGGTTATAAATTTAGGAGGAAAAAGCTCAAATTTTCAAGAATAAGTCATTACTCAAGTATTTTTTTAAGTGGGTGTTTTTGTACTCTTACTGAACTAGCATTTTGGGGGGTCTTTACTTTTAATCATTAATTTCATAAGACAATGCTGCTTTTACATGAGTACAATTTCTGGCTACTATCCCCACCTCTGATCATATAATTTAAGTATGCGTGAATAAATTACTACAGTATTATGAAAGTTTTTTTCCCTTTGAGTGTCACGTGTTTTCTCATGTTTACACATGCTTTACATACCCCCCCCCCCAAAAAAAAAACACTGCCACCACGCCAAAGTCTTTAAGTCAGAGGAAATACTGACACTCGAGGCTCAGCTCTCAGAGAAACTGCTGACTCAGGCATTCCATGCTTATCTACTCCGGCTCAGTGTATTAAAACTCTCTACTCTGGTCACACTTTCTGAAGATCTTCCCCGTCATACTGTCTGTATACAGTATTACACGTTTCTTTCCCATTTTTGCCAAAATTTATATATATATATATATATATATATATATATATATACAGTATATATATATATATATACACATTATATATATATATACACATTATATATATATATATATATATATATATATATATATATATATATATATATATATTTATATATATATATATATATATATATATATATATATATATATATATATATATTATATTATATATACAGACATGGACAAAATTGTTGGTACCCCTCTGTTAATGAAAGAAAAACCCACAATGGTCACAGAAATAACTTGAATCTGACAAAAGTGGTAATAAATAAAAATTCTATGAAAATTAACCAATGATTCTAAATTGTCCTTAGGTATGACTGTGAGAGTGAATGGTTGTCTGTCTCTCTGTGTTGGCCCTGCGATGGACTGGCGATCTGTCCAGGGTGTATCCTGCGTCTCGCCCAAAGATGCTGGGATAGGCTCCAGCCCCCCCCCCCCCCGCAACCCGAAAAGGATTAAGCGGAAGAAGATGGATGAATGAATGAATGAATGAAAATCAGACAATGCTTTTGAATTGTGGTTCAACAGAATTACTTTAAAAAACAAACTCATGAAACAGGCCTGGACAAAAACGATGGTACCCCTAGAAAAGATTAAAAATAATGTGACCATAGGGACATGTTCAACCAAGATGTGTCCTCTAATTAACATCACAGGTGTCTACAAACTTGCAATCAGTCAGTCGGCCTATTTAAAGGGTGACAAGTAGTCACTGTGCTGTTTGTTGACATGGTGTGTACTACACTAAACATGGACCAGAGGAAGCAAAGGAGAGAGTTGTCTCAGGAGATTAGAAAGAAAATTATAGACAAGAAGGTTAAAGGTAAAGGCTATAAGACCATCTCCAAGCAGCTTGACGTTCCTGTGACTACAGTTGCACATATTATTCTGAAATTTAAGATCCACGGGACTGTAGCCAACCTCCCTGGATGTGGCCGCAGGAGGAGATGGATAATACGAATGGTAACAAAAGAGTCCAGAACAACCTCTAAACACATTCATGGTGAACTCCAAGGTCAAGGTACATCAGTGTCAGATCGCACCATCCGTCGTTGTTTGAGCCAAAGTGGACTTCATGGAAGAAGACCAAGGAGGACACCACTGTTGAAAACAAATCATAAAAAAGCCAGACTGGAATTTGCCAAACTGCATGTTGACAAGCCACAAAGCTTCTGGGAGAATGTTCTATGGACAGATGAGACAAAACTGGAACTTTTTGGCAAGGCACATCAGCTCTATGTTCACAGACGCAAAAATGAAGCACATCAAGAAAAGAACACTGTCCCTACTGTGAAAGATGGAGGAGGTTCTGTTATGTTCTGGGGCTGCTTTGCTGCATCTGGCACAGGGTGTCTTGAATCTGTGCAGGGTACAATGAAATCTCAAGACTATCAAGGTATTCTAGAGAGAAATGTGCTGCCCAGTGTCAGACAGCTTGGTCTCAGTTGCAGGTCATGGGTCTTGCAACAGGATAATAACCCAAAACACACAGCTAAAAACACCCAAGAATGGCTAAGAGCCAGACATTGGACTATTCTAAAGTGGCCTTCTATGAGCCCTGATCTAAATCCTATTGAACATCTGTGGAAGGAGCTGATACATGCTGTCTGGAGAAGGCACCCTTCAAACCTGAGACAACTGGAGCAGTTTGCTCATGAGGAGTGGGCCAAAATACCTGCTGAGAAGTGCAGAAGTCACATTGACAGTTACAGAAATCGTTTGATTGCAGTGATTGCCTCAAAAGGTTGTGCAACAAAATATTAAGTTAAGGGTACCATCATTTTTGTCCAGGCCTGTTTCATGAGTTTGTTTTTTAAAATAATTCTGTTGAACCACAATTCAAAAGCATTGTCTGATTTTCAATGGTTAATTTTCATAGAATTTTTATTTATTACCACTTTTGTCAGATTCAAGTTATTTCTGTGACCATTGTGGGTTTTTCTTTCATTAACAGAGGGGTACCAACAATTTTGTCCACGTGTGCGTACTATATATATTAGTTGAGAGGTTTCTAGTGCACTTCTATCCCCTTTACACAGTAATGGAGATCATTGAGAGATTGTTGAAAGATGAACAATTACCCAGATCTCTCTACAATCTTTCAATGATCTCTCAGCAATTGCCAAGATCTCTCAATGATCTGCAGTGATCTCCACAGTTGCCACAGTTTCCTAACTGTGTAAACCTAACAGAAAGCAAATAGTGGGAACAGAGTCAAAAGATGATTGTTAGTGGGTTTATCCATATGTACAAACCTACCTACACATGCTAATTTTGCTGTGAGAGCAGCCATACTGTACAAGCAGCTAAAATTAGCTTTTGTTGTAGGATAGCTTGATTCACCCAAAGGACAAAGTGATAAGCTCAGTCATCCAAGAGAGGTTAAGAATAGAGTCATTGCTTCTCCACATAGAAAGACCAATCTGAGGGCGGTTCGGGCATCTGAATAGGATCCTTCCTAAAGTGAGCATTTCACCATGTCTCAACTGCAGGAGACCCCAAGGCAGACCCAGAACTTCTTTGAGATTTTATGTCTCTTACCTGGCCTGGGAATGCCTTCATTATCCCCTGAGAAGAGCTGCAGGTAGTGAATGGGGAACACTGCTTAGAATACAGCTCAAGTGACAGTGATTCACAGAAGAAAAAATTGACAGAGCAACAAGCCATTCCTTATCGTCATTCCAAATCACCTCTACTGTGAACTTGTGTCTCCTGATTATTTCAATCTTTTGCATTTCCAGAACCCTGCTCCCACCCTCTACATCATGAAATTAAGTCATCTCTCAAGTAAATGTGCAATATTCTCTCATAAAATCAATGGTTTATATTCTGAGAAAGATTCCTCTGGCTTCTGCACACAAACTGCATCTTTGCTTTTCAGATTTTGCCTTCTAAATGGCAAACTAAGCAAACAAATCACACTGGTGTGTAAGGGCATGGGAAAACCACTGATTCCAAGGATGTCTGAGAAATGTATTTGCAGTGCAGATCTCATAGTGCAGATCTCAGATAATTTTCTTTCAAAACTGCAACCACCCACAGGCTTCTAAAGCTCCAGCTGGCACGCAATCCTGAGGAGAACAGATTCTACCCCAGCAGGGGCCACGGGGATGCAGCAGGAGAGAGTAAAAGAAGCTCATTCTGTTGATTAAATTTAGTTGATTTCGCTGCCTGGCTTTTCCAGGGTGACTTGGGAGTTTAGAAATTATCAACCTTAAGTGGTGGATCTTTAAAGAGACGGGTGACATTGGTTACGGTCTGAATGTGTTTCATTACAACAGCAGAAAACAAGATGTTGATGTTAGGTTTCTTTTGTTTTCCTGTCATCTATACTGTGTTTTATGTCAACAGGTAAAAAACAATTAATTACACTGTAGTGGTTTCTAATAAAGTTAGCAGAGCTATTAAAGTTCCGTATGAGAGATGAGATGGTTGTCACAACTGGGAAATAGGGGTGTGCCCTCTTGCACCACTCATGATAATCACAGAATAAATTTTGATCCCAGGGTAAAAATTGATATAGCGATGTCCTGACGTCACATCTTTACACTGCCGACTACACAGCAAACAAACGCAGCGCGGGAAGATGGTAGCTGCTCTACAAACGAGGATCCACTCGTGTGGAAATATTTGGGTTTTAAGGCTGTTTGATACTGCTGTGACGTGAAAATGCAGTGCAGCGGTGTAGGAAGTTTTTATTTTTATTCCACTTTGGCTGCTTCAGGACCAATTCCGTCAGCCACCTTAAAGCCCAATTTATGTTTCCGTGCGTCGACACAGACTGAACGCATTAGCAACATTGTATCCCACTGCATCGCGTGACGTTCACTTCTCCAGAAATTGCTGCGACGCAGACAGCTGTGACTAGTCCGCTTCGTCTCCTCCTTCACATTTCCTGGTTCTTGTCATGCTTTGCTCTTCTTGTTCACCGCAGTACAGCTTCCAAAGTGAGTTGGATAAACAACAATTCAAATTCAAAATAATATTGAGAAGTTAACAGATACAGAACATTTGTATGACTCGCCCTAACTCCATTAATTACAGACTGTCAATGGCAGAGGTCGTACATGTAATTTTCTTCAATGTCTTCTCTTTTTTCTCTGTTGCAGCAATTCTATAAAAGCTGGTGTTTAGCATTTATTAACTCCAACTCCATCACAATCTGCTCTTGTCTGTCACTATTTAATAAACAAAAACACAAACATAAATCACTACACATTGACATAAATCCATTTTGGCAACGCATTCAAACCAGCGCACATGAAAAAAAAATTGCTGACAATGGCGTGGGCCACACATGAAGGGTAGCCGTGAGCTCAACGGAGAGGCATAAATCAGGCTTTAACACTAAACACCGTTTAACAGGAAAAGCCCGAGGGGATGTCTCAGCAATGACAACTTCTGACGTGGTTCAACAGCTAAACTGCCATATCAAAAGGTGCACTTCAGTTGTGGCAATTATATTATTTATTTGGAATATTTGATACAGACTGAAACTCAATCTACAGTTTATAAACTGGAGAAATGAGAGGGTTTTTTTAACTGAATATGTTGAAGACATATAATGTCATGCTAGCCTGTGAAACTGTTTTTAAAAAAATTAAAAATGATAAAAATGAAAATAGTCACACTTCCTGTTTTATTTTGAAAGTGATGGTGTGCATGATGTTTGTCACGCCGGCTGCAGGTAACTTTCTTCTGATCAAACAATACAGAAGTGAAAATAAACAGTGAAAATGATGTTGGATCCCTGCAACAATAGTAATCCAGAACCCGGGCTGAGCTGAGCAGGTACCCATGACAGTTTTTTTTTTTTTTTTTATTGGAGTTAGCAGCTTTCACATCTCTTCCTCCTCCTTTGTTCACTTGAGTCAGCATGTGGTGTGTCTGATCTGTTTTGTCGACTGGTCATAACACTGGACCACATTCTTTTTACAGTGTTAATCAGCCCACACTAATGACAAAAATTAATGCATTAATTGCTCCAGCCTTAATCTGCTATGCCATCATGGTTTTAATGGTTGACAGGCAAAACACTTTCTTATTGCAACACTGATTGGTGGCTGAATCTCTCATGAAAACGATGTGCTTTGTTAAAATGGGACTCTGACTCCATTAGTTTGTTAGTTTTGGAACTCAACCGTATCTAAAATATGATTGTAGCGTTGTGTCTCAGTCTTGGGGGGGGGGGGGTAATCTAAACGTGTATTTTACTTGAAATCCAGCATGTGGCTGCACATGGTATTCCATACCCGTCAAGTGATACGGTTTCGCCGTATTTTAATACGGGGAAAATGCAATTTTAGCAAATACAGGCATACTGCCATTTCTGTACACCAAAAAGAAAAATATACAGCGAAAAAAAAAATTATTGAGAGAACCTAAAATCAACTGAACAGTAATTCGATGCCTGGTGAAATTGAGCGCACCTAAGCAGTCTTTTTGTGATTTTCAAAATGGCTTCATGCAGCACGCCGCCGGCAAAGAAAACAAAGCTCGAAGAAAAGGGAAATCGAGGGACTGGACATCACCGAAAAGAATGGGAGAGTCCGAGCTTCGAGAAGGGAAAATACGCTGGATGGATAAAGGCTTCTCCAGAGGGCCCTACACACTCCTTCTGTGATCCATGTGGGAAGAGCATAAAAGTGACTGCATCGGGGATTTTCGACCTGAAGTCGCACTTCGCTACACAGGGCCACAAAAACTGTGTAGCACTCAAGACTTTGCTTGCAAAAGAACCAAAACGACCATGATCATCAAAGAGAGTCTGGCGCCTGCCTACACAGAACAAGTCATAGAAGCATGCAGGAAGGGGCCTTTCTCAATCATGGTCGATGAGAGCAACGACAAGAACACCGAAAAGCGTCTCATCATCCTTGCAAGAATTTTCGATGGGGAGATGTCCCAGACAAGGCTGCTGGACATGCCCATTCCAGCATCGGGAAAAGCCACCGACATTTTTGTGGAAACTGACAACTTCATGAGATACAAAATGGATTTTTTTTTTTTTTTTTGCTTGCATACAGACCACTTTTGACCAAATTCTTTTATTTTTTATTTATTATTTATTTATTTATTTTAGATTGCACAATATTCCATGGGAGAATGTTGTGGGCTTTGCTTTGGACAACTGCAACATGATGGTGGGTCGAGACAATTCTGTCCTTTCCAGACTGAAGGAGAAATCTCCAAATGTTTTCAGGTATGGGCAGTATTATTCACCTTCAAATATTACCTAAATATAACACAAAAAAAATGCTTTAAAATCTTAACAAACATGCTTAGAGGTAGCCCAAATCCCCTATAGTGTACTGTTATTTTGTATTTTGGAACTTTGCTTTACATCTGAATGTATAGCATTATATTGAAAGAGCTGAATAAGATTGATATTTTCATTGTTATTATTATTAACACAATTTCAAAGAGAATTATTTCTGATACTTAACTTATGAAACAAAAATCCATTCTGCTTTTGTTTCAGCATTGGCTGCATATGTCATCTGGCTAACCTGTGCGTGAAAGCTGAAGTGAAAGCGCTGTCCATGAAGCTGGATGATTTCCTAGTCAATATCTTCTATTTCTTCCACAACAGCTCCAAGAGACTGACGGACTTCAAGGAATTCCAGCAATTCACTGAGGTAAGTCAGATGTTAAATCCAAGGTATTTGTTCCATAAAGTAAAATTGAGTTTAATGAGAAACCTGCATTTCATGATAACAGGCAACATAATAACAGTGCTGTTAATATGCTTTCATTATTTGTCAAACACTACATGTAGTGCTAAGGTAAACTTACAATATTTCTTTATAATATGTTTCAGGTAGAAGAAGAGAAAATACTCAAGCATTGCCCGACTCGCTGGCTGTCACTGGAGAAAGTTGGCAACAGAACGCTATCACAGCTTCCTGCCCTCAAGTCATACTTTGCCAGCCATGAGGATGTTGAGAAGCCAGGCAAAGTCAAGTCCATCAACAAGACCCCCTCACAGAACTTCTTCTGCTCTTCATGAAGTTCATCCTGCCTATCATCAGCAACTTCAACACCATCTTTCAAGCAGACGAGAGCAAGATAGGCAGTCTCCTCCCTGAAATGGATCGTCTCTTGAGAAAACTATTGGTCAAATTTGTTCAAATGAAGTATGTAAAGGCGACCAATGACCTAAGAAGGCTGGATTTCCTGGACAGTGACCTGCAGCACTCTGATGAGTTTATCGCCATTGGACTGGAAACCAGAGAAGCCCTACAAACCCATGAACTTGACCCAGGCACAGAGCAGAAGTTCTTTGAAGCAGTAAGAGGCTTCTATGAAGCTGTAGTGAGAAAGATGCTCACCAAGTTCCCCTTTGACGACAAAATTCTGCCACATCTCTCTGTCCTTGACCCCAGGAAAACAGAGTCCCTGACCTATGGCCCCATTGTAGAGCTTGCTGCTACATTTTGCCCCACTGTTGATACAGAAGAGCTGAAAGAAGAATGGGAGGACCTGCAACTGCTGCCAGAAAACACAGTGCCTCTACAAGACAAGGATGGCAAGCCTGTCTGTGTTGATGTCTACTGGGGTCAGGTGATGGCCTTGAAGACAGCCCTTGATGTGCCCCGCTTCCCCCAGCTCCTCAAAGTGTACTCATCACTACTTTGCCTTCCTCACAGCAATGCTGACAGTGAGAGGGCTTTCAGCATGGTCAGGAAAATTCACACCAACTTCAGAAAAAGTATGCTCCCAGAAACTCTGACTTCTTTCTTGCAAGTGAAAATGAATTGTGACACTCCACGCTTCAAGGTCAAGCCTTCAAAAGAAATGCTAGAGTCAGCAAAGACTGCTACTTGGAACTATAACAAGCAGCATCAGTGAACATTTTCTTGTTTCAAGTTCATCCAAGTGCATTAGTGTAACAAAGCTGACAATTAAAAACTCTTTAATTCCAAGTGTATATATCTAGCTGACAATTAAGAACTATATTCAGAATTATTCTTATTGTGTACTTTCAAATTAAGCAATCTACATTGTGCTAATGTAAATTTGAAAAATATTGTTTTTTTATTTATTTTTATTTATTTATTATTAATATCATTTTTTTTAAAATTTATTTATTTGTTATTTTTTTATTTATTTTTTTTTTGTGCTACTTGGCTTATTATTTTCACATTACCAAAAAGTTATGGCTCAAGATTGTGTCCATATAAGTGTACATTTGAATAAATATGTTTGAAATAGTTCATGTTGCAATTGTTGTTGTTTGTTTGGTTTTTGTTTCGTTTTTTTTGTCTCAGTTTTCTTTTATCTGCCGATAAATACAGTTTTTAAGTACTCAGTACAGGTGTGAAAGCCCCCCCAATAAGGGAGGCATGAGGTATGCCTTGACAGGTATGGTATTCTGTCCAATGGAGTCAGCTATTATAACAATGTCGGATTAGTTAATCCCTTTATTCACAAATTATACACCATACTGAATAAAGTGTACTTATTTTGATAATTTTGTTGATTCATGGTCCCATTTAGTTTATTCGTATTAATGATTAGCTCCTACCCGCTGTTCATCAAGACACTTGGCCAATGAGCATGTGACTTCCATCCACAGAAAGTAATAAACATGGATGACATGAGAGCTCTCCAAATGTGAAGCACCTGCATTGCCATTGCCCTCTTGTGGTGGGCTGCAGTAAGGTGATAAGCACCTCCTTCCCATTACTGAGTGCGGTATATTGCCAAAATGAAAAATAATAAAAAAATGCTTGAATATTTCTATTTTTCCCAAAAGATGGTGTCTGTCCTCACGGGTAGATTATTTCGAGCTGATTTATGTTCAAGTGTGCATTTTTTTAGATCATTAGCTATTTGATGACATAAAAATAAGGGTGTGGTCACTACTGAGCCTAGACATGATAGAAGACCTTTCAAATGCAACCAATCACTTAAAAAAATATCAAAACATTCAACACAATAATGGCACTAAAGCCTCAGGGCCCTATTTTGATGATCATCCACAGACTTTTCTGCCAGACTTTCCACCATAGCATAATTTCGTTGTGCTAGTGTACGGTGCAATGACAATAAAGCTATTCTAGTTTGTCAGCACATTGTCTGTTTTTTTACGCTTTGCATCACACCATCTAAATACGAGTAGACAGTGTGCCCACTAAGCGCTGGCTGGCAGAGGCTTATTTCAGAGAGGTATGGAGTCATGCAATCTTTCTTTCAAAGGTCTTTTTATTATTATTAAGTGAAGTATCAATACAATACAAAGTATTGGAAATTTTCATTTTTGTTTTAACCAAACAGTGCAAAAATTGAATTTAAAACTAACAAATGTGGATGCTTCAAAACACAAACACCTTTAAGTAAACAATAATAATAATAAAAATACAAAAAAAAAAAAAGAAAAATTGTGTGTGTGAGGTGGGGGTGGGGTAAAGGGGATATGAGCTACTCAGAAACTATAATCGTGGGTCTTTCAAAGAAATCAAGAAACGGGCGCCATAATTTATAAAATTTGTTTTCAGAGCCACAAACTGTATATCTGATTTCTTCTAAATCCAAACAGGACATTATATCTTTTATCCACTGTAAATGTGAAGGGGGCAAAGAGTCTTTCCACTTCAGTAATACAGCACGTCTGGCCAATAATAATGAAAATTTGAATACTTTTAATTTGGAATTTGGCAAGACAAGTTCTGGAGCCACACCAAAAATGGCGCATAATGGATCAGGTTTGATTTGATATTGCAGGACTTCAGACATAGTGATAAAAACAGAATGCCAAAAATTCATCAATGAAGGGCAGGACCAGTACATATGAAGCAAAGTGCCAGGAGCGCTACCACACTTTTCACAAGTTGGGTCTATATCCGAGTAAATACGTACTAACTTAACCTTGGACAGGTGCACCCGGTGCACGATCTTAAACTGAATAAGAGCGTGACGAGCACACATTGATGCTGTGTGAACCTGGCCAAGAATAGAGTCCCACAGTTCATCAGTAAAAGTAAAATTAAGATCTTGTTCCCAATTCAATTTAATAGCGGCCAGAGAAGAAGATTGTAAATTTGAAATTAAATTATATAAAACTGATATTACCCCCTTAGAAGTTGGTTTAACTAATAAAAAATCATCTAGAGGATTATCAGAAGGTTTTTGAGGGAATTGTTTTGTCATGGTTTGCACATAATGTCTGACCTGGAGGAAGCGGAAAAAATGTGTAGAAGTGATGTCGAATTTAGTGGAAAGTTGAGAAAAACTTGCAAATTGTCCATCAAAATATAAATCCGCAAAAGATTTTAAACCTTTTGTGCCATATATGAAATGCACTATCAATAATTGATGGGGTAAATAAATGATTTGCAGCAATTGGACTTCTAATGGAGAAAAACTGAAGACCGAAATTTTTCCTGAATTGAGACCAAATTCTAAGAGACTGACGAGCTACTTTGTTATTACCCGGTGTAGACAAGGCAAGGGGAAGTGGTGAACCTAAAATTGCCGATAGGGAAGTTTGATTGTCCACATGTGACTCCATAAGGATCCAAATGGGTGATTTGGGTTCCAGATAGAAATGTTTCCAATATAACATGCACCTGATACAGTGGGGTAAAAAAGTATTTAGTCAGCCACCAATTGTGCAAGTTCTCCCACTTAAAAGATGAGAGAGGTCTCCAATTTTCATCATAGGTGTACCTCAACTATGAGAGACAAAGTGAGAAAAAAAAATCCAGAAAATCACATTGAAGGATTTTTAAAGAATTTATTTGCAAATTCTGGGGGAAAATAAGTATTTGGTCAATAACAAAAGTTCATCTCAATACTTTGTTATATACCCTTTGTTGGCAATGACAGAGGTCAAACGTTTTCTGTAAGTCTTCACAAGGTTTTCACACACTGTTGCTGGTATTTTGGCCCATTCCTCCATGCAGATCTCCTCTAGAGCAGTGATGTTTTGGGGCTGTCGCTGGGCAACACAGACTTTCAACTCCCTCCAAAGATTTTCTATGGGGTTGAGATCTGGAGACTGGCTAGGCCACTCCAGGACCTTGAAATGCTTCTTACGAAGCCACTCCTTCGTTGCCCAGCAGTGTGTTTGTGATCACTGTCATGCTGAAAGACCCAGCCACGTTTCATCTTCAGTGCCCTTACTGATGGAAGGAGGTTTTCACTCAAAATCTCACAATACATGGCCCCATTCATTCTTTCCTTTACACGGATCAGTCGTCCTGATCCCTTTGCAGAAAAACAGCCCCAAAGCATGAAGTTTCCACCCCCATGCTTCACAGTAGGTATGGTGTTCTTTCTCCCCCAAACACGACAAGTTGAGTTTTTACTAAAAAGTTCTATTTTGGTTTCATCTGACCATATGACATTCTCCCAATCCTCTTCTGGATCATCCAAATGCTCTCTAGCAAACTTCAGACGAGCCTGGACATGTACTGGCTTAAGCAGGGGGACACATCTGGCTTTGCAGGATTTGAGTCCCTGGTGGCGTAGTGTGTTACTGATGGTAGCCTTTGTTACTTTGGTCCCAGCTCTCTGTAGGTCATTCACTAGGTCCCCCCGTGTGGTTCTGGGATTTTTGCTCACCGTTCTCGTGATCATTTTGACCCCACGGGGTGAGATCTTGCGTGGAGCCCCAGATCGAAGGAGATTATCAGTGGTCTTGTATGTCTTCCATTTTCTAATAATTGCTCCCACAGTTGATTTCTTCACACCAAGCTGCTTACCTATTGCAGATTCAGTCTTCCCAGCCTGGTGAAGGTCTACAATTTTGTTTCTGGTGTCCTTTGACAGCTCTTTGGTCTTGGCCATAGTGGAGTTTGGAGTCTGACTATTTGAGGTTGTGGACAGGTGTCTTTTATACTGATAACAAGTTCAAACAGTTGCCATTAATACAGGTAACGAGTGGAGGACAGAGGAGCCTCTTAAAGAAGAAGTTACAGGTCTGTGAGAGCCAGAAATCTTGCTTGTTTGTAGGTGACCAAATATTTATTTTCCACCATAATTTGCAAATAAATTCTTTAAAAATCAGACAATGTGATTTTCTGGATTTTTTTTTCTCACTTTGTCTCTCATAGTTGAAGTATACCTATAATGAAAATTGGAGACCTCTCTCATCTTTTAAGTGGGAGAACTTGCACAATTAGTGGCTGACTAAATACTTTTTTGCCCCACTGTATTTGCTGCCCAGTAGTAATATTGAAAGTTAGGCAGAGCCATGCCACCCACTGATTTGGGTCTTTGAAGAAAAGCTTTCCTCAATCTCGGATGTTTATCATTCCAAATAAATGAGGTAATCAGAGAGTCCATAGACTTAAAAAAGGATTTAGGAATAAAACAAATTGAAACAAATTTAAAAACTTTGGAAGTAAGATAAGCCTTTATTAGTCCCACAACGGGGAAATTCCAGGATTGCAACAGCACAGGGATAGCAACACTCAGAGCAACAATCAGAAGGCAAGAAAAAAACAAGCAAGCAAGAGCAGCTAATATACATATGTACGTATTACTATAAAATATATATATATACACACACACACAGACACACAGTGCAGAGCATTGTAGCTGGATGGAATAAATATATGAATATATGAACACACAGTGCAGAGCATTGTAGCTAGATGGAATAAATATGCAAGTATATAAACACACACAGTGCGGAGCAATGTAGCTAGATGGAATAATATGTAGATATATAAATATATAAACACACACAGTGCAGAGCATTGTTGCTAGATGGAATGAAACAGCATAACCGTCTACTTAGTTATCCTACATGGTATGATTATGTGCCCATACATATTCTCACCCTCCATAGCGACCGGTATGTTCCTAGTTGTATGCCGGAGGGGACCATTGTGTAAGTCTATTGCATCTTTTGCATTCAAAAACTATTAGTTTGTTACGTCTTTTTGCTATCTCTGCGAGCAGCCCTGCTTAGGTTGTACAGTCTGACAGCCGTTGGTAGGAAGGACCTACGAAACCTCTCGGTTGTGCACCTGGGATGATGTAGTCTGCTGCTAAATGAGCTCCTCAGTGCATTCAGTATGTCCTGCATAGGGTGGAACTCGGACTCCAGCAGAGATGACAGTTTAGCCACCGTCCTTCTCTCTCCTATCTCCTCCATCGGATCAAGGCGCTGCCCCAGGACAGAGCTAGCTTTCTTAATCAGTTTGTTCAGTCTCTTCCTATCGGCTGCAGTAATGCCACTGCCCCAGCAGACCACTCCAAAAGTGATGGCTGATGCCACCACCGTGTCATAGAATGACTTCAGCAGCGCCCCTTGTACACCAAAAGACCTGAGTCTCCTCAGCAGGAACAGCCTGCGCTGTCCCTTCTTGTAGAGTGCATCAGTATTGTGTGACCAGTCTAGTTTATTGTTCAGATGAATACCCAGGTACTTATAGGATGTCACCATCTCGATGTCTGTTCCCTGTATATTTACTGGTACTGTGAGGGGCTGCCCATGCCTGCGGCAGTCCACCACCAGCTCCTTAGTTTTCCTCGCGTTGATCTGGAGGCAGTTCCGATGGCACCAGTCCACGAAGTCCTGGATAAGCCCTCTGTACTCAGCTTCATCTCCATTGGAGATGAGGCCAACGATCGCAGAGTCATCAGAGAACTTCTGTAGATGGCAGTGTGTTGTGTTGTGTGAGAAGTCCGCAGTATAAAGGGTGAACAGGAAGGGAGCCAGCACCGTTCCCTGGGGGGCCCCCGTGCTACTGATGATCGTGTCGGACACACAGTCCCGGGTTCTCACAAACTGAGGCCGGTTCGTGAGGTAGTCCAGGATCCATGATGACAGGTGCTGGTCCACCCCTGCGCGCAGCAGCTTGTCCTTCAGGATCATCGGTTGGATGGTGTTGAAAGCACTGGAGAAGTCAAAGAACATGATCCTCACCACATTCCCGGGCTTCTCCAGGTGGGACAGAGAACGGTGAAGGAGGAAGATCACCGCATCCTCCACCCCAATGCCATGCTGGTAGGCGAACTGGAGTGGATCCATCGCTGGTTCCACCAGGGGGCGGAGGTGAGCAAGGAGCAGTCTCTCCAGGGTCTTCATCAAGTGGGACGTCAAGGCCACCGGTCTGTAGCTGTTCAGGTCTTTGGGGTGGGAAGTTTTTGGTACAGGTACCACACAAGATGTTTTCCACAGCTGTGGTACCCTCCCCAGTTTCAGGCTCATGTTGAAGATATACGTCACAATCCCACACAGCTGGTCTGCACAGGACTTGAGGAGCTTTGCGCTGATGCCGTCCGGTCCCGGCGCCTTCCTCGCCTTGATCTTCCTCAGCTCCGTCCTCACCTGGGTCCTGGTCAGGGTCAGGATGGGGGGCTGTGTGTTGGGAGTGGGGGGGTGTTGGTGGAGTGGGGAGTGGGCAGCAGGACTTGATTTCTTTAGAGGCAGCAGTGGTTGTTGTGCAGTCAGGGGGGAGGGCGGTTGGTCAAATCTATTGAAAAACAGATTCAGGTTGTTCGCCCACTCCCTGCCCCCTGTGGCCTGGGGGGAGGTATTCTGGAGCCCCGAGATGGTTTTGAGGTTTCTCCAGACCCCGCTGATGTCGCTCTGTTGCAGCTTGTCCTCCATCTTCTTCCTGAAGCTGTCCTTGCCTTCTCTGATCTTTCTCCTCAGCTCCCTCTGTACGGACTTCAGCATCTCCCTGTTCCCTGACCTGAAGATCCTCTTCTTCTCTCTCAGAAGTGTTTTTATCTCAGGGTTGATCCAGGGTTTGTTGTTTGAGTGACGCCGTATGGTCTTGGTGGGAACGGATTTGTCCACACAGAAGCTGAGGTAGCCCGTGAAGGTGTGAATGAGGCCATCGATGTCCTCACCATGTGGATCGCAGAGCTGCTTCCAGGCGGTGGCTTCAAAACAGCCCTTTAGGGTGTCCATTGTCTCCTCAGACCATAACTCCACAGTGTGCATGGCCGGAGGTTGTCTGTGCACTAGGGGTTTGTACACCGGCCGGAGATGAACCAAGTTGTGATCCGATCTCCCGAGTGGGGGGAGTTGTGATGAGGTGTACGCCTCCTTAGTGTTTGCGTAGAATAAATCCAGTGTTTTATTGTCTCTAGTGTGGCATGTGACATACTGGGTGAACGTGGGTAGAATGGGAGACAGTGAAACATGGTTGAAATCGCCTGAGATGAGGAGAAGAGCATCTGGGTGTTCTGTCTGCAGCCTGCTGGTTACTGAATGGATGACGTCACGTGCTGTCCCAGCGTTCGCCGTCGGATTTGCATAAACAACAATGCAGATCACGTGTGAGTGTTCTCTCGGGAGATATGTAGGCCTCATGCTAACAGCTAGCAACTCAATGTCTTTGCTGCAGTGTCGTTGTTTAACAGTGATATGTCCCGGTCTGCACCAGTTGTTGTTAACATACATTATCACTCCACCGCCCCTAGCCTTGCCACTGTCTGGTGTTCGGTCAGCTCGTATCATATGAAAACCCTCCAGCTCAATGTTAGCATCTGCTGCTAGTTCAGTTAGCCACGTCTCAGTAAACAAAAGGAGAGAGCACTCCCGGTATGTGCTATCATAACGGGAGATAGCCGTAAGTAATATCATTTTTACAGAATTGATTCTGCCAATTAAGGACAAGGATAATGGGGACCATTTGGAAAGTATTAGCTTGCACTGGTCAAATAAGGGGAGAAAATTATTTTTAAACAAGTAATTAAATTGTTTAGTAACACATATCCCAAGATAATTAAAATGATAAATAACAACCTTGAAAGGAAAATTTTCAAGATCCTGAACTCGAATCTTTTCATTAATCGGAAACAATTCACTCTTATTGAAATTAATTTTATAACCAGAAAACCTACTAAAACTATCTAAAATGTTGAGTATAGCAAGTAATGAAGTAAGTGGATTGGAAAGAAATAATAAAAGATCATCGGCATAGAGTGAAACCCTGTGCTCGATGCTGCCCCTACAAATGCCTAGAAAGTCCCGGCTCCCACGGATTGCAATAGCTAACGGCTCAATTGCCAAGGCAAAGAGCAACGGGCTCAAAGGACAGCCTTGCCTCGTACCACGGTAAAGCCTAAAATAGTCAGAATAGCGACAATTAGTTAACACTGAAGCTAAAGGACTAGCATAGAGAAGTTTAATCCAGGAACAGAAGGAAGGACCACAACCGAACCTCTCCAAAGTAAAAAACAAATACTCCCACTCAACCCTATCGAATGTCTTTTCAGCATCCAAACTAATAAGACATTCAGGTATGTTGTGGTGAGGAGTATAAATAATATTAAACAACCGCCGCAAGTTAAAAAAAGAATGGCGATTTTTAATGAAACCAGTTTGGTCCTGTGAAATTATAAAAGGAAGAATCTTTTCCAACCTTGAAGCTAACAACTTTGACAAAATTTTAACATCGGTATTTAACAAGGAAATAGGCCTGTAAGAAGCACAATCAACAGGATCCTTGTCTTTTTAAGCAACACAGTGATACAGGCCTGATAACATGAAGGAGGAAGTGTACCAGAGTCAAGCGACTCTGTAAAAACTTGACAAAGGAAAGGGGCAAGGTCGTCAGAGAATTTTTTGAAAAAATCAGCGGAAAACCCATCAGGTCCTGGAGATTTTCCTGATTGCATGGATGATATTGCCAGCTGAATTTCTTCTTTTGTGATGGGAGCTTCTACAATTTGCTGAGATTCTGAGGAAATCAAAGGGATATCAATAGAATCAAAAAAATCTTGCAGATCCTTTAAGTTTGTTGTATATTCTGAGGTATATAATTTGGAATAAAATGACCTGAAGATATCATTAATCACTTGTTGATCAGATGTCACCTCTCCTTTATCTGTCCTAACTCCAGTAATAATTTGCTTAGCTCTAATACCGCACAGTTGATTAGCTAAAAGTTTATCGGTTTTTTCGCCGTGTTCATAAAATTCACTCTTGTTCCTTATTAAACAACCTTCAATTTGTCGAGTGGAGAGTAAATTAAGTTTAGTTTGTAATGTCAAACATTCCTTGTACAGAGCGGGTGATGGAGATTGAGCATATTGTCTGTCAATGTCCAAGATTTGATCTAAAATAGCCTTCTGTTCCTGTATTGCAGATCGTCTTTTAAATGCTGCCAATGAGATAAATTCCCCCCTAAGAAATGTCTTCATGGCCTCCCATATTGTTTTGTTTGGCATACCAGGAGTTTTATTTTCTTTCAAAAAAACCTTAATTTTAGAAGAAATATTCGCAACCAATTTTTCATCTGTAAGTAATAATGGATCCAGTCTCCAATGCTTTCTCATGGAGTCACATCCATGCAGGATCATTTTAAGTACAAGAGGGGCATGATCAGAAACCGAAATGTTATCATAACTGCAAGAGCTAAGGTTATTAATTAATAAATTGTCAACAAAAAAAATAATCTATTCTGGTATAAGTATGGTGTACGTGAGAGAAAAAAGAATAGTCCCTGCCGTTAGGATGTAAAAAACGCCAAAGGTTTGTAAGGCTATATTCCTCAAGAAAAGACTTAACATAAGTTACAGATTTATTAAGACTAGCAGGTTTTGAGGATGAGCGATCTAAGATCGGATCCATATACAAATTAAAGTCACCCCCAAGAATTAGAGAATAAGTATTTAAATCTAGAAGCTGCAAAAAAAGGTTGCGAAAAAAGTGTACGTCATCAAAATTCGGCGCATACAGATTAGCCAAGGTGACATGTTTATTGCCAAGTTTACCTGATACTATTACAAATCGTCCATTTTTATCTAATACAACATTAGAGGGAATAAATGGGATATTTCGATCAATAAGAATAGCGGCGCCCCTGGCCTTAGCTTTAAAATTTGAATGAAAAAATTGTCCTGACCAACATTTTGACAAGCGCAAGTGGTCGGAATCCTGCAAATGGGTTTCCTGCAAAAACAGTACCCCAGGCTTAAATTGCTTTAGACGTGACTTGACTCTCTTTCGTTTAATTGGGTGGTTCAACCCCTTCACATTCCAGCTTACCAAAGTAAGATTACTATTCATTCAAAGAGTAAAATTTATATATTGTGTTGTGTAGCCCAAAAAGGAATGGGGTCAGGTACGGGTAAAAAAAAGGGGGGGGGGGAGGGGGGTGTAAACAAAAAAAAAAAAAAATCAACAACCAAACCTATAACAACATTCCAGCCGGTTGCAAAAAACAGCAACCGCTCCATCTCCTGCTCTATTCTCATCCTAACAAAATACTCCCATACAACTGGCTTCAATCCTGCATAGTATGAACATTTTACCCTAAAAAAAAAAAAAATTAAGTAAACAACAACATATAGGGAGCCAATTTTACCTTGTTTTTGAACATCTAAAAATGCATCAATGTCCAGTCAGTGCAGCTTTAATGAAGTAGTAATCAAGTAGTCCAGTGTGGTAGTTGGTCAACCCAGGAATGTCCAGTTCAAGGCGAAAATCGCTGATTTCCATGGTTTGCATGAAGCGGGTGGCCTCTAAGACGGACGCCAGCCACTGGTTTTGGCCGTCTGGAAGAGTTATCCGGAGCCTGGTGGGGAAGAGAAGAGAAGGAAGAAAACCTCTCTTGTACAACTCGGACATAACCTCCTTATATTCGGCTCGTTGCTTCTGAACGTCGGCATTATAATCCTCGTAGAACTGAAGTTTATGTCCACGATATTCCAAAGTCCCACGGCGTCTCCGCGCTTCTCTCATCACCAAGTCTTTGGTCCAAAACTCGTGGAAACAAATAATGACAGCGCGCGGCTTCCCGTTCGGACCCGGCTTGAGCGTGAGGCTGCGGTGGGCTCTATCCAGCTCTGGGGGAGATGGCAAAGTTTGTGTGCCAAAGACGTCCACCAACAGCCGAGAAAAAAATTCAGATGGCCATGGATCCACATCAAAGGACTCCGGCAGACCCACCAGATGAATGTTCAGCCTCCTGCTTCTTCCCTCCAGGTCAGAAAGTTTGTTTTTCAAAAGCTTGTTCTCCTCCTGTATTGACTCACACGTAGCTTCAAGTGCCACTAGGCGCTGGCTGACATCCTCCGCATTGCTTTCAAGGTCGCCAATGCGTTGCTCCTGGTTAGCAACATCTGCTTGAATCTTGTCCAGCTTGCCATTAATAAGATCAAATGAAGCTTTAAAGTCAGCAGCTATGGACATTCTGTGTTGCTCAAGCAAGGCAACAAGTGCAGGGTTAAGGCTTATATTAGCATCCTCAGCTAAGCTGGTGTTAGCATTGTTCACTGCTGCCTCCTTTTCAGTCTGCTTTCTTGTTTTGGACATATTTCTCAACTCAAAACAGATTCCGCACGTATTGAATGTCCAAAACGTTGATAACTCACAGCAAAGTAGGGTTTAAAAAGTAAGACTGAAAAAAAATATAGCAGGAGCCAGCAACGCACACACCTACTCCATTGCCAGCACACCTCGGAGTCATGCAATCTAATGCGCCTTACTATTATAGTGCATGTCATGACAATCTGCTTTTGATAAGAAAAAAGGAGGTCTATCGTCAGAAGCACATTGTTTAATGATATTTCAGTGGCGTGTTTTGAAATTGCGTAGCTCCAGAGCTCACGAGGTAATGGCATGCACTGGGATCTTCTTTTATTTTAATGGAGACAGTTGTAACAGTCATAATATAATCTCCCATCATTTTAATTATATGATGATCACACACTAGTTTTTTTTTTTATTCCATCCACACTCTCATTTTAATCGCGGACTTATGACTGGAGTCTATAGATTAGGTATTAATGTAGGATTTTTTTAGTGGAATAAATGAATGAACAAGGAGTGTGCAGCATTTTACTTTTCCCTATAGCTCCCCAGAGAGACAGGAAATGTGTCCACATCTGCCTCGGCCATGCGCTCTGGGTTTCCAGCCGGGCCGAGGCCGCCTGCCCCGGTAAGCTCCCGTCTGCCACTTGTCAGCCCCTGTGAGAGGCTGCCGAGAGAGGGGTCACTTCATAGTGGGAAGTCGGCAATGGATGGGAAGCCGCCCCAGATCTTTTACTTCACTCCCGCCCGGGAGGGACTGAGACAGAGAGTTGCAAACCTCAGCAGACCCCCGCCAAGGTGGGGGAGACCCTCGGTCGTCAAAAGCAACAGGATAGGAAGCCCTCCATCTCCCCACAGCTGGAAATGACTTTCACTGTTAATGAAAGTTTATGAAAATTTGCACAGGCATCATCCTCTTGTCCTGAAGTTCTACACTACATGAAGTGTGCACTACATTAAACCATTCAACTGATTTTTTGGCTCAGCACTCTTCACCATTTGTTCTTTCTAACATAACTAACTGGGCATCAACCGTGACTGATGTCTTCCTTATTACCAAGCAGCATTACTATCACGTGCATTTTGGCTCACACATATGGGCTTTGGTCAGCGCAAAACCCGTCTTAAACCGTCATGATCCCAGTTCACTTTAGATAATGTGCCTCTTTGCATTAAAGGCATGAGCAGGAGCGCTTTGGATTGGATTATCCAAAACACACCTCTAAATAATTAGACCTCTTTGTGTCATGCACAGATGGAAAGTTCATTTCTACGCTGTTGTGATAAGGAAATGAACTTGGAAACACCCATAAACACGTTCTGCATCAGTGACAACTGACTGACCGACCACATCGTTGTAATACGGCCCTCAGTGGTAAGGAGGATAAAAGATGATAGTCAGGTAGAAGAACAGGTTGTCTCCAAATTACTTACTCATATACTTTCAGCTTGTAACACTGGCTGTTCAGAAAGAGAAACTCCCAGTCAGTTCCATAGTCTATGGCCAGTTTCTTGCGTAGGTCACTGAGAAAAGCAAAATAAACAATCAATATGGGTAAAACCGTAAGTTAGCTTACAAATCTGCATTTGGACATCTGCTGTACAATTTGTCACATAATCTTGGTTTCAGTACAACACAATACAAAATAATATGTGTAAGACAAAAGCTGTAGATAGGTTGCTTTAATAACTTCTGGACAGCTCAATGATGCCGTTTTACTTTCCTTACTTTTTTAGCGTCTAACTTCTTGTGTAGAGTGTTGATGAGGTGGCCAATTTCTATGCTGTGTCTCTAATTATCTGAGCTGATGAGGGGTGTTCTTCCTTACTAAAAAAAACTCAAATAATCCCTATCTCTAACAGTGCATAGGCCCTTATTTCCATATTCATAAGCCAGAATTGCCAGTGGGGTTAACAAATGTTTTGGGAGGGTGATCGTTCCACTTGAGTTGGAGAAAGTAGGGTGGGGTTTGGGGGGGCATTTTTGGGTCAAAAAGCATCGCATGTTGCATAACAATGTGTGTGTGTGTATTTGTAATGCTCAGCAGGCCAGGGGGCATAACATACATGCACGAGAAATTTTAGAAGTGATTGCTTCTACATTACTAAAATATATTTAGTAATGTTGACGGCACTTCAATTTCACATGACTTATAAGAGGTATGAACCCTCCTAACACACTAATACACTAATAAAGGACATGGTCTAAAGATAACATGGAGGACTCCAACACAAATCACAGTGAGTAATTTGGCCAGGAGCAATTAAACCAAGGTGGATAATGAAGAACTAGAGCAAATAAAGTTATGCTAGCTTTGCCATGTAGGTATCTGGTTGAAGGGGAAAAAAAATCTTGACCTTTTGGTAACTGCCATCTCTGCGGTTGGCACTCATTTCTCCCTACTGTAATGAACAGTTTTCAGGCCTAGGGGAAGCGGAAGCTACTTATCAGCTACAGCTGGCTGGCTCTGAGCTCTGTGAAAACATCTGAGAAAGAGCAAAGGAATGTAAAAGGAATGTACATACAACTCTGCTCATGTTTTTTCCTTCTAAGTTGTTGTAAACACGTTATGAGTCTCAGAGGATAATAAGAATATACAGTACATCCGTTAAGTAGTCACAGCGCTTCACTTATTCCACATTGTTTTTTTTTTTTGTTTTTTTTTGTTTTTTTTGTTACTTATTTGTACCCGTAGGTAGACTTGGTTTGCAGTCTGGTGACAAGCCACCGGCTGCTGGTCGCTGCGTGCGCGAGCGCCCTAAACCTACATGTTTTTGGTATGCGGGAGGAAACCGGAGAAATCCCGGAGTAAACCCGCGCAACACGGGGAGAACATGCAAACTTCACACAGCTCACTGTTGGTCGGGGGCTGGGATCGAACCCACGATCTCATGATCCCCGCGATCCCCCGGCCGAGGGTAAAACTGTGCTGCCACCGTGCAGCCCCGTGCAGCTAAACCACTGCGCCCCGTACAGCCCCTGTAACATTGTTATGTTACAGGCTTATTCCAAAATTGATTAAATTCATTTTTTCCTCAAAATTCTACACACAATACCCCATAATGACAACGTGAAAAAAGTTTGAGATTTTTGCAAATTTATTAAAAATGAAAAACTAATAAATCACATGTATAGAAGTACTCACAGCCTTTGCCATGAAGCTCAAAATTGAGCTCAGGTGCATCCTGCTTCCTCTGATCATCCTTGAGATGTTTTTACAGCTTAACTGGAGTCCACCTGTGGTAAATTCAGTTGATTGGACATGATTTGGAAAGGCACACACCTGTCTATATAAGGGCCCACAGTTGACAGTGCATGTCAGAGCACAAACCAAGCATGAAGTCAAAGGAACTGACTTCAGACCTCCGAGACAGGGTTGTCTTGAGGCACAAATCTGGGGAAGGGTACAGAATTTCTGCTGCTTTGAAGGTCCCAATGAGTGGCCTCCATCATCTGCAAATGGAAGAAGTTTGGAACCACTAGGACTCTTCCTAGAGCTGGCCGGCCGTCTAAACTGAGCGATCGGGGGAGAAGAGCCTTAGTCAGAAAGGTGACCAAGAACCGGATGGTCACCCTGTCAGAGCTCCAGCGTTCCTCTGTGGAGAGAGGAGAACCTTCCAGAAAGACAACCATCTCTGCAGCAATCCACTAATCAGGTCTGTAGAGTGGCCAGACGGAAGCCACTCCTTAGTAAAAGGCACATGACAGTCTGCCTGGAGTTTGCCACAAGGCACCTGAAGGACTCTCAGACCATGAGAGACAAAATTATCTGGTCTGATGAGATAAAGACAACTCTTTGGTGAGAATGCCAGGCGTCATGCTTGGAGGAGGCACCGCTCATCACCGGGCCAATACCATCCCTACAGTAAAGCATGGTGGTGGCAGCATCATGCTGTGGGGATGTTTTTCAGTGGTGGGAACTGGGACACTAGTAAGAATAGAGGGAAAGATTAAAGCAGCAATATACAGAGACGTCCTGGATGAAAACCTGCTCCAGAGCGCTCTTGACCTCAGACTGGGGTGACAGCTCATCTTTCAGCAGGACAGCGACCCTAAGCACACAGCCAAGATATCAAATGAGTGGCTTCAGGATAACTCTATGAATGTCCTTGAGTGGCCCAACCAGAGTCCAGACTTGAATCCAATTGAACATCTTTGGAGAGATCTGAAAATGACTGTACACCGACGCTTCTCATCCAACCTGATGGAGCTTGAGAGGTGCTGCAAAGAGGAATGGGTGAAACTGGCCAAAGGTAGGTGTGCCAAGCTTGTGGCATCATAGTCAAAAAGATTTGAGTCTGTAATTGCTGCCAAAGGTGCATCAACAAAGTATTGAGCAAAGGCTGTGAATACTTATGTACACGTGATTTCTTAGTTTTTTTTATTTTTAATAAATTTGAAAAAATCTAAAAAAACCCAAACCTTTTTCACCTTGTCATTATGGAGCATTGTGTGTAGAATTTTGAGGAAAAATTGAATTTAATCCATTTTTGAATAAGGCTGTAACACAACAAAATGTGAAAAAAGTGAAGCGCTGCTGCTTTGATCAAATTTAAAGCTTTACATCGTCATTACTTTTAGCCCTATCAGATGATTTGCTGAAACTGAAATAACATCGTAACAATTTTTTCAGTCATCAGTCAGTCACATTACATTTGATTTTCACCAAAATCAGTGTTGCTGCTAGATAATTATTCAAATAAACGACCTCAAACTAGCCCTTATAGTACATGTCCACTGGTCCGTTTTTAGTCAGAAGGTATTGCATAGGGGATGTATTGCGAGTGACAGAATATAACTGACATTATGGAAATCCAATAGTCAAAGAGCTCTGTCCTGGCAGATTGTGAGTTAAACGTCTGTCTGAAAACTTTAAAACAAACCAGTGTTTCTAACAACATTCCAGACGAGTAATAGTTGGTGCAGTTAATGAATTTGCTGTTATTTGACATAAAAAAAACCAAAACAAAATGCTGCTTTAAACATTCCACATGACATCGCTGCAGTTGACACTTGCTGGGTACCCAGACCTCATTTACACATAGTTAAAATATTCAATTTTATGCAAATGGGAAGTACGGGCAACTTGACACACCGGAGCCCAAATCTCACAGCACCAGAGCCAAATGCTTTGTGTTGCCTGTCACACAGACACTGAATAGGAAGTGGAGAAATGACTAGTGGACATGTGCCATTACCCCATGAGTAAAGGTAGCAGATTTCAAATTTATTACACAAATAAAATCACACATTCACAACATAAAAGTCAGAAATTCATTGAAAATTTACAAGAAAAAAAAAAAGAAAATTTATGGAAAAAGTTAAAACATTTCTTTAAAAACATTGACAATTTACAATATCTTATTGTTCCTCTCATCTTATTTTCTTTTCCATTTACGTGCAAAAACAGCAACTATAATTTCACAGAACTGAATATGGGGATTTCACCCCACAATACATGAAAAACAGCTATTACATTTTCCTATCTGTGTTATTTTTAAATCCTCTGAAAGGCAGATTTAGGCAAATTACTGCCTTAATTTTAGATAGCTGAAATTAAGGCTATTTACCCCTTTTTAAGGCTGTGAAGACGCTCAGAATATAATTGGATGCATGCAACTCATCTGCCTTTTGTCAGTATCTATTTGTATCGACACAAAATAATTGCAGTGTTTACTATACAAATTTTACCCATGACTGTCTTTCAAAAGGCCTTAAAGTATTCTGGATAATTCCTAATCAGGCTGACACACTTGAGCTATGCTAGAAAAAAACCTACCCGGCGGAGCACAGTAGGAAGCGACTAGCGTTTGTTTTACTTCATTAAAACTGGCCTTAGGTATCACACAGTGCGTTCAAATTCACTACAGTGCAGCTTTTCATATTACATATGATAGAAGGCTGGAGCCTATTTCAAGGCATGTTCAGATGCCATGCTAGCCCTGCTCAAAAAAAAGCAAGAAAAAATGGACTGTTTTCACAAAGTGCAAAATGTTGAAGTTTTAATCACAAATGTGTGACGACGGAGCCTAACCTGTGCTTCTGTTTCTTTATTTTCTCTTACCTTATTTCCATGCTGACTTTCTCATAGGCTTCTTCTACTTTCTTCAGATTGGAAGCCTCCCACTCTGCAGCTAGATAAAACAAAAGGTCAGACAAATTAACAATGCAGTGTTGTTGTTATCTCAACAGCTGTGTGTTGCCAAACAGTGGGCTCCTAATGTAGGCTGGTATACAGTATCTAGGACTGTGAGAGGAGCAAGGTTGCACATAAACGGGAAGGGGGGGGGCTGTTTTCAGGTGTGTTAAGTGCCAAAAGGGTGCCTTATTAGTCTCTTCACACGGGCAATAGCACTAACTGAGACTTGGAGAGAAAAGAAGTCAGAGAGTGTGAGAACAGCCGAGGTGGCCACAGCGATTATGTGTTCTCTCTTTGCCACACAGCAGGACTCCAATGGAACATGAGAGCTACTCAAATGTCAGTGAAATTATTAAAATAGGCATAAAGGACTAAAATATATACCCTCTGAAGCATCAATCCACATGCTCTCACTGGACATTCTACCACTGCAACAGATAAAATCCTATGCACGTCTAGAAAAGAGGTGATCAGGTTTCTAATCATTTCATAAAGATCATTCATAAAAACTTTAGCTCCATTTCCTGTTGAAAAGAATGTCAAAATTTTATGGTCTAGCTTGCAACATTTGATGAGACATCACTCCAAGTCTTAAAAATTAAAACTGATAATTAATTTAGTTTCCTGGATTTCAAATGTCACAAGTGAGGGGAATTTTTACTACCCTAATAGGGCATTGGCTTTGCAAAAATATAGAAAATCCTGTACCAGGTTATGATGTCTTTATTTGTACCTATCAGAATTAAAAATTGGTGGAATTAGAGGGAACACTGCACCCAAAAAAGATCTGAGCTGCACTGACTCACCTGATACAGTTGCAATCAAAATCATTCAACCTCCACTGCATTTTAGGTTTATTGGCAAAAATGTAAAATTTTCAGGTGTTTGCAATAAACAAATTACACAAGAAAAAATTAAATAGTTAAATAAAACTAATATTGCAAAGATTTTATCCAAATGCAACATAAAATCCTGCATTCAATGGCTACAGCAGTTTCAAAATTATTCAACCCCCTGAATAGACTTCCTCATAAGAGCACACCTGATGCAGCCAATCAAGGGCTTGATTAGTTGCATTAGGTGTGCTTGAGATAGAACACCTCAGATACCTGGACTGTTGACAGTGACATTTGATTGCATGTTAGAAATATGGCTAAGTCAAGAGAATTGCCAAAAAAGTTCAGAGAAGAGATCACTGCCATGCACAAACAAGGAAAAGGATACAAAGAGATAACAAAGGTACTGAATGTTTCTAGAAATACAGTTGGAAGCACAGTTGCAAGTAGTGATGGCCAGGTGAGGCTTTCTTGAAGCATTGAAGCTTTTCATCAAATTGGTTCATATGGACGAAGCTTCATGTCAAACTTCCTTTGCTCTACTAAGCTATCTACTTGACAAAAGGTACACAACATGAAGATTTTTACAAGGGTATTATTGGTTTGATGTGTGTGGGGTTTTTTTTCATTTCAATAAATGTACTGTCCTTTAAGAAATATCAATGATCATGGGGGAAAAAGAAATAATAAAACTGGGGTGACTGCAGTGAATGTGCTTGTGTTACTTATCCATTTTTTTTTTCCACAATATCTTTATTGAACCTTTTTTTTTTTTTTTAACAAACATGATACAAACAATCAAACACTAACACTAAAGTACTACAAAAAAAAAAAATACCCTAAAAACACCAACAACCACCAACAAAATCAAGTCTTCAACAATGCTCCTCTGTTTAGTCTAGACAATCCAATACATTAGTATACATATTATGTTCACCAGTTTGGAATTTACAAGGTCCACACACATCATTCACCTTCTTCTTCAAGAGTTATGTTTAAATTTTTTACATAATCAATAAAAGGTCTCCATATATTCTCAAACACAATTTCCTTTGATTTCAGTATATATGTTATTCTTTCTAATGGAAGGTTTGTTAACATCTGTCTTAACCACTGAGTCACATCTGGTCTATGAGTCTTTTTCCATAATAGTGCAATACATTTTTTGGCATTAAGCAAACTGAGGTCTATGAATGTTCTTTCACTTTTATTGAAATTATGCTTTTCTGGGTACAGACCCAACAAAAACAGTTTAGGATTCAATATGATTTGTTTTGAGATTATTTTTTCAATTGTTACCCTCACCTCCTCCCAAAACATTCTTATTAATCTACATTCCCATAAACAATGAAATAGGGTTCCTTTACTTTCCATGCATTTTGTGCATGTATCTGGTATATTTTTGTTATATCTATTTAACTCCTCCGGTGTAACATACATCCGCATTAACCATTTGAAATGTATCAATTTAAGGCGTGCATTTATTGATTTGGTTTGAGCTTCTGTACAAGCCAATTCCCATTGTTCCTCTGAAATTTCAATTTGCAGATCTTCTTTCCAGTAGTTTAATCTTTTCAGTGAATTTTCACTTGAAGATAGTGTCAATGAGTTATAAAACTCTGAAATAATACCCTTTCTTTTACTATCTTTCATCATCATTTTTTCCAAGGATGAATAAATAGGTCGAGTGAGAGCTTTATTTTGATTTGATTGAATAAAGTTTCTAAGTTGAAGATATTTAAAAAAATGTGTTCTATTGAGATTAAATTTGATCCTCAGCTCTTCAAAAGACATTATGTTGTCTGCACATGGCAAATATAAATCCTGAATCTTTTGTATCCCTTTTAAATTCCATACTTTAAATACAGCGTCCGCTCTCCCTGGTTTAAAATATTGATTACCCCATATTGGACTAAATTGTGACAATAACTGTGGTTCTTTTAAATAGTTTTTAGCTTCACACCATATTTTGATCATATGCTTTACAAATGGATTTTTAACTTGTTTTTGTAATTTTTTTGCCGAATCTGAGTATATGAATATGGGAAGAGGTAAAGGTAAATTGTATGATTCCATTTCAGTCCAGTGAGGGAGATCATTTGATGAAAAATAATATGTCATAGACCTCAGTTGTGCCGACCAATAGTACAACATAAAATTTGGACATTTCAGACCTCCACGATCAAATGGTAAATATAATAAAGACAAACGTAATCTAGCCCTCCTGTTGTTCCATATAAATTCCACTAACTTTTTTTTTATTCTTGAGAATAGATCTAAAGGTGGTGATAAGGGAATGTATTGAAATAAATAAAGTATTTTAGGTAAAATATTACTTTTAAGTATATTGATTCTCCCGATCATCGACATTGGTAGTGACATCCATCTCTGAGTTAACTCATTGATATCTGACATTAAGGCTTCATAGTTGACACTGGCGACTGATTCTAGCTTAGGCATAATTTGGATTCCTAAATATTTAAACTGATTTACAACACTGAATTGATTTACCTCAGGGGCTGGGTAATTTCTCTGGGTCTCATTTAGCATTAATATTGAAGATTTAGTTTTATTTATTTTATATCCTGATATTTCCCCAAAATTCTTTATTAAATTCAACAAGGTTGGAATTGATTTTTTTAGATTCGACATAAACAAAATTATATCATCGGCGTACAGGGAGATTTTATGTTCTGTTGGTCCAACTTTAATTCCATATATTTGTGAATGTAAACGTATCGCTATCGCTAAAGGTTCAATTGCCATAGTAAACAGTAAAGGTGAAAGTGGACAGCCTTGTCGACATCCTCTATTGATTTTTATTGGTTTTGAAATATTGTTATTTGTTAGGATTTCTGCTGTAGCATTATTGTATATTATTTGAACCCATTTTATGAAATTATTTCCAAGTCCAAACCTTTGTAGGACTTCAAAGAGAAAGGGCCATTCAACTCTATCAAAGGCCTTTTCGGCGTCCAATGATAGGAGAGCTGTATCCGGTGCTTCTTTATTAAAATAAATAATATTAAATAGTCTTCTTACATTATGGAAGCCTTGTCTACCCTTTATAAAGCCATTCTGATCTCGATTAATAATATTTGGTAAAATTTCTTGTATTCGTCTTGCTAAAATTTTACAGATTATCTTAAGGTCGGTGTTTAATAGGCTTATTGGTCTCATATTTTCACATTTATTAGAGGGCTTACCTGGTTTTGGCAACAGTATAATTAAGGCATTATTTATGTATGATGGTAAATTATTATTTTGAAATGCTTCTAAAACCATTTCCAAAAAAGGTTTTATTAATTTATTCTTAAATTTTTTATAAAGGTCAACTGGAAGACCATCTGGTCCTGCACTTTTTCCTGATTTCATATTATCAATGGCTAGCCCAACTTCTTCTTGACTAATTTTAGACTCCAATATCTCCCTGTTTTCATTTGGAATACACGGTATAGATAGTTCGTTCAAAAACCCATTTAGTTTTGTTAAATCAGGTTCATTTTTGGTATCATATAATTTTTCATAGTAATCTCTAAAGGCTCTATTAATTTCTAAAGGATCTATAACTACCTGTCCGTTACTTATAATACTGGTAATTGGTGTTTTAATTTCCAATTGTTTAATCTGCCATGCTAATAATTTTCCTGATTTTTCACCTTGTTCATAAAAAGATTGTTTCAATCTTAGAAGACTCGAGGCAGCTCTATTCGCTGATTTTTTGTCGTATTCAGCTCTCAAAATCAGTAATTCATTCTCCAACCTTGGGTCACTTCCTGCATACACTTTTCCCTGAAGACTTTTTATTTTATGTTCCAATTTAGCTCTCTCCTCTCGAGTCTTCTTAGATTTTGATCCTGTATAACTAATAATATGTCCCCTAATAAAAGCTTTGAAAGCCTCCCACTTTACACATGCTGATGTTTGTGTAGTATTGATGTCAAAGAACTCGTCTATCTGTTTTTCTATATACTTGACAAATTCCTCATCCTGAAGCCATTTATGCTGAAATTGCCATCTACCTGATTCCTTTGTCAATTTTTTATCTACATATATTAGACAGCAGGGTGCATGATCAGAAATCACGATGTTATCATAAAAGCAGTTTTGAATCTTGGACCTTAATTCTGTGGAAATCAAAAAATAATCAATACGTGAGAATGTCTTGTAGGTACTGGAATAACAAGAATAGGCTTTAACTTGTGGTTTCATTTCTCTCCATATATCTAACAATCTCAATTCTTTCATAAAATGATTAATAGTCATCCTACATCCAATGTGCGTACAATCCAGTCCTGTTGATCTATCCACACCTGGATTCAATGTACAATTAAAATCCCCTGCTATTATATGTTGCCCTGTAAGTGATGATAAGATGAGAAATAAATTAGCAAAGAACTTCTGATCATCTATATTGGGACCATATAAGTTCACAAGATTTATATTTTCTAATAGCAAAGAACCTTGAATGATTACATATCTTCCAAATTTGTCTCCAATTACATTTTTCACCTGAAAAGGAACTGATTTATGTATGAGAGTCATAACTCCCCTGGCTCGGGATGAAAATGAAGAGGTGAATACACTTCCCTGCCATCTACTCCTAATTCTTTTAACATCCTCCTCTATCAGATGAGTTTCTTGTAAAAACACAATTCTTGAACCCATGTCCTTTATTTTATTCATAACTTGTTTAAGTTTTTTTAAATTTTGTAGACCTCTGCAATTCCATGAAGTTAAATTAAGATTAACACTTTGGTCCATGATCAATAGAGTGTTTGGGATTACCTTGCAGTGTAAACATGCTCATACAGAGAAGCAAAAACATGAGTGGTTGAACATTCATCCTACAAACTACACACAAACAAATTTCCCCTTCCCACACTTGTGGCAAACCCCCCAAAATCAAAAGAAAAATTCTGTCTCCCGATATAGCCATCGACTGTTCCACACCCACGGGGAACAGCCTAAGCCACTCCTTCTTCATCCTCCCAATCACCCCAACTCTACTGCTTTTAATGACGTAACATTAACTCTCCTCTGTAGTTTTCCAACTTAACTCCAAAATTTTTAACAACTTTGTACATCATAGTTTTTTTTTTTTGTTTGTTTTGTTTTTGTTTTGTTTTTTTAATATATAATACAATCTATATTTTGTAAACTTACTATTTACTTCAAGTCAGTCAGATGCCTGTGCAAATGCTTAATTATTCTACCTTATATTTTGTTCATGCTTAGCTCCCACCAGTCTCTTCTTCTTCTTTGATCTTCTTGATGAACTCCTGCGCCTCCTCTGGGGTCTTGAAGATGTGGGTTCTGCCCTCATACGTGGTCAGCAGTCTCGCAGGATAGATTACACCATGACGAATCCCAAGGTTGCGCAGCTCCTTACGTACGGGATCAAACTGCTTCCTCAATTGCTGGATTCCTGTGGCCAAATCTGGGTAGAACCGCACCTGCTGGTCCTGGTGTTTAATCTCTCCTTTAGCACGTGCAGCGTTGAAGATCTTCATCCTGTCTCTGTTGCTAAGAAACTTCATAATTAAGGTCCTCGGCGGTCCCTTATCTCTCCGTGGGCCAATACGATGTGCTTTTTCCAGAACCACTGCTGATTGCAACTCCTCGCTGCCCAGCACCTCCGGAATCCACTTTTCCAGAAAGGAACATACGTCCCGACCTTCTGATTCCTCTGGAAGACCCACCAGCCTCAAATTATTCTGTCTCGACCGAGATTCCAAATCCAAAATATTATCTTCCAGAGATTTATTTTTTTTTTCCAAAGTGCGCACCTTTAATTGAAGACGGGTGACGTCATCTTCAGCACTAGCGAGACGGAGCTCCATCTGCGCCGTTCGTTCTACACAGTCACCCAATTCCTTTCTTATTCCTTCCAACGCTGTCATAATCCCATCAAATCTAGAGGAAAAGTCCGCTCTCATTGAACTCATGGCAGCCATCAGCGCATCTGCGCCATTCCCCGCAAACATCGCACCGCCGCCAGCTTCCTCCGCCATATATGGAGTTTTGTTTGCTGCGTCACAGACCTGAAAGTCCGTTAATTTGGACTGTTTCGGCGGCTCGCTTTTTCCTTTTCCTGGTTTTCCAGCCTTAGGCTTCGCCGACATATCCTCGCCCAAATGCTGGGATACGTTCTGTCCCAAATGAGAGAGTTATTTGCCGATTTTTTTTCTCCAGGAGCAGAGCAGAGCGAGACACGTCCGTCCTACGTGGCAGCCATAACCGGAAGTCCTACTTATCCATTTTTATTAAGAAATAATAACTTTTCAACAGTCTTTGGACTGAGGTGATTTTTTTTTTCAGATTATTTAACCAGCTTTGGAGAATACTCTCTCACAGGGCACATATGATGCAGGTGTGCAAAGGAAGGCTATTGCAAGTTTGTACATTGTAGGGTAGACACTTTTCTGTCTTTTCCAGGACATTCTCTTTTCCAGTACATTCACCTCTGTTGTCCTTATTCTCATGCAGGGCACGATAAAGTCTCAGCATAGATGATGTATTATTGTTGTATCCAAGCTCTCTGAAACACAACAGACACTTCACCTTGCAAATAAAAATAAATCTAAAATAAATAAATGACAAGAAATATCCACCGTTTGTGAAAAATGCACCCAACTTAATAACTAAATACCTTATTGGGAGAAATGATATCAAAATGTGACCCGTGCTGACAAAATGAGTCACAATGAGGAAATTTTCAAAACTGAGGTAACATTATTTTCATATTCTGTATTGAAAGACCATCAAAATGATATTTAATTTGTAGTAATTGTGCAAAAACGGACCAGCAACAAGCCGATTTTGTTTATATTTGGCTGGTTTGAAAACTCGCGTTCGATCGGTCCTGAGTTACGTCTTCTGCAAAAACATGTGTATTTTTAGAAAGGAGTTCCAAGCTTTACAATGATACCAGGCACTGACGGGGATTTTCCCGGGACTTGCCGCCAGCAAACAAAGAAAGAATCATGATTTATGACTTCACGTGCCTGTAGCTCGTAAATTACCCTGTGCGCATTCTGACTCATTTTGCCAGCACGGGTCACAAATGTTCCCAAGTGGGAGAAGTCTGTCTTTTTGGTGCTGGCTCCATCTGCAAATGAAAATTGGCTGCGACAAATCCCATATACAGTCAAAGATCTGACAGCCCAAAACGTGAGGGATTGTGTTGGGGATTTTCCACTGTGTATCGTTGCTCAATTTATTTCATGTTGCACGCCAAATCTTGAACCGCTTTCCGACCCAGTTATGTGGTACGACCGGCTGGCGAGATTTCAGACGTCTTCACATATGTCATCAATACATGCCTCAGTATGTGCTTTGTAAATATTTCCTGGATTACTCGGCACACACTCCGAAGCTCCAGCGCAGAAAGTCCCATCACTATTGGCAAGTTTAAAGTTAAAGGAACAGTCGCTACAAGAAGTTCTGGAAGATACCGGAGTAGCCATTGCAGTTGCCGGACTTGAACCTCATTGAAAATCTCTGGTGGGATTTGAAAAAGGCGGTGGCAGCATGCAAACCCAAGAATATTAGTGAACTGGAGGCCTTTGCCCAGGAGGAATGGGCTAAGATTCCTCAGGAATGCTGCCAGAAGCAGGTGACTAGCTATGCATCATGTTTGCAGCTGGTAAAGGGTGCTCTACTAAAGATGTTTGCCATGAAGGGGTTGAATAATTTTGAGATTGCAGTAGTCATTAAAAATGTCATTTTTATTCTGTGTACTTTATTGATCCCCAGAGGGGAAATTCAGGACATCCACCTAGATGGATGAAGCAGCCACGGTACGGCACCATCCCTTCACACACATTCACACCTAGGGCCACTTTAGAGTCTCCAATTGACCTAACCTGCATGTTTTTGGCATGTGGGAGGAAACTGGAGTACCTGGGGCAAACCCACGCAGACACGGGGAGAACATGCAAACTCCACACGGAAGGGTGACTGACAGTCAGGGGGTGGGATCGATCCCACGATGGTCAAGGGTGGAATCAATCCCATGACCTTCTTACTGTGCTGCCATTGTGCTAACCCCTGTTCCACCGTGCTGCCCACATTTTGCGTAGAATTTGGAGAAACCATTTATAATAAGATAAAATAAGCCTTTATTAGTCCCACAATGGGGAAATTCCAGGATTGCAACAGCACAGGGATAGCAACACTCAGAGCAACAATCAGAAGGCAAGAGAAAAAAAAAACAAGAGCAGCAAGCATACATATGTACATATAAATATAAATATATATATATATAGACACAGTGCGGAGCATTGTAGCTGGATGGAATAAATATATGAGTATATAAACACACAGTGCGGAGCATTGTAGCTAGATGGAATAAATATGTAGATATATAAACACACCCAGTGCGGAGCATTGTAGCTAGATGGAATAAATATGTAGATATATAAACACACACAGTGCAGAGCATTGTAGCTAGATGGAATAAATATGTAGATATATAAACACACCCAGTGCAGAGCATTGTAGCTAGATGGAATAAATATGTAGATATATAAACACACACAGTACGGAGCATTGTAGCTAGATGGAATAAATATGTAAATATATAAACCCACACAGTACGGAGCATTGTTGCTAGATGGGATGAAACAGCACAACCGTCTACTTAGTTATCCTACATGGTATGATTATGTACCCATACATATTCTCACCCTCCATAGCGACTGGTATTTTCCTAGTTGTATGCCGGAGGGGACCATTGTATAAGTCTATTGCGTCTTTCGCATTCAAAACTATTAGGTTGTCACGTCTTTTTGCTATCTCTGCGAGCAGCCCTGCTTAGGTTGTACAGTCTGACAGCCGTAGGAAGGAAGGACCTGCAAAACCTCTCGGTTGTGCACCTAGGATGATGTAGTCTGCTGCTAAATGAGCTCCTCAGTGCATTCAGTATGTCCTGCATAGGGTGGAACTCGGACTCCAGCAGAGATGACAGTTTAGCCACCGTCCTTCTCTCTCCTATCTCCTCCACTGGGTCAAGGCGCTGCCCCAGGACAGAGCTAGCTTTCTTGATCAGTTTGTTCAGTCTCTTCCTATCGGCTGCCATAATGCCACTGCCCCAGCAGACCACTCTGCTGCCACCACCGTGTCATAGAATGTCTTCAGCAGCGCCCCTTGTACACCAAAAGACCTGAGTCTCCTCAGTAGGAACAGCCTGCGCTGTCCCTTCTTGTAGAGTGCGTCGGTATTGTGTGACCAGTCTAGTTTATTGTTCAGATGAACACCCAGGTACTTATAGGATGTCACCATCTCGATGTCTGTTCCCTGTATATTTACTGGTGCTATGAGGGGTTGTCCTTGCCTGCGGAAGTCCACCACCAGCTCCTTAGTTTTCCTCGCGTTGATCTGGAGGCAGTTCCGATGGCACCAGTCCACGAAGTCCTGGATAAGCCCTCTGTACTCAGCTTCATCTCCATTGGAGATGAAGCCAACGATCGCAGAGTCATCAGAGTACTTCTGTAGATGGCAGTGTGTTGTGTTGTGTGAGAAGTCCGCAGTATAAAGGGTATAATATTAGTTCCGTTGAGCTATTTAAAATGTTCTTGTTTAATTTGTTTATTGTAAACAGCTGCTAGTTTGTACATTTTGCCAACAAACCTAATTTGCAGTGGGGGTGGAATAATGTTGATTGCAACTGTAGATCTTGCTACCTGTATAGTCCTAGGGAAAAGCTAGTTACCTTTCTTAAGGAGATTATATTAGGGAGTGCGGTGTCGAAAAAAAAAAAAATTACCCCCTCCAAAAAAAGATTCCAAGTCAATGATTTAATGTGGCAGTAACCATGCAGAAAACATGTGGAGTCCAAGATTGGAAAGTCAAAAATCGGAAAGTGCCTCCCTGTACTACACAAAAACATGCCCCTGTCGGAGGACTAAAATCTGAACACATGAAGTACAACTACATTCCAAAGTTCAGTGTATACTTACAGTGGTGTGAAAAAGTGTTTGCCCCCTTCCTGATTTCTCATTTTTTTGTATGTTTGTCACAAACAAATTTAAATATTAGACAAAGATAACACAAGTAAATACAAAATGCAGTTTTTAAATGAAGGTGTTTATTATCAAGGGGGAAAAAAATCCAAACCTACATGGCCCTGTGTGGAAAAAGTGATTGCCCCCTAAACCTAATAACTGGTTGAGCCACTCTTAGCAGCAACAACTGCAATCAAGCGTTTGCAATAACTGGCAATGAGTCTTTTACAGCGCTGTGGAGGAATTTTGGCCCACTCATCTTTGCAGAATTGTTGTAATTCAGCCACATTGGAGGGTTTTCCAGCATGAACCGCCTTTTTAAGCCCATGCCACAGCATTTCAATCAGATTCAGGTCAGGACTTTGATTACGCCACTCCAAAGTCTTCATTTTGTTTTTCTTAAGCCATTCAGAAGTGGACTTGCTGGTTTGTTTTCAATCATTGTCCTACTGCAGAACACAAGTGTTCTTCAGTATGAGGTCATGAACACATGGCCGGACATTCTCCTTGGGAATTTTGGTAGACAGCAGAATTCATGGTTCCATTTACCACAGCAAGTCTCCCAGGTCCTGAAGCAGCAAAACAGCCCCAGACCATAACACTACCACCACCATATTTTACTGTTGGTATGATGTTCCTTTTTCTGAAATGCTGTGTTACTTTTACATCAGATGTAATGGGACACACACCTTCCAGAAAGTTCAACTTTTGTCTCATCAGTCTGCAGAGTATTTTCCCAAAAGTCTTGGGGATCATCAAGATGTTTTCTGGCAAAACTGAGACGAGCCTTTATGTTTGTTTTGCTCAGTAGTGGTTTCTGTCTTGGAACTCTGCCATGCAGGCCATTTTTGCCCAGTCTCTTTCTTATGGTGGAGTCATGAACACTGACCTTAACTGAGGCAAGTGAGGCCTGCAGTTCTTTGGATGTTGCTGTGGGGTCTTTTGTGGCCTCTTGGATAATTCGTCACTGCGCTCTTAGGGTAATTTTGGTTAGTCAGCCACTCCTGGGAAGGTTCACCACTGTTCCATGTTTTTGCCATTTGTGGATAATGGCTCTCACTGTGGCTCGCTGGAGTCCCAAAGCTTTAGAAATGACTAGAAAATTGAACTCAGCTTTCAAAGATATGATAAACCACAGTTAATTTATGTTTTAACTGGGGGGGGGGGAATTTTTCACACAGGGCCATGTAGGTTTGGACTTTTTTTACCCTTAATAATAAACACCTTCAATTAAAAACTGCATTTTGCGTTTACTTGTGTTATCTTTGTCTATTTAAATTCGTTTGATGATCTGAAACATTTAAGTGTGACAAACATACAAAAAAATGAGAAATTAGGAAAGGGGCAAACACTTTTTCACACCACTGTATTATTCTGTTTCTTAATCCCGTATCTCCTGGAGCACTGAATGCTGAGGAACATTCATGAATGTAATGATTTCACGGCTTCGTCAGGGTTCATAAAAGGTTGTGAAACAGCTTTTAAGGTCCCAAACAGTTTTTCATGTTGTCATTTTTTTTTTTTTTGCAAATGTATTTTTCCGCAAACAGTTGCAGACTTGTGCAAAATAGCTGTAAGCATTTGCAAAAGCTTGTAAGCTTTGCAAACGGTAACACGTGTCACTAAAGCTCATTTTGGTTCCTCAAGTAGTGAATACTCGTAACTGTTCAAGAAACATGACAAAACTGTTTGCAACCTTAAAAACTATTTTACAACCTTTTACAAAGGCAAATCCCCCCCCAAAAATCGCTATGTTCATCAGCATTCACCGCTCTGTGAAATACTACCATTATAGATTGTTTGGTGCTTATAATGGAGGAATTTTACTTCTTTGGCAGAAGACTTTTTAGAAACATTACATGTATGCAGTTGATAATGAACACAATCATTGCGGTTTCATAGTCAGTATCAGGGTAAACCAACACATCACACAAAATACAACAAATACGAGGAATGATTGCCATAGCGATGGAGAGCACAGATGATGACATAGGGTGAATTCCCACTGGATGCACCAACAGTATGATGTGTACAGTATATAGCACATTTGATTAAACCACTGAATACCTTGTGTAGGACTGCTAAAAAGGGAGGCTGATCCAACAGTAAAGGCATAACAAAATAATCAGCAAATATACTGTATGATGTAAAAAATAAACCAAAAGGCTGAAAATCCAAATACAGAGAAGAAGATAATGAAAAGATGTCCCTTTAACAGACAAAGAGTGGCAGGCGTGGGGGTTTACTGGGGTTTCTGGGAGTGGACAGGTTTGCCTGTTACATCGAAGAAGCTCTCACCGGGGCCCGGTATCGTGGCAACCAAAGAGAATCTGTATGTGGTAAGGACCGTGTGAGAAGCTGTGACAGCTCTGGCCTGAATACCAATTAGGATGTTGCTTGCATGTGGTCTCAGCTGGTTAGCCATGAAGACACCGAAAATTGTCTCAGCACCCACTTCTTGCAGAAACTAGCACCAATATGGTATGTCAAAAGGCAAGCTGTGATTTACTGCACTATAATGGCTATCTATATACACCACAATGTTGAGATGTCTTTGTAATTCTTCCCCAAACCCTCTAAAATCTTTTAAAAAACATGCATTCTTCAGCTCTTGCTTACATACTCCCAGAATTGCTCATGTACACAAATCATCAGGCTCAGCAATGATGAAGAGATGCAGAATCTCAAGGAGGTGACATCTGACCCCCTGCTGCAGCTCTGTTGTATACAGAGAGTGGGCAATGGTGAGAAGGGAGTTGAGGACTGAGAAAATAAAGGCTGAGGGAGTGCAACGAGGCATGCAGAAATTCAGAGAACAGAGGAAAGAGGGAGAGAAAAGCCTCTTGAACAGGCACACCTGAAGTCAATGCACAGTAGTCCAAACTGACCTCATTATTAAATTAAAAAGTCTCCACTTTGCAAGAATTATTGGTCAACTGGTCAAGTTGTTAGACATTCTCAGAAAAATCAGTGCATATATAAGTTACTTCTGCACAATATCCCATAAATATTCTTGCTGCATGTACACTAGACTGATTTGCAGAAACAAGCAAAATCCAATAGAGAAGGATTGCCATCCTCAGAACAGCTCATGAATTTGGATGAAACTGCAACAGCAAGATAGATCGTTTAGCTTAATATAGGAAATGAGACACTATCCGATCCATACACCAACAAACTGACAAGCTAACAATGAGCTAATGTGATTATACATGAGGAATTCATAATGGTTTGTGGCAATTCAGAACTTCTACAGCCTACAACAGGTAGCAACAATATTCATTGTTTTATATCTGACTGTTTTATTGTGTCTGTGTGACAGTTACACATGAGGACAGAATTACAAGCACCCCATGAACATTTCATTTTTAAAAGTATTTCCCAAGTGCTGTTAAACAGCACAGATTTTTTTTTAAACACAGCTTTCCAAAACATCCTAGTATTCTTCTGGATGGTTACATTATTTTACTTTGTATACAGAAACAAAATTATTTCACAAAAACCAAAAATTACCAGCGTCAAAATTATGAGCCACCCTGATGCCAATAGTCCATTGTGTATTTATTTATTTGCTGGATAACAGCCTGCAGTCGTTTGTTGGAATTTTCAACAAGTCTCACGCACATCTCCTGATCAATCCCAGCCGTTTCTTCTTTCGTGAATCTCTCAAGCTCCTGCAGATTTGATGGTCTTCTGGTGTGGACCTTGGTTTTCAGTTCACCCCACAGATTTTCAATGGGATTTAAAGAGGTCATTGACTGCACTTCTTCCACATTTTAACAGATCACACATGTCTTAATGAAGTGTTTGTGAAATATTTTGTTCACTTTTTCTTTAATTTTTTTAATTACTGGAAGAAATTTGTTTTGTATTTTTCCCGGCTTTCTTGAAACGCTCTGATTTAAAGCCTATCACTTTAAGAAACATCCTTCACCTATTCAACTCCACCCTCCCTCTTACATCAGTTAGCCATTAGCTGAATACCTTGTAGCCTTTAGCTTTTAGCCTCCTTCCAGCTCAAATGAGCAGTGCTAGCGCCAGGCGTCTCCCCAGTCGCTGCAACCGACCTAGCCCGGGGCCCAAGGCTGCTAGCCAAGCTGAACTGCAGAGCCACGAGATCTCAAAGGGCAGTGTCTCTGCTTCCACGGCCAGCTGGGGGACGCCCCGTCATGAGGCGGCTCCCCTACACTGCCCGCAAAAGCGGAGTCGAATGGAGCCCTGGAGGATGGTGGGGGAGCTGGCCGTGACAGCCAGCAGCCTTGGATCCTATTGTAGGTACCACCTACACTGGACCAGGTTTGCTGCCGTGACTGGCGTGCCGGTGCTGGCAATTTGCTGTAAAATCACGGCGACATTACTGGGAGATGGGACAGAGTGATGCAAGGTATATTGTGGACTGTGGACTGGTGAACCAGTTGGTAACAGGGATGGCTATTAGGGTGACTAAGATCTGAGGAAAATAATATAAGCCACACTTGGTGCGAGCCTCCTGGCACCAGTGTTAGCTGGGGGGCTAAGAACTCAGGGGCTAATAGGCTCCCTTTAGCACCTCTTCCATCTACATGACAGACAGCTAGGCAGCCCAATAACAGAAAAGTGGGCGCGTCTCAAGGACAGCGGTGGATTGGCTTTGTCCAATCATGACATACGATTTATCCGGAAGAGTCAAAAACGTTTCTGCCATTTCTGAGAAAGAGAAAAAAAAAGAGATAAAGGCTGTGTGTGGTTTTTTTTAAGAGAGTTGACTGTTTTGATATTTTTTGGATAACTGTGTAACCAATAGACACATTCCAAACAATTAAAATCTACAAACACCATTTTTCAGTCAGTAACCCCTTAAGTCTGGGCTTTGTGCAGACCAGTCAATAACGTTCACTTTGGTCTACTGGAGGTAGTTCTTCACCAGGAGCGATGTATGTTTTGGGTTGTCGCCGTGTTGGAAGACAAAGTGATGACCCAGACCCACTTTTGCTGCTGACTGCTTGATGGTTTTCTTTCAAAATCTTCACGTATCCTTTCTCCATGATTCCTTCCACCTTGATGGAAGGCTTTCCAGTTCCAGATGCACAGAAGCATCCCCGCAGCATAATACTCCCACCACCATGTTTCACTGTGGGGACAGGGTTTAGGTTGTATTCATCTCCCTTCTTTCTCTAAACATCAGTAGTGTCTCTATGGCTAAAGAGGTCTAGTTTCATCTCATCTGACCAAAGGATGCACTTCCAGTATGCATAATCTTTTTCCAGGTTGTCCTTAGCATACTTGAGTCTGGCTTGAAGGTGTCGCTTCTGCAGAAGTGGATTTTTCCTTGGTCTGCAACGTTGCAGTCCATTCCTGTGCAAGGTTCTAGTATTGTCTTATCTGAGACTTCAATTCCCGACTTGGCCAAGTCATTCACTAGTGTCTTTGTTGTGGGTTTTTAGATATCTGTCTTTAGAGTCTCTGAAATCTTTCACTTCCTACCTCTGCCAGGCTTGTTCTGTACTGTGTGACTCTCTTTGGATTTCTTCATGATGCTTCTCACTCCAATTCTTGACACTTGGAAATGCTGTGATAACTTTGTATATCCATCTTCTGCTTTGTGAGCATCAACAATTCTTTTTCTCAATTATAAACTGATTTCTTTTGTTTTTGGCATGATGCTTTCTCAAGTGACAGTTCAAACCCTTGCTTAAGTTTTTATACTGTGTAAATTGGAAGTTAACCCTCAGTTTTAACTTGATTTTTCAAGCTTTGAGCATTACAAAGTCAAAGCACATCACTGCACCACAGCAGTGGTTTGTGTTAATGCTCAATAAAAAGGTCATTTTTTGAGGGGGCTCATAATTTTGACCCTGGTAGTTTGTGGTTTTTGTGAAATAACTGTCTTTCTGCATGCAGAGTAAAATAATTAATGCTTTCTAATTAAAATTAGGATGTTTGGAAAACCTGTGTTAAAAACATCTTTGTGCTGTTTAAAAACACTTTGGAAATACTTTTTAAAAATTACATTTTCTTAAAGGGGCTGATAATACTGTCCTCAACTGTAGCATGTGGTTGCTGCTAACCATTCAATGTCATTGTGACCTTATTAATAATCATGTGCTATGATGGTGGGATTACAATAACTGAACAGCAAAGAAAGTCATCATAGGATCTCTGTGTTGCATTTTAGTCACTCTGGTGTTGGTGGTGGATGCTCATTATGAAACAAAACGCTTCCAGTACCACTAAATTTGCCAAAATACTTTGCTAAAATTTTGTGTGCAGCCCCAGGGGCAGCAGGTTGTTGACATACCATCTGTCTATGTGATATTCAATACAATATTAAGACTAAGTGTATAATTTCCACAGTATTCACACTCTTGTGACACAGAACAAAGGAGACTGGACAGTCTTTTGCCAACTTGTGACATCACTCACAAACATCCATTCATCCATCCATCCATCCATTTTCTACCACTTGTCTGGAGGTCCGGGTCGCAGAGGCAGCAGCTCAAGTAGAGAAGCCCAGACTTCCCTTTCCCCAGCCACCTGCTCCAGCTCTTCCAAGAGGATACTAAGGTGTTCCCAGACCAGCTGGGAGACATAGTCTCTCCAGCGTGTCCTGGGTCTGCCCTGGGGTCTCCTCCCAGTGGGACATGCCTGAAACACCTCAAGTGGGAGGTGTCCAGGAGGCATCCTGGTCAGATGCCCGGACCACCTCAGCTGGCTCCTTTCGATGTAGAGGAGCAGCGGTTGACTGAGCTCCTCACCCTATTTATAAAGATGAGTCCAGCAATCCTACGAAGAAAGGTCATTTTAGCCGCTTGTGTCTGCGATCTTGTTCTTTTGGTCGTTACACAAAGCTCATGACCATAAGTGAGGGTTGGAATGTAGATTGACCTGTAAATTGACAGCTTTGCCTTAGAGCTCAGCTCCCTCTTCACCACAACAACATGTACAACGTATGCACACTGCAGATGCTGCTCCGATCTGTCTGTCAATCTCCTGCTCCATTCTCCGCTCACTTGTGAATAAGACCCCAAGATACTTAAACTCCTCCACTTGGGGTGGGGCAGGAGCTCATTCCTGATCCAAACAGAACAATCCCTTTTCTGGCTGAGGACCATGGACTCCGATTTGGAGGTGCTGATTCTCATCCCAGCCGCTTCACACTCAGTAGCGAACCATCCCAGCAAGACCTGTAGGTCATTGCTCGATGAAGCCAACAGGACAACATCATCTGCAAACAGCAGAGATGAAATCCTGTGGTCACCAAGCATGACACCCTCTGTTCCTTGGCTGTGCCTATATATCCTGTCTATAAAATTTATGAATGGGATCGGTGCAAAGGGCAGCTCTGGCGAAGTCCAACTCTCATGGGAAATAAGTTTGACTGGGTGTTGACAATACAAACCAAACTTCTGCAACGGTCGTACAGAGATCGGATAGTTCGTAGCAACAAGTCCGATACCCCACATTCCTGAAGCACCCCCACCCCCCCCCAACAAGAGACCATGAGGGATGCAGTCAAATGCCTTCTGCAAATCCACAAAACACATGTGGACTGGTTGGGCAAACTCCCACAAACCCTCAAGGACTCTTGAGAGGGTAAAGAGTTGGTCCGATGTGCCACGGCCAGGACAAAAACCACATTGCTCCTCCTGAATCTGAGGTTCAGCCAATGGCTGGACTCTCCTCTCCAGTAGCCTGGCATGACATGTATACATAAGCTGCATATTTAAATAAGGTATGATGAAGAGCTAAGAGAGCTTTACCACAACTGACCAATGAATGACACTTTCAGCTTCTGGAAGTGTACTATACTCCACTAGAAGCTATCAAGAGGCTTGTTAAATCACAGAGGTAGTGTACAAAAATAGAAGATGAACAACACATTATACAGTATAAACCATCTTCTGTCGAGAATCTCCTGTGTATACATACCTTTAGCCGGAGACTGAAGATGTTTTGTTTACATGTGAGTGGATCAATAGGAAAGACAATTCTTCAGCAGCTCTAAGAAAAGAAACTGGTGCGATGTGCATTGCAGCCGGGCTCAACAAAACAAAGGAAATGCAGTAAGGCCACCCTTGAACCCCGCACTCGCGCAAGCAGCCGACACCTTTAGCTAGATTATGTCGACTGAGGCGTGCATGTAGGAGTTTGCTCTGTTGGCTGTTTAAGTCTGCTCTTTAAAATAAAGACTCCAGCATGCTCAAGCTTCCGCGTTGATCCTGTAACCTCTACTTCATAACTTATTTCACTCTCTGCAATCAAGCACCTCCCCTTTTTTTATTTCCACTTTGACTTTAACATTCTCCTTGCCTTCAATATTTTCAGCATGAGCTCCTCAGAGTCTTCCTGTCACCCTCGTCTCCCTCTGAGCAGCTCCGTTTGCCTCAGTTTCTCTCCTTCACTGACGAACTTGCTCTGACTGCAGAGCGGGGAGGACTAAAATATAGGTTGAGGATGCCTGTAATGAAATGTTTATGGCAGGTTGTAACAATGAACAAGGGACCTTTCAGATACTGTTAACTGTTTCAGTGGTAGCATTAATTGCCACCTGCTGGAATTAGACACAGCCCCTCCAAAAGGAGCAAATTAGTTTGTAAGTTGAAATGTGATCAAATCCACTGAACAAAGGTATTAAGATAGTGAGTGCATGATAAAAAAAACTAAATGTTTGTTTTTCAATCTTAAAGAGAGTGTTTTAATTAAAATAAAGAATGCCACTTCCTTTGTTTAATATATTTCAAATAGAATTTGGTCAGATTGAAGCAAAAACATGAACTAAACCTCTAATTAAAGACTGAGTTCCATTTTGTCGGTTCTCTCTTCATCTGTCAAAATCCCACCAATGATTCTGAAACGGCAGCACAGGCTGCTGGGAGTTGAGAGGAGGTCAGTCTCGCCCCCTGCATAATCGTTGTGTTGGAGTGTCTGATTGTATTAGGGTTGAGTGAATAACAGTAGCTGGCAGAAATAGCATCATGTTTTGAACTATCAGTGCAATTCATAGCCTTGCGACTGACTCAGTTTGTATTCAGTCTCCCACACTCTCCTGCAAACTCGCTTTTTATTTCCCTCCACGGTGGTTGAAGGACAGGTGCAGTGTCGGGGCAGGCGTGCACTAAAATTAAGAATGGATCCATTCACTGCCCGGCTGTCATTGTACCAAATTATTACTGCAGATGGTAAGCGTCACTGACTACGCATGGCATGATTCGATGAGAGAAACACCATCAGATGTTTTGGGGGTAGTCCTCCTTGTGCTGAAGAAAACTGCTTCATTAGCTGGTGTATGCAATCTACAGTATACGTATTCCCCCTCACACTTGTAATGACATGATGAGATCAAACACTAGGGACTAATAGGTTACACATAATAAAAAATGTGCATGAGTGCAACAACAATTTTATTAATTACCTGACAAAACAACAGACAGATGAATTAATTAGTTATGATATGGCTTCACTGCTTTCTTTTGTTATAAAACAATATAACACATTCAATCTTGATGACACTAAATTTAAAAAAGAATGTTTTAACTTTTTGTCGTCGTCTGTTATGAGAAACTAAAATGCTCAAAGTCTTGGAGCTAAAAAATAAATGTATGAATCAATAGCAATTTCTGAAACACTTGAGCACATTTGATGAAAATATTAATACTGAGTCTATTTTAGAGCAAACATTCAATTAACTCTAGAAAAAAAAGTCTATCAAGGATTACTTCCTAACCTACAAAAGGCCTTTAGGGTGATGAAAACAGGATAATAAGCATTGCTGGTCTGTGTGTATAGAAAGTAAAAAGTCTGACAAAAATAAGTGCATTTTTACCTTATTCCGGTATATACAGTGGGGCAAAAAAGTATTTAGTCAGCCACCAATTGTGCAAGTTCTCCCACTTAAAAGATGAGAGAGGTCTCCAATTTTCATCATAGGTATACCTCACCTATGAGAGACAAAATGAGAAAAAAAAATCCAGAAAATCACATTGTCTGATTTTTAAAGAATTTATTTGCAAATTATGGTGGAAAAAAAGTATTTGGTCGCCTACAAACAAGCAAGATTTCTGGCTCTCACAGCCCTGTAACTTCTTCTTTAAGAGGCTCCTCTGTCCTCCACTCGTTACCTGTATTAATGGCACCTGTTTGAACTCATTATCAGTATAAAAGACATCTGTCCACAACCTCAAACAGTCAGACTCCAAACTCCACTGTGGCCAAGACCAAAGAGCTGTCAAAGGACACCAGAAACAAAATTGTAGACCTGCACCAGGCTGGGAAGACTGAATCTGCAATAGGTAAGCAGCTTGGTGTGAAAAAAATCAACTGTGGGAGCAATTATTAGAAAATGGAAGACATACAAGACCACTGATAATCTCCCTCCATCTGGGGCTCCACACAAGATCTCACCCCGTGGGGTCAAAAAGATCACGAGAACGGTGAGCAAAAATCCCAGAACCACACGGGGGGACCTAGTGAATGACCTGCAGAGAGCTGGGACCAAAGTAACAAAGGCTACCATCAGTAACACACTACACCGCCAGGGACTCAAATCCTGCAGTGCCAGACGTGTCCCCCTGCTTAAGCCAGTACATGTCCAGGCCCATCTGAAGTTTGCTAGAGAGCATTTGGATGATCCAGAAGAGGATTGGGAGAATGTCATATGGTCAGATGAAACCAAAATAGAACTTTTTGGTAAAAACTCAACTTGTCGTGTTTGGAGGAGAAAGAATACCATACCTACTGTGAAGCATGGGGGTGGAAACATCGTGCTTTGGGGCTGTTTTTCTGCAAAGGGACCAGGACGACTGATCCGTGTAAAGGAAAGAATGAATGGGGCCACGTATCGTGAGATTTTGAGTGAAAACCTCCTTTCATCAGCAAGGGCATTGAAGATGAAACGTGGCTGGGTCTTTCAGCATGACAATGATCCCAAACACACCGCCCGGGCAACGAAGGAGTGGCTTCGTAAGAAGCATTTCAAGGTCCTGGAGTGGCCTAGCCAGTCTCCAGATCTCAACCCCATAGAAAATCTTTGGAGGGAGTTGAAAGTCTGTGTTGCCCAGCGATAGCCCCAAAACATCACTGCTCTAGAGGAGATCTGCATGGAGGAATGGGCCAAAATACCAGCAACAGTGTGTGAAAACCTTGTGAAGACTTACAGAAAACGTTTGACCTCTGTCATTGCCAACAAAGGGTATATAACAATGTATTGAGATGAACTTCTGTTATTGACCAAATACTTATTTTTCCACCATAATTTGCAAATAAATTCTTTAAAAATCCTTCAATGTGATTTTCTGGATTTTTTTTTTTCTCATTTTGACTCTCATAGTTGAGGTATACCTATGATGAAAATTGGAGGCCTCTCTCATCTTTTAAGTGGGAGAATGTACACAATTGGTGGCTGACTAAATACTTTTTTACCCCACTGTATACTACAAACAGTACCAGGCTGTTCTTCAAAGGATTACCACATACAGTGGTGTGAAAAAGTGTTTGCCCCCTTCCAGATTTCTCATTTTTTTGTATGTTTGTCACACTTACATGTTTCATATCATCAAACAAATTTAAATATTAGACAAAGATAACACAAGTAAACACAAAATGTAGTTTTTAAATGAAGATGTTTATTATTCGGGGGGAAAAAAATCCAAACCTATTTGAAAATAGGTTTGGATTTTTAGGTTTCAAACCCTGGTTTCAAACACTGTTTGTAGGTTTCAAACCCTGTTTGAAAAAGTGATTGCCCCCCTCTGTTAAAACATAAATTAACTGTGGTTTATCACTTCTTTAAGATGTGAACCGTGCTAAACCACGGTTCTTTAATAAGAATAAGGTTAAAACCTTCCTTTTTGATATAGCCTATAATTAGGGAGGGATCATGTGCCTCTGAACCCTCCCTTAGTTATGCTGCTAGTAGGTTTAGACAGCCGGGGACCTCCAACACTGCGCTGGGCTTCACTCCTTTCTTCACTCTCAATGAAATATTTTTTGCTGGTCATTAACATCTGCTTGTTCTCTCCCATAGATTGAGTCCCCATCGTGCTGTTTGCTCTCTACATGTCTGTTCTTTTTGTCTTCTTCTCTATCCCCTCACCCCCCCAGCCAGTCACAGCAGATGACTGCCTCTCCCTGAGCCTGGTTCTGCTGGAGGTTTCTTCCTGTTAAAAGGGAGTTTTTCCTCTCCACCATCACCAAGTGCTTGCTCACAGGGGATCGCCTGATTGCTGGGGTCTTTCTGCAATTCTGGGGGTTTCCCCTACAGTTGAAAGTGCTATGAGATGACTGTTATTGTGAAATGGCGCTATATAATGTATAATATATAATGGCGCTTTTTTTCCTTCTTGCCTTGAGAGAGAGCAGTCGCATTTTTCTTCCCTCCTCCCCTGCCTTCCTGATCTATTCCCAGCTTTTGCAATGTTGCGTTTTTGTCTGTGTTTAGTCGCTCTTATTCTGCTGAATCTTAATCTAAACGGAAATTATGGATTTGGAAGCGGCTTAAATGTGCTATTGTCACTATTTTCAACAAGAATTGGGCCAAGGGGGAGCCCAAGAATTGGAACCTACGAGAGACTCATGGACATTGGAATCCATGCGTCTATGGCAATATTATTGGCTATGATCTCAGGACTTCTATTTTTGGCTGTGGAGTTCCCTGATGCATCAGAAATTGAAGGAAGGTGAGAGAGCGGATCAAGCGGACCCAGCCAGCTCCTTCATCAAATTCGACCAGTTGGGGAGGGCACGAGTAGCGGCAAACGGTGAACTGAATGACAGTGATTCAGTGAAGGAATACATCTGAAAGCCCTGTGCTCTCTATGGAAAAACAGTTTAAGCCTGCATATATAATGGAAGCACAGAATTACACGGGTGAGGACAAAATTCTACTCTCTGAGTGCACTGTGCTGATTTGATTTGATTTGACCTTGTTTGCCCCGTGTTTACATTCCTCCTGACTGAGATTAGTGGAAGAACCGGCTCTTATGTCTACCCATACAATCAACAATCAGTTGTTGTCGTCAGCGGATTGGACTCTCAAGGACAATGCCCATGTGCCTTCTGCAAGCAAGAGAGAAGGAGAGATAGACTCTGAACTCTGGACTTGTTTATAAGTCACATGATTATAACATCTATCCACTGCCAGGAGGCACCCTCTGCTGCTCACTAACAACTGTTACATTTACACTACACAATGACATGCAAATATACACACACTGCTCTCCCTCCCTCTGCTGTGTGATTGTCCACTACTGCTAAATATGCATTGAGGGTTTTTTTGCCTGCAATCAAAATTTCGCTTACCCATTAAGCGTCAATTTGATAAAACATGTTTTTTTCTCTCGCCTATTGTGTCATATCATTTCTTTTCTTTTTTTCTTTTCTTCTTTACGACTGGCGCCTAGTGGCTGCCCCGGCCTTGGATGCGCTCTGCAGAGCGTGCCCAAATGCCAAGTCACGTTTCGTTACCTTGTATTCATACATGTGTAATGACAATAAAGTTGAATCTCATCTCATCTCATCTCATAAATAAAGTTGAATTCAACAGTGATCTGTGTGGAGTTTGCATGTTCTCCCCATGTCTGTGTGGGTTTACTCTGGGATTTCTCCGGTTTCCTCCCACATGCCAAAAAAACATGCAAGTTAGGTTAACTGGCATCAAACTGGGGATTCTAAATTGCCCTTAGGTATGACTGTGAGAGTGAATGGTTGTCTGTCTCTCTGTGTTGGCCCTGCAATGGACTGGCGATCTGTCCAGGGTGTACCCTGCCTCTCGCCCAAGGATGCTGGGATAGGCTCCAGCCCCCCCGCGACCTGAAAAGGATTAAGTGGAAGAAGATGAATGAATGAATGAATGAATGAATTGAATTGAATCTTTGGAAAGCTGAATTCAATTTCTCTAGCCACACTCAGACCTGCCACACCTGCCACACCTGTTCTCAATCAAGAAATCACTTAAATAGGACCTGCCTGACAAAGTGAAGTAGACCAAAAGATCCTCAAAATCTAGACATCATACTGTGATCCAAAGAAATTCAGGAACAAATGAAAAACAAAGTAACTGAGATCTATCACTCTGGAAAAGGTTACAAAGCCATTTCTTTAAAGCTTTGGGACTCCAGGGAACCACAGTGAGAGCCATTATCCACAAATGGCGAAAACATGGAACAGTAGTGAACTTTCCCAGGAGTGGCCGGCCGACCAAAATTACCCCAAGAGCGCAGCGACGACTCATCCAAGAGGTCACAAAAGACCCCACAACACCATCCAAAGAACTGCAGGCCTCACTTGCCTCAGTTAAGGTCAGTGTTCATGACTCCACCATAAGAAAGCTACTGGGTAAAAATGGCCTGCATGGCAGAGTTCCAAGATGAAAACCACTGCTGAGCAAAAAGAACATAAAGGCTCATCTTAGTTTTAGCAGAAAACACCTTGATGATCCCCAAGACTTTTGGGAAAATACTCTGTGGACCGATGAGACAAAAGTTGAACTTTCTGGAAGGTGTGTGTCCCATTACATCCGGCGTAAAAGTAACACAGCATTTCAGAAAAGGAACATCATACCAACAGTAAAATATGGTGGTAGTGTGATGGTCTGGGGCTGTTTTGCTGCTTCAGGTCCTGGAAGACTTGCTGTGGTAAATGGATCCATGAATTCTGCTGTCTACCAAAAAATCCTGAAGGAGAATGTCTGGCCATCTGCTTGTGACCTCAAGCTGAAGCGCACTTGGGTTCTGCAACAGGACAATGATCCACAACACACCAGCAAGTCTGCCTCTGAATGGCTTAAGAAAAACAAAATGAAGACTTTGGAGTGGCCTAGTCAAAGTCCTGACCTGAATCCGATTGAGATGCTGTGGCATGACCTTAAAAAGGCGGTTCATGGTGGAAAACCCTCCAATGTGGCTGAATTACAATAATTCTGCAAAGATGAGTGGGCCAAAATTCCTCCACAGCACTGTAAAAGACTCATTGCCACTTATTGCAAACGCTTGATTGCAATTGTTGCTGCTAAGGGTGGCCCAACCAGTTATTAGGTTTAGGCGGTAATCACTTTTTCAAACAGGACTATGTAGGTTTGGATTTTTTTTTAGCCTTAATAATAAACACCTTCATTTAAAAACGGCATTTTGTGTTTACTTGTGTTATATTTGTCTAACATTTAAATTTGTTTGATGATCTGAAACATTTAAGTGTGACAAACATACAAAAAAAAAAAGAGAAATCAGAAAGGGTGCAAACACTTTTTCACACCACTGCAGACCATATTTTTATTGGAATTGTCTGAAAACAGCACTTTCTCGTGGTTAATATAATAACTATATAAAATGAGATGGCAGAAAGCAAAAAGGTTCAATCTGCTGAAAATAGACCCTCACCCTCCTACTAACCTTACCCAAGTTCTTACAACGTGTAGCTCAATGGTTGCACTAGACTTTCTGGTAACCTGTCATTTTGACAGACAGGGTTGCAAAAATTCTGACATTATCTATCATTACCTATCATTTTAATTTCCATATAAGACACTGAATAGCTTTTGTTTTTGTTCACATGATACACCAGCAGCGGAGCATGCCCCTGCTTCATTCTCCACTGCACCAGTCTCTCTTTTTTTCACCAATCTTATTGACAACATCTCAACTGTATGGCCATTTAAAGAAAGATTTCACACTCAGCTGCTCTGACATTTTTGCAGTTGATGTGGAGTGAACTCTGTAGCTGCACACAGACAGGAAAAAGTGAACTCTTCTTAAAAAAGTGGTGGGAGTTAGTAGTAAAAATTACAATAGATCACCCTTAGTGTAATCTGTTAAAAGGACAGACACCCTCAGATTTTTCTGTTACTGCTAAATCTGTCTTTCAGTTAACACAGTCTCTGGGGTAGCTATAACTGTAAGTGCCTACGAATGTGTATTTTTCCAGATTTTCATCAATATAGCCTTTAAGCCTCCTTTTAAACATCCAACACTGTGCATATTTTATGGTAACATAAGATAACCTATAATAATCGTGAATTAGCTTTTACAATACACAACTATACAGAAGAAGTAGGATTTTCAGCAAAAGCTGACACTTTCAAATTTACTTCAATGTACAGTTAACTTTTGGGCCATACTGTTTTTCAATAGAAAAGTGATAATGACTTTGGTGAAGAGCAGAGGCACATGCCGCACACTGTTCTATGAGTAATGTAAAAATGCGGGAGCATTAGGCACCTAATTTGGCTAAACAGGCAAAGGAGTTTTACAGCCTGACTCTTGGTGGTTAAACTAAGATCCCATTAAAGCTTCACAGCTGAGCATTCAGGCCAGTCAAAACAACGCATCAAGCACCAACCTCATGTATAAAATATAGTGACTGTGGGGAGGAAGGGAATCATACATGCTGTATTTCACTTCATGTTGTTTAACAGTTGTTAAATTGGTAAACTGTAAACATATGCAGAATTCAAAATGCCGTTTACTCGTTGACCAATATTCCATAAAATAAAAAAAACCATAACGATTAACAATATTGTTTTTCAGTCCACATATGCAAAAGCCGCCTCTGTGGATCGCCCTATATGGAACAACAGGGACCCTGCCCTGAAGGCGGCCCAGGATAAAGTGCTCTACAGCAGCATGGTGGTGCAGCGGTTAGCACTGTTGCTTCACAGTTAGATGACCCCTGGTTCAAATCCCCAGGCAGGCAGGGGTGGGAACCTTTCTATGTGGAGTCTGCATGTCTGCCTCTGCTGCGTGGGTTTACTCCAGGTGCTCCAGTTTCCTCCCACAATCCAACGACATGCATGTTTGGTTGACTGGTGACCCTATCCGTCTCTGATATGCCTTTAGAATGGAGGGTTAGTATAGCTGCTAGTGAAACGCTTTGAGTGGTCTTTGAGACTAGAAAAAGCGCTATTGTGGGCACCCAGCACAATGCAGACTGATACTATTCACGCTCAACAGGGATGGCATACGGACAGAGAACCCCTGGGGGGACAACCAGAACAACAGACTATTGTTATACATCCCTGGATTAAGGAAAGGAAGTCCGGGCGCCAGTTGGTCACGTGATTGATATGTATTGACTGATATATATAGCAATATGCAAATGTTCCATGCATTCTCTCTTTGTGTAACATGTATAAAAGAGCTTGCTACACATGACACTGGACGCACACACACACAGCACACACAGCACAACACAGCGCTACAGTGTGTCTCATGATGATGGAGGAAATAAAACTCTGAAACCTTCCAGCTCGTCGCATCTCGCCTGAACTTATTTGTACCTCCACACTGGTGACTCTTGACGAAGAATGGAACACGAGGTGAACACCCTGGAGATGACCCGGACGGGAAGCCCCAGCACGCGTCATGGTGCGCCCCTCGCTTGATCTTTTACCTCCACACTGGTGACCTGGCGAGGGAGAATGACAGTCTCCTCCCTCTCACCGTGCTGTGGATCCCAGAGGAACAGAGAACGCCTGCAACCTCTTCATCCTCACCGGATCACACTCCGGAGCCCAGTGCTGGGACCAAAACGCACCATGAACGACACGAGCGAACGAAGGAAGCAGCCTGAATGGGGACAATCATCGACGCCGACTGCGTTGATTTCCACTGAGCTCCCTGACTCTGACTAAACTCTGGACAGCGGACCTCCCGCGCACAGAAGCCTCGCACGCACACCACAGGATTACGAGGACAGCGCAACTGCCAGCTATGTGGTCACTGCGCCAGGCACGCGCCACACACCAGGGACAAACCGGCTCCACAGACTGATACATCATCCTCCGCCACTGCACATGCCCGAGAAAAATGGCCGATTGCCACCCTCGGAACCTTCAGCGCTGCTCACGCACCTGGAGCAGATGTGCAACCCGCATACAAGACTTTGTATGGGTTTCTCAGCCACGGCGCACAAGGGGAATTTACCCGATGGCTTTCCCCAATGACTTTACGGCTGCTCCCCGCACCTAAAGCCAAACTGCCGAGTCCCTGACACAGCTCCAGTTTATCACAGCCACTACACATCCTCGGGGAACTGGGCTGATCGCCTTCCCCAGATCCTCGTTGGACCGGACCCGCACGAGAAGTCAGTGACTTAACTTAATATTTTTTTTTTCTTTCTTTCCTTCACAGCCACTGTGGATCATCGGCAGGTTTAACGGGAAAGTCCCTCACCATCGCGGATCCACACACAATTTTTGCGTGGTCCAGACACCTTTGACGTCCCGGGCCGGCACTCGCTTACTCCCACCCCCCTCCTCCTCCTCCTGCACAGAGCTTTTCCCACACCTCACTCCCTAAAGCCGGACGATCGCCATCTTGTTCCATTACGCACGAAACACACCGGCCCATGCGCCCACAATCCACGGCCGTTCAATGTGCTGGAACTCGGAGTGGAGCACACTGCCCTTTCCACCCCTTCCCCGTGCCCCCCATGGACTGACATGCCCTCCGACAGTTCTACCAGAGCTGGAGCCAAACGGCGGGGGGGGGGGGGTGTCACAGCCCCTTTTGTACGTTCTGTGGGGAGCCGTGTGGGCACCCAGCACAATGCAGACTGATACTATTCACGCTCAACAGGGATTGCAAACGGACAGAGAACCCCTGGACAACCAGAACAATGGACTATTGTTATACATCCCTGGATTAAGGAGAGGAAGTCCGGGCGCCAGTTGGTCACGCGATTGATATGTATTGACTGATATGTATAGCAATATGCAAATGTGCCATGCATTCTCTCTTTGTGTAACATGTATAAAAGAGCTTGCTACACATGACACAGGACGCACACACACACACACAGCACACAGCACAACACAGCGCTACAGTGTGTCTCATGATGATGGAGGAAATAAAACTCTGAAACCTTCCAGTTCATCGCATCTCGCCTGAACCTATTTGTTCCTCCACACTATATCCCTTATCCAAGTGCCTAGTGACTGGGGTTCTGCCCATAGGACCTGGCTGGACTCAGCCCGACAAGAGTAACATGGGTCTGCCCTCCAGTGGGCTGAAAACCTGCAAGAAGGATCACTGGAAAAATGGGTACAATGTGAATCGGTTGGCAGTCTGAGCTTCTCTGTTTAAAGTTTTGCCCCCGTGATCCAGACCCCAGATAAATGGTAGTAGGAGGATGGATGGATATGCAAAAGCAAAAAGTTGTTTGTGTAGGGTTTGAACCTTCCATAATGTGTCTATGTGTCAATGTACACCACTAAAACAGGCTGAAAACCGACTGACTGTTTCAGACAGAACTTTACAGACACCTTTATGATGGGCTGGCAAGCAACAGAGGAATGGCTTTTATGGTTTTTTAAAAACAACATATATATTTCTTTGAGTATGCAAAAACTTCAAAATGAATCCCTGCAAATTGCACAGCATGGGACCTTTAAAATCCCCGTTACCTTTGGAAAGAGCCAAGCTAATGATTTCCTTTTGTTCCATCTTTGTGGTTTTGCTAAGCTAACTTAATGAGCAATAAAGCTGTAACTATATTCAACAGACAAATAACACTATCAATCTTCCTGTTTTATTCTAAATCAGGAAACCAAACAAACAAACTGATGCATATAAAACTGTCGATTTACTGAATGTATGAGGATGCATGCATACGACAGCACTATGGTGAATTTAAATGCATCAATCAGGGTATACGACTCGTATTATAATCATGAAATTGCTATTTAACATTTAAAGGGAAAAAAAGGAGCCCAATGAGCAGAATAAACAGTCTGTGTGGAGCCAGTTCACTCTGTAACAACTGGGTGCTGTTTATGAATATGTATGATGTAACGAACGCCTAGGAGCTGACCTACTTCTGTGTCTCCTCTGCTCATGACTCGGTCCCCTTCCAGGGTAACTCTGTCATCTTGCAACATACTGTAATAGCAGGAAGCATGCGACTCTCGTGTACAAATCAACATGCTCCCGTTTGATGGTTTTGCAAGTGATCACCTCCATCTGTTGAGGGAAAACTGTCAATAGGAAGTTGTGCAGCTGCAGGAATATTCAGTATCTGGTAATGACGGATTATTTATTCATCACACGCATCCCAATGTGACAAGTTCATCGTCGCCTTTACCCACCTAAATGAAGATTTCGGGATCAAAGACACAAACTTCTATCTGCTCCAAGGGAGTCCTGCTATATATGACTAATTCTTCAATGTTTGCTTAAGTGTTAAGCGTCACGTGAAAGCAGGGCGATGCAGGGAGCGGCAGAAATGTGTGACGGACAAGTACGCGCAGACAAAAGAGAGCTCTCGACATAACTGGGGCTGCACGCTGGAGAGTACTCGTCTGCACCATATCATAAAATATCTTTATCCAGGATCATCTTGGTGCGGTGCCAAATGCGGTTAGCTTCAGGAGCTGGGAAAGACAGAAAAAAAAAAAAAATCTATTTCAGACAACATAAGAGACAGAAACCTGGCAGCCGCTCAAATCAGACTTCTAACATTTGATAAGTGAAAATGGGCTAATTTCGTGTATCCCTGGAATGGCTGCAATCCAATACATTCCTCCTGTGGCTATCAAAACACGAGCAAGGGTGAGAGAGGGTGAGAGGCAAATCTTTTCAACCTCTCGACAGCTTGACGCTCGAAGAGGGAAAACACACTGGCAACTCATTCTATAGTGAAAAGGGAAGCTCCTCTCTTGACTCACACTTTGCTCCTTCTGTCGATCTAGCACTCAAGGTGAGCGCAATTATATCCCAAGGACGCGCTGCCCTCGGCTGGAGTCAGAGGTCTCGCTGAGCCCCACACTAATGGCAGCCCCCTTCTGTTTAACATTTCACATCTAATTTGGAAAGTGATGAACAGGCCCTTAAATTAACATCAGCCCTTGCCAAGGTTTGCAACCTGCCAGAATGCCGGTCCCCATGCTTCATTAAAAAACTGAGGCGTTGATCTCTGGTAAGTCAGTTCATTTGTTGAGTGCTGAGATGCCGTGGCTTAGAAAAGCTCCTAATATGGAACTAGGACACACTTGAACAGCACAAGTCAAGGTAACTCATTTTATCCCTCACATTTTAATTCATTCCAATTGCCTTCTAGATGTAAGCAGACAGAGCCCCCTGCTGGTGATCATCAAAAAATCCACCAAGGCACTGCATTCATTCCCAGCTTTAGATTTTGTGTGTGGGGTTTTTTTTTTTAAATTCTGGAGGATGAAAATGATTCAGATTTTTATAAAATCAAATAGTTTGGTCCTCTTTTCCATTTCCGACCACTAAATGCACAAAGCTGCTATATTCACAATTCTAAGTTAAAACTGCAATAAAATCAACTTAAACCTTATTATTGTTTAAAAATATCAACCTACACAAATAAGTGATTGCACTGGAATAATTTCATCCACAGATTTTAATTTTCTTCCCCTATTAGTTACCACATCGATGCAGGTTTACTATTTTTAGCCATGTCCTCACATCTTTAGATGCAGCAACTACTAAATTAGATCAAAGTGCACTCTACCTCATACACATAATCTTATTTGTTCACTATAGCTACATCTGAGCTAAGAGCAAGACAAAAATAGCATCCTGGGTTGAAGAGATGTGACTGTACCTGTCCTTTGGATATCAGCTCTGGGCAAATACTGTGATTATCGAGTATTTAAAGGGCCCGAGTTTAAGCTCTCAGGGTTAGAGAACTCTGCACCTAAAGGTTGCATTTATTGACAACAATTGCAATAACAAAATGGTTAAAACTAAGTAGTTTTCTTGCATCAGCTATGCCTAATATAATGATCAGCCTGGTAAGAATATTTCCACTTTGAAAGACAGGTTTGTGGTCACCATCGTTGTCTGGTAGCCTTCATCTCACTAATCTAGGCCTTCTGACTGATGCAGCTTTATAAAGACATCTGACAAGAAATATGGTGCAGAAAGAAATGTGTGCTGGAGTTGAGTGAGTGAAATTATATCACATTTGTCTCTGTTACTTGGTGCTCTTTAGCTAATAGCTATACCTGTCTATTCTGCCCATCTACTGTGCTCTGTGCAGCCAGCTTAGTGGCCAACTTTCTAGCTTTTACATAGTGGACGGTACCTTGGATTCCCACTGTCACCTACACAATAGCAACATTAGTGACGAAAAAAGCACTTAAAAATGTGGCTACACCAACTTTTGTGTGTAGCCTGTTGGAGTCATACAGCGTTTTGTAGTTTGGGTGGACCGCCACACCCTAACTAAATCCCGTCTGAGGCTGAAATAGTCTTAGAAACAGGAAAGGCACTTGTCTGACACTTTGATTACATGTAATTTCAAAACTCTCCTATACCTTACATTTTTGCCTTTATAACAAGTCACATAACTTGTTATAATTCATCCAGAAGCTTTGTAACCCATCAAAATATCCTTGCTAACCAATATTTCAATAAATGTGCATTTTGTGCACATAGTTATCTATTATTTACGGTAAAACAAAATACTCCTCTGATGTCTGACTGAACTCAGTGACACTCATACTGATCCTATCTACCAACTATAAGCTGCGTTCTTGAACTGTGCAAAAACCGCTGAGCAAATGATCTACACACATGACAGAAGAGGCCTATAGTTTAGAGAACGATTTAGAGAATTAGAGTATTTAGAGAACTAGTGCAGCATGAACGTACTTATTACAGATGAAATAATGTGTAAATATGATAATCTGAAAGACTTTCACGTTTCCTTGTGCACTTGAAGATTTTGTTTGTTTCCCAAAGCCTTGAAATAGAATAGAATAGAATACAATAGAATAGAATACGCACAGTGCTGTACAGCACAATGAAATTGTGGGAAACAACACAAAAATAAAACTTAACAAAGCAGCTTTATAAATTTGAATCCTGTTACGTGGATATAAACAATATACATTGATTACATGCTTTCACTGTATAGCACGCTGAGAAAAATGGTGAACACCTCAGAGTGAAAATTAATTGGTATCAGAAAAAGAAACAATCACCTTTTAGACAATCACAGATGTTGAACAAGTATTTAGCTTTAATTATCAAGCACATTAAGTGATCAGAAGATGGACCTCATCCAGATCTGGACAAGTACTATATATACAGAAGGTCAGATCATGAAACAACTTTTGGTGTGATTTGGTAATATGTATGTATTTCTAAAAAAGAATATAAATCAGAAGATGTGAGTTAAAATTTTCATCAAGAGGATGAGGGTGAAAATTAAAAAAAGGGGGTTTTGTTGCTTTGGAATGACTCTTTCACAGACAGTACAAAGGAAAGAACTCAGCTGTAATACCTTAATGCACACAAAACACAACAATAGTGTTCAACCGAGGACATGGGACACGGCTACACTCTCACCGTGAATACTCCTAATGTAGCCTGCAGTGAGTCAAATACTGAGGAGAGAAAATCCTCACCGCACATCAGGAAAATACAACTACAGCTGCACGGAGATCACAAAAATCGAACCCATAAGCTGGAGCACTGACAAATCTGCTTCCTGATACCCATTTAAGTGGCAGGACATGATCTGGGGGTTAAGAAAGGTTGCTCACGAGGATTCGGAAAATTGATCCAGAGTGGCAGTTAGCGACTTGTAATCCGTGGTAGACACCGGCTCTGAGTGAGATGAGTGGCTACTGGGCAGCTCAAACTGAATCACGGGCCCCAACCCAGCAGCATTAGCACTGCAGACGGCATGTCGGCTCGGTTAGAAACAGATGAGGAAGCACAGAGGATGGAGCCAACAAAAGCAAGCACACTGTAGTCAGCTGTAGCTCAGCAAGGAGCAACTGAAACAGCACCACCACGGACAGCACCAGCGTGCGCCACCTAAGTCAGCACCATGGAGAGCGGCTTGCTGAGCCGGCACCCATTAAAACGGACCACACAAAACATCACGCAGAACAACAACTACAAGGCAATGTCACCGGCCATAATGACTCTTCAACGTGCTTGATTCATACGTTCCACCTTGAGCCGGATGATTTAGGCCATGTTTAAAAATCTGCGGCGTTCTGCATGGGAAGTAATTTCTGGAGGCACAAGCGCACCCTAGGCAGTAGTATGTTAACGTCTCTCCAAATGGGACCTTTTCAGGACATATCAGACAAATCTGAGAAACATGAAGACAAAAAAAAAAAAAACAACAAAAAAACGCCTGCACGAGTTTGCACACACACGCACACACAGACATGCTGATGCACACAGCAGAGATAACAACAAAGGGAGCTTGTGAGTGCGACAGAGGTAGCCTGTAGAACAGCGCTGTGTGTGAAGCGGGGGGGGGGGTGATGAAAGAGGGGGGAAGAGGCAAGCGAGAAGGGTTTGTGTGTGTTTTTCTGCGGATGGGTGGGAAGGGAGGGGGCAGCATTTTAAGAAGCCCGGGAGATGTTTTTCTGGAAAGTGGCTGGTTTGGAGAGGCAGCAGCTGTTGTTGGACTAAACTGAGCATCGCTGACTGTCTAAAGTAAGCGAGGGCGCTGCTGAGCAGCACTAATGCCATCAGCTTCACAGCCCCTGTGAGAGGGGGTTGGTGGATACAACCCCGGTGACCCCTGTGGTCTGCTCACAGGGCTGGAGCTCGCTTTGCGCACAGGAAAATGCGCATGCGCGCTCCTGATTTATATCCCCACACTGCAGCCGTCTAATCAGGAGGGGGGGGGGTGGAAGAGAACGAGGGAAGAACGACAAGTGTGAGTCAAGTTGTCACGCAACGGCTGGCGATACACTCCGGGATAGCTCTCACTGGCCTGGAGCGTAGCTCTTTATAGCAGCAAGCTCGGCTTCTGATACGCACTCACACATAAATACACACAATGAGAGGATGATGACACTGCACCTGCACCGCACAGAAAATGAGAAGAAGCTGAAACTAATAATTTAGAGACGCACGTGCTGCTGTAAATTGCTTCCCTCATAGCGTGTTCCATCAGTTTTTGAATCAGTGATTTAGAACTTTGGATTACTGATTTATGCATCATTCTGAAAAAAAAACAAAACAAAAACAAAAAACAGTCTTGAACAGTTTTGCAGGGTTATATAATTACTCAACTTTTACTTCATATATTCTTACTGTAGTCATGCCAGTCGTCATTTAACTTAACTATTCTATCTTTATTCCTCAAAGGCGCCTTTTCATTTTTTTTCCAAGGCAGACCCATCTGCCTCATTTACTTTTACAACCATCTTCAAACCCTACTGGGACGAGCGCGTTACCTCCTTCTCTCTTGGCAGTGTCACAAAGCTGCCTGTGTGCGCACATATGCGAGCGTGCGCGCACGCCTGTGTGTCAGGGACAAGTGTAGACAAAACAAATGGTGAAGCCAACACCAAACCCTCTTGTGTCAGTTAATTATTTTCAGTGCTCCAGATGCTGTCTCCGACTGAACACACAGCTTAAGACTTTGCTGAAGGCGCTCCGCGGTGAAGCCAAGCAGGCCCTTTAAGTAATACTACAACCAAAGGCGAGGGACGGGGCAACACTGATACAGCAGCCGCAGCCCTGATGGCAATTATTCAGATGTCCACGTGCTAATTATAATAGGGGATGACAGGTGCCTAAAACAATTTGTGTGCAAACTGCCTGTGAGCTTCAGCGTGTGGTTGTCTCTGCTTCTGGTTATAGATAAAGATCGCCTGGCCAGCATCTCGTCAAACCTTCGTCTCTCACTCTCGGCTGGGCTGTGTTGCATGAGCGTGCCGTTAACTGAGAAGCCCAGCGCTCAAGGATTCACCATTTAACTGAATGAAAGAAATCATACACGTACGAGGGATCCAAGGTCACGGGCAGTCAATGTTGGTGTCCGGCCTCATCACTTAACATGGAGAAATTTCTCCAGATTCTCTGAATCTTTTGATGATATTATGAACTGTAGATGATGAGCTCAATAAATTCCTTGCAATTCTACATTGGGAAACATTATTCTTAAACTGCTGGACTATTTGCCCACACAATAGGTCACCAAGTGGTGAACCTCGCCCCAGCCTTGCTTGTGAACGACTGAGCCTTTCGACGGCGCTGCTTTTATCAATTAAACTGTTCACCAGTGGAATGTTCCAAAAAGGTGGTTTTTGCTGACCGTCCTTCCCAGTCTTTTCTTGCCCCGTTTCAGCTTTTTTAGAACATCTTGCTGGCAGCTGCTGTGCGCAGGGGTGGACCAGCACCTGTCATCATGGATCCTGGACTACCTCACGAACCGGCCTCAGTTTGTGAGAACCCGGGACTGTGTGTCCGACACGATCATTGGTAGCACGGGGGCCCCCCAGGGAACGGTGCTGGCTCCCTTCCTGTTCACTCTTTATACTGCGGACTTCTCACACAACACAACACACTGCCATCTACAGAAGTTCTCTGATGACTCTGCAATCATCGGCCTCATCTCCAACGGAGATGAAGCTGAGTACAGAGGACTTATCCAGGACTTTGTGGACTGGTGCCATTGGAACTGCCTCCAGATCAACGCGAGAAAACTAAGGAGCTGGTGGTGGACTGCCGCAGGCATGGGCAGCCCCTCACAGCACCAGTAAATATACAGGGAGCAGACATCGAGATGGTGACATCCTATAAGTACCTGGGTGTTCATCTGAACAATAAACTAGACTGGTCACACAATACTGACGCACTCTACAAGAAGGGACAGCGCAGGCTGTTCCTGCTGAGGAGACTCAGGTCTTTTGGTGTACAAGGGGCGCTGCTGAAGACATTCTATGACACGGTGGTGGCATCAGCCATCACTTTTGGAGTGGTCTGCTGGGGCAGTGGCATTACTGCAGCCGATAGGAAGAGACTGAACAAACTGATCAAGAAAGCTAGCTCTGTCCTGGGGCAGCGCCTTGACCCAGTGGAGGAGATAGGAGAGAGAAGGACAGTGGCTAAACTGTCATCTCTGCTGGAGTCCGAGTTCCACCCTATGCAGGACATACTGAATGCACTGAGGAGCTCATTTAGCAGCAGACTACATCATCCCAGGTGCACAACCGAGAGGTTTCGCAGGTCCTTCCTACCAACGGCTGTCAGACTGTACAACCTAAGCAGGGCTGCTCGCAGAGATAGCAGAAAGACGTAACAAACTAATAGTTTTTTGAATGCAAAAGATGCAATAGACTTACACAATGGTCCCCTCCAGCATACAACTAGGAAAATACTGGTCACTATGGAGGGTGAGAATATGTATGGGCACATAATCATACCATGTAGGATAACTAAGAAGACGGTTATGCTGTTTCATCCCATCTAGCAACAATGCTCTGCACTGTGTGTGTTTATATATTTACATATTTATTCCATCTAGCTACAATGCTCTGCACTGGGTGTGTTTATATTTATATATCTATATATTTATTCCATCTAGCTACAATGCTCCGCACTGTGTGTGTTTATAAATTTACATATTTATTCCATCTAGCTGCAATGCTCCGTACTGTGGGTGTTTATATATTTACATATTTATTCCATCTAGCTACAATGCTCTGCACTGTGTGTCTCTGTGTATATATATATATTTTATAGTAATACGTACATATGTATATTAGCTGCTCTTGCTTGCTTGTTTTTTTTCTTGCCTTCTGATTGTTGCTCTGAGTGTTGCTATCCCTGTGCTGTTGCAATCCTGGAATTTCCCCGTTGTGGGACTAATAAAGGCTTATCTTATCTTATCTTATCAAATTCAAAATGAGTGAATATTTGCGAAAAACAATCAAGTTTCAACTTTAAATATCTTGTCTTTTTAGCAAATTCAGTTGAATATAGGTTGAAAATGATTTGCAAATCATCCTATTCTGTTTTTATTTACACAATGTCCCAACTTTATTGGAATTGGGGTTTGTAAAAACGTGCTGTGTGAAGTTTCAGACAGAGGAACAAAAGTAACAAAAGGTTTGAGCTCATCTGAACCGCCACGTGGACACACTGACGAATGAATGAAAAACTGTTCTGGCATGACCAAAGCCCTTTAAAAGGTTTGCAGATTTTTGAGAAGAGATGTTACTACAGAGGATTGTTTTTTAGGCTTCCACCAAAAGGTAAGATAAGCAAATATTTTAAAAACTGGACAACCCCAAAATATTTTTTATTATTAGATTGTCCTTAGGTATGACTGTGAGAGTGAATGGTTGTCTGTCTCTCTGTGTTGGCCCTGGCGATCTGTCCAGGGTGTACCCTGGACAGATCGCCCAAAGATGCTGGGATAGACTCCAGCTCCCCCCTCCATGACCCGAAAAGGATTAAGCGGAAGAAGATGAATGAATGAATGAGATAACACACACTTTTGTCAAGTAACAAAAAATAAATTACAATTTCATTAAAAAAAAAACATCAGCGTGTGAACAAGACGGAGTCATATTATGCTTCCAATAAATTTATTTCTGACTTTTGCTGTCTATTTAGGATAAGCACTGAACAAACACATCCGATCACATCTGCTCTGTGTTTGTGCATAACAAATGCTAGCCTTGCTAGCAGCTGAGGAGCATTCCCACAGGACTAAGGAAAGCAGGGGGCAGAGTCAGTAGGTGGTAGAAGGTATATCCAATCACAGAAATCAAGGCGGTTGACTGGCGAATAATGAATATGAACTGAATGCTCTTTACTTGCATCGCCATGCATGGCTGCAGTGAGTGGGAGATGATGCTGACGCTCTGCTACTGACGTGGTAGGGTGATTGTGGCGTGTGTTTATACATGTTTAAGATAGGACTGTATTGCTGTCTGGCGTTTAGTCCAGCTCTCCTCTTTTCTCTCCTCTTTGCTCTGTGCGTGCGTATTTATATCTATGTGCTTCTCCGTGTCTCTGAATGAGGCCTATTGACATCCTCTACTGTGACCCCCTGACTCCTGACAACTCCAATCAGTAGGATGAGTGGGAGACAAAGGGAGGCGGCGTGAGTCCGCAGCAAACTGTTTTGATGAGGGTTTGTGTCTCTATGAGAGGACTGGCTATATATGTGTGAGGGAGCCGAGGCACACGCGGATTAGTGCTATCCAGGTACGAGTTCAAAAGAGGCCAAAGACTTTGTTTCATGTGATACAGCATGGCCACCCTGTTGGCTGAAATCGGCCTATAGGCAAATAGGGTGGCATTTGCTGACGACAGCGGCCGATGTTGGTCTGGTGCGTGCTTGGTCATTTATAAGGTCATAAAATGGTTCATAAATTTCTGTGATTGAATTTGTGCTCATTCAATATTCTAATAAAATATTATATTATTATTATGACAACAAAAACAAACAGAACATATGTTACTTAAATTACTTTTTTAAGCACTGATATAGGTATGTAAAATGAAAAAATTGGTGTATCCCCAAAAACAAGGTATGATAAGAACCTTTTACACTGACTGACAAAAAAAGGAAAACCCTTCAAGACTTACCTTTTGTCTCGGGATACATGATAATATCAGCATTTAATTATTTATCAGCATTGGCAAAAATTAATTTACAAAAATGTATTTATTTACAACCAATAAAATATAATAGTATTACCCTTTTTATGTCAAAGGAGTTCCCAGACGAGCCACCCACCTGAGCCTAACCCAGGTAACCATACTCTTCATTTAGTCCTTTTCATGATAATAGTCAGCAGTCTGTACTGACAGCTTATCTCTTCCGCGCCTGATAACTTTGAGCAGGTATGTAAATGAAAAAAAAATCCTTGTTCCATGTTGAAGCAACATGGTTAAAAACAGCCAAGGTTGACAATATTCATAATTAAAATTTTACAAAGTAACAAAAAACATTTTAAAAATGAGGCCAGTAAAACCTGAGCTTCTATGCTGGTGGAGGTAGTTGCCTTGTTTTTCTTGGGGAATGTGTCTTTACATGCTAGTTAATCATCACTTTAAGACAAAAGGGACGTATACAGGTGAGGAAAAAAAATTATTTGCATATATCCGTATCAGCACCAGCCAAAAACTATTGTCAACATATCGGCTTGCTGGTTATCATCAAAAAAATCTAATATCATTCATCCTTACTTTTGTCTGCAGGGTGAAAACCCCGTATTCAGTCCTGGGTCAAACAACTTTGCAACACAGATTGTTCCATTTCACACTGACCTGCAGCACTGTTAAAAAAAAAGTTGCCTCAACTTAAAAAAGTTAGTGTTCGGGCTGCCTTACAATTTTAAGTTCTTCTTCTTTTAGATTTGATTGGCGGTTGGCAACCAGCTTACAGGTGCATTACCGCCACTGACTTGATTATCATCACTTTATATCTTTGTACAACGAGTTCTCACAAGGAGCTCTGAACAACTCCTTAAGTGTGAAAAAAAATTATCCGTCCTTGGAGTACCTGTGGCTGTCTGGTACATCATACTCAACTTGAGAAGATAAGTGGTAAAGACACATAAAACACAAACACATAACAGTACACCTGAATGAACATGCAAAGTTGTGTGGCATGTAGAGAATAGAATAGAATAGGCTTTATTGTCATTGTACAGCTGTACAGCACAACGAAATTGTGGGTGGTCCACCAGGCTACTGCGCAATAAAGTAAGAGAAGAATTTGAATAAAACACAGTTACAGAACACATGATTAACATACGACTGAAATAAAAATAACAAACAGCACATTGGTATATACACAGGTATGGTAGTGGCTTCAGGATGGAACTACGTACATACTGTAAGAGTACGGAGTGCAGAACACATAATTGAGTAAAATGGCCCAAGGATTTTGGAAAATATGCACAGTCGTGATTTCACGGATGGGTCAATATATATGAAAGTGAGGAGTGCAACGACAGGTGAGTTATAGTGATAATTAAAAGGTCCTCAGTTCTGTGCATGTGAGCGTTTAAAGGGAGGGGGGTGGGGCCTCTGACTATTTGCAGTACGGGATGGCCCAGGGGAAAAAACTGTTTGTCAGTCTGGAGGTGTGGGACCTGATCGATCTGAACTGTCGTCTAGAGGGAAGCAGGTCAAACAGGTGGTGGGTGGGATGTGAGGGGTCTCCTGTGATGGCCTTGATCCTTCTGGGACAGGAGGATCTGGAGATGTCTTCCAGGGAGGGCAGAGGGCTGCTGATAATTTTTTAGGCAGTGTTGATGACCCTCTGCACAGCCTTTCTGTTCTCGGCCGTGGAGCCGGCGTACCACACATCCAGACAGTAGGTGAGTACACTCCACTGAGCAATGATAGAAGGCCAGCAGCAGCTTCTGGTCCAGGTTGTGCTTCCACAGGACACAGAGGAAGTGCAGCCACTGCTGGGCTTTCTTCACCAGGGCCTTGGTGTTGACAGTCCAGGAGAGGTCAGAGGAGATGTGGGTGCCCAGGAACCTGAAGACGGGGACATTTTCCACGTGGTCGCCATTTATGAGGAGGGGGGTGTGGTCCTGTCTGTTCTTCCTGAAGTCCAGAATGAGTTCTTTGGTTTTTTGGACATTCAGATTCAGGTTGTTTGCTTGGCACCACAGCAGGAGATTCTCTACCTCCACCCTGTATGCCTTCTCATCATCGTCAGTGATGAGCCCAACCAAGGTGGTGTTGTCCGCGCACTTCACGATGACAGTGGGTTGGAATACAGTCAAAGGTGTACAGGGAGTACAGTAGAAGGCTTAGTATGCAGCCTTGGGGGGAGCCGGTGCTAAGAAACAGTGTGGAGGAGCGGTGGGGGCCAAGTCTGACTGTTTGTGGGTGGTTGGTGAGAAAGTTTTTTTTATCCAGCGGCAGGTGGGGGGGGGGGGTCTGGAGGAGGTGCAGTTTGTTGATCAGGATGTCCGGGATGATGGTGTTGAAAGCTGAGCTGTAGTCCACAAAAAGCATCCTCACGTAGCTCCTTGGGTTTTCCAGGTGGCTCAGCACTCTGTGGAGAGTGGAGGCAATGGTGTCTTCTGTAGACCAGTTCTCCCTGGTGGAGGTCGAAGGAGGGGGGAAGACAGTCCCTAACGTGCTAGGACACCAGTCGCTCAAAACACTTCATGACTACAGACGTGAGTGCTATGGGTCTGTAGTCATTCAGGCTGTCAATTGTGGACTTTTTGGGGATGGGGATGATGGTGGAGGCCTTGAGGCAGGAGGGGATGGCGGCGTACATCAGGGAGAGGTTGAACAACTTGGTGAGGATCCCTGCCAGCTGGTTAGCACATGCTTTGACCACCGCTCCTGGGATGCCGTCTGGACCAGCAGCTCTGCGGGGGTTCACTGCTCTCAGTTGCCTCCTCACCTTGTGCACCTGTAGAGAGAGAGGGGAAGAGGGGGAGATGGGGGGGGACGAGTTTGGGTGTGTGTGTGTGCTCAAACCGGGCGAAGAATCTGTTAAGCTCCTCTACCACAGTGAAGCTGCTGTCTGATGTTGGGGGGCCCTGGCCCCTATAGCTGGTGAGGGCCTGGATGCCTCTCCACATCTGTCGGGGGTTGTTGTCTGTGAGGAAGCCCTCCACCATCCTACTATAGGCATTCTTAGTGAGTTTTATGCCTCCCCTCAGGTTGGCTCTAGCAGTGCTGTATAGAGAGCTGTCCCTCTGTCTGAAGGCTGAGTTGTGAGCTCTGATTAAAGCCTGGACCTCACTGGTCATCCAGGGTTTGCAGTTTGGAAAGACCCGGATGTGTATGGTGACTGTCACATTTTCTACACAGCATCTGAGGTTGGGTTAACTGAATATAGTCTGTCATTGACTGATTTTTGACTATCTGCTAGTCTGCTTGATTGACTGATATAGTCTGACATTGACTGAGTCTTGTGGCTGCCTTTCAACTATTTTTTTTTTTTTTTTACTTATTTGTACCCGTAGGTAGACTTGGTTTGCAGTCTGGTGACAAGCCACCGGCTGCTGGTCGTTGCGTGCGCGAGCGCCCTAAACCTACATGTTTTTGGTGTGCGGGAGGAAACCGGAGAAATCCCGGAGTAAACCCACGCAACACGGGGAGAACATGCAAACTCCACACAGCTCACTGTTGGTCGGGGGCTGGGATCGAACCCACGATCTCATGATCCCCGCGATCCCCCGGCCGAGGGTAAAACTGTGCTGCCACAGTGCTAAACCACTGCGCCACCGTGCAGCCGTGCAATAGCTATTGCAACTTTTACTTGTAATTTCTACCTGCCCATTTTATAGGACACATTAAATAGCAACTATTTTGCCAGTTTCTGTTCATCCGTAAATACATGCATAATCAGCATGCCGTATCCTATAGATCAATGATTAAAACTGCACATGTAAGCCAAACAAAGAGATATTCAGCATCTTACTGTATGAAAAGTAAAATGACAATAATAACAGATTATGACAGAATTTTTACAACACTGTCTGTCAAAATGGGTTTAAGAAAGAAAAGAAAGGTGGGTTTATCAGTACTTAAACTTAGTACTTAATTGTCAATGATTAATTGTCTATGTTTATTGCACTGTCCCTGTCAAATAAACTAATCTATCTATCTAAAAACTCAAGGTCCACTCACAAATGATGGTGTGAAAGCAGTTATAATTTAACCAAAGTTAGTGTAATGTGGAAGTTTTGGCCAAAGAAAAACATGTCATCTTATTCAAAGATTTGATGAAAAGACAACAGAGTACATAAATACTTTCCATTATGAATTAAAATAAAAATCAAACACATGCTCCATTTTCAATCAGGATTTCTATTTGGAGACCTGAGAGACTGAGTGTAACATCAGACAATATGTCACCTCCTATTATGCTGGCAATTATCTATTAGCACAATTGCCTGCACTGGGGTTTGTGAGAGTCTCATGCCAAGCAGTGTGACCTGCCATTTTCTATCATCAAGGTCCAGATTTAGATTCCGCATTAGTCTCTACATGATGCCAGGCGCCTGTGTGAATGAGAGAGAGGAAAACCGTTGCACTTTGCTTAACACAAACACAATGCCAGATGGTTTTCTTCTTCGCTCAAGAGGAGAGCGAACCCAATGCAATTCACGCACACTATGTGTGATTTTTACCACACAACCCAAATGAAAAGGAGGGGGGGAAGCATACACTGTCATTCTCCTTCAGCTAGTTATCCCACAATTCAGACTCCTCTTCTTGTTCTCCTGGCTAGGATTTGTTTAGAAGATGATGGAATGGAGACATTTCTTTTGACTGTGTAAACATAAAGCTGGTGGGGTTAATCTAAATAGATGGGGTTGTCTGAGGAAAAAAAATACAAATATATTACACCTTTAGGGGGGTTCTATAAACATCTACTACTCCAGCATGTTAATTTGAATTTCAAACGAGCCATACTGTGCAAAATGGTGTTTTGGTGGGTTCTAGCTTTGCAAAATGTGCCCATGGATCACATAATATCAATGGATCACATAATATCAAAATATGAAAATGCTCACTTCACAGACAAACACACACTTGTTAAACTCTTAAACTGGATTTATGCTCCACTCCTGCTCTGCGTGTCTGCTCGAGTGCGAGGCTTGTGTGACGCAAATTTCGTCATCCGCTCCAGTCCGCTAGGCTCCACGGGGTCAATGCGCGGCTGAGCGTGAATGGTTGTTAGCGTACGCAGCCAACGCAGCCCAAATTATGTGACTGCGTTGGCTGTGTACGCTAACAACTATCAGGATCCAACCTCTCGTTCAAGAGGCGGCGCCACCGACATGGCATACAAAGATGAAGAAGACAAAAATGAAGGAGCAGAAGCATGCTATTATACTTTCTCCTCTTTTGTTTTCCACCTTCTTCTTCCACCAGAAGGACTAAACACAGAAGCCTCTTTTCTCACCATTGCTAAAATGTACATTGCTCTTGTTTATCTTCTCTTCTGTATAGCCAGTGAATGGAGTGGCACGTCAGCACATTTGTGCTACCTATTGGGCTGGAGTAAAACTGCAGATGATGGTTATGCACGTATCAAACGCTGCACTTCCTGAGTGCATATTTCAACAAACCCCACCTTTAGTTAGAGAAACAAATGCAGCTGACTCCCTCCTTACTCGTCATTGGTCCACTCGAAAAAACCTTTACGCAATCAGATTGGAGGCCATTAATATTAATAAGCAAAATGGAAACGGTTTTCATTGTAAAAAAACACAGAGAAGGGTCATTGCCTTTAAAACTACATAATGTACTGTATGTCCTTGAAGATATCAGAAACTTAAGATTAGTATGAAGCTAATGTATAATACAGGACCTTTAACATTAGCCTAAATGGTGTCATTGGGGCTTTATGATGATAGTTGTGTGGTGGATATCGCTGCCTTGGCTTGAAACGCTTACACAAAAGTAGGTTAAAATGTTTTCATGCATATAACAAACAAGACATCAGTCCTAATAATAGTCATGTCTAAATAGTCGAAGGATCCCCTGGCTTGTTGCCAGCATTCAGGTAGAGAATATACAAAGGGTAATTTATACATCTGAAAAACTTGCAGCCCCACCCCACTCCTAGCACACAGCCCCCCAACCTGACCCTCACTAAGACCCAGGTGAGGACGGAGTTGAGGAAGATCAAGGCGAGGAAGGCCTCGGGTCCGGACGGCATCAGCGCGAAGCTCCTCAAGTCCTGTGCAGACCAGCTGTGTGGGATTGTGGAGCACATCTTCAACCTGAGCCTGAAGCTGGGGAGGGTACCACAGTTGTGGAAAACAACTTGTGTGGTACCTGTACCAAAGACTTCCCACCCCAAAGATCTGAACAGCTACAGACCAGTGGCCCTGACGTCTCACATGATGAAGACCATGGAGACACTGCTCCTTGCTCATCTCCGTCCCCTGGTGGGACCAGCGATGGAGCCACTCCAGTTCGCCTATCAGCATGGCATTGGGGTGGAGGATGCAGTGATCTTCCTCCTTCACCGTTCTCTGTCCCACCTGAAGAAGCCCGGGAATGCGGTGAGGATCATGTTCTTAGACTTCTCCAGTGCTTTCAACACCATTCAACCGATGATCCTGAAGGACAAGCTGCTGTGCGTAGGGGTGGACCAGCACCTGTCATCATGGATCCTGGACTACCTCACTAACCGGCCACAGTTTGTGAGAACCCGAGATTGTGTGTCTGACATGATCATCGGTAGCACTGGGGCCCCCCAGGGAACGGTTTTGGCTCCCTTCCTGTTCACCCTCTATACTGCGGACTTCTCACACAACACACTGCCATCTACAGAAGTTCTCTGACGACTCTGCGATCGTCGGCCTCATCTCCAACGAAGATGAAGCTGAGTACAGAAGACTTATCCAGGACTTCGTGGACTGGTGCCATCGGAACTGCCTCCAGATCAACGCGAGGAAAACTAAGGAGCTGGTGGTGGACTGCCGCAGGCAAGGACAACCCCTCACAGCACCAGTAAACATACAGGGAACAGACATTGAGATGGTGACATCCTACAAATACTTGGTGTTCATCTGAACAATAAACTAGACTGGTCACACAATACCGACGCACTCTACAAGAAGGGACAGCGCATGCTGTTCCTACTGAGGAAGCTCAGGTCTTTTGGTGTACAAGGGGCGCTTCTGAAGACATTCTACGACACGGTGGTGGTATCAGCCATCACTTTTGGTGTGGTCTGCTGGGGCAATGGCATTACAGCAGCCGATAGGAAGAGACTGAACAAACTGATCAAGAAAGCTAGATCTGTCCTGGGGCAACGCCTTGACCCAGTGGAGGAGATAGGAGAGAGAAGGATGGTGGCTAAACTGTCATCTCTGCTGGAGTCCGAGTCCCACCCTATGCAAGACATATTGAACGCACTGAGGAGCTCATTTAGCAGAAGACTACATCATCCGAGGTGCGCAACCGAGAGGTTTCACAGGTCCTTCCTACCTATGGCTGTCAGACTGTATAACCTAAGCAGGGCTGCTCGCAGAGATAGCAAAAAAAAGTGATGACCTAATAGTATTGAATGCAAAAGACGCAACAGACTTACACAAATGGTCCCCTCCAGTATACAACTAGGACAACATCAGTCGCTACGGAGGGTGACAATATGTATGGGTACATGAACTGTGAGTGTGATAGTTTGTTTTTAGGGAGCAGCATCTCAGTTTCGTTGCATTGTTTATTAACAATGGAATGACAATAAAGGCACTTTGACTTTGACTTTGATGTAGAATAACTAAGTAGACAGTGATGTTGTTTATTCTATCTTGCTACAATGCTCCGCACTTTGTATATATATTTATATATTTATGTGTACGTATGTATATCCACTGCTCTTATTTATATTTTTTGTATCTTCTTAATTATTGCTCTGAGTGTTGCTATCCCTGTTCTGTTGCAATCCTGGAATTTCCCCATTGTGGGACTAATAAAGGCTTATCATATCTTATCTTATCTTAAAGGGAATACCTATGGCCTTCACAAATCTAAATTCACTTGTTAAAGTTTTCTTTTTCAATACTAAAGTCTATTACTTGTTTATTTATGTTACAGCTGATTTTATCCATTGCCATTCTACATCAGATTTAATTGACGATAACAAACTTCTCTATTTACTTTGAAGTTTAATGTTCAAGTCCTTGGTTTAATGTGGAAAAAAGTATGTTGTATGTCTTCACCTGTGGTGTGGATTGTTTTTCTATATTTATTTATTTATTTATTTATTTATGTTTTTAATTTAAACTGGCTTCAAGATGACAATAAAGTTGAAGCTGAAGTCGAAGTGGACCTGACCAATCCTACCATCCATGGAAAGCATTTAGTGCAACACGAAATGAAAAACAACACACATAAGGGTAGTATCTCACGGAGTGGTGGCTGCTGAGGAACGATCACAAACATAGTGATTGTTGGTGTTTCGTCAGGGTTTAAAACGGTTGCACAACAGTTTGCCAACAGTTTTCACGGTCGAAACCAGTTTTCCTTGTTGCAGAAAACATTTGATCATGTACAAAATTTTTCTGCGAGTAGAGAACTGTTTTCCACCATAAAAACTGTTAGCCAACTGATGTGCAACCTTTTACGAACCCTAATGAAACCACCTCCTTTGCAACATTCATGAACATTCCTTAGCATTTGCCACTCTGACATGGGGCATAAGGGTAGTACAGTATCTCACAGGTTCAACGTTGCGATTGTTGTCATGTTCAACAAATAAGAAAAACTGGTTGCTAACATAACAAGAGCACTCCGAGGCGAGTGCAATACACCCGCTTCCGTTTTCTTTGAAGATCCCAATACTTACTGATGAAGAGCAGTTTTCAACTTTTCAATATAATTACTGTGCCAGAACCAAATTATGATAAGCCCATCATCCATGAATATACAACAAAGTATACAACCCATAGTTGTCGGTCAGGATCCCAAAATGAACCCGTGTAGCAAGCATGGTGACCCTAGAGAGCTTTACACATTCTATAGTAAGAGATCATAGGGATTGCCAGCCTTGACCTTTGACCTTTTAACCCCAAACCTGTAGTCAGAGGTCAGGATCCCAAGGTGAACCTGTGTGCCAGGTTTGGCGCCCCCCCACCCCTAACTCTGTTGTGCATAATAATTTGGAACAGTGCATCTGTGGTGATCCGAGCGCGGATCTGTTCTGCGCTTGAGTCACTCAGTATTTTCCCTTTTTCTTTGTATTTCTAGTTCTGTTTATTATCATTTGTATCTCTGGTGCTTTTACTGTGACAGCGCCGCGGCTGGACTTCCGGCTGTCAAGCCGGCCCGCGCCCTGTCACAGCTGACTATGATTAAGTGATTACGTTTTCTCCTCACCTGTTTGGCCTTCGCCCTTAGTGTGATTATTTAAGGTTGCGGCTGATGCCTGTTCCTCGCTGCAATCTCGCTTTTCCTGACTGGAATCCCTATGCCCGGTTCCAGTCTTTTGTACAGCGTTAGGTTTCGCCCTCGCTCTTTGTGTTTATTGGGACTTTTTATTTCTGTCATTAATTCACCCCTCTGGGTTGCATGTATAGTTTGTGTTCTGCCCCTCGTGGCTTGTTATTTTGTTACTTTTCCTTAATAAATAAACAAACTCACTGTTGGCATTTGGTGCCTCATTCATACCCTGAAAAGGGCACTTACGACAGTATTTTAAGTTGAGTTCAATAAAATTTGAATTATGCTCTAATGGTTGATGACTTGAAAATTATACTGACTGCCATTTGCGTCGACTATTTAGGAAAATCATTGACAAATATCATTTGCATAATAATTTGGAATGCGGTGTATACTGATGCCACATTTACCTCCTATTTTTGGCTAGTTTGCTTTGAAAGAAAAGATTTGAAAGACCTGTCCTGTTCTTAGTGGAAACACTCAAAAGACTACAGCTGGCATGTTTGATGGCCAGAGTCCGAGTAGCCAATCACAGACTGCTTGGTTAGTTGATGGCTAAAGGCATGGCCTGTGACTGAGTCATACTCTTAATGTTCCTACCAGAAATAGGAAGATTACATGCTGCTGCAGGTGATACAGGCCCACCCAGGCTCCGGTGGAAGGGACATTCACCTGCTTATTTTGGAAACTTATTTTCGGGTGAAAGTCTTTCACAGTGTTACTCTGAGCCATGCACACACATAAACTCATCTGAGTCTCGGCACAATGCTGTACGGAACATTATTCAGACAAATGGTTCTGCTTTATGTTACCATATATCTTCAACAGCATATAAAACAGCTAGATGCTTGCTGAGCACACAAAAGCAAGGTAGCCAATCTTGGTAAAATATTGAAGAGGCAACAGAAGAAGGAATGTGATTTATGTGTAATCTGAGCACTCCGTTTCATAAGGCTGGAACTGCACTTTCATTTGAGAAAGTAGTTTGTTAGCCACTGGGAACCCTGTAAAAAGCTCAGCTACATGTGGTGATATAGTGAAAGTATGTGGCGCTCCCCGGTCTGCAGGTAAACCTGCTTCGCATTTCTATGTGGGTAAAATCAAAAATGTATTCCATTCCAGAGTTCCTTCATGGGAGGTTTAATATACGTTTCACCTGCAAGATGCATCGGGCAATAACAGGCTTTCCGTTGTTTACAGTCAAACATGAATTCTCCCCCTTTTTTTTTACTCCCCACCATCAGGCTTTCAGGTACTCTTTCATGGGCACGTAAAAAGCATCACATTATAAATTCCCTGGTCTATTATTACCTTTGCTGTAATGACACATCCCACACAGCCAGTGCCAAAGAGCTCCGCTTGGGAACATGCCCAAGGCACAATGTTACACTGGTTACACCTTAGCAACTGCTCTGTAGTGATTGAAATTTCAAAAGCTCAGAACATTTTTTTTTGCTCAGTTTAGTGTACCACATTGATACCCCCCCATACACACACAGACACTCATTCACTTGCACTAACTCCATCTTCTGGGAGAGTATGATGGTACCCTAAACATTACAAATGACAAACACAGGAATGTACACAGCATTATCGTGAGAATGACACTGTAAAACAGCTGTCGTACTTTTGTCTTGTACATATATGCTTTCATACGATTAATCCTCCTTTACATCAGGGTGGAGATCTTTGAGAAATCACTGAGTGATGAAAAAAATGGACAGATGTCTCAAGGATTTTTCAGTGATCTCTTAATGACCTTCAGTGATCTGCACGGCCCTCATACTTTTGTCTTGGTCCAAAACAATCTCTCAACGATCACCAAAGGGAAGCAATCTCTCAACAATCTCTCAATGATCTCCCAGCAACCTTTCAATGAACTCTGTTTTAGTCTTTCATCGAACACGCAGCAATCCCTCACTGATCTCTCAGCCATCTCTACCTTCAGGGTGGAAAAATTTGGTGCTCATTCAAAGATCGCTGAGAGAACACTGGAGCGCTCAAGGATCTCTTTAATCCCCCAATGACCTCACAGCGATCTTTAAATGAACATCAAATTTTTCCACCCCAAAGGTAGAGATGGCTGAGAGATCAGTAAGGAATCACTGAGCATTCGGTGAAAGACCAGTAGAGCTTGTTGAAAGATTGCTGAAAGATCAATGGGAGATAGATAAGATTGTTGAGAGCTCCATGTGAGATCACTTCCCTTTGGTGATCACTGAAAAATTGTTTTGGACTGAGTCAGAACTTTAGATCACTTAAAGATCATGCCGATCACTGCGAGATCATTAAAAGATCTGACCATTTTTTCATCTTTCAAAGATCTGTCACTGATCTCCACCTCTGTGTAAACGGTATAAAAGAGTGCTAGATACCTCTCAAATATGTATACCTCTTTGGTCACCCAAGAAACTCTCACAGATCCCACAGAAATCTCTCCTAGTCTCTCAGTGACCTCTTCTACTCTCTCAGTGATCTCTCAAGGATCTCTATAGATTGCCATGAAAATTACACACAACGATCTCCAAAACATGTACGCAGACAGTTTTTTCGAGGCTATAAGAGATTGGGCCAATTTTTGATCTCTCAGTGGTCACTGAACAATCTCTGCCTGTGTAAAGTGGCGCCGAGAAAGGAAAACAAAAGCAATAGACCAAATTTGCACTATTGGAATTACTGTACACAAATCTGCTACATTATGTTATGTCTCTTTCATATGTAGGAACAATCATATTTTGAGATACATCAGACCCCCTTAGTGTGCCCCCGACATAAACGCCACTGAAAAAAATGTGAAGTAACCGTGCAGAGTTTTACAGCCCTTCAATAAACGGCAGTCCGAAACCCGACATACAGCACACAGATATGATTGACTTGTCTAATCCAATTACACTAAGAAACCGCTGTTCATTTAAGATGTACATTAAGCTCCAATTTGAAGAGCATTTTTTGATTTTCTGTCTGAGCAGGCAGACTAATTGTTGATTTTTTTCCCTGCACAACAGGACTCAACTGTCAGTCAGGCTGACGGTGAAGTTCTTGTCCGTGGCTGCACCTCAACATGCAAATCCTGTGGAAGTACGCCCTATATACTGCCTCACATATACATACCGCGTGTCCAAAATTGGTGACTCGAGCCTGCTTACACATGTTCATCCACAGTTGTACTTAACAGCCCTGACATTTACCAGAATTGATTTCTTTCACCGGCTTCCATTTGTTTGAACATACAACGGCGATGACTCTGTAATCCCATTTTAATTAGAAAGATGTAGCAAGCATGCTAAGCTCACGCGCTCTATTCCCTGCAGCGATGCCACACTGGCGAGGAATCAGTCACCAAGGCACCGTTGCCAGGGTAACGAACAGGGGGCTTCTTCACTACTGTCTAAGTGGTAAATGATTGCCAGTGTAACTCATTGGCGGATGCGAGGAGTTTTTATCTATCTGCCTGCCCCCACCCCCCACCTCCCCCCGCTGCATATCCAGCGAGTTAATTAAAAGCAGCTGACATGAAATACATTTAAATATGAGTAGAAATGAAACATACAAGACAAATTGAATTCCTATGTTGAGGGATTTGAGGTTGGGTGGATAGGTGGTGATGGTGGTGGGGGGGGGGCAGAAAGCAATGATGGAAAATGAATATGTACACTGACAGAGGTGTTAAAATGAGGAGACATAAACACGCCTGAGGAGAAAGGAAGGTGAATTCAGAGGACTTTAGGACTTCCACCACAACTCCAACTCTCTGAGCTGCTGGTAAATGTGCTGCACAATGCCGGAAAATAACAAATATCTAAATGTACACATGAGACAAGGGGCTGTATTACAACAACAGGGTCAGATGATCAGTTGTCACTGATGCAGAACGTGTTTATGGGCGTGTCCAAGTTCATTTCCTTATCACAACGGCAGGAAAATGAACTTTCCGTCGGCGCATGATGCAAAGAGGCCAGTCTAATCATTCAGAGGTATGTTCTGGATAATCCAATCCAAAGTGCTCCTTCCCATCCCATTAATGCAGAGGCGCATTATCTAAAATGAACTGTGATCATGACGATTTAAGACTGTTTTTGCGCTGACCAAAGCCCATGTGTGTGAGCCAAAATGCACGTGATAGTAATGCTGCTTGGTAATAAGGAAGACATCAGTCACGAACAAATGGTGAAGAATGGGCTGAAAAATCAGCTGAATGGTTTAATGGTTTTTGTAAATAAAAATGCAACTTTGTCTTATTTTTTAGGATGACAATTTAACATCTGTCCGGGGACTGCAGATGAAGCCATTTTGGCTAATTCTGGTGCATTTTACAGTAACGTGAATTAATGTACAACGTCCCTGTCAAATAAACCAGTAAATAAAATAAATAAATATAGTGTGCATGGATGCAACACACAGACATGAATGGGTTTGAAACTTCAGGAAAAGAGGATGACGTCTCTGCAAACTTTATTAAATTTTCATTAACGATGGCACGGAAGTTTCTCTGTGCCATCGTTTCCTCCTTTCCTTTCCTCCAGGCAGCCTCTGCAGGGGGCTGACGGGTGGCTCTTGGGGAGCTTGCTGGGCTGGAAGGGCACACGGCCGAGGCAAATGTGGACGCATCTCCTGTTTCTCTGGAGAGTTACAGCGAAAAGTAAAACGCTGCACACTCCTTGTTCATTCATTCATTACCCTAAAAATAAACTCATTAATGCCTAATCACTCTGTGATGAAAACGAATGCCCCCCCCCCATGCGCCGCGCATCACACTGGAACACACTGGTACACATGCTCCCTGTTCATTTATTCATTCCCCTAAAAAAAAAAAAAAAAAAAAAAAAAAATCCTACCTTAATGCCTAATCTATAGACTCTAGTGGTATGTCTGCAATTAAAATGAGAGTGTGGATAAACTTAAAAAAAAAAAACTAGTGTGTGATCATCATATAATTAAATTGATGGGCAATTATTTAATGACTACTACAACTCTCTCTATTAAAATAAGATCAGTGCATGCTCCTCATGAGCTCTGGAGCTGCGCGATTTCAAAACACGCCACTGAAATATCATTAAACAATGCGCTTCTGACAATAGACCTCCTTTTACCTGATCAAAAGCATATTCTCATGGAATGCACTATAATAGTAATGCGCATTAGATTGTGCACCGCCACACCTCTTTGAAATGAGGCACCTCCTCCCAACACAGAGCGGGTGCTCTGTCTACTGGTAATTTGGTGGTGTGTCGCAAAGTGTAAAAAACAATGTGTTGACAGAAACTAAAAAAACACTGGCGCACAGCGGAAAGTCTGTCGGAAAAGTGCACAGATGACTGTCAAAATAGGGCCCATGATGTTATTTTGTATCCATTTGTAATTTTACAGTCTGAGCAGACTTTGATTACATGTCAAAGTCCAAAGTCCACTTCAGAACGATTGGATTCATTTTTTTTAAATTACCAGTGGATGTCTTACCCAGTCAAGTTTCAGGCCTGACAATTTAAAAGGTATTACAAAAACAAACCAACCACACACACACACACACACACACACGCACGCACGCACGCGCGCACGCACGCACACACACACACACACACAACATGCAAGTTAAAGGAACACAACAGAATAAATTCTGGGAATTCTAAAGCATTTTCACTCAACTTCAACTCAATACAGTGAGACAAAATAAACTCAGGAAGGATGCGACTCAGTGTAGGTTTGGGCAATATAACAAGTTGGAAAGACATAGCAACGTACATTCCAAAAGACATACAGGATTCCAGATAACTAACTGCATGGTCTGACTGTGGACGGACGGAAAAAAAAACATCTGTGCTACCATAAGTGAACTTTCAAAATAAAAGCATGTAGCTCACCTCTGATCGGAGCAAACTTTCAAAAAAAAAAAAAAAAAAAGATTGGGTCACCAAACAATTGAAGGCTTTGTTGTTTTATGAAAAATACATGAAAAACAAAAATAAGCAACAAATGATCCTCGTGGGAGCTGTTAATAGACCAAGTACTTTCTACGTGTGGGAAACTGAAAACTTTCTACCTCAGTGATTAACACTGATTACTTTTCCAGGGCATAAAGGTCTCTCTTGTAAACAACCAATGGAGCTTTTTCAGCAGTGAGTCATCATTTTAGATTTTATTTTTTTATGTTAAGTATTGTGCAACTATTTTAGTGGAAATTAACCCTGCAAATGCACTCACCTTGTTATTACTGGGTTGGATGTGCACTGCTTTCAGAACAGTAGTATAGAGCACTGGAATCCAGTCTGCTTCCTCCATAAAATCCTGTTACACTTCAAACTTAACAATCCTGCTCCTTATCCAAAATCCACAATAAAAAAAGATGAAATTCACTATGGATTTTCCCTTCGCCAAATTGCAAAGTTTATGGTAACCCAGGTAAGGAAAACAAAATCAACTGTGTCTGTCGCAGTCCACCAACAAAAACAGTATTCACTAGTTACTCACTGAAGCTCGGACTGTCAGTCAGAGAGCCAGTGGCTTTTTTTTTTTTTTTTTGGCTCTTGTCAGTTCCTTTAAGGAAAGAAACATGGTGGAAATAAGGCAGATCCCAAACTTCCACATGGTTTTTAGCTGGATTCAGCAAAACAATCCTTCCACCTGAGTGGCAGTGAAATGCGGACTGTGCGGGCAATTGGTGGTGGCGCCATGCACAGGCCGTCACACGCACTTTCCTATTCCACACCGCCTTTGTCTTCTAGCATATATGCCATTTAAATCTGGTGCAGAGTGAACAGGGACAGCTGGAGAAAGTTAAGTGGGTTGGTCGTTGGAGGATTACCGTTGTTTTTAAAATGTACAACAACTGCTGGGGTTGTTTCAGAGTTCCCCTTTAAAGTTAAAAGAGAAGCTGGGTTTCTGCGTCAGCCTGACTTTGTGTAGTTGTGGCAGTTTCAGCTTGACAGCCTCTGTAGCTGCAGTATTACCAATACTGGAGGAAAAAGAAGGAGCGTTTCTGAAATGCTGGGGGACAAGGCTGCAGGAAATGTTGATACAACTCTGCACAACACAGTGGCCTGGCGAAGAATTTGTCATTTATTCTTGCCGGAGCTTATAAGCAGCACATTTTGCATTTGAATTGAATTCGAGCAAAGACAGCCACTGGTGCCCAAGTACTTGTTTATATTCAGGTTCACAATGAGGATAACTTTGAGAAAGAACACCACAACTGCTTTTTTCCCCTTCCCCCAAAATCTGAGCTTGACACTCATACATAATTTGAAATGCAACCACCGGAATACTTTGGGGTTGTAAACATAAACAAATGTTTATACATTCACCAGATGCCTTTTAGGGTACAACTTGGATACAAGGCAAAACGGGGTACTTGCATGGTATTCCCTAATACACAATATCTACCTAATAAAGTTGCCAGTGAGTGTAAATCTATGGGCACTGAAAACAATTCTGGGCTCAGTGTAAATGATTTTTTTTTTAGAATGCATTATACTAGTTAAACCAGAAGTATACTCCATCTCATTAAATGACATTATCTTACCTTAATTATTCCCTGGGGAAACCCATAGGATGAGGCAGCAATGTACAGGAAAAAAAATCTGTCTCATGTTACAACAGAGCAGTCCTTTAATGCAAACAAGTCAACTTTACAAACAGGCTCATTAGCTCGGTTTTCAGTGATTGAATGAGAGGATTAAAGGCACTTTTGCTTTAACTGACTTCATTATTCAGTAGTACAGGAGAGATAGTTGTTCATATTTTCATATCACTTTTCAAGCTCCAAAACCAAGTTGTCAGGGCACTAGCTTGTGGAGGCCGGTGCTAAGAAATTGTGTTCCACGTTCTGGGCATGTTAGGAGGTGTGTCCAAGTGCAGCTTTGCTCGACTTTCAGAGCAGTGCTCTAGTGCAACATCCAGCGGTGTTGAAAAATCTTGACTGTTCCATTAAAGGTGATAGAGACAACATTCTGACCTCCTGGCCAGTAGGTGTCACACTTACTCTTGTCCCAACATGTGTGACATTGAAAATATCAGCCAAGTCCTATCTAGTGTGTGTGTGTGTGTGTGTGTGTGTGTGTTACCAGCAACTGGAGTCTCAGCATCCAACTGCTCAGATGTAAATATTATGATTATTTTGGACCCACAAAAAAGCGTTTTTCTTCATCATTATTATTTTTTGAAGAATATAAAGACTAATTCTGCACCTTTCTCAACATTTTGTTGATATATTATGTTTTTAAAAATATTTGTTTTCAAGAAAATACTGTCTAGCTCACCTTTCTAGAGGAAATCAGTTCTGTTTTACTGGTAAGCGAGGTTCAAATAAGTGTACAGTCTATTGAGGTTTCTCATTTCTTTGGTGAACATAACTGCTTGAGGACATCCGTTTTTCCAAATAAATTTATTTCAGATTGAATACTAATTTTCTCTAGATTTATGCTGAGATTTTTTTTATACCGACATCGACCACATACACAAAGTATCATCTAATCTCTTGTCTGTTGGCACACATTTAAGAAGCAAATCTAAGTACTTCTCTCTTACCTAATTATGTCTTATACAAACCACGACTCTTCACCAAGCACTTGGTGAAGCAGAACACACATCGCGTTGGCCTGACAAAGTAATGGTGCGCACACCAGCAAACTCTGGTTGTCCATCTGGCAGCAGGCACTGGCTGTCTATCCACTGGGATCATTCCTTCCTACTCTTCTGCCTCCCACTACTGTCTCTCCAATTAAAAGTTACACATCAGCCCCGAGTCTGAGCCAGACTTCCAGATGGTTGGAATGATAGAGCAAGCTTTTCTTCTGTTGCATTGTCAGTGGAGAAATCAGTTACCTGTGTGTCTATTTTCCAAAAGTGCTGTGCAGTTGGGTGGTTGGCGGATGCTTTGGGAATTGAGCCGAGTTCTCATGCTTAGTTAAAACTCCAAAACTTTGCTCTGTGCTTCTAGAAACAGACATTTAAAACTGAGCAACTGAACTGCAGATTTTGAAATGTTAATGCAGAGCCACATTTTGTTCTTTTTTAGGTTAGATGAGATTGTTTGGTTTGTGCTTTCTTTTCATCATTTCCATACATATTAAAAAGGACACTTTGAACTTTAATATGAAGAAATGTTGATTACAGCTATGCATGTTGGCAAAGGATCATTTATTTTCTAGTCTTACGGTACTGCAACTTAATCTTTTAAACTATGAGGTACGTGCATGAAGCAAATAAACAACAGAGCAGTTCAAGAATTGATGCTTACATACAAATTATTTGTCTGTGATAAGCTGACATAAAAATAACTCTGACTCAGAGGGCCTTACCATCACAGCATCTAGGGTATGTTATCCCACACACTTAAATGTAGTTGACAGGTAAATCCCAAGGCTCAGTATTTCTACTTCCTTCTGAAAATCTTCCTGGGTATAAACGACCATCACATCTCTTGAGACCTCAAGACTGCAACCCACACAAAATACAGATTCCTTAAACAACTGAAGACATAAACTCAGCAAGCATGCTGAGCAAAGACAGCAAAAATGAAGTTTGCACTGCACTGCTATGGTCACAATAAGAATCTATAAGGTTCTCATAGTCATTTAAGGCAATCCAATACAGGAGACAACTTTTAGGTTTGGTGTATCATAAGAACACTGACAACCACATAGTACCTTGATGGCTACATTCACATTATAAGCCATTGAAAAATTAGATTTTTTTTTTGGTCAGATCAGATTTAGTAAGTAAAACTTTATTTTCTGAAGATTTGCTCCAACTGGCAAGGAATAACACTCTTATCGATCCCCGGCAAAGTATTTAAGAATCCTTCTGGAAAGAATCAAGAAGAAAGTGGAGTCTCGTGATATCCTCTGTGAGGAGCAGGCTGGTTTTAGACAAGAATGCTCTTGTGTAGGTCACATCGCAACACTCCGTATGATAATCGAACAGAGCATGGAATGGAATTTATCGCTGTGTATGTTTCCTTTATAGACTTTGAGAGAGCCTTTGACAGTGTCGACCAGAATGTGCTTTGGGATCTGCTCGGCCATTATGGCATCCCAGACAAGATCACATGCATGATTCGCCTCTCCTTTGAACCATCGTATAGCACCTTGAGATGACTTTTGTTGTAACTAGGCGCTATACAAATAAAGTTGAATTGAAAATTGAATCGACATGTCAAGTAGTCCACAACAACACCCTCACTGAAGCCTTTACCATGCAGACTGGAGTGTGCCAGGGATGCAAACTATCATCCTTCTTATTCTTATTAGTCATGCGCAGAACTATAACTGGCCATCGCAGGGGAATCCAATGGATGCCCACACAACACCGAGAGGACATTGATTATGCAGATGATGTTGCCCTCTTGTCTCACTGCTTCACAGATATGAAGAATAAAATCACAAAACTGAAAGACCACTCAGAAGAAACAGGATTGAAGATCAACACGCAGAAGACAAATAACCTGAGAATCAACCACATCAACAACAGCAGTTTCACCATGAACAACGAAAATATTGACGATGTAGTGGAATTTACCTGCCTGGGCAGCACAGTCACCACCACTGGCGGAACAGATCAGGACATCAAAGTCCACACTGGGAAAGCAACATCAGCTTTCATGATACTCCAACCCATCTGGTGCTCAACTAAAATCTCACTCAAGACCAAGATCCGAATATTTAACTCTAACGTTAAGAGCATCCTCTTATATGCCTGTGAGACCTGGCATTTCCTGAAGGCCTCTATCACGGAAGTTCAAGTCTTTTTGAACAGATGTCTCTGTCAAACCATCTGACACCCAGAATGTTGCAAAGTCAGCAACGAAGAGATCCGGACAAGAACAGCACAAGAGCTAGTCGAACTTGAAATTAAGAGAACAAAGTAGAGGTGGTTGGGCGACACCCTTAGGAAGCCACCACAGAACCCAACCAAAAGAGCTCTGAGATGGACACCCCAAGGAAAAGGGAAAAGAGGAAGACCCATGAACAACTGACGCCGCAGCTTAGAGAAAGAAGTTCAAGAAGTAGGATTGACGTGGGGACAGCTGGAGAGGAAAGTGCAGGACAGAAGAGGGTGGCAGTCTCTGGTGGACGACCTATGTTCCTTAAGGAACTCAAGGGTTAAATGAAAAATGAAGAACGTTATTTACGGTATATAAAACTTTTTAAAACAGGTACAAAGTGCTACACAAGCATGTAAAGAAGAATAAAGTATTTCAAGATAAAACCAGACAACATTTCCAACACAACTAAACAGAGCACATCAAAAGTACTAAAATATATACATGCAACAGACAGGCACACACACACACACACACACACACACACACACACAAAACAAAACACTAACTCAGACTCATAACTGGGCTCTTAAAAACACACACAGCATAATGTGGGGTTATAAAAATGCTTGTCATGCTTAGTGAAAACTCCACAACTTTGCTCTGTGCATTTCACATGCATGAACTTATCTATAAGACCTATTCCTACCAGGTTATTTAAAGAAGGGGTAAGGGATAAGGACCTGTACTTATATAGCACTTTTCTAGTCTTACAGACCACTCAAAGCGCTTCACTAGTACTAACCCTCTATTCTAAGGGCCTATAGGAGACAGATACCTAGGGACAATTTAGAACAACTAATTAGCCTAACATGCATGTCTTTGGTCTTCCCATTTATTGGTAGCTCCATTCTTCAAATAATTAATTCTTCATTAACATGATGCCAAATTCCGCAGGCTTTTAAAACTGTTGTAATTAAACCATTACTTAATAAGCCAACACTGGATCCAGGAGTTTTAGCTAACTTTAGACCAATTTCTAATCTGTCTTTTATTTCAAAACCCTTGTTGTTACAGCCTCTCTCAGCCTCCCTGGAAAGGTCTATGCCAAGGTGCTGGAGAGGAGAGTCTGGCCGTTGGTCAAACCTCGGATTCAAGCCTCAGATTCAAGAGCTGGTCCGTGGCACATCGAACCAGCTCTTTACCCTCTCAAGAATTCTCGAGGGCTCGTAGGAGTTTGCCCAACCAGTTTACATGTGTTTTGTGGACTTGGAGAAGGCATTCAACCGCGTCCCTTGTGGTTTTTTGTGGGGGGTGGTTCAGAAGTATGGGGTATCGGGCTTGCTGTTACGAGCTATCCAGTCTCTATACGATCATTGTGAGAGTTTGGTTCGTATTGCCAACACTCGGTTGGACTCATTCCCAGTGAGAGTTGGACTCCGCCATGGCTGCCCCTTGCCACCAATCCTTTATGGACAGGATTTCTAGGCGCAGCCAAAGAATGGAGGGTGTCATGCTTGGTGACCACAGGATCTCATCTCTGCTGTTTGCAGATTACGTATGTCATCCTGTTGGCTTCATCCAGCAATGACCTACAGAGTGTGAAGCGGCTGTGATGAGAATCAGCACCTCCATGTCCGAGTCCATGGTCCTCAGCTGGAAAAAGGTGGATTGTCCTCTCCGGGTTGGGAGCAAGCTCCTGTCCCAAGTGGAGGAGATTAAGTATCTTGGGGTCTTATTCACAAGTGAGGGGAGAATGGAGCGAAAGACTGACAGATGGATCGGAGCAGCATCTGCAGTGATGCAGACATTGTACTGGTCTGTTGTGGTGAAGAGGGAGCTGAACTCTAAAGCAAAGCTGTTGATTTACCGGTCAATCTACGTTCCTACCCTCACCTATGGCCATGAGCTTTGGGTAATGACAGAAAAAATGAGATCACGGATACAAGTGGCTGAAATGAAGTTTTCTCTGTACGATTACTGGACTCACCCTTAGAGATAGGGTGAGGAGTTCAATCATCTGGAAGGAGGTCAGAGTAGAACATCTGACCAGGAGGCCTCCTGGACGCCTCCTACTTGAGTTGTTTCGATCACATCCCTCTGGGAGGAGTCTCCGGGGCAGACCCAGGACACACTGGAGAGACTGTGTTTCCCAGCTGGTCTGGGAACGTCTTGGTATCCTCTCTGAAGAGCTGGAGCAGGTAGCTGGGGAGAGGGAAGTCTGGGCTTCTCTGCTTGAACTGCTGCCTCCGCAACCCGGACCTCCAAAAAAGCGGTAGAAGATGGATGGATGGATGGATAGATGGATGGATGGATGTAGTTGTTGCAACGCAACTATTTGACCACTTGCAGAGAAACAATCTATTTGAAGAGTTTCAGACATGGTTTAGAATTCATCATAGTACTGAAACAGCTTTAGTAAAGATCACTAACAATCTTCTTATAGCATATGATAATGGACTTGTTTCTGTACTTGTCCTTTTAGACCTTAGTGCAGCTTTTGATACTATCGATCATAATATTTTACTTGATAGATTAGAACACCTTGTCGGACTCAATGGGAACTTCTTTGCAGTGGTTTAAATCTTATTTATCTGATATGTTCCAGTTCATGTCAATGAGTTTTCTTCAAATTCAAAGCTCAGTCAAGGAGTTTCACGGGGCTCTGTGTTATGTCCTATTCTTTTTAGTTTATATATGCTTTCATTAGGCAATTTTAGAAAACATTTCATGAATTCTCATTGTTATGCAGATAACACACAATTATATTTGTCAATAAAGCCAGATGACAGTAATCAACTAAATAAGAGGTGCATCTTAAGGAAATCAGAGTGTGGGTGACTTGTATTTTCTTGCTATTAAATTCAGAAAAGAATGAAGTCATTCTAATTGGCCCAAAAAACCTTAGAAATACTTTCCCAAATCAGACTCTTAGTTTGGATGGGGTTACTCTATCGCCTAACAGTTCTGTCAGGAACATTGCCGTTATTTTTGATCAAGATCTGTTCTTTAATTTGCATATTAAACTTGTTTCTAAGACTGCTTTTTATATTTGTGTAATATTGCCAAGATTGGAAACATGTCTCATGCTGATGCTGAGAAAGTAATCCATGCTCCTGTTAGCTCTAGATTACATTATTGTAAATCTTTACCATCAGACTGTCCTAAAATGTCTTAGGGTTGGATCAGGTGACCCTGAACCCTCCCTTAGTTATTCTGCTAATAGGTTTAGAAAGCCGGGGGACCTCCCATGATGCGCTAGACTTCACTCCTTTCTTCACTCTCAATGTAATATTTTTGCTGGTCATTAACATCTGTTTGTTCACTCCCATAGATTGAGTCCCCGTCATGCTGTTTGCTCTCTACATGTCTGTTCTTTTCTTCTTCTCTACCCCCTCACCCCCAGCCAGTCACAGTAGATGACTGCCCCTCCCTGAGCCTGGTTCTGCTGGAGGATTCTTCCTGCTAAAAAGGAGTTTTTCCTCTCCACAGTTGCCAAGTGCTTGTTCACAGGGATTGCATGATTGCTGGGGTCTTTCTGCAATTGTGGCATTTTCATCTTCAGTTTGAAAGTGCTATGACTGTTGTTGTAAAATGACGCTATACTGTATAAAGTTGACTTGAATTTGAAGTCATTAAGAACACATTTGTATTTACAATGACAGACTGGAAAGGTCACTGAAAAATGCTGGTATTTTCCTTTGGTACAACTAAATAAAAGCTGCTGTACTTGCATTCAACATCACCATTTGATAGTCACCTATTGCTGCCTGCTTTTATCAAGTTCATTACAGGCTAGACGTGGGCTGAAGGTCAACTGTGTGGCAGAGCTGAAGCAGTATGATGGTCACTTTGATCATGTAGATTTTTGTGTTAAATAAAGCAGACATACTCTTGTGCCATGCGGGTCATACATCAAATAACAAAATCCATTAAGGTTGGCCAAAATGGAAAAAAATTCTTAAATATAAAAAAATAGTCTGTAATGACAACCTGTTAAATAAGGCCAAATTACATATAACTGATAAAATATTACAAGGTCAGAAACATTTCCTCCCTGGTTGATTCGGTGACACTTAAATGGAAAACAAAGGCTGCTTTAATTAAGAGGTCAGGCCCTGGTTGTTTTTGTTCTCCCCATGACTTCAATGGTAATGCTCCAGTTTTATGCGGCACATGTCGCAAGCCTTCAAACAGCGGGACACAATAAAAGTGAAAGTTGTTTACACAGAAAAGTTGGAGGAGTGACGCCTGGAGTTCCTCATTTAACAACTCATCGTGGCTGCTCAATCTTGTTCTATTGCTCACTGCAATATTTCAATCTGACTCACTGTCAAAAAAAAAGGCCACAAATGACCTTTTCGTCTTGTTTTATAGCCACATTTTAGGTGAAGGATGGCTGTAAGTGCTAAAGCTTACAATCAAATACAAAGCAAGCTAAAGGGTTAAAAAATATTATATATAAATCATATCCCATTTTGCCTTTTAAATAACTTTAATGTGAAACTGCAGCAGTAGGAGTTGCTTAAATTGCACTAAAAGTTTCACTTCACACAGCTTATTTTCCAGGAAAAAGATATCAGGTGTAAGAAAAAGTGCAAATACTGTATGTACAGCTGTGACCTTGGTGTGATTTATCCTTTATGTTCTTGGGTGAAAGAAAGTAAAATGATTTATTCAGCTGCCGCTCCAGACAGATGTTATTTTGAAGCTTGTATCGAGCTGTAAATGATAGATGGCATAAAGACACATACTGTATGCTTCTGCTGTGGTGGACACAGTACATATGGCACTCGACCCAGGACAAAAGGGTTGGTGGGGGAGAAGATAGTTAGGGATGCTAATGGAGAAAGGAGGGGAGCCAAACAAACAAAGATGTGCCTTTTGCCCCCCGCCCCGCCAGGTTCACACTTGAGGATGTAGGGGTGCAAATATATGGTAGCAAGACCTGCTCTGTGATGTGTGTGTCAATGTCATGTTAATGTGTGTGCATGTCTTTCATGTCTATATGTTAATGTGTTTACCCTACGTGCCGGAAGTGGGAATAAAAGTATGTAAAGGAGTTCGCTCAGGCACTCGGGTCAGAGTTCTGTGTTTTATGTTGGAAGAGGAATAAAGTTCCTGTGTCGTTCAGCTCGCTGCCTCGTCTGTTTTCATCTTCCACATTGGTGACCCTAAGTCTTGCAATGGGGAACGAGCAGAGCACCGCCCCGGAGACAACCCAGAGGGAGAACAGCAGCACGGCATGCGCTGTCACAGTCAAGCTCCCAGACTTTTGGCTTCACAATCCGACCGCTTGATTTCTACATGTGGAAGCCCAATTCGCACTCCGCGGGATCACAACGGACGACACCAAATATTATCATGTGGTCGCTGCACTGGATGTGCGCGCCATGCAGCAAGTTACGAGCCTGCTCCAGGAACCGCCAGCCTAAGGGAAATACGACGTGCTCAAGCAGATGCTGATTCAGCGGTATACCCTGTCAGACAGAGAGAGGGCAGAGAGACTCCTAATGCGCTCAGAGTTAGGTGACAGATCAGCTGTGGAGCCGATGGAGAGCACGTTCGCATTGATGGGGAAGAACGATGAATCCTTCTTGTTCGCCCACCTCTTCCTCAGGAACCTTCCTGCTACAGCGAGGGCAATCCTGGCCAACTCGCCCCTGCTGGTAATCAAGAACTACCGCACTCTGGTGCAGGAAGCGGACTGCAACATCCTAGCAACCAGAACTCAGCGTGCACGCAACGACACCAGCATCCAGGAAGGACTCCAGCGAGGTTGAGGAGCCGTTGGTGGTGGCTGGGACGGACGCCAAGAGACGCAGGAACGGGATGCTATGTGTCTATCACCAGCGCTTTGGCTCGAATGTCCAACACTGTCTGCCACCGTGCCAATTCAAGAAGCCAGGGAAATGGCACGGCCAGCAATCAGTAGCAGCTGCGACTGCTGGCGACAGGAACAAGCTGCTTTTCATCACAGACACATGTTCGGGGAGATGTTTCTTAGTGGTCAGCGCAGACAGATCGGCAGGAGGCAGTGGTCCCGAGCTCACGGCCGCCAACGGATCCAAATCAGGTGTGCTCACATGGACGCAGTTACCAATGGGACTTTGTGGTAGTGGCATGTTCTGTCCCCATTTTAAGCGCAGATTTTTTTATGTGCTTATGGGTTGTTAGTCGATGATGCCAACAGACGTTTAGTGGATGCTGTCTCTATTTCCCCCTTGCCCAACACAGGCTAGCGTTATAGCTCCAGGGGGTAAGTACCAGCATTTACTTTCACAGTTCCCAGCACTCACGGTTCCGATGTTTTCTGCTACAGTATCCAAACACGGGGTCAAGCATTCATTTCATAACCACAAAAGGCCCGCCGGTGTTCACGCGACCTCGGCGCCTGGACGAGGCTAAACTAGCCAGCGCGCACGAGGAATTTACCATCTTACAGTAGCTGGGCATCGTTAGGCGCTCCAACAGCCCATGGGCATCCCCACTACACATGGTGCCTAAGACCGATGGGTCGTGGCAACCTTGTGGCCATTTCCGGTGCTTGAACAACGCCACAGAACACGATCGGTATCCCATCCTGCACATCAAGGATTTTTCCGTGCATCTTACCGGGACGCATGTTTTTTTTGAAAGTGGATCTGGTCCGCGGGTACCACCAGGTCCCAGTGCATGCGGAGGACGTTCCCAAAACAGTGATAATAACTCCTTTTGGCCTTTTCGAGTTTTTATGCATGCCGTTCAGGTTAAATGGCGCGGCACAAACCTTCCAAAGAATGATGGATGTGGTGCTCCGTGACCTGCCTTTTGTTTTTGTCTACTTAGATGACATTGTGGTGGCTAGCGCACCCGAGGAGGAGCACCTTGCCCATATCAAACTAGTTTTCCAGAGGTTGGAAGCGCATGGGCTTATCGTTAACCCAGCGAAGTGCCAGTTCAGTGTGCCAGTGATTGATATCTTGGGTCACTGCATTTCGCCGGAGGGCGCGATTCCTCTGCTTGTTAAGGTGCATGCCTTGTCAGATTTTCTGCGTCCGCAGACCGTGAAGGCCCTGCAGGAATTCTTGGACATGGTCAACTTTTACAACCGTTTCCTCACCCGAGCAGCCCAGCTGCTGCAGCTGTTGTATGCCGTGCTCAAGAAAAAGAAGCCCACAGAAAACATTGACTGGACCTCCAAGGGAGTCCAGGCTTTCGCAAACACCAAAACAGTGCTCCCTTTTCATCTTCCATACTGTCATCTTGGCATCACAGCAGCCGATAGGAAGAGACTGAACAAACTGATCAAGAAAGCTAGCTCTGTCCTGGGGCAGCACCTTGACCCAGTGGAGGAGATAGGAGAGAGAAGGATGGTGGCTAAGCTGTCATCTCTGCTGGAGTCCGAGTCCCACCCTATGCAGGACATACTGAACGCACTGAGGAGCTCATTTAGCAGTAGGCTACATCATCCTAGGTGCGCAACCGCAAGGTTTCGCAGGTCCTTCCTACCTACGGCTGTCAGACTTTATAACCTAAGCAGGGCTGCTCACAGAGATAGCAAAAAAATGTTACGACCTAATAGTATTGAATGCAAAAGATGCAACACACTTACACAAAATGGTCCCCTCCAGTATACAACTAGGACAATATCAATCGCTACGGAGGGTGACAATATGTATGGGTACATATTCATACTATGTGGGGTAACTAAATAGACGGTTATGCTGTTTATTCCATCTAGCTACAATGCTCCACACTGTGTATATATATTTATATATTTATGTGTACATACAGTATGTATATTCACTGCTCTTATTTTCTTATCTTCTAAATTATTGCTCTGAGTGTTGCTATCCCCGTGCTGTTGCAATCCTGGAATTTCCCCATTGTGGGACTAATAAAGGCTTATCTTATCTTATCTTTTCTCTATAAGACCTGTCACAAACTGAGCCCGTGTTTCCTGTAGGCTCGGTTCTGACCGTTCTGGGTGGCTCGGGCTTTGGGTTTATTATGTGTTGTTATCTTTTGATTTCTCTTTGTTTTCATGTCTGTTTACTGTTTCTTTTCCATGCCCGTAGCTGTCGCTCTGACCGGCAGGTGCTGGGCAGCCGTTGACCCATTTCCTGGTGGGCACTGTCTAACTTTTGCCGGTCCGACCATGCCCCCTCTCTCTCTGACAGTCAGCTGTTCACCCCGGTAATTATCTTTCCCGCACCTTGCCCAGGTGTTTCCCATTTGTTACGCCAGCGGTGTTTGTACTTAGGCAGCTCTTTGCCAGTCAAACACCGCTGGTCCATAGTACGCGTTCACACGGTCGTTCTTCACCATGTGACCGTCACATTGAGGAAGGAGTGTCGGTGTGTGCTTGCTGGGAAACTTAGATTACTCGGACTGCTCCGGTGCCGTGAGTAAACTATTAGCGTTTCTGTGTGCAGTTGTGCTGCTACGCTTGATTGGTAGCGTTTCCTTGTACGGCACAACTGTTACGCTTTGGCACTGAACTGCCCAGTTGATTCTCCCCGTCCTGTCGAGCGTCCTGGAGGACTCTGAGTTTACCCGAGTTGTTTATATTATTGTGTTGTACGGTTTTTGTGTCAATAAATGTGTGTCTGGTGTAACCCTGCAAGTAAGTCCATTCTTCCTTCTCCTCCTCCGTGCACTGTGGAGAAGCGCACAGGGAAGTTCATGACAAAGACCTACTCTTACTATATACTGTAACCATGAGGAAAGCAATGTGTTTGCATGCACAGTTTGCATATAGAGAACGGCACTCTGACATCACTTCCTGTTGTGGCCGCCATGTTGGGAGAGTAGCATTATAGTATGTTTGAGTTTCACTGGTGCAGTAAACATGACAAAAGGTAAGTGTTATGAATTATTTGTCTTCGTGTTTGTTCCCATAACAGATGTTAGCAAATCTAGCACTGCATTAAAAAATATATTCCTAATTTTGGCCATAGCGCTAAGTCCATTTTTTACATTAAAATTTTCTGAGATTCACTGGCAATTTAAATGGGACACCAAAGAAATACCAGGTTAAATTTGTCATCTATCACTCATTTTTTAATCCTGGGTATGGTTATTATACTAACCTAGTTATGTTATGTTAACTGTTATCCGTATCTCTTTATATTTACCTGGATATACAGCTTTATGTAAAAAAAAGAAAATAGCAATCGCTTGTGAATAGTATATTTGGTAAAATATTCTGATAATTTGATGATTTGAAATTGATAACATGTAAACACAATCTCTGTAGAATAAGGGAAAAAATACAGTATCAGAAACCAACTATACTGTATATTTACTTTTTATTTCATGAATTAAACAAAAACTTAATAAAATAGAAAAGAATAGAATAGGCTTTATTGTCATTGTACAGTTGTACAGCACAATGAAATTGTGGGTGCTCCACTCCACCAGGCTACTGCGCAATAAAGTAAGAGAGAAGGATTTGAATTAAACACAGTTACAGACACACGATTAAAAATACAACTGAAATAAAAATAGCCCATAGGTACAGTATATACACAGGTACGGTAGTGGCTTCACGGATGGAACTATGTACATAAGAGTGCTGAGTGCCGAACACACAATTGAGTAAAATGGCCCAAGGATTATGGAAAATATGCACAGTAGAGACAGGTGAGTTATTGTGATAATTAAATGATAAATTACTAAATACACAATTCTGGTATTGGAAGAAATCTGGAACCAGACATACTATATAAATGAAACACATCCTTAAAAAATCACTATAATATGCTGTGGTCTTATTCAAAAATGTTGCCAGGCATTGAAAAATAGGATATTTTGGTTGTTTAGTTGGTGTGTGTAATTAATTATGGATGTGGGGTGCCTGGACCTTTGCACCTTCACAGTTATGTATTTATTTATGTAATAAATTTTAATTTGCATTATTTTGTTGAATAGAGAACACAGTATATGCCTTCATGTCTTACAGAGATTGTGTAAACATTTTTTCAACTTAATATGCAGACTGTCCTTTTTTTTTTGCAAAAAAATTGTCAAGGGCGGGCCAATTTTTTTAAAGTGATGTGATTATTTTATTAACCTTTTTCAAACTGTGATCTGAAACCTCTTTATACTTATCTGAGTATAATTTACATCCTAAACTGCTTAATAAAAATATATGATAAGTCAGAATTTTATGTTTACTCTGTGTTTTGTATCTTTCCACATGAAAAAAGTGCTTATTTTCAGACTCATGTCTCATATATTTATTGGTTCAGGCTAGATGACAAGTTGTCTGAATCCTGTACTAACCTTATTTGGACAATGGATCTTGAGTATTCAGTCCAGTAAGCATCATTTTTATAATGAAAGTTCCTTGGCTTTTTTAAATAAAATTGTGTATATGTATGATGATTATTTGTGTGTGTGTGTGTGTGTGTGTGTGTAACAATAAAGTGGCTATGTGTGTGCATGTGTGATAGACTTGGGGCCATATTACAACGATGGGGTCGGATGATCAGCTGTCACTGACTTAGAACGCGTTTATGGGTGTGCCCACGTTCATTTCCTTATCACAACAGTGTAAAAACGAATCTTCCACCGGCGCATGATGCAAAGAGGCCGGTCTGATCATTCAGAGGTGTGTTTTGCATAATCCACTCCAAAGCGCTCCTTCCCATCCCTTTTAATGCACAGAGGCGTGTTATCGAAAGTGAATTGTGATCATGACGGTTTAAGACAGGTTTTGTGCTGACCAAAGTCCGTGTGTGTGAGCCAAAATGCACGTGATAGTAACACTGCTTGGTAATAAGGAAGACATCAATCACAACTGATGCCCAGTTAGTTATGTTAAAAAGAATAAACGGTGAAGAATGGGCTGAAAAATCAGCTGAATGTGCACGGATGGTCAGCTGTGCACTTTTCAGACAGACTTTCCGCCGTACGCCAGTGTTTTTCTATCAGTGCATTGTCTGTTTTTTACGCCTTGTGTCACGCCATCAAATTACCAGTAGACAGTTGTGCCCACTATGCACTCGGAGGAGGCGCCTCATTTCAAAGAGGTGTGGCAGCATGCAATCTAATGTGCATTACTATTATAGTGCATTCCATGAGAATCCGCTTTTCATCAGGAAAAAGGAGGTCTATTGTCAGAAGTGTATTGTTTAATGATATTTCAGAGGCGTGTTTTGAAATCGCACAGCTCCGGAGCTCAGGAAACTGCATGCGCTGGGATCTTGTGACAGTCATAATCGCCCGTCATTTTAATTATATGATGATCACACACTAGTGGTTTTTTTTTAAATTCCTTCTACTCTCATTGTAATTGCGGACTTACCGTTGCAGTCCGTTGTGTATAGTTTAGACTCTTGTTTGTGAGGCACGGGTGGTGGCGGAACCGGAAGGTGGAGCCACCACCTGTGGCTATAAGAAGGCAGTGGGCAGGAGGGGTGGTCTCTTTGCCACCTCTTCTGCCTGATGAGTGTTCCTGTACTGTATAGTGCCTCCTCTAATAAACGTGTGTTCAGTTCGACACTGAGCCTCGTCCTTGGCTCTATATATAGACATAACATTTGGCAACAAGGATAAAAATGGATTAAATCAAGGTATGGAAGTGTGTGGGTTCGAAATTCAGCCGTTTTTGGAGCTCTCCGGCGAGCCACCGGTCTTCTGGCCAAGGTGGTGCCCTGTTTTCCGGACATACATGGTGGCACTGGACCTTGGGAGGCTAGAGAAGTTGTGGGCACGTGAGTTGCTGGTGCACAATCCTGGAATGGAGGAACAGCGTATTCTGAGCAACACTGAGTGACTGTGATAGCTTGGCTGCAGTGGTTGAGCTAATGGCACACTATTTTCACGCCCTGGAAAATGTCATGGTTTGCAAGATTCGGTTTCGACAGCGCCGCCAACAGGTAAGCGAGTCTATTCGGTGGTTCGTGGCAGACTTGGGGCTGCCAGTCAGCGGGTGCCAGCTTGGACTATTGAAGAAGGGGATGATTCGCGACCAGTTGGCGGAGTATACCAACGGCACTGCGATAGAGTCGAAGCTGCTTACGTTTTCGGGTGAACTGATGCTGCCCACAGCCATCGAGTTAGCTCAACAGCTGGAAGCTGCGGATAAACTGCCATGGGAGCTGAGTGAGTGTTCATTACACCGACATCTGGGACCACCACTGACCACACATGCAGTGGACCCGGTCAGCGTGGAAAGTGTGGAGGACGACGCTAGCGCTGTGAATGTAAGGTCTGCCACGGGAAAGCCCAAAGGTGAGGGCTGTGGGTCCACAAAGCACCCTTTCAGAGACGGAGATTGTTCGGCAAGAGTGGAGCACTGCGGCACATGTGGCTGTTTGCTTCATGTCACTAGGGGATACCACAGATCTGAGCAAGGAGGTCCGTGGCACAAGGAGGACTCTCGCGCCCTCACAGTTGTTCATGCTGTGTTTCCAATCACCAACGGTTACGCATACGGTATGATGGAGTTGGACAGGATGGAAGTGTTGTTGTGGACTGACATGGAAGCAGTGGGCTCCATGCCAGTTTGGACGACTGTGAGATGTTTTTCTCCACACGTCAGGATTGAGAGTGACCTGGCACCGCTTTGTGGTTGTAGAGGTGGACGGCTGGCCACGGTGGGAACATTGGAACCGACGGCTCGGTGCAAATTGGCCGAGACGTGGGACTGTTCGGCCCTGAGAGTGGTAGATGGCACGGTGCAGGATGGGGAGCTGCCTGGCACCCTGGAGAGTGAGCAAGACCAATATCATCCAGGACCACCACAGCAGGGTTCCTGTGCCAGAGCCCAAGCAGCCCTGGGCGAGAGAACTGGGCGGCACGGCAGGACGCCTGTGACGGTGGGTAGCGCCAAGTGGCTGGCTCCATCTGTTCCCGGATTTCAGCTGGAAGGTACTGGTGAACAAGGGGTCACAACGGCGATGGCGGAGGCAAAGTTAAAAGAGGTTGGGACAGGACCGGCTGGCACAGTACATGCCAAGCAGAAACACTGTGAGCCAAACAAAACCCCCCTGGGAGCCGCGGACTGGATTCGGGCTCGGGGGGTGGTAAAATCAAGGCAGTTCAGGACTAAACAGCAGGTGGAGGAGCACCAGGGATGGCTGCGTGTTGTGGCCAGATGGGAGGATGCTTCTCTCCAGCTGTCAGACGGTTCATGGGGGCATCTGAACAAGCTGCGGCGTGGCCAGGAGGAGACTGTGAGTGGTGGGCCTGGACAGGTGAGACATCCGATGGTGAAGAAGAGGAGGCGCACCGGTGCCGAGGAGCTTGCTGCGACCCGAGAGGCAGTCCCCTTCCAGGGGCGGACTGATAAAAGGACGGTCCAGGGGGGGCCCACAGGCTTATTTATCCTTCGGCTGTGTGTATATAGTTTAATTATTGTGCATGTGGCACGGTGGTGCAGTGGTTTAGCACTGTGGCAGCACAGTTTACCCTCGGCCGGGGGATCGCGGGGATCGTGAGATCGTGGGTTCGATCCCAGCCCCCGACCAACAGTGAGCTGTGTGAAGTTTGCCTGTTCTCCCCGTGTTGCGTGGGTTTACTCCGGGATTTCTCCGGTTTCCTCCCGCATACCAAAACATGTAGGTTTAGGGCGCTCGCGCATGCAGCGACCAGCAGCCGGTGGCTTGTCACCAGACTGCAAACCAAATCTACCTACGGGTACAAATAAGTAACAAAAAAAAAAAAAAAAAAAAAAAAAAAAAAAAAAAAAAAAAACAAACAAAAAAAGTGTTTGGTGTGTTATTGTGTATATAGTTTGGGATTATTTTCATCCATCCATCCATCCATCTTCTACCGCTTTTTCGGAGGTCCGGGTCACGGAGGCAGCAGTTCAAGCAGAGAAGCCCAGACTTCCCTCTCCCCCGCCACCTGCTCCAGCTCTTCACAGAGGATACCAAGGTGTTCCCAGACCAGCTGGGAGACATAGTGTCTCCACCGAGTCCTGGGTCTGCCCCGGGGTCTCCTCCCAGTGGGACGTGCCTGAAACACCTCAAGTGGGAGGCGTCCAGGAGGCATCCTAATCAGATGCCCATACCATCTCAGCTGACTCCTTTCAATGTGGAGGAGCAGCGGTTCTACTCTAAGCCTCTCCCGGATGACTGAGCTCCTCACCCTATCTCTGAGGGTGAGTCCAGCAATCCTACGGAGAAAGCTCATTTCAGCCGCTTGTATCTGCGATCTCGTTCTTTCGGTCATTACCCAAAGCTCGTGACCATAGGTGAGAGTAGGAACGTAGATTGACTGGTAAATCGACAGCTTTGCCTTAGAACTCAGCTCCCTCTTCACCACAACAGACTGGTACAACGTCCGCATCACTGCAGATGCTGCTCCAATCCATCTGTCAATCTCTCGCTCCATTCTCCCCTCACTCGTGAATAAGACCCCAAGATACTTAAACTCCTCCACGTGGGGCGGGAGCCTGTCCCCAACCCAGAGAGGACAATCCACCTTTTTCCGGCTGAGGACCATGGACTCAGATTTGGAGGTGCTGATTCTCATCCCAGCCGCTTCACACTCAGCGGAATACCGTCCCAGCAAGAGCTGTAGGTCATTGCTGGATGAAGCCAACAGGACAACATCATCTGCAAACAACAGAGATGAGATCCTGTGGTCACCAAGCATGACACCCTCCATTCCCTGGCTGCACCTAGAAATCATGTCCATAAAAATTATGAACAGGATCGGTGACAAAGGGCAGCCCTGGTGGAGTCCAACTCTCACTGGGAATGAATCCGACCGAGTGTTGGCAATACGAACCAAACTCTCACAACGGTCGTACAGAGACCAAATAGCTCGTAACAACAAGCCCGATACCCCATACTCCCGAAGCACCCCGCACAAAAAACCACGAGGGACGCGGTCAAATGCCTCCTCCAAGTCCACAAAACACATGTAAACTGGTTGGGCAAACTCCCACGAACTCTCAAGAATTCTCGAGAGGGTAAAGAGCTGGTCCGATGTGCCACGGCCAGGACGAAAACCACATTGCTCCTCCTGAATCCAAGGTTCGACCAACGGCCGGACTCTCCTCTCCAGTACCTTGGCATAGACCTTCCCAGGGAGGCTGAGGAGTGTGATCCCTCCAAAGTTGGAGCGCACCCTCTGGTCCCCTTTTTTGAAGAGAGGAACCACCACCCCGGTTTGCCATGCCAAAGGCACTGCCCCCGACCTCCACGCAATTTTGCAGAGGCGTGTCAACCATGACAGCCCTAAAACATCCAGGGCCTTGAGGTACTCAGGGCGAATCTCGTCCACCCCCGGGGCCCGGCCACCAAGGAGATTTTTAACCACCTTGGCGACCTCAGCCCCTGTGATAGGCGAGTCATCCCCCTCGTCCCCAAACCCTGCTTCCTCTGTGGAAGGCGTATCAGTGGGATTGAGGAGATCCTTGAAGTATTCCTTCCACCACCCCACGATATCCCCAGTCGAAGTCAACAGTGTCCCATCCGCACCATACACAGTGTGGACGGGGAGCTGCTTTCCCCTCCTGAGCCGCCGGACAGTTTGCCAGAATTTCTTCGAGGCTGACCGAAAGTCTTGTTCCATGGCCTCACCGAACTCCTCCCATACCCAGGTTTTTGCTTCAGCAACCACCCGAGCTGCACTCCGCTTGGCCTGCAGGTACACCTCAGCTGCTTCGGGAGTCCCACAAGCCAACCAAGCTTGAGAGGACTCCTTCTTCAGCTTAATGGCCCCCCTCACCACTGGTGTCCACCACTTGGTTCGGGGGTTGCCACCACGAGATGCACCGACCACCTTGCGGCCGCAGCTCTGGGCCGCCGCTTCAACAACAGAGGTGGAGAACATGGCCCATTCAGACTCCATGTCTCCAGACTCCCTCGGAATGTGGTTGAAGTTCTTCCGGAGGTGGGAGTTGAAGACCTCCCGGACAGGGGCCTCAGCCAGACGTTCCCAGCACACCCTCATGATATGTTTGGGTCTACCAGGTCTGAATGGCTTCCTCCCCTGCCATCAGATCCAACTCCCCACCAGGTGATGATCAGTTGACAGCTCTGCACCTCTCTTTACCTGGGTGTCCAAGACATATGGTCGCAGGTCTGATGACACGATAACAAAATAGATCATCGACCCGCGACCTAGGGTGTCCTGGTGCCAGTTGCACATATGGACACCCTTGTGCTTGAACATGGTGTTCGTTATGGACAGACTGTGGTTAGCACAGAAGTCCAATAACTGAACACCACTCGGGTTCAGATCGGGCAGGCCGTTCCTCCCAATCACCCCCCTCCAGGTTTCACTGTCGTTGCCCACGTGGCAATTGAAGTCCCCCAGTAGGACAATGGAGTCTCCAAGAGGAGCACCCTCCAGCACCCCAGTCACAGACTCCAAAAAGGGTGGGTACTCTGAAACTTCATTTGGTGCATAGGCACAAATGATGGTCAGGACCTGTTTCCCAACCCGAAGGCGCAGGGAAGCAACCCTTTCGTCCACCGGGGAAAACTCCAATATAGAGGTAGCAAGGTGGGGGGGATACAAGAATACCCACCCCTGCTCGTCGCCTCTCGCCCCCTCATGGATCGTCACCTTATCGTGGTGGGGGGGTTTGCGTGCCCCAGTGATCCCAGGAGCTATGTTGTCTGGGGTAATTTGCCTCTGATAGGGTCACCCAAGACAAACTGGTCCTGGGTGAAGGGCCAGACTAAGAACGATCCAACAGACTCTCATGATAAATTGTATATCAAGGATTCAGTGTACCTCGCCCGGTATGGGGTTACCAGGGCCCCACCCTGGAGCCAGACCTGGGGGAGGGGCTCGAAGGCTAGCATCTGGTGGCCGGGTTTCCCCCCATGGGACCCGGCCGGGCTCAGCCCGAAGGAGTTACATGGGTCCGCCCTCCAGTGGGCTCACCACCTGCAGGAGGGATCATGGGGGTCCGGTGCTATGTGGATTAGATGGCGGCCAAAGGTGGAGACCTTGGCGGACTGATCCCAAGCTTTCTAAACTGGCTTTTGGTACGTGGAATGTCACCTCTCTGGTGGGGAAGGAGCCTGAGCTGGTGTACGAGGTTGAGAGATACCGGCTAGATATAGTCGGCCTTACCTCAACACACAGCTCCAGTTCCGGAACCAGTCTCCTGGAGAGGGGCTGGAGCTTGGCCTTTTCTGGAGTAGTTTGGGATTATTTTGTGTATTTTATTTTAGTTTAGGAACACGGCAGTTATTTTAGTTTATAAATGGACTGGTTTTTTTTTTATTTAGTATCTGCAGCAGAATAATCTGCCTGGCCGTGTGGGGTGGGACGGCAGTCCACCCGCACCCCCCCCTCCCAGTTTTAGTTGTTTTGGTGTGAATGTGTTAAGCCACTTATGACATATTGTTTTTGCTATTTTAGTGCGTGATTCGGGTCCTAAATTGAGGTGGGTCCGAATTGTGTACATGTGTTTTGGACTTTTTTGAAGGGGGGGAAGAATGTTGTGTATAATTTAGACTCTTATTTGTGAGGTATGGGTGGCGGCTCCACCTTCCAGTTCCGCCACCACCCGTGGCTATAAGAGGGCAGTGGGCAGGAGGGGCGGTCTCTTTGCCACCTCTTCTTCCTGACGGTTGTGCCTGAACTGTATAGTGCCTCCCCTAATAAATGTGTGTTCAGTTCGACACCTGGCCTCATCCTTGGCTCTATATATAGACAAAACACAGTCTATAGATTAGGCATTAATGTATGATTTTTTTAGGGGAATGAATGAATGAACACGGAGCATGTGTGCCAGTATGTTCCACTGTGATGTGCGGCGCACGGGGGTGGGAGATTTTCATTTTCATCACAGACTTATTAAGCATTAATGTGTTTATTTTTAGGGGAATAAATGAATGAACAAGGAATGTGCAGCATTTTACTTTTCACTACCTCTCAACAGACAGGAGATGCATCCACATCTGCGTCGGCCGTGTGCCCCGGGTTTCCAGCCCAGCAGGCTCCCCAACAGCCACCTGTCAGCCCGCGGCAGAGGCTGCTGAGAGCGGGCTTGTTTCATGGCGCGGGCTTGAGGCGGCAGATTGCCTCCTTCCCTCCTACCCAGGACAGATCGGGGGAGACCCTGGGTCGGCGAAAGCAACAGGAGAGGGAGCACTCCATCTTCCCACAGCCAGGAGTGACTTCCACGTCATCGTTAATGAAAGTTTATGAAAATTTGCACAAGCATCATCCTCTTTTCTTCATGTCTGTGATGCATCTGTGTGCACATTAAACAATTCAGCTGATTTTTTCAGCCCGTTCTTTCCCGGTTGTTCTTTTTAACATAACTAACTGAGCATCAACTATGATTGATGGCTTCCTTATTATGGATGGGAAGGAGCACTTTGGACTGGATTATCCAAAACACACCTCTGAATGATTAGATTGGCCTCTTTGGATCATGAGCCAGTGGGAAGGTCATTTTTCCGCCGTTGTGATAAGGAAATGAACTTGGAAATGCCCATAAACACGTTCTGCATCAGACAACTGATCAACCAACACCGTCGTTGTAATATGGCTCCAAGACTGTCCCAGCACATGCTGTTTCCTGAGCTCCGGAGCTGCGCGATGTCAAAACACGCCACTGAAATATCGTTAAACAATGCGCTTTTGACAATAGACCTCCTTTTTCCTAATCAAAAGCGGATTCTCATGGAATGTACTATAATAGTGCAATGTGCATTAGATTGTGCGCCGCCACACCTCTTTGAAATGAGGCACCTCCTCCGAGCGCATAGCAGGCACACTGTCTACTGGTAATTTGATGGCATGACGCAAGGCGCAAAAAACAGAAAATAAAATAGCAGAAACTGACAGAAAATAACAAAAACACTGGCGCACGGCACAAAGTCTGTAAAAAAAAGTGTGTGGATGACTGTCAAAATAGGGCCCTTTAACTGTAATTTCATGTCTTTTAAACTGTCCAGGGACTGCACATGATGCTAAATCTGGTACAAAGTATCTCTTCAGTTTATGTGATTAATGCTTTTTGCACATAGTCCCTGAAAGAACTAAACAAATAAACTAAACTAAACGTGGACACAAGTCGAAATGCAACCCCAGGTTGATCAGAAGAGCAGTGCATATTTTAGAAAAAGAGCTTATAGGACACCATCCAAACTCATTCAAGCTGAACTCCAAGGTCAAGGTGCGTCACTTTCTGATCATACCACTGGTCACATTTTGAACAATAGTGGACTCCATGGCAGAAGACCAGAAGGCCATCACTATTGACAGAAAAAAAAAAACATTAAAAAGCCAGGCAAAATGCATGTTGACATGCATGCTGTCAAGCCCTGAAGTTTCTGAGAGATTGTCCTTCGGACTGATAAGACAGAACTGGAGCTTTTGGGCCAGTCACATCAGCTCTATGTTTACCGAAGGAAAAATAAAGAACACAAAGAAAAGAACACTGAAGGAGACTCGGTTATGTTCTGGGGCTGCTTTGCGGCTTCTGGCATAGGGTGTCTTGAATCTGTGCAGGGGACAATGAAATCCCAAGACTATCAAGGCATCCATCCATCCATCCATCTTCTTCCGCTTAATTCTTTTTGGGTCGCGGGGGCATCAAGGCATTCTAGAGTGAAATGTGCTGCCCAGTGTCAGGAAGCTTGGTCTAAGTCTCAGGTCATGGGTCCTCCAACAGGATAAAGACCCAAAACACAGCATAAAACACCCAAGATTGGCTAAAAAAACCCCAACACATTGGACTCTTCTGAAGTGGCCTTCTATGAGCTGTGATCTAAATCATATTGAACATCTGTGCAAAGAGCTGAAACAAGCAGTCTGGAGAAGGCACTCTTCAAATCTGAGACAGCTGGAGCAGTTTGCTCATGAGGAGTGGGCCAAAACACTTGTCAACAGGTGCAGAAGTCTCACTGAGAGTTACAGAAATCGCTTGATTGCAGTGATGTTATCAAAAGCTTCTGCAACACAATATTAAATTATGAGTATCATCATTTTTGTCCAGGCCAGTTTCATTAACTTGCTTTTTAAAATGATTCTCTTGAATCAAAATTCAAAACCATTGTCTGATTTTCATTAGTTAATTTTCAGAAAATTTTTATTCATTACTACTTTTGTAGGTTTCAAGTTATTTCAGTGACCATTGTGGAATTTTCTTTCTTTAACAGAAAATTACCAACAAATCTGCCCACGTCTGTATGTAGCAGAGCTTGAAAACATTGTTAAAGCTGCAGTAATTGGCAAGAAATTGATGAGTTTTCTTTCCTCAAGGCAAAACATACTGAACCTGCTATATGTTGTACACTATGAACAAAGAACTGAAGATGCAGAAGTTCAGTGGAGGCCATCAGGCACTTTTTACCCTAGGGTCTGCCAATGGTTATCATGTATATTTCCCGTCATAATTATCACACGTGACTGAATCTGATATCGTAGCATCAACCACAACATTTACATTGATTTACAGGGAGTGAATTGAGTTATTAGTGGCGCTCATGTTCTTGCTTTGGGGCTTATTTAAATGTAAGCGTGGAAATTGATATGAAAACTCATTATAATACTGGTCCTGACAATCTAAATATACCCCCAAATGACTTTGACATTGACTCCTGAGATCTACCCAGAAGTTGAACAAGACAAAAGATTTGGAGAGAAATCGCAATATATTGTATATGATATTGTAATCCCATTGACATGCCATTCACATAGGAAAAACAGCTTGAGGACAAGGGGGATGACTCACCCATCACAGGGACTGCATTTAACACTATCATCCCCAACATTGTGGAAAATAAATTAAATAAAATCAGGCTCTCACATTCCATCTGCCTCTGGATAAAGACTTTCTCAGCAACCGCACACAGAGAGTTAAAGTAGGTGCACACCTTTCCCCTGCATTGAGCCTAAACACAGGCTCCCCTCAGAGATGTGTGTTGAGTCCTCTACTTTATACTCTATATACTCATGGCTGTATCTCCACCCACCCAAGTAATTATATCTTGAAATATGCAGATGACATGACAGTGGTCGGGCCCATCACAGGGGAAGATGAGACTGCAAATAAGCTTAAGGTGGAAAAATTAACATCATGGTGCAGAAATAATAATTTGGTTCTCAATACCACCAAAATAAAAGAAATAATAGTGGACTTCAGGAAAAACAGAGCCAGCCCTCAGCCCTTATACATCAATGGAGACTAGGTGGAAAGGGTCTCTGGCTTTAAGTTGTTAGGACTGTACATAGATGATGACTTAACCTGAAAAACCAACACCATGACGCTGATTAAGAAGGCACAACAGCGACTGCACTTCCTAAGAGTCTTAAAAAACAATGCCATAGCTAAGAAGTTGCTGGTGTCCTTCTATAGCTGCTCCATCGAAAATGTGTTGACTTACTGTATTTCAATGTGGTTTGCTAGCTGCATTGTCCAGGAAAAGACAGCCCTCCAGAGGATTATCAACACAGCACAAAAGCTCATTGGCTGTGCTCTCCTCTCCTTAGAGGAGCTGTACAACTCCCGCTGCCACAGAAAAACTAGAGTATCCTGAAGGACACAACCCATCCAGCACATCACCTGTTCCAGCTGTCACCCTCAGGCAGGCGGTACAGGGCAATAAAAGCAAAGACGAATAGACTGAAAAATAGCACATACCCTAGGGCCATTGCACTATTAAACAACATGTGACTATGCAGCTAATCTATATTTACACACACACACACACACACACACACACACAGTATCTCACAAAAGTAAGCACACCAATCACATTTTTGTAAATATTTTATGAAATCTTTTCATAGGACAACACTGAAGATATGACAATTAGATGCAATGTAAAGCAGTCAGTGTACAGCTTGTATAACAGTGTAAATTTGCTGTCCCCTCAAAATAACGCAACACACAGCCATTAATGTCTAGACCACTGGCAAAAAAAGTGAGTACACCCCCAGTGAAAATGTCCAAATTGTGCCCAAAGTGTCAATTTTTTGTGTGGCCACCATGATTTTCCAGCGCTGCCTCAATGCTCTTGGGCATGCAGTTCACTATAGCTTCACAGGTTGCCACTGGAATCCTCTTCCACTCCTCCATGATGACATCATGGTGTTAGAGACCTTGCGCTCCTCCAGCTTCCGTTTGAGGATGCCCCACAGATGCTCAATAGGGTTTAGGTCTGGAGACATGCTTGGCCAGTCCATCACCTGTGCCCTCAGTTTCTTTAGCAAGGCAGTGGTAAAGAAACTGTGGGCACTTACTGACTTATGTCAGAACGTTCTCTGTTCTTACTAGTCAGATTTTTTTTGCCGTGAGAACAGGAAAGGTAAATACAAGAAGGAGGATGACTACTGTGTATCCTACCACTTATGCATTTCTGGGGAGAAAATAATACAAATTGTAGCATAATCTATGGGGGTTTTCATCGCCCTGGTTATTATTTATTACATTATGTGCATACACCACTGTTGGCAAATTATACAGTTTGAAAGTGAAGCACAGCTACAGATGAAAAATAACATGTTAATGTTCGTTAATCCTCCAGAACTGTGATATGCTCAGCCACAGATAATTTCAAAGATCCATCAGGTATGTAGAGTGGCATAAAATATTTTACAACTTACCGCTGGTCCTGTTTTAGTGCTGTCCCTTTCTCACCTGCAGGACCGCATCAGAGTTCGCCATTTGATTTGAATCGAGACCATCTCTTTCAGGTGGTCTCAGTTCAGTTGGGCTGGTGCACACCTAAGTGCGATTACCTTGTTCTCAACAGACAAAACGAACCGTACTAACACAGAAAACAAACTCAAGTTGGACTGAAACGAACCAAAGCCTGTAGGTGTGAAAGCACCCTAAGTACAGTATCTCTGGATCTTATTCATAAGCGAGGGGAGAATGGAGCAGGAGATTGACAGACAGATCAGAGCAGCCTCTGCAGTGATGCAGATGTTGTACCAGTCTGCTGTGGTGAAGAGGAGACTGAGCTCTAAAGCAAAGCTGTTGATTTACTGGTCAATCTACATTCCTACCCTCACCTATGGTCATGAGCTTTGGGTAATGACCGAAAGAATGAGATTGCGGATACAAGCAGCTGAAATAAGCTTTCTCTGTCGGATTGCTAGACTCACCCTTGTAGATAGGGTGAGGAGCTCAGTCATCCAAGAGAGGCTCAGTGTAGAGCAACTGTTCTTGAAAGGAGCCAGCTGAAGTGATCTGAGTATCTTATCAGGATGCCTCCCACTTGAGGTGTTTCGGGCATGTCCCACTGGGAGGAGACCCTGGGGCAGACCCAGGACACACCGGAGAGACTACGTCTCCCAGCTGGCCTGGGAACGCCTTAGTATCCTCTCTGAAGAGCTGGAGCAGGTGGTTGGAGAGAGAGAAGCATGGGCTCCTCTGCTTGAACTGCTGCCTCTGTGACCCGGACCTCCGGAAAAGTGGTAGAAAAAAAAGGGGACGGATGATATTGTAACACTCAGTGTATCGCAAGATCGTGATAATATTGCATCGTGACCCAAGTATCGTGATAATATTGCATCATGATGCAAGTATCATGATGATCTTGTATTGTGGAGCTTCTGGGGATTCCCACCCCTATATTAGTTTTTAAAATAAAATTAGGAGAAACCAATGGCAAATATTTAAGCATACTCATATACACACCCTGTTACATGCAAAACAATAAATACATTTATGAATATATTATTTTATGTGTTTTATGTACAACCCAAACAGAACAACAATGTGATAATAAATATTAAACTGTGCACTTCTGACACTGATAGTTTTAGTTTTATAATAACCATATACTAGAAACATATGGCTCAGGAGGTAGAGCGGGTCGTCCAATAACCAGAGGGTTGGAGGTTTGAATCCCACTCTCCCCAGCCATCCTGCCGTTGTGTCCCTGGGCAAGACACTTTACCCACCTTACCTCCAGTGTCCATGACACTGTGTATGAATGTGCATAAATGTTGGGTAGTGGTCGGAGAGGCCGATGGCGTGGATTGGCAGCCACATGTCCGTCAGTCTGCCACAGGGCAGCTGTGGCTACAGAAGTAGCTTATCACTATCAGTGTCTGTCTGTGGAGTGAATGAATAATGTATCCATTGTAAAGTGTCTTTGAGTGTCCATGAAAAGACCTATATAAATCAGATGCATTATTATTAAGAAACAAACATATACAATATGCTGCACGTTAATATCAAAGTCTCAAATTGAGGTAAGCGTTATTTAAAACACTAAATAATTTTACAGAGGAACTAAGGAACTACTGCTTCTGAATTACAGATTTGTAGAGCTCTTATCTCCTATACTAGCACAATGTCTTTGTTGTGCCAGCAAACATGGGAGGTCAAAACAAAGTCATTTATCTCTGCTGAGTTGGAAATTAACTTCTGCCTCCAAGCAATTTGACCTAGTAAAAACCATTCTACGCTATTGACCTCTCAGGCAACATGTGTGTGGAAAAAATAGCATAGTGGGTGGTGTGTAGCTTCAGCAGATTAACATCACATTGGTGGTATGGCAGACATCATAAAAGCGTGCCTTACAGCCAATTAAATTTTGCATGGGAGAATGTAGGAAGACAGTGTTTTCCAAGTTTAATGAAAAGCACATACTGCATACATCAGTGAATCTGGTTTCTTAACAAAGGAGTAACCATGCTTCCTGTTTACTTTAGACTCAGCTGAGGGAAACTTTATTTCAGGAATTCACATGAAAGGCTTTCCCAAAAGAGTCTCCTTTCAAAAGCAACATTTCATTTACTCTGAAGCATTACTACTTCTTTAAAATGCACAGAAAAAAATAACTTCAAGTGCCTGAATATTGCTGTAAGTTGCTTATCTGCCAAATACGTCATATAAAGGGAGGTCAAAGAGTAATCATATAGCAGAATAACACATTGATTTTATAGTATTCTAACTGTGCTGCACTTTGCCATACATTCTAATGAAGATAAGGGCATAAAAATGCTAGCAGCTTGTTTTTAAAATATAAATAAATAAACTGAAACTGGAGAAAATTAATATAAACTTGTCAAAATTCCACAGTGTTATTGAAAATAATAAAAGGCTTTCTGTTTGAGAGTTCCAAAGAAAATGGACATTTCAGCTTAATAATGATAATCATACAGCACTCAAGCAAATTAAAAAAAAATGTTTCAAAACGAATAAATGAAATGCTGTCAATTAGACAAGTTTATATTTGATGAAAAGGTCTGGTTAAGCACACTGTAGGGTCTGATCCGATAATGATATATTAAAGTCACTGGCATAGTTATACACATTACATGGTTATGGAATATGCAGCACACAAAAATGTAAAAGAAAAGTGTTACTTCTAAAGATACCTCACAAATGGCTAAAGTCTATTTCTTGGTTAAAAAAATCAATAAAGTATGTCTGTTTTTTAAGTGTTTTAAAACTGCAGGAAACTAAGAACTCTGTCATGTCACAAATCAGAAAAACACTACCAAAGAATACGTAATTTATGAATTATAGACAAGGCACAAAGCATTATATGAATCACTCAAATAATTGAGAGAAGCTGGACAAAACTGAACATGCTCTGCTTAAATGAAAGCACCATACGAGCTGATGCCTCAGTGCTTATGGGATAGCCAAGCACTGTGTCAGGCCATCCATGCGTGGTTTTGAAATGTTTGGTATTTGTTTATGCGGATATGACACAGACGTCACCGTTACAACACACATGAGGTGTAGCTCATCCCAGGGCTGTACACTGACATTTTTGCTTGGTTTTCTTTAAAAAAAAAAAAAAAAAAAAAACATAAGTGGGTTGATTATTACTGTTATCAGAAGTGACTTCAGTAATACTGTAACTGAGCTCTCTACGGAACTGTAAAAAGTTATTTTAAAAGAACGCGAATCAACCACATCACACTATGTTTTTATATTACTGACATTCATATTAAGAATTTAAAAATCTGCTGAACTTTAGAGAAAGCAGTTTAACATGTTAAATTATTGAAACCAAGCAGCCACCAATACAGGAAAAAAATTGCAAATCGAAAAAAAAAAAAAAAGCCATGTAACATAAGCTTTAAGAATCAAATGTTGCAGTTTTAGGAGTCATTAGTGTTTTAATATTGAAAGTGCTGCATAATTTAAGGACAAAACTTACTTTTAAACATTTTTTTTCCTTCGCTCAGATGCCAACTATGTTGGTTTGTTCCTTTGGGGAGGCAGATGTGCTGATGAGCGCATTGCAATCTGAGGAATGTGGGGTTTTTAGTTTTAACTGATGAACTGAAAACTACAGGAAGAAAATACATTGTCCTTCCTCTTCAAACCTAAACAATGAAACAAGTCTGAAAACAGTCGATATTTTGGTGATGAGCAGTGATGTGTTTGCACCAAATATACCTTTTGGAATTATGGCCAAAAAGTTCAACTTTGGTTTCATCGGACCAAAACACATTTTCCCACATGCGTTTGGAAGATTTCAAATGTGTTTTTGCAAAATGAAGCTGGGCTTGGATCTTTTTCTTCATAAGATAAGGCTTCCGTCTTGCCACCCGAGACAGGAGATTGCTGTCACATGTACTAAACAGCCAGTACTTGCCAGAAATTCCTGCAGCTCCTTCAATGTTGCTGTCGGCCTCTTGGCAGCCTCCCTGACCAGTTTTCTTCTCATCTTTTCATCAATTTTGAAGGGATGTCCAGTTCTTGTTAATGTCACTGTTGTGCCATATTTTCTCCACTTGATGACGACTGTCTTCACTGTGTTCCATGGTATATTTAATGCCTTGGAAATTCTTTTGTACCCTACTCCTGACTGATGTCTTTGAACAATGAGATCCCTCTGATGCTTTGGAAGCTCTCTGTGGACCATGGTTTGCACTGTAAGATGTGACTACAGAAATGTCAGGAAAAGCCTACTAGAAGAGCTGAACTTTATTTGGGGTTAATCAGACGTACTTTAAATAGTGGCAGGTGTGTGCTGACTCCCATTTAACATGAGTTTGAATATAACTGGTCAATTGTGAACACAGCCACATCCCCAGCCATAACAGAGTGTGCATATTTATGCAACCAGGTTATTCTGTTTTTTATTTTTCCACTTAAAAAATTTCAGGCTGTTTTTCAGTTGGGTTGTACAGGTTATAGATCACATTAATGGTGGAAAAAAGTTTTAAAATGATTTATCTTGGTCTCATTTTTTTACATCACAAAATCCTGGCATTTGAACAGGGGTGTGTAGACTTTTTATATCCACTGTGTATGTAAGTTTTATCTATCTGAAACACATTTCAGGCTCTTCATTAATATCAGTGAGCCTCAATCTGATTTGGTAAAGATTTTCTGTGTGGGTCAATCAGAGATAAGAGTTCCTTGACACAGCATGCATGGATGACCACTGAGAGATCAAAAATTGGTATGAGCTCTCAACAATCCTCTAAAGCCTGGGAAAAGCAGTTTCTGTGTAAATGTTTGGAGATCAAAAATTTTCTGCAACATTCATGGAGATCTATAGAGATCATTGAAAGATCATTGAGAGATATGACCATTTTTTCATTGCTCAACAATCTTTCAATGATCTCCACCCCTGTGTAAAGGGGGTTAAAAAAGCAATCCTAAACTGAAATTGGTGTTTGTTGATTTTTGGTCTCATAAAACCCAAGAAACATATTTCACTCCTTTCCTTAAGAGTTTAACTAAATAAAAGCAATGTGTATTTCTCTGTGAGTGTATTATCATACCACTGTGTTAATGGTATACATAAATATGACCCATTGTTGCATTTTAGAAATTTAAAACCCATGAAAACACAATTTTGCAGTAATAGGATCTTTAATAGCAGTTAGTAATGAAGTAGTGTGAAGTAACTGTTTTTCACTTGAACAATTTAATAGTTTTGCCACTATCCTTTCTGGTAGATAGATGTGTAATGAATTAAATTAACCAAGTGGTTATACATTTGGGTTATCAAAAAGCTAATAAGTTGACAGGGATTGTTTGTAACTTTTGTTACAAATGATAAAATCAGTGTTTTCAAATATTCATTGCTCCACCATCATTTGCAGGTGGAAACACTGAGCAATGATGCAATGGTGCTGACTTCCTGTTTTACATCATTTTTATATTGGATTAGATTCGATATGATATCAGGTTCAAAATCATTGGAGGACTGAAGGCAAATATATAAGCCATTTGATATCATATAGTGCCTGAAAGCACAGTCATGTCAACTGGATTTGAATCCAGTTACCTTGACTGAACTTTCATACAGTATACTTACCCACCTGGATAACTGAGAATCTTCATCAAAGTATCTGATAAAATAATGAGCATCTGTAAATCTCAACTAATTATTTGGTTTTAAATGGTTTATGACACAAGCAAGACGTCATTTCTCAATGGGACACTGAAAATAACCTGGCAGGGAAAAAAATTATGTATCTAGTGGCAGGTTTTCACATCAAAAAGTTGTGCTCTGTAGCTATAAGATTCGCTGAAATTGTACTTTCTATTGTCTGCTCATCCACTTAACAGCTCACAAGCCTGGAGAGATCAATTTTCTGAGCTCGCTCCCTTTCGTATGGCCTCAGAGATTCTGTTAGAGGGGATAATTGTTGTCTTCCATACACTAACGCCAGCTGTAAGGACTTACCTGCAAAAGTACATGCTATTCAGTGCAAGGAAATCAATAGAACAACGCTAATTGGGCTCTCTGCAGGAAGTCGGGAAATGGCTGCGACTAACACCCTTTTCTACAAGCCCAAAGATGATGAAGACTGACTCGGAAGATAGCACGGCTCTTTGTTACAAAAAATTACTCAAATTTAACGACTTCTTATCCATGCTTTAGGTGCAATTTAAGCCTGTTCAAATATGTTTCAGTGCTGGATTGACAAAGTGAAAATGAATTAAGCATCTCCTCTGTTGTGTTCCAAAATATCAGGTCTCTTGCAGTGATGAAAAAAATCTGAACTGACTTACTTTAGGCTTTTTCTTTTTTCTTTTTTCTTGTTCCGTCAACATATTAAAAACTCTCCTGTCTACAACACTTTGGAGCATCTTCCCCACCATTTTTAATAAAAAATAAACCATAATAAACCATGTTTATTATGTAAAACAGAGACATCCTACAGAAGAATTACATCAAAAAATCCCATAAGAATAAAAATTAAACTGCTAAATGCTTTTCAGTGGTAGGGACCATGGGAATAACTGAGTTGATGATGATAATAAAGGGGAACACGCTAATTAGGTCCTTCACATAGCATGTGCAAATGTATTTTAGCTTCAACACTTGGTTTTCTATAGGTTGCCCATTTGCCCATTTATTCATCGATGCTATACTATCTTAAAAAAATTCAAACATCAAGATTGATACGGACACATTAACCCCTAACTTTTTTTGTAACCTCCTTGGATAAGTGAATATTCAATGTTAAAGTTGGCTGTAAATTCAGACTTCTTCACTTTTTATGTCTGCAGAAACAGTCATGCTACAGTTTGAAATTATTACACTACAAAAAAGCTTGGAGACAAATTTGGATAAAAATACCCAATATAAACCCAAAGATATTGTAACTTTCTCATCAGACACAGTAGCAGCTGCTCTGTGAATGCATCCTATAAATGTAGACTGCATATAATAATTGCTTCTTCATCAACAATCCAGTTTCACCAGAATATATTTTTTTCTCGACTGTAAAATAACCATGAAATTGCCCGACACCCCAAATTTCCAGAATCTAAAGAAAACGAGTGAGAGTAGCTGCCTTTGTGCATGCACTGTACATCGGCTTGTATGGTCGGGATTGTTTCCCTCCCTCTATCTCTCGCTCTTTCAGACTCTGAATCAGCAGGTCCCTTCGGTAAACAAGGCAGAGTGATTGTTGGATTTGCATATTCCTGAATAAATTATATTTCATTTCTGCGATAAGCAGCACGACTACCGTTTGGTAGCTTCTTCCTCCTCTTTGCCTGCCTCCTCACTTCTTCCTCCACCATTCACGCATGCTGCCACAAATTAACCCTGATCACGAGGGACCGTGGCGAGTGAGAAAGTGCTGCTCAAAATTCATGTTTTCAGCAGTACGGAAACCATGCCATTGTACCCCTGGTGGGGCTGAGACTGCCAACTACGTGTATAGTTAATCAGTCCTGATAATGATGCATGCCCATTTCCGCCACAGAGGACAAGGATGGCAGCCACACTCAATGGTGGGAGATGGGTCTGCAAAGCCAGGGAGGAGAGGAGGAGGTGGCGATTAAAAAGACTGGAGCTACATAGTATCAAGACAGTTGGAGACAGAGAGGAGAAATGGAAAATTAAGTAGCGGGGAGGTGAGGACTCCTCAAGAGGGGACTGTGAGGAAAAGCAATGGAGGAATGTAAACCAAGTATGAGGATGTTTAATGTGGGTCGATCAGCATATGGATGCACGTGCATATTCACATTACCATGTCTAATGGGGCTGGGGATGAGGTTCTTCATACGAACACATCTATGGAGTGTAACCCCCTTTTGAATTACAGCCCTGGCAAGCTGGAGAAGCAACCACGAGGGGAAGAAATTCTTTCATTAAAACCACATGTAGGCCTCAGCCTCCCCCTTCCATCGGTTCAGCTGATGACTGCCCCCCCCCACAGCCATCTTAGGAGAATTGGGCTGGTGGTATTTTGGCTGTGAAAAGGAAACCATCGGACGGCAGGGGCATGAATATTCCAAATGACTAATGTTGCACATGCTTATTTTTGACATATCTGGCTTCCGCAGGGAAATAAAACACTTCTAATGCAGGGGGACCATCTGTTATCTGTTGCTGGTGTTTCAGAGCAGGCAGATTCAGTGCACACACACACACACACACACGCGCGCACACACACACACGAGCGGGCGGAGGCATACAGATATACACACACAGGAACGCAGGCAGACAGATCGACACATTCTCACACAGCGGGAGGCGTACGGAGACAGTAAGACACATGCGCGCACACATGTACTGACAGCAGAACCCAGTGGGAATGTGCGGAACAGACATGCTCTAAACTCCTATACAAATTGAACGCTCCTTTTTTTTTAAATTCAGTGTGTTTGTCAAATGTGCTGTAAATCTTGTAGGTGTAGGTGACAAGGAAGGCATACACTTTTTATGCTAGCCATAAATACCCCGACCGTTTCCTCGCAGCAGCTGGAGCAGGATAATATGGTGGCATTGCGAGGGGAGAAATAAAGGAACTTCGTGAAAGCAAAAGATGAGAATCAGAAAAAAGGATTTCGATGTAAGACACATTTATATTAGACAGAATCCATCAGATACTAAACAAATGGTTAACCACTTGCACTCCGGGCAATTTTCCTAAAAATTCCAAAAAATAACGTGCCCAAAGTAAATCGAAAGCTGTTCTTCAACCCTTTGCAGCATCTTCATGGGGTTGGTCTCATTTAAAAGAAAACACTTTGAATTTTTTGGCAAAAAAAACATAATCTCTCTACGTGCTCCGGCCACTGAGTTACAGTCATCTAAACATACTGAACTTGAAGAAAAAAATTTGGACACAGTGTTTTTTTGGATACAAATGCTTGTAAATAACACACAGCTGTCCGATCCGGCTGGAAAATGCAACAGAAATGTAGAACCAAGTGTTATCCAGCTGAGATCCAAATTTGGTAACAATACCACAAAAAATGAATATTTTACACAGCTTTGTTCTCAGGCTGTTCCCAGGCGTTTTGGAACTGTGCCAAATTGTGCCAAATGGCACAGTTTGGAAAAACGTCTGTAACTTTTGAATAATTAAATGTAGAAGCTTCATTTTAGGCTCAAAGGAAAGGTCACACTCAGGGCTGTGTCTGTGTGTGTGTGTGTGGGCCCCCCCCCCCCCGCTATCAAGGACAGAGTTCGGCCCTCGCTACATGACAGATTACACTCGTTGCATGATTCCACAGCAACGCTGTCACAGCGGCTCCCCCCCCCGCTACTGTGTGTGTGGGGGGGGGTTGTCCCCCCCCCGCTCGCTAGGGAGGATGGACTTTAGCCATCGCTACACAACGGATTAGCCTTATGTGGTGATGTAGGACAGCAGTGCAGTCACCGCGGCTCCCCCCCCTCGCCGCAGAAGAATAGCGGGGGTGGGGGGGCGTTCACAGCTTGTACACTGCAAGCAACCCCTTGTACCGCGGCGCACGAACTTCAGACTTCGTGAACCGCACAGCTGTAATTTACTGATCAGTCAAAAGTCATTTTGGATTACAATTTTCAGGGATAGAGAATAATTTAGCTTATAACACCTTACCTCTTCACAGCGAAGTCTGGGCGAACTTGTCTTCCTCATTATCAGACGAACGCGACGCTGGTCCGCTCTGGTTCTGGTCTCGCGACTCGATCAAAACATAATTCCATTATTGCGGTTTTGTGCTTCCATGATTGCGGTTTTTGGCGATCGATTTTTCAAAACAAATAACAGTAGTAATTAAAAAAAGACTGGCGAAGGCGTGTGTGTCACTCAGCCTTCGTCGTCAGCCTCCATCGGTCTATGATGACCATGGAAGAAATCATAACGTCTACTCTGCTGGAACCAATACAAAATAAGCACCGCCTGGGGCCGAACATGCCGATCCACGAATGGCACTCCCTGTCACACAGGTTGCATTTGTGGATGGTCTCCATGCTGCTGGGTCTGTGGAGCTCTTCCTGTGTCCTTTTTTGATCTGCTCCAGCAGTCAGTCTTCACCCAGCCTTAAAAAAAAACAGCTCACAAACTTCTCTGCTTCAATTGGCTCACTGCATTCAAAGCGTTGGGAGGCGGGTCCTCCTTCCTAGGTTTTCATTCATTGGTTCGTCAAGGTTTCAGAAACCCAATTCAAGGCTCTTATTAGTCGAATGAGAGGTCAATCAGATGAACTAATCTGTTCGCGGCTGTGTTTGCAGATTTTTTTTTCAGTGGCGCTTGGAGGGCACACCACCTACACCATCACCATCAATATCCTTATCATGCGTCATGCGCACGAGGGCGCACGAGCGCGCTCTCGTGCGCCCTCGTGCGCCTTAGGACGCAGAGACTTGCCCGCCCGCGGAACAACGGAGTGCAAGTGGTTAAGCTATTAAATATGGAGGCATATGACCAGCATAAAGGTACTGTGTGATGTTTTTAATATCAAATATAAAACTCAGTAGACACGTAAAACACTACTCTTTATTCACACTAATAATGATCAAGAAGCTTAAAATAAAAATAGGTAGCAACAAAACAAAACAAATGCTTTTATTAATTTAGTTAACAACTGATGTTGCTGTTATTAGGGCCCGAGCCACTGACAACGTCAGTGGGCAAGAGCCCTATTATAATTGTTATAATTTTTTTTTTCTTCTTCTCCATATAAGATCTCATTTTTGGAGTAGCCAGCATGCATGAAAACTCACCATTTGTTGCAGGGACCTCAAGACTGGAAAAAAAAACTTAATATTTTTGATAGAATATGAATGACCCCACAAAAATGGCTCTACAGCGCCACCAAACATGTGAAAACAATGGGGGGTGGCACACGCTTACTATTGCGAAGAAAGATGAAAATCGGGTGAGATGTTGATCATGTCAAGTCATGCCAAAAACTCCACAGAAGTGATGGTCTACACCAAATAGGAAGTCGGCCATTTTGGCAGGAAGTGGCAGTGACCAGATTTCCACCTCACACATTTGATCGAACTCGTCCTAGGATTTTAGTCCGATTGAGCTCATTTGTGGTGACAATCATCCATACCCATGTGCCATCAAAAGCTGTTGAAAACTTTTCTAAATGCCCAACGGTTTGGCGAAAGGCACGTGACCAAGTTTGCAGTATCGCCATCACCCTTCCAATGGCTTTTACTCTGGCATACATTGACTGATTTCAATCAAATTTTGTGTGGTGAATAGGTAGCCAATAATGATAATTTCTATAATAAAGAATGACACATAGCGACAGTGCCACCCTACCGCCAATGGACAGGAAGTTACCATAACTGACATGCCATAACTCACATACTCGCCATACTCATGCACAGCTTGCCAGAATGACGTGCAATTTTCTGAGGTTTATCAGACCACCTGGGTGATCACAACTGCACATCACCTTTAGCATGGCGTCACTGCTGTTACCATGAACACGCCCTCCTCGCCATTCAATCCGTGATCTTGTTGGGATGGTTGGGGACGGCCTCGAGTCATGAATGAAATCTGAAACATAGGTTGAGGTGACTGTCGTATGTAGTCTGATATATGTTTTTGTCCGATTGAGCTCATTTGTGGTGACAATCATCTATACCCATGTGCCATTAAAAGTTATTGAAAACTTTTCTTAAAGCGTGACGGTTTGCCCGTAGGGGCGTGGCAAAGTTTGATGCCTCGCCATGATCATTCTATGACCATTGTGATGGCAATAACTCTGGTATACATTGTTGGATTTCAACCAAATTCAATATTATGGATATCAGTCCAATTCCAAACAGTTCTATAGAACAATATTCATAGAAATCTACAGCGCCACCTAGTGGTTAAAAGAAGAATTGTTGAAAACTCTTTTCTTTATTACTCACGTGCCATTTGCCAGAATGATGTGACATTTTCTGAGAATCATCAGACCACAGGGATGATCATAACTGCACATAAACTTTACCATGACGTCACACTTGTTACCATAGACGCCCTCCTCACCATTCAATCAGTGATCTTGTGGGGAGAGTCTGGAAGGTCCTGGAGTAATGAAATTTGGAGCATAGGTAGAGGTGACTGTCATCTGTAGTCCTATATGGGTCAGCATCACATAACTGATAGGGAAGTGTTGCCATAGCGACATGGGGAAAGTTGACTCGCCATGGAACCTCAAAAAGTTGTAACTTGGACAAACTTCATCTGATTTTCACCAAATTTTCTACGAATATTAGTCCGACCCCGCACACTCCTACATAAAAATGGTTGACAAAACGTACAATGCCACCTACTGCTCATGGGAAGTACAGCGCCACTTGCATTTGAACGAACTCCTCCTGGGGGCCTTCTCCCATTGAACTCATTTTCACATGGTGGCATCTATAGGCATTGGCTATACGAAGTTGTGAAATGTGAGTCGCAGTCTCAAAAGGCGTGGCCACGACACCATGGCAAAATTTGTCTCCCCCACTGACAACATCAAACAGCTGTAACTCAAGCAAAACTTATCCGATGTCCACTAAAGTTTCCATGATCGAAAATAGTCCAGCTCCGGACGCGTCTACATAATATGTAGTCCTATGTGGGTGGCCAACACATTACAGACCGGAAAGTGTTGTCATGGCAACATGGCGAAGGTTGACTCCTCGCCATGGAACATCAGAAAGTTGGAGCTTGGACAAACTTTGTCTGATTTTCACCAAATTTTCTATGATGGATATGAGTCCCGCCCCACACGCTCCTTAATAAAAATGATTGACAAAAGTTAAATCGCCACCTACTGCTCACAGGAAGTACTGCATCAAATTGTTTACTTTATGATTCATGCAGCGCTTGCCGCAACGACGGGAAATTTTCTGAGCCAGCTAGGCACGACGGGCGCCAGGCTCCGCAGTTTCACGGGGGACGAGGGTCCGCTTACAACTGCTAGCAGCTTTAATTTATTTTTATTTTGTCTTCTCCATCTAAAATCTCATTTTTGGGGTAGTGAACATGCATGAAAACTCAACATTTTTTGCAGGGACCTCAAGACTGGCAAAAAATTGAATATTTTGGAGGAAATATGAATGACCCCACAAAAATGACTCTACAGCTCCACCTAACACGTGAGGTCAATGGGGAGTGCCACAAGCTTACTTTCGCATAGAAAGATGAAAATTGAGTGACATGTTTATCATGTCAAGACATGCAAAAAACTCCATAGAAGTGATGGTCTACACCTAACAGGAAGTCAGCCATTTTGGCAGGAAGTGGCAGTGACCCGATTTCAACCTTGAGCTATTGACTATTATTTGATCAAACTCCTCCTAGGGTTTTTGTCCGATTGAGCTCATTTGTGGTGACAATCATCTATACCCATGTGCCATTAAAAGTTATTGACAACTTTTCCTAAACCTCGGCAGTTTGGCCGTAGGGACGTGGCAAAGTTTGATGCCTCGCCATGATCATTCTATGACCATTCTGACGGCAATAACTCTGGTATACATTGTTGGATTTCAACCAAATTCAACATTATGGATATCAGTCCAAATTCAAACAGTTCTATAGAACAATATTCATAGAAATCTACAACGCCACCTATAGGAGGCAGAAAGTGGTGCATCAGAAAGTTTGCATCATGTTGCTTTTTTAATAACTCGGGAATGGAATGGCGGATTGGCACCAAGATAGGTATGATGTATATGGGTATGCCTCCGAACAATTACAGCTATGACTATTCATGAGTAGCAGTAGTGCCCTCTCTTGGAGACATGAAGGTTACACCAAAGGTTTTCTTCAATATCTCTGAAATAAATAGTTTGATTGGTACCATTTATGGTGACAATCATTTATTCCCATGTGCCATCAAAAGCTGTTAAAACTTTTCAAAATGCCCGACGGTTTGTCGGAAGGGGCTTGGCCAAGTTTGCCATATCGCCATCACCCTTCCAACTTTTTTTACTCTGGCATACATTGTCTGATTTCAACCAAATTTTGTGTGGTGAATAGGGAGCCAATACTGATAATTGCTATAATAAAGAATGGCACATAGCGACAGCGACCCCTACCGCCAATGGACAGGAAGTTGCCATAACTCACATAATGTAACTCACATGCCATACTCACGCGCCGCTTGCCAGAATGACGTGCAATTTTCTGAGGTTTATCAGACCATCTGGTTGATCATAACTGCACATCACCTTTGGCATGGTGTCACTGCCGTTACCATGGACACGCCCTCCTTGCCATTCAATCCGTGACCTTGTTGAGAGGCTTGGGCAGGTCTTGTAGTCACAAAATCTGGAACATAGGTCGAGGTGTCTGTCATCTGTAGTCCTATATGGGTCGGCATCACATAACTGATAGATAAGTGTTACCATGGCGACATGGCGAAGGTTGACTCCTCGCCATGGAACATCGGAAAGTTGTAACTTGGACAAACTTCATCCGACTGTCACCAAATTTTCTACAATGGATATTAGTCTGACCCTACACGCTCCTATGTAAAAATGGTTTCCAAAACTTATACCACCACCTACTGCTCATGCAAAGTACTGCCCCAACCGGTTTTCTTTATTATTCATGCAGCACATGCTGTGATGACGGGAAATTTTTCCGTGCCGGCTGGGTCCGACGAGCGGTGGGGTCTGCGGGTGCGTGGGGGGGGGGGGGGGCGCTTACAGCTGCTTGCAGCTTTAATTGCTAGAATTTTTCTTTTTTTCTCCATATAAGATCTCATTTTTGGGGTAGTCAATGTGCACGAAAACTCACCATTTTGGAGACGTCAAGGAGAGCGCTATGCATCACCCACTGTTGTCACCAGATGAGCCTTTGGTGGTGGTGGTGTTACAGATTGGGCAGGTGTGTCTAATCACTACAGACCTGCCCTACACCTTGTGAATGGTACAGTGACAAGCCAATACTACCTGAATAACACCATTAATCCAGTCACTGTTCCCCTGCATGAACAACACAGGCCTAATTTCATCTTCATGGTCGATGATACTCCAGCTTATTGAGGTCGCATCATTAGGGAATGGCTGCTGGAGGCTGGGGTACCTCAAATGGAGCGGCCTGCACTTTCTCCAGACCTAAATCCCATAGAAAATCTATGGGATCAGCTGAGTCACCGTGTAGAGGCTCGTAACCCTGCACCCCACAACCTCAATGACCTGAGGGCCGCCTTTCAAGAACAGTGGAACGTCATGCCTCAGCAGACAATAAGTCGACTTGTGAACAGCAGGATATGTTGTTGTCAAGCTGTAATTGATGCTCAAGGGCACATGACAAGTTATTGAGACACTGACATTTTTTGTTGTGGTATACCCACCACTGTTGCTGGCTTTTGTTTCAATAAATTGTTTGAGATCAGGAAATCACCACTGCATGCTTCTACTTAAATGCCCTACTTTCATGATATAATATCACTGTAGCGTGAATTTTTTACATTTTCCATAAATTTCGCATGTGTGTGTGTGTGTGTGTGTGTGTGTGTCTGTGTGTCTGTGTGTACTGGCACATCCTTGCCTGCTATAGTCAAATCCCAATAGCAATTCATTAAAGGTGCGAGCAGCAATAAATGGCACCTTGTGTCTTTGCAAGACCTTGGCTTTGCCACTCAGAGTACGTAACTCTGCGCAGGTTCCATTTCTCCCTCCCCAACTCTCTCCCTCCCACTCTTTGTCCGTCCGTTCTTCCATAACGCCATACGCCCATCCATCCACCATTTATTCGTCCATCAATCCATTCGCCCGTCCATCTGTCCATTCCACCATCAATCATCAGTCCGTCCATCTGTCGATCTGTACATTGCAAGATAGCGCCTCGGCACAGGTACTGTATAAGATTGTGGATTACCTCAAAAATCCAATATGTTAATCCATAGCCTAAAGGCCACTTCTGGTGAAAATTTCACCAGGAAATTGAATGTAGACAAGCTATGCCATTGTTATATACTTTTTTTTAATTTTAACCTAGGGGGCACTATAGCTATATGTGGTATAGTCACATAAATCTGTTCTGGGTGGTACTAGTACCATGTATGTCAAGTTTGGGTCCATTTGGATGATGTACGTGTGCGTTATGACAAATTCATGTCCATTGGCAGTAGGGTGTGCTACTGCTGCATCTCATTGTATATTATAGAAATGTTCACCATTGGCTGCCAATTCAACATGCTAAATTTGGTTGACTTCAGACAAAGTATGCCAGAGTTATTAAGCTTTGTTTTTCTGCAAGGGGGTGCTAGAGCTATGTGTAATTGTTCATTATACAAAGGTTCAATGTAGGCTACCGATGCACGACACAAAATTTGGTTGAATTTGGACTACGTATTTCAGAGTTATAAGGCTTTGTTATTTCTGATGGGGGTGCTATAGCTGTGTGTCATTTTTCATAATACAAAGGTTCAATGTAGGCTACTGATGCATCACACAAAACTTGGTTGAAATTGGACAAACTATGCCTGAGTTATAAAGCTTTGTTTTTTTCTTCGGGGGCACTATAGCTATGTTTGTTATCATTACAAAAATCTTTTCTGGGTCTGACTAGTATATGTATAAAGTTGAGCAGCAATCGGACATTCTACATGTGAGTTATGGCAACTTCCTGTCCATTGGCAGTAGGGGACGCTGTCGTTATGCGTCATTCTTTATTATAGAAATGATCAGCATTGGCTCCCTATTCACCACACAAAATTTGGTTGAAATCAGTCAATGTATGTCAGAGTTAAAGCCAGTAGAAGGGTGATAGCGATACTGCAAACTTGGCCAAGCCCCTCCTGCCAAACCATCGGGCATTTGGAAAAGTTTTCAACAACTTTTGATGGCATATGGATATAGATGATTGTCACAATAAATGGTACCAATCAGACTATTCATTTCAGAGATATTGAAGAAAACCTTTGGTGTAACCTTCATGTCTACAAGAGAGGGCACTACTGCTACTCATGAATATTCATAGCTATAATTGTTCAGAGGCATACTGTAACCCAGAGTTAAAAACGCAAATAAAAATATGAATATTGATACCGCTTTTAAAAAGAAAAACACCCATTTCACAATGGGAGTAAATAATTTAAAGATGAATATTTAAATAAATATATATTCATAAAACAGTAGGGAACATTTTCTGGGGAGTTTTGATAAAGTTCCAAATGTTTTTATTTGGTATTTTGAGCAACCAATGGCTGCTCCGTTGTTTGGCAGCGCCAGCCAATGGGTTAAGCGCTCTCTCTACGGGTCTGGGTATGACTTGCATTTTTTGGCTCAGTCACGCCAGACGCCACAAGACTCCGACCAAGAGAGAGAGAGACGGTCCTTGATGATATGGCGACGCTAACGTGCTAATAGCAGTCTTTGTCTCGGATAAAACTTGAGATTGGTAAGCCTGAACAAACACCTGCAATGAGACATTGCTGTATTATTAAATTCTAATGCCCCGTTTGTTAAATTTTAAGATTTGGATCCAAAGGCTGTAAACGCACGTTGAGCACGGGAACCCCATGACGCACGTGTCACTTAGCTTGGTAAGTGCCATTTAGTGTGTATGGGAAATGCTAATCGCTAGCTTGAAATGCTAACCGCCGATGCTAATTTCGGCTAGTTTTTTCATCAGAAAAAGCTATTTTCCAAGGCTGTGGCGGTTAGCAAGGGTCTCAATTTCCTTGCCATTGATTGCTACTTAGTGGTGAATGTTGAACCTGTGGTTTGTGTGTGTTTTGAAGTGCAAGTTTGTGGTAAATTGTTGTGCTAGCTTAACATGCTAACCCTCCGATGCTAATTCTGGCTAGGTTTTGCACAGGAGGAGGTTGTTTTTTCAGAGCTGTAATGGTTAGAAAAAGGTTCATTTCACTACTACTGACTGTTATTTAATGGTGAATGTTACATCTGTGGTTTAAAGGTGTTTAAAAAAAATTATCGTTGTACAACTTAGAATATTTATATTTGAAACCCATGTGATAAGTTTTAGACCATAGCTTATTTGTTGTGTCTGGCCTATTCTGTAGGTCAGGTTTTTTCTTTGGACTGGTTTGACCAGAACGTGGATTCTCCAGATCTGGATGGCGAGCCGAAGCCCGAACCCGATTGACTGGTAAAGGTGATCCAATTGGTCACCTGGGACAGATACATAAGGACTGAACTTCTTGCAAATATATTTTGGGGTAGTTTATTTTTAGTTTTTTTTTCCTTTCTATTATTGTGACAAGTGCTGTGTTTTTGTTTATTAAGTGTACACATCTATAAATAATACACATTTGTAAAAAAAATATACATAGTTGCAAGTTCATACACCTTCTGTGTTGTGTCATCTGTTGTTACGCCCTCCAGGCTCCTACGAACATGTAATCTGTCTGATCTGGCCCAATAATCCCTTTTGTCCAGGTAGTAAAGTTAAGGTAACTACACTGCCATAACACAACACTACCAAAAGGGTACTACACCTAAAGTAAGTAGGTGTTAGTGGTGTTACAATACCCATATACATCACATCTATCTTGGTGCCAATCCGACATTCCTTTCATGAGGTATTAAAAAAAACATGATGCAAACTTTCTGATCCAAAACGTTCTGCCTCCTGTAGGTGGCGGTGTAGATTCCTATGATTATTGTTCTATAGAACTGTTTGGAATTGGACTGATATCCATAATATTGAATTTGGTTTAAATCCGACAATGCATACCAGAGTTATTGCCGTCAGAATGTTTTTGTGGGGTCATTCATATTTCCTCAAAAATATTAAATTTTCTGCCAGTCTTGAGGTCCCTGCAAAACATGGTGAGTTTTCGTGCACGTTCACTACCCCAAAAATGAGATCTTAGATGGAGAAGAAAGAAAGAATGAAAGAAAGAAAGAAAGAAAGAAAGAAAGAAAGAAAGAAAGAAAAAAAGAAATTAAAGCTGCAAGCAGCTGTAAGCGGGAACTCACCCCCCGCACAACCGTGGACCCCGGTACCCACATCGTACCTAGCTGGCTCAGAAAATTTCCCATTGTGGCAAGCGCTGCATGAATAATAAAGTAAACCATTTGGCGCAGTACTTCCTGTGAGCAGTAGGTGGTGCTATAACTTTTGTCAATCATTTTTATGTAGGAGCATGTGGGCCGTTACGAACACCCATCTTTGAAAATTTGGTGAAAATCAGATAGTTTGTCCTAGTTACAACTTTCCGATGTTACATGGCAAGGAGTCAACCTTCGCCATGTCGCCATAACAACACTTCCCTGTCAGTTATGTGTTGCCCACCCACGTAGGACTACATATGGCAGTTACCTTAACCTATGTTCCAGATTTCATGACTCCAGGTCATTCCCAACAATCCCAACAAGATCACGGATTGAATGGCGAGGAGGGCGTGTTTATGGTAACAGCAGTGATGCCATGCTAAAGGTGATATGCAGTTATGATCAACCATATTTTCAGGCTGTCTGATAAACCTCAGAAAATTGCACGTCATTCTGGCAAGCGGCACGTGAGTATGGCATGTGAGTTATAGCACCTTCCTGTCCATTGGTGGAAGGGGGCGCTGTCACTATGCGTCATTCTTTATTATAGAAATTATCAGTATTGGCTCCCTATTCACCACACAAAATTTGGTTGAAATCAGTCAATGTATGCCAGAGTAAAAGCCATTGGAAGAGTGATGGCGATACTGCAAACTTGGCCACACCTCTCCAGCCAAACCGTTGGGCATTTGGAAAAGTTTCAACAGCTTTTGATGGCACCTGGGAATAGATGATTGTCACCATAAATGGTACCAGACTATTTATTTCAGAGATATTGAAGAAAGCCTTTGGTGTAACCTTCATGTCTCCAAGACAGGAGGCTATTGCTACTCATGAATATTCATAGCTGTAATTGTTCAGAGGTATACCCATATACATCATATTTATCTTGGTGCCAATCTGATATTCCATTCCCGAGGTATTAAAAAAACAACATGATGCAAACTTTTTGATGCAAAACTTTCTGCCTCCTATAGGTGGCGCTGTAGATTTCTATGAATATTGTTCTATAAAACTGTTTGGAATTGGATTGATATCCATAATGTGGAATTTGGTTTAAATCCAACAATGCATGCCAGTTATTGCCGTCAGAACAGTCATAGAATGATCATGGTGAAGCATCAAACTTTGCCACGCCCCTACGGCAAAACCGTCGAGCTTTTGGAAAAGTTTTCAATAACTTTAATGGCACATGGGTATAGATGATTGTCACCACAAATGAGCTCAATCAGACTAAAAACCTAGGACGAGTTCGATCAAATGAGTGAGGTGGAAATTTTGTCACTGCTACTTCCTTCCAAAATGGCCGACTTCCTGTTGGGTGTAGCCCATCACTTCTGTGGAGTTTTTTGGCATGTCTTAACATGATAAACATCTCACCCGATTTTCATCTTTCTAAGCAAAAGTAAGCGTGTGCCACTCTCCATTGACTTCACATGTTAAGTGGCGCTGTAGAGCCATTTTTGTGGGGTCATTCATATTTCCTGCAAAATATTAAATTTTTTGCCAGCCTTGAGGTCCCTGCAAAAAATGCTGAGTTTTCATGCATGTTCACTACCCCAAACAACGAGAACTTAGATGGAGAAGAAGAAAAAAAAATTATAACAATTAAAGCTGCAAGCAGCTGTAGGCGGGCCCTCGCCCCCCATGCACCTGTGGAACCTGGCGCTCGTCGGACCCAGCCAGCACGTAAAATTTCCCGTCGTCATGGCATGCGCTGTGTAAAGAAACCATAAAGAAACCATAAAGAAAACCATTTGGTGCAGTACTTCCTGTGAGCAGCAGGTGGTGCTATAAGTTTTGTCAACCATTTTTACGTAGGCGCGTGCAGGGTCGGACTAATATCCATCATAGAAAATTTGGTGAAAATCGGATAAAGTTTGTCCAAGTTGCACCTTTTCCATATTCCATGGCGAGGAGTCAACCTTTGCCATGTCTACATGGTAACACTTACCTATCAGTTGTGTGTTGCTGACCCATATAGTACTACAGATGACAGTCACCTCTACCTATGCTCCAAATTTTATGACTCCAGGACCTTCTCAACCCTCCCCACAAGATCACAGACTGAATGGCGACAAGGGCGTGCCCATGGTAACAAGCATGATGTCATGGTAAAGTTCATGTGCAGTTATGATCATCCCTGTGGTCTGATGAATCTCAGAAAATTTCACATCATTCTGGCAAGTGGTGCGTGAGTAATAAATAAAACAGTTTTCATCAATTCTTCCTTTAATCACAAGGTGGTGCTGTAGATTTCTTTGAATATTGTTCTATAGAACTGTTTGGAATTGGACTGATATCCATAATATTGAATTTGGTTGAAATCCGACAATGCATACCAGAGTTATTGCCGTCAGAATGGTCATAGAATGACCATGGCGAGGCATCAAACTTTGCCACACCTCTACGGGCAAACCGTCAAGCTTTTGGAAAAGTTTTCAATAACTTTTAATGGCACATGGGTATAGATGATTGTCACCACAAATGAGCTCAATCGGACAAGAACCCTACGACAAGTTCGATCAAATGCGCCTCAATTGCGTGAAGTGGAAATCAGGTCACTGCCACTTCCCACTGCCAAAAATGAGATCTTAGATGGAGAAGAAGAAAAAAAAATTCAAACAATTACAATAGGGCTCTCACGGCCATAACAATTACAATAGGACTCTCGCCCACTGACGCTGCCAGTGGCTCGGGCCCTAAAAATACTAACAATTACAATAGGGCTCTCGTCCACTGATGCTGTTAGTGGCTCGGGCCCTAAAAATACTAACAACTACTATAGGGCTCTCGCCCACTGACATTGTCTGCGGCTCGGGCCCTAAAAAATACCAACAAATACAAAACGGCTCTCGCCCACTGATGTTGTCAGTGGCTCGGACCCTAAAAATATTAACAAATACAACAGGGCTCTCACCCACTGACACTGTCAGTGGCTTGGGCCCTAATAATAACAACAGTAATAACTTTATTTGTATAGCACTTTTCAAAGACAAAAGTCACAAATTGCTTTACATGAAATAAAACACAGAAACAAGGGGTTAAATGACAAAGAAGCAAAAATTAAAAGAATAAAATGTACAGTGATAAAATAAAAAATAAGTTAAGAACAGATTACAACAAATAAAATAAAACAAATAAACCAACAAATACCCCCCCTTCCTCCTACCTAAAGGCCTGTCTAAATAACAGTGTTTTAATTTGCTTCCTAAAAATCACCTCAGAATCAGTCAGATGGACTGAATGGGGTAGAAAGTTCCACAACTTTGGTGCTACAGCTTGAAAAGCTCAATCACCATGTGTTTTAAAATAAGTCCAAGGTACCTCTAATAAAAGCTTACCAGAGAACCTGAGGCACCGAGAGGAGGAGTATGGCTGAATGAGGTCTGCAATGTAGGAAGATGTGAGACCATGCAAGGCTCTAAAGGTTAATCACAGAATTTTAAACTGAACTCTAAAATTAACAGGGAGCCAATTATGCTGTCCTTACATGATGTCATCAACAAGCTATTGGGAAGTAAGATGGTGTCTGTGTTTGGCCTGGCTACTGCTTCACTTCGTCTGTGTCGTCTATCGCTGTTTGTCATTTTTGTTGTTATATCAACCCTATTATTAAATGAATGTGCCTTCGCTGCACTGAGTTATGATCGACAGTCGTTGTACCAGAATAAACTGTTTATGGAAAGATCATTTGTCTCTTAGGAGGGCTACAGACAAACTTTTCCGCTCCCGTTTGTGTGTTCTCCCTCCTCACCTGAGTACTGGCTTTGTTTCGTGATCTGGCGTCCTGACAAGCCCGGGAAGAAGCCCAGGTGACAGGGTTGCAGAGCTGGCTGTCGAGCTAAGAGACGAGCCCTCCAGACCAAGGGTTTCTGGTTTGGTCGCCATGAATGCACCCGGTGTCTGCTGTCGGTGTCCCTCCAGGACATGACTACGGATGCTCCTCTGCAGCCACTGGACTGCTCTTCCATCTCACGATTCCTTTTGCCCAGAACATTTGTGGACGGGATCACGGTTTTGCCATCAGGGTCTTGGTCTGTCCTGCCTGACCAGAGACTGACCGCCCAGCACAGCTGGAAGTCACGTGACTGCAACAGATGCCTCCTGTCAATTCCACTCCGATCAGCTGTGAACGCGACTGAGTTGTCGTTGTCCATCCGGATGGCATTACTTAATGCTCGCTCCATTTCTAACGCATCCCTCACTCTTAAACTTTTTTTGAGGGAGGATATGGATTTTATGTTCCTGGTGGAAACGTGGTAGAGAGAAAATGAGTTTTTCCACCTGAAGGAGCTCTGTCCCCCTAGCTGCTCTGTTATCGGGACTCCCTGGCTTGCACAATGTGGCGGAGGACTCACTGTCGTATACCGGGACAGCCACCTGTGCAGACTGGTAAACTCTGAGACCTTCTCCTCCTTTTAGTCTCAGATAATAAAAGTTGGGACTTTTAATGCCTTTTATTGTGATTTAATTTACTGTCATCCTGACTCTGCAAGTGTCTTTCTTGCAGATTTTAGACTTTTTATCTTCTCTTATTATATTGGAGAGGGTTTTAATTGGTGATTTTAACATTCATATTGATAATGTTACATGTAACACAGCTGTTGACTTTTTATCCATCACTCATTTTTTTAACCTCATCCAGCATGTTTTGTGCCCTACCCACGCTAAGGGCCATACCTTGGCTTGAATATCAAAAATGTGTGCGGATGACTACCAGATCAGCGATCACAGCTGTGTTCTTTTTAATGTTAATTTCCCTGTGAATCCTCCCCCTCTGAAAATGGAAGCAAAAAGGCGGATTATCAACCAAGAAGCAGCTAATGACTTCTCTGCTTTGTTTGAGCCACACTTACTGATGGGAGTTAAAGATCTTGATGCTTTCACTCAGACATTAAACAGCCACTGTATGGCTATTTTAGACAAAGTAGCACCAGAGAAATCTGTCCTTGCCTCTCCTAAAAAGTCTCACCCCTGGATAAATGACTCTATTCGCTCCTTTAGGAGAAACTGTCATAAGATAGAAAGCCTATGGAAATCCACCCAGTTGGAGGTTCATAGACTCCATCTAAAGGAGCTTTAGAGTCTCTTTAAATGATATGCTGAGGGATGCCAGGAATTAGTATTTTTCAAAAATAATTTTCACAAATAAGAAAAATCCCAGAGTCTTATTTAACACAATTAACACTCTTGTTTCACCTGCTGCCCCTCTAATTCCTGTGTTCTGTAAAGCAGACAGTAACAAATTTCTTTATTTTTTTTGTTGATAAGATCAGAGATATCAGGGAAAACATTTCACCATCATCTTCTTTTAACTGTGCCAGTGTTATGTCCTCATCTTGTACTTGGTCCACTTTTAATCTGGTGACCCTTCAGGACATCATGGCTCTGCTGCAGAAAATGAAACTCTCCTCTTCCCCTGCTGATATTCTCCCTACGAAGCTGTTTTTAGCAGTTTTTGAGTCAATTGGTCCTTCAGTTGATGAACTGATAAACATTTCACTTTCAGCTGGTGTGATTCCCAGCTCCTTCAAACATCCAGTGGTTGAACCAACACTTAAGAAGCAGAGCTTGGGTCCATCACAGCCAAATAATTAAAGGCCAATTTCTAAGCTTCCTTTCATATCAAAAATTTTGGAAAAGGTAGTGGCTGAGCAGCTTATGTCATTTTTGGCAAATTGTAATATCATGGATAAATTTCAGTCGGGCTTTAGAAAAAATCATTCTACTGAAACAGCTTTAGTCAGAGTCTCCAGTGACATTATGATGGCGGCTGACACTGGTAAATACACACTTCTGGTTTTATTGGATCTTTCTTCTGCCTTTGGTACTGTTGATCACTGTATAATGTTCAACAGACTCAAAGAGCTAGGGTTGTCTAGTTCTGTTTTAAAATGGTTTTCATTGTACCTCACCGACAGAACCGTTAACATGTTCGTGAATCAGATTTTTTCTGAAACAGCACGGTGTTCATGTGGGGTACCACAAGGCTCAGTTCTAGGACCCATTTTATTTTTACTTTACATTCTGCCACTGGGACGGATAATTAGCCAGTTCACAGATATTTCTTATCTTTATGCTGACGATATTCAGTTGCATTGCTCTTTTAAGGAGTCTGAGTTTCACATGCTGTCATCTTTAACTATCCGCTTGTCTAGCATCAAACAGTGGCTAAGTGCAAACTTTTTCAGCTTAACTCAGACAAGACAGAGACATTAATTATTGCTCCTGAAAACAAGATCCCACTTACTAAGCACCACATGGGTACCCTAGGCTCCTCTGTCCAGGCAAGTCTTCAGAATCTTGGTGTTAGTTTTGACTCGGCTATGTCTCTTGAGCACCACATTAATCAATTAATTAGAAATTGTTTCTTCCATCTGAAGAATATTTCTAACTTGAGAACCGTGGTGTCATAGTCGGAACTTGAGATGATGATTCATGCTTTTATTTCTTCTCACTTAAACTACTGTAATAGTCTTTTTACCTGTCTGAGCCAAAAGCATCTTCAACGCCTCCAGGCTGTCCAAAATTCGGCTGCCAGACTTTTAACCCACACTAAGAAAAGGGCACACATTACACCAGTTTTGACAGCACTTCACTGGCTCCCAGTTGGTTTTAGGATTCAGTTTAAAATTTTAGTTCTTGTTTTTACAGCCATTCATGATCAGGCACCCAAACATATCAATGAGCTGCTTAAAGTGTATAACCCCTCACATCTCTGAGGTCCTTGGATCAACGTTTACTGGCTGTCCCTTGAACCCATTTTAAAACTCGAGGTGATACAGCCTTTCAGGCAGTTGCACCAAAATTGTGGAATGCTCTACCACTGTCTGCGCTCAGTAGACACTGTTGACACTTTTAAAAAGCAGCTGAAGACACTGCTGTTTAAACAGGCTTTTTAGCTTGGTTATGGTTTATGGTTTTTATGTTTTTAATGTTAATGTTATGTTTTAATGTTTTTATTTTTAATGCTTTTATCATTGTATTTATGAATGTTTTATTTTATCGTGAAGCACTTTGTGATTCCTTCTGTGAGAAGTGCTATATAAATAAATTTTACTTATTTACAGTGAAGATTAGATAAAATGGGGGTGATGTGAGATCTCTTGTTAACTTTAGTTAAAAGCCTTGCAGCAGCATTTTGAACCATCTGAAGCCGATTAAAGGAAGATTTGTTAAGAACATTAAAAAGTGAATTATAATAATTTAAATGAGAAGAAATAAAAGCACCAATAACCATTTCCAACTCAGCCACAGACACCATGCCTCTCAGTTTGGCAATTTTTCTCAGGTGAGAAAAAGCAGAGCGAGTCAGCTGATTTACACGAGCATCTAGGGATAAAGAGCTGTCAAGAACCAAGCTGTCAAGTACCAAGATTAAGTTCAGAGGATTTCCTGGAGGAACTAAGTGGCCTTAGGGATTCTTTAATAGTAATGATCACACTGTCAGGAGCAATTATTAGCGTCTCTGTTTTAACATCATTTAACCTGTTGAACTCCAGGATTCCGTGGGCGGTCACGTCTCTGTGTCATAGTGCGTCTCACTGCGCACTGAAAAAAAAAAGCTGCATTTCCGTTCTTCCAGTACAGACACAGCTGTGAACAGAAAGCCAAAGGAGTGTTTGATTGGTTTAGATTTGATTGACCTCTCATTCGACTAATAAGAGCCTTGAATTGGGTTTCTGAAATCTTGAAGAACCAATGACTGAAAACCTAGCAAGAAGGACCTGCCTACCAACGACCGCAAATACAACGAGCCAATTGAAGCAGAGAAGTTCGACAACTGAAACGCGTGCGTCACCGTGCGTAAAATCTTTTTTGTCTAAGCCGCTGGGTGACACACATTGAGACCTGTGTGTAACGGTAGCGTTAGCCACTTTCAGCCGTTAGCCAGTCTTTTTTTTATTGCTACTGTTCTTATTTGTTTTGAAAAATGGTTCGCAAAAAACGCAATCATGGAAGCAGAGATGGTTTGACCGGGTCCGGTGACCAGTTCCACGAGTCCGTAACAACCGGACCAGTTTCATGTTCGTCTGACAATGAGGAACAGATGTTCCCCAACGACACTGCTGTTGTGGACAGGTATGTAAGTGTTATAAGCTTAAATTATTCTTGATCAACGAAAATAGTAATAAAAATGACTTTTGACTGATCGGTAATTACAACGGTCCGTCATGGCCACAAGTTTTTTTGTGCACCGAGCTCCTCTGTAGCGGGGGGGGGGGGGTTGTTATCCTCTACACTGCAGATATTTTATTATAATTTTTATTGCACTGTAGGTTATTTTTTCTTGTAAAAAAAAGCCCATACATTTTTTATGTGGCATGTTTCTTTGTGTGGGGGGGGGGCTTGTTTGTTCATTCATTCATTCATGAATGAATGAACAAACAATTCATGAATGAAACAATTCATGAATGAATGAACAAACAATTCATTCATTCATGAATGAATGAATGAATGAATGAATGAATGTCATTTCTGTTGCATTTTCCAGCCAGTATCTGACAGCTGTGTGTTATTTGCAAGCATTTGTATCTAAAAAAACACCCAGGCGAACTTTATTTTCTTCAAATTCAGTATGTTTAGATGACTGTTACTCAGTGGCAGGAGCACTTAGAGAGATTATGACTGTTTTGCCAAAAAATTCAAAGTGTTTTCTTTTAAATGAGACCAACCCCATGAATATGCTGCAAAGGGTTGAAGAACAGCTTTTGATTTACTTTGGGTATGTTATTTTTAGGCGTTTTTAGGGAAATTGACCAGAGTTCAAGGGGTTAACTGTAAATAGTTTGCAGATAGCCAGTTCTTGACAGCAGTTATACAATCTGTTAAAACTGAAAGTTTATTAAGTTCTTGTGGTCTAAAAGAAAAATACAGCTGAATATCACCAGCATAAAAATGATAAGAAACATCATTAAAAGTATCAATTAACTGACCAAGTGGAAGCAGGTACAAGGAAAATAAAACAGGACCCAAGACTGAAGCCCTGATGACTCCCACATGTCAAGGCTACAATATCAGACAAACTGACTCAAAGAGACAGAAAAAAACCTGTCAGTTAAGTATGAAGAAAACCAGTTCAGAGCTGTTCCACTAACACCCACAGAGTGGTGTAGTCTGTCAATAAGAATTTTATGGTCCACTGTATCAAAAGCAGAGCTAAGATCAAATAAAACCAAAACAGAGTAAAAACCAGCATCAGCAGCCATTAAAATGTCATTAGTAACTTTAAGGAGAGAAGTTTCAGTGAAATGTATTTTACAAAAACCAGACTGAACTTTATCTAAAAGATTATGTGTCTCTAAAAATGACAAAAGCCGATTAGCAACTACCTTCCCCAAAATTTTTAATAAAAAAGGCAACTTGGAAATACGTCTATAATTTTCTGGCAGAGATGGCTCAAGACTGGGTTTTTTAAAACGGGTTCAACAATGGCATGTTTTAAAATATTTAGGAACATAACCATTTAAATGTGACAAATTTATCAGTCTAACAACACTAGGCCCAATGGAGTTAAAAACTTTTAAAAACAAAGTAGCCAGTAAAATATCTAAAGAGCTGGATGAAGGTTTAGATTTATTTAAGAGGTCAGTTATGTCATCTAATGAGACTGGAAAAAATCAATCAAAAACTGTATCATGGTGTGTGCCAGGAAAAGAAGCATTAGATGGACGTAAAATGCTAGAATGAACAGAGTTCACTTTGTCAATAAAATTAGTGAGAAAGTTGTTTCAGTCATTTTTTGAATATACTAGTATTGTAGGAGAGGCAGGGGACACAATGGATTTTACTGAATTAAACAAGATTTTAGGATTTCTCGTGCTTGAGGAGATAAGGGCAGCAAAATAGTTGTTATGGCCGTCTTTAATCATATTATTTAAGGTAAAAATAAGATCCTTTAGGTGTAATCTATGAACCTCCAATTTTGTAGCTTTGCACAGTCTTTCAGTCTTCCTGTATAAATGGTGAAAACTACATACTGAGTCATTTATCCAGGGGGCTGAATTTTTGAAACAGACTTGTTTAGTTTTAACTGGAGCATTTTTAATGCAGGTACTACACAAATAATAACTGCTGCGTAAGTGTTAATTAGCAGCTATCCATGTTTAGGTGAAGCAAATTTTAGCCACAAGCATTATCAATTTGGCACTCAGTGTGATGAAATGGTTTCAAAATTGGACAAAGAAATGGCTAGGCATCAGTCCTTAATATAAATTCTAGTGGTGCAGTATTATAATCCGCTAATCAAAATTAATCATGATCAGTCAGCAAATTGTTTTAATGATGATTAATCTTGTGACACGTGATTGATGTGACACGTGTCATGGGGTGGTCCTTGTGGACCACTATTGAGACGCTATAGGCAGCCGTTGAGTTTGCATATTTATTAAAGGAAGACACACTATATGAAAATAAAGAGCCACGTGGGGCAAAACACAAATAACAACTACAGCAAAGGCACATTAATAATACACTCAGGATAACGGGAGTAAACTTACTGAGAATGAGGAGAACACGAGCGTGACTGGAGCCGGAGACTAGGGACTCCAGCCGAACGTTGGGAAGACCAGCGTTATGCAAGGTCGCAGCCCGGAGTAACCATAGCTGCTCCCTTAACCACTTGCGCTCCGTTGTTCCGCGGGCGGGCAAGTCTCTGCGTCCTATGACGCACGAGGGCGCACGAGAGCGCGCTCGTGCGCCCTCGTGCGCATGACGCATGATAAGAATATTGATGGTGATGATATAGGTGGTGTGCCCTCCAAGCGCCACTGAAAAAAAAATCTGCAAACACAGCCGCGAACAGATTAGTTCATCTGATTGACCTCTCATTCGACTAATAAGAGCCTTGAATTGGGTTTCTGAAACCTTGAGGAGCCAATGAATGAAAATTTAGGAAGGAGGACCCGCCTACTGTGAACGCAGGAGCCAATTGAAGCACAGAAATTCAGGCTGGGTGAAGCGATATTTACTGCTGCCACAGATGAAAACAAAGGACGCTGGACTAATCTACTACAGACCCAGGCTCACCCAGCAGCATGGAGAACACCCACAAGTAGGACCTGCACTCATTCCAGCAGAATAGACGGAGGCCGACGCCAAAAGTCGTAAATCATTCGCCAAAACGGCAATAATGGAATTATGTTGATCGGGATCCACGAGCGGAGCAGCGTCGCGTTCGTCTGACGCGTGGGAAGAGCTGTTCGCCACGACTCTGCTGCTTTGAAGAGGTAAGGTGTTATAAGCTAAATTATTATTTATCCCTGAAAACTGTAATCCAAAAATGACTTTTGACCGATCGGTAAATTACAACTGTACTGCGCACGAAGTACGTGCGCCGCGATAAACGGTTCATTTGCCGTGTTCGGACCGTGAACGCCCCCCCCCTCCCGCTGCAGAAGAGGAGCGGGGGGGGGGGGCACGGTCCGAACGCTCCCCAGTCCGCGGGGGGAAGCATGTAGCGATGGCCCTCTTCTGTAGCGAGGGGGGGGGGCGTTCACGGTCCGTTCACGGTTCCCCCCCCACACACACACACAGTAGTGAGTGGGGGGGGGGAGCCGCTGTGAAAACATGCAAGGAAAAAAAAAAAAAAAAAAGAGTGTATTCCGTCATGTAGCGAGGGCCGAATTTGGTCCTTGGTAGCGGGGGGGGGGGGGGAACGACCCCCCGCCCACACACACACACACACAGACACAGCCCTGAGTGTGACCTTTCATTAGAGCCTAAAATGAAGATTCTACATTGAATTATTCAAAAGTTACAGACGTTTTTCCAAACTGTGCCATTTGGCACAATTTGGCACAGTTCCATAACGCCTGGGAACAGCCTGAGAACAAAGCTGTGTAAAATATTCAATTTTTGTGGTATTGTTATCAAATTTGGATCTCACCTGGATAACACTTGGTTCTACATTTCTGTTGCATTTTCCAGCCGGATCGGACAGCTGTGTGTTATTTACAAGCATTTGTATCCAAAAAAACACTGTGTCCAATTTTTTTTCTTCAAGTTCAGTATGTTTAGATGACTGTAACCCAGTGGCCGGAACACGTAGAGAGATTATGTTTTTTTTGCCAAAAAATTCAAAGTGTTTTCTTTTAAATGAGACCAACCCCATGAAGCTGCTGCAAAGGGTTGAATAACAGCTTTCGATTTACTTTGGGCACGTTATTTTTTGGCATTTTTAGGAAAATTGCCCGGAGTGCAAGTGGTTAAATAGGGCTAGAGGATTAACTAGCTGATGAGGATGTCATCAGCGAAATGACAGTCAGCTGTCACCGTGGAGCTCGGCTCTGACAGCCGGAATTCCCGCAGAGACGCTGTCAGAATAAGAGCCCGGGAAGGCCATAAGGAAAACTAACACAGAACGGGAGGAAAATACTACATAACCCGAGCGCGGACGATATCAGCGCTCAGACCATGACAGTTCTCCCCCCCGAACGGCGCATTCTGGGCGCAGCGTAACACCCAAACCTCCCCCCCACCCAGAAGGCTATTCAGGCCCATCCAGGGTGGGTAGAGGAGGAAGGCCCGGAGGGCTAGAACCCCAGGAAGAAAACTGAGAAACACTAATGACAAGGATCAAATACAAGGAAAAAAAACCAAAAAAAAAACAAGGACATGGTACAACAGTCTGAGCATGGATGAAGTATAAAAAGGAACAAGGCAACAAGGAAACTAAAATATCAGGTACCAAAAGGAAAATACATAGTACCCTAACACCAGGAGGAATAAAAAACCTCAAAAGCCACGACGTAGAGCAGCAATGCCACAAATATAACCCAGTATAAACAGGCAAGGGAAACAAAAAACAAAACAAAAGAGCATCTCTCAAACCACTGAGGAAACGAGAAAGTGAAATACAGGCATATTACAAAAGTCCAACGTACCCTAATAATACCAGACAAAAGGAGGAATGAAAAAACACGCTAAAGAGCGGCGATATACACACAGTACAATATAGTTCATAGAAAAAAAACCCACAAAAGCATCCCAGAACTACAGGAGAGGAAAAAAACTAAAGGGATGTTGGCAGGCAGAACACAATGAATCAAAAAACAAATAGTTCGGGAGGTCTTCCAGCATCCAGCGTCCAGATGGCTGGCAGGGAAAAAAAAATAAGTTTGGGCGGCCTACCCCAGTCCCTGGCCCGGAGAAACAGTACCTCTGGCGGCCGGACCAGGTCGCCGAACAAAGAGTCCAGTTTGTCGGGTGGCCGACCCAGAACGCCAAATCGGCGAAACAGTTTCCCAGGCGGCCGACCCGCGTCATCAGGCCACCAGGACCGCAGGGGAGAACTCGGAGATGGCCTCCCTACCGCGAGGGAAAGCAGGGGAAAGCCGAGCCAAACACGGGGAATCCCCGCAGCCCCCCGTGGAGGGAAAAAGGAAACGGGGAAAAGATGAGGGACCAGTTCAGCATCGATTGGCGGAGGGTCTGCAGCTCCTTCTCCAAACTCCACATGGACTGGTGCTGTGCTCCTGTTGGATCCCAAGCAGGACCGTGCTGCACTCATGACGGACCCCAACTGGGTCAAAGTTGCACCCACGACAGACCCCGACTGGGCCGGCACAGCACCAGGGATGACCTCCAGACATGAACCCAGAACCTTTGAGACGACGACCGGAGCAGGCTCGTCACCGGTGACCCTGGCAGAAGGCTCAGAGGAGAAAAGAAAACCGGGATCAGAATTACCGACAGCGGCAGAGCCCAGCGAGACAAGCTCGGACGCAGTGGACGGCTGCGCCTGGCTCGTCTCCCCGAGAGACAGGCAAAAATGCTCCAGAATAGAAGAAAAGAAGACAAAATAGAGCACTTGCCTGATCTTGGGCTCTACCGCAGCCCAGGACTTCGACGATCCGGGTTCAGCGCGCTGAAGGTCCAGTTTTGGTTCCCACTCGACTGCAGCGGGCTCCGCAGCCGGCATGATGGTGTCCACAGTCTGGGGACTCCCTGGCAATGATGTCCACGCCGAAGGCCCGCACGGCGTGGTGGCAGGGGATCCGTGACCTGCCGGGTCCGACTGTTCCTCCGTGGAGACCCAGGGATGCTTACTCGTTGGCGCAGGCTCCAGTTGGCAGTCCGCCCTCCTCCTCTGCCCGTGTCATAGCTGCAGGGCTTGAACCAGGCTCTCCAGGGCCGCAGGCTCCTTCCTCGTCCAGCGGTGTAGTCCTGGCGCCAGGGAACGCTCAGGGGAAGGAGACACAGAGGTAGCAGGTTCATAATTACTGGCTACAGCAGGTGAAGGAAACTCAGGAGACTGTGAACCCCGAACTCCATCCCCAGGAGTCAGACAAGGCAAGTCACAATAAGGAGGAGAAGAATGAAATTGCACTTGCCTTTCCTCCAGAGGGCCGATGGTGCCTGCTGTAGCAGGCTTGGTTCTTCCCTTCCCCCGATGGATGGTGACGGAGGGCCCCCCGGGAAGATGAAGAGGAGCCGCTTGCACCGGATCAAGAATGGGAGCAGCCGGAGGCGGACTCGTGGAGCTCACAGCAGCTGGGTAGAGCGTCAAGGAGGAGGAAGGAACAGCAGAGGTGGTCCGGGGACAAGGAACATACAACCCGGAGGAGGCTGCTGTCTTACCCCTCTGATGAGACGCAGAGGCTACAGCTGGCTGGGAGATAGAGTTCGTGCGGCTACCCAGAACTGGATTTGGACGGGGTGCTCGCTGAGGCTTTGCCGAGGGAAACCTGGCTGACGTCCTTCTCCACCAGGAAGGGTGCTGGGGTGGAATAAACTCCTGAACTGGACAGGTGATAGGAGTGGGATCCCAAGGCGAGGAGCGAGGACGCCTCCGCTTCGGCTTCCTACCGGAGTTTCCCTCCAGCCTACGGAGCTTCTCCCGGAATCTCCGCCTTCCTTGTCACAATTTCGGGATGGTCAGCGTAGCGAGGATGACGGTTGATCGTCGTCTCAGCGAGGTCCAGGTACCAGTGTGAGGTGCTGGGGACAGTGTGATGGCAAGCGCCAGAAATTATCCTATCAATCTCAATAAGGGCCATTACCAGCTCGTAGCCCAAGCTCATGGCATAGCCCTTGGGTGGCAACACCATCTCCCTGCACACTGGTACGTGGAAAAGGGGAAAAACTACAAACCCAAAACTAAGCAAACTCACGGTCACTGGCGTCTCATTTGGCTGCAACCTACTGTCACGGGGTGGTCCTCGCGGACCACTATTGAGATGCTATAGGCAGCCGTTGAGTTTGCATATTTATTAAAGGAAGACACTATATGAAAATAAAGAGCCACGTGGGGCAAAACACAAATAACAACTACAGCAAAGGCACATTAATAATACACTCAGGATAACGGGAGTAAACTTACTGAGAATGAGGAGAACACGAGCGTGACTGGAGCCGGGGACTAGGGACTCCAGCCGAATGTTGGGGAGACCAGCGTTATGCGAGGTCGCAGCCCGGAGTAACCATAGCTGCTCCCTTAAATAGGGCTAGAGGATTAACCAGCTGATGAGGATGTCATCAGTGGAATGACAATCAGCTGTCACCGTGGAGCTCGGCTCTGACAGCCAGAAGTTCCGCAGAGATGCTGTCAGAATAAGAGCCCGGGAAGGCCATAAGGAAAACTAACACAGAACGGGAGGAAAATACTGCATGACCCGAGTGTGGACGATATCAGCGCTCAGACCATGACAACACGTCCTTGTTCTCTCTTGCCCATACACTGCCAACAGCAAAAATAATCGTGCTCATGCAATGAATCATGTGCATGCGATTAATCGGGATTGTTGCAATTAATTTGTTAATTAATTGGCATCCCCCTAATAAATTCAATCATGACCACTTTCTCACAATCACGAGTAGCATGTTTTGCGATTCAAAAAAGTGGTAACCATCTGAAAATATCAATATCAGTACTTGGAAAATACAAAGATTGCCAGAAGAGCTGCTAAAAACTTAATTTGCAAATATTCTCTACTAAATACTAATCCACTGAAAGAGTATACAGTTGCAATAAAAATGATTCAACTCCCACTGCATTTTAGGTTTATTGGCAAAATTTACCATTTTTCAGGTGCTTTTAATAAACAAATTACATAAGAACAGTTTAAATAAATAAAACTAATATTACAAGGATTTTATCCAAATTCAACACTAAATCCAACTTTCAATGACTAATGCAGTCTCAAAATTATTCAACCCTTTGAACAAAATTCCACATAAGAGCCAATATTTGCAAATCAGGTGTGGTCTCAAGCACACCTGTTGTAAGCAATCAAGGGCTTCATTAGTTGCATCAGGTGTGTTTGAGATAGAACACCTTAAATAGCTGGACCATTGATGGTGATATTTGATTGGATGTTAGAAATATGGCTAAGTCAAGACAATTCTCCAAAATGTTCAGAGAAAAGATCAGTGCCTTGCACAATCAAGTTAAAGGATACAAAAAGATAGCAAAGGCACTGAATGTTCCTAAAGATACAGTGAAACATAGTTTTCAAGCTCAAAGTTAAAGGAACAGTGGCTACACTACCCGGACATGGCAGAAAGAGAAAGCTATCAACAGCTGCCACCAGAGTCCTGAGGCGGCAGGTGGTCAAAAACCCTCAACTGACTGCAAAAGATCTGCAGAAAAACTTGGTCGAAGCAGGCACTGAGGTTTCAGTTTCCACAGTAAGGCTCATACTCATCCTTGATGGGCTCCATGCCCAAACTCCAATACATACAGTACACCTCTACTTACCCATAAGCACAAGAAAAGATGGCTCCTACTTGCTCAAAACTATATAAATAAGCCAAAGAGGTTTTGGAATTCTGTTCTGTGGAGCGATGAAACAAAACTCGAACTTCTCAGGCCTATGGATCAGCGGTATGTCAGAGGAAGAAGAATGAATCACACATTGAAAAGAACACCCTGCCTACAGTGAAGCATGGTGGTGGCTCAGGGATGCTCTGAGGCTGCTTCACTTCCTCTGGCACTGGAAACCTGCAACATGTTGGGGGCAAGACGGATTCAAACAAATATCAGGAAATCCAGGAAGAAAATGTTATGCCGCCAGTGAGGAAGCTGAAACTTGGGCATTACTGGACCTTCCAACGTAACAATGATCCCAAGCATACCTCAAAGTCTTCCAAGGCTTTCTTTCAGAAGAAGTCCTGGAAGATACTAGAGTGCCCATCACTGTCACCTGACTTGAACCCCACTAAAAGTCTCTGGTGGGACTTAAAAAAGCCATATCTATACTAAGATATGGCCAATAGATATATTTAATGAACCTAGTAATGAATTACTTATAAATAATATTACTACAGTTTGTTTTTAATCGATCAGAAATCTATTTTTAAAACCGTTAGCATTCAGTTCATTATTTTTAATTTCATAAGAAGAAGCTGAGGAACTGTTGCTAACACTAAAGTAGCTCTATATCCCTTCAACTAATCTGCTAGTCTAACATTAGTATTTCCATCCATCCATCTTCTTCCGCTTAATCCTTTTGGGGTCGTGGGGGGGGCTGGAGCCTATCCCAGCATCTTTGGGCGAGAGGCAAGGTACACCCTGGACAGATCGCCAGTCCATCGCAGGGCCAACACAGAGAGACAGACAACCATTCACTCTCACAGTCATACCTAAGGACAATTTAGAATCCCCAGTTTGATGCCAATTAACCTAACTTGCATGTTTTTGGCATGTGGGAGGAAACTGGAGAAATCCCGGAGTAAACCCACACAGACACAGGGAGAACATGCAAACTCCACACAGATTTTTGTTTTCATTTATTTATTTTTTTGTATACTTTATTAATCCCGAGGGAAATTCAGGGCATCCACGTGGATGGATGAGGCAGCCGCAGTGCGGCTCCATTCCCTTCACCATTTACACACACATTCATACCTAGGGCCACTTTAAAGTCTCCAATTAACCTAACTTGCATGTTTTTGGCCTGTGGGAGGAAACTGGAGCACCTGGGGTAAACCCACACAGACACGGGGAGAACATGCAAACTCCACACAAAAGGGTCACTGATGGTCAGGGGGTGGGATCGAACCCACAACCTTCTTTACTGTGCTGCCACAGTGCTAGCCACTGCACCACCAAGCTGCCCAGGATAAATCTGAGGAAACAAGTGAGCTACATACAACTGGAGAGCTTTGCACTCTGCCTGACTTCACCGTCACAATGCACTATTATTTAATTTAATTTAATAAAACTTTTATTTAAGCCCACATGTGGCATGAACACACATACATTGGGGAAAAATATTAATAGAATATGGCTCTTAATACTTTTAAGTATCGCAATGCTGGTTTCTCTGAATCGATACAGTATTGTGGACACAAAGTAACGCAATACTACACTATAATATTTGTTTGTCCCACCCCTATTAAATACGTATGTCTGTGGGTGATAACATGATTAAGAACATTAAAAATGAAGGGATGGAAATTTGTCATAAGCTCCCCGTGCACTTCTCCACAGCGCACGGAGGAGGAGAAAAAGGACAAATGGATTTAAGTGCTGAGTTACACCAAACACACATATATTAACACAAAGTGAATATACAGAAAGACAGACAGCTTGGGTACACTTAAAGAGTCCTTCAGGATGGCCAACACACACAGGAGGAATATACTGGGCAATCAGCCAAAGCGTAGCGGCTGTACTACGCACAGAAACGCTGACAGTTATTCACAGTGACGGGGCAGTCCGGGTAGTCCAAGTCTCCCAGCGAGTGCATACATAAACAGTCCTTGGAGACGTGATGGTCACACGGTGGAGAACAACTGTGTGAACACGTACAATGGTCCAGCGGTGTTTGTGTAGCAAAGAGCCACTTAAATTCAGACACCGCTGGCCTCACAAATTGGGAACACCTGGGCGAGGCGCCGGAAAGATAATTACTGGGGCAAACAGCTGGCTGTCAGAGAAAGAGGGGGCGTGGCCGGACAGGCCAGAGTGGCAGCTACAGGCAGGAACAGAAACAGTACACAGACATGAAAACGACAAGAAATCAAAGCATAACACCACATAATAAACCCACTGCCTGAGCCACCAGGAACGATCAGAACCGAGCCCACAGGAAACACGGGCTCGGCTCATGACAGGAATTCATGCAACTTTTTACCTCCAAGTATACATAGGGAACTGATATTTGTCACTTAACACTGTTGTTATCATCGGTGTTAGAAACTGCTGCAATAAAACCTTCTGACACCAGTGTCTGGATTTTTCCTTCTTCTGAACCCCATTATATACAGTCTACTAACTGCTGTAATTCTCTAAAACAAAATCCCAAGCATATCTTCACTAAAAACATGAACAATGTGGCTTGTAATGTGAATGTAGCCTAAAAGTTGATAGCTAATAATTATCTTATTTAGCAAGAAATGTAACGTTCTTGGAAAAAAACATAATGTGTCTAACATTCTATTCATCTATCCTCTCCTTAATGACAGACATGCTTATTACAAATACTCCTGTGTGCATTATCATTAGGGCTTAATATCAGGGAAGGTATGCAAATTCACTGAACTCAATACAATTATACAGTCCCTGTGGTTGATCCGTTGTGAATGCCTCAATAAAATCATATAGCTGCTGTGTTAAGAGCATAAGCAAACTAACGGCATAATAGAAAGTTTAATTTGATTCAAGAAATTCACTTGTGCAAGCAAATTTATGCATTCAGCAGTTACAGGTGTTTTAATTACAATGCAATAGCATTGTGAATTTTAAAAAAAATGGATGTTGCAAATGGTTAGAGCTGAGAATTCAGTGGGTGCAGAGATGGCAGTGCTGAGGTCTAATAACTTACCTCTATCAGCTGCCTTTAAGTGAGGATCTTCACTCTCAAGACTGCCTGGAGCGCCATGTGCATCTTTGATCTACAAGCACATAATGGAACAAGAGAGGGAGAGGAAACAAGGTCAAAGATCCATACACTTACAAGACCCTGCATATCACCTGCATTAATGTATAAAGTGGTGACAGAGAAAAGTGTGCGAGAAACACAGACAGCGATTTAAAAAGATTATTTCTGTCCAAGTCCATGACTTTAATATGCACCTCCCACCAGACACTGAAGACACTTGATGTTTCAGAAGCAGAAGGTTTCCACGAGGCTCCCAGGAGCCTTTGAAAGGCAGTTTAATGATGAAAGACAACGTGCCGGGATGCAAGTGCTCTGTTTCGGGTCACAAGAGAATAACGGGCAAAGCAAAAACAATTTAAGGTTTTTAATTTGCTCTTAAAGATGCCAATATCATTTTGAAAGATTCCCATGACATATGAAGGTCTTAGAGGAGGGGGATGCAGTAATCCGCACATTTGCCTCAGACTAAATATTGTTGGCTGTAAAACACAGATATACCAAATGTCAAAACAGTAATATTACCTGTAGCTAAGAATGTACCAGAGGTTAGAGAAATGTGATTCCATTCAATTGAGCTATATTTTGTTGCTTGTACGCATTCTGTATTATAAAGAACAATAAAACATGCTGTAAAGCATGCTCTCTCCGTGTAGCACTGATGTTAGCGAGGAGAACCAAATATGACATGATGCCTACATGTGGGTTGGAGGAAATGCATGTCTGAATTGATGACTTGTTGCATGCTGTGCGCTGTCAGTATTTTCTTTTCCTTCACTGGAAACCAGACTGTAAACTCAAATGTGCAAGAGAGAGGCATCGCCAAATGCAATGTGACTCACCACCTCAGAGGAGAACAAAATCTGCCTGAGATCACTGTGACATTGCATGTGGAGTTTACAGCGTTCTGAATATTCTTGACAGATTGGACTGAATACAAATGTGAAAACTGTCATGTAAAAAAACAAAGATGAAAGGAAAAAAATCTCAGTGATGCTGCTTTTGATAGCATTTTATGAAAACAACACACAAGGTTGTTCTCATGAAGCTTTGTGAGATGTAAAAAGAAACACGCAGATCACCAATACACCTATAGTATAGCTATTAAAGACCAGACCGTCAGTGGTGCAGTAGCTCATTCTGACTTGGTGAAATCAGCCCAAGGCTGCTATGATCTCCTGATCACTGACTTTGACCTTGAACACAGCCTAAATGCAGACCACTTGAGGACCATTGTGCATGAGTTTTCCAAACACTGGGGCAACCGTCAAGGAGAAGTAACGATTTTCATGACATCATAAATGCCCAGATCTCCTGACCTTTGACAATGACCTAGAGATTGAGCTCAACCAGGATCATTGTGAGTTTGTTGAGAATTAGGGCAATTACCTAGGAGAAGTAGCAATATTTATAAAATATGTAAGAGCTGAAATGTCCTGGCCCTTGACCCTGACCTTGAGATCCACCTGATGGTCATAGACACCAGTGAAAGACTGGAAATCTACGGACTTCTGCATCACCCGGTTTTGGAGATGTTAAGCTCAGCCGGCTATGCCAGTTGCACACCAGGCTGACGGGACTGTGTAGGGTCAGAGGAATTACCTATGTAGATAATTTCTCATCTTTTCATAATCATCTGTACCTTTACAAACCAGATTGTTTACACCCCAATTATATTGGTTCATTTATTTTGCCTACCAATATTAATCTGACATTACAGTCCTGTACCAATTATCATTTATGCTGACTGCCACTAAACAGTCCTGTAACCAAAGTGTATGCCACCTTAGTATAAATTATCTAAATACACCGCAAAAAAATAAAATTCAAGTCACCAAAAAAATTGAAGCAAAGTAATTGGAAATTAAAAAATTCCCACAATCATCTCTCAGAATTTAACAATCAAATGTGGTTTATTAAACATTAGATCCCTTGCCTCTAAGAGGCAGATTTACTAACATGCTGCACAGTCGCAAAACCCTGTTTTGGCGTTAAAAAAACTACTGTTGCGATTCACTAAAGGGTGCAGGGCAAAACTGGCGGTGGAAAGGCATGAACTATGTGAATTCTACGCCTCATCTCATTGCATATGTATTTGTGGAAATTGTCATGTCAACTCGCAAATTTGAGGGAGGGGAGTATTTAAATGACTGGCACAAGGTGATTTACTAAGGTTTGTGGTTGTCAATCTCCTGCTAAATGCGCCAGGATTTAACGTCCAAAAAAAGTTTGTCTTAATTCATCTGCACCTGATAACAGCGATCACATGTGCCGAGACACCGGCGAGAATCGAGGCCGCGTGGCCAGAGAGAGAGAAGCTTCTCCCTGCGCGTGACTTTATTTGGCATGACAGAACAGATTAATATGAACAGAAACGGATCTCACAGAGATCGGTGTTGTGCTGAACTGGACATCAGCCAGCAGAGGATTTTTAAAAAATTTCATTTGTTTATACGTATATAGCATAATAATAATAGTAACAATAATTTATTTTATTTATAACGCACTTTACATCTCGGGGCAAAATCTCTACACAAATAGAATCAAGTACAAGAATAAAAGCAAACATTAAGTACATACGATGACACACCAGGACATCCCTGGTGAAAACTAGTTCTCAAATATTTTACCTGGTAAAATAAAAAGTCAAATAAATAAAATGAAAAAGCTTTCCTAAACAATGAATTTGTATCCATAAAACAGTACAGCCCTAGGAGCAGACAAAAGGAGCACAGATCCATAACATCCCCCGACATTGCAACATTGTAGTAACCCAATGACAGCAGTCTCTGCTGTGGCTGTCCGAGGAATAAGTGAAATTGTGTGTTTAATTTTATTATGTTCCAGACTTCAGAAAAGATAAAACACACATACACTATTTATGAAAAGTCATGGACTGGGAGACCTGTAGATTTTGTTAAAAACAAAGTTATTCACATAATAAAAACCCCAGAGTCTCCATCAGACCAGCTTGGTCTCACACATTGATCAAATAATCAGTTTATTCATGAGTAGTCTTTGATTTATACATATTAAACAAAGGCGTCTGCCATGTGAAATGAAAATCAAAACTCTGGTATATGATGAACAAATATAAACCATTTTATTGGGGTTTGCACTTAAACAAAAGCTTAAAAAAAACTATATTATGCTCCTCCGAACTGGCTGTGCCTGTGTTGATGACCTGCTTCCTCATCAGGTGTGCTTGTGCGCCATTTTGCGATGCTCTTGGCGGATGGGTGGTCATTATCGAAATGAAGTGACTGCATCTGTGTACATAATTTTGCGTGATGATAGTAGATCACTGGCAAAAATTGGCCACTCCCTGAGGCACACCGTTTAATTTGCACTGCCTTAGTAAATCTTCCCCTAAATCTTGACTAGTACATGACCCAATAATTGACTACAAAATTGATTTATTTTCATGTACCCAAACATGGTTGCATAAGGAGGACTCTGTGCCGCTGAATGAATTTACCCCCCAAAATTACTTAACTTCCAAAAAATACAGTGAGGAAAGTAAGCATTGAACACGTCAACATTTTTCTCATTAAACATATTTCTGATGGTGTCATTGACCTGAGATTTTCACCAGATATTAGTAACAACCCAAGTAATCCTTGCATACAAAGAAATCAAGGCAACTGTGTTAACAAAACAAGTTATATTTAATAAAGTGGAATGACAGAGGGAATAAGTATTGAACACACAATTCATTTAATATTTAGTAGAAAAGCCTTTGTTGGTAATAACAGCTTCCAGATGCCTCCTGTATGGAGAAACTAAGCACAGGCATTGCTCAAGAGTGATTTTAGCCCATTCTTCCACACAAACTGTCAAATCTTCAAGGTTCCATGGGTGCCTTCTATGAACTCTGATCTTCAGTTCATTCCACAGATTTTCAATTGGATTCAGATCAGGTGACTGACTGGGCCATTCTAGCAGCTTTATTTTCCTTCTCTGGAGCCATACCTCAGTAAATTACAAAAGTATGGCATCAGAGGAATTGCTTTTGACTGGTTACACAGCTATTTAGAAGACAGATATCAATATGTTCATGTGAATAATACAGACTCTGAGTTGCTGAAGATGACGTGTGGGGTACCACAGGGTTCTGTGCTTGGTCCATTGCTGTTTATTTTGTATATTAATGATTTATGTTCAGTGTCTAAATTGTTCAAGTGTATTTTATTTGCAGATGACACAACCTTTTTTTGTAGTGGAGAAAATCTTAAGCAGCTTCTGGATTCAGTAGAAAATGAACTTAAACAAATCAGTCAGTGGTTCACTGCCAATAAATTATCTATTCACCTTGGAAAAACAAAAGGTATAATATTTGGAAACCGTAAATTATGTAATCACAGAAAAATTAAAATAAACAATGTTGAAATTGACAGTTTTCGAAACCAAGTTCCTAGGGGTCATTGTTGATAAACTAAACTGGAAATCACACACAAATTATGTCAAAACTAAAATGTCTACATCCATTGCCATACTGTATAAAGTTAAGGATCTCCTGTGTCAGAAATCTTTTTGCATTTTATATAATTCAGTGATAGCTTCTTATATGACATACTGTGTGGAGATCTGGGGAAGCACATACAAAACAAACACAAACTTAATCTTTTTACTACAGAAAAAAGCCGTACGCATAATATCAAAGAAACCTTACTGTGAACCAACAAATCCAATATTCATTCAATTACATACTCTTAAATTTAGAGATCTAGTAGATTATAATGTCATTCAAATCATGTACAAAGCAAATAATAATCAATTACCTGTTAATATTCAGAGACTGTTTAAAAACGGGAAAGAAAATATGAACTAAGAGGTAACTCTGTTTTTAATAAGCCAAAGGTTAGAACAAATACAAAGTATCATTGTATGTCTGTCACTGGCGTTAAACTGTGGGACTGTTGCTCTGAAAATATTAAAACATGTTCAACTCTAAAGCAATTAAAAAAATTGTACAAAGATGAGAAAATCTCCCAGTATCTCACTGTAAATGCTAGGAGATAAATTTGTAATAACTTAAAGGTTTTTGTTTGTTTTTTTTGTCTACTTGTTCTATTTGATTTTCTTTGCTGATTTTGGGTATGACTTAAACTTTTATGTTATTGATTTTAAAATTGTAACGGGGTAGGCACTATATATATGGACGGTGCGGTGGTGCAGTGGTTAGCACTGCGGCAGCACAGCAACTCACCCTTGGCCATGGGATCCCTGGTTCGATCCCAGCCCCTGACCAACAGTGATCTGTGTGGAGTTTGCATGTTCTCCCCGTGTCTGCGTGGGTTTACTCCGGGAGTTCTACGGTTTCCTCCCACAGGACAAAAACATGCAGGTTAGGTTAACTGGAGACTCTAAAGTGGCCCTAGGTGTGAATGTGTATGTGAATGATAAAGGGATAGCGCCGTACTGTGGCTGCTTCATCCATCCAGGTGGATGCCCTCAATTTCCCGTCTGGGGATCAATAAAGTATACAAAATCAAAAAAAAAAAAATCAAATATAAGCACGAGCTTCAGCCTACACCCTTTCGGTTGTTCTTTTGTGTGTTCTTATTGTATTGTATGTATGTTTATTTTATTACCGAATAAATTCATTCATTCATTCATTCAGTTGGGAGTTTCCTTGGCTGAGTTTGCGATCATTGTCTTGCTGAAATGTCCACCCTCGTTTCATCTTCAGCATCTTGGCAGATGGCAACACATTCTTATCAAGGATGTCTCTGTACATTTGTCCATTAATCTTCCCTTCAATTATATGAAGTCTGCCTGTATGATGTGCTAAAAACACCCCCACACCATGATGGGATGTGCAGTGCCATTTCTCCTCCAAACATGCTGTGTGTTGTGGCATCCAAAAAGTTCAATTTTGGTCTCATCTGACCAGGCTATATTCTGCCAGTATTTTACTGGCTTGCCCAAATATTGAGCAGCAAACTTTGAACATGCTTTTTCTTCAGCAGTGGAGTCTTGTGAGGTGAGCAGGCAATAGAGCCCATGTCGGTTGAGTGCATTACTTATTGTTTTCTTTGAAACAGCAGAACCTACTAACTCCAGGTCTTTCTGGAGCGCTCCATGAGTGGTCTTTGGCTCTTGGATAACTCTTCTGATAATTCTTTCGACTCCTCTGTCAGAAATCTTGTGAGGAGCTCCTGGTCGTGGCCAGTTTATGGTAAAATGATGTTCTTTCCACTTCCAAATGATTGCTCCAACAGTGCTCACTGGAACATTTAGCAGTTTAGAAATGTGCCTGTGAACAATGCCATCATTATGTTTTGCAACAATAAGGTTCCAAAGGTCAAGAGAGAGCTCTTTGCTTTTACCCATCATTTCTTAGTGGCGTGGCAATCTGATATTCACAGACCTTTTTAAATGCTATCAGTCAGGACTTAACCAGCTGAAATTAATTTGCACTGATGGGGGATGGGATAGCTTCCTAAATTCTGATGGATTTCAGCTAGTTTCTTGGCTTTCTATGCCTTTTTGCACCTCTTTTTCTTCATGTGTTCAATACTTAATCCATGTCATTCCACTCTATTAAATATAACTTGTTTTGTGAACACAATTACCTTGATTTCTTTGTATGTATGGATTACTTGGGTTGTTACTGATATCTCATGAAAATCTCAGGTCAATGGCTCCATCAGAAATATGTTTAATGAGAAAAATGTCGACGTGTTCAATACTTATTTTCCCCACTGGAGAACAACAGGACAAGAAGGTGGAACCATAGGAATCGCTTCCTCCAAAATATGAACAAATATTATAAGTAAATCATCCTATAAATCATTTGAATCTTTTGTATTACAAATCACACACCATAGTAAAATGAAACCAATGCCAAAACCAACCTTGTTAGCTGTAGTGTATCACCCACCATCACCATACTCTGAATTCCTTAATGAATTATCACAATTTTTATCTGACTTTCTTCTAATCGCAGACAAATAACTCATAATAGGTGATTTAATGTTCCCATTGATATGGAAGACAACAGTCTTAATAAATCATTTAACTTAGTTCTTTAGTCATTCAGTATTTTGCAACATGTCCAAAATCCCACCCATTATCTAGGCCACTCCCTCGACCTTGTGCTATCATATGGCATAAATATTGACATTTTAACTATATTATCTCATAATCCTGTTCCGTCAGATCACTTTCTACGAATGTTTGAATTCACCATTGTTGATTATTTGATGCCCAAAGACAAATACTATTATAGTAGGAGTCTCTCTGATGACGCTGTAGCTAAATGGCGCAGTGGTTAGCACTGCGGCAGCACAGCAACTCACCCTTGGCCATGGGATTCCTGGTTCGATCCCAGCCCCTGACCAACAGTGATCTGTGCGGAGTTTGCATGTTCTCCCCGTGTCTGCGTGGGTTTACACCGGGAGTTCTCCAGTTTCCTCCCACAGGCCAAAAACATGCAGGTTAGGTTAATTGGAGACTCTAAAGTGACCCTAGGTGTGAATGTGTGTGTGAACAGTAAAGGGATAGCGCCGTACTGTGGCTGCTTCATCCATCCAGGTGAATGCCCTCAATTTCCCCTCTGGGGATCAATAAAGTATACAAAATCAAAAATTAAAATCAAATCAAATTTAAAGAAATAATTTCCTCACACTCGCTTATGCCATGTGACACTAAAACAGAGTCCAATCAATACTTTAATTCGCCTATACTAGATCATATGATTGATCATGTCACAGATGCGCTACAGTCAGCGTTAGACTCAGCAGCCCCTCTAAAAAGAAAAAATCTAATCACAGATCATTAACCCTGTGGTACAACACAACAACCAGCAATTTAAAACAGCAAACTTGAAAATACGAAAGAAAATGGTGCTCCTCCAAATTAGACAAATTTTACTTAGCATGGATAAATAAATTATTAATGTACAAAAAATCTTCAAAGAATGCTAGAACATCTTATTACTCATCATTAATTAAAGAAAACAAACAATCCCAAGTTTCTTTTAAATACAGTGGCCAGACTGACTAGGAGTCAAGATTCAGTCAAACTCAGAATTCCCGATGAGCTCAATAGTGATGATTTTATTGACTTCTTTAATTTCAATGATTAGAAATCAAATTCATAGTAATCTTCTCACAGACTTTATGTATTACAAACCCAATACAACTGCTTTAACTTATCTCAATTTAGACAATTTTACACCAATTGAGCTCTCAGATCTAATAAAACTGATCTCCTCGTCCAAACCATTGTTTTTATTAGATCCTATTCCTGCTAAGCTACTCAAACAAATCTTACCATTCATTAGTAATCCACTTCAGATTATTAATTTATCTCTAACCACAGGCTATGTGGCCTAAGCCTTTAAGATCACCGTAATTAAGCAAATACTTAAAAAACAACAACAGTGGATCCTCTTGTTTTAACTAACTATAGGCCAATCTCTAATCTCCTTTTTTCGCCCTCAAAAATCCTAGAAAGAGTTGTTGTAAATCAACTGTGTGATTATTTACTAAGTAATAATTTATTTGAAGAGTTCCAATCAGTGGTGAGGGGGGCCATTAAGCTGAAGAAGGAGTCCTATCAAGCTTGGTTGGCTTGTGGGACTCCCGAAGCAGCTGAGGTGTACCGGCAGGCCAAGTGGAGTGCAGCTCGGGTGGTTGCTGAAGCAAAAACCCGGGTATGGGAGGAGTTCGGTGAGGCCATGGAACAAGACTTTCGGTCAGCCTCGAAGAGATTCTGGCAAACTGTCCGGCGGCTCAGGAGGGGAAAGCAGCTCCCTGTCCACACTGTGTATGGTGCGGATGGGTCACTGTTGACTTCGACTGGGGATATCGTCGGGCGGTGGAAGGAATACTTCGAGGATCTCCTCAATCCCACTGATACGCCTTTCACAGCGGAAGCAGGGTTTGGGGACGAGGGGGATGACTTGCCTATCACAGGGGCTGAGGTTGCCAAGGTGGTTAAAAATCTCCTTGGTGGCCGGGCCCCGGGGGTGGACGAGATTCGCCCTGAGTACCTCGAGGCCCTGGATGTTGTTGGGCTCTCATGGTTGACACGCCTCTGCAACATTGCGTGGAGGTCGGGGGCAGTGCCTTTGGCATGGCAAACCGGGGTGGTGGTTCCTCTCTTCAAAAAAGGGGACCGGAGGGTGTGCTCCAACTTTAGAGGGATCACACTCCTCAGCCTCCCTGGGAAGGTCTATGCCAAGGTACTGGAGAGGAGAGTCCGGCCGTTGGTCGAACCTCGGATTCAGGAGGAGCAATGTGGTTTTCGTCCTGGCCGTGGCACATCGGACCAGCTCTTTACCCTCTCGAGAATTCTTGAGGGTTCGTGGGAGTTTGCCCAACCAGTTTAAATGTGTTTTGTGGACTTGGAGAAGGCATTTGACCGCGTCCCTCGTGGTTTTTTGTGGGGGGTGCTTCGGGAGTATGGGGTATCGGGCTTGTTGTTACGAGCTATTCGGTCTCTGTATGACCATTGTGAGAGTTTGGTTCGTATTGCCAACACTCAGTCGGAGTCATTCCCAGTGAGAGTTGGACTCCGCCAGGGCTGCCCTTTGTCACCGATCCTGTTCATAATTTTTATGGACATGATTTCTAGGTGCAGCCAGGGAATGGAGGGTGTCATGCTTGGTGACCACAAGATCTCATCTCTGTTGTTTGCAGATGATGCTGTCCTGTTGGCTTCATCCAGCAATGACCTACAGCTCTTGCTGGGACGGTTTTCCGCTGAGTGTGAAGCGGCTGGGATGAGAATCAGCACCTCCAAGTCCGAGTCCATGGTCCTCAGCCAGAAAAAGGTGGATTGTCCTCTCTGGGTTGGGGACAGGCTCCTGCCCCACGTGGAGGAGTTTAAGTATCTTGGAGTCTTGTTCACGAGTGAGGGGAAAATGGAGCGAGAGATTGACAGACAGATTGGAGCAGCATCTGCAGTGATGCGGACGTTGTACCGGTCTGTTGTGGTGAAGAGGGAGCTTAGTTCTAAGGCAAAGCTGTCGATTTACCAGTCAATCTACGTTCCTACTCTCACCTATGGTCACAAGCTTTGGGTAATGACCGAAAGAATAAGATCGCGGATACAAGCGGCTGAAATGAGCTTACTCCGTAGGATTGCTGGACTCACCCTCAGAGATAGGGTGAGGAGCTCAGTCATCCAGGAGAGGCTCAGAGTAGGACCGCAGCTCCTCCACATTGAAAGGTGTCAGTTGAGGTGGTATGGGCATCTGTTTAGGATGCCTCCTGGACGCCTCCCACTTGAGGTGTTTCGGGTACATCCCACTGGGAGGAGACCCCGGGACAGACCCAGGACTCGGTGGAGAGACTATGTCTCCCAGCTGGTCTGGGAACGCCTTGGTATCCTCTCTGAAGAGCTGGAGCAGGTGGCTGGGGAGAGGGAAGTCTGGGCTTCTCTACTTGAACTGCTGCCTCCGCGACCCGGACCTCCGGAAAATCAGTAGAAGATGGATGGATGGATGGAGTTCCAATCTGATTTTAGAGTTACTCATAATACTGAAATTGCTCTAGTGAAAGGTATTACTGATTTACTGACAGCATCCGATAAAGGGCTTGTTCCCATGCTTGTGCTTTTAGATCTCAGTGCAGCTTTTGACATTACTGACAATAACATTTTATTTCATAGACTGGAACATTCTTTAGGCCTTAAAAGAGCACCTTTGCAGTAGTTCAAATCATATTTGTCAGATAGACTTCAGTTTGTTCTTGTCCATGATGAGCCATCTCAACTCACAGAATTCACGCAAGGAGTCCCACAGGGCTCTGTGTTAGGACCAGTACTCTTCATTATTTATACCGTGGTGTGAAAAAGTGTTTGCCCCCTTGCTGACTTCTCATTTTTTTGTATGTTTGTCACACAAATTTTTCAGATTGTCAAACAAATTTAACACAAAGATAACACAAGTAAACACAAAATGCAGTTTTTAAATGAAGGTGTTTATTATTAAGGGAAAAAAAAATCCAACCCTACATGGCCCTGTGTGAAAAAGTGATTGCCCCCTAAACCTAATAATTGGTTGGGCAACCCTTAACAACAACAACTGTAATCAAGCGTTTGCGATAACTGGCAATGAGTCTTTTACAGCGCTGTGAAGGAATTCTGGCTCACTCATCATTGCAGAATTGTTGTAATTCAGCAACACTGGAGGGTTTTCCAGCATGAACCGCCTTTCTAAGGTCATACCACAGCATCTCAATCGGATTCAGGTCAGGATTTTGACTAGGCCACTCCAAAGTCTTCATTTTGTTTTTCTTAAGCCATTCAGAGGTGGATTTGCTGGTGTATTTTGGATCATTGTCCTACTGCAGAACCCAAGTGCGTTTCAGCTTGAGGTCACGAACAGATGGCCAGACATTCTCCTTCAGGATTTTTTGGTAGATAGCAGAATTCATGGTTCCATTTACCACAGCAAGTCTTCCAGGTCCTGAAGCAGCAAAACAGCCCCAGACCATCACACGACCACCACCATATTTTATTGGTGAAATACTGTGTTACTTTTACGCCAGATGTAATGGGACACACATCTTACAAAAGGTTCAACTTTTGTCTTATCAGTCCACAGAGTATTCTCCCCAAAGTCTTGGGGATCATCAAGATGTTTTCTGGCAAAACTGAGATGAGCCTTTATGTTCTTTTTGCTCAATAGTTGTTTGTGTCTTGGAACTCTGCCATGGAGGCCATTTTTGCCCACACTCTTTCTTATGGTGGAGTCATGAAAACTGACCTTAACTGAGGCAAGCAAGGCCTGCAGTTCTTTGGATGTTGTTGTGGGGTCTTTTGTGACCTCTTGGATGAGTCGTCGCTGCACTCTTGGGGTAATTTTGGCTGGCTGGCTACTCCTGGGAAGGTTTACCACCATTCCATGTTTTCGCCATTTGTAGATAATGGCTCTCACTGTGGTTTGCTGGAGTCCCAGTGCTTTAGAAATGGCCTTATAACCTTTTCCAGACTGATAGATCTCAATTACTTTGTTTCTTATTTGTTCCTGAATCTCTTTGGATCGCAGCATGATATCTAGCTTTTGAGAATCTTTTGGTCTACTTCACTTTGTCAGGAAGGTCCTTTTTAAGTGATTTCTTTATTGAGAACAAGTGTGGCAGTAATCAGGCCTGGATGTGGCTAGAGAAATTGAACTCAGCTTTCCAAAGATGTGATCAACCACAGTTAATTTATGTTTTAACGGGGGGGGGGGGGGGTCACTTTTTCATACAGGGCCATGCTGGTTTTGATTTTTTTTACCCTTAATATTAAACACCTTCATTTAAAAACTGCATTTTGTGTTCACTTGTGTTATCTTTGTCTAAAATTTAAATTTGTTTGATGATCTGAAACATTTAAGTGTGACAAACACAAAAAATGAGAAATCAGGAAGGAGGCAAACACTTGTTTACACCATTGTATGCTCCCTTTAGGTGATATTATCAGAAAACATGTCATAAATTTCCACTGTTATGCTAGTGATACACAGTTATACTTGTCAATGAAACCAGAAGACAAAAAGCAACTCAGACAAAACTGAAGTCATAATAATAATAATGCATTTTATTTAAAAGCGCCTTTCAAGACACTCAAGGACACTTTACAGAAATAGATAAAACAGTAACAATAAACAACAAAACACAAAAACGACAATCATAAAAACCATGGCAATTACAATGAAAATGCTAATCTAAACAGGTGAGTTTTGAGAGCGGATTTAAACTGAGGGAGGGAGTCAATATTTCTGATGGCAGGTGGGAGCGAGTTCCAGAGCTTGGGAGCAGAGCGGCTGAAGGCTATACTCCCCATGGAGCTGAGGCGAGCAGGAGGGACAGCGAGGTGGACAGAGGAGGAGGATTTGAGGGAGCGGGTAGGGGTGACAATGTGAAGGAGATCAGCCAGATAAGAAGGGGCGAGGTTATGGATGGCTTTGAAAGTATGAAGGAGAATTTTGAAGTCAATGCGAAATTTGACCAGGAGCCAATGAAGTTGCAGGAGAACAGGGGAAATGTGAAGGAAGGAGGGGGTTTTGGAGATAACGCGGGCAGCTGAATTCTGGACCAACTGGAGCTTGTGAAGGGATTTCTGAGGGAGACCAACAAGTAGGGAGTTACAGTAATCTGAACGGAAAGTGACAAGGCTGTGTACAAGAATAGAAGTAGACAGCATCCACTAATCTCCTATTAGCAATATCGACTAACAACCCATAAGCACATAAAAAATCTGCACCTAAAATGGAGACGGAACATGCAGCTACCACAAAGTCCCACTGAAAGTTGTGTAAGCATATCGTCAGTGTCCGCTCGCCAAATGTCCTGATGGTGGATCCGTTGGTGGCCGTGAGCTCGGGACCGCTGCGTCCTGCCACTCTGTCTGCATTGACCGGCAGGATGAGGCTCTTCTGGGAGCCGGAGTCCACTAAAAACTGTCTCCCCAAACGTGTGTCCATGACATAAAGCAGTCTGTTCCTGTCGCCATTGGTTGCGGCGGCAACTGAATTCCGAGCATGCCGTCTTCCCGGCTTCTTGAATTGGCATGGTGACAGGCAGTGTTGGGCATTTGAGCCGAAATGGCGATGATAAAAACAGATCGCCCCATTTCTTCGTCTCCTGGTGTCCGTCCCAGCTACCACCAACGGCTACTCGACCTTGCTGGAGTCCCTCATGGATGCTGGTGCCACTGCCTGCACACTGAGAGTCCTGGTCGCCAAAATGATGCGGTCCGCTTCCTGTGCCAGGGCACGGTAGTCCTTAGCAACCAGCCGCGGTGAGCTGGCCAGGATTGCCCTTGCTGTAGCCAGTAGATTCCTGAGGAACAAGTGGGCAAACAGGAAAGATTCATCATCTTTCCCCCTCAGTGCCAACATGCTCTCCATGAGCTCCACTGCTGATGTGTCACCTAACTCCGAACGCATTAGGAGTTTCTCTGCCCTCTCACTGTCAGAAAGGGTACAGCGCTGGAGAAGCATCCTCTTGAGCGCTTCATATTTTCCTTGGGCTGGTGGCTCCTGGAGCAGGCTCGTCACCTGTTGCGTGGTGCACGCATTCAGCACAGCGACCACCTAGTAATACTTGGTATCATCTGTTGTTATCCCGCGGAGTGCGAACTGGGCTTCTATGTGCAAGAACCACGCGGTCGGGTTGTGAAATCAGAAGTCTGGGAGCTTGACTGAGATAGCGCACGTGGCGCTGGTGCTCTCCCTCCAGGTAGTGTCTGGTGCGGTGCTCAGTTCACTTTCCATGGCACGTCTTAAGGTCACCAATGTAGAGAAAGGAAGCAGGCGAGGCAACGAGTTGGACGACACATGAACTTTATTCTTTCTCCAACATACAGTACAGCAAAAGAGATCCCGAGTCTCTGTGCATTCCTCTTTTATATCTTTAATACTATGCATTGAGACCCGGAACTTCTGACCATAATACATTGCTGTTTGGAACAAAGACCTGTGTGGCACATTAACATGACATAACGCCGGCGCCGCTCTCACACCCTTTCCTCTTCCAGCGGCTCCGGCAGTTCCTCCTCTCCCCGGGGGGCACATAGCCCCTACTGTCCCATCTGATATGCCCCGGAGACACCTCCTCCGTTGGTCCATTGTTCCCCCTTTCCCAGCTGCCTTCTCTGGGTGGAGAACCCCCACACCATGCCCTCATAAGTCTAACTAATGAAATGCATCCATTCACTTCTGTGTTTACAGTGAGTAGTGAGTTTATAGTTTACAGTGAGTAACGGAATACATCAGCAAACAGAGTGTGTGATGTAAAAAACCACTCACCCACGAGGTTTTCAACACCATCCCTTCCTCCGTCTCCCCCAGCCTGCCCGTGGACGCCTCGCCACATCTCCGTCCTGACCGCCTGTATGAAGCGCTGGGTTTATGTTGAAAAACATGCGCCTGCCCAAAAGCCCCCCATCGCGGGAGCATGCGTGAGGGGAGTACACTACAGCGAGTGTTTGAACATTTATACATCTTTAGAGGTAAAATCATTACTACATCTGGTCAATGAACTTTAAACTGTGATATCTGGTGTGGACGGACAAACGCATCCACCCCGCTGTAAATGAAAGAGGTGTGTGTGTGTGTGTGTGTGTGTGTGTGTGTGTGTGTGTGTGTGTGTGAAGACCGACATGCAGCAGACAGGTAGGCATGGAAGAGAGAATATTCTCTGTATTTTTTTTTCCAGAAAAACACAGACTCCAATAGCTAATACATTGAAACAGAATTTTTTTTTTTTTTCTCTCCGCTCGGTACTGAGTGGTTGGGGACTGTAGGGAGTTTTCAAATGAAGGTGCAGCTAATAATTTCCAAATCTATACTCTTTAACATGCATTCAGTGCAATTTAGTTGTTGTAATGGATATTGTGTTAATGTTTGTATTTGCTGTTGCACAAGAGTCTTTCTCTATAGCAGAAGTTTCAGCTTAATTTACAAATCACTATAATCGGAAATTTTTGACAATCCTGTGCTTTTCTTGTATTGTTATATAGAATATCACTGCAGTAAAATGGAAAAAAGCATCTGCTTTAAAATTTGGAATTCTTCCCACAACATTTAGTGCAATAAACACTCTCAAAACATTGCAACTTTTATCGCAACTTTTTAAAAAAGCTCCCGTAAATTCAGGCTTTTTGGCCCGCAACAATCATAAAAATATCCCACGAAATCCTGGAGGGACTGGTAATTGGCCCCCAAAACATCAGAGACCGTCTCTGATCAGATATGTAGTTTAGATGGTTTTCCCTAGCTCCTAGCAGTGCTGTCACAAATCTTGTCACTTCTAGATTAGATTATTGTAATTCACTATTGTTAGGTTGTCCTAAAAACACTAAACATTCTCCAATTAATTTAAAATGCTGCAGCAAGGGTATTAATGGGCACTAAAAGAGGGATCATATTTCTCCCATATTAACCTCGGTTCAATGGCTCCCTATTGAATCCAGAATCAAATTTAAAGTTCTCCTCTTGACATATAAAACCAATATACCATCTCTCCCCTAGTTATCTTAAAGAACTGATCATACCCTATTATCCTAACAGAGTATTACACTCTCTGAATGCAGGACTCCTAGTAATCCCTAGGGTCTCTAAAAACGCTATGGGGGTAGGGTTTTCAATTATCATGCCCCTCCTTTATGGAACCAAATACCAGTCTGGGTCCATGAGGCAGACACTCTCTCTGCCTTTAAGACAAAACTGAAAACTTTCCTATTTGGCAAAGGTTTTGACTAGACTTCCCACGTAACTAGTAGTGTAACGGTACTATGCATACTCTTGTACTGCTAGGCATGAGTGTAGCGTGAAGTTCGCATCAGTGGGGCCCGCTGTGCATGCATTTGATTGCGTTTGTGTGTATAAGCTATGTGACAGCTGGCTAGCTAGATGGTGACATCATGTTTTAGTTGAATGTCATTCACAAGTTTAGATTGGATTTTGCATGTCATAGTTTTGAACTTTACTATTACAATCTACTATGTCCACTAAAAACCCTGCTAATTATGCAAAGTGTGCATAGTGTTTGGGCATTACCCCACTAGGTCCAGCTACGCACATGCTTGCTTGCAGCGCTACCCATTAAATTTATTAGCCAGCATAATAAACCTGAAAAAAGCCTATAAAAATGCTGTAATCGTAAGTTAACCCAACTTAGATGCAACACTGCATGTCCTATCTGTACGAACGTTGTTCTGCCTATGTGCTATATGTATGAATAGTATGTCTTACTTTCTTTTCTTCCTCTCTCCCTTCAACCCCCCCACCCAGTCATGGCAGATGACTGGCCCTCCCTGAGCCCGGTTCTGCCGGAGGTTTCTTCCTATGAGGGAGTTTTTCCTTCCCACTGTCTAGTGCTTGCTCATAGGGGATCGTATGATCATTGGGGTTTTTCTCTGAATTATTTATGATTTGTGCTTATGTATCTAGTGCCTTGAGATGACTTTTGATGAGATTAGGTGCTATACAAATAAAGCTGAACTGAATTACGTTGAGAGATTGGGCCAATTTTTGATCTTTGGGGTAATTTGGGAGATCCTTTTGTGTTTTGGACTGAGTCAAAACTTTGAGGAGACCATGGCAACTGTGAAGCTCACTGATGATCATTGATAGATCAAAAAGAAGCCAGCTCTCTCAGTGATCTCTCAATGGTCTCCACCCCTCTGTAAAGGAGGTGTAAGTAAAATAAAGAAAAGCCTTTAAATTTAATAAAGAACATGCCGGCCTTTATACAGTATATAATACTTCCATTTAGAGGTTTAACGATGCACACAAATGTACCAAACTAAACATGTACAGATGAACAACATGTACAAAGATCCCTGTCCCAGATAGACATTTACATTGTCACACAGAACACACCAATAGTACAGCATTTCCTTCTATACTCAGAAGGCCACAAGCCAGCTACGTGTTTCTGCTCCATCCAGCGGCAGCTAGCGTCAGTCAAGTGAAAACGCCACTTAAAAATCAACCAACTCCATAAAGGACAAAGCCACCTCCAAACTGAGCAAGTCAGGAAGACAACAATCCATAGCATATCTTAATTACAAAGACCTGCATCCATACAGCACCATGGAAAACAAAAGGGATGCAGCAGAAAAGACTGCACCAACCTCCAGAGCAGAAACCACATGCAACCATAACAGCATAGCCATCCCATGGAGGACTGAGATCCTCCAGCCACTGAAATAAAAGCAGCAGTGGTGAGTTGAATACTTTATTATATGAAACAGATGTTGACAGTTTCACTTTGTTGACACAATTTGATGTTTAATAAAAGGAAAAAATAAAATATATACGAAATGGTATTGCAATACTCTCATGAAATCACAATATTTAAGGAATCGAAGTAGTGACAGTATTGCATTATGACTCAAGTATCGCCATTGTATCATCGTATCATGAGGTCTCTGGCAATTCCCACCCCTAGTATGTACTGAACCAAAACATTTATGTACCATTACACCTTTACTTCATTATGTAACATGCAAGTATGTTCAGGAAACACATTAACTGCTAATTCTGTGTTTATTAGTATGTTTAAAAAAATAATTTGGTTTTACTATTCATAATACTTATTCTGAAGGACTATAATCTGTTAGGATTAGGATGCCAACTACGATGTTTTCCTTAATAACCTCTTAATTACTTCATTTTCTTCTTCCTCTCTTGGCTGCTTCCTATTAGGGGTCGCCACAGTGGATCATGCTTGCACATATTTTGATGTTGCAAGGATTTTACGCCAGATGTCCTTCCTGATGCAACCCTCCCCAAGAAGTACACTGGCTTGTGCTTCCCCCCATGGTTGGGTAACCAACTTTCTTTGCTCCACTATATTATGCTGAGTACCAAGCTAAAAGGCAGAAAGTACCATTTTTTATAGTCTTTTGTATGAAGTAGATGGGGTGTGAACTCACAACCTCCCGACTCTGTGTGTGTGTGTGGGGGGGGGGGGGTCTACCACTAGGCCACCATGCCGGTCATACTTATAGTAAATAAACAAAGTGCTGAATATGATTTTTTTTTAAATATTAATTCAGGAATTGACAGGTTTCAATTAATAAGTATCTAATTACTAATGAACTGATGAACCAGTCCACACTTTAAAATGGGAAACACATTGTAAATAAGGATGCAATTCAGAATACCTGAAGATTATTAACACTTTGTGAATTTTGTTGTTTTTTCTTCTTTTCTTGTGTTACTACCACTTAATAAGGCCCTTGTTCAGCAAAGGGAAATAATATAATAATGATTCAAATCTAACAGCTTGTTTTTTTTTAATCACTGATAAAATTAATTGAGGGTTTATTATAAAAGGTATTGTGGTTAATGGCCTTATTCAAGCAGAATATGGTCAAGCAGAATCAGCTAATAAAGATGCGGTAAAATGACAATAAATATACCAATAGGTACCTAGCTAACAGTAAATATAAGTTTCCTTAACTAGAGTGTTAGCATTAATAGCTCTAACAGGTCTTGAGGAAGATGAACAATATACAGACCAAGTTGTGTTCTTATTTTCGTAATTTTTGAAGACAAATGAAGTCCATCTTTTTCCATATCCTTCCTATTCATCACTATTTTACCACAAATACAAAACTCTTGCTATTGCTACAGCATTAAAATGACAAATGACCCCTTACAGCTTAAGTCTAGTTTATGCTCCACCTCCGCTCTGGTGCTCTGAGATGCGTGTACGCTTTGGACAAGCCAGTGCGCTCACAGCTGTATATATGCTTCATTTTTTTCGCCTGCTAGACTGAGGGTCATGTGCAGTTTCACCCCAGCCCGACAGATCGTGCAAATGTGCTGCTGCGCCAGTTTGTTCACGGGCTATAATTCAATTCAATTGAATTCAACTTTATTTATATAGCGCCATTTCACAACAACAGTCATCTCATAGCACTTTCAACTGTAGGGGAAACCCCCACAACTGCAGAAAGACCCAACAATAAGGCAATCCCCTGTGAGCAAGCGCTTGGTGACGGTGGAGAGGAAAAACTCCCCTTTAGCAGGAAGAAACCTCCAGCAGAATCAGGCTCAGGGAGGGGCAGTCATCTGCTGCGACTGGCTGGGGGGTGAGGGGATAGAGAAGAATAAGAAAAGAACAGACAAGTAGAGAGCAAACAGCATGACGGGGACTCAATCTATAGGAGAGAACAAACAGCTGTTAATGACCAGCAAAAATATTTCATTGAAAGTAAAGAAAGGAGTGAAGCCCAGTGCATTATTGGTGGTCCCTTGGCTGTCTCAACCTATTAGCAGCATAACTAAGGGAGGGTTCAGGGGCACCTGATCCCACCCTAATTATAGGCTATATCAAAAAGGAAAGTTTTAACCCTATTCTTAAAAACAGAGATTGAGTCTGACTCAAGAATTCAGATTGACAGCTGGTTCTAAAGGAGAGGAGCTTGACAACTGAAGGCTCTGCCTCCCATTGCACTTTTGGAGATTCTAGGTATTATCAAAGACTTTCCAGACTCAAGGTCCATCAAAAAAAAACAAAACAAAAAAAAAAGTAAAAAAAAAAACAAGACAGTTGAAACAATCAAAAAGTTACAAAAAACACTAAGACACAACTGCTAAGAGAAGTACAAAGACAGTACAGACTTTAAAAAGATTTAAAAAGACAACTGTACCAGTGCCTTCTAAACTGTGACTGACAGCGAATAGAACTGAGCTTAATGCTAGACATGACTTGAATGATTTCATTTCTAGATACATCAAGCCGACAGATGAATTTATACATAAGATTCCTTATTACTGCATGCAGAGTATTTACACGTGATGAGACAAATAACTCGGAAGCACTGCACCATCAAGGCTTTTTAAGTAAAATTCTTAAGGCATCATTGTAAGCAACCTGTAATTTCTGCATACTTTGTTTCCTATAATTTATCCATAAATGAGCAGTGTATAAAGGTGTACAATAGGTTTTAAAAAGAACCAGTTTCACCTCATCTGAACAAAAACCAAACCTGCGTGCAAGAATATTTGCTTGCATGTAGATTTTGCAGCATTGTCTGAAAATATCATCATCATCAGTCATTCTATCATTAATAAAATGTCCCAGATATTTAATTTCATCCCTGACAATTAATTCCCTGCCTGCCAATTCAAAGACAGGGAATTTCATAAACAAATCTTCTTTAGTGCGGCAAATCAGCACACAACTCTTATTTGTATTATATTTTATGTCATTTTCCTCTCCATAAGCACTACACACTCTTAATAACTCCTGAAGACCAGCACTACTTGGACTGAGAATAACTAGATCATCATTACAGTATTACAAGTAATCCTGCATTTTGGGAGCGTAGTGCTCTGTTGGGATAACAGGGTAGTATCAGATCTTTTAAATAAAAAGGGGCCTGATTATTTAGAGCTTTGTAAGTGAGAAGAAGGATTTTAAACTTAATTCTAAACTCTATGGGAAGCCAATGAAGGGAGGCCAGAACCGGAGAGATATGATCTCTCTTTCTAGTACCTGTTAAAACTCTTGCTGCAGCATTTTGGATCAGCTGAAGACTTTTTAAAGATGTTTTAGGATAGCCTGATAATAAAGAGTTATAATAATCTAATCTAGAGCTAACATACTGTAAGTGTGGATTAGTTTCTCAGCATCACTCTGAGACAAGATGCTTCGAATCTTGGCAATATTATGCAAATAACACAGGGTTACAAAAATAATTTTTTTTGTAAGTTGTCTGTGTTTTTTCAACTGATTTATGACAATTTTGCACCACTGAATCCGAAAATGACATCCGTTTCTCTCGATCAGGTGCTAAGTAAAAACCTGAACTTACTTAGTACTTTTTTTTTTTTTTTTGTTACTTATTTGTACCCGTAGGTAGATTTGGTTTGCAGTCTGGTGACAAGCCACCGGCTGCTGGTCGCTGCGTGCGCGAGCGCCCTAAACCTACATGTTTTTGGTGTGCGGGAGGAAACCGGAGAAATCCCGGAGTAAACCCGCGCAACACGGGGAGAACATGCAAACTCCACACAGCTCACTGTTGGTCGGGGGCTGGGATCGAACCCACGATCTCATGATCCCCGCGGTCCCCCGGCCGAGGGTAAAACTGTGCTGCCACAGTGCTAAACCACTGCGCCACCGTGCAGCCCCCAAAAACGTATAAAACAACATGTGGCCATAATTCAAAAAGTTGACCTGATTGAGCAAAACCAATGTGATTTTTGGATTCAGCACATCAAAACTGTCCTAAATCAGCTAAAAAAACGTAGACAATAAATTTGGTGTTGACCAGTGTAATAGAAGCCAGTCTTAGAAACAAGTTTAATATGTGAATTAAAAAACAGATCTTGATTGAAAATAACTCCAAGGTTCCTCACAGAACTATTAAGAGAGAGTTAGAGCATCCAAACTAAGACTTTGATATGGAAAGGTATTTCTAAGGTTTTTTGGACCAACTAGAATGACTTCAGTCTTATCTGAATTTAATAGCAGGAAATTACAAGTCATCCAAGCTTTAATTTCCTTAAGACAGGCCTCTAACTTGGCTAATTGATTACTATCATCTGGCTGCACTGACAAGTATAATTGTGTGTCATCTGCATAACAATGAAAATGTCTACAGTGCTTTCTACTAGTGTTGCCTAGCAGAAGCATATATAAACTAAAGAGAGTAGGTCCGAGCACAGATCCCTGTGGAACTCCGTGACTGAGCTTTGAGTTGGAATAAAACTCATTACTGACATGAACAAACTGGAACCTATCAGATAAATAAGATCTAAACCACTGCAACGAAGTTCCATTAAGTCCAACATAGTGTTCTAATCTATCAAGCAGAATATTATGATCGGTGGTATCAAAAGCTGGACTAAGGTCTTAAAGGACTAGTACAGAAACAAGTCCATTATCAGATGCAATAAGGAGGTCATTAGTGACCTTCACTAAAGCTGTTTCAATACTATGATGGAGTCGAAACCCAGATTGAAACTCTTCAAATAAACCATTTCTCTGCAAGTGGTCAAATAATTGCGTAGCAACAACTCTTTCTAAGATTTCTGAAATGAAAGGCAGATTAGAGATTGGTCTATAGTTAGCTAAAACTCCTGGATCCAGCGTTGGCTTTTTTGAGTAAGGGTTTAATTACAGCAGTTTTAAAAGCCTGCGGTACATGGCCTCATGTTAATGAAGAATTGATTATTTTAAGAATAGAGCTACCAATAAAAAAGAAGAGCAAGAGCCACACAAAATATTAACAATTATGGTGACTGCATGCAGGTGATAAGAGGAGCTCCTGTGTTTACTACCTTTGCTGGAAGAAGTGAAAAAAGGAAAGAGAAGAAGGTATAAGAGTTTGTTTTTGCTTATGTCTTTATTTTCATTTTCCTCATCATCCTTTTTGTCTACTTTAACTTTGTATGCTGTGTTGGTAGTGCCACCTCATGAATGGCAGGTTGGATTTGTGCATGCATAGTCAATGCGCACAGGCAACATGGTCACAAAATTTGGGCTGCACGCGCTGAGCTGCGGAGGGGTGCTGCGGAGCCTAGCAGACTTGGAACGATGATGTAACTTTCATCACACAAGCCTCGTGCTCGAGCAGACGAGCAAACCAAAGTGGAGCATAAACCCAGCTTTAGGCTCACTAAGCCACGATAGCCTCAACCTGACAATCCTGCTGGATGTAGTACAGCATCACGACATATAGAAATAATGAAAGGATCACTTCAAGTGCAGTCTTCTCAGTCTACCTATCTTTTCATGTCCCCATCACCCCCCGTTCATGTTTGTGTCAGAGAATGAGACACTGGCAGAGTAAAAGCCTTCAAGCAAGCACATACGCTCCTCTCAGAAATCGGCCGGCATGAGAGAACGGCAGCTTGCTCTTGAAAACTGTCTGCCTTTGAAGGATCTTTATTCTCCATTCCCCAGCTGCCGGAGACGTGTGTAGCTGCTTAGGCATACAATGGGTGCATCGTGGGTATTTGTCCGCCGAGAGTTCGGCCCAGTAAATGAAAAGAGGGGCATGCATACCCAGGAAGCAGCTAATTAATTGACAAGCAGATATTTCTGAATTTATAATCATCAAACAGACTTCATTTTGTTTCCCCACCGCCATCCTCGCCAACCCATCTTCCCAGGCGACTTACTTAAGAGACTTATCTTATAAATACAGCCCTAATCAAAATAAATGACTAAAAGCTCTAAGGGAGTTGAAGGCTATACACATTTACATCAGAGGAACTGATGCAATTTAAACAGCCGCCTGAACACTGCTGACTTAAGGTTGAAATCACAGAGAATCCTAACTTATGTAATACTTCCACTGTTTTTGTTTCGTGCTCAGTTTGGCAGACCTATATTCATGACAGCCAAGTAGGAGAAAGAGAGCCTCCTTCTACGTGTGTGATACACTGAATCCCTACTGCACTCTGCTCAGTCAGAGAACATATATTTTACAGATTTGTTTTTAAATATTTAACCAGTCACACTTTTTTTTTGTCTGATTTTACTTTGCACGTGTGTTCCCTGGCATCATATAAATCTGTGCAGTAAAGCCTTCTTTTCCACATTTGTTTACAGCTTAATATTCATCCTCCTGTTGTATGCTGGGGAGACATTTCTTATGAAATGTAGTGGTGAGTGATTTTAACTGCCAGCCGCTTACAGGCTCTGTTATATAGCTGGTCAGTGATGTCTGTCGGAGGAGAAGGGCAGCGATAGATGGATCATCAAAAGTTTCACCTAAGTCCAACTTTTGATGGATATGTTACTGCCACAAATCCCCAAAACGACAGATTGCACAGACTGTGGGACCACAATTCGGAGTATATAAAAGCCTAACAGCTCTCTGTTCATTTAAAGGGAAGCTGTTAGAAAAATTTTATGTGAGCGTCTCTGCTGTGCCAAAGTCAAATTTAGGATTTATGTGAAGACTGCAGTCTTTATGGCACAACTTGTATCTCTGCAGAAGAATAGTTTAATGGTGGGTGTAGCAGGGCTCTGAGAATCTCCAATGCCACATGACTCTGCTGCAAAAGCAAACTGAACTTGACTGTAACATTTGTGAAAGCCTCTGCCGAGTTTGACTTTTGGACAGGAGCTAAGAGTGGAAGGTCAGTGTGGTCATAGCATAGCTTGCATGAAGTTTAAAATTCAGAAACCTCTTAATACCAATCCAAGACTGGCAACATTTCCTGGTTTAAAAAGAAACTGACTCTTGGTAGAAAGGCAGTTCAAGTTTTTAGAACTGAATATCACAGGTTTGTTTTGTTTTTTTGCCAAATTCTTGAATAAAAAATTATTTTCTTTAAAAGCTAGGACATACACTGCCTATGTGTGATGACATGTTGACAGAGAGAAATAGATAGCGAGTTTCCCTACCCTTGCTCCTAAAGAGCTAATCATCTGCTCTATAACAGCCCAGCCGGGAAACATGAGCCAGCTGTGTTGCTGCACTGACACATGTGCACCTATGGGGTTCATAGTGGTTTCTGTTGGGCATAGGCAGTCATAAGCATACGTTACTGCACTACAGGTGTGTACACTGCATTTCTTGGGGCACATATAAAGCAAGGCTGGAGTCATTATTGTCTTTCTGTTCTGAATTACACTATAAAGGCTCTTTCCACTGCACTAACTAGGACTACCAGTATTACAGCAATTTGACTCTTGGGAAAGAAGTTCCTGCTCTAGGGAAGGCACTTCAGCCCTGGAAAAACTGCTGGGTGAAACTTGGAATTGACTCGGTGCTGGCTGACATAACTCACCATCATGACATAAACAAAACAGAAGCCAATAAAATGTTGGCGGCTGCCAGTGGTATCCCTCAGCCTGTTGGCATTAAGAGCACTGGCTGGCCTGACTGAATTTTGTTAAAAGTCCTCTGAAATCAAAATTGCCCCAGATTTTTCATAGATACAACTATGGGGTCATTATGAAAAGCTGACATCATTTCATTCACAAGTTATCACATGTACAAGGTTTTTTGAGAGTTGACCCCTTTGACTGTAGGTCAAGGTCGGCAAAAAGCAAACTTATCGCAGATTTTCCCAAAATAGAACTACGATGTCAATTTGAAACATGCACGTCCTTTCCCTTCTCGGTTATAATGTGTAGAGGAACTTCATCTTCAGCACAACAATGACCCAAAGCAGACATCCAAATCAACAAAAGAATGGCTTCACCAGAAGAAGATTAAGGTTTGGGAATGGCTCAGCTAAAGTCCAGACCTGAATCTGATCGAACATCGGTGGGGTGATCTGAAGAGGGCTGTGCACACGAGATGCCCTCGCAATCTAGGGGTGGGTGATATGACCTAAAAATGTTATCACGATATTTCTGTGAATTTTCACGATAACAATATTCTTCACGATAACAAGGAATACAGTTTTTTCTTTTAAATTTATAAAGGACAGTTTCACAGGCCAGCGTTAATTATGTTCAACATATTCAGTAAAAACACAAAAACTCTTCTTTCTCCAGTTTATAAAGAGCAGTTTAGAATGCATTTAAAACGTTTTTTTTTTAATTCTGTATCAAATATTACCAGAAAATATTATAAACCACCACATCTTAAGTGCACTGAGGGGTGGACTGGGACAAAAATTCAGGCCGGGAATTGGACTTCATCCTAGGCCACCCTGGTGTTGGAAACCACAAACCACCACAGTTTTAGTAGGTTAATATTTTAAAATAACAGGTATAAAACTAGTTATAAATGTAATTATAACGTTCGGGTGAGATGAAAATTATAAATTTGGATTGTAATAGTCAACTGATCTATTGATTATTAAAACAACTGACTAATCTTAATTTAAATCTGGTGCTGCTTCTTATTTCTTCACCTTTTCAGAGTAAAAACACAAAGTAAGAGGTTTTAGGTAAAAAGTTACAATTTTGCATGAAAAAGGTCACAAATTTCTCACCAAAAACGTTCAGAATAAAAAAAAAAAGTATTTATGAAAAGATGTTTAATGAGAAAAAACAAATTTAGGAGAGAACGGTAACAAGCAGATGAGAGTAAAGTACCAACTTTACTCCCCCCGTGTTATTTCACCGGGTCAGGAAGAGGGTCTAACTAAAACAGGGAGGGAGTGGGCTTATTTGAAACTATTATCATTTCATCCTTTTTATCATACTGAATATATGCTGGCCTACCTGTCTGTCGTTTTCCAAGACACTTCTGCTGGTAAGACCTCCGGTCTCTCTCCCTTTCTCTCTGTTTAAAGGAGCCACGCATGATCTGGATGAGTACACGGACACTGTGAACTCATATATCCACTTTTGTGAAGAGATCATTCTTCCATCACGCACCAGGGTGAGTTACTCTAATGACAAACCCTGGTTCACAGCTAAGCTCAGACAGATCAGGAAGGAGAAGGAAGCAGCGCTGAAAAGTGGAAACAGGGACTGCTACAGGGAGGTTAAATACCGGTTTAACAGAGAGCTGAAGAGGGCTAAATCTGTGTATTCAGAGAGACTCCAGCAGCAGTTCACTGCTAATGATTCGGCTTCCGTGTGGAGAGGACTGAGGCAAATCACCAACTATCGGCCTCAGGCTCCTAAAGGTCAGGATGACAAAGCCCTTTGTCAAAGACTGTCCCAACACTATGCCCGTTTTGACACCTCGTCATCTGTGTCCAACTCCCCCCCTCTCTCCAGCTCCACAGCCTCCACAATCCCTACTAAAGGCACCCCCCCCTCCTCCCCCCCTGCCCTTATCATCAGTGAGCAGGACGTGCTCAAACAGTTCTCCAGACTGAACCCGCGCAAGGCCCCCGGCCCGGACGGCGTGTCTCCCTCCACCCTGAGACACTGTGCGAAACAGCTGGCTCCTGTCTTCACAGACATTTTTAACACCTCCCTTAAGTTATGCCACGTGCCGTCCTGCCTCAAATCCTCCACCATCATCCCTGTCCCCAAGAAGCCACGGATCACTGGACTTAATGACTACAGACCTGTAGCGCTCACCTCTGTAGTCATGAAGTCCTTTGAGCGCCTGGTCCTGCCCCACCTCAAGTCCATCACCACCCCTCTCCTGGACCCGCTGCAGTTTGCCTACCGAGCCAACAGGTCTGTAGACGACGCAGTCAACCTGGCCCTCCACTCCATCCTGCAGCACCTGGACTCCCCGGGAACCTACGCCAGGATCCTGTTTGTGGACTTCAGCTCCGCATTCAACACCATCCGCCCCGCTCTGCTCCGGGACAAGCTGTCCCTGCTCAACGTGCCTGACTCCCTCTGCAGGTGGATCACCGACTTCCTGACGGACCGGAGGCAGCATGTGCGGCTGGGAAAGACTGTCTCAGACTCTACTAGCATCAGCACCGGATCACCCCAGGGCTGTGTACTTTCCCCCCTACTCTTCTCCCTTTACACCAACTCTTGCACCTCCAGCCACCAGTCTGTCAAGTTGATCAAGTTTGCGGACGACACCACCCTCATCGGGCTCATCTCCAACGGCGACGAGTCCGCCTACAGGAGAGAGGTGGCCCAGCTGGCGTCCTGGTGCAACAATAACAACCTGCAGCTGAACGCTCTGAAGACAGTGGAGATGATTGTAGACTTCAGGAAAGTCACTATCCCTCTGCCCCCCCCCCCCTCACCCTCTCAGGCTCTCCCATCACCACTGCTGATTCCTTCCGCTTCCTAGGCACTACCATCACCAGGGACCTCAAATGGGAGCCGACCATCAGCTCACTCATCAAAAAAGCCCAGCAGAGGATGTTCTTCCTGCGGCAGCTGAGGAAGCTCAAGCTACCCACCAAGATGTTAGTGCAGTTCTACACAGCCATCATCGAGTCCATCCTCACCACCTCCATAACCGTGTGGTACGCAGGAGCCACTGCCAGGGACAGACTAAGGCTGCAGCGCGTCGTGCGCACTGCTGAGAAGGTGATCGGCTGCAAGCTCCCATCTCTCCAGGATCTGTACATCTCCAGGACCCGGAGGCGTGCTGGCCGGATCATAGCCGATCCCTCACACCCTGGTCACGTACTGTTTGCCCCCCTCCCCTCTGGTAGAAGACTTCAGTCCATCCAGACTAAAACCTCCCGTCACATGAACAGCTTCTTCCCCTCTGCCATCAGACTGCTGAACACTAAGTGACTTATTGACTCTCGTGCACTATGTACAGCAGCTCAACCAGACTCATGTCAATCATCACTGTTTTCTTCCTGCATTACCGACTGCACTATATAGTTCTCCACAGTATCTGCTGCTGGCTAATATATTTTAACTGCTGACCAGTATCACTTACTCTTATTCTACACTTTATTGCATGTATAGTTTATTTCTTTTATCTTATCATGTTTAATGTTGCAGCACTGCACCGAGACAAATTCCTAGTTTGTGTACTACATGAACAATGGCAATAAACCTGATTCTGATTCTGATTCTCAGTTTACCCGCGTTAGAAAGCTCCATTGCACAGACAAGTCCTGGGGCTGTTAACAGATTTTTTTTTTTTCTTTTGGTTGGTTGAATAAATCATGCTGGAGCAGCCACAATGGAATGAAAATAAACCTTTAGACACTTCGGACATCAGCAACACCACTTCAGGGTGAAGTAAAACTTTTCCCCGAAGCGGCGTTATTGACATGCAGAAAAAAATGAGGCCAGATTATCTACATCGCTGCACCGTTTTATGTTTTTTGTTTTTAAAGATGGCAGCAGTTTGACATGGCCTTAAAACTAAATTACTTTCTCACAACCAGACGAAGACATTCTAAGCATGGAGCGCCGCTTCCAGCGCCATGTTTTTTTCCCGTTTCTGTGGTAACACGTAACTTCCGTTGGCAGCGTAACAGACCCCAAATATCACAATATTCATTTTTACACCAGTATCAAAATTTATACCAGTATTATTGTTATTATTGTTGTTATTATTGGGTGTGCATATTTATGCAAACAGGTTAGTTTTTTATTTTTTATTTTTCCCCTTAAAAGATTTCAGTTTGTTTTTCAATTGGGTTGTACAGGTTATAGGTCACATTAATGGTGGAAAAAGTTTTGAAATGATTTATCTTGGTCTCATTTTTTTTACATCATAAAAACCTGGCATTTAAACAGGGGTGTGTAGACTTTTTATATCCACTGCAATCCATACATACAAAGAAATCAAGGCAACTGTGTTCACAAAACAAGTTATATTTAATAAAGTGGAATGACACAGGGAATAAGTATTGAACACGTGAAGAAAAAGAGGTGCAAAAAGGCATAGAAAACCAAGAAACCAGCTGAAATCCATCAGAATTTAGGAAGCCATCCCATCCCCCATCAGTGCAAATTTATTTCAGCTGGTTAAGTCCTGACTGGTGGCCTTTAAAATGGTCTGTGAATATCAGATTGTCACACCACAAAGAACTCATGATGGGTAGAAGCAAAGAGCTCTCTCTAGACCTTTGGAACCTTATTGTTGCAAAACATGATGGCGCTGGTAACAGGCACATTTCTAAACTGCTAAATGTTCCAGTGAGCACTGTTGGAGCCATGATTCGGAAGTAGAAAAAACATAATTTTACCATAAACCGGCCACAACCAGGAGCTCCTTACAAGATTTCTGACAGAGGAGTCAAAGGAATTATCAGAAGAGTTATCCAAGAGCCAAAAACCACTCGTGGAGAGCTCCAGAAAGACCTGGAGTTAGTAGGTAGTGCTAGTGTGTTAAGTAGTGTTAGGTAGTGTGTTAGTAAGGTAATGTTTGCTGCACAACATTTGGGCAAACCAGTAAAATACTGGGAGAATATAGTCTGGTCAGATGAGACCAAAATTGAACTTTTTGGATGCCATAGCACAGCATGTTTGGAGGAGAAATGGTACTGCACATCCCATCATGGTGTAGGGGTGTCTTTCAGCACATGGTACAGTTAAGTTAATTCCCTTCCACAGCATGTGGGACACCAGATGGTGTATAGGGGCGGCGCCCATCTCTGTTTCTCTGACCCTAGGCCACACAGCTCCTGTCAGGAGTGAAAGCTACAGTGGGGGGTCAGTCCTCTGGTAGCTCTGTGCGTTAACTTTCCTTTCCCCATTCTATTATGCTGAGCACCACGCTAGAAGGCGGAAAGTACCATTTTTTTATGGTCTTTGGTATGACCTGGATGGGATTTGAACCCACGACCTCACGATTGTGGGGTGGATGCTCTACCAATTAGGCCACCACTCCGGTACATGGTGCAGGCAAACTTCATATAATTGAAGGAAAAATGAATGGACAAATGTACAGAGACATTCTTGATAAGAACCTGTTGCCATCTGCCAAGATGCTGAAGATGAAACGATGGTGGAGATTTCAAGAAGACAATGATCCCAAACACACAGCCAAGGAAACTCCCAATTGGCTCCAGAGAAGGAAAATAAAGCTGTTAGAATGGCCCAGTCAGTCACCTGAACTGAATCCAATTGAAAATCTATGGAATGAACTGAAGATCAGAGTTTATAGAAGAAACCACGGAACCTTGAAGATTTGACAGTTTGTGTGGAACAATGGGCTAAAATCACTCCTGAGCAATGCTTGTGCCTAGTTTCTCCATACAGGAGGCATCTGGAAGCTGTTATTACCAACAAAGGCTTTTCTACTAAATATTAAATGAATTTCACCAAGCGTGTTCAGTACATATTCCCTGTGCCATTCTACTTTATTAAATACACTGTAACTAGTTTTGTGAACACAGTTGCCTTGATTTCTTTATACTGTATGTATGGATTACTTGGGTTGTCACTGATATCTGGTGAAAATCTCAGGTCAATGGCTCCATCAGAAATATGTTTAATGAGAAAAATGTTGATGTGTTCAATACTTATTTTCGCCACTGTATATAGTTTGTTTTACCTTATATAGGTGAGGTAGACTTACACCTTCAAACCCATGCCAGGATTTGAACCCCCTGACCCATCCATCCATCCATCCATCCATCCATTTTCTACCGCTTTCCGGAAGTCCAGGTCATGGAGACAGCAGCTCAAGCAAAGAAGCCCAGACTTCCCTCTCCCTGGTCACCTGCTCCAGCTCTTCAGAGAGCGTTCCCAGGCCAGCTGGGAGAAGTAGTCTCTCCAGCATGTCCTGGGTCTGCCCCAGGGTCTTCTCCCCATTGGACATGCCCGAAACACCTCAAGCGGGAGGCGTCCAGGAGACATCCTGATCAGATGCCCAAACCACCTCAACTAGCTCCTTTCGATGTAGAGGAGCACTGGTTCTACTCTGAGCCTCTCCTGGATGACTAAGCACCTCCCTCTGTCTCTAAGAGTGAGTCCAGCAATCCTACGGAGAAAGCTCATTTCAGCCGCTTGTATCCACAATCTCATTCTTTCGGTCATTACCCAAAGCTCATGACCATAGGTGAGGGTAGGAATGTAGATTGACCGGTAAATTGACAGCTTTGCTTAAGAGCTCACCTCACTCTTCACAACAACAGACTGGTACAACATCTGCATCACTGCAGAGGCTGCTCCGATCCGTCTGTAAATCTTGCGCTCCATTCTCCCCTCACTCATTAATAAGACCCCAAGATACTTAAACTCCTCCACTTGGGGCAGGAGCTTGTCCCCAACCTGGAGAGGACAATCCACCTTTTTCCGGCTGAGGATCATGGACTTGGATTTGGAGGTGCTGATTCTCACCCCAGCTGCTTCACACTCAGTACCAAACCACCCCAGTAAGACCTGTAGGTCATTGCTTGATGAAGCCAACAGGACAACATCAACTGCAAACAGCAGAGATGAAATTCTGTGGTCACCGAGCATGACACCCTCCAATCCTTGGCTGCGCCTAGATATCCTGTCCATAAAAATTATGAACAGGAGTGGTGACAAAGAACAGCCCTGGTGGAGTCCAACTCTCACTGGAAACGTGTTTGACTGGGTGTTGGCAATATGAATAAAACTCTTGCAATAGTTGTATAGGGACCAGATAGCTCGTAACAACAAGCCCGATACCCCATACTCTCACAGCACCCCCCACAAGAGACCACGAGGGACGCGGTCGAATGCTTTCTCCAAGTCCACAAAACACATGTGGACTGGTTGGGCAAACTCCTACAAACCCTCAAGGATTCTCAAGAGGGTAAAGAACTGGTCTAATGCGCCACTGCAAGGATGAAAACCACATTGCTCCTCTTGAATCCGAGGTTCAACCAGCAGTCGGACTCTCCTCTCCAGTACCCTGGTATAGACCTTCCCAGGGAGACTGAGAAGTGTGATCCCCCTAAAGTTGGATCACACCGTCCGGTCCCTCTTTTTAAAAAGAGGAGCCACCACCCTGGTTTGCCATGCCAAAGGCACTGTCCCCAACTTCCATGCAACATTACAGAGGTGTGTCAACCATGACAGCCCTACAACATCCAGCGCCTTGAGGTACTCAGGGCAAATCTCGTCCACCCCCCGGGGCCCAAACACCAAAGAGCATTTTACCACTTCGGCGACCTCAACCCCCATGATGGGCGAGTTATCCCCCCGTCCTCAAGCCCTGCTTCTTCTATGGAAGGCATGTCAGTGGGATTGAGAAGATCCTTGAAATATTCCCTCAAAGTCAGCAGCACCCCATCCACACCACACACAGTGTGGACTGGGAGCTGCTTCTCCCTCCTGAGTCGCTGGACAATTTGCCAGAATCCCTTCGAGGCCGAAGAAAAGTCTTGATCCACGGCCTCACCAAACTACTCCTACACTAGAGTTTTTGCTTCAGCAACCACCCAAGCTGCACTCTGCTTGGCCTGCTGGTACACTTCAGCTGGTTCAGAAGTCCCACAAGTAAGCCAAGCTAGATATGACTCCTCCTTCAGCTTGATGCCCCCCCCCCCCCACCACCACCACTGGTGTCCACCACTTGGTGCGGGGATTGCCACCACGAGATACACCAACAACCTTGCAGCCACAGCTCTGGGCAGCTGCTTCAACAATGGAGGCGGAGAACACAGCCCATTCAGACTCCATGTGTCCAGACTCTCTCGGAATGTGGTTGAAGTTCTTCCAGAGATGGGAGTTGAAGACCTCCCGGACAGGGGCCTCATCCAGACGTTCCCACCACATCCTCACTATACATTTAGGTCTACCGGGTCTGAGTGGCGTGAGTGACCCCCTGACCTTGTGATTCAAATCCTCACATGCTTACCACTGACCCAAAGAGGAAGTCCTCCACTAGCTGTGAACTAGTAGTGGAGGTGAATCAGAGTGTCAAGAAACTGCACCAATGATTAAGTTCTTACGGAAGGATTCATAACATTAAATTAGTTGTGGCACAATGTCACATCAGTCTGTGATTATACTGTGTTACCTCAAAGATTTTCAGTTTTTTAACATTAACATACAGTACATGGTGGTTTCAGAGCAAAACACAACGATAAAAAAGCTCATGTGACCAATCTTTTGGCCACTTGTTGTGCTGTACAACTGTACAATGACAATAAACCCTATTCTATTCTACTGTATTCTGTTGTATTCTATTCTATTCTATTGTTTTGTGGTTAGAAACAAATTAAAAACTAGCAGTTTGTCACAACTGGCTTTAATGATTCTTTCAGATTAGTCCTGAGTTTTCATTTGTTAACCCACCAATAAGTACTCTGCATTGCTCTTGAAAAACTTCCACAATAACGTGCCAGTAAAATTATGCGGAATTATGCAAAACAGCTTAATATTAACAGTATTTTACCCAATTACAAAGAATTAAATTCCCATCCATTCTGTTTAACTTGGCCACATCTGAGGATCTGATGCTGGCAGCATTTAAAAGTAGATCAAGGCAGCGCAGACAGTGTGTGGTGGTGCAAGTGTGCCTGAGAGACGGCATGTGTCCTCTGTGAGAGGTAGAATAATGACAGGCGAGAACGGATGGCTGGTGACGCGGTGACGAGGAAAGAGCCACATATTTAGGGCCTCAGGCTGGGCATCTGTGAGAAACTTCTCCTCTTATCCCCTCTTCCCCCGGTTCCCTCTTCACTTTCACTCCCCCCCCCCCCCGCGACACTGCTCAAACAGAGGACAAAGACACCCTAAGTGGTTTTCTTTTTCCAATCCCATCCATAGCTGCTGGCACTTTCCTCTTCTGTATCTCCAGCTTGCAGCAAAAATAGTGACAGTGTGAGTCACGGAGGTTTTAACAAGTCGATCTTTTGATTATTTTAATGGCACTTCCTGACAAAACCTCGTCCATAAAAAACCCAGATGATGTTCCGTTTATTGTGTGTCACATTTTATTTCCTCACATCAGAAATTATTAGTGTAACAAATAACAGAACACTAATTATAGGCACACCTTTTACTGTAGGAGTCATGTGAAGACATTAACTGGCATACAGTTGGAATGCTATTGAGGTGAATTAAAAACAAACTAATTTGTTAATCACTGGCAACATTTGCTGCATCCCGAGAGCCAAGTTCAGACTAAAGTAGGAGTCCATTTATGGCTTTATAATTTAAAAAATCCTGTATTTCTCTGCAGATAGCTATTAACTGTGAGGGGAGGGTGGGTGGCAGCTTCTACAACAATGTCACACTTTCAGGTCATGCCAGTTGGCTCTTCCAAAGTGTGACAGCGGTGAGTTTCAGACAGAGCAGAACAAGAAAGTAAAAGAGCAGAAGGGGAGGAATGTGGCAGCGAAGGACTACCACTTCAACATCAAACAAATGTTGTCACAACAGAGGAACGGAGCCATCCCTTTTAACTGCGACACCATTCAGCTGTTCATCACACTGCAAGGCAAGGCGGGAACCTACTGTAAGTCAAGCAAGCACGGTGTTTATTAAATAAGAGAGCAAGAGAAAGGAGAGAGTGCAGCGGCACAGCAGTGGCAGCAGCAAAGTGAGCATGCTGTAGTGTTGTCAAATGGGTGTAAGAAGCAAAGAAAGGCAGCGATTTCTCATCCCTCCATAAAACTGAACACTGGGGAGGAAAATGATGTGTGGCTTCCAATGACGGTGAAGGCAATCACTGAAGCTTGCATGTAAAGACACTGAGGTATTGTACTGAGTGTCAGGGACGGTGAAGGTCAGCTTAGAAAAATATGAAATAATTCCCTGGAGTAGCAGAAAAGAAAGTAGTCCGTTAAAGAATGTGTGAAATTGACCATAAATGGTTACGAAGCACACCAAAGCTTGTGCGTGGCAGCCATCAACCAGGAGTTGGTATTCAGAATCAGATCAGAACTGCATTCAGAGATGCAGACCTACACCTCTTCACTGCAGTCTCTAACAACATATCTGTGTTAGAAATCAGATGAGCTTGCAATTTTGACATTGACCTTTTGACACAAGTACTCGGCAGAGTTAAGGGGAGCTCAGGTTCATCCCCCGTACCCATGTTTGGTGCTCCTGGTGCTAACAACAGTAGCATGATGGTTGCAAATGTTAAATTCTATTGAGATATTTGACTTTTTTTTTTACCCCAAATCTAGGCTAGCTGATCCTAGCATTAATGCTAACAACAAAATGGCCCCAAATGTAAAAAAAAAAAAAAAAAAAAAATTGAGATCCTGTGACTTCGATCCCCATGCAGCTTTTTCTTGGCATGGGTAATTAGCTGTTGTACCTATATGTGTGTATGGTACATTGATAAGTATATAGACACAAATACAATCAGTGACAGCTGCGTCTGACGTTGACAGCTGCGTCTGACACTCATTCGCGTCAGAGTACTTTTTTCTCCGTTTTTGTTTGTTTTTATTGATTGTTTTTATTGATTTCATTTTTTTTTATCCCTGTTTGTTGTTATTAGTTTTTATTTACTGTTACCTCGGTATTGGCCTCGCCTAAAAGTCCATTCAGACGCACGAGTAGCTGTTTTTGGCTAGCTGCGGGCTACCCATCTCAGCGCCTGGAACGCCATGGCTCCTTCTCCGTCATGTACCCGCTGGTCATCACTCCTCGATAAGGTCCCTGAGCTGGAAACGAGGCTCTCCAATCTTTACAAGATTCGGGAGGCCGAAGACCACATCGACACCATCATTCTCGGGCGATCATCAGCCCCGGCCACTGCCTCGCAGCTGGCGGAAACTGCTACTTATTTGGGTGAGCTCAGCGCGTCTCCACCTACCTCCACACCTGCTCCAGCACCTGCTCCAGCCTCCGCAGCCTCCGCAGACGTCCATGACCTCAGCAACAAACACTGGTTTCGTCTCGGGGCTAAACCAAAAGCTTCGCTTGGTCCCTTTCATCCTCCATCTGCGCCCTGGACCTTGGTTCGACCAGCTAATGGCCATCGTCGATCGACCGGAATGGGCCACGCCTCTTCTCTTCCCGTGTCCTTGGAAAACAGATTTGATATCCTTTCCCTTGAGGATTTTCCCCACCTGGACGCTGGCCATCCGCCCGTGGACGCCCCTCATCTTCCCTCCCCTTGTTCAGCGGCGGCTCATGTCCGCAAACCCCGGATGAAGACCACCCAGGGTGTGTCAAATTACACACCTGCTCCAGATAGACGAAAAGAGCGCATCTCCCCGCCTTCGCAACAACAACATCATCCTCTTCACAATTCCTCTCCACATCAGAATCCACCGACAATCCCCCGCCCAGATGACGCTGGTAATTGGTGACTCAATCGTGAGGAACGTCAGAAGCAGGTACTGTGTGACTCGATTTTTTCCCGGGGCTAGAGTCTCTGATATTGAGGCTCTTATCCCTGACCTGTTGAATGAATTCCCTCACGTACAAACTGTCGTTGTGCATGTGGGATGCAATAACATCCCAGATGAAGCATCTGAGATTTTAAAAAGTGACTTCAGGAGCCTTCTGTCTACTCTTATGAACTATGGCAGATATGCGCTTATCTCTGGGCCTTTGGCACCTCTCAGGCGAGGCTGTAATCGTTTTAGCAGAACTCTCAGTCTTAATTCTTGGCTGTGTTTTACCTGTCCTATTTTTAACATTGGTTTTGTTGACAATTTTAACTTATTTTGGAATCGCCCATCACTTATGAGGCCTGATGGTATCCACCCAAATAGACTTGGTGCACGTGGTTTAAGAGACAATCTTCTCTATTTTATTCAATGTTTTTTGGTACAGTGACTGAAATTTGGTGTGTTTACTCACTCTGAAGTTTCTGGGTTTGCCAATCTGCCCTTTTTTGGTCCTGTTCCCACATATTGTATCGATCCCGTTAACTCGGGTGGTCTTTACCGCTTGGATCAGCCTTTGATTTATAATCCTTCAGAGACTGAGTCTGTCTCTCGTTGCCCTAAATATTGTAACCCAGGACAAATACAACACAACCTGAAAAACACTTGCACTTCTGCAGCTCCTCCTCATCCACCACCTTTCAACTTTGCCCCTGTCTCCTCCCTTAGAGAACCTTTTTCTGCTCCCTCTACAGTTAATAGAAAAGTTAAAAAAAATAGAATGCATAAACTTCCCAGATTGATTAAACAAAATGTTGGTAAAATTCTAATCCAGCCTCAAGTCTCTAAAATTAATAAAATTAATAATTTGGCCCCTCTTCCCCCCCAAAGTTTAAAAATTAAATGTGGCTTATTAAATATTAGGTCTCTATCTTCTAAGTCTCTTCTGGTCCATGATCTATTAATCGATCACCAGATCGATCTACTATCCCTCACAGAGACCTGGCTCGGGCTTGATGATTATGTTGGTTTGAATGAATCAACTCCCTCTGGGTATTTAAACTGTCATAACCCCACAGGTTCTGGTCGTGGTGGTGGAGTGGTGGCAATTTTCCATTCTAAATTACTAGTTAATGTTAAGCAGAAATTATGTTTTAATTCCTTTGAAGGTTTGGTCCTCAGTGTGGGGCCTGTTGGCAATCTTGGCTTGAACCCAGTTCTCTTTGCCATAGTTTATCGTCCTCCCACAGCCTATTCAGAGTTTCTATCGGAATTTGCCGAATTTTTAGCTGATTTAGTGCTGAAAACCGATAGAATAATTATTGTAGGGGACTTCAATATACATGTTGATGTTGAGAGTGACTGTCTTAATAAGGTTTTCAATTCAATTTTACACTCAATGGGGTTTTCCCAAAAAGTAAAAAATTCTACCCATTATTTCCACCATACGTTGGACCTTGTTTTGACATATATCGAAAATCTGGTCGTGTCTCCTCATAATCCTGTACTGTCTGACCATTGTCTGTTAATTTCTGATTTCATTATCTCTGATCACTTATTTCCTAAAGAAAAATACTACTACAGCAGATGTCTTTCTGATGACATTGTTGCTAAATTTTTGCAGATTGTCTCCTCTATGCCATGGGTCAACACAACAGAAACACCTGAAATAAGTGATGAAGAGTCTGCTCCATTCGTGATTGATAGCATGGTTGATGTTGTTACTGCCTCTCTGCATCAGACTCTAGATTTGGTAGCCCCTTTTAAAAAGAAAAGGTCTAACCAGACATTTCTAACTCCTTGGTTTAACTCACAAACTCTTGGCTTAAAATCTTAAGATCTTGGGCTGCACGGTGGCGCAGTGGTTAGCACTGCGGCAGCACAGTTTACCCTTGGCCGGGGGATTGTGGGGATCGTGGGATCGTGGGTTCGATCCCAGCCCCCGACCAACAGTGATCTGTGTGGAGTTTGCATGTTCTCCCCGTGTTGCGTGGGTTTACTCCGGGATTTCTCCGGTTTCCTCCCACATGCCAAAAACATGCATGTTAGGTTAATTGGCTGTTCTAAATTGACCCTAGATATCTGTTTCCTATAGGCCCTTAGAATAGAGGGTTAGTATTAATGAAAGCGCTTTGAGTGGTCTTTGTGACTAGAAAAGCGCTATATAAGTGTAGGTTAGTTAGTTAGTTAGTTAGTTAGTTAGTTAAAACAGAAAACTCGTCAATTGGAAAGAAAATGGCATTCAACTAATTCAGATGAATTCTACTTGGCGTGGCGAAATCATCTCTTAATCTATAAAAAATCTCTTAGAAAAGCTAGATCAAGCTATTATTCTGCATTAATAGAAGCAAACAAGAATAACCCCAGGTTTCTCTTCAACACTGTAGCCAGGCTTACAAAGAGCCATGACTCGGTCAATCCTCACATCCCCCCTGAGCTTTCTAGTCAGGACTTTCTGAACTATTTCAATCTTAAAATTTTATCTATTAGAGACAAAATCAGTCAGATTCTTCCTACCGTAAACTCTAGTACATTAACTACTGCAACTTCCTCAATTGATATCTGCTTAAATAAGTTTACTCCAATCGACCTCTTGGAGTTGGATAAAGTAATTTCCTCTTCTAAGCCTTCATCTTGCCTTCTGGACCCTATTCCTTCCAGGTTATTTAAAATTATTTTTCCAATTATTGGTAGTCGTATTCTTCTTATCATTAATTCTTCTTTAACTCTGGGTTATGTTCCATTGGCTTTTAAAACTGCTGTAATTAAACCGTTACTTAAAAAAACGACACTCGATCCTAGAGTTTTGGCCAATTATCGACCAATCTCTAATTTGCCTTTCATTTCAAAAATCTTGGAAAGAGCTGTTGCTGTGCAATTATCTGACCATTTGCAGGGAGTTGGTTTGTTTGAGGTGTTTCAATCTGGGTTCAGAGCTCATCACAGCACTGAAACTGTCTTAGTGAAGGTCTCTAATGACCTCCTGACTGCGTCTGATAATGGACTTGTCTCTGTTCTTGTTCTTTTAGATCTCAGTGCAGCTTTTGACACTATCGATCATGCCATTCTACTTGATAGACTGGAACACTTTGTTGGACTCAGTGGAACTCCGTTGCAGTGGTTTAGATCTTATTTGTCTGATAGATTTCAGATTGTCCATGTCAATGATGGATTTTCTTCCAGCTCTAAGCTCAGTCACGGAGTTCCACAGGGATCTGTGTTGGGCCCTACTCTTTTTAGTCTATATATGCTCCCGTTGGGCAATATCACCAGAAAGCACTGTATACATTTTCACTGTTACGCAGATGACACACAACTATACCTATCAATGAAGCCCGATGATTGTGATCAGTTGGCCAAGTTAGATGCCTGTCTTAAGGACATCAAAGCTTGGATGACTTGTAATTTTTTACTATTGAACTCTGATAACACTGAAGTCATTGTTGTTGGCCCAAAACATCTTAGAAATTCCTCTTCAGATTATGCCCTTAATTTAGATGCTACCACTCTCACTCTGAACAGTTGTGTGAGGAAACTTGGAGTGATTTTTGACCAGGATTTGTCCTTTAATTCACATATTAAAACTGTTTCTAGGACCGCCTTATATCATCTGTGAAATATTGCCAAGATCAGGAGCATCTTGTCTCTGGGTGATGCTGAGAAACTGATTCACGCCTTTGTCTGTTCGCGATTAGATAACTGTAATTTGCTATTATCTGGTTGTCCTAAAGTATCTTTAAAAATCTTCAGTTGATTCAAAATGCTGCTGCTAGAGTTTTAACTGGTTCTAGAAAAAGAGATCATATTTCCCCGGTTCTGTCCTCCCTCCATTGGCTTCCCATTGAATTCAGAATCAAGTTTAAAATCCTTCTTCTTACTTTCAAAGCTCTTAACAATCTGGCCCCCCAATATATAAAAGATCTGATATTACCTTACCATCCTAATAGAGCATTACGCTCCCAAAATGCTGGCTTTCTTGTGGTGCCCAGAATCTCCAAAAGTACGGTGGGAGGCAGAGCCTTCAGCTACCAAGCCCCTTCTCTCTGGAACCAGTTACCACTCTGGGTCTGGGAGTCAGACTCGGTCTCTGTTTTTAAGAACAGGGTAAAATCCTTCCTATTTTAATATAGCTTTCATTTAAGGAGGGTTTTTGTGTCTTTTAACCCCACTCTTGTTCTATTGTTATCTGATCCATACTGCTGGTTGACCTCCAATATTGTACTTGGCATCTTACTGCTATGTTCTTTATGTCTGTCCTTTCTATCCTCCCTACCCCCTCATCCCCAGCCAGTCGCAGCAGACGACTGCCCCTCCCTGAGCCTGGTTCTGCTAGAGGTTTCTTCCTTCCAAATGGGAGTTTTTCCTCTCCACTGTCGCTTAGTGCTTGCTCATAGGGGATCATCTGATTGCTGGGTCTTTCTGTGACTGTGTGGGTTTTTTTTTCTGCACTATGGCGCCACAAAACAGCTTTTGTTGTGATGTGGCGCATTATAAATAAAGCTGAATTGAATTGAATACGATGAGTACTGAATTAGCTGAATATATGTGGGATAAATGCCAAGATACCTTGTTTTTTTAATTTAATTGGAAAAGATACAAGTGTAGCGGTTTGATTCAACCCCCACAACACACAGACAGAACACAGAGACAGTCAGCTCGCACTCCTGGGTTTTTTCCGCTGCATGCTGCGTTTACAGCCGTGAGGTTAAATTGTCATCCATGCATTGTGTTCATGCATCCTGTCTGTACCTCTGATATGCAAATGCCCAGATTAACTGCTGTGAATGTCTTTGATCTATTGTTTGAGTTGAGTATATAAGCTGCACTGTGCTGTAAATCTGCCTCTCAATCTCACTTCTGCAACTACAGCTGCTGGACACAGACATTGTGTCCTCCTTCTCTGAGAGCCGTGGGCTCGCTCTCGGCGCGCTTGCACGGCGCCGGGAGCGGAGCTTGTGACGGCGGTATGATAATAAAACTCTACTTAAAACCTCCAACAACGCTGCCTTATTTTATCTGCTGCCGCACTGGTGAGCAGACGCTGAAACGAACACGCTGCCAGCGAACGCAACACCCAGCGGTGATTCTCCGACAACAAGCGAACGCGGCAGCCTGACTGATCTGCCCTCCCTTCTGCTTCAGGGAGACCTCAACGCGGAGTTTCCAGGCGAAACTCCCCGGAGAACACCCACGACCGGGAAAACTGAGCAACGTTTCATGGTGAGATCTGCACGCCTAGATCGGCACATCCACGCTGGACCGGCCGCGCTCACAGCCCCTCCACACGAGAGCGCATTCACCTCGTCCCCTCTCCACGACGGCGATCCCCATGGCCGACGGAGCACACGTGGACCTGAACGCACCATGACCGAGCGAGTGACAGAGCGTCTACTTCCCTTCACCGCTCCAACACACTGAGCAGGGATGATTAAGCTCCCTGACCCTGGTTCTCCTCTCCAGCTGGCCCACCCATCACGGAACCCCGGCGCACGCACCGGGGAGTTACGAGGACGGCGCACCACGCACGGGACACATACGGCTTTTCTGACTGCCTTCCTTCTGCTGCACACTGGCCCTTCAGGCTTGCTCGTTCACCTGAGGCAGGCAGCTTGCTCACTGGATTTTATGGTCTTAGCCACGGCACACAAGGGGAATTCAGCTGTCTGCGGTTCCCGAGGCTTTAGGGTTACGCCTGAACCTAAAGTCAACACGCCAGTCCCTCTGCTCTCATTACAGCCGCCACGCAGCCTCGTCTTTTCTTCATGGCCGCTATTAATCCTTGCAGGACTTAATCGCGGGAGGAGCCAGTGACAAATTTTTCTTCTTCTGATCTCTGCATGTTCAGACGGGACATCGCGGAGCATCAAACACTTTTGGCGCGACTCGAACGATTTTCCCGCGCCCGGTCAGCATGTACTACCCCCCCCCCCTCCTCCTGCACAGAGCTTTTCCCTGCTCGCTGCCCAGACTGCAACATCGAGGTCACGGTCCCCTACCGTTCCCTCTGGGGGGGGAGCAGTATAGCGGTTTGATTCAACTCCCACAACACACAGACAGAACACAGAGACAGTCAGCTCGCACTCCTGGGTTTTTTCCGCTGCATGCTGCGTTTACAGCCGTGAGGTTAAATTGTCATCCATGCATTGTGTTCATGCATCCTGTCTGTACCTCTGATATGCAAATGCCCAGATTAACTGCTGTGAATGTCTTTGATCTATTGTTTGAGTTGAGTATATAAGCTGCACTGTGCTGTAAATCTGCCTCTCAATCTCACTTCTGCAACTACAGCTGCTGGACACAGACATTGTGTCCTCCTTCTCTGAGAGCCGTGGGCTCGCTCTCGGCGCGCTTGCACGGCGCCGGGAGCGGAGCTTGTGACGGCGGTATGATAATAAAACTCTACTTAAAACCTCCAACAACGCTGCCTTATTTTATCTGCCGCCGCACAATGATACAATAATTTCTGAGTTAAAGCATACACATATCATACACAACACAATTTGGCTGAGTATGTGACAACTTCAAATGGAGCTTAAATACAAAAATATCTTGGACAGTCATCGAACAAAATTGCATTCAGGTCAAATACAAAGTCTAATTATTAAAACATACTAGTAATGCATTACTATAATTGATGTCCTGATATGATTTCAGTACAGTATTCAGATCAGGGACTTGAGCAAGGCTTTTGTGACTCAGTCAGTATCAGGATCACTGGGTTCACCTTTGTTTGAATTTGTTTTGTTTTTTGTTTTTTTTTTATTTGTCTTGCATCAGCCTGGCCATAATACAGCAACTGTGCAGAGTTGCAGCACAGACATTGTTGCCAACATGTTTGCCATGTGGAATACTCTCAGAGTACTGAGGTTTGTTTTTAAATCAACTTTAATGTACTTACTGGAGTGTAGTTTGCAAGAATGTGTTGTAGGAAAATCTAAGTATCAGACTGTGACTCTGTATCAGCCAATCTCAATCTTAAATGACGTGGATCGGTATCTTGGACAAAATATCTTGACTGGGACATCCCCCATTAGCAATAAGCTACTTTTTTTGTTTAATGAGCATCACTCTTAACATTTTCTCTCATCACTGAGACCCAGGTGAGCTAAATTATAAGAATACTTCCCCTTCTTAATTCAGCAAAGAAGCCACAAACCCCTTAAGGATGATTGTCACAAAATTGCCTCAAACTGCTTCCGGTCTAAATGAAGCCAAGGTGGTGTATGTATGCCGCTAATGCCAGCTGATGCATATTCCACGCATTTTTTGTGACACTGATGACAGAACAGCAATGATTGTTCATAAACATATTATTGATTATTCAAAAGATTATTTCAAAGCCCTTCTTCAGCAATAGCAAGTTCAATAAAATAATCTAAATTACCTGAGGGCGGAAAATTTGTTTAATTACTATTGTGCCCAATTATGCCTAATGTCGCTATTTTTCTTCTTTCTTCTTTCTGTTTCCTCTGCTCCCTTTCAGGGCCACCACAGCGTATCATCACCTGATCGGCATGTCAGTTTGGCAAGAGTTTTTACACCCGGATGCCCTTCCTGACGTACCCCTGCTCATTTGTCTGGGCTTGGGACCGGTGCAGGGATTAACCAACTTTCCTTCCTCCATTCTATTATGCTGAGCACCAAGCTAGAAGACGAAAGTACCATTTTTATATGGTCTTTGGTATGACCCAGCCGCGACTTGAACCTACAACCTCGCAGTTGTGGGGCGGATACTCTACCAACTAGGCCACCACTCTCTTGCATCATAGCTAAATTTATATCTATAGTCCAATGAACAATTGTTTTTTTTAACTTTGCATCTGCTTGACAGCAAAAACACAAAATTAATTTTTTATATAATGTAAATATATTGAAACTTTAAGGGGTTAAGATTTTGCATAATGCTTAAAGCAATGGTATCTTTTTAATGCTATAAATGATTCAGTCTGTGAAAAAAAAAACAGATTTGCACCCATATGTCGGCATTTTAGCATAAAGTATCATCAGATGGATCAGCAGAAGTTCTGTAGTCATACTAAATTTTAAAGAAACAGCTAAATGATCAGCAGACAGACTCTCGGCAGAAAGAACTGTGACAGAAGGAAAGCGGAGGGGGGAAAAAGGAGTAGGAGTGTCAGGAAGATGGAGCAAAAAGAAAGGCTGTCTCCTAGCGGACGCTGGCTTGTGGACCTGCCAGTTGTCATTGCGTGCCACTCCACTTGCTCGACAAAGTGAAACTGAGGCAATGTGCCCCATGAAATATTCACTAAAGTTGTTTTTGGGTAAAAGGGATTTGGGGACGAGGGGGTGGGGATGAAGGGGTGCTACCACAGATAGGTTGAGAGTCCTCCAAATGCTTTTGATGTCAGGTTTGCCAAGGCCTCTTTGCAAGAGGGTGCGACAGGGACACCAGCAGGGGGTCCATTAAATGTTCACACAAATGTAGCCTTAACAGCGTATCAGCCTCCACACTCGGAGCCCCCAATCCCCAAAATATCCAACTAATTCTGAGGCGTCGATGTGCTTCTGCTGATTCTTGACAGTTATTTATCTGTCTTCTATTGATTATACTTAATAAAAATGCAGCATGTCAAAACACTTGGGAGTTAGAGCAGTTATTGTTGGGAAATTACAGACTGTGATTTAACCGTTTTCAACCATTTAGATGTAATAACTGCATTTTATACCCATTCTAATCTTTGTCATGTATCTGCAGTGGCGTATCCATAAAATCTTTACTGGGGTGGCCAAAGTTAGACTCAGAGCCTATATGTGGTGGCCAAGTCAGGAAGAGGTTTAATAGTTTATTGCCACGTGACTATGTTTAAATATCACACTGCTTTCCTTCAACATATTTCTAACTATTAATTTAACTCAAACTCATGTTTACATTCAACAATTTTTTTTATTGAATTCTTGATGTTTGTTTTGTCACTTTTAGAACTCATCAAACATTCCATGTAATGAACAGTCTTTACTCTTGCACAAACCAGATGACTTCTCCTGTCAAAGTGCGGTCACAAACTATAGCACAAGCAGGCTCTGTGTTAACCCACCTAAAAGAGACTGATTCTCCCGTTTTGGTGATGGCTTGCAAAAACTTTTATGAACCTATCCATGTCAAGTGATTTAGCTCTTCTGGCCTCAACGCTAAGAACACCCAGGTTGCTCAGTTTGTTGCCTGACATAGTTGTGACGTTCACACGTGAACGTCACTTGTGGTAATGTATCGTCACTTCCTGTATTGCTGTCTGTCCATGTGGTTTGCTCTCCTGAGGATTTTGCTTTTAATTGTATTTTAACTACTTTTTTCCATCTACCGTTAGTTCTCATTTCTGTTTATCAAGCCTCTTGCACTTGTGTGCGCACTCAGTGTCATCTAATCATCCTCTTTAGCCTTCTGTTCACCTTTCACCTGTTTTTGTTAGCTTCGGGTTAGCCACTAGCTATGGCTATTAGCTCTCCTTCCTCTCCTCCTCTGGTGTGCTCTCTCTGTCAGATGTTTAGCTACACCTCTGCCTCTTTTTGTGATAACGGCAAATGTAATAAATGTTGTCTTTTTGAGGCGCCCGAGGCGAGGTTGTCTGATTTGGAATCCCGGCTCCGCTGTGTTGAAACACTGTCTGCGCCAGTTAATCTTGACGGACGTCCCCTAGCTGCAGCGGAGCTCACTAGCATAGGCCCTGTTAGCGGTCCTCCGGTCCTCCTCAGTAGCGAGGAGACTGGGTGGGTGACTGTGAGAAGGAAGCCTAGCCGCAAAGCCCCGGTTCACCACCAACCTGTTCACGTTTCTAATCGTTTTTCCCCGCTCAGCAACACACCCGCTGAGGAAAAAACTCTGATCATTGGCGACTCTGTAGTCAGAAACGTGAACCTAGAGACTCCAGCGGCCATAGTCAAATGCATTCCTGGGGCCAGAGCAGGCGACATCAAATCAAATTGAAAATGCTGGCTAAAAGTAACTGGAAATACTCCACAATTGTTATCCACGCTGGCATTAATGACATCCGACTCTGGCAGTCGGAAGTCACGAAACTTAATGTAGAATCGGTGTGTGACTTTGCCAAAACAATGTCTGCCTCGTAGTATTCTCTGGGCCCCTCCCCAATCTGACCAGTGATGACATGTTTAGCCACTTGTCATCCTTCAACCGCTGGCTGTCTGTGTGGTGTCCTGCAAACAATGTGGGCTACATTGACAATTGGAGCTCATTCTGGGGAAAACCTGGTCTTATGAGACGAGACGGCGTCCATCCCACTTTGGATGGTGCGTCTCATTTATCTAACAATCTGGCATCTTTTTTATCCAAATTTCCAAAATCTTGACAACTCAGAGTTGGGACCAGGAAGCAGAGTCGCAATCTTACACGCCTCTCTGCAGCTCCTCTTCATCCGCCACACCTCAACTTAGCCCCTGTCCTCCCCAACAGAGAATCATTGTCTGCTCCCTTCAAAGCAAATAAAAATATAATATACAAGTATCCCAAAGTGATTAAACAAAAGGTTGGTAAAACTCAAATTAAACATAAAGCCTCTAAATTGAATGATTGGCCTCTGTTCCTCCTCATAATTTAAAAATTAAATGTGGTTTATTAAATATTAGGTCTGTAACTCCCAAGTTTCTGCTAGTCCATGATCTGTTAATTAATCATCAGATTGATTTAATATCCCTTACAGAGACTTGGTTAGGGCAAGAGGATTATGTTGGTTTAAATGAATCAACTCTCTCTGGTTATTTAAACTGTCAAAATCCCAGAAGTTCTGGTCGTGGAGGAGAAGTAGCAACAATTTACCATTCCAAATTACTAGTTAATGTAAAGCAAAAAACATGTTGTAATTCCTTTGAGGGCCTGGTCCTCAGTATTGGGCACTTTAGCAATTTTAGGCCAAACCAAATTCTATTTGTCATAGTTTATCATCCTCCATCACCCTACTCAGAATTTTTATCCGAATTTGCTGAATTCTTAGCTGATTTAGTGCTGAAATCAGATAGAATAATTATAGTAGGGGACTTTAATATACATGTAGATGTAGATAGTGATTGCCTTAATGTGGCATTTAATTCAATATTAGACTCGATGGGGTTTTCTCAGAAAGTAGGAAATTCTACTCATTATCTCCACCATACGTTGGACCTTGTTCTGACATATGGCATAGAAATAGAAAATCTGGTAGTGTCTCCTCATAACCCTGTACTGTCAGACCATTGTCTGTTAACCTTTGATTTTACTATTTCTGACTATTTGGCTCCGAAAGAAAAATATTACTACAGTAGATGCCTCTCAGATGATGTTGTTACCAAATTTATGCAGATTGTTTCCTCTATGCCATGTGTCAACACAACGGAAATAAGCTATAGACAGCTTGCTCCTTCTGTAATTGATAGCATGGTAGATAGTGTTACAGCTTCTCTGCATCAGACTCTATACTTGGTGGCCCCCTTAAAAAAGAAGAAGTCTAATCAGAGATTTCTAACTCCTTGGTTCAACACAGAAACTTGTAGCTTAAAACAGAAGACTCGTCAATTAGAAAGAAAATGGTGCTCCACTAATTTAGATGAAATCTATTTAGCTTGGAGAAATCATCTTCTGATTTATAAAAAATCTCTTAGAAAAGCTAGAATGAGTTATTATTCTGCATTAATAGAAGAGAACAAGAATAATCCCAGGTTTCTTTTCAGTACTGTAGCCAGGTTGACAAAGAGTCAGGACTCTGTCAATCCTAGCATTCCCTTAGAGCTTACTAGTCAGGACTTTATGAACTTTTTCAATAATAAAATTTCATCCATCAGAGATAAAATCAATCAGATTCTTCCCACCGTTAACTTAAATACAGTAACTACTACAACTCCTTCAATTGATATCTGTCTTGATGAGTTTACTCCAATTGACCTTTTAGAGTTAGACAAAATAGTTTCCTCATCCAAGCCTTCAACTTGTCTTTTAGATCCCATTCCTACCAGGCTATTTAAAGAAGTCTTCCCACTTATTGGTAGCTTTATTCTTCATATAATCAATTCTTCATTAACTTTAGGCCATGTACCGCAGGCTTTTAAAATGGCTGTAATTAAACCCTTACTCAAAAAGCCAACGCTAGATCCAGGAGCTTTAGCTAACTACAGACCAATCTCTAATCTCCCTTTCATCTCAAAAATCTTAGAAAGAGTTGTTGCTATGCAATTATTTGACCACCTGCAGGGAAATGGTTTACTTGAAGAGTTTCAATCTGGGTTTAGAATCCATCATAGTACTGAAACAGCCTTAGTGAAGGTCACTAACGACCTCCTTATCGCATCTGATAATGGACTGGTTTCTGTACTTGTCTTTTTAGACCTTAGTGCAGCTTTTGATACTATCGATCATAATATTCTACTTGATAGATTAGAACACTATGTTGGACTTAATGGAACTTCGTTGCAGTGGTTTAGATCTTATTTATCTGATAGGTTCCAGTTTGTTCATGCCAATAATGAGTTTTCTTTCAACTCAAAGCTCAATCAAGGAGTTCCACAGGGATCTGTGCTAGGCCCTACTCTTTTTAGTTTATATATGCTTCCATTAGGCAACATTATTAGAAAGCACTGTATACATTTTCATTGTTATGCAGATGACACACAATTATACCAGTCAATGAAGCCACATGATAGTAATCAATTAGCCAAGTTGAAAGCCTGTCTTAAAGAAATCAAAGCGGGGATGACTTGTAATTTCCTGCTATTAAATTCAGATAAGACTGAAGTCATTCTTGTTGGTCCAAAAAACCTTAGAAATACCTTTCCAAATCAAACTTTCAGTTTGGATGCGGTTATTCTTTCTCTTAATAGCTCTGTGAGGAACCTTGGAATTATTTTTGATCACGATCTGTCTTTCAATTCACATATTAACCCCTTGAACTCTCTGAATTCCACAGGCGGTCACGTCTTTGCATCTTAGTGCGTCTCAGTGCGCACTGAAAAAAAAAGCTGTATTTCCGGTCTTCCAGTACAGGCACAGCCTTGTTACAACCTGAGAAAAAAGCTGTGTAATATATTCATTTTTTGTGGTATTTTTACAAAATTTTGACCTGAGCTTGAAAACACTTCGTTCTACATTTCTGTTGTGTTTTCCAGCCAGTATCTGACAGCTGTATGTTATTTGCAAGCATTTGTATCTAAAAAAAAAAACAACCAGGCGAACTTTCTTGTTACTCAGTGGCAGGAGCACTTAGAGAGATGATGACTGTTTTGCCAAAAAATTCAGAGTGTTTTCTTTTAAATGAGACTAACCCCATGAAGATGATGCAAAGGGTTGAAGAACAGCTTTTGATTTACTTTGGGCATGTTATTTTTAGGCATTTTTAGGGAAGTTGAACAGAGTTCAACAGGTTAAATTTGTTTCTAAGACTGCCTTTTATCATTTGCGTAATATTGCCAAGATTAGGAGCATCTTGTCTCAGAGTGATGCTGAGAAACTGATCCACGCTTTTCTTAGCTCTAGATTAGATTATTGTAATTCTTTATTATCAGGTTGTCCTAAAACATCTTTAAAAAGTCTTCAGCTGATCCAAAATGCTGCAGCAAGAGTTTTAACAGGTACTAGAAAGAGAGATCATACCTCTCCGGTTCTGGCCTCCCTTCATTGGCTTCCCATAGAGTTTAGAATTAAGTTTAAAATCCTTCTTCTTACTTACAAAGCTCTAAACAACCAGGCCCCTTTTTACTTAAAAGATCTGATACTACCGTATTATCCTAACAGAGCACTACGCTCCCAAAATGCAGGATTACTTGTAATACCTAGAATCTTCAAAAGTACAACGGGAGGCAGAGCCTTCAGTTATCAAGCTCCTCTCTTGTGGAACCAGCTGCCAATCTGGATTTGGGAGTCAGACTCGATCTCTGTTTTTAAGAATAGGGTTAAAAGAAGGAAAAAAAACCAAAACAAACAAAAAAAAAACCTTCCTTTTTGATATAGCCTACAATTAGGGAGGAATCATGTGTTTCTGAACCCTCCCTTAGTTATGCTGCTAATAGGTTTAGTCAGCCGGGGGACCTCCAATAATGCACTGGGCCTCACTCTTTCTTCACTCTCAATGAAATATTTTTTTTTTTTGCTGGTCATAAACATCTGTTTGTTCTCTCCCATAGATTGAGTCCCCATCGTGCTCTATGCTCTCTACATGTCTGTTCTTTTCATCTTCTCTATCCCTTCACCCCCCAGCCAGTCGCAGCTGATGACTACCCCTCCCTGAGGCTGGTTCTGCTGGAAGTTTCTTCCTGTTAAAAGGGAGTTTTTCCTCTCCATCGTCACCAAGCGCTTGCTCACAGGGGATCGCCTGATTGCTGGGGTCTTTCTGCAACTGTGGGGGTTCCCCCTACAGTTGAAAGTGCTATGAGATGACTGTTGTTGTGAAATGGTGCTATATAAATAAAGTTGAATTGAATTGAATTAAATTGAATTAATTGGCATCAAAACTGGGGATTCTAAATTGTCCTTAAGTATGACTGTGAGAGTGAATGGTTGTCTGTCTCTCTGTGTTGGCCCTGCGATGGACTGGCGATCTGTCCAGGGTGTACCCTGCCTCTCGCCCAAAGATGCTGGGATAGGCTCCAGCACCCCCGCGACCCAAAAAAGGATTAAGCGGAAGAAGATGAATGAATTGAATTGAATTGAGTAGTTGTGCGCAAATGAGTCTTGATCAGTTTAAGAGCAGAGAAGCTTCCCTCACATGCCCTACTTACTGGTAGGGCTATAGCTATCTTGCACACACGAAAAAGTTCATGAAAAACCTTCTTATGAGGCTCAAGGAACACTGCAAACTCAACAATACTGGACAATTTATGCATTTAATTATGCAATTTATGGGCTGCACGGTGGCGCAGTGGTTTAGCACTGTGGCAGCACAGTTTTACCCTCGGCCGGGGGATCGCGGGGATCATGAGATCGTGGGTTCGATCCCAGCCCCCGACCAACAGTGAGCTGTGTGGAGTTTGCATGTTCTCCCCGTGTTGCGTGGGTTTACTTCGGGATTTCTCCGGTTTCCTCCCGCATACCAAAAAAAACATGTAGGTTTAGGGCGCTCGCGCACGCAGCGACCAGCAGCCGGTGGCTTGTCACCAGACTGCAAACCAAGTCTACCTACGGGTACAAATAAGTAACAAAAAAAAAAAAAAAAAATTCCACCTTGAGGTTTTCTTTGCAAAAGCCTCCTAGTTTGGTGAAGTTCATGACTGAGATCTTCCAGCTCATTTTTATAAAATCCTCCTAAGCAAAACACTACTTCTTCTTTAAGAAAATTTGGACTTTTTGGATCCAGAGCTTGTAATCCTCTCATTATGTCACAACTGTCTTTAGAGAAACGTCTAATTCTCTAAGGATGGTGTCTACAACAGGATAGAAGATTGTTCTCCGAAAGGCATCCTTGTCACCACTGTTGCATTTGTGCTGACCTATTGTAGATGCTATGACAGACCCACCAAGTCTGGAACTGACTTTTTGAGACCTCTTTTTCTTAGCATTTTCATTTGCTATACTGCACTTTGTGGTAGCGTTAACAATATCACTCCATAGATAGACTGTCAACAAATGATTCACTTCTGTACTTTTTAAATGAGTCTTTAAGTGCATTAACTAAATCCACAGCCATAGCTAGGTCAAGTGAAGGAGATTGGAGCATGTCAGATAGCAGCTTTGCATCACCAAGAAGCCTTTGAAAAGTTGCAAGAAGGCTGACAAAGCTTAAATCTAACTGAGACAGTAAACCCCTGGCATCCACAGATCTTTCACCACTATTTTCTGTAGCAATGTCATGAAGAACGCAGAGTACAGCTGGTAATCTGTCCATAAAATTCTTGCAGGCCAAGTATCTACAAGGCCACCTTGTGCCATTAAGCTTCTGCAACTCTCTTGGCTGGCCTATGTACATTTCTTTTTGAGCATCCAGCCACTTCTGATCAACGTAGGACCCAGACATGTACTGTATACATAAATCTACTGCCTCTGGGACTGCTTTCACAGCATCAACAAGTACCAAATTGAGACAATGAGCATTACAGTGTACATAAACTGCATGTTTTTCTTCAGCCTTTATTCTGGCTGCCCCTCCAGAATGTTTCCTTTGAATAAAAAGAACGTGGCATATTCCTGCATATTTACCCAGCACACACAGGGACATCTGAACATAACCAACCATGTTGTGCAGACAAAGCTGACTGCTCTTCATCCCTACTGTCTCTAGGCTGCTCACTTGACTCTGATTCCCTTCTTTTTTTTAAGAAGCTTTGAATGTCTCTGTGCCTTTTCATGTCTATTTCTAAACTATGCCTGAAAAAAAACAAAAAAACAATACCAATCATTAACAATCAACAACGCCATAGAGCAGGATTAAATTTAACTTTGGTTAGTGGTCAGTGTGTGAAATACAGGGATTCTTGGGTGCCTGGAAACCCTTAAATAATAGATTTAAGCCCGGTTTAATGATTAAAAAAAAGCTCATTTTTACACAGGTTTGTTTTGCATAAGTTTTGTTAGCTTCAATAACAGCCTTAATGATTTTTTAACATTGCATACTAAAAATGGGAAAAAAAATCACAGTCACACCATCTGGCATTTAAATCAAAAATTGTATAACAAAGAATTTTGTCATACAATCTTTTAAAATTCCCTCTTGCCACTGCAGAACTAATTGGTATTACAAACAAAAATTAATCATGTCAACTGCTGTTCTTTGTTGTAGCCATTTGAATCTACTGGCTAAATTTCAGGAGTGGATATTAATTAGTTAGATTTACTTAAGTACATAGTACTCAAGTAACCATCCATCTTTCTTCCGCTTAATCCTTTTTGGGTCGGGGGGTGGGGGGGTTGGAGCCTATCCCAGCATTTTTGGGTGAGAGGCAGGGTAATTGTACTTTGATTAATTTTATTGTAGGATACTTTTTACTCTTGCTTGATTACATTTATGAAGAAAAAAACTGTACTTTTACTTAAGTACATGTAGTGATGCACTAGATAATTTCATTTCACTGATTTATAAACGGATTAGACATGTTCTTGTTTATACTGCAATAAATTCTTACCAGAAATGACTCCATCCTTAGTAATATTAGTGAATTTTTAATTTTAGTTCAGTAAAATCACAAGTTAAATCCAGGATCAGCAAATATTAATTTTTGCCCATTCCTTCTTTATATAATTGGTTTATTGTGGTACATGTGGATATGTTGCTCAGTTTTCCAAAGACTAGCGTATGTAAGAACTTTCCAAATTAGTTAAGAGTAAAGTCACGGGAACTGGCTTGTACAGAAGCTCAAACCAAATCATTAAATGTACGTCTTAAATTGATACATTTTAAATGGTTAATGCGGATGTATGTTACACCGGTGGAGTTAAATAGATATAACAAAAACATACCAGATACGTGCTCAAAATGTATGGAAAGTAAAGGAACCCTATTTCATTGTTTATGGGAATGTAGAAAAATTAGAATGTTTTGGGAAGAGGTGAGGGTAACAATTGAAAAAATAATTTCAAAACAAATCATATTGAATCCTAAATTGTTTTTGTTGGGTCTGTATCCAGAAAAGCATAACCTTAATAAGAGTGAAAGAGCATTCATAGACCTCAGTTTGCTCAATGCCAAAAAATGTATTGCACTACTGTGGAAAAAGACTCATAGACCAGATGTGACTCAGTGGTTAAAACAGATGTTAACAAACCTTCCACTAGAAAGAATAACATACATACTGAAATCAAAGGAAATTGTGTTTGAGAATATATGGAGACCTTTCATTGATTATGTAAAGAATTTAAACATAACTTTTGAAGAAGAAGGTGAATGATGTGTGTGGACCTTGTAAATTCCAAACTGGTGAATGTATAATATGTATACTTATGTAATGGATTACCTAAACTAAACAGAGGAGCATTGTTGAAGACCTGTCTTTGTTAGTGGTTGTTGGTGTTTTTAGTACAATTTTTTTTTTAATTACTTTAGTGTTAGTGTTTGACTGTTTGTGTTATGTTTGTAAAAAAAAAAAAAAGGTTCAATAAAAAATATTGTGGAAAAAAAAAGAGTAAAGTCACAAATAAAACAATTATACAAGAAAATGTATAGCAAGCTTTACAAATAAATAGTGAATTTATGGCAGAAAAGTCATAAATCTTTGATTAGAAGTCGCAATCTATTAAAAAAAAAACATGTTCGACAGTTGAAAAGTCCATTAACCAAAACACAACGGGGTAAGTGGGCCGAGTTGGAAGTGGCCCGAGTTGGGTACAATCGGAGACACGCGCTCCGGGTGGAAATAACTGGAAAATAATAAAAACACAATAAAAAAAATACTTCCAAACTCTTAAAATCAATACTAAAACTACTATTTACTTTGCTAAACTATTATTCACACGGTAAAAATGCAGAAATCAGGAGCAAATATACACAAACTCACTACTCCTTTCTCCTTCGTTCGTGAAGCAAATAAAAATAAAAAACACTCCAAAAATCTCACAATCACTACTAAAACTACTATTTACTATGCTAATCTATTATTTACACAGTAAAAATGCCGAAATCAAATCAAAAATAGACAAATACATGTGTTGAAGGTCCGTCCATCTGCTGCAAGCAGCTGTGACAAATTTGCATTTTCAAAGTGATCTCACTGTATTATTCCAGCCCGCTGTACGAAGTCACTTCTGGGATTACCATAATGTATCATATATCAATGGAAAGGGCAACATCTCAGCTTTCAGAATCCGTTGAAGTGAGTGCGCTAGAATGAAAGCTGAAAGAGTTACGGCAAACGTGTAAAACTGCCTATCAAATCAAATCAAGGGTGGCCACAGGGGTGGCCAATTAGATTTCAGGGGTGGCCCTGGCCACCCTCCCAAAATTACAATGCCACAGCTGATTGTGCTGAGAAAACAATAAGAAAATGGGACCAAATGTGTTTTCTGCTCTTGCAAAAATTAAAATACAACCCCAAGGAACAAGGAAAAATATTTAGTCTGATTAAAAAATTAAAAATGTGATGAAAAGGGTTTAAGAGGAGCTCAAGAATGTCCTGGCCGACATCTTCAACATCTCCCTGACTCAAGCTGTTGTCCCCACATGCTTCAAAACTGTTACCATAATACCAGTCCCAAAGAAGCCCACCCCATCCAGCTACAATGATTACCGGCCCGTAGCACTGACCCCCATCATAATGAAGTGCTTCAAGCAGCTGGTCATGCAGAGCATCAAGTCCACCCTCCCTGCCTCCCTCCCACGATCCATCTCAGTCTGCATACAGGTCAAACAGATCCACAGAAGATGCCATCGCTGCTGCTCTCCATCCAGCCCTCACCCACCTGGACTCAAAGAACTCCTATGTGCGAATGCTGTTCTTGGACTTCAGCATTCAACACAATCATCCCCCAGCACCTAATACAAAAACCCAGATGCTTAGGACTCAAAACCTCTCTCTGTAACTGAGTGCTGGACTTTCTCACAGGGAGGCCACATAATGTGCAGGTTAGCAGCAACACCTCCAAGACCATCACACAGAGCACAGGGGCCCCACAAGGGTGCATGTTCAGCCCGCAGCTCTTCAACCTGCTGACCCATGACTGTGTACCAGCCTACAACACCAACCATATCATTAAGTTTGCAGATGACACGACAGTGGTGGGCCTCATCACCAACAACAAGGAGTCCAACTACTGAAATGAGGTGAGCCAACTGGTCCAGTGCTGTAAAGACAATAACCTCTTCCTGAGCGTGGGAAAAACCAAGGAGATAGTGGTTGACTTCAGGAGGGGAAACACACACAGCACACCCCTCTGATCATCGATGGTGCAGCTGTGGAGAGGGTGCGCAGCACCAAGTTCCTGGGGGTGCACATCTCTGTGGACCTCTTCTGGTCCAAAAACACCACATCACTGGCCAAGAAGGCTCAAACTCACCTCCATTTCCTTCGCAAACTGAGGACAGCATGAGTCCCACCCCCATCATGTGCTCATTCTACCAGGGCATCGCTGAAAGCATCCTCACCAGCTGCATCACGGTGTGGCATGGAAGCTGCACCGCCTCCTGCCGGAAGACACTACAACACACAGTGAAAGCAGCCAGCAAGATCATCAGTGCCCCAGGGATGGCAATTTTCCGCCGATCCGTGGATTTCCGCCGATTTATTTTCAAATTGATCATTTCTGTGAATCGTCTAAATCCGTTGAGGAAATTTTAGGGGGGGTAAGGTACCTTATTGTTACCAATTTTAGCGAAAATCAACACGATTACATAAGCGCTCGGTGCTTCCCCAGGTCAAGTCTCGCGATAACCCGGATGTACTCACGCTACTGCTGTATTGTAAACAGCCCTGCGATTGGATAGTTGCAAACGATTGGACCAATCAAATGGCTTGTATGCTTTGTCAGAAATTCATGGCGGCTTGTTCTCAGGGATATGATTTTTCCGGTAATTCGCCGAATTCCACCTTATTTTATCTTCCAGGAAGATAAAGTACGTTAAGTACGTTAGCGGCTTGTGGTCCACGAACGCAGTGAAGGTGTGCCCTTTCAGCCAGAACTGGAAGTGGCGTATGGCCAGGTAGGGAGCCATTAACTCTCTGTCGAACACGCTGTATTTACGCTCACTGTTGTGCAAAGACCTACTAAAAAAAAAAGGTGAGCGGCTGCCAAGAACTGGCAACGCATTGCTCCACGACGGCTGCTATGCCCATGTCCGAGGCGTCGGTAGTGAGTGCTGTTTTAACCTCAGAACGCCTGCTCCCGTTCAGGAGTCCAGTCGACTCTGTCCGCCGGTTTCCGTTTGAGTGCAGCGTACAACGGCTGTATGAGCTGGGCTGCACGGGGGAGGAAAATGAACTGCTCAAGACTCAATGGAGATCGAAACTGGTGATCTGAAATGAATGCTGAAATTATAAAAAGTAATGGTATGTTGGAATTTTATTTCTATTATGGAATAGATAAAATTAACTGATTTTGATTTGATCAAGTATTAAAGCATGTGATGGATAATGCTTGTTGGAATATTTACCTCCGCCAAGGAGGTTATGTTTTCATCGGCGTTGGTTTGTCTGTCTCTGTTTGTTAGCAAGGAAAAGTTATGGACGGATTTTCATGAAATTTTCAGGAAAGGTGTGTAATGGCACGGGGAACAGATGATTAGATTTTGGTGATGATCTGAGAGTGCATACCTCCACCAAGGGCTTTTTTGTATTTGTGCAGCAGGATTACACAAAAACTACTGGATGGATTTGGATGAAATTTTCACCAGAGGTGCTTCTTGGGCTAGAGAGGAACCCATTATATTTTGGTGATGATCTGAGAATGCATACCTCAGCCAAGGCTCTTATCTTCTCACAGTGTGTTAGCAACAATACTCCAAAACTGATGGACAGACTTTGATGCAATTTTCACCACAAGTGGCTATAGGCCTACACACAAACCCATTACATTTTGGAGTTGATCCATGACAAATGGAAGGAGCCTTGGCGGAGGTATGCGCTCTATGAGTGCTTTTCTAGTTTAGGAATGCTACCTTCTTGGAACATAAGTCAATATTATACAGTAATAAGTGGCATTCAGCTGTTTGTTTTATGTCATTAAAGCACAGTTCTGGTACTTAAAAATCATAAAAACCCAGGAGCTTCGGGGGGCGAAGTGACAGTAAAGGCGAAAATTGGCTCAAAGTTAAACGAGGTAACAGAAACACTCAGACAGTTTCTGAAGAAACCAGAAAAGGAGATGAAGTTCAAAGTTCAGAGACTGACACAGCTTGCTGCCAAAAGGAAGAAAGTTTCACATTAGAAGTGACTTGGTGACCAGTGTAAATAGTGTAATAAACTCTTATAGAACTGTTAAATATGTTGGACTAAAGACAGTGAGACAACATTGAAGAAAAAGTAAGTTAACTTTTCATTAAATTTAATGATTTATCTAAGTCTAGTATTTCATTTTTTTAATCATTTTTTTCAGTCTAAATTACTTCTGTTTTACTGAAAACCTCCCAGCTTCAGGGGGGCTGCCCCCCCCCCGGCCCCCCACATAAGTCAATCGACCAAATTAGATTTCAGCTGAAATCAGAATTTCCTGTTGCCATCCCTGGTGCCCCCCTGCCCCCCCCCTCAGACATCTACCTCACCTGCAGAGCCATCAACATCGCAGGTGACACCTCCCACCCCTCACACTCCCTCTTCAGCCCCCTGCCCTTGGGGAAAAGGTACCGGAGCCTCTGGGCCCACTCCAAAAGACTGCTTAACAGCTTTGTTCATCAGGCCATCAGGACCCTGAACTCTGTCCATTCCCCCCTGCCCCCCCGACCGTAATGCACTCGCCCGCACAATAACTACCTCAGCTGTTGGCACAGAAAGATTGGCACACCAACAGTAATACATTTGCTGCTGTACGTCTCTGCACTTTACTGCAACCATTTGCACAGATGCCATATCTGCTGCTGTCTGTTTTGCAATACTGATCATATGCAGTCCTCTCTGTCACCGTCTGCGCCTACACTACCACACTGAACTTGCGTATTGTGAGAATTACTGCTCTACTTTCCTGTATATAGGATTGCTGGGTTTCATCATCTATCGTTTATCTTTATTTGCACTATGGGATGTCTGGGTCTATCGTTTGTCAGCATTTGCACTATGGGTAGCATTACGGTACATAGACTGTTTTTGTTGTTTTTCTAGCCTTATTCCTTTTTTTATATTGTGCACACCACTGAAGAGAGAGAGAAACACCATTTCAATTCTCCTGTATGTCCTGTATGTACAGTAGTATTGACAAATAAAATCTTTGAATACTGAATCTTAAGTGTGCAGTATGATCGATATGTCCTTGTGATATTTACTGTAAATGCGGTGAAGCAATGATGCGGCAGCCTTTTGAAAAAGACAACAGATGTCAAATTAAAGACATATTAATATTTTTAAAAAATGAATGAATGAAGCTGTTTGACAGATCTGGTGACTCATAACCATGTTTGCTTTAGACACTGCCAGCACTGTTGTGGCCATTGTTTTATGACTGCCTTTATTGCCAGGATGAGCACAATGCCGAGGATGTAGGCATGGTGTGGAAAGTGGAATGAAAACATGACATTAGCTGCTACTGTGCAGGGCTCCGATATAATACAATTACATCCAGTTGCTCTGAATGTGTGTCGACGTGCATTTGTGTGTAAAGGTCAGATCTGATTGTAGCATATTCAATAATACATGTTTTTCTTGACCTCTGTTTAATACGATTTGGAAGCACTTCAAATAAATATTCTTAGAGACTTTTTTCTTTGAACAGCACCAATACAAATTCAAAATAAAACAATGCGGATGTCAAGTACAGATTTTACACTTAATTTAAAGCCTTAACATATGTGCAAGGGGTGTAATAAATCTTAGTGAAACCTTATCTTGCTTATTTGGTGTTTGGATCCACTAAAAGACCTCCAATCCGGCATTAACCAGCAAGGGCTGTATACTAAGTACAGTGGGGCAAAAAAGTATTTAGTCAGCCACCAATTGTGCAAGTTCTCCCACTTAAAAGATGAGAGAGGTCTCCAATTTTCATCATAGGTATACCTCAACTATGAGAGACAAAATGAGAAAAAAAAAATCCAGAAAATCACATTGAAGGATTTTTAATGAATTAATTGGTAAATTCCTCAGTAAAATAAGTATTTGGTCACCTACAAACAAGCAAGATTTCTGGCTCTCACAGACCTGTAACTTCTTCTTTAAGAGGCTCCTCTGTCCTCCACTTGTTACCTGTATTAATGGCACCTGTTTGAACTCGTTATCAGTATAAAAGACACCTGTCCACAACCTCAAACAGTCAGACTCCAAACTCCACTATGGCCAAGACCAAAGAGCTGTCAAAGGACACCAGAAACAAAATTGTAGACCTGCACCAGGCTGGGAAGACTGAATCTGCAATAGGTAAGCAGCTTGGTGTGAAGAAATCAACTGTGGGAGCAATTATTAGAAAATGGAAGACATACAAGACCACTGATAATCTCCCTCAATCTGGGGCTCCACGAAAGATCTCATCCCGTGGGGTCAAAATTATCACGAGAACGGTGAGCAAAAATCCCAGAACCACATGGGGGGACCTAGTGAATGACCTGCAGAGAGCTGGGACCAAAGTAACAAAGGCTACATCAGAAACACACTACACCGCCAGGGACTCAAATCCTGCAGTGCCAGACGTGTCCCCCTGCTTAAGCCAGTACATGTCCAGGCCCGTCTGAAGTTTGCTAGAGAGCATTTGGATGATCCAGAAGAGGATTGGGAGAATGTCATATGGTCAGATGAAACCAAAATAGAACTTTTTGGTAAAAACTCAACTTGTCGTGTTTGGAGGAGAAAGAACACCATACCTACTGTGAAGCATGGGGGTGGAAACATCATACTTTGGGGCTGTTTTTCTGCGAAGGGACCAGGACGACTGATCCGTGTAAAGGACAGAATGAATGGGGCCATGTATCGTGAAATTTTGAGTGAAAACCTCCTTCCACCAGCAAGGGCATTGAAGATGAAACGTGGCTGGGTCTTTCAGAATGACAATAATCCCAAACACACCGCCCGGGCAACGAAGGAGTGGCTTCGTAAGAAGCATTTCAAGGTCCTGGAGTGGCCTAGCCAGTCTCCAGATCTTAACCCCATAGAAAATCTTTGGAGGGAGTTGAAAGTCTGTGTTGCCCAGCGACAACCCCAAAACATCACTGCTCTAGAGGAGATCTGCATGGAGGAATGGGCCAAAACACCAGTAACAGTGTGTGAAAACCTTGTGAAGACTTACAGAAAACGTTTGACCTCTGTCATTGCCAACAAAGGGTATATAACAAAGTATTGAGATGAACTTTTGTTATTGACCAAATACATATTTTACCGAGGAATTTAACAATTAATTCATTAAAAATCCTTCAATGTGATTTTCTGGATTTTTTTTTTCTTATTTTGTCTCTCATAGTTGAGGTATACCTATGATGAAAATTGGAGACCTCTCTCATCTTTTAAGTGGGAGAACTTGCACAATTGGTGGCTGACTAAATACTTTTTTACCCCACTGTATGTAATCTGGTTTATGAATTTCTTTTCAACAAATCAAGCCAGGAAATGGAGAACAGCAGAACCACATTAGAGCAGCTGCATCATGTTCTCTTCAATAGCCACATCCATTCTCAAGACCAAGATTTATGGTGACTGATCAAAGGTATTTCACTGACTGAAAAACTGTGTTTTTGTAGACTTTAACCTTCTGGAATGTGTCTATTAGTCACGTGATTATCGAATAAATATCAAAACACTAATTTCTCTTTAGAAAAACACACACACACAGAGCCTTTACCTTGTTTTTCCTCTAGAACAGGGGTGTCCAACCATGTGCCATGGAGAGCCAAGACCCTGCAGGTTTTCTCTTCTACCCAGTCTCTTCAGCAGGTGTTTTCACTTATCAGCAATCAGTGGGAAGAAGTTCACAGAAATCTGCTGTTGAAGACACTGGTTGGAGGTAAAACCTGCAGGGTCTTGGCTCTCCATGGCACATGGTTGGACACCCCTGCTCTAGAAGAAGCCCAGAGGTTGCATTAACTGAAAATTGTCCTTCATTGACAGATTTTTTTCCAGCAATGACTGAAAATTCTGAAAGCTGTCTGTCATTTGACAGATTACACTGCGGGTGACCTAATTAAAGTCAATTAAAGTGACAAATGATGATGGATTATTACATATAACAAAAAAGTCTAGCTCAAGGGTCACCAACTGGTGGATTCCAAGAGCCCTCTGTCTGGACCTCGAAGCCTTTTGATACAATTTGGGAAAAAGAAAGACTTGTTTTTAATGGGAAAAAAGCGGGAACAAGCGGAACTGAACTGCTGTATTGGCGACCGCCTGGACAGATTATGGCACGAGCACTGCAGTCTCCTGCTGCAGACTCCTCTCTCCGTTGTCTCACGAATGTCACTCTCACTCTGTGGTTCCAACCGCTCCAGAGGATATGCAGTGAGTCGCAAAATCACGGTTTGCTGCAGGCGCCACACACACACAAGGCCGACAGCCAGGACATCCACCTCAGACAGACTCGCTTTGTTTCAGGTCTGTATCCATGAAGTGAAGCACTGTTGTGAAACTGAGTGTATTTGCCGGGGCATTCTTTCCTCTATTCTGCCGAGAGTAGTCTGTGCTGGGATGCAGAGGTGAGGTCGCTGGTTATGGAGGCCCTTTTCGTAGCCTCCAATGTCACGTAAAAACTCAGTAAAAGCTCTGTTTTTTACTGAACATGAAAAGTTCCACCTCCCCTTTGCCTTTAATCATGGAGTTACAGCTCCATCCATGCTGTAACAGACTTTACTGTTGAGATAAAAAAAGAAATGTCAGAGGAATTCTGTAGTATGGAATTACATTTTGTGTCTTTTTTTTTGTCTTACAGTTTCAAACAGTTTTTTTTTTCTGCACTGAAAATGTATAATGGTGGACTTTTTGTGAAATTTTGTTTTTTAGATATTAATCTTTTTTAAAAAGTGCAAGAAAGTTTAGTTTGTGTTCTCCTGGAAAACATTTTTACGATTTTAATTGTAGAGCCAAGAAGGCTCAAAATCACCTCCATTTTCTCCACAAACTGAGGACAGCATGAGTCCCATACTCATATGGGGGCATGAGACCCCCCATCATGTGCTCATTCTACCGGGGTACCATTGAGAGCATCCTCACCAGCTACATCATGATGTGGTATGGAAGCTGCATCATCTCCTGCCAGAAGACACTACAACACACAGTGAAAGCAGCCAGCAAGATCATTAGTGCCCCTCTGTCCCACTTCTCGGAGAGCAACCTCACCCGCAGAGCCATCACCATTGCGGGTGAAACCTTCCACCCCTCACACTCCCTCTTCAGCCCCCTGCCCTTGGGGAAAAGGTACAGGAGCCTCCGGGCCCGCTCCACAAGACTGCTAAACAGCTTTGTTCATTAGGCCATCAAGACCCAGAACTCTGTCCACTTCCTCTTCCTGTCCACCCCACCCCCGACCGTAATGCACTCACCCGCACAATCACTACCTCAGCTGTGGGCACAGAAAGACTGGCACACGAACAGTAATACATTTGCTGCTGTATGTCTCTGCACTTCACTGAAACCATCTGCACAAATGCCATATCTGCTGCTGTCTGTTATTGCAATACTGATCATGTGCAGTCCTATCTGTCACTGTCTGTACCTACATTACTGCATTGAACTTGCAACTACGGGTATTACAGCTCTGCTTTCCTGTATTTAGGACTGCTGGGTTTCATCGTTTACCATTTATCTTTATTTGCACGATGGGATGTCTGTGTCTATCTTTTGTCGCCATTTGCACAATGGGCAGCATTACTGTACATAGACTGCTGTTGTTTTTCCAGCCTCATTCCTTTTTTTTTTTTATATTGTACACACCACTGAAGAAAGAGAGAAACGTCATTTCAATTCTCCTGTATGCCCTGTAAGTACAGTAGTATTGACAAATAAAATCTTTGAATCTTGAATCTTAGATTTTAGACCTATTTATTTGGAGTCAACAAACACATTTAGTGTTCTCCTGTATTATAAAATTTTAAATTATATAGTTTATTTCAAACTGAACAAAATTCATTTTAATTTTTGTGATTAAAATTTAATATAGAGCTAAAAGCAGCTAAAACATGAGCTTAATAAAATAATGTGTGAAAGCAAGTTAAATGATACTGGCCTGTCTGTAGACAGATGTGGTCTTCTGAAAGAATATCAATGAAATGATGGCAGTTTTCAAAAGCACATTTTGAGAAGATAGATAGATAGATCGATAGACTTTACTGATCCCAAACTGGGAAATTACAGTGTAACAGCAGCATGACAGTAGACAACCAAACAACAGAAACACACACGACAGACAAAGGGATTACCCGTGGAAAGTAAAATTAACACAACTATAAAACCTATATACAGACGTGGACAAAATTGTTGGTACTCCTCTGTTAATGAAAGAAAAACCCACAATGGTCACAGAAATAACCTGAATCTGACAAAAGGGGTAATAAATAAAAATTCTATGAAAATTAATCAATGAAAATCAGGCAATGCTTTTGAATTGTGATTCAACAGAATTATTTTAAAAAACAAACTCATGAAACAGGCCTGGACAAAAATGATGGTACCCTTAACTTAATATTTTGTTGCACAACCTTTTGAGGCAATCACTGCAATCAAACCATTTCTGTAACTGTCAATGAGACTTCTGCACCTCTCAGCAGATATTTTGGCCCACTCCTCATGAGCAAACTGCTCCAGTTGTCTCAGGTTTGAAGGGTGCCTTCTCCACACGGCATGTCTCAGCTCCTTCCACAGATGTTCAATAGGATTTAGATCAGGGCTCATAGAAGGCCACTTTAGAATAGTCCAATGTTTGGCTCTTAGCAATTCTTGGGTGTTTTTAGCTGTGTGTTTTGGGTCATTATCCTGTTGCAAGATCCATGACCTGCGACTGAGACCAAGCTGTCTGACACTGGGCAGCACATTTCTCTCAAGAATACCTTGATAGCCTTGAGATTTCATTGTACCCTGCACAAATTCAAGACACCCTGTGCCAGATGCAGCAAAGCAGCCCCAGAACATAACAGAACCTCCTCCATGTTTCACAGTAGGGACAGTGTTCTTTTCTTGGTATGCTTCATTTTTGCATCTGTGAACATAGCACTGATGTGCCTTGCCAAAAAGTTCCAGTTTTGTCCCGTCTGTCCATAGGACATTCTCCCAGAAGCTTTGTGGCTTGTCAACATGCAGTTTGGCAAATTCCAGTCTGGCTTTTTTATGATTTGTTTTCAACAGTGGTGTCCTCCTTGGTCGTCTCACATGAAGTCCACTTTAGCTCAAACAACGACGGATGGTGCGATCTGACACTGATGTACTTTGACCTTGGAGTTCACCATGAATGTGTTTAGAGGTTGTTCTGGGCTCTTTTGTTATCATTTGTATTATCCATCTCCTCCTGCGGCCACATCCAGGGAGATTGGCTACAGTCCCGTGGATCTTAAATTTCTGAATAATATGTGCAACTGTAATCACAGGAACATCAAGCTGCTTGGAGATGGTCTTATACAGTGGGGTAAAAAAGTATTTAGTCAGCCACCAATTGTGCAAGTTCTCCCACTTAAAAGATGAGAGAGGTCTCCAATTTTCATCATAGGTATACCTCAACTATGAGAGACAAAATGAGAAAAAAAAATCCAGAAAATCACATTGAAGGATTTTTAATGAATTAATTGGTAAATTCCTTGGTAAAATAAGTATTTGGTCAATAACAAAAGTTCATCTCAATACTCTGTTATATACCCTTTGTTGGCAATGACAGAGGTCAAACGTTTTCTGTAAGTTTTCACAAGGTTTTCACACACTGTTGCTGGTATTTTGGCCCATTCCTTCATGCAGATCTCCTCTAGAGCAGTGATGTTTTGGGGCTGTCGCTGGGCAACACAGACTTTCAACTCCCTCCAAAGATTTTCTATGGGGTTGAGATCTGGAGACTGGCTAAGCCACTACAAGACCTTGAAATGCTTCTTATGAAGCCACTCCTTTGTTGCCCGGGCGGTGTGTTTGGGATCATTGTCATGCTGAAAGACCCAGCCACGTTTCATCTTCAATGCCCTTGCTGGTGGAAGGAGGTTTTCCAGTCTTCCCAGCCTGGTGCAGGTCTACAATTTTGTTTCTGGTGTCCTTTGACAGCTCTTTGGTCTTGGCCATAGTGGAGTTTGGAGTCTGACTGTTTGAGGTTGTGGACAGGTGTCTTTTATACTGATAACGAGTTCAAACAGGTGCCATTAATACAGGTAACAAGTGGAGGACAGAGAAGCCTCTTAAAGAAGAAGTTACAGGTCTGTGAGAGCCAGAAATCTTGCTTGTTTGTAGGTGACCAAATACTTATTTTACTGAGGAATTTACCAATTAATTCATTAAAAATCCTTCAATGTGATTTTCTGGATTTTTTTTTTCTCATTTTGTCTCTCATAGTTGAGGTATACCTATGATGAAAATTGGAGACCTCTCTTATCTTTTAAGTGGGAGAACTTGCACAATTGGTGGCTGACTAAATACTTTTTTGCCCCACTGTAGCCTTTTCCTTTAACCCTTGTATTATGTTGAAAAAAAATTACATTGATTATGTTGCGGGTCATTTTCTTTTATATATGTTTATTGAGCTTTTGAGGGCCACAAGCAATACAGAAAAAGCAAACAGCAAGAAATGACAAAGAGAACCCTCTTTTTCAGCCCCCAAACTCCCATCCCATCATCCCATCTCCACACAAAAAAAAACAAAACAAAACAAAAAAAATACCACAATGCTATACAAATTTGTCAGAAGCAGAAGAATTACATCCTGAAAACACAATCGGAAATAATGGTGGTCTATTTGGTAATGCACTTTGACCTCTCAGTCCAAGCAAGACCATAGAGGCCACTCCGGAGGGCCTGGGCGCCATCTCCTCCTATATAACTCAAAAAGGGGCCCCATATATCAAAAAAACAAAAAGGTTTGTCTTTGAACCAGAAGCTAATAGCTTCTAATAGGATAAGTTCCATCACACCACGAATCCAATGTGTAACTGTAGGAGCAGAGTCTGAGGTCCATAAAAGAAGAATACATCTTCTTGCACAAAAGAGAAGCACCTGCAACAGTTTGAGTGCGGAGGAGCGAAGATTCAGTGGGGTAGGAGTTACTCCTAGAATGCAGCTAAGAGGAGTGAGGGCTAGATTTTTCTTGAATATAATATCAATTTCTTTACAAATTTTTACCCAGAAGTCATTAATAGGAGGACATTTAAATAAACAATGAAAATATCTGACATGTGTCAGACATGACAATATCTGTCATATCTGACATGAGCTGTGCAATCACTGGAAGGGGCTGAGAGGGTCTTGTAGAACCTAGTGATTAGTTTTCTAGGGTCTGGTTTCTGAATCACCTCCTCCATAGGTGAAAGAAAGAACCCATTAGGGTGCAGCTTAATAGATGAAGAAATAAAACTACGAATTTGCAGATACCTAAAAAAGTTATTCTGTGGGAGATTATATTTCTCTCTGAGCGGCTCAAAAGACAGCAGAGTGCCCCCTGTCATCAAGTCACCTACAGTTTTTACTCCCCTATCAGACCACAAGGAGAAGGCTTGGCCAGCCAGACCAGGGGGAAAATCCGGGTTTAAAGAAATAGGTGTGAGGGGGGAAAAGGAGCCATCCTGATTTCCAAGCTTCTTCACCAATCCTCCAAACTTTTAAAGTATTCTGTAAAATAAAATTCCCCTTTAATTTGAGACAAACCCATTTCTTAGATGCGTATAATATGTGACTAAGAGGGACAGGGGCCACTGGAGCCGCCTCTATATTAAGCCAGGTGGATGTGGGATCATTTTTAAACCAGTGCCCAATGTAAATAGAGAGGGAAGCAATTTGATAGCGCCTAAAATCTGGCACTGCCAGGCCTCCTTCATCCAGTGGGCGCTGTAATGTGCTAAGTTTTAACCTGGCTCGCTTGTTCCTCCACAGAAAAGATGTCAAAGAGCTATTAAGAATAGCAAGTGATTTTCTTGTTAAAAGAGCTGGGATCATCTGGAAGGGGTACAATAACCGAGGAAGTATAACCATTTTGACAAGGTTGACCCTTCCTAAGAGAGATAGAGGCAAGGCTGTCCAGCGAGCCAAGTCCTCCTTGATTCTACGAATTACAGGAACAAAGTTAGCTTTATATAAGCCAGAAAGAGAGGAAGTAATGTGCCCAAGTAAACAAAACCTGATGGAGACCAGCAGAAGGGGGCAGAGCACAGTGGTTACTTAGATAGAGGAGGACATCATCACAATAAAGGGAAATTTTATGATTTTTGGGACCCACATCTATACCTGTTACCAAGGAATCACATCTAATGGCCTCCGCTAAGGGCTCCATAGCGAGGGCAAACAGAATTGGTGAGACCGGGCAGCCCTGTCTAGAACCACGTCTCACTGTAAATGTGGAGGACCTCAGGCCATTTGTAATAACAGAGGCACGGGGGGCAGCATATAGCAAGGATATCCACCTAATAAAGTTGTCACCAAGATTGAATTTTGAAAGGACACCTAGAAGATAAGGCCATTCAATCCTATCAAAGGCCTTTTCTGCATCAAGGGAGACAACAAGAGATCTGACCTTTGACCTTGATCCATTCTGAAAAAGATTTAATAGTCTCCTTACATTATGAAGGGAATTACGACCCAATATAAATCGAGTTTGGTCTGTTGAAATTAAATCTGGCATGACACCTTCAAGTCTCTTCGCCAATATTTTGGCCATAATTTTCGGTCAACGTCCAGCAAGGCAATCAGCCTGTAGGATGTGCATTCATCTGCAGGTTTGCCCTTCTTTGGGATTAGAGAAATATTTGCATCCATCATAGTGTCAGGAAGAGCCCCAGAGTCAAAGGAGTAGACAGCATATTGAGAAGGGGATCAATTAGCAAATCCTTAAAAGCCTTACAAAATTCTGAGGTCAGACCATCAGGCCCCGGAGCCTTATTATTTTGTAAGCTATTAATCGCCTCTACAACTTCTTCACGGGAAATAGCCCTATTCAACAGCTCTTTTTGTGTATTGGATGCTTGAGGTAGTTTGACTAATGATAAAAAATTATGCATCAAAGTCTCCGAGTTGTGATTTGACTCAGAAGTGTATAAGCCTTCATAGAAGGAAAGGAACGAGTTGTTAATATCTTTGTTGTTATAAACTCTTTTACCAGAACTATCCTTTATGCCTGGAATAGCCTGGGAGCCAGTACTACCTTTTATTAAATTTACCAGACACTTGGAACGATTTACCAGTCAATCTACGTTCCTACTCTCACCTATGGTCACGAGCTTTGGGTAATGACCGAAAGAACGAGATCGCGGATACAAGCGGCTGAAATGAGCTTTCTCCGTAGGATTGCTGGACTCACCCTCAGAGATAGGGTGAGGAGCTCAGTCATCCGGGAGAGGCTCAGAGTAGAACCGCTGCTCCTCCACATTGAAAGGAGTCAGTTGAGGTGGTATGGGCATCTGATTAGGATGCCTCCTGGACGCCTCCCACTTGAGGTGTTTCAGGCACGTCCCACTGGGAGGAGACCCCGGGGCAGACCCAGGACTCGGTGGAGAGACTATGTCTCCCAGCTAGTCTGGGAACGCCTTGGTATCCCCTCTGAAGAGCTGGAGCAGGTGGCTGGGGAGAGGGAAGTCTGGGCTTCTCTGCTTGAACTGCTGCCTCCGCGACCCGGACCTCCGGAAAAGCGGTAGAAGATGGATGGATGGACCAGACACTTGCTTGGCTTATTGCCGAATTCATACAACTTATGCTTACCAAGCAGTATAGATCTCTGAGCTTCTTTAGATAAAAGTGCATCTGGAGCTGCTGTGGTGGCATCAATTTGAGATCTCAGGTTATCTGAAGGTTTAAGGTTAAATTCACGTTGTAGTTCACTTAATTTACCTTCAAGAAACTGTTGCTCTGTCCCCTGTTTTTTCTTAAGATTTGCCAAGAATGATATAGTTAAGCCTCGAATAACAGCTTTACCAGTTTCCCAGAGTAAATTAGGTGATACATCAGAAATATTATTTTCAGCAATAAAATGATTAAACTGTTCTGATCGATATGTTTTGAAATTGGGATTTTTAAGAAGGTAATTTGGAAAGCGCCATTGCCCCCTAGTGCTTTGAGTCTTGCTGGACATGACCAAAAATATGGGTGAGTGATCACTGATAATAATATTGCCAATGGAGCAAGAGAGTACTCTTTGAAGGGCATATTTAGGAGTAAAAAAATAATCAGTTCTAGAAGATGTTTTATGCACTTTTGAGTAAAATGTATACTGCCGATCAGTGGGGTGAAGGGTCCTCCAAGTATGAATGAAGTGAATATCAGCATAACAACCAAGTAAAGAGCGAGCTTGTCCAACAATAGACTCTGCTGTTTTTGAGGACCTATCTAGACGTGGATATAGACAACAGTTGAAATCGCCCGCTATCACAGAGGATTCAACAGTCCACTCAGAAAACAGAGAGAATACCTTAGTATAAAAATCAGTTGAACGAATCGGGGGGGGGGGGCATACACACTTAAATTGGACACAGGGTCCCCAAAGAGTGTCCCTCTAATCATGACATACCTTCCTGCAGTATCGGCCTTAATCTCCACCCCAGTCAAAGGAAGGGATTTATGAACCAAAATGGCTACCCCTCTGCTGTTAGTAGTGAAGGAGAAATAGTAGATCTGGCCCACCCATTCCCTTCTTAACTTTAGGTGTTCATCGTTGTTTAGATGGGTCTCTTGGAGGAATGCTACCTGTACCCTCTCTTTTTTTAAATAGTTAAGAATTTTTTTTACGTTAAATAGGGGTCTGGATCCCATGTACATTCCAAGAACACAATTTAATTTCTGCACTGCTAGCCATTATTCCAAATGATACGGATACTACTTTTGTTTAAAAGTTTATACATTGAGAATTTATATATGGAACCTCCTGACAAATACAAACAACACAACAAAAAACAAAACAAACAGAAAAGGGGAGTGTGGAGAAAAAAAAACAAAACACAAAACCTCCCTCATATTTTAAACGCTTCCCTAAACTGAGCGTCTACACCCTACAAAACACAACTTAACTCTGCACTAAACCAGTGCTCCACACGCAAATGTATAGTTTAAACATCTGAAGAACTTTAAAAATAAAATACTCCTTTAAAAAAAAAAAAAAAAAAGGGGTAATATGAACACTGATATTACCTCGATTCACTACATACAAACCCGTACAATGAAACTGCTTAAAGTGAATTAAAAAGTCCATAAAGTGACAAGAAAAAGAACTTATTAAACTGCTTAATTTACTGTATATATGTCTGGAAACTGGGAACTGCCCCAAAGGGCTAGTGAAAAGTTACCCACTGGTGTCATCCGCATGGAGCGCTCGGAGGGATGGGGCTATGGTCTCTGAATAAAAATTCTCCTCCTCCTCCGCTGTATCAAAGCTGTATTTGCCGCCGTTGAATGACACTTGGAGTCGGGCAGGAAACACCAAGCCGTATCTGACATCTGCAGCGTGAAGCTTTCGTTTGATGTTAATGAAAGATGCCCTTCGTTTGGTGACATCAGCAGTAAAATCGGGGAAAATGTAGACTTTGTGACCGCGGAAAGTAAGCGGGCCCTTCTCTCTGGCAAGCTGGAGAATGCGCTGTTTCACTCTGAAATGATGCACCTTTACAATTATGGGTCTCGGGGGAGCATTTTGACCCCGGACAGGCCAGGAAGCAAGGTGATGTGCTCGGTCCAACATCTCAGGCCCGTCAGGAAACTCCATACCCAGCGTCTCGGTGAAGAAGTCAGTCATAAATGTTGTAACTTGTGGCCCCTCTATGTTTTCCGGTAGACCAAGCACACGGAGATTTTGGCGTCTGCTCCTAGATTCAAGGTCCTCAGTTTTAGCCATTAGCAGTTTGTTGCATTTCTCCAGCGTTTCACACCTGGCTTCGAGTGCCGTAATCCTGTCGTCACACTCCTGCAGAGAAGTTTTGACCTCGGTCAGACGTGTCCCAAACGAGTCCATAGAAGTCTGCAGTGTGCCTAATGAGTCCCGCGTTTCAGCTCGGAAACTTTCAATTAGCCTTACCAGGCCCAAAAGTGACGGTTCTTCTGCGTCCTCATCAAAGCCATGTACAGGAGACGGGTAGTTGGCTTTCTCAATAGCTTGACGGTTAAGGGCTCGGGTAGAGCGGTCCTGATGGGAAGGGTTCTTCCCAGACATGTCTGCGGGTTTTTCAAGTGGTCCCAATATGATGAGGAGAAATATGACGAGACACAGTGACGTTTAAAATAACATTTATGAAAAGATATATCGGAGCTGGTAAGGGCGCGTCTACTCCGTATCCATGCTCCGCCCCCAAGCATGTTGCAGGTCATTTTGACCCGTACTGTGTAAATCCACTCAAAACAGTCAAAAACAGGTTAAACCAATAACAACTTTATTTTAGATTATATAAACATTTATAAAAGAGATATAACAATACATTTTTAATTTCAACACTATATTTAAGAACTATTTTGTTCAAGTTTTTCCCTCTGCATTTTTTTTTTCATTTAACTTGCCCCTTTTTCTCACATTTTCAATGTTCAACATTTTCAATGCTCTCCACATGATGGACAGAATGTAACTGTGTGCTTTCTGCAGATGTAATTCTTGCATTTCACACAAGAGGTACTTGTTTTACTGTCCTCTCGGGAGGGACAGACCTGGCATCTTTTCCATTTCTTTACACCTGTGTCCACTGGATCCATTGCAGATTGGTTGGATGGCCTGACCTTGAGCTTTTCAATGACAGCTGCAGCTGCTGGGGATCGAGCTGGCCTGGCTCGCCTCTGGATCTTGGGAGTGACAAGTGCTTTGCCGAGTTCTTCCGGGAAAAGCCGACGTCGGTACAATTTGCCGGCATTCCATTGCTGGTTGATTTCAGTCCACAGGACATAGGCATTGTAAGCAGACACATCGACAATGTTGCAGAAAATCACCAAGGGCAAACAGGCAGTCTTGTGCTGGCAGCTGTATGTTGCTGTGACTTTGTCCAGATTGTCAACACCTCCTTTGGTGGAGTTGTAGTCCAGGATCATTTGTGGCTTCATGTCTTCTCTTGTGCTCAGAGATGCATCTGTGTGCATTGTGCTCATTACAAGAACATTCTTGTTTCTCTTTGGGCAGTATTAAACAACTGCTGCTTTCTCAGTGAAAACAAATATTGAGGAATGCAGAGGTCTGCCCTGCATCTTCAGAATTTCACTGGGAAGTTCTGGCTTATTTCTTCTGACTGTTCCCAACATAGTCAGCTTTCTCTTCTGAAGTTCATCTCCAAGGCGGTAGGATGTAAAGAAGTTGTCACATGTGATGTTATGACCTTGCAACCCTTCACTCATCTCCAGCACCACACGCATCCCCTGATTCTTCTCAGATGCTCCTCCAGGTAGCTTTCCAGTATACACTTGCATATTCCATGCATAGCTAGATTTTGCATCACAGGCTACCCACATTTTGATGCCATACTTGGCAGGCTTGTTGGGCATGTACTGTCTGAAAGGACAGCACCCCCTGAATGGTACAAGGCGCTCATCTACAGTAACATGGGGACCAGGATTGTACAACAAAGGTAGAATTTCAACCCATTTATCCCATACATCTCTAAACGCAGCTAGTTTGTCTCTTTCACGTCGACCAGCTCTGGTGTCACGGTTGTCAAATCGGATCACACGAGATATCGTGTGAAATGTCTCCAGATACATTGTTGCCCGAAAGATTGGCCTTCCATACGCTTCATCCCATAGACTTGCAGTTGCTTCTCCCTTTGACCTGTACGCTCCAGCTAATACCAGAATCCCAATGTAAGCATGCAAGTCAGTCTGATCCAGTGACTTCCATTTCTTCTGAAATACACGCCTCCCCTCCAAGTTGGTCATTTCCAGTATAATCTTCTCTACTGGTGGGGATATGAAGAGCTGAAATGCTGATTGAATATCATCAATTCGTGTGACAGCAAATCTTGTAGGACCGGGAGTCATTTTGATGACATTGGAAGATGACAGTCTACCTTGGCTTTGGTGTGGTGATGCTGACCATTTTATATTACCATCTTTAGATGCCCATGTCCCCTCTGTGGATGATGATTGCTGCATTCCTTGGCTTTCATCCGATGGAGACACAACGGCAGGCTCGTCCACTGAATCCTCCTCATCGTCGGAAAATTGACAAGCTGGATCATCAATTACATTGTCCTCTGTCTCTGAAATCTCTTCCTCTGCGTCACTATCCCAGTTCAAAATATGTGATGAAGCTTCTTCAGCTGTAAACCTTCTGGAGCTCATTTTTGGTGTGTTTGTCAAAGAGATGGCATGAGAAAAGTGACAAGGACAAGGGAGAGAAAGTCCTTCCTCGACACACACCTGGGTCTCTGGCAGTCAAAATACAATTAACTGGGCAGTCAAAATAAAGTACATCAAAGAGGCATGTTTATTTTGGATCTGTACAGCTACTTACCCACATAAAAGTGTCCAGGTCAAAATGACCCGCAACATCATCTTTGTATACAAACTCTGCACATACATTCCACTACACATCAAAGTGTCCAGATTTTACACACCAGTTCATGACCCTAGATGAGGAAAAGTCACAAAATTTCATGAAGAAAAAAGAAAGGATAACCCATACTTTGGTCAACACAAAAACCGAAATGGGTCAAATTGACCCTTAACATAATACAAGGGTTAACATGCTTGTCTATAATTTTCTTTCTAATCTCCTGAGACAACTCTCTCCTTTGCTTCCTCTGGTCCATGTTCAGTATGGTACACACCATGTCAACAAACAGCACAGTGACTACTTGTCACCCTTTAAATAGGCCGATTGACTGATTACAAGTTTGTAGACACCTGTGATGTTAATTAGAGGACACATCTTGGTTGAACATGTCCCTATGGTCACATTATTTTCAATCATTTCTAGGGGTATCATTTTTGTCCAGGCCTGTTTCATGAGTTTGTTTTTTAAAATAATTCTGTTGAACTACAATTCAAAAGCACTGTCTGATTTTCATTCGTTAATTTTCATAGAATTTTTATTTATTACCACTTTTGTCAGATTCAAGTTATTTCTGTGACCATTGTGGGTTTTTCTTTCATTAACAGAGGGGTACCAACAATTTGGTCCACGTCTGTACATCATAGCTTAATATATGATGACCCGTATAAACACATGAATCATCCCACTGCACAAAGAAGGACTATCAGGAGCAGAGTGAAAATGTGAGGTACTTGTTAGTCTGTAAGGTGCAGTGTGGTAGCATTGTTATGACCAGAATACAACATCATAGTGAGTTATTGTACAGTGAAAGTGCATGTGACAGGAAAGATTTCCTGTATCTGGCCGTTGACAGCGAAGCTGTAGTAGTCTACTGGAGAAAGTGCTTCGCTGTCTGTCTAGTGCGTGGTGGAGGGGGTGATGATGGATCGCAGTTTATTTAGTGTTCTCCTCTCCACCACTGTCTCAAAGGTCTCCAGTCTGAGACCAATTACAGAGCCAACCCTCTTGATAATCTTGTCAAGTCTGTTGGTGTCTCTGGCCCTGATACTGCTACCCCAACAGACAGCAGCAAAGAAGATGGCGCTGGCGACAACGGTCTGCTAGAAAAGCTCCAGCATCCTGCAACACACGTTGAAGGATCTCAGCTTCCTCAGGAAGTACAGTCTGCTCATCCCCTTCTTGTGCGCAGCATCGGTGTTGGATCTCCAGTCCAACCCGCTGCTGATTCCGACACCCAGATATTTGTAGTCCTCAACCACTCCCACATCCTCACTCCTAATCTGCAGTGGCTGAGAAGGCGTCTTCCTCTTCCTGAAGTCAATCACCATCTCTCTGGTCTTGCTGACATTCAACCTCAGGTGATTCTGCTCTGTCTACTCCACAAATCTGTCTACCAGTGCCCTGTACTCCCCCTCCACTCCTCCTCTTATACACCCCACAACAGCTGAGTCGTCAGACAATTTCTGCAGGTGGCATGACTCTGTGTTGTACTGAAAGTCAGTGCTGTATAAGGTAAAGAGAAAAGGAGAGAGCACAGTCCCCTGTGGAGCTCCCGTATCACTAAACATCACTCCAGACAAGACATTGCCCAGCCGGACAAACTGTGGTCTGCCTGTCAGGTCGTCAGTAATCCAGGAGATCACAGAGCTGTCAACCCCCATCACCCGCAGCTTCTCACACAACAGCAGTGGCTGGATGGTGTTAAAGGCACTGGAGAAATCAAAAAAAGTGATTCTCACAGTATCTCCTTCACCATCCAGGTGCAGATGGGCTCGTTGCAGCAGGTAGATGACAGCATCTTCAACTCCAAAATGGGGCTGATATGCAAACTGTAGAGGGTCCAGCCACGTCTTCACCTGCGGCCTCAGGTGGGCTAAGACCAGTCTCTCCAGGACCTTCATCACATGAGATGTGAGGGCAACTAGTCGATAGTCGATGGATGATCTAGAGCAACCTCTGAAGAAGCTGTTTAAATTCTTCTGGGTATTCTTCCATACCTCAAGAAATGGGAAACGTCACTAGTCTTGATACCTGTCTGCTGCTCTATTATTGTCCAGCCTAGCCGCCTGTCATGTAGATGGGTGGGGAACCAAAAGCGTTAGCTCAACAGTAAAAAGTGGCAGTAGGAAGCTCGCTTTTATAAGATAAGATAAGATAAGATAAGCCTTTATTAGTCCCACAACGGGGAAATTCCAGGATTGCAACAGCACAGGGATAGCAACACTCAGAGCAACAATCAGAAGGCAAGAAAAAAAAAAAACAAGCAAGCAAGAGCAGCTAATAAACATATGTACGTATTACTATAAAATATATATATATACACACACACACAGACACACAGTGCAGAGCATTGTAGCTGGATGGAATAAATCTATGAATATATGAACACACAGTGCAGAGCATTGTAGCTAGATGGAATAAATATGTAAATATATAAACACCCACAGTACGGAGCATTGCAGCTAGGTGGAATAAATATGCAAGTATATAAACACACACAGTGCGGAGCAATGTAGCTAGATGGAATAATATGTAGATATATAAATATATAAACACCCACAGTACGGAGCATTGTAGCTAGATGGAATAAATATGCAAATATATAAACACACACAGTGCAGAGCATTGTTGCTAGATGGAATGAAACAGCATAACCGTCTACTTAGTTATCCTACATGGTATGATTATGTGCCCATACACATTCTCACCCTCCATAGCGACCGGTATGTTCCTAGTTGTATGCCGGAGAGGACCATTGTGTAAGTCTATTGCATCTTTTGCATTCAAAAAACTATTAGTTTGTTACGTCTTTTTGCTATCTCTGCGAGCAGCCCTGCTTAGGTTGTACAGTCTGACAGCCGTTGGTAGGAAGGACCTACGAAACCTCTCGGTTGTGCACCTGGGATGATGTAGTCTGCTACTAAATGAGCTCCTCAGTGCATTCAGTATGTCCTGCATAGGGTGGAACTCGGACTCCAGCAGAGATGACAGTTTAGCCACCGTCCTTCTCTCTCCTATCTCCTCCATCGGATCAAGGCGCTGCCCCAGGACAGAGCTAGCTTTCTTAATCAGTTTGTTCAGTCTCTTCCTATCGGCTGCAGTAATGCCACTGCCCCAGCAGACCACTCCAAAAGTGATGGCTGATGCCACCACCGTGTCATAGAATGACTTCAGCAGCGCCCCTTGTACACCAAAAGACCTGAGTCTCCTCAGCAGGAACAGCCTGCGCTGTCCCTTCTTGTAGAGTGCATCAGTATTGTGTGACCAGTCTAGTTTATTGTTCAGATGAATACCCAGGTACTTATAGGATGTCACCATCTCGATGTCTGTTCCCTGTATATTTACTGGTACTGTGAGGGGCTGCCCATGCCTGCGGCAGTCCACCACCAGCTCCTTAGTTTTCCTCGCGTTGATCTGGAGGCAGTTCCGATGGCACCAGTCCACGAAGTCCTGGATAAGCCCTCTGTACTCAGCTTCATCTCCATTGGAGATGAGGCCAACGATCGCAGAGTCATCAGAGAACTTCTGTAGATGGCAGTGTGTTGTGTTGTGTGAGAAGTCCGCAGTATAAAGAGTGAACAGGAAGGGAGCCAGCACCGTTCCCTGGGGGGCCCCCGTGCTACTGATGATCGTGTCGGACACACAGTCCCGGGTTCTCACAAACTGAGGCCGGTTCGTGAGGTAGTCCAGGATCCATGATGACAGGTGCTGGTCCACCCCTGCGCGCAGCAGCTTGTCCTTCAGGATCATCGGTTGGATGGTGTTGAAAGCACTGGAGAAGTCAAAGAACATGATCCTCACCATATTCCCGGGCTTCTCCAGGTGGGACAGAGAACGGTGAAGGAGGAAGATCACCGCATCCTCCACCCCAATGCCATGCTGGTAGGCGAACTGGAGTGGATCCATCGCTGGTTCCACCAGGGGGCGGAGGTGAGCAAGGAGCAGTCTCTCCAGGGTCTTCATCAAGTGGGACGTCAAGGCCACCGGTCTGTAGCTGTTCAGGTCTTTGGGGTGGGAAGTTTTTGGTACAGGTACCACACAAGATGTTTTCCACAGCTGTGGTACCCTCCCCAGTTTCAGGCTCATGTTGAAGATATACGTCACAATCCCACACAGCTGGTCTGCACAGGACTTGAGGAGCTTTGCGCTGATGCCGTCCGGTCCCGGCGCCTTCCTCGCCTTGATCTTCCTCAGCTCCGTCCTCACCTGGGTCCTGGTCAGGGTCAGGATGGGGGGCTGTGTGTTGGGAGTGGGGGGGTGTTGGTAGAGTGGGGAGTGGGCAGCAGGACTTGATTTCTTTAGAGGCAGCAGTGGTTGTTGTGCAGTCAGGGGGGAGGGCGGTTGGTCAAATCTATTGAAAAACAGATTCAGGTTGTTCGCCCACTCCCTGCCCCCTGTGGCCTGGGGGGAGGTATTCTGGAGCCCCGAGATGGTTTTGAGGTTTCTCCAGACCCCGCTGATGTCGCTCTGTTGCAGCTTGTCCTCCATCTTCTTCCTGAAGCTGTCCTTGCCTTCTCTGATCTTTCTCCTCAGCTCCCTCTGTACGGACTTCAGCATCTCCCTGTTCCCCGACCTGAAGATCCTCTTCTTCTCTCTCAGAAGTGTTTTTATCTCAGGGTTGATCCAGGGTTTGTTGTTTGAGTGACGCCGTATGGTCTTGGTGGGAACGGATTTGTCCACACAGAAGCTGAGGTAGCCCGTGAAGGTGTGAATGAGGCCATCGATGTCCTCACCATGTTATATTGTTATTACCGCCACCAAGAGGAGGAGGTTATGTTTTTGCCAGTGTTGGTTTGTTGTTTGGTTTGTCTGTCTGTTAGCAACATTAGTCAAAAAGTTCTGAAAGGATTTTGATGACATTTTCAGGAAAGGTGTGTAATGGCATGGGGAACAGATGATTGGATTTTGGTGATGATCTGAGAGTGCATACTTTCTTTGTATTTGTGCAGCAGGATTACACAAAAACTACTGGCTGGATTTGGATAAAATTCTCACCAGAGGTGGTTCTTGGGCTACGGATGAACCCACTACATTTTGGTGTGGATCTGAGAATGCATACCTCAGCCAAGGCTCTTATATTCTCACAGTGTGTTAGCAACAATACTCCAAAACTAATGGACAGACTCTGATGCAATTCTCAGCAGAAGTGGCTCTAGGTCTACATACAAACTTGTTACATTTTGGAGGTGATCCATGAGGGACGGAAGGGGCCTTGGTGGAGGTATGTGCTCTCTGAGTGCTTGATGTGAGACACCCCTGGTTCACTAATCCACAATTGATAATATCTTATCTCATCTTATCTTATCTCGCATCATTCTGGCTTATTTTGTTATTTTTATATTTTTAATTTTTTGTTTTGTTTTGTTATGTTGTGACCCTAACCAACACAATCTCTCAACTGTGGAGACCATAGAGATCACTGGAAGATCACTGAGAAATCATTGCGAGATATCAGTGATCCCTGAGAGATCACTGAAAGATCATTGAGAGATCTGGCCTTTTTATCATCTACCAATGATCTCTCAGTGATCTCCACCCCTGTGTAAATGAAGTAGAAGTGCACTAGAAACATCTGACTGCCAAACAAACTCTCAATGAGCCCTCATCGATCTGTCCTGGTCTCTCAGCGATCTCTCCTGGTTTCTCAGTGGTCTCTCAGGGATCTTTCAAAGATCTCTATTGATCACCGTGAAAATCTTACAAAGATTTCCCAAACATGGGTCCAGATAATATACAATAATGCTACAGCAGAAATCTTAACAAACAGCAATATCTCAAAATCAATAAAAATCAATAGAGGATGTCGACAAGGCTGTCCACTTTCACCCTTATTGTTTACTAGGGCAATTGAACCTTTAGCGACGGCAGTACGTTTACATCCACAAATATATGGAATTAAAGTAGGACCAACAGAACATAAAATCTCCCTGTATGCCGATGACATAATTTTGTTTATGTCGAATTTTAAAAAGTCAATTCCGACCTTGTTAAATTTAATAAAGAACTTTGGGGAAATATCAGGATATAAAATAAATAAAACAAAATCTTCAATATTAATGCTAAATGAGACCCAGAGAAATCACCCAGCTCCTGAGGTAAATCAATTCAATGTTGTAAATCAGTTTAAATATTTAGGAATTCAAATTTTGCCTAAGCTAGAATCAGTCGCTAGTGCCAACTATGAAGCCTTAATGACAGATATTAATGAGTTACTTCAGAGATGGATGTCACTACCAATGTCGATGATCGGGAGAATTAATATACTTAAAAGTAATATCTTACCAAAAATACTTTATTTATTTCAATACATTCCTTTACCACCACCTTCAGATCTATTCTCAAGAATTAAAAAAAAGTTAGTGGAATTTATATAATAACAATAGGAAGGCTAGATTACGTTTGTCCTTACTATATTTACCATTTGATCGTGGAGGTCTGAAATGTCCAAACTTTATGTTGTATTACTGGTCAGCACAACTGAGGTCTATGACATATTATTTTTCATCAAATGATCCTCCTCACTGGACTGAAATGGAATCATACAATTTACCTTTACCTCTTCCCTTATTCATATACTCAGACTCGGCTAAAAAATTACAGAAACAAGTTAAAAACCCAATTGTAAAGCACATGATCAAAATATGGTGTGAAACCAAAAAATATTTAAAAGAACCACACTTATTGTCACAATTTAGCCCAATATGGGGTAATCAATATTTTACACCAGGGAGAGCGGATGCTGTATTTAAAGTATGGAATTTAAAAGGGATTCAAAAGATTCAAGACTTATATTTGTCACGTTCAGATAACATAATGTCTTTTGAAGAACTGAGGATTAAATTCAATCTTAATAAAACACATTTTTTTAAATATCTTCAGCTTAGAAATTTTATTCGATCAAATCAAAATAATGCTCTCACCCGACCTACTTATTCATCCATCCATCCATCCATCTTCTACCGCTTTTCCGGAGGTCCGGGTCGCGGAGGCAGCAGTTCAAGCAGAGAAGCCCAGACTTCCCTCTCCCCAGCCACCTGCTCCAGCTCTTCAGAGGGGATACCAAGGCGTTCCCAGACTAGCTGGGAGACATAGTCTCTCCACCGAGTCCTGGGTCTGCCCCGGGGTCTCCTCCCAGTGGGACGTGCCTGAAACACCTCAAGTGGGAGGCGTCCAGGAGGCATCCTAATCAGATGCCCATACCACCTCAACTGACTCCTTTCAATGTGGAGGAGCAGCGGTTCTACTCTGAGCCTCTCCCGGATGACTGAGCTCCTCACCCTATCTCTGAGGGTGAGTCCAGCAATCCTACGGAGAAAGCTCATTTCAGCCGCTTGTATCCGCGATCTCGTTCTTTCGGTCATTACCCAAAGCTCGTGACCATAGGTGAGAGTAGGAACGTAGATTGACTGGTAAATCGACAGCTTTGCCTTAGAACTAAGCTCCCTCTTCACCACAACAGACCGGTACAACGTCCGCATCACTGCAGATGCTGCTCCAATCCGTCTGTCGATCTCTCGCTCCATTTTCCCCTCACTCGTGAACAAGACCCCAAGATACTTAAACTCCTCCACTTGGGGCAGGAGCCTGTCCCCAACCCGGAGAGGACAATCCACCTTTTTCCGGCTGAGGACCATGGACTCGGACTTGGAGGTGCTGATTCTCATCCCAGCCGCTTCACACTCAGCGGCAAACCGTCCCAGCAAGAGCTGTAGGTCATTGCTGGATGAAGCCAACAGGACAACATCATCTGCAAACAACAGAGATGAGATCCTGTGGTCACCAAGCATGACACCCTCCATTCCCTGGCTGCGCCTAGAAATCCTGTCCATAAAAATTATGAACAGGACCGGTGACAAAGGGCAGCCCTGGCGGAGTCCAACTCTCACTGGGAATGACTCCGACCGAGTGTTGGCAATGCGAACTAAACTCTCACAACGGTCGTACAGAGACCGAATAGCTCGTAACAACAAGCCCGATACCCCATACTCCCGAAGCACCCCCCACAAAAATCCACGAGGGACGCGGTCAAATGCCTTCTCCAAGTCCACAAAACACATGTAAACTGGTTGGGCAAACTCCCACGAACCCTCAAGAATTCTCGAGAGGGTAAAGAGCTGGTCCGATGTGCCACGGCCAGGACGAAAACCACATTGCTCCTCCTGAATCCGAGGTTCGACCAACGGCCGGACTCTCCTCTCCAGTACCTTGGCATAGACCTTCCCAGGGAGGCTGAGGAGTGTGATCCCTCTAAAGTTGGAGCACACCCTCCGGTCCCCTTTTTTGAAGAGAGGAACCACCACCCCGGTTTGCCATGCCAAAGGCACTGCCCCCGACCTCCACGCAATGTTGCAGAGGCGTGTCAACCATGACAACCCAACAACATCCAGGGCCTTGAGGTACTCGGGGCGAATCTCGTCCACCCCCGGGGCCCGGCCACCAAGGAGATTTTTAACCACCTTGGCGACCTCATACGACCTGATACGCCTACTTATTCATCCTTGGAAAAAATTTTGACGAAAGATAGTAAGAGAAAGGGTATTATTTCAGAGTTTTATAACTCATTGATGACATAACGCACGGCTCAGGAGACGCACACACACAGGCTTAGAGTAGTTCAAAGAGTTTATTAACAGCAGGAGTGAATGAGTGCGTGTCTGCGGGATGTAAATGTGTTGGTGATGGTGTCTGCTCCAGGCACAGAGGCAGGTGACCGTACAGCCGAGCAACCCTATGGAGAGAGCACAGGGAGAGGGTGACGGGCATACACCAACACAGGAGGGATTTATGGCGAGAGAAGGACTTACTTGGTTGGTCAGGACAGCTGGCACAACAAGGGGGCGAAGCCCGGAAGACAGCCACCTGGAGAGCTCTGTACAGCAGCGAGGATTGGGCGATGGAGTGGAGATGTCCGCCGCTGGGGAATCCACCTGTGCACAGGGGAGAAGACTGAAGAAAAGAGGTAAGCGATCTTCTTACCAAAATGGTGACGCTGAAGGGAAGTATGCTCACAACGGTGAGGGACGAAGTCTGACGGCTTCAGGCCGAGCCTCCGGGCGAGACGGCCTTTATCCCTCGCCGCTGATGATTGTCAGGTGCGTGAGCAGGTGGCGCCGTTGATGAATGGCGCGGCGTGACAATTGACACTATTCTCAAGTGAAAACTCACAGAAAAGACTGAATAATTGGAAAGAAGACCTGCAAATTGAAATTCCAGAGGAACAATGGGAAATGGCTTGTGCAGGAGATCAAACCATATCAATAAATGTACGTCTTAAACTGATACATTTTAAATGGTTAATGCGGATGTATGTTACACCAGTGGAGTTAAATAGATATAACAAAAACATACCAGATACGTGCACAAAATGTATGGAAAGTAAAGGAACCCTGTTTCACTGTTTATGGGAATGTAGAAAAATCAGAATGTTTTGGGAAGAGGTGAGGGTAACAATTGAAAAAATAATTTCAAAACAATTCACATTGAACCCTAAACTGTTTTTGTTGGGTCTGTATCCAGAAAAACATAACTTTAGTAAGAGAGAAAGAGCACTCATAGACCTCGGTTTGCTTAATGCCAAAAAATGTATTGCACTATTGTGGAAAAAGACTCATAGACCAAATGTGACTCAGTGGTTAAGACAGATGTTAACAAACCTTCCACTAGAAAGAATAACATATATACTGAAATCAAAGGAAAATGTGTTTGAGAATATATGGAGACCTTTCATTGATTTTGTAAAGAAATTAAACATAAATTCTGAAGAAGAAGAAGGTGAATGATATGTGTGGACCTTGTAAATTCCAAACTGGTGAACGTATATTATGTATTCTTATGTAATAGATTACCTAGACTAAACAGAGGAGCATTGTTGTTGACTTGCCTTTGTTAATGGTTGTTGGTGTTTTTAGTACATTTTTTTTTGTTGTTGTTGTAGTTAGTGTTTTTTTTTAAATTTTTAAATTACTTTAGTGTTAGTGTTTGATTGTTTGTGCCATGTTTGTAAAAAAAGGTTCAATAAAAAATATTGTGGAAAAAAGATTTCCCAAACATCTGCACAGACAGAGACTGTTGAGAGATCAGGTCCATATTTGAGCTCTCAGTGGTCTCCTAACAATCTCTGTGCTGTGTAAAGGGGTCAGATTACCTTGAAAAAGAGGAACTAAAAAATTAAAGAGCAGAAATGCTGAGCCCTTATTTTTTTTTTCCACAATATCTTTATTGAACCTTTTTTTTTTTAAACAAACATGACACAAACAATCAAACACTAACACTAAAGTACTACAAAAAAAAAAAATGCACTAAAAACACCAACAACCACCAACAAAATCAAGTCTTCAACAATGCTCCTCTGTTTAGTCTAGACAATCCATTACATAAGTATACATATTATGTTCACCAGTTTGGAATTTACAAGGTCCACACACATCATTCACCTTCTTCTTCAAGAGTTATGTTTAAATTTTTTACATGATCAATAAAAGGTCTCCATATATTCTCAAACACAATTTCCTTTGATTTCAGTATATATGTTATTCTTTCTAATGGAAGGTTTGTTAACATCTGTCTTAACCACTGAGTCACATCTGGTCTATGAGTCTTTTTCCACAGTAGTGCAATACATTTTTTGGCATTAAGCAAACTGAGGTCTATGAATGTTCTTTCACTTTTATTAAAGTTATGCTTTTCTGGGTACAGACCCAACAAAAACAGTTTAGGATTCAAAATCGGGCTGCACGGTGGCGCAGTGGTTTAGCACTGTGGCAGCACAGTTTTACCCTCGGCCGGGGGATCGCGGGGATCATGAGATCGTGGGTTTGATCCCAGCCCCCGACCAACAGTGAGCTGTGTGGAGTTTGCATGTTCTCCCCGTGTTGCGTGGGTTTACTCCGGGATTTCTCCGGTTTCCTCCCGCATACTAAAAACATGTAGGTTTAGGGCGCTCGCGCACGCAGCGACCAGCAGCCGGTGGCTTGTCACCAGACTGCAAACCAAATCTACCTATGGGTACAAATAAGTAACAAAAAAAAAAAAAAAAAAAAAAAAAAAAAAAAAAAAAATGATTTGTTTTGAGATTATTTTTTCAATTGTTACCCTCACCTCTTCCCAAAACATTCTTATTATTCTACATTCCCATACACAATGAAATAGGGTTCCTTTACTTTCCATGCATTTTGTGCATGTATCTGGTATATTTTTGTTATATCTATTTAACTCCTCCGGTGTAACATACATCCGCATTAACCATTTGAAATATATCAATTTAAGACGTACATTTATTAATTTGGTTTGGGCTTCTGTACAAGCCAATTCCCATTGTTCCTCTGAAATTTCAATTTGCAGATCTTCTTTCCAGCAGTTTAATCTTTTCTGTGAATTTTCACTTGAGGATAGTGTCAATGAGTTATAAAACTCTGAAATAATACCCTTTCTTTTACTATCTTTCATCAACATTTTTTCCAAGGATGAATAAATAGGTCGAGTGAGAGCTCCATTTTGATTTGATCGAATAAAGTTTCTAAGTTGAAGATATTTAAAAAAATGTGTTCTATTAAGATTAAATTTGACCCTCAGCTCTTCAAAAGACATTATGTTATCTGCACATGGCAAATATAAATCTTGAATCTTTTGAATCCCTTTTAAATTCCATACTTTAAATACAGCGTCCGCTCTTCCTGGTTTAAAATATTGATTACCCCATATTGGGCTAAATGGTGGCTGAGTCCTTATTTTAATCTAGACGTGGGTGTACTTAAATTAGGACTGACTGTATTCTTCCCCATTTCCATGATAAGCTGCAACTTGAATATACTTTGGTACTAGTAAATGGTTGGACTGTACCAGATGCAATAGCACTGCCGGTTGCATATTCAAGAGCAACCACACTGCCAATGATAAAGTAGTTCATTTCAGCCTGATGGAATCACCCAAGAGTGCTCAGACCTCCTGACCCTGACATTGACCTTGAGCACAACTTAGATGCAGACCCACCTGAGGACCGCTGTGTGTAAGTTTGGTGACCATGGAGGTGATTAGCTAGGAGGAATAGCGATTCCTGTGAAATGTGAACGGATGGACATCATGCCATCATATCAGCTCTTTTTGGCTTCGCCGGAATGAATTAACCCTTCTTGTGTCTTGGTTTCATGGACATGGAAAGTTCCCTCACTGTCTATGTCGCAGTTCTGCACCTGTCATATGATGTGGCCATAGACCATAAGAAATCCCCAGTTGTACTAAGTATTCCACCTCACAAAGTGGCAGACATGTATAACTTACTGCCCTTGCCTTGGAGGACTTATGTCTCCCAAATAACCATCCAAAAACCTCACTTCTGGGACGCCAACGAAGAAGAGGTTGTAAACAAATGTTGATGTGCTCTATCGCAACACGGAGCAGGCATTTGCTCCCAAATTTGCCAACTATGATTCTAAAAAGAGATTTTTTAGCCTATGAAAGTAAATATCTGCATTTTATAACAGAGGGTGGCCGAAGCTGGTTAATTTTCACCTGCCATCGACCCCAGCGCCATGTGACTGGACAGAATAATCATGCTGGCTCCATGTCGTCATATAAGATAAATTGCAGCGGAATAAAAGCAAAATTGAGGTGGAATAATCATAAGAGTTTCTGGATGTGGGCGAGAAAGCGAAACTGACCGAGAGAAGACAAAATAACGACGAAAATGGACGAAACAAGTTGCCTGGCCAGCGGTAAGTCTGATGAATGTCTTTGTTTGTTTACATTGTACTGATTTTCTGGTTCATATACTTTGAAGATAAGATAACAAAAAACCCAAAACAAAAAACGGTGACAAAAAACAAAACCATCCTTTGTGTAAATATGTCCAAAGTCCACTTTTGACTGAAAGTTATGTAATTCGATATGGCTGCCGTGGCATTATGCAAATTAGATGCGTAAATTTACTCCTATCTCAAACTTTGGATCATATTCTACATCTTTCTAATTGACAGTAAGCCATTACCTCTTACCACTTTCAAGTTATAGCTTTGGAAATCTCTGACATGTGAACTGAATATTTTCTTGAAAAAAATCTTGACCACCAGGGGGAGAGGTTGCTGGAGCAAAAGTGTGCCACAGACAGTCATTGGGTTAAAAACCTAAGAGCTATTGAAACTCAAATGCTTTCAGGTTTTTCCACATCCCCTTTATGATCTAAGTATCATACAGATGTGTAACTGGCATCCAGAAACTGATATCTTCCAACAACCAAGCAGCTTTAGAAACAAAAACTGGTAGCAAAGCAAGCCAAAGGCTTGTTTGAGTCTACGGAAACTTTCAAATAAAGTTTAAGATTGCCCACAATACCATCAACAACTAAAACACAGACAACGCGGCAAACACAAAAATACAATGTGATATCTAGCTGGACATACTGTATGATGAATATGGCAACTCCACCATATCAGCTCAAGTCCTCATTGGCAGCAAACACTATAAAAAAAAAAAAAAAATCAGTAAAGCTTTGTTCTTTTTTTTTTTCCTTTTTCAACCATGGTGGTAAAACAAAAGCAGAAGCTAAACTTGCACCAGTGGTATTGAACGCTGGTGCAGTAAAAGAATACAGCTTGTCATACTCAGAATGTCAGAATCTCCAAAAGTACAATGGGAGGCAGAGCCTTCAGTTATCAAGCTCCTCTCCTGTGGAATCAGCTGCCAATCTGGATTTGGGAGTCAGACTCGATCTCTGTTTTTAAGAATAGGGCTAAAACCTACCTTTTTGATATAGCCTACAATTAGGGAGGGATCATGTGTTTCTGAACCCTCCCTTAGTTATGCTGCTAATAGGTTTAGTCAGCCGGGGGACCTCCAGTAATGCACTGGGCCTCACTCCTTTCCTCACTCTCAATGAAATATTTTTTTTGCTGGTCATTAACATTTGTTTGTTCTCTCCCATAGATTGAGTCCCCATCGTGCTGTTTGCTCTCTACATGTCTGTTCTTTTCTTCTTCTCTATCCCCTCACCCCCCAGCCAGTCGCAGCAGATGACTGCCCCTCCCTGAGCCTGGTTCTGCTGGAGGTTTCTTCCTGTTAAAAGCGAGTTTTTCCTCTCCACCGTCGCCAAGTGCTTACTCACAGGGGATCGTCTGATTACTGGGGTCTTTCTGCAACTGTGGGGGTTCCCCCTACAGTTGATAGTGCTATGAGATGACTGTTGTTGTGAAATGGCGCTATATAAATAAAGTTGAATTGAATTGAATTGAATACACTGCACAGTTTATAATGCATGTATAAGAACTCTCTGTACAGTGAACAAAAAACAAACCTATACTCACTTAGAAATGCAACAAAAAGCTTTTGTGTAGCAGAAAATGACTATTTACAGACCAGATGACAGTTTGAAGGATGTCCTCAACACTTTCAGCACTTGTGTGCTCCACGGTCATGGCAAAGCATGAATACCATAACAATCACTGCAGAACGTGAAATTCTCCAGCTTCACTACCCTCTGTATTCAACCAAGGGCAACGCACACTTATATTTAATATTTCAAAGGCCAACTAAAGCTGGCATCTGCACATATGGACAATTTTCTTCTGTCTGCAGATACTATGAATGTCAAAGAGGCTAGAGGAAAACAGTTCATTTCAAAAGTCATTTTTATGGCTAGAGAACTCACACCCTGTATTAGACTTTGCATGAACAGAGGTTAAGGCCTGGTTTTCCTTTGTTATACTGAATAATTGTGGTGTTCAAGTGTGATCTGTGTTCATGTGGATTCCAAGAAGATGAAATACTGAGCCATGTTGGGACCAGAGGTTGCGCTAGAAATTATGGAAAAATTCATCCTTGGCCGATTATAATCCGCCATAAAGGGTTTGTCCTGGTCATTTTCCATGTGGTGATGGTAGGTAGCTCAACAGAGTGATATGAGGTATTATTGCAAATAATTTTTAGGGCCCTGCGATTCAATAATTTAGGTGTTAGTAACTGTTTTTTTGTAGAAAAATTGATGAAACCCTGGTAGTCTCTGCTGTTATAATATGATAAATACTGATTTACTTTTCTCAGTTTTACAGGACAGGCATGATTGTGTTCATATGAACATATCGGCCCATCATTTAACTTTAAAGTTACTTCTAACAACTGTCTATGAATTACTAACCAAAACTCCTCAATTACATCATCAGTATCAAAATAAAGGACTCAAAGTATTGCCTTCCATCCTTTAATATGAGAAGTGTCATTAAATTTGTAAATGACGGCCAACTCTAAATGAGTCAGCAGCATACTCTAGTTGTACAACAAACTACTTCATATGACTGTAATGGGATATCAAGTTCCAGACCAGCACTATGACTACTCATAACAGTACAAATAAAACCTACTTCATTATCTATTTCAGGGGTCTATGGGTTTCAACGGTGTTTTTGTGAAAAGATGGGAGACATGAGTTTGTCTTATAATTCACATTCTATGATGGAGAAACACCAAGATAAACCAGGCGGATGGTAAATCTAATCTGAACGGCAATGTTTTTTTGTCTATAGAAATGACTAACTTCTTATCACCAGAATAGGTTATTTGAGCAGATTCTCGCTGTGGCTTATAGGGAAGGGACTCAATCACCGCTGCCTAGCGATAGGCCTCACTTTCGTCCTCACACTCTCATCTTTTTATCTGGAAGAGCGGAAATGAAAGGACGGTATCGGGTGCTCTCCACATCCACAGTTAAGGAGATGGAGAGCCATGGACTGTTTCTTTTTTTGGCCTCAACTGTCAGATGGATAGAAACCTGTGCTCGAGAAATTATCTGGTAATTCAGAGACTCGGGGAGAGCAGAGGCTCAAAATAAGAAAATGAAAGTATTATGAAGTAATTTGTGTTGTGGCAGCGATGGTGATAACTCTGATGTAATCGAGCTTTCACACAGTTTGGTAAAAGAAAAAAAACTTGTTCAGCACAAACACAAACTAGGACTTACAGTATCTCACAAAAGTGAGTACATCCCTCACATTTTTGTAAATATTTTATTATATCTTTTCAAGGGACAACACTGAAAATATGACACTTTGATACAATGTAAAGTAGTCAGTGTACAGCTTGTATAACAGTGTAAATTTGCTGTCCCCTCAAAATAACTCAACACACAGCCATTAATGTCTATTCCGCTGGCAACAAAAGTGAGTACACCCCTAAGTACAAATGTCCAAATTGTGCCAAATTAGCCATTTTCCCTCCCCTGTGTCATGCGACTCGTTAGCGTTATAAGGTCTCAGGTGTGAATGGGGAGCAGGGGTGTTAAATTTGGTGTTATCGCTCTCACACGCTCTCATACTGGTCCCTGGAAGTTCAACATGGCACCTCACGGCAAAGAACTCTCTGAGGATCTGAAAAAAAGAATTGTTGCTCTACATAAAGATGGCCTAGGCTATAAGAAGATTGCCAACACCCTGAAACTGAGCTGCAGCACGGTGGCCAAGACCATACAGTGGTTTAACGGGACAGGTTCCACTCAGAACAGGCCTCACCATGGTCAACCAAAGAAGTTGAGTGCAGGTGCTCAGCATCATATTCAGAGCTTGTCTTGTGAAAATATTCCCAGAGGTTGTCTTTTGAAAATAAATGTATGAGTGCTGCCAGCATTGCTGCAGAGAAGAGGTGGGGGGTCAGCCTGTCAGTGCTCAGACCATACGCCGCACACTGCAACAAACTGGTCTGCATGGTTGTCGCCCCAGAAGGAGGCCCCTTTTAAAGATGATGCACAATAAAGCCTGCAAACAGTTTGCTGAAGACAAACAGACTAAGGACATGGATTACTGGAACCATGTGCTGTGGTCTGATGAGACCAAGATAAACTTATTTGGTTCAGATGGTGTCAAATGTGCGTGGTGGCAACCAGGTGAGGAGTACAAAGACAAGTGTGTCTTGCCTACAGTCAAGCGTGGTGGTGGGAGTGCCATGGCTTGGGGCTGCATGAGTGCTGCCGGCACTGGGGAGCTACAGTTCATTGAGGGAACCGTGAATGCCAACAGGTACTGTGACATACCGAAGCAGAGCATGATCCCTCCCTTCAGAAACTGGACTGCAGGACAGTATTCCAACATGTTAACGACCTCAAACACACCTCCAGGATGACCACTGCCTTGCTAAAGAAATTGAGGGTAAAGGTGATGGACTGGCCAAGCATGTCTCCACACCTAAACCCTATTTAGCATCTATGGGGCATCCTCAAACGGAAGGTGCAGGAGTTCAAGGTCTCTAACATCCACCAGCTCCGTGATGTCGTCATGGAGGAGTGGAAGAGGATTCCAGTGGCAACCTGTGAAGCTCTAGTGAACTCCATGCCCAAGAGAGTTAAGGCAGTGCTGGAAAATAATGGTGGCCACACACAATATTGACACTTTGGGCACAATTTGGACATTTTCACTTAGGGATGTACTCACATTTGTTGCCAGTGGTTTAGACATTAATGGCTGTGTGTTGAGTTATTTTGAGGGGACGGCAAATTTACACTGTTATACAAGCTGTACACTGACTACTTTACATTGACTCAAGTGTCATATCTTCAGTGTTGTCCCATGAAAAGATATAATAAAATATTTACAAAAATGTGAGGGGTGTACTCACTTGTGTGTGATACTGTAGCTTTTCACATCTACAATATACATCACCTGTAGTGATAGTGTTTCTGTATGGCATGTAAGGAACTAAATAAAAAGTTTTGAATAAGTTTTCCCACTTTTGATAAACCATGATATGTCTCAAAAATTCAGCCTGATGGGATGACAAGTCCAAAATGAAGAAAAAACAGCAAAAACTATGCAAAACTGTAATTATACTTCTAAGTACGTGAAAGGCCAGGGAACCCAGCTCAGAAATGTCATCAAGGTGTTACATGGATCAAGACCTCAAATGATGAAAAAAAACAGGATTTAAAACAGATTTTCAACAGAAACAATAGCTAAGTTTACAGGTAAACTACAACGCACTGAAGACTGTATATTTGGGGCTGCCATTATTTTATCCAAATACCAATTTGGCAATGTTAGTACTGGGTCAATTTTCTTAATAAGGAGTGCTAATAAATACTAATCATAGTGTACACGTGGGAGCGTGTCATTAGCTTTGGAGAAATCTGATGAAGAACTGAAGTCAACATTGACACAGACAGCAGGGTACATTAATACGGCAACTGGGGTGTTGTGATATTGTAATATTGATGATAACTGTGATATTAAAAATGTGATAATTGATATGTTAACAATACAGACTCATACTGTATCTGGCTGCCTTTTCCATTAAACCCCTCCCCCCCATTACACAGGGGTGGAGATTCTTGAGAGATCAGTGAATGATGAAAAATGGCCAGATCTCTCAACGTTCTTTCAATGATCTCGCAAGCATCGCCAAGACCTCTCAATGATCTTCAATGATCTCCACAGTCCTCAAAGTTTTGACTCAGTCCAAAGCAATCTCTCAATGATCACCAAAGGGAAGTAATCTCTCAACGAACTCTCGGGGAGTGCTCAACAATCTCACTGATCTCCCAATGATCTCTCAATGACCTCCGCTGTGGTCTTTCAATTAACTCTAATGGTCTCTCATCAAAGACTCCACAATTCCTCACTGATCTCTCAGCCATCTCTACCTTCAGAGTGAAAAATTTGGAATTCATTGAAAGATCATTGTGAGATCACTGACCGATAGATGAGGTCGTAGAGTGGTCAAGGAGAGGCTCAACAATCTCAATGATCTCCCAATGATTTCTCAGTGATCCTTCAATGACCTCTTAGCAATCTTACAATGAATTTCAAATTTTCCACTCTGAAATTAGAGATGGCTGAACGATTAGTGATGGATTGCTGAGAGATCGGGTCATTTTTTCATCGCTCAGCGATCTCTCAATGATCTCTACCCCTGTGTAAAGGGGGAGGAAGGGTACTAGAAACCTCTCAAATGCTCAGCAACCTCCTTGGTCACCCAAGAAAGTCACTGATCCCTGAACGATTTCTCCTGGTCTCTCAGCAGTCTCTCAAGTATCATTCCATGTTTCTGTAGCAAATATACTCAGATTTTTTTCTCATTTTTTAAAAGGTTTTGTTTGTGTTTCTTGTAATAATGACTGTTTTGCAGTGTTGCACCAGTACATTATTAGGGCTGTTGTGATGTCAGATTTTGACTACAGGATTACTTGCTCAAAATGGTTTGGTAATGATACTTTAGTGATAACTGTTGCCAACAACAAACAAACAAAAAAATCAAAACAAATGGAGATTTTTATTTAGGACCCCTTTAGACAGCATGGAGATCATTGGGTGACCACTGAGGGATCAAAAACTGACCCGATCTCTCAATGATCTCCTAAAGCCTTTTCATAAAAAACTTATTATTCTTTAAACAACAGTTTTTTCAGTGAGTTCCACAATATATAAAAATACAGGATGGAAAGCATATACCTCGCTAGAAGAAATGGAAAGAGGAAGCTGTGAAAACAGAGAATGATTAATTTTACCTTCACACTGTCCCCTCTTGTCAGGCTCTCCCAAAGGGTGTTTTGAAACTTAGCAAGATCCATTTGATGGCCTCCTCCCAACAAAGCCTGCGGGAAAGGGGAAATTCATTTTCAAAAACATCTTAATCAAACATGACACTAAGCCAGTGCTAATTGAAAAAGAAACCTGCTGCTTTTAGACAAAGACATTTCATGCACATGTAGAAAATGCAACCCACACGCGACCCTGAAAGTCCAAAGTCTGTAACTTTACAAGCTCTCAACAATGAAAGGGGGTTGAAAATTCATACTCGGCACTTAATGAATTCTCATGCATAAACTGCACCACAAATCTGCTGTTGAGAGCACATGTATTTGAGCACATCTCCAGATGCACACAAGCTTGAAATCTTCCATCTACTGTCAAGTGCCTGCTGGCCCCACAGGTAGGGACATAAAAAGTGCATTACGTAACTGCTGATAAACTGCACATCATCCATCTCCTGTTGAGCTCACCTCCCAATAATCCCTGCTGCCATATCTGCTTATCTATTCAAGTCACCCCCTAGTTAAATCAGCTTTTACAGTCAAATGGAAGAAGTTTACTACTTATAGAAGTCAAACACAATTCATCACAGAGAAAGTCGCAGTTACACAGATATAGACTGCTTGTTTTAATTCACAGAGGAACAAACGCAGCACTCTTCCTCTTGTGGAAAAAACTGACAATCAAATTAATCTGCCGTCTTTTGCCAGCTGAAATGGAAGCCAGTGATGCGGTGCAAAGCAGCGGGCACCATCAGTCACACGACCTTGTGCGAGGCCCGGAAAAAAGAAAAACAGCTGAATGAGACGCTGCGGTGCATTGAGTGGTAAGGGGACAGCAACAGAGGGGTGGAACTTGGTATGGCTTTCAAGTGTTTATTCATCTGAAACTGTGTCCCCTGGAAGCCATTTTGGCAGCGATGCATCACTGCGAGCACTGACCTTTAAACACTATGCGCAATTAAGCTAAGCTAATAAACAACTGTGGATGTGGACACGTGAAATGGAGGGCAGGTGCTGTGAGCTGCCTGGGACGTGAATGGCATGAAGTTTGAAATAAAGCAAAACTGAAATGTGGCTGTTAAAGCGAAAATTTGTGAGTTCTGGTTGAAGTTCAGTCTTTGTTACAAGGTATTCAAACTTGATTTTTTTTCTCAAGCTTGATTTTTGATAAAAGAATGAGGATAAATTGCGGTGAGACAGCTGCCACAGTGATTTGATCTCCATGATGCTTATGAAATGTTTTTAAAAGAATTGTTATGACCTCAATTGCTGCACGGTGGCACAGTGGTTTAGCACTGTGGCAGCACAGTTTTACCCTCAGCCGGGGGATCGCAGGGATCATGAGATCATGGGTTCGATCCCAGCCCCCGACCAACAGTGAGCTGTGTGGAGTTTGCATGTTCTCCCCGTGTTGCGCGGGTTTACTCCGGGATTTCTCCGGTTTCCTCCCGCACACCAAAAACATGTAGGTTTAGGGCGCTCGCGCACGCAGCGACCAGCAGCCGGTGGCTTGTCACAAGACTGCAAACCAAGTCTACCTACGGGTACAAATAAGTAACAAAAAAAAAAAAAAATTGACATGACAGAAGTCCAATGACATCCACAAATCAGAGCAGACCTGATTGCTTCTTATGAGCTTATAAAGTGAGTGTTGCTTTTGATACAGCCTTTTAAATTAAACAATAAAAAATATAGAAACACAAATAAATCCTATATATTTTGTGAACTGACAAGACAAAAGCTGAACTTTCTGGAAGCTGTGTGTCCTGTTACATCAGGTGGAAAACTAACACAGCATTCCATAAAAAAAGAACATCATACCAACAGTCAAACATGGGGGTGGTACTGTGATGGCCTGGGGCTGCTTTGCTGCTTCAGGACCTGGATGAATTTTTGTAATTGATGGAACTGTGTATACTGAAATACTGAAACACCATGCTGACGTCAGATTTTTCCTGAATTTAGGATGATGATTTACGATAACTTTATTCTTGTTGACCAACAGAAGCCATTTTCACAAATATACGACAAAACCCCAGCGCCAAAAATGGACAAAAGCCCACCATGTATTAGTAATTGCCACACAACGTTATTGAGGAACATAATGAGAAAGGACATAAATGGAACTTAAGCATACCCCTGAAGAACTTCTGGAAAGATCATCAGCATCAGACGAAAGATTACTCAAATTCTTAGATAGGAAAGATAGTGCTTACCATATTATTTGTTTTAAGAAGGACAGTCTAGACCAGTCTATGGGTGCTTTCACACTGTCTGGTCTGGACTTTTAGACTTTTCACTTTGATCAAGACCAAAATTTTAGGTGTGAAACCTCCTCATGGTTCAGACCAAAAAGCTCAAAATTGGTGCAGCAAAAAGAGGTGGTCCTCATGATGCCATTTATTTTGTGAAGTGCACCAGTCCCTCCTACAGTAAAACACTCCCACAACATGACGCTGCCACCCCCATAGTTCATAGTTGGGATGCTGTTCTCAGACTTGCAAGCGTCACCCTTTTTCCTCCAAATGTAATGATGGTCATTATTGCCAAACGGTTCAATTTTAGTTTCATCAGACTACAGGACATGTCTCCAGAAATTAAGATCTTTGTCCCTGTGTGCATTTGCAAACTGTAATCTGGATTTTTTTTATGTTGCTTTTGAAATAATGGCTTCTTCCTTGTTGAATGGCCTTTCAACCCATGTTTGTACAGGACTTGTTTCACTGTGAATAATGACTCTTTTACCAGCTTCAGCCAGCATCTTCACAAGGTTTTTTTCTTTCTCTTCCTGATAGCTTGGCTGATTTCTTTTGGATTTCCCATGATGTCACACAAGGAAGCAGTGTGTTTGAGGTGTGCCTCCAATTAACTCAAATGTTGTCAATTAACTTATCAGAAGCTTCCGCAGCCAAGACATCACCATCTGGGCTTTCCCAAATTGATTAAAGGCATAGTAATCTTAGTGTACAGTATCTCACAAAAGTGAGTACACCCCTCACATTTTTGTAAATATTTTATTATATCTTTTCATAGGACAACACTTAAGATATGACACTTTGACATAATGTGAAGTAGTCAGTGTACAGCTTGTACAACAGTGTAAATTTGCTGTCCCCTCAAAATAACTCAACACACAGCCATTAATGTCTAAACTGTTGACAACAAAAGTGAGTACATCCCTAAGTGAAAATGTCCAAATTATGCCCAATTTGCCATTTTCCCTCCCTGGTGTCATGTGACTTGTTAGCGTTACAAGGTCTCAGGTGTGAATGGGGAGCAGGTGTGCTAAATGTGGTGTTATCGCTCTCACACTCTCATACTGGTCACTGGAAGTTCAACACTGCAACTCATGGCAAAGTACTCTCTGAGGATCTGAAAAAAAGAATTGTTGCTCCACAAAAAGACGACCTACCTAGGCTATAAGAAGATCGCCAACACCCTGAAACTGAGCTGCAGCACGGTGGCCAAGACCACACAGCGGTTTAATGGGACAGGTTCCACTCAGAACAGGCCTTGCCATGGTCGACCAAAGAAGTTGAGTGCATGTACTCAGCGTCATTCCCAGAGGTTGTCTTTTGAAAATAGACATTGCTGCCAGCATTGCTCTAGAGGTTGAAGGGGTGGGAGGGTCAGCCTGTCAGTGCTCAGACCATACGCCGCACACTGCATCAAACTGGTCTGCTGTCACCCCAGAAGGAAGCCCCTTTTAAAGATGATGCACAAAGCCCACAAAGTTTGCTGAAGACAAGCAGTCTAAGGACATGAATTACTGGAACCATGTCCTGTGATCTGATGAGACCAAGATAAACTTATTTGGTTCAGATGGTGTCAAGCGTGTGTGGCGGCAACCAGGTGAGGAGTACAAAGACAAGTGTGTCTTGCCTACAGTCAAGCGTGGTGGTGGGAGTGTCATGGTTTGGGGCTGCATGAGTGCGGCCAGCACTGGGGAGCTACAGTTCATTGAGGGAACCGTGAATGCCAACATGTACTGTGACATACTGAAGAAGAGCATGATCCCCTATCTTTGGAAACTGGGCTGCAGGACTGTATTCCAACATGATAACAACCACAAACACACCTCCAAGATGACCACTGCCTTGCTAACGAAATTGAGGGTAAAGGTGATGGACTGGCCAAGCATGTCTCCACACCTAAACCCTATTTAGCATCTGTGGGGCATCCTCAAACGGAAGCTGGGGGAGCGCAAGATCTCTAACATCCACCAGCTCCGTGATGTCGTCATGGAGGAGTGGAAGAGGATTCCAGTGGCAACCTGTGAAGCTCTAGTGAACTCCATGCCCAAGAGAGTTAAGGCAGTGCTGGAAAATAATGGTGGCCACACAAAATATTGACACTTTGGGCACAATTTGAACATTTTCACTTAGGGGTGTACTCACTTTTGTTGCCAGCGGTTTAGACATTAATGGCTGTGTGTTGAGTTATTTTGAGGGGACAGTAAATTTACACTGTTATACAAGCTGTACACTGACTACTTTACATTGTATCAAAGTGTCATATCTTCAGTGTTGTCCCATGAAAAGATATAATAAAATATTTACAAAAATATGACGATCCCCTCATCGATCGTCACCTTATCGTGGTGGTGGTGGTGGGGGTTTGCGTGCCCCAGTGATCCCAGGAGCTATGTTGTCCGGGGCAATTTGCCTCTGATAGGGTCACCCAAGACAAACTGGTCCTGGGTGAAGGGCAAGACTAAGAACGATCCAACAGACTCTCATGATAAATTCTAGACCAAGGATTCAGTGTACCCCGCCCGGTATGGGGTTACCGGGGCCCCACCCTGGAGCAAGGCCTGGGGGAGGGGCTCGATGGCTAGCGTCTAGTGGCCGGGTTTCCACCCATGGGACCCGGCCGGGCTCAGCCCAAAGGAGTTACATGGGTCCGCCCTCCAGTGGGCTCACCACCTGCAGGAGGGATCATGGGGGTCCGGTGCTATGTGGATTAGGTGGCGGTCAAAGGCGGAGACCTTGGCGGACTGATCCCAAGCTTTCTAAACTGGCTTTTGGTACGTGGAATGTCACCTCTCTGGTGGGGAAGGAGCCTGAGCTGGTGTACGAGGTTGTGAGATACCGGTTAGATATAGTTGGCCTCACCTCAACACACAGTTCCGGTTCCGGAACCAGTCTCCTGGAGAGGGGCTGGAGCTTGGCCTTTTCTGGAGTTTCCCCGGGCGAGAGGTGACGAGCAGGGGTGGGTATTCTTGTATCCCCCCACCTTGCTGCCTCTATATTGGAGTTTTCCCCGGTGGACGAAAGGGTTGCTTCCCTGCGCCTTCGGGTTGGGAAATGGGTCCTGACCATCATTTGTGCCTATACACCAAATGATGGTTTAGAGTACCCACCCTTTTTGGAGTCTGTGACTGGGGTGCTGGAGGGTGCTCCCCTTGGAGACTCCATTGTCCTACTGAGGGACTTCAATGCGCACATGGGTAATGACAGTGAAACCTGGAGGAGGGTGATTGGGAGGAATGGCCTGCCCGATCTGAACCCGAGTGGTGTTCAGTTATTGGACTTCTTTGTTAACCATAGTTTGTCCATAACGAACACCATGTTCAAGCATAAGGGTGTCCATATGTGCACCTGGCACCAGGACACCCTTGGTCGCAGGTCGATGATCAATTTTGTTATCGTGTCATCAGACCTACGACCGTATGTCTTGGACACTCGGGTAAAGAGAGGTGCAGAGCTGTCAACTGATCACCACCTGGTGGTGAGTTGGATCCAATGGCAGGGGAGGAAGCCATTCAGACCTGGTAGACTCAAATGTATAGTGAGGGTGTGCTGGGAATGTCTGGATGAGGCCCCTGTTCGGGAGGTCTTCAACTCCCACCTCCGGAAGAACTTCAACCACATTCCGAGGGAGTCTGGAGACATGGAGTCTGAATGGGCCATGTTCTCCACCTCTGTTGTTGAAGCGGCAGCCCAGAGCTGCGGCCGCAAGGTGGTCGGTGCATCTCGTGGTGGCAACCCCCGAACCAAGTGGTGGACACCAGTTGTGAGAGGGGCCATTAAGCTGAAGAAGGAGTCCTATCAAGCTTGGCTGGCTTGTGGGACTCCCGAAGCAGCTGAGGTGTACCAGCAGGCCAAGTGGAGTGCAGCTCGGGTGGTTGCTGAAGCAAAAACCTGGGTATGGGAGGAGTTCGGTGAGGCCATGGAACAAAACTTTCGGTCAGCCTCGAAGAGATTCTGGCAAACTGTCCAGCGGCTCAGGAGGGGAAAGCAGCTCCCCGTCCACACTGTGTATGGTGCGGATGGGGCGCTGTTGACTTCGACTGGGGATATCGTCGGGCGGTGGAGGGAATACTTCGAGGATCTCCTCAATCCCACTGATACGCCTTCCACAGAGGAAGCACGGTTTGTGGACGAGGGGGATAACTCGCCTATCACAGGGGCTGAGGTCACCAAGGTGGTTAAAAATCTCCTTGGTGGCCGGGCCCCGGGGGTGGACGAGATTCGCCCTGAGTACCTCAAGGCCCTGGATGTTGTAGGGCTGTCATGGTTGACACGCCTCTGCAACATTGCATGGAGGTCGGGGGCAGTGCCTTTGGCATGGCAAACCGGGATGGTGGTTCCTCCCTTAAAAAAGGGGACCGGAGGGTTTGCTCCAACTTTAGAGGGATCACACTCCTCAGCCTCCCTGGGAAGGTCTATGCCAAGGTACTGGAGAGGAGAGCCCGGCCGTTGGTCGAACCTCGGATTCAAGAGGAGCAATGTGGTTTTCGTCCTGGCCGTGGCACATCGGACCAGCTCTTTACCCTCTCGAGAATTCTCGAGGGTTCGTGGGAGTTTGCCCAACCAGTTGACATGTGTTTTGTGGACTTGGAGAAGGCATTTGACCGCGTCCCTCGTGGATTTTTGTGGGGGGTGCTTGGGGAGTATGGGGTATCGGGCTTGTTGTTACGAGCTATTCGGTCTCTGTACGACCGTTATGAGAGTTGGACTCCGCCAGGGCTGCCCTTTGTCACCGATCCTGTTCATAATTTTTATGGACAGGATTTCTAGGCACAGCCAGGGAACGGAGGGTGTCATGCTTGGTGACCACCGGATCTCATCTCTGTTGTTTGCCGATGATGTTGTCCTGTTGGCTTCATCCAGCAATGACCTACAGCTCTTGCTGGGACGGTTTGCCACGGAGCGTGAAGCGGCTGGGATGAGAATCAGCACCTCCAAGTCCGAGTCCGAGTCCATGGTCCTCAGCCGGAAAAAGGTGGATTGTCCTCTCTGGGTTGGGGACAGACTCCTGCCCCAAGTGGAGGAGTTTAAGTATCTTGGGGTCTTATTAACAAGTGAGGGGAAAATGGAGCAAGAGATTGACAGACGGATCGGAGCAGCATCTGCAGTGATGCGGACGTTGTACCAGTCTGTTGTGGTGAAGAGGGAGCTTAGTTCTAAGGCAAAGCTGTCAATCTACGTTCTGACTCTCACCTATGGTCACGAGCTTTGGGTAATGACCGAAAGAACAAGATCACAGATACAAGCAGCTGAAATGAACTTTCTCCGTAGGATTGCTGGACTCACCCTCAGAGATAGGGTGAGGAGCTCAGTCATCCGGGAGAGGCTCAGAGTAGAATCGCTGCTCCTCCACACTGAAAGGAGCCGGTTGAGGTGGTATGGGCATCTGAATAGGATGCCTCCTGGACGCCTCCCACTTGAGGTGTTTCGGGCACGTCCCACTGGGAGGAGACCCCGGGGCAGACCCAGGACTCGGTGGAGAGACTATGTCTCCCAGCTGGTCTGGGAACGCCTTGGTATCCTCTCTGAAGAGCTGGAGGAGGTGGCTGGGGAGAGGGAAGTCTGGGCTTCTCTGCTGCCTCTGCGACCCGGACCTCCGGAAAAGCGGTAGAAGATGGATGGATGGGTGGATGGATGAGGGGTGTACTCACTTGTGTGAGATACTGTATGTAAACTTCTGACATTGAAGTAATAAAAAAATTTCAAAAAAATATTTAGGAAATCTAAAAATTATTTATCAAACAGAAATAATTTTGGTAATCCTAACTGACCTAAAACAGGAAAAGTTTAGTCTGATTTAATGTCAGACAGTGAGAAAAAAAATGTGTCTTTCTAGTCATTGCATGTAAACTTCTGGTTTTAACTGCATATGTATTACATAAAGTTATGTAGTTCTCTTGGAAGAGGAGCAATGTGAGACCAAACCTAACCAGACCAAATGTATTCAATGTAATAAAAGTATGAACCTTGTCTGGACCTTGGTGCAAACTTTCAGGTGTGAAAACAGTCCAGTCTAGAACTCACTGAGGTCAGGCACCCCCACATTTGGACACTCATGTCCGCATTACAACAAGACTGTATATAAACAGATAACATTTACAGTACACTGCTGGGGTTTTGTCCACACACCCATTTCACATCTGCAGTGCAGCCCTGAACACAACCCAGCACCTTCAGTTGTCCGTTACACGAAAAAAGAACTAACTTCATGTAAAGGCCTAACCTAATGAAACAATCTTAGTGAGCAAGTTACCCCACGTATTTGCATATCAGGGGCCCCCAATGGGACCTGTGATCAACATAAAATGGACTGGAAAAAGTAAGTCTCCCTCCCCAAAAATGGAACTCCTCATTTCAATCAGAGCTTCGGACTCTAATCAGGAATACAGAAGCTATAGCAGTGATAAGATAAAAAGACCCCCCCTCACAAAAAAAAAAATGGAACCGTTCATTAGATGTGTGTGAAAATTGAATGTGTCCAAGGTATCGATAAGTTAAGGCTTCTGTATAAAGTTGAAGTCAATCCGATCAGGAATGTAGATGCTATAGTGATGAATACATGTTGTCAAACGAACAGAAGAATGGACGAATAAACAAACAGACGGAAGGGTATAAAACATTATACCCTCCAAAACTTCATTGCTCGGGGTATAATAACTCCAAGATGAGTCCAGAGGCCTGTACTGTGGAGCAGATTCAACATACCCAGAGTATGTTTCACTACTCTGGATCAGGATTACCTGTGCTATGAATGTGGTTATCAACTCAGTACGTGGACCCCGGGTTAATCTGTCTGGCTGCATGCACCCTCACATGAAAGAGGTGGTGATCTCAGCAGAGGACCAATAGGGAGAATACACAAGGAAGAGTGGCGTACGTCACTAATGACGTATAAGTTATATATAATAAGTTTAAACAATGTGTAGACTTTAAGACCAGAGGAGAGAATATGTTGGACTTGGTGTACACAAATACAGATGCTTATAAGGCAACACCTCGCCCCCACCTCGGCCTTTCTGACCACCTATCCGTGATGCTGGTGTCTGCCTACAAACCTTTACTGAAGCGCAGCAGGCCAGTAGTGAAACAAATCAGGATTTGGCCAGAGAATGCAACCTCAGCACTGAAAGACTGTTTTCTGCACACAGGCTGGGAGGTTTTCAAAATAGCAGCCTCCCAGGAAGACAAGACAGATAAGATAAGATAAGATAAGCCTTTATTAGTCCCACAATGGGGAAATTCCAGGATTGCAACAGCACAGGGATAGCAACACTCAGAGCAACAATCAGAAGGCAAGAAAAAAACAAGCAAGCAAGAGCAGCTAATATACATATGTACATATTACTATAAAATATATATATACACACACACACACACACACACAGACACACAGTGCAGAGCATTGTAGCTGGATGGAATAAATATATGAATATATGAACACACAGTGCAGAGCATTGTAGCTAGATGGAATAAATATGTAAATATATAAACACCCACAGTACGGAGCATTGCAGCTAGGTGGAATAAATATGCAAGTATATAAACACACACAGTGCGGAGCAATGTAGCTAGATGGAATAATATGTAGATATATAAAAAACACAGTGCTGAGCATTGTAGCTAGATGGAATAAATATGTAAATATATAAACACACACAGTGCAGAGCATTGTTGCTAGATGGAATGAAACAGCATAACCGTCTACTTAGTTATCCTACATGGTATGATTATGTGCCCATACATATTCTCACCCTCCATAGCGACCGGTATTTTCCTAGTTGTATGCCGGAGGGGACCATTGTGAAGTCTATTGCATCTTTTGCATTCAAAAAACTATTAGTTTGTTACGTCTTTTTGCTATCTCTGCGAGCAGCCCTGCTTAGGTTGTACAGTCTGACAGCTGTTGGTAGGAAGGACCTACGAAACCTCTCGGTTGTGCACCTGGGATGATGTAGTCTGCTGCTAAATGAGCTCCTCAGTGCATCCAGTATGTCCTGCATAGGGTGGAACTCGGACTCCAGCAGAGATGACAGTTTAGCCACCGTCCTTCTCTCTCCTATCTCCTCCATCGGATCAAGGCGCTGCCCCAGGACAGAGCTAGCTTTCTTAATCAGTTTGTTCAGTCTCTTCCTATCGGCTGCAGTAATGCCACTGCCCCAGCAGACCACTCCAAAAGTGATGGCTGATGCCACCACCGTGTCATAGAATGACTTCAGCAGCGTCCCTTGTACACCAAAAGACCTGAGTCTCCTCAGCAGGAACAGCCTGCGCTGTCCCTTCTTGTAGAGTGCGTCAGTATTGTGTGACCAGTCTAGTTTATTGTTCAGATGAACACCCAGGGACTTATAGGATGTCACCATCTCGATGTCTGTTCCCTGTATATTTACTGGTGCTGTGAGGGGCTGCCCATGCCTGCGGCAGTCCACCACCAGCTCCTTAGTTTTCCTCGCGTTGATCTGGAGGCAGTTCCGATGGCACCAGTCCACGAAGTCCTGGATAAGCCCTCTGTACTCAGCTTCATCTCCATTGGAGATGAGGCCAACGATCGCAGAGTCATCAGAGAACTTCTGTAGATGGCAGTGTGTTGTGTTGTGTGAGAAGTCCGCAGTATAAAGAGTGAACAGGAAGGGAGCCAGCACCGTTCCCTGGGGGGCCCCCGTGCTACTGATGATCGTGTCGGACACACAGTCCCGGGTTCTCACAAACTGAGGCCGGTTCGTGAGGTAGTCCAGGATCCATGATGACAGGTGCTGGTCCACCCCTGCGCGCAGCAGCTTGTCCTTCAGGATCATCGGTTGGATGGTGTTGAAAGCACTGGAGAAGTCAAAGAACATGATCCTCACCATATTCCCGGGCTTCTCCAGGTGGGACAGAGAACGGTGAAGGAGGAAGATCACCGCATCCTCCACCCCAATGCCATGCTGGTAGGCGAACTGGAGTGGATCCATCGCTGGTTCCACCAGGGGGCGGAGTTGAGCAAGGAGCAGTCTCTCCAGGATCTTCATCAAGTGGGACGTCAAGGCCACCGGTCTGTAGCTGTTCAGGTCTTTGGGGTGGGAAGTTTTTGGTACAGGTACCACACAAGATGTTTTCCACAGCTGTGGTACCCTCCCCAGTTTCAGGCTCATGTTGAAGATATACGTCACAATCCCACACAGCTGGTCTGCACAGGACTTGAGGAGCTTTGCGCTGATGCCGTCCGGTCCCGGCGCCTTCCTCACTTTGATCTTCCTCAGCTCCGTCCTCACCTGGGTCTTGGTCAGGATGGGGGGCTGTGTGTTGGGAGTGGGGGGGGGTGTCGGTGGAGTGGGGAGTGGGCAGCAGGACTTGATTTCTTAGAGGCAGCAGTGGTTGTTGTGCAGACAGGGGGGAGGGCGGTTGGTCAAATCTATTGAAAAACAGATTCAGGTTGTTCGCCCACTCCCTGCCCCCCGTGGCCTGGGGGGAGGTATTCTGGAGCCCCGAGATGGTTTTGAGGTTTCTCCAGACCCCGCTGATGTCGCTCTGTTGCAGCTTGTCCTCCATCTTCTTCCTGAAGCTGTCCTTGCCTTCTCTGATCTTTCTCCTCAGCTCCCTCTGTACGGACTTCAGCATCAGATGTGGAGGAGTATGCTGAAACGGTCACCAGCTACATCGCGAAGTGCACAGAGGATGTTACTTTAGTGAAGACTATCACTGCACGGGGCAACCATAAGCCCTGGATGACTGCAGAGGTGCGCTCGCTGCTCACAGCCAGAGATGCAGCCTTCAGAGCGAAGGACAGGATCGCCCTCCGCTCAGCCAGGTCTGCGCTCTCAAAGGGAATTAAGACAGCAAAGCGCGCCTATGCGGAGAAAATCCAGGGACACCTCTGTGACACTAGGAACACCAAGCAGATGTGGCAGGGAGTTCGGGCACTGACGGACTATAAGTCTAGGCAGGGGGTCGATGATGATGACACTTCACTTCCAGACAGGCTCAACAACTTCTTTGCACGTTTTGAAGAATCAAACCCGACAATCAGAAGGCGGGCTGGCCCATCTCCACCATCAGTTGGGCCAGCTATCAACAACACAGCGGACACATGGAGGAGCCTAACCAAGATCAACCCACGTAAAGCTGCAGGTCCGGACAACATCCCGGGATGTGTGCTCCGAGACTGCGCGAGCGAGTTGGCGGATGTCCTGACTGACATTTATAACATCTCCCTGAGTCAGGCCATCGTTCCCAGATGCTTTAAGACCTCTACCATAGTACCGGTGGCAAAGAAACCAGTTGTGTCCTGTCTGAATGACTATCGTCCTGTTGCACTGACACCAATTGTGACGAAGTGTTTTGAATGGCTTGTCAAACCACACATCACAGCCTGCCTCCCTGCATCACATGACCCACCCCAGTTTGCATATCATTCAAACCACTCCACGGAGGATGCTATAGTCACCACCCTGCACTCTGTCATCACTCACCTGGATCAGAAAGACACCTACACCAGACTCCTGTACATTGATTTCAATTCAGCATTCAACACCATTATTCCCCAGAGACTGATGGAGAAATTACTCCCTTCTTGGTCTGAACACCGCCACATGTCTCTGGATTCTGGATTTCCTGACCGAGAGACCTCAGTCTGTCCGGGTTGGAAACAACATCTCCAACTCTATCACGCTGAGCACCGGATCCCCTCAAGGCTGTGTACTCAGTCCACTGTTGTTTACACTTCTAACACATGACTGTGTATCCAGACACGAGGGGAACCAGATTATTAAGTTTGCAGACCACACCATGGTGGTGGGACTTATTCAGAGGGATGAGGAATCAATGTACAGGGAAGAAGTGAGAGACCTGGAGGGCTGGTGTAGGGAGAACAATCTGGTGCTCAACGTGGACAAAACAAAGGAGATGATTATCGACTTTCGGCGGTCACAGCCTGATCACGTCCCTCTCAGCATCGATGGCCGTTTAGTGGAGAGAGTGGAGAACATCAAGTTCCTCGGAGTGCAGATCTCGCAGGACCTGACCTGGAGCAAGAATTCCTTGGGGATCAGGAAGCAGGCCCAGCAGAGACTGCACTTCTTGAGGAAACTCAAACAGGGCTCTCTCCCCATCTGCATCCTCAGGACCTTCTACAGAGATGTGGTGGAGAGTGTTCTGATGTACTGCATTGCAACATGGTACTCCAGCTGCAGTATGTCAGACAAAAAAGCCCTGCAGAGGATAGTTAAGGGAGCTGAGAGGGAAATTGGAGTTTCCCTCCCCTCTGTCCAAGAACTTTTTCAGAACCGTTGTAGGAGCAGGGCACTGAACATTGTCAAGGACCATTCTCACCCTCTGCATAAACACTTTGAACTTCTGCCATCTGGCAAATGATTCCGGAGCATCAGAGGCAGAACCACCAGACTGATTAACAGCTTCCTTCCACAAGCTGTTAGGATGCTGAACAGTTGATCCGGAATCTCTCATACATACTACTGCACCTATGGACATTATGTACAGTGGGGCAAAAAAGTATTTAGTCAGCCACCAATTGTGCAAGTTCTCCCACTTAAAAGATGAGAGAGGTCTCCAATTTTCATCATAGGTATACCTCAACTATGACAGACAAAATGAGAAAAAAAATCCAGAAAATCACATTGAAGGATTTTTAATGAATTAATTGGTAAATTCCTTGGTAAAATAAGTATATGGTCAATAACAAAAGTTCATCTCAATACTTTGTTATATACCCTTTGTTGGCAATGACAGAGGTCAAACGTTTTCTGTAAGTCTTCACAAGGTTTTCACTCACTGTTGCTGGTATTTTGGCCCATTCCTCCATGCAGATCTCCTCTAGAGCAGTGATGTTTTGGGGCTGTCGCTGGGCAATACGGACTTTCAACTCCCTCCAAAGATTTTCTATGGGGTTGAGATCTGGAGACTGGCTAGGCCACTCCAGGACCTTGAAATGCTTCTTACAAAGCCACTCCTTCATTGCCCGGGCAGTGTGTTTGGGATCATTGTCATGCTGAAAGACCCAGCCACGTTTCATCTTCAATGCCCTTGCTGATGGAAGGAGGTTTTCACTCAAAATCTCACGATACATGGCCCCATTCATTCTTTCCTTTACACGGATCAGTCGTTCTGGTCCCTTTGCAGAAAAACAGCCCCAAAGCATGATGTTTCCACCCCCATGCTTCACAGTAGGTATGGTGTTCTTTCTCCTCCAAACACGACAAGTTGAGTTTTTACAATAAAGTTCTATTTTGGTTTCATCTGACCATATGACATTCTCCCAATCCTCTTCTGGATCATCCAAATGCTCTCTAGCAAACTTCAGATGGGCCTGGACATGTACTGGCTTAAGCAGGGGGACACGTCTGGCACTGCAGGATTTGAGTCCCTGGCAGTGTAGTGTGTTACTGATGGTAGCCTTTGTTACTTTGGTCCCAGCTCTCTGCAGGTTATTCACTAGGTCCCCCCGTGTGGTTCTGGGATTTTTCCTCACTGTTCTCGTGATAATTTTGGCCCCATGGGGTGAGCTCTTGCGTGGAGCCCCAGATCGAGGGAGATTATCAGTGGTCTTGTATGTCTTCCATTTTCTAATAATTGCTCTCACAGTTGATTTCTTCATACCAAGCTGCTTACCTATTGCAGATTCAGTCTTCCCAGCCTGGTGCAGGTCTACAATTTTGTTTCTGGTGTCCTTTGACAGCTCTTTGGTCTTGGCCATAGTGGAGTTTGGAGTCTGACTGTTTGAGGTTGTGGACAGGTGTCTTTTATACTGATAACGAGTTCAAACAGGTGCCATTAATACAGGTAACGTGTGGAGGACAGAGGAGCCTCTTAAAGAAGAAGTTACAGGTTTGTGAGAGCCAGAAATCTTGCTTGTTTGTAGGTGACCAAATACTTATTTTACCGAGGAATTTACCAATTAATTCATTAAAAATCCTTCAATGTGATTTTCTGGATTTTTTTTTCTTCTCATTTTGTCTCTCATAGTTGAGATATACCTATGATGAAAATTGGAGACCTCTCTCATCTTTTAAGTGGGAGAACTTGCACAATTGGTGGCTGACTAAATACTTTTTTGCCCCACTGTATATTATTTGTATATTATAGTTCTGGTTAGTTTTCAAGTATGTCTCAGGGAAGTGTGAATGGCTGTGTTGGGGTGGGGGGTGAGGGTGTGTGTGAGTGTGTCTTAAATTATGTTCTTTTTACTTATATGGATGCTGAGAGAAACACAATTTCATCTTGCTTGCACTACAGTTGTATGTACAGCAACATGACAATAAAGGTTGATTTGATTTGATTTAATGACGAAAAAAGTGTTGGATCAAATAAATGTGAAGAGTACAGGCATGTAATATGAGGGAAATAAGAAACAGCTGCAGCAGTCAAAGTAGAAAAGCACAACAAAAAGAAGCTGCACTGTGAATGCTTCAACTGATTGTTTAAATATTACCTGACTCCTTGTTATTACTGCCCGTTTCTATGACAGATATTGATCACATAGGCTACTTAATCATTTTGGAAATTTTCTCCCATTTCATAAATAAGTGGCTACACAGTTAACAATATACCTTTTATACCCCCTTCCCACCCCTCCTTTCCCCATTCCCCCCGACTGGGTCCTTTATGGGTAACACAATTTAAATAAAGTATTAAAAGTTATTACAGGAGGAATTATAAAAAACATACTGTACATATATAAGTACTGTATAAAGCTCCTTTTGGCAAAGTAAAATCTGGCACAATAAGGGAAGCCGATTTCTGTTTTGTTCACCTAGCTGCTTGACAGGACAAGGGGGACAAAAAAAAAAACAACATACGTTTTATACTCGCAGCAGCAGTGGTGTCAGTGGACATGAGAGCAAATACTGGCCTACAAATTACAGGCTACCTATTATAAATAATTCAGAGTAATAAGTCTTCTGAATATTTCCTTTTCCTATACAGGGGGTAGTCAGGGAAAACAAAGAACTAGACGGCACTCAGAGAGTGCATACTTCTGCCAAGGCGCCGTCCCTCCCTCCCTTTGTCCTCCCCTCCGTCCATCTGTCCGCCCATATCGCCATCTATCTGTACATTGCAAGATAGGGTCTTGGCGGAGGTATGCACTCACGGATCACCAACATCTAATGAGTTCATCTTTGGGCCAAGGGCATTGACAAGCGCAGCTGTACAACAGTCTGACAAGTTGAACTTTTTTCAGCCCTGAGCGCCGCAACAAAAAGCGGCCACCGCTCAAAGCATCTCAGCGCTGAGGGTACCCAGCGCTGTAAATGCTGTACTACAAAGAGAATGAATAGAAAATAGTCGCCCACAGCAGAAAAAAAATGATTTTGGTGGACACACCCCCAATACTTTTTCTGCAGTGTTTGGATTCCAGGTTGCCGAGGGGCGTGCCACACACGTAACTCAGTGGACACGTCTTAAAGAGGCAATACATGAGAAGCGCCAGATTAACCTTTTAACTGGCCACATTTCATGGACAGGTCGCACACCCCCAGTGGCACAGCGCAGCAACTGCGCCTGTCAACTCACGCTGACATCCTTTAACTTCCCAGCTGTACTGGCGATTTGTACTGATCTGCCAGTTCAGAAGGTGGCAGGCACGCGTTGGAGGGCTCATGGATGACACGTAATACACCCAAGAAGAAGAAATCCTTATTTCATTTTCCTGTTTTGCTTCTTTGAGCTCAGAAAGAAAATATGGCCACCATGCACTGTCGTACACCATCACATAAACGGCTTCGTACATGGAAAACAGCTGTGGGATACAAGCACAATTTACATGGGATAATCATAAGACTTTGTAGATGTAGTAGAGAGCATAAATGACCGACAGAATGCAAAATAATGACCATGATGGACAAAAACGCAGTGACCACACCGGCCAGCCAGACCCCCTTTGCCAACAGTAAGTGACGAGTTTATTTGTTTCTTTACATTGTACTGATATTGTGGTTTATATACTTTGAAGATAAAATAACAAAATGCCCCGTAGATAAAACGGTGTCAAAAAACCGAACCATTCGTTGTGTAAATATGTCCAAAGTCCACTTTTGACTGAGTTATGTAATTTATATAGCTGCTGCTACATTATGCAAATTAGATGTGTAAATTTATTCCTATCTAAAACTTTGGATCATATTTTACATCTTTCTAATGGGCAGTAAGCCATTATCTCTTGCAACTTTCAAGTTATAGCCTTGGAAAACTGAACTATTTTATTGACAAAAAAATCTTTACCACTCTTGACCACTAGGGGTTATGTCGCCATACGGCGACTGGGACAGTTACAGGGTATAAAACAATATTCAAAAAATTCCTGCATCCAGATCATGATCCGAATCACCACCAAAATCTAATCATCTGTTCCCCATGCCATTACACACCTTTCCTGAAAATTTAATCAAAATCCGTTCATAACTTTTTGAGTTATGCTGGTAACAGACAAACCAGCCAAAACACAATTCAACCAATGCCACTAAAACATTACCTCTGTCCTCCTGTGGTGGAGGCAATAATCAGATCAAGGACAAGTCTGCTTTCTTTTATTATCAGCTTTGTAAGTTTTACTATGCCGTAATCACAGACCTCTGTGAGGGACCAAGCAGTCAAAAGATATGCCAACACAGGTATAATTCTCAAAATGTGGGTTTTATTATACCCAAATGAACAGAAAGATCAAAAACACATACAGTAAGAATGAAAATAGTCCATTTGGTTAAAAGAGGCCAACTAAACACAACTCTACTCAAAAAATAAGGCTCAACATAACAAGACCTGAACTCAACAAACTGACATGAGTAAATGAGGAAAAACTCAACCTATATACCAGCAAAATAAACCATCTTAAATTAAAAGGTAGAACCTACAGAAATAACAGTGGAATGCAATACAAAGTAACTCCATTTCCCCATGCTGTCACGGCAGATGGTTCAGTCCACTTTGTTGGCCTCTGCATTTAAACCAGCTTCACCCTCAGCCTTCTCTTTGACACCAGACAGGAAGGAATGAACCAGCAGGTAACTCAGAAAATAGAGAAAAATATAATTAATGCAGCTTGTATAAATTAATGACAAAACAATGTAAAGCAAATGTCCATGCCACCATTTACTGTAAAACAGTATAGTATCATGAAACATATTGTTTTAGTTGAAGTGATTGCAAATTAAATTAAATGTGAAATGATGTAAAGGATATATCTAAAAAATGTGAGTGTTAGTTGGCTAAATATTACCAAATTATCAGTTCTGTTATGATGGCTGTGGATACAGCCATCATAACCTCCATAATCTATAACTTTGAAATTAACCTATGGATTAATTCCATATAAACTTGACAAAAAAATAGAAATCTGTGATTTTCAAACCCTAAGGACTTCTTTCATAAGATAAGATAAAGATAGACAAGCCTTTATTAGTCCCACAATGGGGAAATTACAGGATTGCAGCAGCAAAGGGATCATTCCTGTTAGAAAGGCAAGCATGTGAAGTGCCATTTCAGTGACAGTTGGAATTGTAACAATTCAAGAAATGCTCTTCAGAAATACACTTCATGCACTCATTCAGACTAGCGCTGGTGCGGATAAAACAGTATGCAAAGATATTGCTTTCAAAGAAAAAAAAAACAGCTCAAATAACATACAGTAGTTACATACTTTGCTATGTTATTTGAGAGCTCCGGCAAGTTCCACAAGCACGTATCAACAAATGCCATTCGTATCTACCTAGCAAGAGAAGATTGGGTTTCTATTATGGTGTTATGAAATGTATCACTTTGCAAATATGTGGAAAGAGCACACACACACACAAACAGACATCGATTACACAGACCCACAAAACTAAAAGTGTTATCACTCCCACACCATATTAGTACATAAGTCATGCAGGTTGCACACAGTTGTAAGCAGAGAGACACATGTAATTACATGTCACGTAATTTTGGCTTCTATGCTTTGCTCAGTGAAGTACCTGGCAACAAATAGGAAGGTACAGCATGGACTGAAATAATAGACGCCAGAGGTAGATTTCCCATGGTATCAAGAAAACTGGTCATCTTAGCCGAAAATGCAGGGTGAGGGTACACACATACAAGTACCTGTGGTCAAAAGATGGATGTCACTGAAACATTCTATTGTAATTTAAGTTATGGCCACAAAGGAGCAACTGAAAGTGAGATCCTAAGTTAAATTTTGTGATCAGAGATTATCCAGGCAAACCCTGAGTGATTGCCTCGCACTGATCTGTGAAATTACAGTATTATTTGACTGCAGCAGGCAGAAAGGTAATTCTAGAGTGTGGAAAAGTTATTGCATTGCCTTTTTGAGAAACACAGTTATGTGGTGGATGAGGTAAATGCACCACAAATGTGAATAAATTGCCATTGTAACACTGAGAAAAAAAGAAACCGTAAGTGCAGAATTTTCTCTACTAATCCAAGAAAATGGAGGGAAAATCAAAGGAGACAGCAGTCTATTTGTTGGCAGCTCATTAAAATGTAACTGGTGCAGGAGAGGTTTTTACAAACTAAATGAATGTTTACAGTAATTGTGACTAAAGCATCAATTGATACAGCTGAAGCTGATAAGCCATATAATAATCTCACAATGTTCCAGGCTGATTAGGCCACCTGAGGCAAAGTAATTAGGTAAAGGGTAATCAAACTTAATACTCAAAAGCTTTTTGGTTAAATTCTGCCCGGGCTTAATCAGAAGACAGATTGATGCAGTTGAGTTTTCAGTTTATTTTTGTAATTTCTTTGCTTTTTTCAAATAGACCATTATATTTTGAATTTCACCCCCCCCCCCCCCCCCCCCAAATAAGTTTCAGGCTAAACTTTCAACAGATTCAGGCAGCACCACAGAGACTAACACATAGTCACTCTGAACAAAACTTAACTGTTGGTATACAGAGTTGGCAGCAAAGCATACTAAGGCCTGTCTGGGTCGATCCAACTTTAACCTGGACTCCAAAAACAGTGACTACACCACAGATGCGTAAGGGAAATTACTGTTATGGAACATTAATGCAATGGAAATGCTTATAAACAGCACAGAACTTCAAAAGGCGATATCTGTTGGGACAATTTAAGTAATTTACTATAAAAATAACCGTGAGATGTTACCAGACATTAATTACACTTTTAAGTTGAAAAACTGGCCTCTTTAACAACTTTACAGTCTGGATTTTTTATATTTGAGAAGATGTACCTACGTGTGTGTGTGTGTGTGTGTGTGTGTGTGTGTGTGTGTGTGTTATGCTGACATCGACTACTTCCTAGAACCAGAGCCAGTCACATTTCAGCCCGCTGGGTTGCCAGATAAGAGGCGGCAAACTTCTGCTGGAGAAAATAGGATGTGCTTCAGTCATGGAGACAATCAAGAGAATGGTACCAGAGATCATTTCTACCCAACCAACAACCATTACAATATATACATTAGCTGAAGATGTTACTGTGTAGGAGTCATTGTCCCCTGCCATTGTGCGTGCTGTAATGCCAGCTGGTTTGTGTGCACACTGTCCTCAACTTGGCAACCTGTGCTTCTCACATCAAGATAAGATAAGATAAGATAAGCCTTTATTGGTCCCACAATGGGGAAATTCCAGGATTGCAACAGCACAGGGATAGCAACACTCAGAGCAACAATCAGAAGGCAAGAAAAAAAACAAGCAAGCAAGAGCAGCTAATATATATGTACATATTACTATAAAATAAATATATACACACACACACACAGTGCAGAGCATTGTAGCTGGATGGAATAAATATACGAGTATATGAACACACAGTGCAGAGCATTGTAGCTAGATGGAATAAATATGTAAATATATAAACACCCACAGTACGGAGCATTGCAGCTAGGTGGAATAAATATGCAAGTATATAAACACACACAGTGCGGAGCAATGTAGCTAGATGGAATAAATATGTAAATATATAAACACCCACAGTACGGAGCATTGCAGCTAGGTGGAATAAATATGCAAGTATATAAACACACACAGTGCGGAGCAATGTAGCTAGATGGAATAATATGTAGATATATAAAAACACAGTGCAGAGCATTGTAGCTAGATGGAATAAATATGTAAATATATAAACACACACAGTGCAGAGCATTGTTGCTAGATGGGATGAAACAGCATAACCGTCTACTTAGTTATCCTACATGGTATGATTATGTGCCCATACATATTCTCACCCTCCATAGCGACCGGTATGTTCCTAGTTGTATGCCGGAGGGGACCATTGTGTAAGTCTATTGCATCTTTTGCATTCAAAAAACTATTAGTTTGTTACGTCTTTTTGCTATCTCTGAGAGCAGCCCTGCTTAGGTTGTACAGTCTGACAGCCGTTGGTAGGAAGGACCTACGAAACCTCTCGGTTGTGCACCTGGGATGATGTAGTCTGCTGCTAAATGAGCTCCTCAGTGCATCCAGTATGTCCTGCATAAAGTGGAACTTGGACTCCAGCAGAGATGACAGTTTAGCCACCGTCCTTCTCTCTCCTATCTCCTCCATCGGATCAAGGCGCTGCCCCAGGACAGAGCTAGCTTTCTTAATCAGTTTGTTCAGTCTCTTCCTATCGGCTGCTGTAATGCCACTGCCCCAGCAGACCACTCCAAAAGTGATGGCTGATGCCACCACCGTGTCATAGAATGACTTCAGCAGCGCCCCTTGTACACCAAAAGACCTGAGTCTCCTCAGCAGGAACAGCCTGCGCTGTCCCTTCTTGTAGAGTGCGTCAGTATTGTGTGACCAGTCTAGTTTATTGTTCAGATGAACACCCAGGTACTTATAGGATGTCACCATCTCGATGTCTGTTCCCTGTATATTTACTGGTGCTGTGAGGGGCTGCCCATGCCTGCAGCAGTCCACCACCAGCTCCTTAGTTTTCCTCGCGTTGATCTGGAGGCAGTTCCGATGGCACCAGTCCACGAAGTCCTGGATAAGCCCTCTGTACTCAGCTTCATCTCCATTGGAGATGAGGCCAACGATCGCAGAGTCATCAGAGAACTTCTGTAGATGGCAGTGTGTTGTGTTGTGTGAGAAGTCTGCAGTATAAAGAGTGAACAGGAAGGGAGCCAGCACCGTTCCCTGGGGGGCCCCCGTGCTACTGATGATCGTGTCGGACACACAGTCCCGGGTTCTCACAAACTGAGGCCGGTTCGTGAGGTAGTCCAGGATCCATGATGACAGGTGCTGGTCCACCCCTGCTCGCAGCAGCTTGTCCTTCAGGATCATCGGTTGGATGGTGTTGAAAGCACTGGAGAAGTCAAAGAACATGATCCTCACCATATTCCCGGGCTTCTCCAGGTGGGACAGAGAACGGTGAAGGAGGAAGATCACCGCATCCTCCACCCCAATGCCATGCTGGTAGGCGAACTGGAGTGGATCCATCGCTGGTTCCACCAGGGGGCGGAGGTGAGCAAGGAGCAGTCTCTCCAGGGTCTTCATCAAGTGGGACGTCAAGGCCACCGGTCTGTAGCTGTTCAGGTCTTTGGGGTGGGAAGTTTTTGGTACAGGTACCACACAAGATGTTTTCCACAGCTGTGGTACCCTCCCCAGTTTCAGGCTCATGTTGAAGATATACGTCACAATCCCACACAGCTGGTCTGCACAGGACTTGAGGAGCTTTGCGCTGATGCCGTCCGGTCCCGGCGCCTTCCTCGCTTTGATCTTCCTCAGCTCCGTCCTCACCTGGGTCTCGGTCAGGGTCAGGATGGGGGGCTGTGTGTTGGGAGTGGGGGGGTGTTGGTGGAGTGGGGAGTGGGCAGCAGGACTTGATTTCTTTAGAGGCAGCAGTGGTTGTTGTGCAGACAGGGGGGAGGGCGGTTGGTCAAATCTATTGAAAAACAGATTCAGGTTGTTCGCCCACTCCCTGCCCCCCGTGGCCTGGGGGGAGGTATTCTGGAGCCCCGAGATGGTTTTGAGGTTTCTCCAGACCCCGCTGATGTCGCTCTGTTGCAGCTTGTCCTCCATCTTCTTCCTGAAGCTGTCCTTGCCTTCTCTGATCTTTCTCCTCAGCTCCCTCTGTACGGACTTCAGCATCTCCCTGTTCCCCGACCTGAAGATCCTCTTCTTCTCTCTCAGAAGTGTTTTTATCTCAGGGTTGATCCAGGGTTTGTTGTTTGAGTGACGCCGTATGGTCTTGGTAGGAACGGATTTGTCCACACAGAAGCTGAGGTAGCCCGTGAAGGTGTGAATGAGGCCATCGATGTCCTCACCATGTGGATCGCAGAGCTGCTTCCAGGCGGTGGCTTCAAAACAGTCCTTTAGAGTGTCCATTGTCTCCTCAGACCATAACTCCACAGTGTGCATGGCCGGAGGTTGTCTGTGCACTAGGGGTTTGTACACCGGCCGGAGATGAACCAAGTTGTGATCCGATCTCCCGAGTGGGGGGAGTTGTGATGAGGTGTACGCCTCCTTAGTGTTTGCGTAGAATAAATCCAGTGTTTTATTGTCTCTAGTGTGGCATGTGACATACTGGGTGAACGTGGGTAGAATGGGAGATAGTGAAACATGGTTGAAATCGCCTGAGATGAGGAGAAGAGCATCTGGGTGTTCTGTCTGCAGCCTGCTGGTTACTGAATGGATGACGTCACGCGCTGTCCCAGCGTTCGCCGTCGATCACATGCTATTGTCAGAAGAGGAGTGGGGAGGGGAGGCAGCATGTTCCACTTTTTCAAATTTGGACTGCTGTACCTTTTCAAATGCTTGTTGTCAGGATTACATCATGTTCCTTTTATTTTAATTGTCATGTTGACACATTTGGCTGGAAACCTGCTCTGTTTAAGACTATATTCATAATTTCAAAAGCACTCAAAACCTTGTGTATGTACTGTAGGGTGCCATTGGGTGGTGGAAGTAAAAATTATCAAGCCATGCAAAAGTTCTTACATTGAATCCAGTTAGTATCTTCTTGTTCCTATCCATCTGTCTTTGGTTTTACTCTGTTGTAATTTCTGGGCGCCTAATACACTTTATTCTCATTAAATATACATTTCTGGGTAGTTAAGGTTAGGGAAATGGTTGGGGTTAGATTACGGCAGTGTTTGGGGGGGCTCTGATTTCCACATTACAGCGGGAACTGTGCTTCATGTAGTTACTGCCACAACCATCAGGTGTCGCTTTTTCCCCCAACTATAGCTCGTTATTCCCACTGGGTAAGCAGTCTCCTAAAACTACATGCAAAAAACTCAAAATTATTAACACATGAAACAACATAAACAGGTGTATCATTCATATATCTTTCCACAACATCACGCTGTTCAAAGGCACAAACTTGACTCCGTATTAAATAAACAAAAAAATAATCATACTGTTACACTGTCTGCATGAGCATATGTTTTTTTTTCCTTCTTGCTTAATTATTCTAAAATGAGACTATGCAAACATGGAAGAATCAAACGTTCTCTGCACTCAGCACTAAACAATTCATAACAAAACTGACAGATAATGGAAAGAAATGGCAAAATGTGTATTTCAATCAACATATTCATCATTACTATAGCACACTGTTACATTATGAAATACTGAAAGTACCATGTAAACACCTTAAGTCTATTAAATGAAAGGAGTCAGATGTGTTGTCTAAATAAATAATACCTCTTTTGTAACTTCTCTGAAATTACAAAATAACTATTTGTATAAAAAAAATTAATGCAACTATTGTGTGTTGTGTTGTCAACAACGCTAATGTGCAAAATTTCAGTAAGCATATTTTCAGTTAAGTCCAATTTCAGTCTTTAATGAAGGAAAATAAAACAGGTGATCTCCAATCATGTTAATGAACAGAGACTCTTTCCTTAAGATAAAACACGAGAAGACAGGCAGATGGATCGATATGAAGCATCACATCAGTCTATATTTTCCTCAGTATCTGGGCCCAGGGAACATTTCATAAAGGCCATAGGGTCGGCTTATCACAGAGCTAAATGCCAATGTAATTATTAGTGTCTGGAGATAGTGGAAAGGGAAGCACATCCTGCGGCAGTACACCATATTTAATTAATAAATGTCACTCTGTAGAAGGAGTGAGGGGAGTGCGTGAGAAAGAAGGGAAAGAAACAGGGAGGAAGGGAAGTCAGAGTGACAGCAATACTGATCTTGACTTAAGTGCAAACAGCCACATCTGGCACATGCAGAGATACACTCTTTATCAAAACACCGGAGACTGAGGTTATACAAGCATGAGAACATGAGTCGGATAAGGTTTAAGGTAAATCATGAAACAACAAGGTAAAAGTAATTATGTACCTTGTCACGCAGAAATGGTTACATGTGTAACAGAACTGCAAAGATGATTTGCAAACATTAGAATACTTTTGTTCCAAGGGTATAATGTGTTAATGTTGTCAGAATTTTTTTTTTTTTTAAGTAAGACTAGTTCCAAGGGTGGAACAGTATGTTGACAAACTGGCAAAAATTAGGGATCTACTGATACAGTGTATTGCCAAAAGTTATTGGGACACCCCTCCAAATGAATGGGCCCCAATGCACAAAGCAAGGTCCATAAAGACATGGGAGAGTTTGGTGTGGAGGAACTTGACTGGCCTGCGCAAAACCCTGACCTCAACCCGACAGAGCACCTTTGGGATGAGTTAGAGCAGAGACTGCGAGCCAGTGCCTGACCTCACAAATGCACTTCTGGAAGAATGGTCAAAAATTCCCATAGACATACTCCAAAACCTTGTGGAAAGCCACCCTTTGCAGCGATAACAGCTTCAGCTCTTCGGGGAAGGGTTTCCACAAGGTTTAGGAGTGTGTTTATGGGAATTTTTGACTATTCTTCCAGAAGAGCATTTATGAGGTCAGGCACTGATGCTGGACGAGAAGGCCTGGCTCGCAGTCTCCACTCTAACTCATCCCAAAGGTGCTCTGTCATGTTGAGGTCAGGGCTCTGTGCAGGCCAGTCAAGTTCCTCCATACCAAACTCGCTCATCCATGTCTTTATGGACCCTGCTTTATGCATTGGTGCCCATTCATTTGGAGGGGTGTCTCAATAGTTTTGGCAATATAGTGTATATATCGGCTCATCAATATCAGCTGGTATTCATCTTGCTGACTAGCAGTGGCCTATCTGCAAATAAGATGAG